>CM042973.1:12248116-13641203 GCA_023678885.1 Pogostemon cablin | reverse complement strand
ATTGCTATTAACTACATGACTTAAAGCACTATTACTCATAACTACACAATTATGACTGTAGTACCATAAATACCCCTATATATTTGCACAATTGTTTTGCACAAATTGATTCTGCACAATTGTTTTGCACAATTTCGCCGGTCAACGGTGGTCAACGCCGGTCAACAACCGGTCATCGGTGGTCAACGGCCGGTCCCCTATATATTTGCACAATTGTTTTGCACAATTTGATTTTGCATAATTATTTTGCACAATTTCGCCGGTCAACGGCCGGTCAACGCCGGGTCAATGGCCGGTCAACGGCCGATCCCCTATATATTTGCACAATTATTTTGCACAATTTGATTTTGCATAATTGTTTTGCACAATTTCGCCGGTCAACGCCGGGCAACGGCCGGTCAACACTGGTCAACGCCGGTCAACGGTCGGTCAACGCCGTTGACCGGCTGGTCAACGCAGGTCAACAACCGGTCAACTCCGGTGGGTGGGTGTGGGGTAGGGTTGTTGGTTTAAAAGTGTATTGAGTATATGGTTATATTTGGTATTTTACTTTAATATTATGTAGTTGAGAGTAATTATTTAAATTCCATGTATCTAATAGTAATTTAGGTTAAAAATGTGTATCTAGGAGTAATAAACCCTATAAATATTATATTCTCAACCCACTATCTATTAAAATATTATGTTCCTTAATCTCCGTGTCCTAAAAAAATATCGCAACCTTTAATGGGACGGAGGGAGTATAATATTTTATTGTGTAGTGAGATGAGAGAAATAATATTTAATATAAAGTGGGTACTTGTATTAGTGTTGTGTGAAGGTCCTACATAAAATAATTAATTGTTTTGTGTAGGCACAACTTGACAAAAAAAAAATGTAAACCTTAACTTGAGACAACCCAAAATATAAAACGTAAACCTTAACGTGATATGGAGTGAGTAATTTTTAAAAATAGGGTTTACACCAAACTCACTCATACCCTGCTACCTTCATAATATTACGTGTACACTAATAATTTAATTTTAATCATCTATCTATTTCTTAAATTTTAAATCTTTATCTTGTTTATTTTATACTAAATTTTAATATTTTTTATTAAATTCTCATTCGAAATTCCTTAAATCTTAAATAATTTTGAATAATTATTATTTTTCTTCTAAAATGCGAATATTTTACGACTAATCAAGTACAAGAATTTATAAAAAGAGAAGAAATTAGAATAAAATTAGTAGGTATGTTCACCTAGTTAATTGAAAATAGTTTTGATGCAGATGGTCCTGCATCAAGTCAACATTTACTACTCAACAGAGTTGGTGCCTATATATAACAACAGAAGCAAATGATATTTCAACATCAATCAACACAAAATTCAATTATATTTCCAATTTGAAAAAAAAAAAAGTTATAATGGGTTTAGAAAAGGATGCCGTTGCAATCACCACTCGTCGTCCTATCGCAAAATTTCATCCAGATTTATGGGGAGATAGTTTCGTGATGAACAATTCAGAGTCCAATGAGGTAAATATTAAACGATACTCGTCTCTACAAGCTTTAGTTTTTAGACGATTCAATCATGCGCAGTACTAATACCATCTTTAAAAGATTGAATTTGATGGAGTGGATTTGTTTATTTCAGACGAGGATGAAGATAGCACGTGAATCGAAAGTTGTTGAAGAGCTGAAAGAGGAAGTGAGAAGGGAGCTGAAGGAAGTCTCGAACGATTACATACGACAACTGAAGATGGTGGATGCAATACAACGACTAGGCATCGAGTATCTGTTTGAGGATGAGATTGATGAAGCTCTGCGTAATCTGGTAGCAAAATTCGATAATTATTGCAAGGATAATCATGATTTGTACTCCACTGCTATGAGCTTTCGGCTTCTGAGACAGCATGGATACAAAGTTTCATGTGGTGAGTGCATGCATGCTAATTACATCTATCTTATTGGTGTTATGTTGTTTTGTAATCCTATAACTTCTTATCCCCAAGGCAATGTTCGTTTCCGGGTTTCAAGCTCAGGTTTCGGATTTCAAAACCCACATCCAAATTTTAAAAATCACCCCTATATATGGCGTTGGATGTCCTGTTACATGTTGGTGTTACATCTCCTATTACACGTGTTAGATGAGTGACACATGTGCGGAGAGATTAATCACAATCTTTCCCCTTGGGGTTGATTGTTAGGGTATAGATTAGTCAATCCTACATGTCAATCATCCAACGGTTTGTAACAGGAGATGTAACACCAAATGTAAAGAAGATTCGAACCGCCTATATATACCTACTATATTCTCTCTCCTCAATTAATACACTTTCTCTTTTTATCTCTCCTCTCTTATTTAACTTTTTAAATAAATTAATACATTTATTTGACAAAAAGTTAAAACCTACCAAACTCAAAACCCAAAACAAACATATAACACACTATTCATGGTTTTCAAATCTCACATAACCCCAAACCAAACATTACCTAAAGTACTTCTGGTACTCCTAATAATACTCCCTCCTTCCCGGAGAAGTTAGCATATTTTTTTGGGTACGAAGATTAAGGAGTATAATAATTTAATGTAAAGTTAAGTAAAGTTAAGTGAGAGAAATAATATTTAATGTGTAATAATAATTGTATTAGAGGTGATATATGGACCCATGAGAATAAATTAATTGTTTTTATGTGGGTCTCATGTAATAAAAAGGAAATGTGTCAACTTTTATGTGACAAACAAAAAAGAAAATTGTGTCAAGTTCTATGGGACGGATGGAGTATTCACTTTTCCCTTAAAAATAAAAAACATCTATGTTATAAGTTGGCAAGCTAATTTATTAATTAATGATTTGCAGAAGTGTTTGACAAGTTCAAGGATGGGAAAGATGGATTCAAGGTGGCTACGGAAGTGATTCCAGCTCTTGAGTTGTTCGAAGCCTCCCATCTAAGAATCCACGGAGATGAGGTGCTGGACCGTGCCTTTGTTTTCACTAGGAATTACCTTGAATCCATCCATGCAAGTTTGAGTAATCCAGTGGCGGAACAAGTTCATCACGCCCTATATGAATGCTCTAACCGGAGAGGATTGACGCGAGTGGAAGCGAGGAAGTACATACCCATCTACGAGCAGTACGTTAGTCATCATCAAGCCTTGCTCAAACTTGCTAAGCTGGATTTCAACCGGGTACAATCCATGCACAAAAGGGAGTTGAGTGAGCTCCTCAGGTAACGTTTTGATTGATTTGTTTTGTTTCGATTCGTTTCTTGGTGAAATATGAATTAATTAGAGCATGCATGGCAGGTGGTGGAAGGGTTTACAAGTGCCAACAAAGCTACCGTTTGCAAGAGATCGATTTGTGGAGCTCTACTTTTGGATTGCTGGAATTTATTTTGAGCCTCAATACGCTGTTGCAAGGAAGTTTTTAATCAAAGTGCAGTCCTTGATATCACTTATCGATGATAGCTTTGACGCATATTCTACTTTTGAGGAAGCACAGCTTTTGACAGAGGCAATCCAAAGGTTTTCATTAAGGAGTATTAATTAATTTTCACACTAATTATGTATATATAGTATATATATACTTGATTGGAGTATGAGGAGCTAGGAGTAAAATATTATATATTCTTTTAATTAATTAATTTGTGAAATTAAATTGGATGTACAGGTGGAATATTTCATGTATAGATGAACTCCCTGATTATATGAAGATAATTTACAAGGCCACATTGGAAGTGTATGAAGAAATTGAGAAGGAAATGATTGAACAAGGAACATTATATCGTCTTGCGTATGGAATAGACGCAGTAAGCATGCATGCATGTGTATAACTAACGGATTAACAACAAAATTGAGTAAGTTAAATGTACATACAATATTCATGCAGATGAAACTTATCGCTACATCTATGTTGGATGAGATCAAGTGGAGGGAAAGAAAGTACAAGCCAACAATGCAGGAGTACATGCAGGTAGCAATGGACACTTGTGGGTATTCAACCCTAATAATAACATCATTTATTGGAATGGGTGCAAATGTTGCCACCAAGGAAGCCTTTGATTGGGTGTTGTCCAAACCCGATGTTGTCAGAGCTACTTTAGTTAACTGCAGGCTTTCCGATGATATTGTGGGACATGAGGTACGTAATTAATTAAACTAAACTAAACAATCGTGTATCACTTCTCATCTGTCTCACTAGCTAGCTCATTTCTCGTGTACGTATCATATATGCATGCAGTTTGAAAAAGAAAGAGACCATATAGCTTCGGCAGTGGATTTGTTCATGGAAGAATACAAAGTATCAAAGCAGGAGACAATATCCGAATTCAAAAGTCGAATCGAATCGGGTTGGAAGGACTTCAATGAGGCCTTCCTCAAGCCCACTAAAATTCCAACCCCTCTACTTAATCGTATTCTCAATTTCAACCGGATAATTGAACTTATGTACACAAAAGGGGATTGGTACACACATGTGGCTCCTGAAATGCAAAATCTCATCAAACTCCTCTTCATCCATCCTATTCCTATATAGTTTTCTTCTGCTAAATAAAACATCCACCTAAATAAATGCAAAATATATATGATGCATGTTGGATGTATTTTATAATTTTATTTCAATAATCTCATCTGTACGGCTGTTCCTATCACGTACTTTGTAATAAACGCATAGTGCTTGAATGAATAAAAACAATGTCATCACCTTTCTTGGTTGCTTGAATAAAAACAATGTCATCTATTTCCCTATTTCATCTACCACGTCCACATGTATTAGAGTTCCAAATAAAAAGCATTTCACATTTTTTACTTTATTTAAAATGATCCAACGAGACGGGAGTTATAAAAATTAATTTAGTCCCGCACCTTTCCAAATTGTATCTATTCAGTTTTATTTTAACCTAAAATTGATAAAATCATCGGAATTAATCACGTGTTACTCAAAACTTTGGTGCTCTCTTGCTAAACGGCTTACATATATGCATGTCATCAGGTGTGGTCATGTGACACCTTTTTAATTTATTAGAAATAGTAAAAAATCTATTTAATCCCACACCTTTATGATAAATATTTTTAACTAAATATTACTATATAAATTCAATCATGTTTCAATATAATACTCCCTCCGTCCCGGAATAAACTTCAACGTTACTGTAGACACGGAGTTTAAGAAAAATTACTTTTTGACCAACTTTATCTTCTTTTGAAGGGTAATATATTATTTTTAGGTAATAAATAAATTATAAAGTATGCTATGTGTGTTAGGTGGGAATGATAAATTTGTAATTAATACTCCCTCCGTCCCACTCTAAGGGTCACTTTTTTCCATTTTGGGCTTCTCACTCAAAGGGTCCCCTTTCCTTTTTTAGACACATGGATCCCACACACACCCACTAATACAATTAAAATGTGGGGCACACACACCCACTAATACAACTACCCACTACACATTAAATAATAATACTCTTTAATCCACGTGCAAAAAACAAAATGCACCATTTGGACGGACAGAGGGAGTATGAACTTTTAGGGGTGGGGATTTATGTGATATTTTCTTTTTTTGGTAGTGAAGTTTATTGTGGGACAGACGAAAATGGAAAGTGTGAATTTAATATGGGACGGAGGGAGTAGTAATTAATTAACTGTGGAATGTTTCAAATTTACATTACATATATAATGAGATAAGTTCAGATTTAGTCCCGTAAAAATTGCTCAATGCCAAAAAAGTTCCAAAACTGACAGACTTAGTCCCATAGGAATTTTTCATCAAAATTTATTAATAGTTAACGAAATATTTTGAACCATTAGCAAGTCCAAAATGACAACTTGTAAATTTTGATTCCATAATTTGCAAAAATAATTCCCAAAGAAAACTATTACAATGTTTATTGAGAGAGAAAACAGAGGGGAATGGGCGTAATGGACTATGTCTATGTTGAAAGACAGAAAATAATATAAATCAGGTAGGTTATAATAATATAAGTTAATTTGGGATGAAAATTTTTGAAAAATTATGGTTATAATATTCTTATGGGACCAAAACCGCTAGCTATGTGACCAGTGAATTCCTATGGGACTAAAATTGAAGTGAAAGAATTCTTATGGGACCAAATGTGACATTTTCCCCGTATATAATTGAATCAATCAATTAATGATCATATAAAAAAGACAAACACTACAAAAAATTATTTTTTTTTACCAATAGAATATTCCGTTGGTAAAATCCTTAATTCCATTGTTAAATTGGGTTGCCAACGGATTAGCAATGGAATCCATTGGTAAAGTGGTGGTTGGTAATCCGTTTCTAATAATTCAGTTAGTAATTTATATAATGATTTCCTTGGTAATCCGTTGGTAATTACCAACGGATTGAATTCCCTTGTTAAAATAGAGAATAAATCCGTTGGCATTCCGTTGCTAAAACAAAAATGTAATTTTTGTTGCTAATCCATTGGTAATTACTAACGGATCGAATTTCAGTAGTAAATTCGGTTGCTAAAAATTATTATTTTTGTATTGAAAGTCTCGTGTAAAACGTTATTTATGTGAGACTGTTTATGAGAAATGTTAAAATATTCCAATTATATGGATAAAGTATGTTTAATTACTTTTAAAATATATTTTCTAAAGTATGTTGAATTATGCATTATGGTTTTAGTGTGTTATAATAAGATTCATTAATGACATACATCTTTAACTACAAATAAATATTTTTTAGGGCCAATATATAAAAATACCCAAAATACATATGACAAAATTAATACCAACACTTTTTTTGAAAAGTTATCTTTTCTACCACTTAGCCAATTTTCGGACAGTTTTGCCCTCAAAATAAAAAATTGAAAAGTCAAACTAATCAATTGGTCAAAACTGGTCAAATGTTTTTTCACGAGTGGGTAACCATGCCGGTAGCCATATAGGTGATCATACTGGTAGACTAAAATATACTTTAAAATTATAGCCTCATTTCAACTTAATTTTCCTCATATTCCTCACGCTTCAAAATGGTATAAGAGCCCTAGGTTTATTTATTTAGCAATGAAAAAATTATTATATAGGCGTATCACTTAACGAGAGGAGAGTTTCAAAGATACATGGATCCAAACGAAAGTTCGATATCCGAGTATGACAGAAATACTAGCCGTGTTCAAGATTGGAGTAACAACGCTTCTGCCCTGTTGGATACGGCAGTACAAATAGCCCTATACAACAATATTATAATATTTTGTATAGACAAAACGCGGAAAAAAATAGAGGCCAACAACCAATTATGGAATGGTCTCGAACAAGAATGAAAACAGGCAGAGGCTCGTGCAAATTATACCAAGGAGGAATGCTTGGAGGAAACTCGCCATAATGAGATAAGGTACTCCAAGGAGGTGTCAAGAAATATAGTGGAACTCCACAGTTTCACTGAGATCCATGGATGTGTTCCCAAACACGAACAATGAAGGAGACGACCAAATCAAGTTCCAAGAGAGATCTGCAAGCCATATCACTTTTCATGGTGGTCAAAATGACGAAGTGGAAAGAGATTGAAACAGATAACTCTAAGATGAACCAAAATCTTAGAGAAATACAAAAGACTGAAATTCTTTGGAGAATATTGCCAAAACATGTCTACAACAATATTTGAGATCAACTTCAAGATGGATAAGATGGAGTCGTTGCAGAGCAAACAACTTGATCTCATCAAGAAATTAAGAGATCATGTAATATCCCTGGAAATTAAGGTGACTGGGAGAAGGCCAGGAGAGAGGTTGCCACCAACCTTCGGAATAGAACACCTTTTACACCCAAAGGGAAAGACAACAGAGGTCACAAGGCCAAAGATGAAGAGTGAAAAGATGATCGTTATCCTTTGAGGAGAATCCCCATCTCTAGATGGAAAGAGCGAATCTTGAAGATATACAAGATTTATACGAGTCCTTCCAAGGACTAACCATTGTAGATCTAGAGGTGAATGCCGGAAATACTTCAAGCTCTCAACAGCAGTCGCGGGCTCCTCAGATACAACATGATTTGAGCCAAAATAAAGGAACTTTTGAATCAAATGGAGTCCATGAAGGAACAATCCAAGGAAATTTCAAAATGGCAATGGGATTATCAAAGAGCAAGTCGAGTTTGAGGACCTAATTTACACAACACCCCATATGGTCGGTCTCACCTTGAATCGATAAATCCATAAGAGTTTGATCCTAAATCTCGATACTCTGGACTTCAAGAACAGAGAGACCTTGATCGACGAGTGGACAAATGCAATGACGATTGCAAGAGGTGCACTAGAGCTGGATAAAGAAGGGTTCATAAGATTCCTTACTATGAACCTAGAAAGATCTGTAAAGTATGCCTGGGAGCTACTCTCAAACGAAGTCAAGAAAGAAGCCATGGAAGGAGAAGACCTTGGTAATATGGTTGATCGCATGACAAAGATCTTCAAGATCCATTAATTTCATCGGAGTAGGTTATTTCGAAGGAATGGAAGAAGAAAAGAAGAAGAAGTATAGGAATGCCCTATATAGCCTGGAACTACTTGACATCTGTCACATAGATGAATACATCAAGCTCTTCGTAGAGTATAGATAGAAATCAAAGATCAAGGATGAGGAAGTATTCCACCTGTTCTTTGCCAAGATTTCAAGCCCATGGAGCGAAATGCTGAAAAAAAATATGAACCATGTGAGCTGGATTTAATAGCAAGAAGAATGTCCTTCCTCAAAGCCAAGATTGCGGAGTAGCGTCTTCAAGCATCACTACACAAAAACTGTTGGATTGTATACTAAAAGTCTAGCTTTAGTACGAACAATGTCATAACAATATTTGAAATGAGAATCATTGATCAAATGATTGCATCTTATAATTTATTTTATATGCATGATGCAATAGTCCATTTACTTTATACTGTAGATAATATGTTGTGCGACTACACGTAGAAGATCATATTATCGGTTTCCTTATAAAGTATAAACAGATGCTCACAACTGAGATAGACGGGGACTCTCTATCGGTATGGTTGTAGTGTGGTTTGGTATTAGCTTGTCTTGGCTATAGAATCACATTAGTGCACTTGTGTGTATTGAGCAGGACTGCCTGAGATCATTCTTCTTATACTGACTATATAGTAGAACTTGATCTCTGTTATTATGGAAGTTCGTGCTCTTAATCCCTATACAATAACCTCAACACGTAGGGCAGTATGTATTTCTTTGATTCATCAATGGGTGAGATTTATAAGTATTAAATCAACAAACTCGGTGAGTTGGGAAGTAGTGTTGTATCTATGGTGTGCTGTTGATTGTAGAAGGAATCCATGTCCGTCATAGGTTGATGATGTCCCCTTGAGGAGCTCATAAGGTTTATCATGTAAATCTTGCAAGTGGATTAATTTCCGGCATGATAAGAAGGTTGAGTGGTACTACTCTCGGATGAGATATTAATTAATTTGAGTTGTCAGTAACTTAATTAATTAATGGACATTGTTTTTCTTAAACATGGGGAGACTATCGGGCTTATAATAAGAAGGAGCCCATAACATAATTTTGGGATTGGACGGGTAGTGCAGTAATAATATTTTAGTGGACTATATTATTATTATTGGATTTAATTAAAAGCTTTGGGCTAAGCTTGGTTAATTAAATTCAATTGAGGCCCAGCCCAATTTCTCCTCCTGGTCCCTGCTGTAGCCCAATATATAAGTGAACTCAACTTCCTGGAACCCTCAGATAATTCCTGCGCCTCTTTTGGTGAGAGAAAGGAAAAGAAGCAGATTGAGAGGTCCTGCAGACTGTTGCCCATACAACAGCAGGAACACACTTGGGACATACAGTAGAAGATCAGAGGTAGTTCTCTGCAGTTCATCCTCTACACCAACCCAGAAGTACGGTAAATGATTTTATTGCTTCCGCTGTTATTGTTTGCCTTTATTCCTAACGAATCACGTTGAACCGCACGATCCAATTACCAACAATTGGTATCAGAACGTTGGTTTCGTGGTGAAACGTGAACCGTAAGGTTGGGTTTTTGTGATTATATGTTTTAATCTGGGATTAATCACATGTTTTAGTCAGCATGTTTAAGGGGTTGAATAATCTTGAATTATTTATGATAATCCTGTGTATTCATTGCTGCCAACCCTATGTATATTATGACACACACATCGAGAAATCCCATCTGCTATCCACACACACTGGATCGCATACACTCACGGCCCGGTGGGCGCGCCGTTCATCGGAAGCGAGTGGACTGGGGATCCGAGCCCACTCCCAGAAGGTAGTTCCAGGTGAATCCTCATCGTGCAATGGACAAGTCGACGGAGGGTTGGAGCGAGTCAGAAGCAATTTCCGACTGCATCAGGCGGCGATCCAAGCCAGTCACTGGCCACGGCGATGATCTGGACCCGATGGACGGCGGTGACACATGGATCGTTTCCAAGCGGGTCACCAGCTGGTTCGAGCCTTCACCGAGGCGAGTCGACAACATCCAACGGTGGTTTCTGGGTGGGTCACCAGATGATTCGATCGAGTCTGAAGGGGATCTGAGAGAGTCCGATCCAGATAGGATTGGAGCAGATCGGCGACGCGCGTCGGATGCCCAGAGAGAAAGATTGGGGCGCTGTCGTTGCTGGCGGCGTGAATTCGGTTGGGCCATCGGGGGTCTTCGATGAACGACGCCGCTCAAGGCTTACTGTCGGGCGAAGCGGTGATGGCAGTGGGCGGCGGAAGCTGGTCGCGGCTGGGTCGGTTCTTCCGATCGAAACGATGACTGGTCAGTGGCGTGGATTCTCCTGGCGGCACTGCTTATGGAAGGCCGCGGAGACTGGGCTCTAGTTGCGATGTGTGTTAAGGCTGGCGGATGGTCTCAGGCGGCTGGCGGCGCGTTCCAGGCGGCTAAAGGCGCACGACGGCACGCTGAAGGATGCTCGGCTGTTGGCTGGCAGTCGTTGTCGGGCGCGCTGCATCGTTGCACGGCAGTGGGCTGGCGGCATGACTCCGGTGGGCTGACGAAACCACCGCCGAGAGCGGCGGCGCCGAGGAGTAAGCGGGATTGCTGTCGGATCGCGTCTGATTGCGGCTGGGAGAAGAATTTAGGGCAGCAGAGGATTTGGGCTTCTGGGCTCATTTTTTTCATGTGTTTCTGGGCCTAATTTTTTGTTAAAATTAATATTGGGCTGCCTTATTTTAATTTAGTTTTGGGCTGTTCATATGGGCCCAATTTTAATTAAAAAGGAAATGGCTGTGGATTAATAGTGGGCTGCCCATATTTTTTTTAATTTGTTTTTTTTGGGCTGTTGGGCCCAAATTTTATTAAAATGGTTATGGGCTGCTGGGCTATTTTTTTATTGCTGAATTTAATTAATTGTGAGTAATGGGCCAAGCATAATAAATTAATTTTATTAATGGACTAATTTTGTGCTAGTGGGCTTAGTGGAATTAATTTAGTTTTGGGCTAAGATTATGGGCCATAGATAATGAGTATGATTAATTAATTAATCTGCTGCTCATTTTGTGCTTATTTGATGCTCTAGGGCCCATTTAATTGATCCACTAATTATGCAATTAATTAATGTTATATAACTGATTAATTGATTTAATTGTCAATTATTGTTGTATATGTGAAAGGCATGTTCTATGTGATTTATTTATTTAAATTGCTGTTAATAGAAACATGTCTAAGTTGTATATTTTATTCAGAAATATTATATGCATGTTAAAAACCCTCGGTAATTAAATAACTAAGTGGGAGAGGGGATTGGTAATAAATTTATGCGGCCTCCATTATTGGTTTGTTAGCAATGTGAATAGACTTGCACGTCGGCATTAGAGCCTTCCTCCCCATCGGATGAGTTTATTCATGGATTGCTGGAACAGACTTCATTAAATAATTACGTTTGTAATGTGAAGCATATGAACTTGCGCGTTGGCTTAGACCTTCCTCCCTATCGGATGAGTTTATATGCGATTCACTGGTACAGACTTGTAATTGATAATCGTAGGAAGTTATCCGAGTGCGTGTGTACTTCTCCATCTGTAAGCCACACAAACTTGGGCCGCGGACTTGGGATTAAATAATGGTGTACACTTAGATGTAAATAATAAGTATCCTCCCCATCGGAGTCACTGCTTTTATTTGCATGGCTAAAGAGGAACCGACTATTAATTATTTTGTCATAAAGTGAGGTTGACAAATGAAATTAATGGGTAAAACCTTCTCTTGTAAATGTTCGGGTTTGTAAACGTCCACACTATCGTGGCTTGCAGACTCACGGTGCTTGAGATGTCGATGAATTTTATTTTTGTATTGTTTTTGAGGGAATCAATATAAAAGAATAAAATTCGAAGATTTGATCAGTAAATTTATTTGTGATTCTCTGAATTTCGAATGGTTTCATCTCACTAATTGTTAACTAAAAGACATTATATTTACTTGTCTAAATTAGATGATTAGAAAAGAATCTTGGTTTTGAAAATTACTGCTTAAGAAAATACATGTGTATTCTCACAAAGGACGTCTCATGATGCCTATTAAAGTCTCTAGTGAAGAGATGAGAGGTTCATAGAAATATGATGATCTCATGTAACTCTTCGGATACTTGAGTAAATTAAAAAGGCAGAAGATCATGGTTGAATTGATGAATGAATTGGAAGAGCTTGAATAGAAATTGAAAGGGAAACCTAAATCAATTTATTCTTCACAATTTGCCTGGATGTTTTGAGCAAGTTCTACCTGAAATACAAAAGGTTGTATATGGTGGGAAACTTCTAACAAAACATGTGGCAAAAGAAAGCCAATTTTCATCATGATCTGAACAAGGTTAATATCTTATTTACTAATGGTTTAAACATGATTAGTGATGGCATCTACTGACACGAAGTATATAGATACTGGAATCACTAAATGTTTATCACTGAGTAAGGATAAGATAGTTAATAATATGGGTAAAACTACAAAGGTAGTGGCTATTGCAGTGGGAGTTGTTTATTTATCTCATGATAAGAATAAATGATTGATTTTGAGAAATTGTCTTTACGTACGTTTCATAGAAAGAATTTAATTTCGGTTTCTATGCATTGACGGATGGATACTTCATTTCATTTAAATGACATCGTCATAGTAATGACGAATGAGGCTATAATCCGTTAAAGTACGTTGGTTGATAAAAAGTATACTCTTGAATCATGTACATCCCACAGATGCAATAAATAGTAATTAAATAATGCATCTTCTAATATTAATAAGAGAAAGGAACCTTCGGAAATGAACTAAACATACATTTGGCGTCTATGACTAATTCATTTTACTTGAGTAGGATTCAAAAGTTGATAGCCGATAGACCGTAAGGTTTATCTGAAGTGGAAACTATCGGACTTGCGAGTCTTGCTTGGAAGTAAAAATGATTAACTGCCTTTTCAAGGCTGTGGGGTTTAGAGCCAAAGATATATATGTTGGAATTAGTTCATTCTGATTCAAGCGAACCTAATATTATCCAGGCGAGAGGTGGTTTTGAATATTCGAAAATTATTCTGGAAACCAATATATTTATATGATGCACTGCATGTCTAAGTTCTTTGATTAATTCAAGAATTGTAAGGCTGGTACAGTGAAGCGTCATGGAAAATATATTAAGTCATTACGATTCAATCATGATGGCGAATACCTCTTGGGATAGTTAGGAGCTATTGATCAGAAGTTGAGATTAAATCTCAAGTAGTTTACACCGGGCGAGCCCCAGCTGAATGGTGTGGTGGGTAGAAGGTATAAGGCTCTTATGGTAATGATTAGATATATGATGAATTATTTGGAATAATTTAATTCATTTTATGGATATGCCCTAGATACAGTAATTCGTGAAACGTTTGTCTGTATATGAGATATCCTAGAAAAATGGAGGGTGATTTATTTAGTCCAAAAGATCGAAGGGTGATTGTCAACACAAACACTAGATTTTTGGATAAGGACTTTGTAATAAATCACAAACCCATGTGTAAATTGTTCTAAAGGAAGTGAGAGGAAAACACAAAGTGTAAGTACCAAGTGTACAAGAGGATATACCACAAGGTAAACTGCAACGCGTGTCACGTCTGATACACAATTACATGTAGTGCCTGATCATAGTGGGAGGGTTGTTTGACAACCCATAGATATATTTTTTGGGAGAGTCGTGAGACTTGATCCCTAGTGAACATGGTATTATCCCACGGATACGACGTAGCACTACAAGATAAAAATGCGAAATCTTAGTAAGTTGCAATGAATGTTGAAATAGAATCTACCGATTCTATATTAAGTTTGGGAACTTGTATGACCACTAAATGGTGTAAAAACCATTGTAAGTGGTCAAAGGAAATAAAAGAGGATCATATGGAAGCAAAGCTTGTTGCGAAAAAGTGTACTCAGAAAGAAATGGTTCGATTATGAGGGAACATATTCGCTGGTAGCTATGCTTAAATTGATCTGGATTATTTTATTTATTGCTGCTCATATTGAATTATGAGGAACAGCAAATAGATGTCAAGACAGCTTTCCTGATTGGAAGTCTTGAGGAAAACATCTATGTGAAGCAACCAGAGTAATTCATTGCAAAGTGCTAATAGCATTTTAGATAGTAAGCTTAAAAGTGTCCAGCGATGGACTAAAGCAAGCTTTAAGATCGTGAAGCATCTGTTTTGATTAGGTAATCCAGTGGCATGGATTTAAATCAATGAGCGGATGAGTCTCGTGTGTTGTAAAGAGTGACGAAAATGTGGTGGTATTTCTTGTACTATACGTAGATAGTATCTTGCTCATTGGAGACAATGAAAGAGTATTATCGGGCGTATGGGTACGGTTAATAAAGCGGTAGAGTTGAAGGACTTAAGAAAGGCAAAATATATCCTTTTGATCACGGTAATACGGATCACAAGAAAGGATATTATGCTTATCTCAAGTTTCATAAAATGATACAGTCCATACTCGTTTAGCATGTAAATTTATCTAAGTGAATGTGTCTTTGAGACACAAGAAGAAGATAAAGAGGATGAAAGCGGTTCCTTATGCTTCGGCGAATAAGGAAGCTTAATCTAAGGAATGCTATGAACGATGTTGGATATCTGTTTTGCTGAATGCATGAACAGTGGGTATCAACGTAACCCGGAACAAGAATGATGAACTGTGGTAAGACATTTATAAAGTACCTGAGAAGGACTGAAAATTATATGTGGACTTACTGGACAGATTCACTGCTTCTTGTGGATTACGTAGATTCAGATTTTTTAGTCAGATTGGACGGCAGTAAATTCACCTCAAAGGTTATGTGTTTAATCTTAGGAAGTAGAGTCATAATGTGGAGGAGTGTTATATAGAAATATATTTCAGACTCCGGACTCCATCATGGAAAGATGATGAATTGGAGCCTATGAGGCAGCCAAAGCATCTATATGACTCTAGAGACTTCGTGATGGACTTTGAAGTGTTTCTAAGTTTGCCCAAGGTAATCACAATTTACATTGATGATATTGGTGCAGTTGCAAACTTGAAGAAATCACAAGTCCATAAGGCAATTAAACACATGGAGCGCGAGTACCACCTGTTACGACAAATCGTATGATGAGGGGAAGGTTGTTGTCGCCTAGATTGCATCGGATGATGACCTAGTAAACCATTTACAAGGACCTTAAGGTGAGAGCTTTTAATAGTCGTGTAGTGGGAGTAGAAATCAGATGTAAGGCAGAAGACATGACAGCATAGTCTTTTAATATAAGTGGGAGATTGTTGGATTGTGTACTAAAAGTCTAGCTTTAGTATGAACAATGTCATAACAATATTTGAAATGAGAATCATTGATCAAATGATTGCATCTTATAATTTATTTTATATGCATGATGCAATAGTCCATTTACTTTATACTGTAGATAATATGTTGTGCGACTACACGTAGAAGATCATATTATCGGTTTCCTTATAAAGTATAAACAGATGCTCACAACTGAGATAGACGGGGACTCTCTATCGGTATGGTTGTAGTGTGGTTTGGTATTAGCTTGTCTTGGCTATAGAATCACATTAGTGCACTTGTGTGTATTGAGCAGGACTGCCTGAGATCATTCTTCTTATACTGACTATATAGTAGAACTTGATCTCTGTTATTATGGAAGTTCGTGCTCTTAATCCCTATACAATAACCTCGACACATAGGGCAGTATGTATTTCTTTGATTCATCAATGGGTGAGATTTATAAGTATTAAATCAACAAACTCGGTGAGTTGGGAAGTAGTGATGTATCTATGGTGTGCTGTTGATTGTAGAAGGAATCCATGTCCGTCATAGGTTGATGATGTCCCCTTAAGGAGCTCATAAGGTTTATCATGTAAATCTTGCAAGTTGATTAATTTCCGGCATGATAATAAGGTTGAGTGGTACTACTCTCGGATGAGATATTAATTAATTTGAGTTGTCAGTAACTTAATTAATTAATGGACATTGTTTTTCTTAAACATGGGGAGACTATCGGGCTTATAATAAGAAGGAGCCCAGAACATAATTTTGGGATTGGACGGGTAGTGCAGTAATAATATTTTAGTAGACTATATTATTATTATTGGATTTAATTAAAAGCTTTGGGCTAAGCTTGGTTAATTAAATTCAATTGAGGCCCAGCCCAATTTCTCCTCCTGGTCCCTGCTGTAGCCCAATATATAAGTGAACTCAGCTTCCTGGAACCCTCAGATAATTCCTGCGCCTCTTTTGGTGAGAGAAGGGAAAAGAAGCAGATTGAGAGGTCCTGCAGACTGTTGCCCACACAATAGCATGATCACACTTGGGACATACAGTAGAAGATCAGAGGTAGTTCTCTGTAGTTCATCCTCTACACCAACCCAGAAGTACGGTAAACGATTTTATTGCTTCCGCTGTTATTGTTTGCCTTTATTCCTAACGAATCACGTTGAACCGCACGATCCAATTGCCAACAAAAACTACAAAAGATTAAGGGGAATCAACAAGACAGTGCCCTTATGCTGCGAGAGTAATAATCTTCCAACCATTATTGGAAGAAGTTCGAGGAATAAGAAAAAGATGAAGAAAAATCATCCTTACACTCAAAGGAGCGGAGGATGCAGAAGACCAAGATCCTTTTGGTCCAAACAGAATGCCCGAAGCTTATAAATCATAGCAAAGGTCTAGACCAACAAGATGGAGTTCAAGAAATCAAGCCTCAACCTCAGGATCAAAACAGAGGAGTACAGGAAGAACTCCCACAAGAAAGACGTTCTGAAGAGAACCTACACGAGCTAATGAAAGATTCAAGGATTGTAACTGCTACACATGTGGAGCCAGAGGGCATGTCTCACCAAATTTCCCAAAGAACTAGAAGCAGGTAATACGACAGTTTGAAACCACTCCAAAAATAGAGGAAGTTGTTTACTTCCGAGATATGGTACATGTATATCAGTTTGAAGATATACCCTCAGATGAGAGCATCTATGAAGAAGAGTTCTTTAGTCAAGATGAATCCTCCGAAGATGAGTCGGAGTGAAGAAGAAAACTTTAGACAGGAGATGCAAGAGGACATGTTTGGATTCTTTTCCCAGACAAAATGTCTCACAAGTCACACCACGGGATACATTACACTACAAAAAATATTTTTTAGCAATCGAATTACCAATGGAATTCAATCCGTTGGTAATTACCAATGGATTAGCAACAAAAATGACTTTTTATTTTAGCAACGGAATGCCAACGGTTTATTCTATATTTTAGCAATGAAATTCAGTCCGTTGGTAATTACCAACGGATTACCAAGGGAATCATTATATAAATTACCAACGGAATTATTAGCAATAGATTACGTAGCAACGATTTATCAACGGAATTGATTTTTCGCTAAAATTTACCAGCCACCACTTTACCAACAGAATTTTATCAACGGATTTCGTTGCTAATCCGTTGATAAGTCAATTTAATAATGGAATTAAGGTTTTTACCAACGGAATATTCCGTTGGTAAAAAATTATTTTTTTAGTGTTAGATGTGCATTTTTGTCATACACATGGCGCATGTTCTGTTGTATGTGAATCACTAATTTGGATATCATATTAGATGGGATATTTGTTTGGGTGTTTTATGACTTGCGGAACCTCTTTAGTTATGAAAGCATTTTCTCTATGAATTAGTGTGTTGTAAATGATCAACATGGGTCAAAAAAGTATTGAGCTGAAGACATACATTCTCATGCTTAGAAGTGGGAATTTCGGATTTCCAATCCAAACACCTTTAAGGCTACCACGATAACATTCCATTAAAAGTTAGAATTAGTTTTACAATTGCATATATATTCAGTTATCTATATTCTCTTGCTTCTTAAAACTGGAAAAGCAAAAGTTTCGAATTTCATGATCCCTTGGCATTTGAACTTTTATATTCCGACTGCCGCTATAATATGCTAATATTAGTATTATAGTATAATAATTCACTATAAATATACTTTAACTACTAATAACAATACATGTATGTCATTTCCACCATTCTTTATTTTAAGTAACAAATCATATTTTTATTAATGTTTAAATAAAAACAAGTTAAAAAGGAGTAATTAGTTAATTTTCAAATTATAAGGTATATTTGGTAGTTTGTACAAATCTCAAGGGGTTTTCATAATTTACCCATAATTTTAATACTTTATTATCAATTTTAATCCTATAATTAGTTCAATTTTACAAGTTCAATAACTTTGAGAGATATTTTTTAGAAGGATCAAATTAAAAAGATAGAAAATTATAGGACTAAAATTGATACAAATGAAACTAAAATTAAATTATATCAAAATTACAGTACTAAAATTAATATTATCACGATTTTGGTGCAATGGCCTTTTACACATGGTACGGGATGTTCTGTGACATATTGATGTGACATCTCCTGTAACACCTGCTTATGGAATGACATAGTCGCAAACAAGAGTAACAGAACCCTAATTCTTTCTAGAGTGTGGAACCAGTGGTCCCACTTTCCGTAATTAATTAACATGTGATTTACTTCTCAATTAATTTTTTTAAAATTTTATTATATTTAAAAAGACATTAAACCCTAAACCATAAAGCCTATGATTGAATATCTTAAATCACAAGAATAAAATTACAATTATACCATAAAATTAAATTCTAGGGGTGAATTATAAACTATAATAGTGAAATTACAACTATACTCTAAACTCTAGAGATAAATTTACTCTAAACACTAGGATAAAATATACCCAAAGTAAAATTACAATTATACTCTAAATTCTAAACTTTAGGAGGAAAATATATCCTAAATCAGAAGATTGAAATTATAATTATACCCTTAGAATTAACACTATACCCTAAGTGTAAATAATAAACCTTAGGTGGTAAAATATGTCATAAATTATAGTATACCCTAAATTAAAAGGATATAATTATACCCCTATAATTAATTTTGAAAAAAATAAGAAAAAAAAGAAAAAGGAAAACATAATGAACTCAGGTTTGGAAATTGGGGGGAACAGGGGTTCCAACCATTCAATTTGGTGTAACCTCCCATGAAAGGGGGTTTTTTTTTTTAATGAGTGACCAGTCAAATGTAATTACAAAATATAAGTAGTGAATTTAAATAAAGGTCATGTATTTGATGGAGTTTAAGAAATTTTTTATTTTTTTAATGATGTAAAAAAGATAAGGTAAGAAAGAGAAGTGGTATTTTAAATAATTGAATAGAATAAATTATAGTATATGATATAATAGATTTTAACTAAATTGTGTGTAAAAAAAAAGTGACATTTTTTTTATAGAAAAAAGTGACATTATTATAATATTGTACTAGTACTGTTTAAATTTCTTTAAAAAATGCCTGAACTTTGTATTTTACAACTTAATATAGTTAAATTTTATGAAAGATGTATAGAAAATTTGAAAAATTATACTCATTCCATGTCAAAATCGTTTTCTTAATTATGCAAAGAATGCAATTGTATACTTGCAATTTAGTCATGTATTCCAACATGTCTTGTTTGTCATGTATTCTTATATTTATTTATTGTATTTAGTGAATTATTATTATTTGTTGAAATTGAAGAATTCAGCTAATTTATTTCCCAAAGGGCGGAATACTAAGGACCCCACCATCCACCCTCAAATTAATCCCCGTCACGAAAGCAGATTAATCGGAAGCCAAAAACGCCGCCGCGTCCGCCAACTGCGTGAGTGAACGCGCCACCCCTTTCAAGCTAGTAACAGGTTCAATAGCTCTTTCCACATCGTCGGGAGTCACCATCCCCACCACAGCGCTTAGCGGGGTCGCCACCGCCGACGGCGACACACAGTTGACCCTTATCCCATGCGCTCCCAGCTGCAAACTCGCAGTCCTCATCAAACCTAATACCGCAAACTTCGACATGATGTAGTCAGTCTGCGTCGGCCCCATCGCCGTCGTGATGGCGCTGCCCGTGCACACTATGGACCCCTTAATTTTCAGCTCGATCATCTTACGCGCCGCCTGCTTCACGCACACCAACGTACCCCGAGCATTCACCCGCAGCACGCGGTCGTGCGCCACCGCACGTGCGCCAAGAGCGGCGAAGTGGTGGGCGGTAGCCTCGCCGAAACCACTGGCGCCGCCGGTTATAATAGCTACTTTGCCATCGAGCTTTTTCTTCATGGGAGTATCACCCATTGTGATTATATTTTAATTGAGTTTGAGATATATTATATGCTTAAAGAGGGCTATATATACTTTTTTTTTTTTAACTATTGAAATAGAAAGACTATTTTACGTTGTCTATTTTATACTTTTCATAGTTGATTCTCATTTGACTAGTACATTTTCAGAATTTTCTTTTTTTACAATATTAACATTCAGTATATAACTAGTAAAAGATTCATGTGAGACTGTAAACGGATTAAAGGTAATATCCAATTATAAAGTTATAATAAAGTTACAACGGTAACTAATTAATAAACAATTTATAATACAAATTGAAGTAACTAACGTACTATTATTTAATAAAAAAAGGTGACTAATTAAGAAAACATTTAATTATCTCACCATAAGATGAGTTTTCACAAGTGTGACCCTTTATTTACATTATACTTCGTCTGATTCTAAGGTATCCATTTGCTTTTACACGTGGATTAAGGAGTATTATTATTATATGTAAAGTGAATAGTTGTATTAGAGGGAAGTGGTGAGCCATATTGTGTATTTTTTTTACTAAATAGGGGGAAATTGATACCTTTGTAGCAGACGCTAAAAATAGTAAAATTGATACCTTAGAAGCGGATGGAGAGTGTATTAATTTAAAGATAAAGTTAACAATATTATCATACACTTTATTCCATTAAATTATTCAAAATGTCCTTTCTTTATATAACAAGACTTATATGAAAACATCTCCGCGTAACACTTCCTTTATTAAGTTATCATTTTTCTGATTTAAGGCAGTCTCATATAATCTGTTACCATTGTGCGTTTCATGATCAGCAAACAAGTTAATGAGCTATTAAAACTTGTGATTAATATCCGAGTCTGAGTGAGTCTTGGTGTGAATTGAGTTCACACGTGAACATATTTTTATAGAATTACTCTCTAGTGTATAAAAAAATTATTCTTTAAAGAGTAATATTTTTTATTGAGAAGAGTAATACTTTATATCTTTTTAAAGAGTACTTTTCATATACAAAAGAGTAATAATCGACAAATCAAGGTCTTATAAAACTAACGCAAGAACTTGAACTTCCTCTCAAGAGCTCACACACTTAACCGGTTGATCACTCAAGTATTCACTCACGCTTTGATTTGTTGATTGAACTAAAATGAAAAACGAAAATGAAAAAACACAAGGATATATAGTGATTCGGCATAAGCCTACATCCACTCTTAAGAAGAAGATCACTCACTTATGATGATTACAATATACAACTCAAGAAGATGAAGATGAACTCAACTTATGAACCCTAATTGGAATGACTCTAAAACTTATAACTGATGTGTGTTGATTCTTATCTTCAAACTGATATGCATACGTCTTATATTTGTTGAACATCAACTCCTAATCACTAATGCATGTGATAAGCGTATTTACACACTGCAATTAAAATCCTCAAGTGTAAGGATGCCAATTGTAGCGACAAGCACCCAAGTTAAATTATCAATCCCAACAGGACAACTAACTATTTATTTTCTAATTATTACTAGCTTAATCAGAATAGGGTAACCAATCTCAAGAGTTGTGAATTAATTATTTAGAGACTATAATATTAAATAACTGAATAAATAATACAAAGAAGAATAAGATTAAATTAAGAGAGAATCAACAGTTCTAAGGTTTCAGGTATAGACCAATTACTTTGGATTCCTAGACTTCTAATTATTCATTTATGCAGCTTCTATGAAAATACACCACATAGCTTTGTTAACCTACCATATATGACCCGATTTTAAGCTAACAATATGATCTAATTTATTTCCTAAGGTGCGCGAATATTACCAAGCCCCCTTCCTAGATACTAATCAACGCAAACAACAATACCTCCGGATGGTAAGTTTGGCTAACAAGATATTCTCTGAAAGTACTACAAGATTTTATTCACTTCATACTTGAATGTCTAATTGCATTGTTTCACTAAAAAATTCAAGTATTTGATTTACTAGTTCTTGGAATTAAAGTGTTTATTGGCAGACTACTCTAATTCCTAACAGATAGACAATACCAATCATGAACACACACAAGCGAACATATTAAACCAAGCATCACAGGCAATGACATGAATTTAGTATGAAGATGTTACGAAGCAAAAAAGTAAAATTTGAATAAACCATGTGAAATCAAAATATTAACTGCATAAAATCACAAAATTGGTCCAAGTCTCCAAACCAATTGAATCTAACCTTCAAACCCTAGAATTGTAATGAGAATTAGCCCATGAGGTTACAATCAACACGCATGGCTATGAAATTCATAATAATAATCAAGACAAAAGAAAAAGAAAGAAATGAGACATGAAACCCTAGCGTAGGCGTAGTTCTTCGTTCCTTCTCCATCTCTCCAATCGGCTGATCTCTCTCAACTCGAACTTGAATCTCCTTCGAAATGGATGGAAGATGGGATGGATGTGGATGATGGATGGGGAGTGATCCCCTTGTGGAGGTGGTTGAATGATCAATCTCCTATTTTCTTGTGTGTTAAGATCCCCTTTTATACATTGTGCTTCTAATCATACTCAACTGGGCCGTTTTTAGATGTTTTAACGCACTGGAAGGTGTAAAACCTGATTTCTGGCCCAAAAACACGCAACACGACTTGGCCCTATGCAACATGACTTGGCAACACGACCAGTGTTGCATGTCGTGTAACTCGTGTAAGGCTAACATGACTCATGTTGATAAGCCGTGATGTTGTTTGTCTAGTCGTGTTGCGATGCTTTGAAACTGAACTACTCACGGACCTCAACACTGGTCGTGTTGGCAAGTCATGTTGGGTTCTGCAACTCGTGTTGGGTAATTTTCAGCTTGTTTTCAGCCTATTTTCAATTCTGCTCCATTTTGACTTGTTTTAACCTTCAAAACTCACAAAAACACCTCAGTAGAATCTTAATCGTGTAAATATTCAAACGTACCACAATTCCATGCAAAAATAATGACTTTCCTAAGCAAAATAGTGTAATGTACACATGTAAAATGCGTGAAATTCCGCTCTCACAAGCCCACAAAGTTACATGTTGCTTGTCCCGAGGTAACGACATAGAAATCCAATAGGTAATTGAGAGAAAATTTCACAGCCTAACTCAAATAAGATAACACAGCAATTCGAAAATCATACTTCCAACACCAAGACAACCATCCATCTATGAACATACACTTCAAATAAACTACTTCACCTTTACGAAAAGCTCATTCTCCAATTCTCACGGTAGTGTTTACGCTCATCGCTCAAGTGTGAGATATACACTTTAGGGTAAGGTGTTTACACTCAAAATCAATTCAAAAACACGCGTAACCATAAGCTTGGCAATTATCTCAACTCTTGACCAAAGGAATAACTTTGATAATAGGATCACAAAGGTCTTGCATTAGGATGTAACGTTGCCTCTTTGGTAAGGGAATAAAATATGGATTAAGTGACTCATTCACTAGTAGAGAATTAAAGAACACTTATAACTTTGCAACAAACAACTTAACTTTCTTCTTTTCTCCTTCAATGCTCATCATAGCTTCTTGCAATTTGATTTCCTCCTTAACTTTTGAACACAACTTCCTTACTTGAATCTTTTCTTCTTCTTTTTTTTCTTTCAAATAAGGGTACCAGTTTCAGGCATTACCCTTTTCATGGGGTACCAGTTTCGGGCACTACCCCTTCATATAAAATTTAACCATTCTTTTCCACAATTTTCATCACTTTCAAATTACTTTTCCTTATATTATTCTTCATAAGACACCAACCTGACTCCTTCAACTTTCTACTAGGTAGGATTTTTTAAAGGCTAGCAAAGGAATCGATTGGCTAATAACGTAGGCTTCCAACAAATAAGACTTTTAGGCTCAAAAGGGTTGACTGCGGGTAATTTTCTTAGGTAGGATAATAATTTGGCTAGTGACTATTAAATAACAAAGATGGCCTAAGATCATCTCCTATCATCTAATCAAACACGTAGCTTTAAGTAAGATATAAAGCTAAGTTCTAGAATACGTGTGTATGAACAACACTCACAAGAGTAAACTGAATCATGCAACTTGTCATGATTTCTAATGGCTCAAAATCTCACATGGCTGTAGGAATAAACGAGCAATCCTAATAAAGTTATACAGCTAATCTTCCGTGCATACAATTAAACTTCAAGCATCTCAATATTAAAGCACAATATTAAATGGCTTCTCAAACACAATCACACATATAATACCATAAAATTTCAAGAAAATCAGAAAATCATCCTAGAGAACTAAAAATCGACTATACTGACACTAGGATCAACACACAAAAAATAAACACTAACAAAAATAATTGAAAAATCATAAAAAAAATCAACATTCACGAATAGAAAACATAAACTATTCGCAAAAAACCGACCTTCCAAGCAAACAAAACAAAAAATACAGAAAATTCACTTCAATGCAGCAAGACAAGGTATGTACGTAACCCCCAAACTTAGATCAAATAAGGTGAAAGGCTAAGGTTGCAAAGAAATATATAACGTAGTCGAGCAGTACCTAATAAAATTCCTATACCACACAAACATATAAAAGCAATTAAAACGGGAGTGACAGCCCCAACAGACGCTCATGTTTAACATCAGAGAGTCACAACGGGATACCTCTTTTTGACCTACTAGATCGGAGGACAGTCTTTTCCCATTCGTATCTTCAAGTACTTCCATCCTCTATTATTCGCACCAACCACCTCACAATTCCTTGTCACCGAAACAGGAACCTTTAAATTCCTTTCCTTCCATGACTGTCTTGATTCCTTCTTGTCAATCCTCCACTCAATTGTATAGTCAACCTGCATAGCAAAATGAGATTAAACAAGTTAGAATTTTCAACACTAATATAAGAATGAAAACCCGGAGGTAAGTTCGGAGGCTTCAGATGTGGATCATCAATTTTTCCTGCAACCAAAAGATTATCAACCAAATCATCAGAATTAGTAGTAGGAAAAGTAAGAGATACACTTTTTTGCGATCTCCTCTACCACTTCTACTCTCTTGCCCTCATACTTCTCCTCCTTGGCAACATGTTTCATTGCCTCTTCAACAGTGGTCTTCTTAGTGCGATTCACCATTTTAGCAATGGTCTTCCTTCTCTATGCATCCCTAGCATCACACAATGCAAGTAAATTAACAAGATAATCAATACAAGCATCATTAGATAACCCTTCAAATTCTGCATCAGAAAGCCAAAATCTTCAACTACTTCCATAGACTTGCATTGCTGCTGATCTGTAGGCCACTGCATCTCCTTGTTCAAAGAGAAAATGATTAAATAATTCTCAAAAAAATTAAATATCCTAATTAAATTTGCAATAAAAGAAAAATAAACAATTAAAACTGTCCCGGGCAACGGCACCAAAAACTTGATAGGCGTATTTTGTGCACTCCAATTTAATTCTCAAGTATAATGATGCCAATTGTAGAGGCAAGCACCCAATAATCTCCCCTTTTCTTGTGTGTTAAGATCCTCTTTTATACTTTTTGCTTCGAATCTGACTCAACTGTGCATTTTTTAGATATTTTCATGCACTGGAAGGTGTAAAACCTGATTTTGGCCTAAAAACACGCAACACGACTTGGCAACACGACCAGTGTTGCATGTCGTGTAACTCATGTAAGGCTAACATGACTCGTGTTGATAAGTCGTGCTGTCGCCTATCTAGTCGTATTGCGGTGCTCTGAAACTGAACTGCTCACGGACCTCAAAACTAGTCATGTTGGCAAGTCGTGTTGGGTCATGTAACTCGTGTTGGATCATTTTTAGCTCGTCTTCAGCCCATTTTCGATTCTGTTCCATTTTGTCCTGTTTTAACCTTCCAAACTCACAAAAACACCTCAGTAGCATCTTAATCGTGTAAATATTCAAACGTACACAATTCTATACAAAAATAATGACTTTCCTAAGTAAAATGGTGTAATGTGCACATATAAAATGCATGAAATCCCTCTCTCAATAGCATGCTCAACCTCACGTGAATGATCCAGCTGGTAAGTTTGTTTGAAACAAACTAACCGATCAACTAACTTTGATTCTTTCTTGATGCATGACTGAGATGAACTCCAATCCGATGGCTAACACCTTCCATGTAGCTGATCTTATCTGATACTCATCAACACTACTTCATCTAATCACCACCTTCCACATGTTTCTGCTATATGTGATCATACACACACAACCATGCATGTATGCCTATCAATACAACAATACTCCACCTTAGATTGTATCATCACAAGCTGTAAACTTCTTCACCTTGCTGCTATTTAAGGTTGCAGCAACCTTTTTCCCTCTCTTACTTAATTCAGATGAATAAGACACTTACACAATTCATATTTTTGAACTGGTAAAGCCTTAGTAAACATGTCAGCTGGATTTTCTGTAGTTTTGATCTTCTTGCCCACTACTACTCCCTTTTCTATCATGTCCCTTATGAAGTACAACCTCACATCAATGTTCTTGGTCCTTTCATGGTACCCCTGATGCTTTGAGATATGTACTGCACTTTGATTGTCACAATACACCTCAATCCCTTCTTGCTGAATGCCAAACTCACTTAATATTCCAATCAGCCGCACTCCTTCTTTGTTTGATTCTGTAAGAGCAACAAATTCAGCTTCTGTAGTTGATAGAGCTACTATATGTTGATGTGTTTCCTTCCAACTTAGTGCAGTGCCAAATAAATTGAACACATAACCTGTAAGAGACTTTTTTGTGTCAAGATTTGCTTCATAATCAGCATCAACATATCCAACTACTGCCCTTTCATAAGTTTCCACTTTCTAAAATTTTAAGCCAACTATGATGGTTCCATTTATATATCTGAGTGCCCACTTCACTGAATCCCAATGTAGTACTGAATTGCTCATAAACCTATCATTACAAGAAATTTGATAAATGGCGATGACAAAATTCATCATGAAATTGATTTTTCATCATAAAAAAGTTTTAATAACGAAATTTGAGCGTCACATAGATCGTCATAGTATGTGCGTCGTATTAGGTATTATTTGACGATAATTTAATTCATCACCAAATGTTATGTTTTAATGAAAAAATACTTTCTGTCACCAATGTTATAGACTATAGTGACGATAAAGTCGTCACAATTTTCATCCCATTTTCATTGTGAAATGTATTATTTCGTCACTGAAGGTTGAATTTAACATGACGCTAATGTTTATCGTCACTAAAAATTTAAATTATTGTGACTATTTTCTATATAGTATCAATCTCATCAATTATTTATGACGTTTTTATTGTCACATTTAAACCAACTATTTTGTCATATTTGAAATATTTCGTCATGAAATGGTTGGACAATAACAACGAAATTAAAGCATTACATAATGACAACATACTTTGTCACTAAAAGTGAGATAAAATATTCATCGTCATTAAAAAGTGTGGAAATGGTGACAACGGATTTTCGTTGTAAATAAATTTTGCTAGTGACGATATAGAATCATTATATAATGACGACATGATTTGTCATTAATGAGAAATATATGAAGACAAAATATTTTTTGTCATTAAAAATGTATGAAAATGGTAACAATTTATTTTGTTATGAATATATATTATTAGTGACGATATGGAAAATTGTCAATAAAAAAATTAAATACAATAATGAAAACTTTTGTCATTGTTAACAATTATATGTTGACAAATTATATTCATCATATCATTAATAAATTTAAAATATATGCTTATTAGACTAATATTTTAATGAAGAAAAGTTATATTTTTATTATGAATTCATTTATATTTCATTATATAATTTATAAATAGATAAATATTTAGTAGCATTCCGAGTTTCTTTTACTCACTGCTTGCTAAAACTAGTAAATATATTTTATAGTTTAACTAAACAAAGTACAATATACTTTCAAAGTACCAAAATACAAGGTATTACAAAAAGTCATCCCAAATTGAGAACTATGGCTAAATCTAGTCCAGGTAAAAGTAATTAAAATTAGTTCTTTGTGCAGTATAAAAACCTAGCAATCTGTAGTAAATCTACTATATATATCAAACAGTAGAGCAACCAACAACAAGTTTTATATCAAAATCTAGCACTCTGTGGAATAATTGCAAAGTCAACTGTCGACCAAACTTTCTTAGTTGACAAAAGGAGCATCATTACTTGCCTTCCAAACATAACAGAGTGGTAGACACTGTAAAAAAAGTAGGAGTTGAAATCAGTTGCAAAGGATCCAACCTTCTAAATAGACCACTCATAGAAATCCAGATTTTAAATCTAGCAAAACACAAACATCGAAATAGTAGCATAAGTATTAGAAATCCCAATATAATAGCTCATAGCACAAAAAGAAATCAAAAGCCGAAAAGAACAAGCTTACAAAATTAGTAAAATAACCAATCTACCCAGCGTTTAGTAAATCACGCACAAGAAAACTGAAAGCACCCGAGCACTATAGCAATAAACTACCCCAACAAAATAAACTATCTCCATATATAATAGATAGAGAGGTTAACATGCCAATGAGTAAAAGAATGTAATCAATTATGACAAATATGCAGGCTAAACAGAGTGCAATATGGTGACATTCTAATCCATGCTACATTTTGCAATAATTAGCTAATTTTCTATTATTTTTCAGGCAACACAAAAAGCTAACATAACTTTTTGATAGGGATCCAGAAAATTTAAAATATAAACACAAATAGAAAAGCTATTCATCAAGGTGACAATTAAAATCTTTTCAAATTCAAGACTCAAATAGAGTATATCCTTTTCAAAAAGTTAATGTTACAAGTTACCATTTTATTAGCATTTTTGCTAGTGTCTTTACATGAATGAACAAAACCATAATCTAATGGCCTCTTCTTAGCAAATCAACCAGCAGTAGTGAAAAGTATAAGACAATACTAAACTTCCCAATGAAAATACCTCAAAGCTGACAAGAAATACATTCAACCTTATTGCAGCATATTTTATTCATCTTTTCATTATGTACAGAGAAGTTATGTTCAGAGATCCCAATATAAAGCTGCTCAAGAGGAACTGGACGATAAATTGAATCAAAGAAAAACATGCCAGATCTAGATTCACCCTAGAAGTTGTGCAACCTGATCTTTATAAAGTATTGAACATTGATCACGAGGAAAATCTTTAACCACAAAAATAAAAATCAATTTAGAGATTTTTTAGTAAATAAAATTGTTATTTCTGTAATGAAAAGAACAAAAAGGACAAAGCATGTTACCTATAATTAATTGAGTAAAGTGGCAGAAAAGGCCAACAATGCGTATCATGCTTTAAATGGATTCAACATGTAGAAGCACCAATGATAAAATAGAAACATAATGCTAAGTTGCTAACTAACCGGTATAGAGAAAAAATCCCATATGCATATGTGTCTAAAAAGAAGATTGCTCAAAGTATAATATAATTTAAGTACCTTCCAAATAAATCAAAGAAAGGAAATGAAGGATTGATACAGATGACAGCATGTGATAAAGAAATTATTCGAATTCTAACTAAATGTTCTGTGAACCTTTGTGTGTGTGAAGAAGGAACTCGAAGCACATAAGGTTGTTAAAACATTAAAAAACTAACCGATATACCATGTTAATTTTAAAATAAAAATTATTTCAACATAAACGCAGTTGAAAAATATATTTATAAGAATAGTGATTATATATCATGCCACACCTGCCATAGAGTCCAAGCTACTAATGCTTCGACCACATGACCTCTAACATCATTCAACAATGTATTTCATCAATGATTATGATTAAGGGCTTCACTAGCATAGACAGAGACATATCGCTACTTTTATGAGTAATCACATCCCACTTTTTAGGAGTTATTATAATCGTCTGCATCTAGAAAAATAGTTTTAAAAGCCAGCCTACTAGTCATTCGATCAAAGATCATGTTAAGTTTTTTTCATACTTCTAGTACCTATGCTAATAAATAGTGTATATATTAATATTAATAATATTGAATTGAACTAAGTTACATAAATCATAAATAACATGTGTTTCTTCAAGCTCATTTCTAGAAAGTTGCATATCACCTGTGAGTTCTCTTTCAATTGATGTTACCTCTGCAGCTAATGCTCAGAAATTAAAAAATGAGGCTCTCATTATGAGATTATAGCAGTCATGTGAAAAAAGTACCTTCATTGGAGCAACATAAACAATCTTGAAATCATCTGTATGCATATAACCATTTTTGAAGTGTTGTACAACCTGTCAAAAAAGTGTTTTCAAAGTCGACCATTTAACTAATGTTATAGGTAGGAAATGCATCACAAAAAAGATTAAAAATAGTATCTACCCACCTCATGTAGAATAGGAATATAACTATATTTTCTTTTCCAGCCACAGTCGGGGCAAAAATCCTATTTGTGGGGTGTTTAATAATAATAAAATAAAATAAAAAATACAGAGGATATTATCACTTATTTCTAAAAGCTGATGTCACAAAGTTTTTAACAAATTTTCACTATTTTAAAACTTGCGCATACATATCTCATAAAGCCTAACTGTAATTCCAAATGAAAAATATCGCGCAAATATTAATACAAAGGATAAGCCCCACTTACATTCAACCCTGGAACATAATCTCCTCTCTTGTAGTAAACTGAAGTTTTAGCTATCTTCCTTGTGCCAAGCCCATTGCATTTGTCCACCAATGAATCGAGCAAATCGATTAACCTCAATCAAATAATTATAATAACAGTAAATACTTTCCTCCCAAACAAAAGAAAAGAGTTCATACTAGCAAGTATATAATAATTTATATATAAGTGTATTTAAAATCATAAATTAACTTAGCAAAAGCTTAAAATTTCACTTCATCTTTTTTGCAGACCAATCAAATTTCTTGGATGCAAGAGTACAAGGTGATGTACTTGTGCATATTAAGATTTGAGACTTGCATATTTATCACTTAGCATTCTCAATCCAATACAAACCTTTCCTATACTCTTCTCCTCATCCTTGTCACCTACGACACATTCATTTATAGGAAATAAGAAACTACTATTTTACGCATCTATATTGATAAATAATAGTCAATGAAGACATAAATTAAATACGAAGGGTGACAATATATATTTTCATCAATCATGACTTAATACATAAATACACACACAAAGAGGTAACAAAAATTAATTTAAAAAAAGTAGTGCCATATTGAAAAATATACCTGAGATGCCATCATACTTAGGTTTTTAGAACCATATTAGTGTCTGAAGTCAGATCTTGTATAATCACCAAAGCATGCTCAAGTTAATGATTTAATTGGCCTAAACTTTATTATGCAGAGAGTAATTAAAAAAACGAAAGTAACCTACCACTACTCATAATAAAAATTACTACTGCAGAAAGCATATAATTTTTTATACCATGACATATATGCATCCCTACACATACTATACAATACAAACAGAGCACATTAAACTATGTATAACCTTCACCGTATTTTGTGTGCTAATCAAGCGTCATTTAAGGGTAATATGGAAGGATAAAGCATAAAACGTTCTTAAAAAATATGAGTTTTTGATGGGAAAGTTTAAAAACATAAATGTTATGATTGTATGCTGCAAATGTGTAGTTCTTAGTAAAAGCTACAGTAGTATCTTCTTTGGAAGTTGACGACCTATGCATACCATATTAAGCTTCTTACACTGCCAGATTCGAAATTTAGTAGTAATATTAAATTTTAAAAGGAAATCAGAACCAAACCAATAGTATTAGATGTGCGAAATAATTAACATGAAGAATAAATTTAATATCATGCAATTGTGTCTCTAATGGTAATAAATGTTCTAAACATTGTATAGAAAATGACAAGTGAGTAGCTATATACCAAATTGCAATGAACTCCATTCACAACTCTACCCTTAGGGTCAATAGCCAAATACTAACCAGGAACTATCCCGCGACATCCCAATTTACCTATGTATCCTGATGATTTTTTTCAAAAATATTCTACTCCGTATTGTACTTGAGTATTACAATGGCTTGAATCTGAGCCCATCATCGATAAGATTTAGCTAAAGAGCAAATAAAGTAAGACATTTCAACAGATAGGAGGGTGTGAAGTAAACCATATTCATACATGATAAAGTGTTGTGAGGTGATTAGTTTACAAAATTAAAACATGCATGGTGAAGTTGCATGTGTACATCAGTTGTATTATGAAGCAGCATGATAAGTTGAAGTATATACATGAAATAATGCAACGGTGACATAGTTCGAGTAGGTTGTTTTGAAGATATTTTCGGTGGTTACCTAGATCTTTTGGGGTTGGTTATTAGCTTGATTCTACAGTCCTACATGTGAGCTGTACAAGGGTAGTTAATTCAGTTCGATTCTCAATCGATTGATAACCGAAATACAGCTGCAAAGTTGGTTCATTAAACTAGTCTCGTAACTTTGTGCTGCATGAGAAGCTTATATATATAGCATTCTATTAGCTTGTTTTGTATATGTTACTCCATTATTCATACTGATCAATAAGAGAAGATTATCCTATAGTGGACGTAGGTCATTCTTAATTGAACCACTCTAACCCTCGTCTCAAGTTTACTTCTTGAAATCACATACACACACATCAACTTCAAAGTTTATTTTCCTCATTCAAAGCTTCTTGATTCCAAAATGTTTATTTGGTGAGAGATAATATCAAACACTTAGAGTGTGGTGAGATATTCTTGTCATCTGGCGCCGTCTTGAGAAAGCAGACCAGATCAGAAGCAATCAAAAAGGAGATTGAAGGAGGGAAGTCATTATGGTGACTACAATTTCGACATTGAGCGATTCATGGAAAAATCTGATTTCGGATTATGGAAGATCAAGATGAAAGCCACCTTAGATCAGCAAGGATTGGTTAAGGCGATTCAACAAGCTCCTACAAATGAAGCTGCTGCAGTGGATCCACAAGCACTGCTAGTAAAGAACGAGCTCCAAGAAAAGGCACTTAGTGCTATAATTTTGTGCCTCAGTGACAAAGCACTAAAGGAGATTCAGAGAGAAACAACCGCCAGAGGATTATGGAAGAAACTTGATGCTCTTTATATATTAAGATCTCTGGCCAATAGTTTATATCTGAAGCAGAAGCTATATTTTTTTAAAATGGTAGAGGATATGCCTATCTTGATTCAGCTTGATGAGTTCTCTAAGGTTCTAGATGATTTAGAAAACGTAGATGTCAAATTAAGTGATGAAGATAGGGCTGTGATCTTGTTGTCTGCACTTCCAAAATCATTTGAAAATCTTAAAGACACTTTGTCATTTGGAAGTAGAGAAACAATAAGTTCAGAGGAGGTTGGAATGGCTCTGAAGACAAAAGAACTTTAGAACATTTCAGATTTGATCAATGGACCAGCTAAGGGATTAATGATCAAAAGAAATGATCATGGAAAGAAGAACAACAAGAAAGGAGGATCTGATAGGAAGCAAGACAAAAAATGATCAATCAGCAGATAAAGAAGGTAGGAAGTGTTTCCATTGTCATGAACCAGGCACTATAAGAAGAATTGTTACAAGTTAAAGGCATTGAAGGCCAAGAAAGGTGAAACTAATAGACAAGGATAGAAAAACCAAGCAAATCCGGTTGGTGGTGCACAAGATCAGAATGATCAAAACTACATTGAAGTTCTGTCCAGTAGTTCATCAAAAATGGCAGAGGAGTGGGTACTTGATTCAGGGTGTACTTTTCAAATGTCCCCAATGAAACAGTGGTTTAATGATTTGAAAATCTACAATGCTGGTTCAGTTCTTATTGGTGATGATCACACATGTCATATTAAAGGAGTTGGTTCCATCAAGTTAAAAATGCATGACGGAAGATCAGGATGCTCTCAGAGGTAAGATATGCTCCTGCGTTGAAAAAGAATTTGATCTTATTGGGAGTACTAGATGGCATGGTATATGTTTGTGAGTTAAAGAAGGGGATTCTCACAGTGATGAAGGGAGAATCAGAAGTGATGAGAGGTATCAGACAAAGAGATATATACTTTCTTGATGGTTGGACACTTGTTGGTCAAAACAATGCAACATCAGTAAGTGATTAAATGTATATGTGGCATGGAAGATTAGCACATATTAGTGAGAAGAGGTTACAAGAATTGGCTAGACAAAAGGCTATTACTACTAGTTCATCAGATAAGCTTGATCAGTGTGAGTACTGCATAATTGGTAAGGCCAAGAGACTCAAATTAGGAGCAGGGGCTCATAATAGCAAGAGTAGGCCTGAATATATACATTCAGACCTATGGGGGCCTTCAAGAACACCAACTAGAGGTGGATGCAGGTACTATATGTCATTTATAGATGATTACAGTAGGAAAGTTTGGGTATACCTTTTGAAAACAAAGTATAAAGAATTTCAAACTTTCAGGAACTGGCTTGTTGAAGTAGAAAATAGCTGTGGTGCCAAAGTTAAGACATTCAGGACTGATAATGGGCTTGAATACTGCTCTAAGGAGTTTAATAACTTCTGTAAATAAAAGGGAATTGCGAGGCATAAGACAGTTCCTGGTACACCTCAACAAAATGGTGTAGCTGAGAGATTTAATCAGACACTATTGGAAAGGGTAAGGTGCATACTTAGTAGTTCTGGACTTACCAAGAACTTTTGGGGAGAGATTGTTACTTCTATTGCTTTCCTTGTCAATAGAAGTCCTTCAGCTGCACTTAATTTTAAACACCACAGGAGGTGTAGTCGGCAAGCAAGCAGACTACAGTAGGCTCAAAGTATTAGGTTGCTTAGCTTATGCACACATAAAACAAGATAAGCTAGCACCTAGGGCTGTCAAATGTGTGATGATAGGTTATCCAAAGGGTGTTAAAGCATACAAGTTGTGGTGCATTGAGAGTAACAAGTTTATGATAAGTAGGGATGTTACTTTCAATGAAAGTATCATGCCATTTGTGAAACAAGCTCAGAGAAATAATGAAGTTGAGCTTGAGGTGGAGTCTTTCAGAGCTGATCAGAGAAAACAATAGCAAGCTATTGTTAAATCTAATCAAGAGCAAAGAAAAGAGACTGAAACAAGAAACGATGAAGTTTCAGAAACTAATGAGATATTAATAGCTATCAGTTGACATCCTCCATTTAGATTTGTTGAGGCTGATATGGTGTCTTTTGCTCTATAAACTGCAGTTGATGTGGATGCTTATGAGCCTAGGAACTACAAGAAAGCTGTTACTTGCAAAGAACGTGATAAGTGGAATGTTGCTGTGCAAGAAGAGCTGTTGTCTCTGGAGAAAAATTTGATATGGAAGGTTGTTAAAAGGCCCAAAGATTAGAAATTAGTCAACTGTAAGTGGATATTCAAGAAGAAAGTAGCACCTAAGGATTCAGGTGGAGTTAGATTCAAAGCAAGGCCAATGGCAAGAGGGTTTTCACAAAGAGAGGGAATAGATTATACTAAGATTTTTTATCCAGTTGTTAAGCACTGTTCCATCAGGATCTTGCTAGCTTTGGTAGCTCAATATGATTTGGAATTGTATCAGATGGATGTTACTACAACATTCTTAGATGGTAAGCTCGAGGAGAGGATTTACATGGAGGTTCCAGAGGGAGTTTCTGTTCAAGAACCAGAAACTAAAGCATGCTTGCTTCTTAGATCACTATATGGGTTGAAGCAAACTCCAAGGAGGTGGTATCTAAGATTTGATGAATATATAATCAGTTGTGGATTTAAGAGGTCTTATTATGACAGTTGTGTATACTTCAAGCATGACAATGGGTTATCATATGTTCTTACTATTGTATGTTGATGATATTCTTATTTCTTGTAAGTCCATGGAGGGTGTCTTAGTAGTTAAGAAGATGCTCAAAGCTGAGTTTGATATGAAGGATTTAGGAAAAGCAAAGGTAATTTTAGGGATGCAGATTGATAGAGATAGAGCTGCTGGATTAGTAAGGCTTCATCAAAGTGTGTATTTGGAAAAGGTGCTCAAGAGGTATAATATGGACTTGAGCAGATCAGTTACAACACCAGTAAAGCAGGGTATTAGTTTGTCTACTATGCAATCAGCTAAAACCATAGATGAGATAATGGAGATGGAGAAAGTCCCTTATGATAATGCTGTTGGAAGTTTAATGTATGCCATGGTATGTTGCATGCCAGATCTTGCATATGCAATGAGTATAATAAGTAGATTCATGAGCAATTCTGGTAGGGAGCATTGGGAAGAAGTCAAAGGGATACATAAGTATATCAAAGGAACACTTATATCAGGTCTGAAGTTCAAGAAATTCACATCAAGTAATGAATTTCTTGAAGGTTATGTTGATGCAAATTATGCAGCTAATGTAGACACTAGGAAGTCTCTGTCAGGTCATAGGTATTGCCTATTTGGAATAGCTATTAGTTGGAAGGCAACACATTAACCAGTTGTGGCTTTGTCTACAACGGAGACTGAGTACATTGCTCTAACAGAGGCAGTAAAAGAAGGTTTATGGTTGATTGGAATCTTAAGTGAATTTGGGATTGAACAGAAATCAGTTGTCATTAGTTGTGATAAATCAGAATGCTATACACTTATCTAAGCATCAAGAATTCCATGAACGAACTAAGCACATAGATGTAAGATTGTATTTTTTGAGAGATATGATAGAAGAAGGAAAGGTGGTAGTCTGCAGGGTTGATACTTCAAAGAATCCTACAGCTTTACTAACGAAGGCTCTTGCAACCTCAAAATTTGAGTTGTGCAAGAATATGATCGGTGTTTGCTAAGATAATAAGGTTGAATTTGTATTGTACTCATTGAAGAACAGTGAAGAGAGTGACTGCGATCATTACAAGGCAGTGTAATAGGATTGAGAATTGATGGTGATGAATAAGGTTTAAGGTGGAGAAATTGTGAAGTAAACCATATTCATACATGGTAAAGTGTTGTGAGGTGATTGGTTTACAGAATTAACACATGCATGGTGAAGTTGCATGTGTACATCAGTTGTATTATGAAGCAGCATGATAAGTTGAAGTATATACATGAAATCATGCAACTGTGACATAGTTCGAGTAGGCAGTTTTGAAGATATTTTTCGGTGGGTACCTAGATCTTTTGGGGTTGGTTATTAGATTGATTCTACAGTCCTACACGTGAGCTGTACAAGAGTAGTTAAATCAATTCGATTCTCAACCGATTGATAACAGAAATATAGCTACAAAGTAAGTTCATCAAACTAGTCCCGTAACTTTGTGTAGCATGAGAAGCTTGTATATATAGCTGTTCTATCAGCTTGTTTTGTATGTTGTACTCTATTATCCATACTGATCAATAAGAGAAGCTCATCCTATAGTGGACGTAGGTCATTCTTGTCCGAACCACTCTAATCCTTGTCTCAAGTTTACTTCTTGAAATCACATACACACGCATCATCATCATAAGGGTGTCAATTTGGGCTCGGCCCATGGGTACTCACCTGGCTCGCACGATATGGGCCGGCCTAGATCCGCCCCAAATTGAAAATGGGGCGGACCCACCCCGAACCGGTTTTTAAACGAGCAGGGTCCGGGTATTACGTCAGACCCGCGGGTACCCGGCCCGGCCCGACCCATACATAATATATTTATTATATTTTTATTTTAATAATCATTTAAAATTCTATTAATTTACTACTAATTTTATGATTATTTTATTTTTAATTTTTAACATAATTATTATTTGAAGTTATGGAGAATGATGAAGTGAGAGAGGTTATTTAAGAGTGTACATAAAATTATAAAAAAAATTAAAAATTAAAAAATAAAAAATTTTAAAAAATTAAAAAATTTAAAAAAAAGGAGAACGGGGTTGGATGGGGCGGACCCGCCCCGTTTGGGTCTGGGTCTAAAAAATAAGACCCGTGCAAGTCTGGGCCGGGCACCTTTAAAATGGGTCGGGTTCGGGTAGTTGGGTACCCGCCCCAGACCCGGCCCGTTGACATCCCTACATCTTCAAAGTTTATTTTCATCATTCAAAGCTTCTTGATTCCAAGACGTTTATTCGGTGAGAGATAATATCAAACACTTAAGTGTGGTGAGATATTCTTGTCAGAGGGATTGGAGCTTATTGTTGTCGCCTAAGCAGAGAAGGTCGAGGACTTTGCCGCTGTTTGCCTAATTTGTAGCACTCACGAGCAAGAATACTCGATCGTTGTAGTAGTATATCCCAAGAAAAATTATTAATCCACAAAGGAATTATGTTCGGACTAGCAAAATACGTGAGCTCATGTTCATGTTGTTTTTGTAAAGATGATCGGGGGTTTTGAGATGATTAACAACTAAAGCAAGTAACAAGTAAATAAGAATAGCAAATAAGAGAAATGACAAGTAAAGAAATTGGGTGATAAAGTTCAAGTGTGAAAAACATGGGATTAGAAACATCCAAGCATACTCAATTCATATTATCATGCAAAAGGAATCCAACTTAATTGATGTAGACTAAGGGTGATCACGATTGTATCCTAAGCTCCCTTTCGGGTTACAAAGGTTGTTGATCCATTTTAGACTCCCAAAAGCACTTAAGATCAAAGCCCAACATTAAACCCTTCCATCTAGGTACTAGTTAGATTAAACTCTCCCTTTTTGTGTACTAAGGCCAACGAATGGATTGGTTCCCCTCATTGAATTAAAATATCCTTTCGGTCAAACCCAAACTCAATGTCTATTCATGCCTTCCTAATACTATAGAGGGTCGTTTTCGTCTCACTCCAAGCAATACATACATGAACATCATGATAGCATTTAATTACCACAAATAATCCATTGATCAACAACCCATTAAACCAATAAACATTTATGAATAACAAACCATGCCATCACAACATCAAGACAATTAAACTCTATGAATAGAAATCAACATCAATTAAACCAAAAACCAATTTAATCCACATGACAATATAAATCTAATATGCTCTTCATGCTCCTAATCCCACTAGAGGGATTAGCCTATCATGATAAAAGTAACAAAAAAAATAAATGATTCATTACAAATATCCATAGTCTAAATCCAAAAGAAAATCAAGATAGATGTAAATCTTCCCCAACAATTTCTTGTAGGAAATCTTCAACACTCATGGATCTCCAACTCTAGCTCTTGATTTCTTGAGATCTCTCACACCCAATGGAAGGGATGAAGTTTTGATGGAGAATTAATGGAGATGATGAAGATGGATCAAGATGGATGAAGGTGGATGAAGATGATGGTGGAAAATGGAATAAATGGTGTGTGATGTGTGTGTAGATGATGGGAATTTCGGATCTTCTCCCAATTATTGAATAAAGGGGTATTTATACCCCTATGGAGGCTTCTAGAAGGATCTGGAAATTTCAGCAGGAATGTACGCGGCACGAGTCGTGCTCTGCAACACGGCCACAAGGTGGCCGTGTTGTGTCTTCTGATGCTGCCGCACGGCCTCTCCTTACAGGGCCGTGTTACGCAACATGGCTCGTGTGCTGCAACACGAGTCGTGTGTTGTAACACGGGCACAGGGTGGTCGTGTTGGCTCTTCTGATGTCGGCACACGACCAGTTCTTACAGGGCCGTGTTGATGACACGGCTCATGCTGCCAACAAGACTCGTGCAACCGGACACGGCCTTAAGTTGCCCGTGTTGAATGACTAGGTGTCGCCGCACGGCCACCTCTTACAGGGCCGTGTTGGCTACACGGCCCGTGTTAGTGCTGGCTCCTGTATTTCTTCACTGTTTTGGCTCGTTCTCCCTCGTTTCAACTCTGAAAATCTTAAGTTTAAGCTCATTCACACACATTTCAATAAAAAAACAAAACACAACCAAATAACACATAAAATACGGATAAAATAATACGCAAACACATATAAAAAGACACTAAAATGTAGGTGAAAATAGCTCTAATCAGCCGCGCACCATTACAAATTCTTGAAAATAAGGTGTTGCTCGTCCCCGAGCAACGAAAATGACAAATCAAAAGGAGAAATTTTCACCTAGAAAAAGACTAAATGAACATAAGCAATAACACATCATTAGCAATAATAACTACAAACTATGCTAAGTCATCTTACAACATTAAAATCATAACATGAAGAATTAACAAGTTCAATCAAAAGAGAATAAAGAGTAATATAGTCCCTTTTAAGTCCAAGCCTCACAATGGATATCGATGTCTCTCAACACTCTTTTGAAATAGGGTAAATCACACTCATTAATCGATTGGCTTGACTCGCTATAAGCTTGCTCGTGGACTACATTCACAAACCACCAAAATTTCAATCAATGATCAAAAAGGTCTTTAATTAGGATGTAATGATAGGCTCTTTGGTAGGGTAGGAAGTATATGGATAAGAGTGACTCAACAAGTGTAAGTAATCAAAGAGATGGCCAATTTCCTCAACTTCTCCACTTTTCTTTCTTCCTTTCTTATCTTTACAATCTAAAGCACTATTCATTAACTTTCCTTGGATTGAGCTTCTTTTGATGCATGCTTCCTATCTTTGAATTTTGTTTACTTGAGCATTTTGATGTTGATTTGCTCTTTCTCTTGCTTTGAGGTTGCATGTTCATTTCTTACTTTTGCTCTTTTCCTCATTTTTCTTGCTTGTTTACCATTCCCTTTTCTTCTTTTGCTAATCAATCAATCCTTTCTAGCTACCATCTCCTCAATCACCTACACAAAGGTATATATAAGCTTGAATGGGTAATTAAGGCTTGTAATGTGCTAAATTCACAAGAAATAGGCTTATAGGCTCAAAGTGGTTGACTAAGGATGATGTTCAAGGTAGGAACATATATGGCAATGACTATAATAACAAGGATGGTCTTAGATCATTTCACTAATCTCCACTAATCGGGCTCTTTCCTATAGTCCTTGAGCAAGTTCTAGCTTATCAAACACAACCGATCCACTCATGAAGAAATACCATATGTGCATGGTTGAGGCTCAAATGCTCACAAGCTTGTGCTCGGACCTTAAGGAACTTATTACACCACATTCATCTCAAAATTGAACAAGTTAAGTAAAACATGTCACAATTTGAAAGTGTAGAGATTCTTAATCATAATTTGTCATCACTTATCACCACAACATATCATCACTCATGTTCAAAAATGACTCACGACATCCCTAAACAAATCACCAAACATCCCAAGACAAGAATAAAATTACACACAACATAAAAATAAGGACTCAACAAACAAGACACAACAAAAACACAAAACATGCAAAAACACAAAATACCATCATTCATAAGAAAATTAAGCACACATTCATCCCAACCTTTATTGAAAAGGAAATCCTAAGCTACGAAAGTAAACCTCCCACAAACATAACACATAAAGTAGCACAACAATCCAAATCAAAATCTATTCATTTCAAGTAATACAATGATAAGGGGTAGAGTACTCCCTCAATAGGCATTTGGTAAGGAAAGCGTTAGCTTCAAGCTCCATCATGCTTCCAATACCTCTCATTCATGCTCAAACACTCAACAAACACCATTAGTTCAACAATTTCATTATGAATATGGACTATCATGCACTTCAACACCACCAATCATGCCAAAATCAACCCAAACTCATGAGAAAAATTTTAAAATTTGTCCAATTTTACAAGAATCATACTTAAGTGGTGAGTCACACCACACACTCTCCCCCCAAACTTAAATCGAAACAAGAGTTGAGACTTAAGTTTGTAAAAAGTGGTGAGACTTACCCTTGTAGTTTCCATTGATGATCTTCTTGTAGAGAAGTAACCGCATCCACACGACTCAAGCTATGTCCACCACGCACTAGCACCCCCCAAACTTAACTCGAGACAAGAGTCGAGAATTAAGTTTGCAACAAGTGTTGGAACATATCAACTTGAATCCATGAAGTATTTCTCTTTTCTTCAATGTGCATTTTTCTCCATGAGCACAATCAACCTACAAGGCCAAAACAAACAAGCAACAAAAACAAAGCAATAAAGATAGTGATGGGGTGCCTCCCATCGAGCGCTAAGTTTAACGTCTTTAAGCTAGACGAATTTTGAGATCATCTTTCAAATAGAGTATCCACAAAGAGGGTCTCCCTTTGTGATGGATCCACATAGAGCTTCACACGATGACCATTAACCAAGAACTCTCCTCCGTTCTCATCCATAACCTTTAGAGCTCTCCCATCAAGTACTTCCTTTACCACATAAGGTCCTCTCCATTTGGACTTCAACTTGCCCGGGAAAAGTCTTAGTCGAGAATTGAATACCAACACTTTTTCACCCTTTTCAAAGCTCTTCTTCCTCAAACGAGCATCATGCCACCTCTTGGTTTTCTCCTTAAAAATCCTTGAGTTTTCATAAGAATTTTCTCTAAATTCCTCAAGCTCATTCAATTGTAAGAATCTTACCTTCTTCGAAGCTTTCATGTCAAAATTCAACTTCTTAATGGCCCAATAAGCTTTATGCTCTAACTCCACGGGAAGATGACAAGACTTTCCATAGATAATTTGAAAAGGAGACATACCAAGAGTGGTCTTGAATGCGGTTCGAAAGGCCCACAATGCATCATCAAGTTTATTTGACCAATCCTTTCTACTCACACTCACTGTTTTCTCCAAGACTTGTTTGATTTGGCGATTAGAAATTTCAGCTTGACCATTCGTTTGAGGGTGATACGGAGTAGACACTCGATGCTTCACTCCATAAGTCTTGAGAATGTTCTCCATGAGCTTATTTATGAAGTGACTACCCCCATCACTTACCAACACTCTAGGTACTCCAAATCTTGTGAAGATATGCTTCTTTAGAATTCCCATGACCACTCTAGCATCACTTGTTCTCGAAGGTATGGCTCAACCCATTTCGATACATAGTCGACCGCCAATAGGATGTATAGGAATCCATTAGATTGAGGAAATGGTCCCATGAAATCGATGCCCCACACATCAAATATCTCCACTTCTTGAAAGCTCTTAAGGGGCATCTCATCCCACTTGGAGATTCCTCCCATCCTTTGACACCGATCACAACCCTCTACAAATTTCTTACAACTCTTGAACAAAAATGGCCAATACAACCCCAATTGTAAGACTTTTGCAGCGGTCTTTTGAGCTCCAAAATGGCCTCCACTAGGTGAAGAGTGGCAAAACTCCAACACACTATTCCATTCTTCCTCGGGCACACATCTTCGCACAAGAGAATCATTACACATCTTGTACAAGAATGGATCATCCCACAAGTAACTTTTAACATCATGAAAGAACTTCTTGGATTGATACTTATTAAGTTCATAAGGCCTCCTTCCACTAGCCAAGTAATTCACATAGTCCGCATACCACGGGCTTCCTTCTTGCTCCACTAAAGCCTCAATTTGATAGCAATCACACTTCAAAATTTCTTCATCGGGAAAAATCTCCTTGATTAACTCATAAGTACTTTCACAGTGCTCCCTCGACTCTAACCTTGAAAGATGGTCGGCTACCACATTTTCCGTGCCCTTCTTATCTCTCACTTCAATATCAAATTCTTGAAGAAGTAGTACCCATCTTATCACCCTTGGCTTTGCATCCTTCTTTGCCATGAGATACTTGATAGCGGCATGGTCGGTGTATACAATAGTCTTTGTTCCTACCAAATAAGGACGAAACTTATCAAATGCGTATACTACCGCCAAAAACTCTTTTTCGGTAGTAGTGTAGTTCCTTTGAGCCGCATCAAATGTCTTGCTTGCATAGTAGATTGCTCGGAATTTTTTCTCTCTTTGTTGCCCCAAAACCACTCCAAGAGCTACATCACTTGCATTACACATCAATATAAATGGCTCATTCCAATCGGGGGTGATCAAGATGGGTGATGAAATCAAAGCTCCATTTAGCACCTGAAAAGCATTTAAACAATTATCATCAAACTTAAATGGCACATATTTTTCAAGGAGATGAGATAGAGGTTTAGAAAATGAAGAAAAATCCTTGATGAATCTACGATAGAACCCGGCATGACCAAGGAATGATCGTACTCCCTTCTCATTTGTTGGCGGTGGAAGCTTCTCTATAGCAACAACTTTGGCTCGGTCAACTTGCAATCCCTTTGAAGAGATGTGATGTCCAAGTACAATGCCATCATTTACCATGAAGTGGCACTTCTCCCAATTCAACACTAAATTAGTGTCTTGACATCGCTTCAAAACAATAGCAAGGTTAGACAAACAAATATCAAAAGAAGAACCAAACACCGAAAAGTCATCCATGAACACTTCCATTATATTCTCAATTAACCCTTCAAAGATTACCATCATACACCTTTGAAAGGTGGCCGGTGTATTGCAAAGTCCAAATGGCAATCTTCGAAAAGCAAATATTCCATAAGGACAAGTGAAAGCGGTCTTTTCTTGGTCTTCGGGTACTATGAGAATTTGGTTATACCCGGAATACCCATCAAGAAAGCAATAAAACTCATACCCGGCCAACCTATCCAACATTTGATCCAAGAAAGGTAAGGGGAAGTGATCTTTACGTGTGTTTTCATTAAGCTTCCTATAATCAACACACACACGCCACCCCGTCACCGTCCTAGTGGCTATGGTCTCATCTTTCTCGGTCTTCACTATAGTCATATCCCCTTTTTTAGATACTACATGCAACGGGCTCACATAAGGGCTATCACTAATAGGAAAAATCATATCGGAGTCTAACCACTTAAGAACCTCTTTTTTTTACCACTTCTTGCATGATAGGATTAAGTCTTCTTTGGTTTTGAACACATGCTTTCTCTTCATCCTCAAGCCTTATCTTATGCATGCAAATTGTTGGACTAATCCCCTTCAAATCATCAATACACCAACCAATAGCCGACTTATGCTCTTTAAGGACATTAAGCAATTTATCAAGTTGACTAGAGGTTAGAGATGATGATACAATTACCGGATATGTCTCACTTTCACCAAGGTAGGCATAAGTAAGATGATCGGGTAGAGGCTTCAACTCCACCTTCTTTTCCTTTTTCTCTTCTTGCTCGAGTGGATCTCTAAGTGGTAAGAACTTTTCATTTCCCCTTGAGATGGCGGCTGCAACCTCTTGAGCTTTACTACAATCACCTAGATCAAGCAAACAATTAATCAATTCTTCATTTAAATCAATAGAAGTAGTAGAAATATTAGAAAGAGATAGAGAATTGCTCAAGCAAAGTTCATGTTGATCCTTGGTTACAATGGAAGGCCAACTCTCCTCGACACTTCCCTTTACAACATCCACACTTTTACATTCTTCATCATTCATTGGATATTGCATGGCCTTATGTAGAGAGAATACCACTTCCTCATCATTAACTCTCAACTTCAATTCTCCTTTGTAGACATCAATAAGAGCTCTCCCGGTAGCAAGAAACGGTCACCCAAAAATCAATGGCACATTTTCATCCTCCTCCATATCTAGAACAACAAAATCCACCGAAAAGACGAACTTATCAACTTTTACCAACACGTCTTCAACTACTCCTTTTGGATGTGTCATAGATCGATCCGCCAATTGAAGTGTGATGGAAGTTGACTTTACTTCACCTAACCCAAGCTTCTTGAATATGGAGAGAGGCATTAGATTAATGCTTGCACCAAGGTCACAAAGAGCCTTGTTCTTCTTGTTCTTTCCAATTTCACATGGTATAATGAAACTACCCGGATCCTTCAATTTTTGAGGAAGTTTCCGTTGTAGAATAGCACTACACTCTTCTGTTAGATTAACCATTTCATTGTCCACAAGACTTCTTTTCTTTTCCATGATGTCCTTCAAGAAACGAGCATAATGAGGCATTTGATCCAAAGCATCGGCGAAAGTGATATTGATTTGAATCTTCTTGAAGATTTCAAGAAACTTTTTGAACCTCTCATCCAAACCCTTCTTCAAGAACCTTTGAGGAAAAGGAACCGGTACTTGAGTCTTTGGTATTCTCCAACTATCTCTTTCAACTTCAACTTCCTTTTCCCTTAACTCCTTTGCCTTCTTCCACTTTGGAATTCTCTCTATCTTCTCTTCATCTTTCTTTTGCTCATCAATTTCTTTTTTCTTGCTTACTTCCTCCATTTCAATCTCTTCTTGCACCAACCCTTCTTCAACCTTTCTTTCCACTTCCCTTTCAATGACAATACTATCTTCTTTTGGCATAGGAGGTTCCTCATACTCTTTTCCACTTCTAAGAGTGATAGCTTTGCAATCTTCTTTAGGATTAGTTACCGTGGTAGATGGAAACTTTCCTTGTTGGTGTTGAGATCCCACGGAAGAAGCAATTTGACCCATTTGATACTCAAAAGCTCTCATCCTATTGTCGGATTTCTTCTCATTTTCCTCCATTCTAGCCTCCATTTTTTTCATGAATGCTAGCAATGTCTCTTCCACCGATGCTTTACCCTCTCCATTTGGCAGCTTAGCACTCGGATCGAATCCCGGAGGAAATGACACGGCGGCTTGAGGATTAGAGTAAGAAAGATTTTCATGCTTCCTCGGAGCTTGATAATTTCCACTTGATTGATTGAAATTGCTTCCCCGAGCTTGTCCTTGATATCCTCCTTGAAAATTACCTTGATTAGAAGGATAATTACCTTGGAAATTCCCATGATGATGGAAATTCCCTTGGTAATTTCTCCTATCTAAATAGGCAACATCCTCTACACTTTGTATAACATTGCTCTCCTCATTCACCATAGAACTTGTGCTTCCCCCTTGACTTACTCCTTGAGTGATCAAATTCAATTGCTTTGTTAGAGCTTGAATGCTCTCATTGAATTCTTTCATTCCTTCATTTTGAAACACATCACTCTTCACTTTGTTCACACTCTCCACTTGAGCTACCTTTCCAAATGCATAACCTCCCATTACTCGCTCGGAAGGCCATTGATAAGCATTCATCGCAATGTCTTCAAAAATATCCACGGCTTTCATAGCATCCACTCCAAATATAGACCCTCCGGATGAGGCATCTACATGCATCCGATTTTGTTGATTCAACCCTTGATAAAAGAAAGCCACTTGTTGATTCTCATGAAAGTCATGTTGAGGGCACTTTCTTAGCATCTCCTTGTAGCGTTCCCATGCTTCATAAAAGCTTTCATCCGGAAGTTGCTTAAACTGAGTGATAAGGCTCTTCAATTGGAGTGTCTTTGAAGGAGGAAAGTATTTGTTTAGGAACCTTTGCTCAAAATCTTCCCATGTATTACAACTTCCCAAAGGAATTGCATTATACCATGCATTAGCCTTGTCTCTTAAAGAAAAAGAGAACAACCTCATCCGAATAGCATCTTCCGATACTCCATTCATCTTAATGGTATTTGCAACCTCCAAGAAGCTAGCTAGAAGCATGTTTGGATCCTCAAGAGGACCTCCCCCAAACTGATTTTCTTTGACCATGTTGATCAATCCGGTCTTGATTTCTAAATTGTTGGCTTGAACCAGAGGAACCATGTTGTGCACGGCTCTCGGTTGGAAGTAATCCCGGATTGCTCTAGGCCTTTGCAACTCTTGTTGTTGGAGTATCCTTTGAGCTTCTTGATTGGCAAGCACTTGCATATACTCTTGGTTTTGAGCAATGAAGTTTCTAAACATCTCCATTTGGTCCTCTTGTATTCCTTCTTGTACCCCCCGTTGATCTTGTAATGGATCATGGGCTGGATTATGATTGACATTATCTCCACGTTGATTTTCCATATTTGTTCCTTTTTTAGCTCTTCGTCTCTCTCGCTACCTTTGTCGCGCGGTCTTTTCTATCTCCAAATTCAAAGGAATGATCGATTGATTTTCCTTTGATCTTGTGATCATAAAACACCTACGAAAATTCAAAGAGTGAGACCACAAACAACAATAGTAAACAAAATAAAATAAAAAAAATCCTTATCAAGAACAACTAAAACAATAACACAGTACTCGACTAGTTCGTCAAACTCCCCGGCAACGGCGCCATTTTCTTGTTTGCCTAATTTGTAGCACTCACGAGTAAGAATACTCGATCGTTGTAGTAGTATATCCCAAGAAAAATTATCAATCCACAAAGGAGTTATGTTCGGACTAGCAAAATACGTGAGCTCATGTTCATGTTGTTTTTGTAAAGATGATCGGAGGTTTTGAGATGATTAACAACTAAAGCAAGTAACAAGTAAATAAGAATAGCAAATAAGAGAAATGACAAGTAAAGAAATTGGGTGCTAAAGTTCAAGTGTGAAAAACATGGGATTAGAAACATCCAAGCATACTCAATTTATATTATCATGCAAAAGGAATCCAACTTAATTGATGTAGACTAAGGGTGATCACGATTGTATCCTAAGCTCCTTTTCGGGTTACAAAGGTTGTTGATTCATTTTAGACTCCCAAAAGCACTTAAGATCAAAGCCCAACATTAACCCCTTCCATCTAGGTACTAGTTAGATTAAACTCTCCCTTTTTGTGTACTAAGGCCAACGAATGGATTGGTTCCCCTCATTGAATTCAAATATCCTTTCGGTCAAACCCAAACTCAATGTCTATTCATGCCTTCCTAATATTATAGAGGGTCGTTTCCGTCTTACTCCAAGCAATACATATATGAACATCATGATAGCATTTAATTACCACAAATAATCCATTGATCAACAATCCATTAAACCAATAAACATTTATGAATAACAAACCATGCCATCACAACATCAAGACAATTAAACTCCATGAATAGAAATCAACATCAATTAAACTAAAAACCAATTTAATCCACATGACAATATAAATCTAATATGCTCTTCATGCTCCTAATCCCACTAGAGGGATTAGCCTATCATGATAAAAGTAACAAAACAAATAAATGATTCATTACAAATATCCATAGTCTAAATCCAAAAGAAAATCAAGATAGATGTAAATCTTCCGCAACAATTTCTTGTAGGAAATCTTCAACACTCATGGATCTCCAACTCTAGCTCTTGATTTCTTGAGATCTCTCACACCCAATGGAAGGGATGAAGTTTTGATGGAGAATTAATGGAGATGATGAAGATGGATCAAGATGGATGAAGGTGGATGAAGATGATGGTGGAAAATAGAATAAATGGTGTGTGATGTGTGTGTAGATGATGGAAATTTCGGATCTTCTCCCAATTATTGAATAAAGGGGTATTTATACCCCTATGGAGGCTTCTAGAAGGATCTGGAAATTTCAGCAGGAATGTACGCGGCACAAGTCGTGCTCTGCAACACGGCCACAAGGTGGCCGTGTTGTGTCTTCTGATGCTGCCGCACGGCCTCTCCTTACAGGGCCGTGTTACGCAACACGGCTCGTGTGCTGCAACACGAGTCGTGTGTTATAACACGGGCACAGGGTGGTCGTGTTGGCTCTTCTGATGTCGGCACATGGCCACTTCTTACAGGGCCGTGTTGATGACACGGCTCGTGCTGCCAACACGACTCGTGCAACCGGACACGGCCTTAAGTTGCCCGTGTTGAATGACTAGGTGTCGCCGCACGGCCACCTCTTACAGGGCCGTGTTGGCTACATGGCCCGTGTTAGTGCTGGCTCCTGTATTTCTTCACTGTTTTGGCTCGTTCTCCCTCATTTCAACTCCGAAAATCTTAAGTTTAAGCTCATTCACACACATTTCAATAAAAACACAAAACACAACCAAATAACACATAAAATACGAATAAAATAATACACAAACACATATAAAAAGACACTAAAATGTAGGTGAAAATAGCTCTAATCAGCCGCGCACCATTATAAATTCTTGAGAATTTCTACTATAAAAGTGAATGAGGGTCTTGAAATGGTTCAAATATACCTATTATTATACCCCGTTCTTGCTCACAACAAAGAAACCCAAACTCCAAATTAATAATACCATTGTGGATGGAGAGAATCAGTTACAAATAAGCATGTGACCAAGTCTATTATCGAACCCAAAGGATAATTCTCGACTTACTATTTAATCTATTTATGATAACTCTAACCTAAGACAAATCTAGGCATGAAAAGTGAATTAATTAAGCCTAAGGGGTAACTTATCTATAAGGAAAAATAAATAATGCTAAGAATAGAAGCAAATAAAATATGCAAGTGTTCAAGAGAGAAGACAAGACAACTCTATGCAATCCTGTTTAAATTGATCAAATCAAATCACTAGACAACTGGTTAGAATTCCTACAGATTTTATGAAAGCAATCACGTAATTATGTTAAACCCCTTTGGTGAAGTAAACTTAACACAAAATCTGGTTCAAACCCTCATATTCAGAAGAATAATTCCTACTCCCTTCTAGGTACTTAAGAAATAAACTTCAATTCCCACTTAACAATCTAAGGAACCAAATCTTTTAGAATGGTAATTTATAGATATATTAAGTGTCCAATAGTAATTATTCTAATGAATAAAGGAAATATGGTTGAGTCCCCTTCCCATAACAGATAGACAAATAAAATTCCTTATATGACACAATCAATAATCATAAACATGCAAAGATAATGACATACTCATGAATAAGAATAGATGATATAAGACAAAAATATCAATCTCAATTCAAAATATTAATACTGAAATAAAAATACTGCAGAAATCCATAACCTAGTCAAGACCATCAATTCAATCCAATTCAAACCTTCAAAACCTAGAACTATCCAAATAAGTACTAGCCCATGGTATTACAAGCAACACCCATGGTTAGATATGAAAACTAACCCATAGGTCTATAATTAAAAATAAGAAAAGAAAGAATAAGAAAAACCCTAGATGTGGCGTGATTCTCCGTTCTATCTTCCGTGATTCTGAACCTTCTCGTTCTCCTTCTCAAGTAGCAACACTGATGAACTCTCCGGGATGGGTGGACGAAATGGTGAATCTTGATTTCGATATGGTGGCAGGGAAAGGGTATGGAAAAGTATGAAGAGTTGTAGAGAGTTATTGTTTGGAAAATCCCAAGGGCTTCTTTAATAGTTGAGGACTGATAATTCACAAATTCTGACTCAAAAGTGGGCTTTTTCACATCAAAAATACGAACAGGCCAAGGAAACAACGAAAAATGATGACTGGGTTTCACTGGGCAGTGACAAGAGCCGTGCCAGGGTCGGCACGAGTCGTGCCAGCCATTCCCTTAGACCATTCCTTGGTAGCTGCGGGTATGGATGGGTGGCACGGGCGCTGGCTAGACACACGGCACGAGTCGTACCAAATGTGTCACGGGTCGTGCCACCCGTCGCAGTCTGCGCGACCACACGGTTTTGCTCATAACTTCTTCATCCGGTCTCTGATTGAGGTGATTTTTACGCTCACGTAACCCTCTCTTCCTTGATTTTCAAAAGATTTAAGAACTCCTAAAAATTCACCCATTTGAGTGTGGCACGAGTCATGCACTTCTGGGACTTGCTGGGCGGTGGTTGCCTCTTATGCTGCACGTGGGCGGCACAAGTGGGCAGCACGACTGGCCTCCTGGCAGGCATGAGTCGTGCCATGCTGTATCAAATCCTTCTTCTACCCAGTTTCGACCACAACTTTCAATTTTTCTCTTTTTACCCCAATTTTCCACCTAAAAATACAAAATAACACCTCACTAGCAACTGTAACACCAATATATGCAATTCAACCACAAGATGCTCAAATACAGATATAAATACCACAAAACAGTGATAAATCGGACCCTAAAACAAGCAAATTTTCACATTAAACAGTATTAAATCAACAAACTCGTGAGTTGGAAAATAGTGTTGTCTCTATGGTGTGGTGTTGATTGTAGAAGGATCCGTATCCAATTAAATAGGTTGATGATGTCCCTTGAGGAGCTCATAAGGATTATCATGTAAACCTTGCAGGTAGATTTATTCCGGCATGATAATGAGGTTGAGTGATACTACTCTCGGATGAGATATTGAATAATGAGTTGTCAGTAACTTAATTAATTAATGGACATTGTATATATCTAAAACACAGGGAGACTCTCGGACTCATAATAAGAAGGATCCCATAACTTAATTTGGGATTAGAGCAGCAGTGCAGTAATAATATTTTAGTGGAATATATTATTATTATTGGACTTAAGTATAAGTTTTGGGCTAACTTGGATACTTAAGCCCGATGGAGGCCCAACTCTAATTTCTCCTCCTGGTCCCTGTTGTAGCCCAAATATATGCCACCTCTTTAATCTGGAAACCTCAGTCATTAGTTCCTATGCCTAAAATACGAGATTAAGAGGGATGATTACCGATTGAGAGGGTCTTGAAGATCGTTGCCCACACGACGTCAAGATTAGGCTTGAGAACACAGCAGATGATTGTAGAGGTCATTTCAGCAACCTGATCGTCAAATTCCATAATTTTTTTGAATTTGTGTGGAATTCAAAACTGGTGGTGTGATAAACTTTTGGAAAGCCACAGAAGAGAGGATCGTTTTAACGCAAAAATTACTCAAATAGGTGATTGGATGAGGAAGTTATGCCCAAAGTTTTGAGGTCGCGCTAGCTGCCATCGAGAATTTTCTCTTCTTCAATATACCCTGGTGAAAGGTAATGCATATTTATATTTTGCTTCCGTAGATATAGAATTGCATAGAACCCTAACGGTTCACGTTAACCAAATGATCGAACGCCAACAATATCAACTTCATGTTATATAAAATATGGCGTATAAAATATTTAATTTATAAAGTATAATTTGTGTAAAGGAAATTATTGGTAGTTTCTAACTATTGAATATACATTTTATTTTTTTAACTGATTTTCTTTTAAGACTCTAAAAGTTACATTAATATAATAATAATAATTATTATTATTATGGGTGGTTTCCAATTTTTTTTTAAATATCAGATTGATATATAGTCCGTAATATACTCCATTGTGATGAATTCTGAAAAAGAAGAGTTATGATACCCATGAAAATATTTAAATATTTTGTGTAGGTCCATTTATTATAAATGGAAACTTAATCTTTTTATTGGATGCCCAAAATAAAAATGTATAAACGTTTCTAAGGGACAGAGGGAGTATCTATTATGGGAATCAACGGAAGGGGTTTGGGAGTAATTCTTTTATCACTACAAAAAAGTATTTTTAGCAACCGAATTTAGGAACGGAATTCAATCCATTGGTAATTACCAATAGATTAGCAACAAAAATGTTATTTTTATTTTAGTAACGGAATGCCAACGGATTTATTCTCTATTTTAGCAATGGAATTCAATCCGTTGGTAATTACCAACGGATTACCAAGGGATTCATTATATAAATTACCAATGAAATTATTACCAACAGATTATCAACGGAATAATTTAGCAATGGAATTGATTTTTCGTTGCTAAAAATTTACCAATCACTACTTTACCAATGGAATTTTACCAACGGATTCTGTTGCTAATCCGTTGGTAAGTCAATTTAACAATTGAATTAAGGTTTTTAGCAACGGAATATTCTGTTGTTAAAAAACAATTTTTTATAGTGTATGCTTAATGATTCTTGAATTAAAAAATAATAAAAAAAATACTTCTACAATTCTGCTCAATAAAAATATAAAAAATCATAACATATCAGGAATTAAAAGTGATTATTAAAAAATAGTAATAGTTAAATTTAAAGTATAAAAATTTGAAGAGTTTTAATTTTTTAAATTAATATTCATTCCTGTAAAAGGTAATTTATTATGTACTAATTAATTGGTAAATTATGGTTGGTGGAGAGGAGGCTAGGGAGGATGAAGTTTGGAGAATATTTTGGCCTCAGGAGGCTGCAATGGATGAAGGTATCAATGAGAAGGACAAGTTATGAGTGTATTCTTGTTTCATTATAGATAGAGAGTAAGCTTTATGGCTTGCATAGAATAGTTCTTGGTTGGTGCTTAGTCCTGAAGGCTTTCTAAATGCTTCTAAACTTTCTAAATACTTTTGTCATTTGTAATCGGGTGCTATATCCTTGGGGTATTTTTCATTACCCAAGTTGCTTAATAATATTTTTGCTGCTAAAAAAAATCGATAAATTAAGGTTCACACATAAATGTTTGTCAAAAATTATTGCAATAATTAAGGTTCTTAATTGTATCAAATTGTAATACCCTTCCGTCTCCTTCACATTTCTTTTAACCAGTACAGTAAGAAAAATGTTACTTTTTTCGTCCAAGGAGTGCATTACGTCATTTTCGTCCATTCCAACACAAGAGCTGCATTTCTATTTTTAGTAAATTAGATTATGTTACACGTGCGTTGCACGAAACAAGGATATGTTATTTTATAATCTCTTTGTTGCATGAACACGGTTATATTTATTGTTTGTACAGAGATTAAAAAGTATTGTATTTTTTAAAAGTGAAAATTGAATGGAGAGAGTATGTTATAATAAGAATACTCCATCATTCTCATCTCAATAGTTAAGCTTCCTTTGTTACAAAGGAAGCGTAACTATTAGGATAAGACGCAAGGGGTATTATATTTTAATTTATAGTGTGTTGAGTTGAGAAATACTCCCTCCGTCTCAGGCTACGAAGGCTATTTTTCTATTTTGGTCGTCCTACCCAAAGAGTCCCCTTTCCTTTTTTACACAAATGGGACCCACACACCCCTCTAATACAATTAAAATATGGGACCCACACTCCCACTAATACAACTACCCGCTACACATTAAATAATAATACTCCTTAATCTACGTGCAAAAAAGCAAATGACCCTCTTACGCTAGGACAGAGGGAGTATATTATTTTAATGTATAATGAGTAGTTGTGTTATTGTTGTATGTAAGCCCCATAGTGTGAAGAAAAGTGTAGGACGGAAGTAGGTATGGCAACGGGGTGGTTACCCGCTTATTTTGGAGTACCTATACCTGATTCAAAAAACTACCCGTACCCATACTTATCCCATTTAAAAAATTTATTATGGTACCCGTACAATTCCCATACACGTTTATCAATAACCACGGGTATTTGTATCCATTTAATATTCATTGATTTTATAAATATTTATATTTTTTTATTATTTAAATAAATATAATAATAATAATAATTACATTATATTATATTATTAATTAAATATAGAATAAATATAATATAAATTCTATTATTTTAAATAATTCATAATTAATATAATATAATATATAAATCATCATCATAATCATAATATATATATTAAAAGTTGGAAGCAAGTTGCAAAACATTTCTTCTCATTATATCACTACTTATATTTCTTATTTACCCCTTTAACCCTATTTTTATTGTATGTTACTATACCCTGTCCAGTTACTTACCGTATGTTCATTTATGTAAATCTTACTTAATTAATGAAGTATTTATTATGATTTTATATTCAATGTATAATGTAAGTTTTAACATTTCATCTTATCAAACATCTCATTTTAATAGATAAGAAGATAATCGCAATTGTCATGTCCAGAGCAGATTTTGCAATGGAGGTGCAAACGTTGATGACGCTTGAGTTATCTGGTATTTCCTGATCGACAATTTCAAATTTGATTTCCCAAATGATTTTAGCATTCGCCCTTTACGTTCAAAAAAGCTATGGTTATTCACGGGTCTGGGTTTTCTAATGAGTACAACATATTTTGATCCAGGAAATCTCGAAGGTGATCTCCAAGCGGGAGCCATTGCAGGTTACTCTTTGCTATGGCTATCGATGGCGATGGGTCTGCTAATTCAGCTGCTATCGGCGAGAATAGGGGTAGCGACGAGGTGGCATATAGCAGAGCTCTGTCGCAAGGAGTAACCCAATTGGAAGGCTATTCTACTGTGGTTCATGGCGGAGTTGGCGCTGATTGGGGTAAATATTTAGGAGGTGATCGGAAATGCAATAGCTATTCAGATTTTGAACCGTAGGTTTTTACCTCTTTGGGCTGGTGATCTAATTACTTCAGCTAATTGGTAAGTTATTATTAATTATCATTATTTTCTCAATTTTATAGGGTTTTCATAGCAATGGAGTGTTGAACGATTAGATTATTAACAAATAAAGAGAAGGGACTGCTGCCACGATTTTCTGTACAAACCCAATTTCACCTTCTTATTACTTCAATCGGGGTTCACTACTTTTAAAAGAATATACAAAGATTGGGAGGCGGAGGTAGTTTATCACTGGAAGCATTCGCAAATACTAAAAGATGGAATGATAGTTATGACTCTTCCTTCATTAGTATGTTTCTCGACTCTCTTTTCTAATTTAGAAAATATTAAATTGCATTTGCTCTTTGGTATGAATTATATAGCAACTTGAAAGTTAAGCCGCTAAAAGTAAACAGAATCGTGTGATTAGATTTTATTTGAAAAATATTATCATGTTTCATTTCGATCAATTTTCAGAGCTATTAGTATAATTTTGTCCTATGTAGTGGAGTGAAAAAGAAGATACGAATAGGTGTGTTTAAATTTGAATTTGAGTTCGCTTCAATTATTTGCAATTTTTCAGGTGTTGTGAGTTTGCCACCTGAAGACTGCCTCCAAATGCCCATTCTCACTAAATTCATTGGCGATAACCTCCCAAAAATTTTACTGCTGTGGCCAAGGATCTGTTACCTAATTCACTATAGTATGGTGCTGATCTTTCAGTTATATGGCAAAGATTTACAATTTTGAGTTACTGATCTTTCAGTTATATGGCAAAGATTTATAATTTTGAGTTCTTACATTCTGTAAATTTGTTGAATTTGACAGCCGTAAGAATATTATATTGAGGAGCACATAAAGAGGTATGGCTATCGCCATGACCACTTCGAGTGCAAACTCAAGGAGGAAGTTCTTGAAGTTCAAAAGCACTACTAAATGGCGCTAAAGGTTAATTCACTTTATTTTCTTTCTACCTTTGAATTTTATTGAGAACTGTGGAATTCAGGCCTTTAATTTGTGGATGGATAGACAATAAGTCTTGAATAAGTGGATAAGAAGGTTATTACTTTGCTATCTTTCTTTTTTTAATTTTATTAATAGTTTATCAACTTGCACTTTTTTCTATTACAATATTTCGATGTTGCAACTATTTTTTGCTGAGAATGTTACTGGTATACCAATCTGTAACACCCCACTAATTTTAACTAGTTAATTACATAAAATTAAATAAAAAGAAAAGGCTATACTAAATAAAATAATGTAGGAATATTAGTAACCCTTCAAATTCCTGCTTGTGAGACCTTTCATATTTCCTCACATGTGAGCTTAACACACAAGCCACCCATGATCTACAATTAATCTCCACAACCCATGATCTACAATTAATATAGGGTAATTATTAGATAACATTTATGTTTATTTAGTGCTAAAACCTTTTACTAGCTCACAAACCCCTATATAAACCACAAGCCTCAATCTCACTACACACACCACCACTTTTACTCTAAAGCAAGTCTCAAGAGTTTATAGGCAAATCCTCAAGAGTTTCAAGTTTCAAGCAAGTTAATTTATCAAGACTAAGGTGTGGGAATTTTTATGTGATATATAGTGCAGCAAAATCAAGAAGTTGATCAGATTAATAATAATAATGTACAAGAGGAATCTGATGCAGAAGGAGAAGCTGAATCACCTAGTTCCAGTACAAGAAGGACTCTAAGTAGCTATCAATTAGTTAGAGATAGGTTGAGAAGGCAAATCAGAACACCTGTAAGATATATAGAAGCTGATATTGTATCATATGCTCTCTATGTGGCATCAGATATTGAAATCTATGAGCCAAGAACATACTCAGAGGTAATATCAGTCCAGGAGAGTGTGAAGTGGCTGGATGCTATGGAAGAAGAGTTATAATCATTAAAAAGGAACAATACTTGGATGATTATTGATAAGCCTACAAATCAGAAACTTGTAGGTTGTAAGTGGATATATAAGAAGAAACCAGTTACAAGTAAAGAAAGAGGAATCAGGTATAAGGCAAGGCTTGTAGCAAGACGTTTTTCACAACAAGAAGGTGTTGATTATAATGATATCTTCCCACCAGTAGTAAAACATTGCTCTATTAGAATCTTGTTATCATTAGTTACTCAGTTTGATCTGGAATTACATCAGATGGATGTAACAACAACTTTCTTATATGGAAATTTGGAAGAAAAGATATACGTGAAGATTCCTGAAGGTGTTAGTTTAAAAGTTGCAGATTCAAAGGCTTGTCTCCTGCTAAAATCATTGTATGGACTGAAGCAAAGCCCCGGATAGTGGTACCTAAGGTTTGTTGATTACATTGCAGCAAATGGTTTCATCAAAATCATGTATGATAGCTGTGTATACATAAAATGCAAGGATGGATGCTATACTTATCTACTACTTTATGTAGATGATATCTTGATAGCATGCAAGGATATGAAAGGAATTAATGCAGTAATGGATACTTTAAGGAAGAAATTTGACATGAAAGATTTGGGAGAAGCAAAGATGATACTTGGCATGCAAATTTAAAGGGACAGATCAGCTGCTCAATTAATATTGTTTCAAGAGTCTTGCTTGGATAAGGTTCTTAAGAGATATAACATGAATCTCTGTAAAAGTGTTTCAATACCAGTTAAGCAAGGGTTGAATCTGTCATCAGTTCAAGTTCCTAAAACAGATAAGGAGAAGGTGGAAATGAACAACATATCATATGCAAGTGTTTTTGGCAGTTTGATGTATGCAATGGTATGTTGCAGAACAGACTTGGCCTATGTTGTGAGTATGATCAGTAGGTTTATGAGCAATCCTGGACTTATACATTGGGATGCAGTAAAGTGGGCACTCAGGTATATCAAAGGAACTATATCAGCTGGATTAAAATTTCAGAAACAAGTCACTCAGGACAGAGCTGTTGTTGGTTATGAGGATGTTGATTATCCAGCTAATCTTGATACAAAGAAGTCAATAACAGGCTATGTGTTCAATCTATTTGGTACAGAAATAAGTTGGAAGGCTACACACCAACATATAGTAGCACTTTCAACCACTGAAGCTAAATTTATTGCTCTTACAGAAGCAATCAAGGAGGGTGTTTGGTTGATTAGAATTTTGGGAGAGTTTGGTGTTCAACAAGATGCTATTGAATTATATTGTGACAACCAAAGTACTGTACATCTCTCAAAACATTATGGGTATATCATGAAAGGACTAAACACATTATGTGAGGCTATACTTCATAAGTGATATGATAGAAGAGAAGTTAGTGGCTCTCAAGAAGATTAAGACATCAGAGAATCCTTTTGATGCATTTACCAAAGCTCTACTAGTTTAGAAATATGAATTGTGTAAGAGTTTGATAGGTCTTCACTAGAAGAAGGAAAATAGGTGAGCAGCAGCCTGTAATTGCAGCAAGGTGGAGAAGTTTTATTACTTGTGATGATGCATGGTCTAAGGTGGAGAATTTTTGTATACAGATCATACATGCATGCGTATGTGTGGTGTAGATCAGCAATGTACACATGGAAGATGAGGATTGGTTGAGCAGCAAGCTTGATTGAAGGTTTAAGATCAACTGAGTGCATAAGATGAGCCGTAGGATCAAAGGAGAAGTTGAGTTGATTGATTGATGACATGACAAGAATCCTAGGTGGTTGATGATCGGTTGCAACCGTTTGCTAGCTGGTTGATCACGTGGGATTACACACATGGAAGTTAGTCAGACTAATGCATGCTATATAAGAGAGAAATGCATCAGTTATCAATATCCATCATTCATATCAGTTTAGATTCAAGGAATTAGGGTTCTTAGAAGTTTGTTTCATCATCTTCATTAAGTGGTTGTAACCTGTACATCATCATAGTGATTTTCTTCTCCTTAAGAGTAGACGTAAGCTTTAAAGCTGAACCACTATACATCCTTAAGTTCTTCTTCGTTTTGTTTCATATTAAGTTAGATTCATTACGTGTGAGAGAAGTAAGTGAGATAGAGTGCGTGTGTTTGATCAAAGAGGAGTTCAAACTTGCATACATTCATAATACAATGAGTGGTGCACCTACTCCATTTTACTCAAATCATCCAATTTTTCATACGAACCTGCTCATGAGTGAGCTTTTTGCTGGAACGATGCCCCGGCGTGTCTTTCATACACTGCCCTGATGTTCGTTTTTCTTCTGACATCATCTTCCTCTCGTTAGAGGTTATTGTGCTTTATGAGTTTCCTTCTTTGGATGATGCATCTTGGTTAAGGATGATATATGATGATTATTGCTCATCTTTGTTGCAAAAGGCTCCAGTTTTGAATATCTATGCCCGACGTATTGGATGCTACGGAGTCTTGGATAATTTGGAAAATCATTTCCTTTTTATTTGTCGAGATATTCCTCGTTTTGATTGGTCTCTATTTTGAGTTTGGCAACTTTGGATTTCGGTGCACGTAGCTTTTTTCGGTGGAGAAGGGTTTTTTACTCCAGCGTGGCATCCCTCTTTCAACGGCTTCCATGCTAATCTACGCCCGTTTGCTGATCACGAAGCCTTAGCCCGATTATGGCAAGGACCTTCTACCCTAGATCAACTCCGATTTAATTGCTACAAACACCGGTCCTCGTGCTCTCTTCCAGATGCCAGCCAGCTCGTAGAATTCTCGGAGCTTCTAGTTTCAATCAGCCAGTTCATAGTTGTTAGACGAGTGCATCATACAACCAATGTGGTGTACAAATCTTGTTACTTTGGTTGATTTTTTAGTATTTGATCCGCCTGTTAGGATCATTTTATGCCACCTGTTTGGCTCTTTCTTTTCTGTTTTATTCAGTTCCCCTTTATCCTCTTTCTTTGTCCCCTTCTTACTTTTCTTTATCTTTTTTATAATATTGCCTAGTTTGATAATACAATGAGTGAGACATAGTGGTATCCTGCAACTTCAGAAAGTTTGGGCCTTTTGGGCTTGGGACAGACGTAGCTTGGGGGAAAGGTGGAGCAATGGATGTCATTGGAGACTAACAGTAGCTCCATAATACTATATTTCTCTTCAAAAACTCAAGATATATGGTGTGACAGTGTTTCTCTATCTCTGTGTATATACACATAATATATACATATTAAACACTGAGAAGGATAAAACATGGAGTTGATTTAATAGATGCAAACTTGGTTCATAGATTATGGGCTATTATGGGATTAATTCATTTTGGACAGGTTGCATCTCTTTCTATCATACTCATGACATTTATCCTTTCAAACATTTAATTATTTATTTTTATATCTAAATCTGGATTTTTGTTTTTGTTTAAAACAGGCTGATAGATACCTTACACCTCTCCTTGCAAATATAGGAGTAATCACTAATCAGAAGCAGAGATTCAGATGAATAATATCTGTACAGTCTAATGATATTCCATTATTTTCTTATATTGGTTCATCTAATTTAGGTTTTTTATTTTTATTTGTCGTTTGATTTTTGTTATGGTTTTTAAAAAAAACTGATGTTGAGAATTGAATTTTGATTTCTCTGAGGTACTTTCCTCAGTCCCAGACTCCCAAGTCATCTCACTAATATTCAAAAGTGAGTAATCAGAATCAGATAATGGTTGAAATTAAATTGGACTTGCAGTTATCTGTAACAGTTTCTTTTTCATTATTACAAAACATTCAAGCTTACAATTGGAATTATTAATAATATTTCATTTTTCTCATATATCAATTTCTATTTGGAGGTGTCCCTGATATTTATTTGTGTTCCATTAATAATTAAAATGCTCTATACATTTTATCTACTTTTTATATTTTATTTATGTATGAATTCCAAAAATTTTATTTACTATTTTTTTACATATTGTTCATCATTTTCAATATCTTTATTTATTTTTTCTATTTAAATTACCAATTTACTCCTATTTTTTTACAGTATATATTAAAAAAATGAAATTCGTTAATTTTCGTGCACTTACAAACGGGCATAGCTATATGGAATAGAAGGAAAAAAATATTTTTATTTATAAAGTACAGTCGTGCAACGCACGGACGAATTACTAATTTCTTTTTGAGTAAATATTAAAATTTGTCTTGTAAGTATGTCGTTTTCCAACTTTAGTCCTTTTTCTATTGCAATTCTCAATTTTGGTCCTTTTTGGTCCACTTTTAGTCCTTTTAGTCCAAATTTAGTTCTTTATGTTAAAAAAAGTCCAAAAATGATCCGCAATTGTATACATTTAGGACCAAAAGTGGACCAAAAAAGAACCAAATTTTGAAAAAATGACCAAAACTGGACCAAAAGGACTAAAAGTGAACAAAAAATGAACAAAATTGAGAATTGCAAAAGAAAAAGAATTAAAGTTGAAAAATATCATAGAACTAATTTTGATATTTATCATTTCTTTTTAAATGCGCTGTGCGCACTCCTACCCCAACCGTATTGTTCAATTAATTTGAAGGGTAAATATTTAACCCATTCAATTTTATTTCAACAGTTCACATCCTAATCCATACTTAATGTTTTTTTTCTTTCATTATTTTTCTATTAGTTTTATTTACATAAATTAATTCTTTTATTTCAATTTTCTATATAAAATTATAAGATAAATATTTGAATAGAAATTAAAGTTAATCAAATTTATTATATTATTTTATCAAAATAGTATATTTAATTGAATTATTTTAAATAAGATACATTTCATTCCTCCTAAAAATTATTTATGCACAAAATAATTTAATCAATTATTATCACTTTTATATAATCATATATAGACAAAGTCTTTTGTGAGACGCTACTTATGTGAGACGGTTTGTAAAACGTATTAAAGTATGCCTATTTTTTAGATATAGTATGTTTAATAGTTGTTAAATATATTCTCTAAAGTATACTAGATTATGCATTAAAGTATGATTTTAGCGTATTATAATATGATTTATTATAGGCATACTTTAACTATGAATAAACATATTTTATCTATACAATAAACATACTTTAATGATGGGTCGACCCGTCTCACAAGAGAGTGTCTCTCATATGTATATCACTTTTTATTAAAATTATTATCAATTTATATTTATACTATAAGTTGTTAATGTATGAAGTAGTTCAACTAAAAGTTGTGATCTTTTTCTTGATATGTAATATCACTTTTTATTAAAAATATTATCACTTCTTATCTTTTATTTAAATTGTTCATGAAATAATTTTATAGAATTGATTTCACTTTTTTTAATCATGTATAAGAAATATTATCACTGTTTCTTCATATTATAAATTATGTATGAAATAGTTTAATCGAATGGTTATCACGTTCCATTTTCATTTATCACTTTTGATTAAAAATATTACTCCATCCGTCCCTTGGTAAGAGTCCCATTTGCTTTTGGGCACGTGGATTAAGGAGTATTATTATTTAATGTGTAGTGGGTAGTTGTATTAGTGGGTGTGTGGGCCTCATATTTTAATTGTATTAGTGGATGTGAGTAGATTCCATATGTCCAAAAAAGAAAATGGGATCCTTTGGGTGAGACTCTTAACTAGGGACGGAGGGAGTATCATTTTTTATCCGACCTATTAATTGTTTATTTAATAGTCTAATTAAAATTTGTTAGCACTTTTAATTAATCAGATATACGAGACACGTTATCACTTTTCAGTGATCATACTTTAAAGTATAATTTTAGGATGTTATAATATGATTTATTATTTATATACATTAACTACAAATAAGTATACTTTATATGGAATATATAATAAGCATACTTTAGTAATTGATCGACCCGTCTCACAAGAGAGTATCTTTTATTAAGAAATAAGTATTAAATTTAAAATTTTAAAAATAAATAATAATTTTAATAGTTTTAATAATTTTAAGTTGATTAAAAAATTAATTAAAATAAAATCATTACTAAGAGAAAGGAAAAAAAAATTGACAACACACTTACTCATATGAAATCGATCCGATAATCTCGGTTAGCAAGGTGATGTGCCGCTCCAAAAGATATGGCTTAAATAAACCTGTCAAATTATAACGGCAAATCGTGGGTTGACACCCTACCATTTCACGGGATGAGATTCGTGTGACGGTTTCATCCAAGTTTTTATCTAATTAAATTTATATCATCATCACTTTTTATTAATTTAAATATAATTATTTATTAAAATGTTATAATTTCTTATTTGTCTTACAAAATCATTATGTAAGATCGATTTATACAAGTATTTGACATTAATCAATGCTTAAACTCTTTCTCTTTCGACACTCTAATCTCTTAAAATTATGCAAGATTTTTCTAAACTCTCTCCCTTTCGGTGCTCTGATCTCTTAAAATTTAGAGTTAAATTCATTTTTTGCCCTATAACTAAGAAAAATTTCGATTTTTGCCCTAAAAAAGATAAGTGGTTCACTTTTGCCCTGTAACTAACGAAAAATTTCGATTTTTGTCCCATTTTTGCCGAAAAATGCAAATTTCGCCGGAATCCGCCACGTCATGCTTCAATTAGGGGGTTTCCGGCTGGTCAATCCGACGTGACAATTTTGACTTTTTTTACACTAGAGTTAAATCATTTTTTGCCCTGTAACTAATCAAAACTTCAATTTTTGCCATAAAAAAAATAAGTGATTCAATTTTGCCATATAACTAATGAATTATTTCAATTTTTACCCAATTACATGACCTTCTCTTATTTTTTAATTTAATCACGAATTTCTATTTTTAGCACGAATTTTAATTTTTATTCTTTTAATTTTTTTTTTGTGTTTTAGTTTAATTACAAATTCTTCTATTAATAAAATATATGGCTATCTTAATTAATAAATAATAATATTAAATATTAAATATTTAAAATAAAATAAATTAATTAAATATATTAAATATTAAAACTTATAAAAAAATTTCCCGACAAAAAAAAATAGGAGTGATTGTTATTACGTATATTTTCAAAAGAAAAAAAATGGTGTGTCGATCAACTAACAAAAATTAAATATGAATATAAGAAAAAATTAAAAAAAATTATTTTCAACAAAAAATGGGATGAGAGTAATTTATTACGCATTTATAAATCTTTTATATTATATATAATTTATGGGTTATAATTTAAACATTATTATATTTTAAATATTATTATGTTTTAAATTTTGAATATATTAAATGTGTATTGGTTTTTATTCATAGGCAAAGACTTGTGTGCAGCCGGGTAAATGGGGCACACACCGTGCGCCTTTATAATTTTATTTTAAATTGTATACTCTTTAGTATAAAGATGTGTACCCCTTATTTTCTAAAGAAAAATAAAAAATATTAATGAAAAGTGTATACCATTTACAACAAAATGATGTACCCTTATAAATTAAAGTGTATACCCTTTAGAACAAAACAATGTACGCTTACCAATAATACTAAATTCTAAAGGCGCACGGTGTGCCCGAGGGCACATTAGGAATATATTTTTAATTTTTTCAATTTATTTATTAAAAGGTTAATTACAATAAAATACATGACCTTTACTAATTTTCTCAATTTAATCACAAACTATTTTATTTTAAAAAAAATACATGACCTTTTATTTTATGTCAATTTAATCACAAACTTTTCTTTTATATCATTTAAATATATGACTTTAATTTATTTTCTTAATTTAATACACAATTTTTATCCAATTAAATATATGTTTCTTTTTCACAATTTGATCACTTTTTAATTTTTAATATATTTAATTAATTTATTTTATTTTAAATATTTAATATTTAATATTATTATTTATTAATTAAGATAGTCATATATTTTATTTAGTCATATATTTTATTAATAGAAGAATTTGTAATTAAACTAAAACACAAAAAAAAATTAATTTAAAAGAATAAAAATTAAAATTCGTGATAAAAATAAAATTCGTGATTCAATTAAAAAAAATAAGAGAAGGTCATGTAATTGGGCGAAAATTGAAATTATTCGTTAGTTATAGGGCAAAATTGAACCACTTATCTTTTTTAGGGTAAAAATCAAAGTTTTGATTAGTTATAGGGCAAAAAATGATTTAACTCTAGTGTAAAAAAAGTCAAAATTGTCACGTCGGATTGACCAGTCGAAAATCCCCAAATTGAAGCATGACGTGGCGGATTCCGGCGAAATTTGTATTTTCCGGAGAAAATTGGGCAAAAATTAAATATTTTCGTTAGTTACAAGGCAAAATTGGACTACTTATCTTTTTAAGGCAAAAATCGAAGTTTTGCTTAGTTATAGGGCAAAAAATGAATTTAACTCTAAAATTTAATATAATCTTTTATATATGAGTGTATATTGGGTGCATCCGGGTGCACCGGGTGCACCCATATGTGTATGCCTTTTTATTCTATTTTGTATACATATTATTCTATTTTGCATACGTGTTTTGTAATAATTGTATACTTTTTTCACATTAAGTTTTCATTAAAAAAACTAACACATCCATATGTGTATAACTTTTTATTGAATATTATATATAATTTTTCATTAAAAAATTAACAATTAAATTGTATACATTTTTACTCTTAATTGTATATTTTTTTGTTTATATTTGTATATGGGTGCACCCTATCTTTAGGTGCACCGGGTGCACACTATTATGGGCCCAAATTCCCAATTTATAATATAAATTAATTAAAATTATCTTCAACCATTAATTAAATTGTATAACATTCCTACTCAATTGTCTATTTTGAGGCAAAATACTCTAACCCTTATTTTTTTATTATTTAATTATTCAGTATTGGAATTAGTATAGGATACCCGATATAGGATATCGACATCATGCTTACATCATATTCCGACAACATTGTCATAACATCGGATGTCAAATTTAATTTAATTACAATTTGACACGTTATTGGGATTTTGGGTTATAAGTTAGAAAAAAAAACTCAATTTGTATATTAAAAATAAATACAGTATATAAAGTAAAATATAATTTATGATGTACCCATGTATGATGATTTTTTTTACCATGATAATGGATACAAATTATTTTTTTAAATAATATTTAGTTATATACTTTCAAGAATTCATCCATCCTTGTTGAGGATATAATGTGAGCAATTAAATTTGATTTTTCTATGAACTATGCTGCTGTGAAAGTTTTAATTTTCTATCGACGTCAGCAATTGAATTTGAATTTTCAGATTACTTAGTAACTAAGATAAAAAATTATTTAATAACTAAGAATATTTAATAATTAAGATAAAAGATTACTTAGTAACTAAGAATACTTAGTAACTAAGCATTATCCCCTATAAATAGGTCATTGTATCATACATTGTAATGTGTGTGTGAGGAGTAACTAATTAAACTCCCATCTACAAAATGAGATGCCTCACATCACCGCCCCACTTATTTATCCTATGTCTGCTCCCATTATCATTCTATTATTTTTTTTATAAAAATCCAATATGGTATCAGAGCCCAGTTGGTTCATTAACTGGGTTCAAACTAAGCTTCCGCATATTACTACCCAAACCAAAGCCTCCAAAAATGTCCTCTCTATCCAAGACCTATAAAACCAATCCCAACCTTCATAGACAAAGGCTACAACGTTGAGCCATCAAATGAAGACATACTTCATGTCTCAAGGTCATTTGGGAGACTGTTGATAAAGGATACGATGTCCCAACGATCACAATATCTTTGTCTAATACAAACAAAGGAAACTAAACAAAAACATGTCTCAACGGACAAAACATCTTTGTCTAATATAGACAAAGAAAACTAAATAAAAAGAGAAGAAGGACAACTTGGCGATCTACATACAACAGGTGGCTGTGGCAGAATCACTATTTTCCAGGATCAGTGGAGCAAAGACATCCAAAGAAGCCTGAGATATACTAAAAGAGGAGTATGACAAGTGGGTGCAACAACAAGATGAAGAAACTGGGCAACAGAGACCTGGTGAAATATGAAGAAATTGGGCAACAGAGACCTGGTGAAAGATCAAGAAATTGGGCAACAGAGACCTGGTGAAAGTTAAAGAAAAAAGGCTCAAATAGCCAACAATACAAAAGCTCTACCAAGATCAAGGTTCGAGATACTACGAGAAAAGCTCGGATCATCCAAATGCGCATCAAGGGAGAGTGTTAAAATAGTTGATGCACATTTACTAGAGATTACTTAGTAACTAAGATAACATATTACTTAGTAACTAAGATAAAAGATTACTTAATAACTAAGAATACTTAGTAATTAAGATAAAAGATTACTTAGTAACTAAGAATACTTAGTAACTAAGCATTATCCCCTATAAATAGGTCATTGTATCATACATTGTAATGTGTGTGTGAGGAGTAACTAATTAAACTCCCATCTACAATATGGGATGCCTCACATCATCGCCCCACTTATTTATCCTATGTCTACTCCCATTATCATTCTATTATTTTTTTTTATAAAAATCCAATATTTCCACATCAGATAATAATTTTCTACACACGCAAAGATAATTTCTGCATCAGATAAAAGGGTAAATCTACCAACAAATAATTTTAACTTGATTAATTAATTTATTTATAAATAAGTAAAGAATAACTTGATTAATTAATTTATTAATAAATAAGTAAAATAATTTATTTTCTGTTCCAATTTCCTAAATATAGGAAATCTCCCATCTTAAATAAGTAAAAGTTAAAGTTGCCACATTTTTATAAAAAAAATTATAAGGAATGACTTTTATAGAATAGGTTCATTATTATTTTCGCAATTTATTGTGTGCACCCGAGTGCACCCATATACAAATATAAACAAGAACATATACCATTAAGAGTAAAAATGTATACAATTTAATTGTTAATTTTTTCTAATGAAAAATTGTATATAATATTTAATAAAATATTATACACATATGGATGTTAGTTTTTTTAATAAAAACATAATGCGAAAAAAGTATACAATTATTACAAAACACGTATATAAAATAGAATAATATATATAAAAAATAAAATAAAAAACATATACATATGAGTGAATCCTTGCACACGGGTGCACCAATATGCACTTATTATTTTGTTAGTGTTTTGGAGGTGGGATGTGATGGATTAAAGAAAGAGAAGAAAAAAAAAAAAAACCCCACAAAGTGACCGATCACACGAAAGAGTTCTAAACGTCTCTAAAAACTCTCCATTAGTAAAATAAAGATTGAATTTGATTTTGGCCAACTGCTATGAAAGTTTAATTTTCTACACACGCAATTTAATTTGATTTTTCTATGATTAGTCGAGTTAAAATTAAGTTTAATTTTCTACACACAGTGAAAGATAAATTCAGTCTCAGATAATAGAATAAATATACCAAGCAATATAAATATTATATTCTCAACCCACTATCTATTAAAATATTATGTTCCTTAATCTCCGTGTCCTAAAAAAATATCGCAACCTTTAATGGGACGGAGGGAGTATAATATTTTATTGTGTAGTGAGATGAGAGAAATAATATTTAATATAAAGTGGGTACTTGTATTAGTGTTGTGTGAAGGCCCTACATAAAATAATTAATTGTTTTGTGTAGGCACAACTTGACAAAAAAGAAAATGTAAACCTTAACTTGAGACAACCCAAAATATAAAACGTAAACCTTAACGTGATATGGAGTGAGTAATTTTTAAAAATAGGGTTTACACCAAACTCACTCATACCCTGCTACCTTCATAATATTACGTGTACACTAATAATTTAATTTTAATCATCTATCTATTTCTTAAATTTTAAATCTTTATCTTGTTTATTTTATACTAAATTTTAATATTTTTTATTAAATTCTCATTCGAAATTCCTTAAATCTTAAATAATTTTGAATAATTATTATTTTTCTTCTAAAATGCGAATATTTTACGACTAATCAAGTACAAGAATTTATAAAAAGAGAAGAAATTAGAATAAAATTAGTAGGTAGGTTCACCTAGTTAATTGAAAATAGTTTTGATGCAGATGGTCCTGCATCAAGTCAATATTTACTACTCAACAGAGTTGGTGCCTATATATAACAACAGAAGCAAATGATATTTCAACATCAATCAACACAAAATTCAATTATATTCCCAATTTGAAAAAAAAAAGTTATAATGGGTTTAGAAAAGGATGCCGTTGCAATCACCACTCGTCGTCCTATCCCAAAATTTCATCCAGATTTATGGGGAGATAGTTTCGTGATGAACAATTCAGAGTCCAATGAGGTAAATATTAAACGATACTCGTCTCTACAAGCTTTAGTTTTTAGACGATTCAACCATGCGCAGTACTAATACCATCTTTAAAAGATTGAATTTGATGGAGTGGATTTGTTTATTTCAGACGAGGATGAAGATAGCACGTGAATCGAAAGTTGTTGAAGAGCTGAAAGAGGAAGTGAGAAGGGAGCTGAAGGAAGTCTCGAACGATTACATACGACAACTGAAGATGGTGGATGCAATACAACGACTAGGCATCAAGTATCTGTTTGAGGATGAGATTGATGAAGCTCTGCGTAATCTGGTAGCAAAATTCGATAATTATTGCAAGGATAATCATGATTTGTACTCCACTGCTATGAGCTTTCGGCTTCTGAGACAGCATGGATACAAAGTTTCATGTGGTGAGTGCATGCATGCTAATTACATCTATCTTATTGGTGTTATGTTGTTTTGTAATCCTATAACTTCTTATCCCCAAGGCAATGTTCGTTTCCGGGTTTCAAGCTCAGGTTTCGGATTTCAAAACCCACATCCAAATTTTAAAAATCACCCCTATATATGGCGTTGGATGTCCTGTTACATGTTGGTGTTACATCTCCTATTACACGTGTTAGATGAGTGACACATGTGCGGAGAGATTAATCACAATCTTTCCCCTTGGGGTTGATTGTTAGGGTATAGATTAGTCAATCCTACATGTCAATCATCCAACGGTTTGTAACAGGAGATGTAACACCAAATGTAAAGAAGATTCGAACCGCCTATATATACCTACTATATTCTCTCTCCTCAATTAATACACTTTCTCTTTTTATCTCTCCTCTCTTATTTAACTTTTTAAATAAATTAATACATTTATTTGACAAAAAGTTAAAACCTACCAAACTCAAAACCCAAAACAAACATATAACACACTATTCATGGTTTTCAAATCTCACATAACCCCAAACCAAACATTACCTAAAGTACTTCTGGTACTCCTAATAATACTCCCTCCTTCCCGGAGAAGTTAGCATATTTTTTTGGGTACGAAGATTAAGGAGTATAATAATTTAATGTAAAGTTAAGTAAAGTTAAGTGAGAGAAATAATATTTAATGTGTAATAATAATTGTATTAGAGGTGATATATGGACCCATGAGAATAAATTAATTGTTTTTATGTGGGTCTCATGTAATAAAAAGGAAATGTGTCAACTTTTATGTGACAAACAAAAAAGAAAATTGTGTCAAGTTCTATGGGACGGATGGAGTATTCACTTTTCCCTTAAAAATAAAAAACATCTATGTTATAAGTTGGCAAGCTAATTTATTAATTAATGATTTGCAGAAGTGTTTGACAAGTTCAAGGATGGGAAAGATGGATTCAAGGTGGCTACGGAAGTGATTCCAGCTCTTGAGTTGTTCGAAGCCTCCCATCTAAGAATCCACGGAGATGAGGTGCTGGACCGTGCCTTTGTTTTCACTAGGAATTACCTTGAATCCATCCATGCAAGTTTGAGTAATCCAGTGGCGGAACAAGTTCATCACGCCCTATATGAATGCTCTAACCGGAGAGGATTGACGCGAGTGGAAGCGAGGAAGTACATACCCATCTACGAGCAGTACGTTAGTCATCATCAAGCCTTGCTCAAACTTGCTAAGCTGGATTTCAACCGGGTACAATCCATGCACAAAAGGGAGTTGAGTGAGCTCCTCAGGTAACGTTTTGATTGATTTGTTTTGTTTCGATTCGTTTCTTGGTGAAATATGAATTAATTAGAACATGCATGGCAGGTGGTGGAAGGGTTTACAAGTGCCAACAAAGCTACCGTTTGCAAGAGATCGATTTGTGGAGCTCTACTTTTGGATTGCTGGAATTTATTTTGAGCCTCAATACGCTGTTGCAAGGAAGTTTTTAATCAAAGTGCAGTCCTTGATATCACTTATCGATGATAGCTTTGACGCATATTCTACTTTTGAGGAAGCACAGCTTTTGACAGAGGCAATCCAAAGGTTTTCATTAAGGAGTATTAATTAATTTTCACACTAATTATGTATATATAGTATATATATACTTGATTGGAGTATGAGTAGGAGCTAGGAGTAAAATATTATATATTCTTTTAATTAATTAATTTGTGAAATTAAATTGGATGTACAGGTGGAATATTTCATGTAACGCCCCAGTTTACGCTATGGGATTGGGACGCTACTAGATATAAATTCCCCAATATAATAATAGAGGGGTCGAGAATGCACAGCGGAATAATAAAAAAAATCCCCAAAGCGATAGTATAAAAAAGTAAAAGTTGCATAAAGATTATTACATATTAGCATCTACTCACCCGAGTAGAGTGAAATATCCAAAATAAGTACGTTCAGATGATATATCTGAAATAAAGTTCTAACAAAATACCAAAATATAAGTCATAATATAAAGTCTTCTAAGGGCTTGGGTCAACTGCGAAGGCCTCTCCATCTTCTAAATCTTGTTCTGAAAATCAATAAGGGGTGAGCGTCTAAAATACACTCAGTGGGTTAACTTAAATGATTGCACAGTTAAAAATAAATATGCATGCCAAAAATACCATAAAATGTAACATATGTCATTTAATAAAATAATTTGCACGTTGTCGTTCGATAACTCAATGAAAATATTTTAGACCGAACCGTCATCCGATAACTTGTGTTAGTTGGTATATGTGCACCAGGCCGTCACCCTAGTACGATATTAGCATACTTGAAATATATTTTAGTACTGAACCGACATAGCCAGTAACTTGTGTTAGTTGGTATATGTGCACCGAGTCGTCACCCCGTACAAGTGTTAGTAAGAAAATATTTGTCATCGAACTAAAAGCACACATGACACATAACATGACATATAAGTAACACATATCACATTTTAACATAGCAATCATGACATAAAATGTAGCACTCGGTAAAGAGTGAAAGTTACCCCCACCTTAAACTTATTGGAAACGTATAAAGTGGACTAGGCTTGCTCGTGAGTCTCAGGTATGCCTGCAAAGGTATACTAAATTGAGTTCTACTTCTAATAATAATACCTATTAATAAAACTAATTTCTAAGAAATAATTTAAACAAACTAATTATTGTTATAAAATAATTAATAATATACTAATTATTAATTTAATAAAATATTAAAACAGAAATATATCATTAAAATAATAATTTAACAATTATAGTTTTCTACTTTAATAATAAGTTGTAACATTAAAATATAAATTCAAATGACATTAAAAAAATGGATATAAAATAAAGATTCTACATCTAAATTAATAATAGTGACAAAAATTATATTAATATTTAATATAAAAAGTTAAATAAAATAAATATAAAATATTAATTATTACATAAATAAATAATAAAATAGAATGAAATGAAATATAACAAATAATAAGTAAATAAAATAATAATAATATTAAAAATAGTAATTTATAATTAATATTGAAAAGGAATTAAATTAATAGATAAATAATAAATAAAATACTAAATAACATAAAAAAATTAAATTAAATAAATAAATAAATAAAAAATACTAAATAAATAATAAAATGAATGAAACAAATAATAAGTAAAAATAATAATAATAATAATATTAATATTAATATTAAAAATAGTAAATTATACAATTAAGATATTAAATAAAGTAAATAAATAAATAAATAAATAAAGTAAATAAATAAATAAATAAAAATAATCAAACAAAATGACCCAATTTGAGTTATAAAACTCCGTTTAAAAATTCGAAAGTACGTTTGGAGTCCTCGCAAGGTGAGGATCGCATGCATACTAATTTTCATGAAAATACGAAGTTTAAAGGGGACAAAATTTTCACACGAAGTGGGTCTCTTCCCATCTTCTTCATTTCACGTCCAAACTCAAAACTAATTATATGTTTGTGATCATCGTGAGGAGAGCTTCAAAATGGCCTATAATATCAAAGTTATGTCGCAACGAAATAAAACATGCCATTAGAGGGTCGAAATATTCGTCTTAAATTTTTCTTACTCATACGAAATCCATTTCATAAAAGAGTTATATATATAGAATCTACGCCTCGAGACGATCATTTTGACATATAACATGATAATATTTGAAAAAGAATAGAGAATTTTAAAAGCATCAGTGTTAGAAGATGATATATATACATATATATATAAGGTGATATATATATATATATATATACGTATACGTGTGTGTGTATGTGTGGGGAGGCAATAAAAGAGAGGTAGAGTTACCTTCTTCTGAATTAATTCTCTTTTACCTCCCAAGTTAAAAAAGAAGAAGAAGGCATATATATATAGATATACACATATGAGAGTAGAATGAATCTTATCCAACTCCAGTTTGCTTACGTAATCACAACAAGTTGCCTTATCCCAAAATTAAACATGTGCTCTAAATAAATTAATAATATTATATATATATATATAGTTCTTATAAATATTTAAATATTATATAGCTGGGTATTACATCCTCCCCTACTAAAATAAAATTTCGTCCTCGAAATTTCACTTACTATATAAGAATAAACTAGGATATTTGTTTTGCATGTCGTCTTCACACTCCCATGTCGCTTCTTCTTTATTGTGTTGACTCCATTGGACTTTGATTAAAGCAACTTCACGATTCCTTAGCTTATGAACTTTCCTGTCAAGAATGGCGATAGGAAATTCCTCGTATGCTAAGTTATCGTCAATTGCTATAACTTCATGGTTAACAACGTGGCTTGGATCAAACACATATTTACGTAGCATGGACACATGAAATACATCATGCACTCCAGCTAGCTCAGGTGGTAAAGCTAATCTGTATGCCAACTCGTCAATTCGTTCCAACACCTCATAAGGCCCAATGTATCTTGGCTTGAGTTTTCCTTTCCTTCCAAATCAAGAAATTCCTTTCATTGGTGAGACTTTGAGAAAAACTTTATCTCCTTCCTGGAACTGTAAATCTTTGCGTCTCTTATCAGCGTAGGACTTCTGTCGATTTTGCGCAGTCAAAATTCTTCTTTTGATCTTTTGAATCGCTTCAACTGTCTTTTCTACTATCTCTGGTCCTAGAACTTTCTTTTCACCAACTTCATCCCAATAAAGAGGAGATCTACACTTCCTTCCGTAGAGTGCCTCGTAAGGGGCCATGCCTATTGTGGCTTGAAAACTGTTGTTATAAGCAAATTCTATCAGTGGTATGTATATCTCCCAACTCTCCCCAAAATCTAGTATGCATGCCCTCAACATGTCTTCCAATGTTTGAATAGTCCTTTCAGACTGACCATCGGTTTGCGGATGAAACGCCGTGCTAAACTTTAGCTTCGTGCCCATCGCGTTTTGTAAACTGTGCCAGAATTTTGATGTAAATCTTGGATCTCGATCAGAAACTATAGAAACTGGTACACCATGTAGTCTGACAACTTCTTCTAGATAGATTTGTGCAAGCTTATCCATTCCATGAGTCATTTTCACTGGAAGAAAATGCGCAGACTTGGTCAAACGATCCACTATCACCCATATAGCTTGATTTCCTCGCACTGATCTTGGTAAACCAGTAACGAAATCCAATGTGATATGCTCCCATTTCCATTCAGGAATCTCTAATGGCTTTATAAGTCCTGAGGGTCGTTGATGTTCTGCTTTCACTTGCTGACAAGTCATACACCTTTGGATAAACAGGCCTATATCCCTCTTCATATTTCTCCACCAAAATTCATTCTTCAAGTCTTGATACATCTTGGTTCCTCCTGGATGTACCGTGTATGGAGTACAATGAGCTTCTAACAAAATTTCTCTAATAAGATCTTCATTTCTAGGAACACATAATCTTTTTCCAAAAACGAGTGCCCCATCTTCAGTGAGAGCAAATCCTTTTCCTTCCCCGATTTTCACGCGTTCCTTAATTTTTCTGAAAAATCTGTCTTTAATTTGGAGTTCCTTGACTCTATCTCTTAGAGAAGGTTTAATCAGTAACGCATTTAATAATGCTTGAATGCTACTTGGAGGTATTACTACTTCCAAACTCATTCGAGAGAACTCCGCCACCAATAATTCTTGGTTTGTTATAGAGCATGCTAATTCCCCTTTGCCTTTCCTGCTTAAAGCATCTGCTACCACATTTGCCTTTCCTGGATGATACAGTATGGTACAATCATAATCCTTGACCAATTCCAACCATCTCCTTTGCCTCATGTTTAATTTTTTCTGTTCGAAAAAGTATTTCAAACTCTTGTGATCTGTATAAATTTGGCATTTTGCTCCATAAAGATAATGTCTCCAAATTTTCAAAGCATGCACCACCGCTGCCAATTCTAAATCATGAGTTTTATAGTTCTGTTCATGGATCTTGAGTTGTCTAGACGCATAGGCAACTACTTTATTACGTTGCATCAGAACACATCCCAATCCTTGCTTTGAAGCATCACTATAGATGACAAATTCTTCTGTCCCATCAGGAATTGTCAGTACAGGTGCAGTGACTAATTTCTGTTTAAGAAGGTTAAAACTATTTTCACATTCTTCCGTCCAACAGAACTTAACTTCCTTGCGAGTTAATTTCGTCAAGGGTCCTGCAATCTTTGAAAATCCCTCAATAAATCTTCTATAATATCCAGCCAATCCAATAAAACTCCGTACTTCTCCTACATTTGTAGGTGACTTCCATTTCTCTACTGCTTCCACCTTGGTTGGATCCACCTCGATTCCTCGAGCTGACACAATGTGCCCAAGAAAGACAACTTTGTCTAACCAAAACTCACATTTCTTGAATTTGGCATACAACTTTTCCTTTCTTAGTATCTCTAGAACGATTCTCAGATGTTCTTCATGTTGTTCCCGATCTCTAGAATACACTAAGATATCATCAATGAACACGATCACGAATTTGTCCAAGTACGACTGGAAAACACGATTCATCAAATCCATAAAAATTGTTAGTGCATTGCTGAGACCAAAAGGTATTACTATGAACTCATAATGTCCATAACGTGTTCTAAAAGCAGTCTTTGAAGTGTCGCTCTGCTTGATTCGCACCTGATGATATCCAGACCTCAGATCTATCTTGGAAAACACACTAGCACCGCCCAGCTGATCAAATAAGTCCTCAATCCTTGGCAAGGGATATTTATTCTTGATGGTAAGTTTATTCAGTTCTCGATAATCAATACACATTCTAAACGAACCATCTTTCTTCTTTACGAACAAAACAGGTGCTCCCCAGGGTGAAACACTAGGGTGTATGAAACCCAATTCCAAGAGTTCTTGTAATTGGATCTTCAGTTCTTGTAACTCCTTTGGTGCCATTCGATGGGGTACTTTTGAAACTGGTGCTGCTCCCGGTACTAGATCGATTATAAATTCTACTTGCCTTTCAGTTGGCAAGCCTGGTAAGTCTTCTGGAAACACATCTTTATATTCCCGCACGATAGGAACATCATCTATGCTCGTTTTCTCATCTTCACTTTTCACGATACTCACTAAGAATGCTTGACATCTGTCTTTCTTCATTATTTTGATTGCTTTCATTGCAGATATAACTCGCGGTACTATTCCAGCTTTTGCCTCGTGAAATGTAAACTTCTTATCTCCTGGGAGTTGAAACTGTACTTCTTTTTCACGACATCTTATCACTGCATGATTAGCTCTAAGCCAATCCATTCCTAAAATTACATCAAAATCTTTCATCTCAATTACGTGGAGGTCTGCAAGTAGGACTCTGTTATTTATCTCTATCTTCACATTCTTGCACAGCTTCATGGTTCGAATGGAGTTACCCGAAGGTATACTAACCTCAAGAGTTGACTTGTCAAACTCTTCACAATTATTTTCTACTTTCTTATACATCTTAGCAGATATGAATGAATGAGTGGCACCCGTATCAAAAAGTATAAGTGCAGGAGTGCCAAATACTGATAGCATACCTGCCATTGTTTCTGGTTCTTCCTCAATTTCTTGCTGTGTCATAGCATATGCACGTGCTGGTCTAGCACTCGATCCTCCTGCTGCTTTAGACTTTGGGCATTCTAGTATGGTGTGTCCTGGTTGGCGGCATCGATAACATATTCCGGTTCCATACAAGCATGCTCCAAGATGATTCTTTCCACATTTCGGGCAGGGAGAATTTATTCCGAATGGCTTTGGTCCCGATCCTCCTCCGATTTTTATTTGCTTGTTTTGAATTGTAGGGTTTCCCTTTCCAATCACCGGTCCTCTCCATTTGCGCTTTGCAGGTATCTCAATTGCCTTCTTGTTCTGATTACTGTTGTTCTTCTGTCGAGACTCAATTTCTTGAGCTCTGGAAAATGCTTCTGCAAAAGTCATCGTTCCTTGACCAGCCAAAATAGTGCTGACCTCGGATCGCAATCCCTTTTCAAATCGTCTAGCTTTCTTCTCCTCCGTGTTGACAAGATGTGTGGCGAATCTGGATAGTCGATTGAATTCTCTTTCATACTCAAGTACACTCATTGTTCCTTGTTTCAAGTGCAGAAATTCACTTTCTTTTTCACCTCGGTACGATTGAGGCATGTAGTTTTGAATTATCACATCCTTAAAATCTTCCCATGTCATCCTTGCTTTTTGTTCAGGTGTTTTGGTACGTCCGTAAGCCTCCCACCAGAAATCAGCTTCACCCACGAACTGGAAAACTGCGCATGCAATCTTCTGTGCATTATTGCAATCAAGATAGGTGAAAATTTTATCCAACGACCTCAACCATTTTTCAGCTTCCGCAGGGTCCTCCGTTCCGTTGAATGTTGGTGGATTGAATCGTCGGAACTGTTCAATTACTGAGGCTAGTTCATTTCTAGGAATAGGTTCTGGTGGTGGTGGTCGTGCAGAGTTTGCCAGAAATTGTTGCACCAATCCCCGAAGGATTGTCACTAAATCATCTCCTGGATCGCCATAAACGTTTTCAAGATTTTCATTAGTAGGTAGGTTTTGTGGTCTTCTTCGACTCATGATCTGTTCAAAGTTTTTATACTCATCATTATTATATGTTGATATATCATTAAAATACAATGAGTAAAATGTATAAACACACATATAATTATATATACACACATATATATATATATATATATATATATATATATATATATATATATATATATATATTAGTAATAGCAAAATGGTGCCATTGGCACTCTGATTGATAAGTATACATATGTATCTAAAAGTCATTCTTAGTCTAGAATACTGACAAGAAAGCCTATTTAGTGCGACATCTAGGTTACCTATATACATCACCCAATTATTGGTCAAAAAGGTTCCATCTATTGGAACGTGTCGCTACTAACTATAGCAAAATCTTAATAAGTCTGAGTTAGGCTAACCGCTAGGGTGTCCTAATCCTCCACCACTCCATCAACAATATCCCCATCAACCTCGAAATCACCAGGTATATCAACGAGCACTTCAACAGGATCCACTGGTGCAGCCATAGGAAAATGCATCATCGGCCCACCCAGGAATCCGACAGGGAGGGGAGGTGCCTGGTCTCTAAGGGTCCATGTGTGGTACAAACATACATTAAAAGCCACATAATTCAGCTCGTGGCCTGGAGGAACCACGAACATCTCAAAATAAATCTGCCGAGCAATCTGAGCCCACACGTCGGGCAAGGTATGAATGAGGATGAAGCAGTACTGCAACTCCGTTACCCTCCGAGCTCCATGAAAATCCTCATGATGAATGATGAGCATTAAGGCGAAGTGTGTGCCTAAGTCATCAATCTCAGTCCTGCCACGAAGTGCGGCTCGACGGACTCTAATCGCGTTAATGTGCGCAATAACTGCCTCCATCTATTTTACATAATTTAAATTTACTCTAAGGTCAATAAAGAATTTAAAATATTTAAGAATTAAAATAATCACACATAAAATCCTAAAGTGTAATTATGACGTAATCATAAAATAGTCAATCCTAGTGTACGGTAATAAATTCTAAGTCAGGTACTTGAGCAAGCCTGATCTAGACTGCTCTGATACCACGCTGTAACGCCCCAGTTTACGCTATGGGGTTGGGACGCTACTAGATATAAATTCCCCAATATAATAATAGAGGGGTCGAGAATGCACAGCGGAATAATAAAAAAAATCTCCAAAGCGATAGTATAATAAAGTAAAAGTTGCATAAAGATTATTACATATTAGCATCTACACACCCGAGTAGAGTGAAATATCCAAAATAAGTACGTTCAGATGATATATCTGAAATAAAGTTCTAACAAAATACTAAAATATAAGTCATAATATAAAGTCTTCTAAGGGCTTGGGTCAACTGCGAAGGCCTCTCCATCTTCTAAATCTTATTCTGAAAATCAATAAGGGGTGAGCGTCTAAAATACACTCAGTGGGTTAACTTAAATGATTGCACAGTTAAAAATAAATATGCATGCCAAAAATACCATAAAATGTAACATATGCCATTTAATAAAATAATTTGCACGTTGTCGTTCGATAACTCAATGAAAATATTTTAGACCGAACCGTCATCCGATAACTTGTGTTAGTTGGTATATGTGCACCAGGCCGTCACCCTAGTACGATATTAGCATACTTGAAATATATTTTAGTACTGAACCGACGTAGCCAGTAACTTGTGTTAGTTGGTATATGTGCACCGAGTCGTCACCCCGTACAAGTGTTAGTAAGAAAATATTTGTCATCGAACTAAAAGCAAACATGACACATAACATGACATATAAGTAACACATATCACATTTTAACATAGCAATCATGACATAAAATGTAGCACTCGGTAAAGAGTGAAAGTTACCCCCACCTTAAACTTATTGGAAACGTATAAAGTGGACTAGGCTTGCTCGTGAGTCTCAGGTATGCCTGCAAAGGTATACTAAATTGAGTTCTACTTCTAATAATAATACCTATTAATAAAACTAATTTCTAAGAAATAATTTAAACAAACTAATTATTGTTATAAAATAATTAATAATATACTAATTATTAATTTAATAAAATATTAAAACAGAAATATATCATTAAAATAATAATTTAACAATTATAGTTTTCTACTTTAATAATAAGTTGTAACATTAAAATATAAATTCAAATGACATTAAAAAAATGGATATAAAATAAAGATTCTACATCTAAATTAATAATAGTGACAAAAATTATACTCCCTCCGTCCCGGGTATTTTTACCCGTTTGTACGGGCACGGAGATTAAGACGTTTTATTTTTTTAATATATAATGTAAGAGAAAGTAGGGATAAATTAATAATTTAAAAAGGAAAAGTGAATAAAGTTATTAGGAATGATGAATAAAGTGTAAAAAAGTAATTAAAGTTGTTGGGATTGTAAAAACTAGGTAATAAAATATTATGTATTTTTGCAAAAAATGGAATGGGTAAAAATACGTGGGACACCCCAAAATGGAAAGTGGGTAAAAATACGTGGGACGGAGGGAGTATTAATATTTAATATAAAAAGTTAAATAAAATAAATATAAAATATTAATTATTACATAAATAAATAATAAAATAGAATGAAATGAAATATAACAAATAATAAGTAAATAAAATAATAATAATATTAAAAATAGTAATTTATAATTAATATTGAAAAGGAATTAAATTAATAGATAAATAATAAATAAAATACTAAATAACATAAAAAAATTAAATTAAATAAATAAATAAATATAAAATACTAAATAAATAATAAAATGAATGAAACAAATAATAAGTAAAAATAATAATAATAATAATAATATTAATATTAAAAATAGTAAATTATACAATTAAGATATTAAATAAAGTAAATAAATAAATAAATAAAGTAAATAAATAAATAAATAAAAATAATCAAACATGCCTGCTGCTGTACGCAGCTTTTCTATATATATATATATATATATATATATATATTACAAAATGACCCAATTTGAGTTATAAAACTCCGTTTAAAAATCCTAAAGTACGTTTGGAGTCCTCGCAAGGTGAGGATCGCATGCATACCAATTTTCATGAAAATAACGAAGTTTAAAGGGGACAAAATTTTCACATGAAGTGGGTCTCTTCCCATCTTCTTCATTTTACGTCCAAACTCAAAACTAATTATATGTTTGTGATCCTCGTGAGGAGAGTTTCAAAATGGCCTATAATATCAAAGTTATGTCGCAACGAAATAAAACATGCCATTAGAGGGTCGAAATATTCGTCTTAAATTTTTCTTACTCATACGAAATCCATTTCACAAAAGAGTTATATATATAGAATCTACGCATCGAGACGATCATTTTGACATATAACATGATAATATTTGAAAAAGAATAGAGAATTTTAAAAGCATCAGTGTTAGATGATGATATATATATATATAAGGTGATATATATATATATATATACGTATACGTGTGTGTGTATGTGTGGGGAGGCAATAAAAGAGAGGTAGAGTTACCTTCTTCTGAATTAATTCTCTTTTACCTCCCAAGTTAAAAAAAAAGAAGAAGGCATATATATATAGATATACACATATGAGAGTAGAATGAATCTTATCCAACTCCAGTTTGCTTACGTAATCACAACAAGTTGCCTTATCCCAAAATTAAACATGTGCTCTAAATAAATTAATAATATTATATATATATATATATATATATATATATATATATTGTTCTTACAAATATTTAAATATTATATAGCTGGGTATTACATTTCATGTATAGATGAATTCCGTGATTATATGAAGATAATTTACAAGGCCACATTGGAAGTGTATGAAGAAATTGAGAAGGAAATGATTGAACAAGGAACATTATATCGTCTTGAGTATGGAATAGACGCAGTAAGTATGCATGCATGTGTATAACTAACGGATTAACAACAAAATTTAGTAAGTTAAATGTACATACAATATTCATGCAGATGAAACTTATCGCTACATCTATGTTGGATGAGATCAAGTGGAGGGAAAGAAAGTACAAGCCAACAATGCAGGAGTACATGCAGGTAGCAATGGACACTTGTGGGTATTCAACCCTAATAATAACATCATTTATTGGAATGGGTGCAAATGTTGCCACCAAGGAAGCCTTTGATTGGGTGTTGTCCAAACCCGATGTTGTCAGAGCTACTTTAGTTAATTGCAGGCTTTCCGATGATTTTGTGGGACATGAGGTACGTAATTAATTAAACTAAACTAAACAATCGTGTATCACTTCTCATCTGTCTCACAAGCTAGCTCATTTCTCGTGTACGTATCATATATGCATGCAGTTTGAAAAAGAAAGAGACCATATAGCTTCGGCAGTGGATTTGTTCATGGAAGAATACAAAGTATCAAAGCAGGAGACAATATCCGAATTCAAAAGTCGAATCGAATCGGGTTGGAAGGACTTCAATGAGGCCTTCCTCAAGCCCACTAAAATTCCAACCCCTCTACTTAATCGTATTCTCAATTTCAACCGGATAATTGAACTTATGTACACAAAAGGGGATTGGTACACACATGTGGCTCCTGAAATGCAAAATCTCATCAAACTCCTCTTCATCCATCCTATTCCTATATAGTTTTCTTCTGCTAAATAAAACATCCACCTAAATAAATGCAAAATATATATGATGCATGTTGGATGTATTTTATAATTTTATTTCAATAATCTCATCTGTACGGCTGTTCCTATCACGTACTTTGTAATAAACGCATAGCGTGTAACCTTTCTTGCTTGCTTGAATGAATAAAAACAATGTCATCACCTTTCTTGGTTGCTTGAATAAAAACAATGTCATCTATTTTCCTATTTCATCTACCACGTCCACATGTATTAGAGTTCCAAATAAAAAGCATTTCACATTTTTTACTTTATTTAAAATGATCCAACGAGACGGGAGTTATAAAAATTAATTTAGTCCCGCACCTTTCCAAATTGTATCAATTCAGTTTTATTTTAACCTAAAATTGATAAAATCATCGGAATTAATCACGTGTTACTCAAAACTTTGGGGCTCTCTTGCTAAACGGCTTACATATATGCATGTCATCAGGTGTGGTCATGTGACACCTTTTTAATTTATTAGAAATAGTAAAAAATCTATTTAATCCCACATCTTTATGATAAATATTTTTAACTAAATATTACTATATAAATTCAATCATGTTTCAATATAATACTCCCTCCGTCCCGGAATAAACTTCAACGTTACTGTAGACACGGAGTTTAAGAAAAGTTACTTTTTGACAAACTTTATCTTCTTTTGAAGGGTAATATATTATTTTTAGGTAATAAATAAATTATAAAGTATGCTATGTGTGTTAGGTGGGAATGGTAAATTTGTAATTAATACTCCCTCCGTCCCACTCTAAGGGTCACTTTTTTCCATTTTGGGCTTCTCACTCAAAGGGTCCCCTTTCCTTTTTTATGCACATGGATCCCACACACACCCACTAATATAATTAAAATGTGGGGCACACACCCCCACTAATACAACTACCCACTACACATTAAATAATAATACTCTTTAATCCACGTGCAAAAAACAAAATGCACATTTGGACGGACGGAGGGAGTATAAACTTTTAGGGGTGGAGATTTATGTGATATTTTCTTTTTTTGGTAGTGAAGTTTAATGTGGGACGGACGAAAATGAAAAGTGTGAAGTTAATATGGGACGGAGGGAGTAGTAATTAATTAACTGTGGAATGTTTCAAATTTACATTATATATATAATGAGATAAGTTCAGATTTAGTCCCGTAAAAATTGTTCAATGCCAAAAAAATTCCAAAACTGACAGACTTAGTCCCCTAGGAATTTTTCATCAAAATTTATTAATAGTTAACGAAATATTTTGAACCGTTAGCAAGACCAAAATGGCAACTTGTAGATTTTGATTCTATAATTTGCAAAAATAATTCCCAAAGAAAACTATTACAATGTTTATTGAGAGAGAAAACAGAGGGGAATGGTCGTAATGGACTATGTCTATGTTGAAAGACAGAAAATAATATAAATCAGGTAGTTTATAATAATATAAGTTAATTTGGGATGAAAATTTTTGAAAAATTATGGTTATAATATTCTTATGGGACCAAAACCGCTAACTATGTGACCAGTGAATTCCTATGGGACTAAAATTGAAGTGAAAGAATTCTTATGGGACCAAATGTGATATTTTCCCCATATATAATTGAATCAATCAATTAATGATCATAAAAAAAAGACAAACACTACAAAAAATTATTTTTTTACCAATGGAATATTCCGTTGGTAAAATTCTTAATTCCATTGTTAAATTGGGATGCCAACGGATTACCAATGGAATCCATTGGTAAAGTGGTGGTTGGTAAATTTTTAACAACAAAAAATCAATTCCGCTGGTAGATGATTCTGTTGGTAATCCATTGCTAATAATTCAGTTGGTAATTTATATAATGATTCCCTTGGTAATCCGTTGGTAATTACCAATGGATTGAATTCCCTTGTTAAAATAGAGAATAAATCCGTTGGCATTCCGTTGCTAAAACAAAAATATAATTTTTGTTGTTAATCCATTGGTAATTACTAACGGATTGAATTCCAGTAGTAAATTCGGTTGCTAAAAATTATTTTTTTTGTATTGAAAGTCTCATGTAAAACGTTATTTATGTGAGACTGTTTATGAGACGTGTTAAAATATTCCTATTATATAGATAAAGTATGTTTAATTATTTTTAAAATATGTTTTCTAAAGTATGTTGAATTATGCATTAAAGTATGATTTTAATATGTTATAATAAGATTCATTAATTACATACATCTTTAATAACAAATAAATATATTTTAGGGCCAATATATAAAAATACCCAAAATGCATATGACAAAATGAATACCAACACTTTTTTTGAAAAGTTATCTTTTCTACCACTTAGCCAATTTTCGGACAGTTTTGCCATCAAAATAAAAAATTGAAAAGTCAGACTAATCAATTGGTCAAAACTGGTCAAATATTTTTTCACGAGTGGGTAACCATGCCGGTAGCCATATAGGTGATCATACTGGTAAACTAAAATATACTTTAAAATTATAGCCTCATTTCAACATAATTTTCCTCATATTTCTCACGCTTCAAAATGGTATAAGAGCCCTAGGTTTATTTATTTAGCAATGAAAAATTATTATATACTTGTATCACTTAACGAGAGGAGAGTTTCAAAGATATATGGATCCAAACGAAAGTTCGATATCCGAGTGTGACAGAAATACTAGCCGTGTTCAAGATTGGAGTAACAACGCTTCTGCCCTGTTGGATACGGCAGTACAAATAGCCCTACACAACAATATTATAATATTTGGTATAGACAAAACACGGAAAAAATAGAGGCCAACAACCAATTATGGAATGGTCTCGAACAAGAATGGAAACAGGCAGAGGCTCGTGCAAATTATACCAAGGAAGAATGCTTGGAGAAAACTCGCCATAATGAGATAAGGTACTCCAAGGAGGTGTTAAGAAATATAGTGGAACTCCACAGTTTCACTGAGATCCATGGATGTATTTTCAAATACGAACAATGGAGGAGACAACCAAATCAAGTTCCAAGAGAGATCTGCAAGCCATACCACTCTTCATGGTGGTCAAAATGACGGAGTGGAAAGAGATTGAAACAAATAACTCTAAGATGAACCAAGATCTTAGAGAAATACAAAAGACGGTGAAATTCTTTAGAGAATATTGCCAAAACATGTCTACAACAATATTTCAGATCAACTTCAAGATGGATAAGATGGAGTCGTTGCAGAGCAAACAACTTGATCTCATCAAGAAATTAAGAAATCAGGTAATATCCCTGGAAATTAAGGTTACTGGGAGAAGACCAGGAGGAAGGTTGCCACCAACCTTCGGAATAGAACACCTTTTACACCCAAAGGGAAAGACGACAGAGGTCACAAGGTCAAAGATGAAAAGTGAAAAGATAATCGTTATCCTTTGAGGAGAATCCACATCTCTAGATGGAAAGAGCGAATCTTGAAGATATACAAGATTTATACGAGTCCTTCCAAGGACTAACCATTGTAGATCTAGAGGTGAATGCCGAAAATACTTCAAGCTCTCAACAGCAGTCGCAGACTCCTCTGATACAACATGATTTGAGCCAAAATGAAAGAACTTTTGAATCACATGGAGTCCATGAAGGAACAATCCAATGAAATTTCAAAAGGGCAATGGGATTATCCAAGAGCAAGTCGAGTTTGAGGACCTAATTTATACAACACCCCATATGGTCGGTCTCACCTTGAATCGATAAATCCATACGGGTTTGATTCTAAACCTCGTACTCTGAACTTCAAGAACAGAGAGACCTTGATCGGCGAGTGAACAAATACAATGACGATTGCAAGAGGTGTACTGGAGCTGGATAAAGAAGGGTTCATAAGATTCCTTACTATGAACCTTGAAAGATTAATAAAGTGCGCCTGGGAGCTACTCTCAAACGAAGTCAAGAAAGAGACCATGGAAGGAGAAGACCTTGGTAATATGGTTGATTGCATGACAAAGATCTTCAAGATCCATTAATTTCATCGGAGTAGGTTACTTCGAAGGAATGGAAGAAGTAAAGAAGAAGAAGTATAGGAATGCCCTATATAGCCTGGAACTAATTGACATCTGTCACATAGATGAATACATCAAGCTCTTCGTAGAGTATAGATGGAAATCGAAGATCAAGGAGGAGGAAGTATTCCACCTGTTCTTTGCCAAGATTTCAAGCCCATGGAGCAAAATGCTTATGAACCATGTGAGCTGGATTTAATAGCAAGAAGAATGTCCTTCCTCAAAGCCAAGATTGCGGAGTAGTGTCATCAAGCATCACTACACAAAAACTACAAAAGATTAAGGGGAATCAACAAGACAGTGCCCTTATGCTGCGAGAGTAATAATCTTCCAACCATCATTGGAAGAAGTTCGAGGAAGCAGAAAAAGATTAAGAAAAATCATCCTTACACTCAAAGGAGTGGAGGATGCAGAAGACCAAGATCCTTTTGGTCCAAACAGAATGCCTGAAGCTTATAAAGCATAGCAAAGATCTAGACCAACAAGATGGAGTTCAAGAAATCAAGCCTCAACCTCAGGATCAAACCAGAGGAGTACGGGAAGAACTCCCACAAGAAAAACGTTCTGAAGAGCACCTACACGAGCTAATGAAAGATTCAAGGATTGTAACTGCTACACGTGTGGAGCCAGATGGCATATCTCACCAAATTTCTCAAATAACTAGAAGCAGGTAATACGACAGTTCGAAAGCACTCCAAAAATAGAAGAAGATGTTTACTTTCAAGATCTGGTACATGTATATCAGTTTGAAGATATACCCTCAGATGAGAGCATCTATGAAGAAGAGTTCTTTAGTCAAGACGAATCCTCCGAAGATGAGTCGGAGTGAACAAGAAAACTTCAGACAGGAGATACAAGATGACATGTTTGGATTCTTTTCCCAGATAAAATGTCTCACAAGTCACACCACGGGATACATTACACTACAAAAAAAATTTTTAGCAATCGAATTTCCAATGAAATTCAATCCGTTGGTAATTACCAATGGATTAACAACAAAAATGACTTTTTATTTTAGCAACGGAATGCCAACGATTTATTCTATATTTTAGCAATGGAATTCAATCCGTTGGTAATTACCAATGGATTACCAAGGGAATCATTACATAAATTACCAACGGAATTATTAGCAATGGATTACGTACCAACGATTTATCAACGGAATTGATTTTTCGCTAAAATTTACCAGCCACCACTTTACCAATAGAATTTTACCAATGGATTTCGTTGCTAATCCGTTGATAAGTCAATTTAATAACGGAATTAAGGTTTTACCAACGGAATATTCCTTTGGTAAAAAATAGTTTTTTTTAGTGTTAGATGTGCATTTTTGTCATACACATGGCACATGTTCTGTTGTATGTGAATCACTAATTTGGATATCATATTAGATGGGATATTTGTTTGGGTGTTTTATGACTTGCGGAACCTCTTTAGTTATGAAAGCATTTTCTCTATGAATTAGTGTGTTGTTAATGATCAACATGGGTCAAAAAAGTATTGAGCTGATGACATACATTCTCAGAGTTAAATTCATTTTTTGCCCTATAACTAAGCAAAACTTCGATTTTTGCCCTAAAAAAGATAAGTGGTTCAATTTTACCCTGTAACTAACGAAAAATTTCAATTTTTGCCCAATTTTCGTCGGAAAATGCAAATTTCGCCGGAATCCGCCACGTCATGCTTCAATTTGGGGGTTTCCGGTTGGTCAATCCGACGTGGCAATTTTGACTTTTTTTTACACTAGAGTTAAATCATTTTTTACCCTGTAACTAATCAAAACTTTGATTTTTGCCCTAAAAAATATAAGTGGTTCAATTTTGCCCTATAACTAACGAATTATTTCAATTTTTGCCCAATTACATGACCTTCTCTTATTTTTTTAATTTAATCACGAATTTCTATTTTTATCACAAATTTTAATTTTTATTCTTTTAAATTAATTTTTTTTGTGTTTTAGTTTAATTACAAATTCTTCTATTAATAAAATATATGGCTATCTTAATTAATAAATAATAATATAAATTATTAAATATTTAAAATAAAATAAATCAATTAAATATATTAAATATTAAAACTTATAAAAAAATTTCGACAAAAAAAATGGGAGTGATAGTTATTACGTATATTTTCGAAGGAAAAAAATGATGTGTCGATCAACTAACAAAAATTAAATATGAATATAAGAAAAAATTTAAAAAAAAAATATTTTCAACAAAAATGGGATGAGAGTAATTTATTACGCATTTATAAATATTTTATATTATATATAATTTATGGGTTATAATTTAAACATTATAATATTTTAAATATTATTATGTTTTAAATTTTGAATATATTAAATGTGTATTGGTTTTTATTCATAAGCAAAAACTTGTGTGCACTCAGGTATACGGGGCACACACCGTGCTCCTTTATAATTTTGTGTTAAATTATATACCCTTTAGTATAAAGATGTGTACCCCTTATTTTCTAAAGAAAAATAAAAAATATTAATGAAAAGTGTATACCCTTTACAACAAAATGGTGTACCCTTATAAATTAAAGTGTATAATCTTTAGAACAAAATAATGTACGCTTACCAATAATACTAAATTCTAAAGGCGCACGGTGTGCCCGAGGGCACATTAGGAATATATTTTTAATTTTCTCAATTTATTTATTAAAAGGTTAATTACAATAAAATACATGACCTTTACCAATTTTCTCAATTTAATCACAAACTATTTTATTTAAAAAAAATACATGGCCTTTTCATTTTATGTCAATTTAATCACAAACTTTTCTTTTATATCATTTAAATATATGACTTTAATTTATTTTCTTAATTTAATACACGATTTTTATCCAATTAAATATATGTTTCTTTTTCACAATTTGATCACATTAATACATTATCTTTTATTAATTAAATATATTCCTAATGTGCCCCGGGCACACCGTGCGCCTTTAAAATTTAGTATTATGGATAAGGGTATATTGTTTTGTTCTAAAGGGTGTACACTTTAATTTTATAATAGTACCCCATTTTGTTAGAAAGAGTATACACTTTTCATTAATATTTTTTATTTTTCTTTAGAAAATAAAGGGTACACATCTTTATATTAAAGGGTTAACACAAAATTATAAAGGCGCACGGTGTGTGCCCCATGTGCTCGAGTGGACACACGTTTTTACCTATGAATAAAAACCAATACACATTAAACATATTCAAAATTTAAAATATAATAATATTTAAAATATATGTAATAACTATTACTCCCATTTATTTTTTTGTAGGGAATTTTTTTTTAAAATAAATTTTAATATTTAATATATTTAATTAATTTATTTTATTTTAAATATTTAATATTTTATATTATTATTTATTAATTAAGATAGTCATATATTTTATTAATAGAAGAATTTTTAATTAAACTAAAACACAAAAAAAATAATTTAAAAGAATAAAAATTAAAATCCGTGATAAAAATAGAAATTCGCGATTCAATTAATAAAAATAAGAGAAGGTCATGTAATTGGGCAAAAATTAAAATAATTCGTTAGTTATAGGGCAAAATTGAACCACTTATCTTTTTTAGGGCAAAAATCGAAGTTTTGATTAGTTACAGGGCAAAAAATGATTTAACTTTAGTGTAAAAAAAAGTCAAAATTGCCACGTCGGATTGACCAGCCGGAAACCCCCAAATTGAAGCATGACGTGGCGGATTCCGGCAAAATTTGCATTTTCCGGCAAAAATCGGGTAAAAATTAAAATTTTTCGTTAGTTACAGGGCAAAATTGAACCACTTATTTTTTTTAGGGCAAAAATCGAAATTTTGCTTAGTTATAGAGCAAAAATAAATTTAACTCTACATTCTCATGCTTAAAAGTGGTAATTTCGGATTTCCAATCCAAACACCTTTAAGGCTACCACGATAACATTCCATTAAAAGTTAGAATTAGTTTTACAATTGCATATATATTCAGTTATCTATATTCTCTTGCTTCTTAAAACTGGAAAAGCAAAAGTTTCGAATTTCATGATACCTTGACATTTGAACTTTTATATTCCGACTGCCGCTATAATATGCTAATATTAGTATTATAGTATAATAATTCACTATAAATATACTTTAACTACTAATAACAATACATGTATGTCATTTCCACCATTCTTTATTTTAAGTAACAAATCATATTTTTATTAATGTTCAAATAAAAACAAGTTAAAACGGAGTAATTAGTTATTTTTCAAACTATAAGGTTTATTTGGTAGTTTGTAAAAATCTCAAGGGGTTTTCATAATTTACCCATAATTTTAATACTTTATTATCAATTTTAATCCTATAATTAGTTCAATTTTACAAGTTCAATAACTTTGAGAGATATTTTTTAGAAGGATCAAATTAAAAAGATAGAAAATTATAGGACAAAAATTGATACAAATGAAACTAAAATTAAATTATATCAAAAATTACAGTACTAAAATTAATATTATCACGATTTTGGTGCAATGGCCTTTTACACATGGTACGGGATGTTCTGTGACATATTGATGTGACATCTCCTGTAACACCTGCTTATGAAATGACATAGTCACAAACAAGAGTAACAGAACCCTAATTCTTTCTAGAGTGTGGAACCAGTGGTCCCACTTTCCGTAATTAATTAACATGTGATTTCCTACCCAATTAATTTTTTTAAAATTTTGTTATATATAAAAAGTCATTAAACCCTAAACCATAAAGCCTATGATTGAATATCCTAAATCACAAGAATAAAATTACAATTATACCATAAACTTAAATTCTAGGGGTGAATTATAAACTACAATAGCGAAATTACAACTATACTCTAAACTCTAGAGATAAATTTACTCTAAACACTAGGATAAAATATACCCTAAGTAAAATTATAATTATACTCCAAATTCTAAACTTTAGGAGGGAAATATATCCTAATTCAGAAGATTAAAATTATAATTATACCCTTAGAATTAACATTATACCCTAAGTGTAAATAATAAATCTTAGGTGGTAAAATATGTCCTAAATTATAGTATACCCTTAATTAAAAGGATATAATTATACCCCTATAATTAATTTTGAAAAAAATAAGAAAAAAAGGAAAAAGGAAAACATAATGAACTCAGGTTTGGAAATTGGGGAGAACAGGGGTTCAGACCATTCAATTTGGCGTAACCTCCCACGAAAGGGTTTTTTTTTTTAATGAGTGACCAGTCAAATGTAATTACAAAATATAAGTAGTGAATTTAAATAAAGGTCATGTATTTGATGGAGTTTAAGATATTTTTTATTCTTTTAATGATGTAAAAAAGATAAGGTAAGAAAGAGAAGTGGTATTTTAAATAATTGAATAGAATAAATTATAGTATATGATATAATAGATTTGACAATTTATAGTGTGCACCCGAGTGCACCTAAAGATAGGGTGCGCCCACATACAAATATAAACAAAAACATATATAATTAAGAGTAAAAATGTATACAATTTAATTGTTAATTTTTTTAATGAAAATTTGTATATAATATTTAATAAAATGTTATACACATATGGATGTTAATTTTTTTAATGAAAAATTAATGTGAAAAAAGTATAAAATTATTACAAAACACGTATACAAAATAGAATAATATGTATACAAAATAGAATAAAAATATATACACATATGGGTGCACCCTTGTCATGTATTCTTATATTTATTTATTGTATTTAGTGAATTATTATTATTTGTTGAAATTGCAGAATTCAGCTAATTTATTTCCCAAAGGGCGGAATACTAAGGACCCCACCATCCACCCTCAAATTAATCCCCGTCACGAAAGCAGATTCATCGGAAGCCAAAAACGCCGCCGCATCCGCCAACTGCGTGAGTGAACGCGCCACCCCTTTCAAGCTAGTAACCGGTTCAATAGCTCTTTCCACATCGTCGGGAGTCACCATCCCCACCACAACGCTTAGCGGGGTCGCCACCGCCGACGGCGACACACAGTTGACCCTTATCCCATGCGCTCCCAGCTGCAAACTCGCAGTCTTCATCAAACCTAATACCGCAAACTTCGACATGATGTAGTCAGTCTGCGTCGGCCCCATCGCCGTCGTGATGGCGCTGCCCGTGCACACTATGGACCCCTTAATTTTCAGCTCGATCATCTTACGCGCCGCCTGCTTCACGCACACCAACTGTTGGTTGGGTGTCAACCAAAGTCCCACATCGGTTAGAAGTGGGGATGGCGAGGGGTTTATAATTGAGGGATGGACTCTCCCTAGCATGAGGCCTTTTGAGCGTGACGCTCAGAGTGGTAAAACCGTGCGGGCCAGTGGGCGGCCCAAAGCGGACAATATCATGCTAGTGGATTGAGTGGGCCCGGCTCCCTGGGCGGATAAACCCAACAAGTGGTATCAGAGCCAGGCCCCAGACTTAACCGGCCCAGCCCGGGGTTGGTGGGATGTTCGGACCTCAAACTGGATGGTCTAGCTGCGGGACTTTGTTTGAGGGGGAAATGTTGGTTGGGTGTCAACCAAAGTCCCACATCGGTTAGAAGTGGGGAAGGCGGAGTGGTATCAGAGCCAGGCCCCAGACTTAACCGGTCCAGCCCGGGGTTGGTGGGATGTTCGGACCTCAAATTGGATGGTCTAGCTGCGGGACTTTGTTTGAGGGGGAAATGTTGGTTGGGTGTCAACCAAAGTCCCACATCGGTTAGACATGGGGAAGGCGGAGGGTTTATAATTGAGGGATGGACTCTCCCTAGCATGAGGCCTTTTGAGCGTGATGCTCAAAGTGGTAAAACCGTGCGGGCTATGGGCGGCCCAAAGCGGACAATATCATGCTAGTGGATTGAGTGGGCCCGGCTCCCTGGGCGGATAAACCCAACACCAACGTACCCCGAGCATTCACCCGCAGCACGCGGTCGTACTCGGAGAAATTGAGGTCAAGAAGCGATTGTTTGAGACTGCTGGCGATACCGGCGTTGGCGAACATGATGTCAATTCCGCCGTAGGTTTTGGCGGTCCAATCTACCAGATACTTGACTTGTTCCTCGTCGGTGGTGTCACAGTGGACGTAGCTGCACCGGTTCGAGCTGATGGATTCCACCACGGAGTGGCCCCTTTTGTCTTGCATGTCGGCGATGACCACCGCACGTGCCCAGAGCGGCGAAGTGGTGGGCGGTAGCCTCGCCGAAACCACTGGCGCCGCCGGTTGTAATAGCTAATTTGCCACCGAGCTTTTTCTTCATGGGAGTATCTGTAAGATAATTATGGCCTAGTGCCATTAATAATAAATATTAGGGGGAATAGTTGACCAAATCTATTCCCGATTAGTATTGTCTACATTCGTTGTATGTAGTGTTTGTATTAGTGTATGTAATTTTCTTCTTTGATTTCATTTCCGTAAATTACGGATATATTGTATCATCACAATTGTATAAATTCAATTCCCTGATCATCACAATTACGGATGATCCTCTAATCACTCTCACATGGTATCAGCGGGATTCTGAAAACCCTTGCTTTCCTCTTTCTCCTTCTGCTAACCCTCTTCCTTCTTTTACGGCCGCTATACCGCCGTCACCTTCTTCCTCTCTTCTCATCTTCCTCTCATAGCTTCTTCTCCGACAACGGCGATGATTAACCTCGTCCAAATTAAGCTTTCTACTTCCACCTATCTGATGTGGAAGAGACAATTTCTCTCCATGGCCACAACCTTTGAAATGGCAGACCTCATCGATGGCTCTTCTCCGCCTCCGTCAAAGACCATCACTGCCGACGACGGGCAAGTCTGCCCCAATCCTGCCTACATGCCTTGGTTTCTCCGTGATCGGAAGCTTCTCGGCGTGTTGTACGCCACTCTCGAACCGGAGGCCATGGCGGAAGTTATTGATTGCGTCTCCGCTCGTTCTGCCTGGCAAGCCCTAGAGGCGGCCTTTGCCAATGCGTCCACCTCGCAGGCCAACCAGCTTCGCGAGCAACTGCTCTCTCTCCGCCGCGACGATCAGTTGGTGGAGGAGTATGGCCGCAAGTTCAAACTCCTGTGCGATCAACTTTCGGCTATCCAGAAATCGGTTGACGAGGGTGACAAAAGTCACTGGTTCTTGAGAGGTCTCGGACACTCCTTCGCCAACTTTGCCGACACACGTATGGCGATGCATCTGATGCCGTTATTCCGTGACCATCTCCACCAAGCAGTCCAATTCGATTTGATGAGCCGCGCCATGGATCGCCAGGCTGCCTCGGCTCCCGCTGCTGCCTTTGTGGCCGCCGGCGATGCTGCTGATCGCTCGCGGTCCTCTGCTCCGCAGCATGCACGGGGTGGCGGGCTCCCCTCTTCTGCCCAGTAGCGTGGTGGCCGTGGTACTGGTCCCAACCGCGTGGGTAGGCGCTAGTTTACGCCCCGTTGCCAGCTTTTTCGGGGGGAGCACTATGCTGACAAGTGCCCCCGTTTCTTGCAGCTCCAAAATGATGCACGCTCCAGGGCTGCTTCGCCTCACAACATTGCTGACCTTGCTCAAACGTTTCACGCTACTTGCAATGTGTCTTCTCCCTCTTCGGATTGGTATATTGATTCCGGAGCTTCGGCACATATGACTCCATCCAACACTCAATTGGACTCGTTTGAGCCCTATTCTGGTAATAACTCTGTCACTGTTGGTAATGGTAGCTCTTTGAATATTTCGCATGTTGGTACGCGTCATATTTTGCCTCAACTTGACTTATTGGATGTTTTGGTGGTGCCCAACCTCACAAAAAATTTGTTATCTATCAGTAAACTGACTACCGATTATGATGTTGATGTGTTATTTTCGGATAAGTCCTTCATTGTTCAGAATCGGTTGACCAAGGCAGTTCTGTCTCGGGGAAAGTGTAAGAATGGTCTATATGTTTTGGACGAAGGGAGCTCAGCTCTTGTTGCTGCTCTTCGAAAGAAAGATTTATATGCAAGTTTTGATCTGTGGCACTTGCGTCTAGGACATGTTTCTCCTGCTGTTATTTCTTTGTTGAATAAAATGGGACACTTATCTGTTACTTCTTTATTGCCGAACCCTACTGTCTGCTCTTCTTGCCAGATGGCTAAGAGTAAGAAACTACCTTTTGTTATCAATGAAAAACGTGCTTCGCTTGTTCTTGATTTAGTTCACTATGATTTGTGGGGCCCAGCTCCCATTGTTTCTTCTGAAGGGTATCGGTATTATGCTGTATTTGTTGATGATTTCTCAAGTTTTTCATGGCTTTATCCCCTACGTGCGAAGTCTAATTTTTATGATGTACTTGTTCAATTTCACACCTTTGTGTGTAATCAGTTCTCTCGCTCTATTAAAAATTTCCAATCTGATGGCGGCACTGAATTTGTTAACAAACGAGTAAATGAGTTCTTTAATCACCATGGAATTCTCCATCGATTATCTTGCCCTTACACTCCGCAACAGAATGGTAGAGCTGAGTGCAAACATCGGCATATCACTGAGATAGGTCTTTCTATGCTATTTCATGCTTCTGGCCCTGCAGCTCTGTGGTTTGATGCCTTTGCCACTGCCGTCTACATTATTAACAGGCTGCCGTCTCCTATCTTGGACAGTAAATCTCCGTTTGAATTATTATTTCACAGTGTGCCAGATTATGGTCTCTTTAAACCCTTCGGGTGCAGGGTTTTTCCCTTTCTTCGGGACTATGCTGCAAACAAGCTATCTCCTCGCAGTCGCCCATGCATCTTTCTTGGTTACAGTAGTACTTACAAGGGTTTTCGGTGCTTCGATCCTTCTTCCGCATGCATTTATATCACCAGGCATGCACAGTTCGATGAACGTGTTTTTTCTTTCTCTGGCAGCACTGCTCAATCAGCACCTGATTTACCATATCCGTCTTCTTGGATCCAGTTTCTTCATGCGATGGGTTGATCGGCACGTCTACTTCGCCTCATCTTCATCTTGACACTGAACCAATTGATGAAGCTCCTCCGAATACAGTGCCTGCGCCTGCAGGGCAACCCTTAGTTCGAACAGAACCTCCACAGCCTGTACCGCCGGCCTCACCTGTGCAGCGTATCCCCACGCCTCCTCGGCCGCCAACGCCACCTGCGCCACGTATTCCCACTCATCGAATGGTTACACGTTCCAAGGATGGAATTTTTAAGCCCAAATACCCGGTTGATATTGCTTCCACTGCTTTACTTTCATCCTTGTCTAGTGCTTCTGAGCCTCGCGGTTTCAAGTCCGCATCTAAATTTCCGCACTGGTTGGCTGCAATGGAAGAGGAGATTGATGCTTTAATGCATAATCAGACTTGGGATTTAGTACCTCCTCCACCTAACACCAACATTGTGGGCTCTAAGTGGGTTTTCCGTACTAAATTCCGCGCAGATGGAAACGTTGAACGTCATAAAGCTTGCCTTATTGCTTAGGGCTTCAGTCAGATTCCGGGCTCGGACTTCCATCATACCTTCAGTCCAGTTGTCAAGGCGGCTACTTTGAGAATCGTTTTAACCTTGGCTGTTCATCATCGGTGGCCTCTGCATTAGCTGGATGTTAAAAATGCCTTCCTAAATGGGATCTTGATGAAACCTGTCTACATGGCTCAGCCACCTGGATTTATTGATCCCCGCAAGCAGAATCTTGTGTGTCAGCTCAAGAAGGCTATGTATGGACTCAGACAGGCCCCTTTGGCTTGGTTTCAGAGGTTCAGCTCCTACCTATTGGATTTGGGCTTCAGACAAACTCAGTCATACTCCTCTTTGTTTTGTTTGAAAAAGGGATCCTCTCTTTTATACCTCCTACTGTACGTGGATGATATCATCCTTACGGGAAATGATCAGCTGCTTCTTCAGCAATTCATTGCTCGCACTCATGCTGAGTTCGCCATTAAAGATCTGGGATCACTGAACTACTTCTTGGGGCTTGAGGTTTCTTACACTTCCAGTGGCATTTTCGTTGGGCAGGCGAAATATGCTCACGATATCTTGGAGCGTGCTGCTATGCTAGACTGCAAGCCCGTCTCCACCCCTCTGGCTGTCGATTCTTCTCTATAGAGTGCGGGTTCCTCATTTGGGGATCCTACTTTCTATCAATCTCTAGTTGGGGCGCTTCAGTATCTGACTATTACCAGGCCAGATATGTCCTTTGCTGTGAGCACAGTTAGTCAGTATCTTCATTCTCCAACTGACGATCATTTTCATGCTGTAAAGCGTATTCTTCGGTATGTGAAGGGCACCCTTCATTATGGTCTCAACTTTACATGTCATTCAGAGAGGTCGATTTTTGGTTATTCTGACGCAGATTGGGCAAGATGTGTTGAAACTCGACGCTCGACTTATGGTTACTCCATCTTTCTGGATGGTAACTTGGTCTCTTGGAGTGCTAAGAAACAGCCTACTGTCGCCCGTTCGAGCTGTGAGTCTGAGTATAGGGCGATGGCGAATGCTAGTTCAGAAATCATTTGGTTATGTAATTTACTTAGAGAGCTTCATCAGTTGCCTGACACTCCTGCTACGCTTCTTTGTGACAACAAGAGTGCCATTTTCCTAAGTCAAAACCCAGTTGAGCATAAACGCGCGAAACACATTGATATTGATTGTCATTTCATTCGTGAGTTGGTTTCCTCAGGAAAGTTGCACACTCAGTATGTTCCCTCTCATCTTCAGCTTGCAGATATTTTTACAAAGGGTTTACCTCGTCCGGCTTTCGAGTTCTTGCGTTCCAAGCTTTGCGTTTGCTTACATCCCACGCAGCGCTTGACGGGGGGTATTAGGGGGAATAGTTGACCAAATCTATTCCCGATTAGTATTGTCTACATTCGTTGTATGTAGTGTTTGTATTAGTGTATGTAATTTTCTTCTTTGATTTTATTTCCGTAAATTACGGATATATTGTATCATCACAATTGTATAAATTCAATTCCCTGATCATCACAATTACGGATGATCCTCTAATCACTCTCACAATAAATATATATAAGATATTTATTATGATCAAATATCTTAAATAATGATATGGTTTAAATAAATAATATATATGAGATAAATAAGGTCATATATATTTATGGATAACAATCACATTGATAGAATGTGATTTGATAAAGATTTAATATCCCGATCTGGTCCTCTCTCCACCTATTAAAGAGACACGGTTTTATTAATTCTCTATCACATTAAGTCTTAAGTACTGTGCAACAAAGAAAGGGGTGAGGAGAGAGAAACTAGTTCCCGGCTTAATTGATAAGAACGTATCGTTGGAGGACCGCCATTAGTGACGTCTCAAGGTAAGTCTTCTAATCGTGTTTATGTGGTGTGAAAATCATGAAGATCTAAGATCCATGTCAATTAATAAATTAATTATTTATGAAACTATATTTACATGTGGTATCAGAGCATGATTTTGGATCTCATGATTTTTCATCAAATAATTAACATTAAATTTGGATGTAGTAAATTCACGTATTACGTTCTTGATTGGATGTGAGATGTATTCTATAACCAAATTATCTCAATTTTAATTTACACTTTATTATCAATATATTATGATGTGTGAATATTATGTTTTTATGTATCATGTATTAAAGTGATGTGAAAAAGTAATTATAATGAGTTGATTCACGTTAAAAATTTACATGATTATTAAATTGATATATTGAAATCTTATGACTCATGCGAAAATTATAGTGATATGATTTCCATATTAAGAAAATGTCAACTGCCCTATTTAGTTTTTGGGACTGAACAATTAAAGATTGATTATGGAAGTTAATTATGTCAGCATAAGATATGAAAGTTAATTATGTCATGATATTTTAATATAAAATTACATGACTCCCTTTAATTTTGGGGAGTATAATGACTGATTAAGAATAATGACAACTAATTACAGTCAATAAATCAACACGTCTTATTCATAAAATGGCTTGAATATTACACTTTAATGCCAGTTATTAACATAATTATAATAATAAAGTGACTCATGTATTCCTCAAACTTTTCAATTAAAGTGATTTAATAATGTTAATGAAATCGATCCATCACTAACGTTTATTACTTATATTATTATTGATAATAATTAAAGATTATTTTATTATTGATACTAATTTATTGGAATTAAAATATCTCACTTATATTATGTATGTTTGACTGCTCATGGCATTTATAATGTTAAGATGCCAAATTTATTATAATATGAATACAAATTATACATGATATCTTTATTAGTGTGATATATATGGATATATTATGTGTATATATGATGACAGTCTTAAGATTTTAATTAATGATATTGACTGTGATTTATGAATATTTATGAAATAATGATTTGATTATTACTCACTTTCCTATTGAGTATAATCTAAGAGTCTTTGATAAGATTAATAATGGTTTGATTATTACTCACTTTCCTATTGAGTATAATCTAATATGATAATCTTTGATAAGATTATAATGAATGATTTTATGATTTAAATTTATTTAATGTTGGTCTGTTAATCACCAAAGTGGTCTGATCTGAAAGAATAATAAAATTAAATCGTATAGTTAAATTTTAATTTCCCATATTTAAGTGATGCTTGAATAAAGAGAATTATTATATGGGTTATTAAAAATTTCACAATTATAAGACTTTAAATTCACCCAAAGGTGATTGCTAGTCTTTATAATTCATGAATATGAAGATAAATTGATAATTAATATATTATGACAAATTGTTTTGTATGTCCAAAGATGACAAAATAGTTTTAATGAAAATATTTAATTATCAAATTATGTTATATTTGAAAGCATCATTATGATTATGATTGTATATTGTTGTATCACCCAAAGGAGAACTTCAATATACATTTATTGCTTTCGATCCTGAATCTATTATTAAATTACTCAAGGTATTTATAGGAATAAATTATATTATTCTTATTCTTAAAATTACTTATATTATTTAGTCTCTATTCGCATGATGCATCTGTTCCATTGCAAAATGGATTAAAGTAATTTAAATAGTGTGGATAAATCTAATTTCACCAAAGTGTTTTGGATTTTATTTATCACTTCAAGATAAATTGCTCATTTGCTTTGTAATAGCAATAAAGCTAAGTAATCTGACTATAATGCTCGGGTTAGATCAAACAGACTGGGCATAATATTTATGCGAATGAATGAGACTAATAAATTAAGTCTAACATACCTAAATTACTAATAAATCTCTTGATGAGATGCTAATGACTACTTTAACTACCATAAAGTTTGATGGTTCTCATGGCACACATGAACTCATCATTAAAGATAATAAATATTGCAACAAGATTAAAGCCTTCCATAATGAACGTAGTTTACAAATTCATTACCTTCTAAGTATAACCTATTCCTAATAAACTATAACACCATGAAAGACAAATGGAATGTGAATTAAATTCACGTAATTTAATGATGGTTCAAAAGGAAAGAAGGTTTAAGAAACAATTTAAAATTTAAACATTATGTTCGTTTAAAAGTAATGAAGTTTGAATTAAACGTGGCTTTACTATTTGGGGAAACTTTCCAAAAGAATTATTCCAAAAAAATTAATTAAGAATAAAGCCTTTCATGAGATAGGCTTTTACTGATCTTGATATTTGTGTGAATTGCATTAAAGAAAAGCAAATAAAACACACAAAGAATAGAGTCACGATAACTACACAACTTCTTATAATAGTTTACACCGCTAAATGTGAATCTTATGATAATACCCTTCTTAAAGGAATAATAATATTCCATTATTTTTAATTTTAATTTTAATTTTTCACATTATGGTTATATTTATCTTTGCAAGAAAATTCTCATTCTATAAATGCTCGATAAGCATTTATTAATGATGTTAAGAAAATTAGATAGAAAAGTGAAAATTACAAAGATTGGAAGAAGTGATGAATTTTATGGAAAGTGTGATGGATTATCATGCCCAATCACTTAATTACAGGAAAAACTGACATTTATATTAAATGTTGCACACCATAATAAATTGGTGTAGCAGAATGACATAATCGTACTTTATTAAATATGGTTATAAGTATGTTGAATGATTAATTTATACCCATATTTTGTGGATTTATACATTTAAAGCTGCCACTTACGTGATGGTCGAGTTTTTAGTAAAACAGTTTTCAAAACACCTTATGAACTTGTAGAAAAACTCGATCTTAGGCAGTTGAATGTTTTAAATTGCTCGGCGGGGATTATGATTTATATCCACATATAAAGAATTTGGATATAAGAAACTAAAGTGATTTCTTTATAAATTATCCTTGAAGTCTAAAGGGTATGAATTTTATGGTCTTAACCATAGTACAAGAATTTTAAAACTAGAATGTCAAATTCATTAAGAATTATAAAATCAGTGGGAGTATGAAACCATGAAATGTGGTTATTGAAGAAGTTGGGTGGAGAATTTGAAAATACATTCATCTAAACTTCTTCTAAAGTTGTTATATAGTTGTTAAATAGTCAAACAATTTTCAAGTACAACATTAAGTTATTCTACTCTCTTAAAGGATCTGATTTTACTAAATTAATTATCAATGAGCTTTCATTTGATATATCACATCAAATAGCATTAAGAATATCTGAAGGACAATATATCCGCTATTTCTAACGATTGCATATGTGGTATAATAAAATGAGCTAAATTTGACATTATAATAAAAGCTAAAATTTCAGTTTTGGAATAAGTCATGAAAGTACTAATTCTATTAAATGAGTAAATTCAATGAAAGGCGAGTTGAAATCAATGGCTCATAATGAAATTTAATATCTTGTTATAATTGGCAAAGAGTTATAAAAGAATTTGAAACGGATGTATCTTTATGATGGTGATTTCCAAAGATATAAAATTAGAGTTGTTGCTAAAGATTTTACTCAAAAAGATGACATAATTATAAGGAGATATAACAAATTATTTCTTTACAAGACTCTATTAGAATTATCATGGCTTTGGTAACTCATTATGACTTAGAGTTGCACCAAATAAATGCTATGTATGCTTTTCTTAAAGGTGATTTGGTGGAAGATCAAGTTAAATAGATCAACTCAAGTTTTTTTTTTCCATTAAAGGAAAATATCACATGGCGTGTAAACTTAAAGAATTAATATACAAACTTAAGCATGCTTTCCTATAAAGATATCTTTTGGATTTAAGAAAAACATCATAAACGGTGTACATATATATCTGAAAGTTAGTGGGAGCACATTAATTCTATACTTGATGATAAACTTGCTTGCAACTGATGATCTTGGTTTATTATATGAAACCAATAAATTTCTCTCAAAGAACTTTAGAATAAAATATATGATGAGACAATTAAAGATGTCTCTGTAAGTATATGTTAATAAAGTTCAATAGAGGTTATGGATGGAAAAGTGTTTGTAAAGAACGTTCCAATCCGGAAGGGAGATAAGTTTAACCTTATGTAATTTCCAATAATGAATTGGAACGTACTACAATATTCCTTATATGTATATTATTGGTAGCTTAAGATATACAAGATTGTATAAATACCAAATATCAGTCTTACTGTTAGAATGTTTGGTCATTATTGAAGTGATTCATAAATGAATGACCAGAATGTTGCATAAGGAAATATTATAAGGTATTCTAATGAACTAAATCACTCGTGCTTACTTATCGAAAATTTAATTACTTAGATGTAATTAAATATAGATTAAGATTAAGATGATTATATGATGCAAAAAAGTTCACTTTGACTTTTACGTTTCTTAGTCAGCGATATTGTGTCATGCAATATTGTGAAGAAGTTTCTAAAAACTACATTCACTATTAAAGTTAACTTGTGGCATGATTTGAAGCTACAATTTAAGGACATTAAATGTGGAGTTTAATTTCAGGACTTGAAATAAGTTGACAATAATGTCAAGTCGCTGAAAACTTATTATGATTATTCCGCTGCATTGTTCTTCTTTAAAACGATGGATATTCCAAAGTTGCTAAAACATATGGAATGAAAGTATTTATCGTTAAGAAGAACTTTAGAAACAAAGATGTCAATTGAGCATAATGGAAACAATCTTATGATTTCGGATTCGTTACACAAATGATCTTCTCTAAAACATTCATTGAACGTTACATGAATATGAGATCATTGAAAGGCTATAACAAGCTTATGATGAACAATTGACATTAAGAGCTCATTATGTTTTGTTTCTAATTGATATATCTTGTTTTGTCATTTTAGTATACATGAATGTTGACATTAATAAAACAAGATTTTATCTCAAATTTGAGATACTTATGTGGACCATTATTGATCCTTACGAGTTATGTTGAGTAGAAAGCTAATATCATAGTACATGGAAGGAACTATGTCGAGTAAATGATATAGAACCGCTATGACTTGTGTTAGTCTATCCTCAATATTGACTTTATGAGTTGACCAGTTAATTTATCTTATGTCGCGCATATTATGTAAATTATTTAAACCTTTACGTTTAAAGTTTAATTCTGTCACTCGGCCAAGTGTGAGAATGTAAGATAATTATGGTCTAGTGCCATTAATAATAAATATATATAAGATATTTGTTATGATCAAATATCTTAAATAATGATATGGTTTAAATAAATAATATATATGAGATAAATAAAGTCATATATATTTATGGATAACAATCACATTGATAGAATGTGATTTGATAAAGTTTTAATATCCCGATCTGGTCCTCTCTCTACATATTAAAGAGACACGGTTTTATTAATTCTCTATCACATTAAGTCTTACGTACTGTGCAATAAAGAAAGGGGTGAGGAGAGAGAAACTAGTTCCCGGCGTAATTGATATGAACGTATCGTTGGAGGACCGCCATTAGTGGCGTCTCAAGGTAAGTCTTCTAATCGTATTTATGTGGTGTGAAAATCATGAAGATCTAAGATCCATGTCAATTAATAAATTAATTGTTTATGAAATTATATTTACAGTATCACCCATTGTGATTATATTTTAATTGAGTTTGAGATATATTATATGCTTAAAGAGGGCTATATATACTTTTTTTTTAACTATTGAAATAGAAAGACTATTTTACGTTGTCTATTTTTGTAATACCCAAGTTTCTCACTACTAGTGTGTTTATATAATTTAATTTGTATTATGTGTATTTTATAATTATGTGGTAATTGTTTCTCAATTTTATTTATCTTTACATTTTATTTGAGACATCTGTGATAATAATGGTGACAATATGTGAATATATGTGTGCATAAATATTTACGTGTATTAATTTGGATATATGAGTAAATTATTTTATGTGTATAAATACACTTTTCTTAATTATTGAGTATCACACGCATTTTTTTATTATAATAATAATAATAATATAATAATAAGAATAAAAAAAATAATAAAGTCAATATTGGTGGCTATATTAGCAGCCAAAATTTAATTTTTGTACATTTAGGCTGCTCAGCCGTTTTTTTAAAAAAAAAATAATAATAAAATAATATATATATATTATTAAAAAAAAATTTTTTTTTTTTTGATTAAGACACCCCAACCTTGCCTATATATATGGGGTGAGGAATTCATCACCTCATCCCAAAATCATTGAGAAAAGAGAGAGAGAGAGAGAGAGAGAGAGAGAAAGAAGGAGGGTGTGCCGGAGCGGGAAATAAGAGATTAGTTACAGATCATCACGGGTCTATAATTGTCGGAGTTGAAGTAAGTAGAAGTCCAACTACAATGCATAAATATGTTGTGTGTAAATTATTTGTGATTAATATATGATAATTATGTTGTGAATTATTTGTGATTAGTTTAATTATGTTATGAATTATTTTGTTATAAATTATTTGGGATTAATTGATTATACAAGTTGTGGATTTATGTAATTTGAAATAATATTATTGTATTATATATATCTGTGTGATTGGGAACTGTTAAAAATATATCCGTATGACTTGAGAAGATGTTGGTTATAAGGATCTGTGTGATCCAAGATGGAGTTGTTATTATAAGAGATCCGTGTGATCCAAGGTGAAGTGGATTTGTGTGAACTAAATTAAATTGTTATTTTATTTATGATTAAATATTGATATTAATGTCATAAATGATTTATGATGTATATTTAATTGCACTGGTTGCATACCATGCATAATCATGAAAAGTGTTTTTCCCAAAATTAATAAGATACTAATGGTGTGTGCGGCCACTATATATGCATCTCTGTCAGGGTTCGGAAAAATCGTTCCCGACATTTTTGTCAGGGGTTCGGAAAAATCGTCCCCACCACTTTGTCAGAGTTCGGAAAAATCGTTCTCGTCACTATTGTCGGGTTCGGAAAAATCGTCCCCATTGAGCTCATTTGGGGTGCATATCATAAGTGTGTCGTGGGGATCCCGCAACGTGAACAGTTTTTTTAAATAAAAGAGACAAATTAGTAGATTAGGAAATAAATGCATTTTCATGCATTGTCATGCATGATTTCTACTTACTGAGATTTTTGTCTCATTAGTTTATGCATTGTAGGTGAGCCTGATAATATTTGAGTATGTGGGTGGTGTACTGTGAAAGCTGTGGAGCTCCTACAAGGTTTCGAGTGGATGTACATAGATGACGACCTGTTGGGCTAGACCGTGTGTTTATTTTGTTTCCGCTGATATTTTATTATGTAATATATATATATATATATAAAATATTGTCAACTGTTAGTGTGGATTGAAGTGGTGTCAGAAACCAGTTGTGTATGTTGAACTGGTGTGGTCTTTTGGATAATATATATTACGTGAGGAAAAAAAAATGTTCAAATTTTATGATGTTTATGATAATTATAAGTTATGAAAAGTGGGTCGTGATAAATTTATACTTTTCATAGTTGATTCTCATTTGACTAGTACATTTTTAGAATTTTCGTTTTTTACAATATTAACATTCAGTATTTAATTAGTAAAAGATTCATGTGAGACTGTAAACTGATTAAAGGTAATATCCAATTATAAAGTTATAATAAAGTTACAACGGTAACTATTTAATAAACAATTTATAATACAAATTAAAGTAACTAACGTACTACTATTTAATAAAAAAAAGGTGACTAATTAAGAAAACATTTAATTATCTCACCATAAGATGAGTTTTCACAAGTGTGACCCTTTATTTACATTATACTTCGTCTGGTTCTAAGGTATCCATTTACTTTTTATACTTGGATTAAGGAGTATTATTATTATATGTACAGTAAATAGTTGTATTAGAGGGAAGTGGTGAGCCATATTGTGTATTTTTTTTTACTAAATAGGGAAAATTGATACCTTTGAAGCGGACGCTAAAAATAGTAAAATTGATACATTAGAAGCGGACGGAGAGTGTATTAATTTAAAGATAAAGTTAATAATATTATCATACACTTTATTCCATTAAATTATTCAAAATGTCCTTTCTTTATATAACAACACTTATATGAAAATATCTCCGCGTAACACTTCCTTTATTAAGTTATCATTTTTCTGATTTAAGGCAGTCTCATATAATCTATTACCATTGTGCGTTTCATGATCAGTGAACAAGTTAATGAGGTACTAAAACTTGTGATCAATATCCGAGTCTGAGTGAGTCTTGGTGTGAATTGAGTTCACACATGAACATATTTTTATAGAATTACTCTCTAGTGTATAAAAAAATTATTCTTTAAAGAGTAATATTTTTTATTGAGAAGAGTAATACTTTATATCTTTTTAAAGAGTACCTTTTCATATACAAAAGAGTAATAATCGATAAATCATGGTCTTATAAAACTAACGCAAGAACTTGAACTTCCTCTCAAGAGCTCACACACTTAACCGGTTGATCACTCAAGTATTCACTCACGCTTTGATTTGTTGATTGAACTAAAACGAAAAACGAAAAAACACAAGGATATATAGTGGTTCGGCATAAGCCTACATCCACTCTTAAGAAGAAGATCACTCACTTATGATGATTACAATATACAACTTAAGAAGATGAAGATGAACTCAACTTATGAACCCTAATTGGAATGGCTCTCAAACTTATAACTGATGTGTGTTGATTCTTATCTTCAAACTGATATGCATACGTCTTATATTTGTTGAACAGCAACTCCTAATCACTAATGCATGTGATAAGCGTATTTACACACTGCAATTAAAATCCTCAAGTGTAAGGATGTCAATTGTAGCGGCAAGCACCTAAGTTAAATAATCAATCCCAAAAGGACAGCTAACTATTTATTTTCTAATTATTACTAGCTTAATCAGAATAGGGTAACCAATCTCAAGAGTTGTGAATTAATTATTTAGAGACTATAATATTAAATAACTGAATAAATAATACAGAGAAGAATAAGATTAAATTAAGAGAGAATCAACAGTTCTAAGGTATCAGGTATAGACCACTTACTTTGGATTCCTAGACTTCCAATTATTCATTCATGCAGCTTCTATGAAAATACACCACATAGCCTTGTTAACCTACCAGATATGAACCGATTTTAAGCTAACAATATGCTCTGATTTATTTCCTAAGGTGCACGAATATTACCAAGCCCCCTTCCTAGATACTAATCAACGCAAACAACAATACCTCCGGATGGTAAGTTTGGCTAACAAGATATTCTCTGAAAGTACTACAAGGTTTTATTTACTTCCTACTTGAATGTCTAATTGCATTGTTTCACTAATTCCCTACATGTATTAAAAGATATCATTACTAAATCTAAATATCTAAATAATTGCAAAATAAGGTAAATAAGCAAATATTATTTAAATTCATGTACTATGATGAAGTACTTATATATCCACAAACCTAAAATTAGGTTAAAAAAACGCAAAGAAAGAAAATAAAATAAAATAAAGCTTAATAAGTAGTCTTCATCTTGATCCTTCTTTCGAAAATGACACATCACAATTGTCAATATTATCATCCTGATTGTCTTCATTATCTTTGTATTCACTCCTCTGAAAATAAAAATACCACTTATATAAGGTATAAGAGAATCATTTCAAATATTTATACTTAAATTATCTGCGATCAAAACAAAAAATTTTCAATTTCAAAAGTATCACATGTATGCCATGTTACCAAATATAATTCACAAAAGAGCACTACAACAAAATAGCTTTTATGTAACATGTGAAAAATGTTACCTAATGAATACTTAATGTTACTACACATAAGAAGCAACACTTTATGTGTGTCGTTGTTTCTCGTGCAGCTTAAAGTCTTATGTTGCACATTTTTACTTTATAGTAACACTTTAAGTTTTAAGATTTTAAGTGTTACATTTAATTGTAACACTTTAAGATTGTTACTTATGATTCTTTAGGTAACAATTTATTAATAAATCGTACAGTATTTTAGTAACACTTTTAAATAACAGCAAATCATATACCTTAAATACCAGCAAAGATCTCAAATAAAAGCATGTATTAGCATGTTTCATACCTTTAGATAGCAAAATTACAACAAAATACCATCAAACCATAAACAATGTCACAAGATAACAATTAATGGCCATATATACATCTAAAATACATGCAAAGATATCAAAATATAAGTATGTACCAGCAAGTACCTACTAAGTCACATGTATGCAAGACAAAATATCATATTTCATATTTTCTTGGAGAAGATCGTCCATTAACTAATCTTCAAGATCTTGGATTTTATTTTCAATTCCTTGGTCACTTTTTTCGTGGTCAACATCGTGGTTTGCTTCATCTCCATCTTTGTCATTCTAAAAATAGAAAACGCACAATAACAACCCAATAAATTGAAAAAAAAAAAGTCAAAGAAAAAATCAGACATATTAAGATACAAAATTCACATTAAAAAAAAGAGTAAACCAAATTCCTTTTCTAAGAGAATTTAAAAATAAAAAACATCTTCAAAATGTAGTTACTTGACACTGATTCAATGGATCTTTGAATGATGAAGTGATACAAGTAATCATATCAGCAGGAAGAACTTGTTGTAACATATGCATTAGTTCATCCACAGTGTCTTTCATAATCTGGGCTTTGTATGGCTGCAAAAAGTCTTCAGGAATAATCGTACCAAGCTCCAATGATTTTTTTACTCTCTTGGAAACCCTTCCTGAGAGTGTACAACTATCCACCTTCTCCGTCTAATATTTAACATAATCAATAGTTTTTTTTATGAAAATATCTGCAGAGAATAAGCACATGTCTAACTATGGTATTATAACAAAATAAAACATAATATACATAACTTACAATTTTATCTTCACTTAAATCACATGATGTCTTGTACTTTCGATCTGGATGTCTTTTACGAGTTTTTCTATACATTGTTGCTTTTGAAGGCGATTTCTTTTTAGCTTGTTCCTGCCACAATAAGTTTTGAGATTTGCAAAGCTTAATAATTGTATATAGTCTAGCAAATAAAACTTACATAGAATTGAAAAATATATATGATTCAATCATGTGTGTGTATACTTTTAATAATTTTTATAGAAGAATCTAAACAAAAAGTTGAAAAAGGGGAAGATATTGGCATAATGCAACCCCAACACGGCTCTCAAAATTACAGATTGGTATAATGCAACCCCCACTCCAGACCATGTACGCAAATCACAGAGAAAATACTTACATGTCGATATTATATGAATATAAGAAGTATCATATATATTTACCAGCTCATGGCGTATTCTTGCAAACAAAATAGGACCCACAGTATGTCTATCTTTAACTTGACTATCTATGATTTCTTTATTTTTTACACTAATTGCTTGCATGTAAAACTCATTCTAATTAAAAAGTTGTCGAAAATGAATTTTAATTGAAACTAAATTATCGTTATATTATAAGATTGTTACTATTAAAGAGGGTGCAAATGAAAAATAATTATTTATTATCAATTCGTTAAATTAACAGACTCATGAATTAGAATAAGGTTATTCCAATATTAAACTAGAAAAAGGGTGGAACAAATACCTTAATGTCTTTTTGATCCCAATACTTTAACAAATTTTCAAAATGCGACTTTGGAATTGAACTTGGTCGGTTTTTCCATCTATCAATCATAGTTTTGTAGTCTTTATAATGCGTCTTTTTTATTCGACACTTAATTATGCCTCAGAGCTCCAATTGACTGCAGCACATAATTCTTTCCGTCATCTGCTATGATGAATTTTTTCTACATGTATATGATATCATATGATTAAGGTTAGCTACGTATGTAAAATTAATAGAGTTAAAAAAAAAGAAGTAAGGTTAAATTTTTATTTGAAACATACTACAAATATATAATTATATACTACAATGTAACTACCAATTAATACTATGGTTTGCATAGATTTAAATTTCATACCTTCACACAATCCCAAATATCATCCTTGTTAGAAACTTGGTGCCAATTATGCTTATTAAGTGGCGCAAGATCAGAAGATCGAGCTAATGATCCCAAGAAACGACTAATTTGATCCAAAATTGTCTTATTTGTCCAATTGGCTGATGATAGGGGTTTTCTCAACATACAAATTAATCCTCAAGTATAAGGATATCAATTGTAGTCGCGAAGATGACCAAGTTACAATATCGAACCCAAGGGACGGTTAAATATCAATTTTGTTATCTTCTAGTATATTTTAGACTATGTTTGGTAATTATAAAGGTTTAATGGATAATAACTTCTAATCGAAATAGCAAAAAGAAATAGTAAGAGTAGAGAAAAGTGAGTTGTGATCAATAAGAATAATAGGTAGTTCGTCGGGTCATCCAGTTTCACTAGCAATTCGTATTTTCATGTGATGGTGTCCGACTCTGCCCTGTGGTTTGTGGACACATCACTAAACCATGCATATCTACTCTATAGACACAAGTAAACATGCGTGTAACACGTGTGAATAACCTCGGAGCAAGAGATATACTTCACCCCCCTTTCTAGGTACTATCATAATCAATTATCTTCTACGTCTAGAATCTAACCCGAATTGATCTCCCTTTTTAGGTACTATAAAGTTATACTCTTCATCCTATTCATCAACCCGAATTTAATTCAATTCATGAATATTCATATAAGACAGTTCTAATAATACTTCGGAATCCATTCACTTAGAATTATAACCATAAACCCTGCTCAATAGTGAACGCACTCAATCAATAACTATATTTTGTATTCAGACTCTACACAATGATCATTGATGCACAAAACGACTATGAGTATGGATTAAATATGCAATCTTATATAAAACAAACCACAGGTAGTGTTGTACGGAGTTTTACACACGAAATACGAATTACATCACGAAACTTTCATAACCCTAGAACTACCAAGGTGGTTCTAGCCCATGATTGATCTAGGAACAATCATGGTTAGACTGATCATTCTTACTTGAACCTTCAGCGAACCTCTGTCACAGCCCTCCGGATGGATCACCACCTCTACTCTTGTCTCTCTTATGGTTGATGATCAAAAGCTCCTTTCATTCTCTGTATGAGCCTCCTTTTATACTTGTAATCACGTCTCTAGGGCTTGGAATGGGCTTTCTAAGTGATCTCACGCGTTTCGGCCTCGAAAATCCGGATAAGGTAAGTTCTCGCGCATAGGTTCGACCACGTCAAACAGGTTGAACAACTGGCCACAGGTCAAACCCCAGGTCGAACCCCGCTACTGGAAGAATTCTGCACAGGTTCGACCTTCTGGACAGGTCGAACCACTTAGGCCTTGGTCGAACCCCAGGTCGAACCTCATCACTGGACAACTCCCGCTCCTGATTCGACCAACTGGCAAGTCGAACTCAAACGTCGTGGTCGAATCCTCTTTCCTGCGAACTGGTTTGACCATGGTTCGACCTGATGGACAGGTCAAACCACTCGAGTCGTGGTCGAATCCTCTTCTGCAAGCTCAGCAATGTTGGTTCGACCTGCTGGAGAGGTCGAACCCTCCTCCAACCAGGTCGAACCCACCTAATTCTTGGGCGGTTCGCATGGCTTCGACTCCGTCTCTTCGATTCTTGGCTCTTTCACTCCGTTTTTGCTAAAAAATACTCAAATAGCTCTACTAACACCTGATTCATGCTAATTCACAATATATATAGGTTTTCCACCTATTTCCACATCAAAACTCTCCAAAATTAGCACAAAACATAGCGCCAAACTTGTGAATTTACACACTCATCAAACCCCCAAACTTGCATGTTGCTCATCCCGAGGCAACCAATTTAAACCACATGAGTCATGTAAAATTCAACAAGATCTAGTACAACACATATTACACATGCCACTTCATTAAATCAAACAAGAATTACTTGCATCATATATTTCACTCATGTAAAATCAATCCAATCACACACCATTCGGAGTACTAAGTAATCTCGCTGACAAGATAAGTCTTTACTCTCTTTCGCTCGTGCGTGAGGCACTATAGGCTAGTATAAACACTCATATCAATTCATATTCACGCGTAACCATAAGCTTGGCAAAGGTCTCAAAAATCAACTTATATTAGATTAATACTAGGATCACAAAGGACTTGTTTCTAAGTTGTAATGTTAGCTCTTTGGAAAGGGTAGGAAAATTTGGTCATAGTGACTTAAGACACTAGTAGAGAGTTACCTTTGAGGTTCTTGATTTCTCATTCGGCTTCATATTCTCCTCCAATTCTTCTCTTGCACTTGCAATTTTCAATTTTCCTTCTCTTCCTTGCATCAACATCATTCTTCTTTTGATCGCTCGGGTACCAGTTGCAGGCACTACCCTTCTCGAACATCGTTCGACTGCTTCTTAAAAACTTCAAGCCCCATGTATAAGCAATTCGGGGTACCAATTTCAGGCACTACCCCTAACAAGATTTAACCATGCACTTTTCTTACTAAACCTCATTCCATCTTCCTTTTCTTCTTCCACACTTATTCACCTTACTCTCTCTACCAATGAATAGGGTATTTTAAAAGCTCAAATAAGGTAATTAAGGCTCTTATATTTGGCTTGCCAAAGAAAAAACTTTTAAAAGGCTCAAACAGGGCTACCAAAGATTTATAAAATCATTAGGAAAGGTAAAATTTGGCTAAGTGACTCAATTAATCAAAAATCGCCTAAGATCATATCCTAATATTTCATCAATTGTAAGTTTCACACAAGACTCCAAGCCAAGTTCTAGAATACGTTCATATGAATGATTCTCTCAAAAAAAATAAACTATCATGATTAATCATGATAAAGGCTCAAATCCTCACATAGGTAATCAATTCCTAATACTCCTCATAGCACATAATCAAAATCAATTCCTCATGAATTCCATATACTTAACAAATTATTCATGCTCTTTTCAAATGAAAATAAACACGTAAACACATGAATACACAGAATCAATAACCCATATACAAAACAATGATACAAGATCGACTATATCAAGTACATGCCACTCACACATGAATCACACCCCAATCTGTAAAAATAAAAAGAAGAATGGGAGATAAGATGAATCGGAGAAACCAAAAGAATACCTGAAACTACTCCCTAGGAGCATCATCATCCTCATCATCATCGTCATCCTCATTCATCCTATTTTCCACAGCTCGGCACAGACTGGTAATGTGCATATCCATCATATCCACTCGACTACTCACTCTACCAACACGCTCATCCAAGGCAGAGTACCTTTCGTTCAGCGTGGCGTAGTTGGCGTTAGCGAGCACGAGCTGCTTGTTCGTCTCCTGCTATGCAGCTACTACCGTGATCAGCTGCTCATGAATCAAGCGAAGCTGCTCCCGGGTACCTGGAACTGCTCGCCGCTGCTGCGGTACCGGAGCATGCTGAGGTGCATCATGCTGCTCTTCTTCCGGAATCTCCATCTCCGGCTGCTCATCTACCTGATCCTCCTCTTCAGGCTGCTGTGGCTGAGGTGGATGGAACTCTCCTTGATCAACGATCTGCTGTAACTCAGCCATCCTCCCCTCAGCACACATCTGCGCTACCGCTCTCCAATCACCACCCGACTTTACTGCCACGGATGAGGCGGTATGTCCAAGAGAATTCATTAACTTATTCCTTGCTTCCCGAATAGTTGTCAAGTTGCTCACGTCGAAGGGGAACATAAATTCGAAAGGCTTAAGACCCCTCGTGAAAAACCAATCTCCATTTCTAAAATGGGCAAATCCTCCCTTCGCGCACGTGCTCATCATCAAATTGGGTTCTCCTTCTACTGGTGTAATGCCGGTGAGATCCAAGTTGTAATGCTCAGCCACGATCGTCAATAACCCTCCAATATTCACCTTTTGAAATGCAATGGTCTTGAATCGATTCAGCTGCGCAATAAAATAAGCTCCAACATTGAACTTCACCCCGTTTAGCATACACCACAGGGCGTAAAGCTCTCCTCTAGACACAACACTCCCATCCGAGCGGGCAAATAACGTGTTGCTCAGGACGCGGTCCATGTACCTCAAGACCGGGTTCTTTATTACGGAAGCACGAGCCTGTTTGGTCTTATAATCACGAATCTCCTCGGTGATCTCCCTCCAAAACCGTTTTGCACTGAATGCAACATTTTCTAAACGAGGGATCTCTAAAGGCGTCTCAAACAGCTCATTGAAATCCTCAGACGTCCATCTCCTACTCACTCCGCCAAGCTGAAACGTACACTGATATGGGTACCCAAGCGGGTCCTTCTCCATCTCAAATGAGCAAACTACTTCCGCTGTAACATGGAAGTACATCGGCCTCTTCAACTCCATGAATCTTCGGATCCCTACTTGATCAAACATCCAAAATATATCATCCCCTATTCTCATTATCCTCATCGCTTCATCATCTTGGTATCGAGTGCGAGCTATCTTGTCTGAAACTTCTTCCCACTTCTCTTTAATCTCATCCCAATCTTGCATTTGAATCTTGAAGTTATCAGGTAAAATCTTGCAGCCTCAGTTTCCTTGTCACTTTGTCCAAATTCGAAGGCCTGTCATGCCTCTTCTTCGATCTTTCCTCCTCTGCCTTTCCTTTACCTTTACTTGATCCTTGTCCCTTTCCTGAAAACAAATACTTCAATCCAACCAACAAGACAAGAAAGCAAGTATTTGACTAGCACATCACATACTCTACTCAAGACTTCAAGCATCAATGCATATTCACACAAACTATCATCTCAACACCACTTGCTTATTCAACATGCTCACAACATCTTCAATCACACCTTCTTTAATCATCAAAACATAACCAACAAGCATGCATTAAGCAATTCAAGCAATTCAATCAAAAATTCAACATGTTTCCCTCAATGAACTACTTCAATTTCATCAATTTCAAACCAAATCAACATGCTCATTCTATGATATGTTCTATCCTTAATCAATCCAAATAGAAATTCAAGTTCTATCAATAATCAAACAACCAAAAACCAAGAAACAAGAATTCATACGAACAAATCACAATATCAACATCCACCATGAAATTCAACCATACTCAACATCAATCCTCTTATTCACATCGAATTTCTTACCTAAACCTTCAATCCTAGAGTAATTGAGTTGAAAAAACATACCTTTTGACTTGCCCATGGTGAACAACCGATCAAGAACACACAACAACCAAAAATCACGATTTCAGCCCTAACTCACGACGAAATCCGCCCAAATCCGCGACCGAATCAAAAATTCAAGGTGTAGTGTTGTGTAATCAGTGTGAAATCAAGTGTAATTGAAGAATTTGTGCAAGGGTGTAGAGGTTCGAAGAGGGTTCGAGGTTTGGTGTTTCAAAAAAATGATCGAACCCCTCTGAAAAATCGAACTTAAATCGCGTACCTGGCTTGGTTCGACCTCAGGTTCGACCTCCTGAACAGGTCGAACCATGGATGACGAGGTTGAACCTCTCTTCTGGACAAATGATCTTCTCGGTTCGACCTGGGTTTGACTTGCTGATCAGGTCGAACCATCCTTGAATTGGTCGAACCCCTCTTCTGGAAAACAGAAAACAGAGTGCTTTGAACTGACTGGTTCGACCTTAGGTTCGACCTTCTGATAAGGTTGAACAACTATGGCTTAGGTCGAACCACCTCTCTGGACAACTTTCGACGCCGGTTCGACTTCCTCTACTTTTTTTCGACCTCTGGCACTGGTCGAACCACTCCTAGTGTTGGTCGAACCATCCCTAGTGTTGGTCGAACCATCCTCCTGATTTTCAAAACTGAGTGTTCTTCATTCACTACACACTTCAAGCTTAACACAACTTCATTAGGTACAATCTAAAGCACAACTTCAAAAATTGTTCCACAAAACATCATTCATGAGTAACTCCGTAAAAGAAAACACAACCAAAAACCACTGAATATTAGGCAGGTTGTAAAAAATCGTCACATCAAAATCGATTAAAATTTCAATATGGCCGCAAAAACCAACTCCCCTAACAAACAATACAAAGAAAATATTATACTCTTAATGCTTCAATGAGGTAATAACATCACACCCCCCCAAACTTAGTAAAAACGTAAGTCGAAACTAAGTTTGAAAAGAGATGTAATTGCCGATTAGTAAGCATCTTAAATAAAAAAATTTCTTACTCACACAAAAGAAATAAAGCAATAAAACGGAAGAGTAAGCTCTCAACAAGCGCTCATGTTTAACGTCGGAGAGTCACGACGGTACCAAATCAGATCAAGGTATCATAAAAAATGACACACGCCTCATCCGGCGACCTATAATGCTTCAACCGATGCCCATTCGCCGCGATAACATCTCCATCTTTGTCAATAAGCTCAAAACTCCCCCTCCTAAGTCTCGATGAATCATGAACGGTCCCGTCCACTTAGACTTCAACTTGCCTGCAAAAAGCTTCAATCGAGAGTTAAAAAGTAGTACCTCATCTCCTTGCTTGAACTCCTTGTATGAGATCTTAGAATCATGCCACTTCTTCATTCTTTCCTTATAAATCTCTGAATTCTTGTAAGCACGACTCCTAAACTCGTCCAATTGATTCATGTGAGTTATCATCAACTCCTTCACATCCTTAAGGGTCAAGTTCAAGCGTCACAAAGCCCAAAACGCTTTGTGTTGAATCTCTACAGGTAAGTGGCACGGCTTCCCATAGACAATTTGATACGGTGACATATCTAACACCGTCTTGTAAGCGGTCCGGAACCCCCATAACACATCATCAAGCTCCATAGCCCAATCCTTTCTATTAGTTCCTACCACTTTCTCCAGAATCTGTTGGACTTGACGGTTGGAGACCTCTGCTTGCCCATTCGCTTGCGGATAATAGGGTGTAGTAACCCTATGCTTAACACCATAATCCTTAAGCACCTTCTCAAGAAATTTATTGACGGAGTGGGAACCTCCATCACTAACTAGTGCTCTAGGAACTCCATAACGGGCAAAAATATATTTCTTCAGGAAAGATAAAACAATTTTTGAGTCATTTACATGAGTAGGAATCGCTTCCACCCACTTTGAAACATAATCCATCGCAAGAAGAATGTAGAGAAACCCATTCGACGGGGGAAAAGGCCCCATAAAATCGATCCCCATACGTCAAATATCTCCATAACTATGCTAGGCTGTATTGGCATCTCGTCTCTCCTACCTATATTTCCCATGCGCTGACATCTATCGCAAGACGCCACATAGCTCTCACTATCTCTAAACAATGTAGGCCAATAAAGAGCGGATTAAAGTACCTTAGCTGCAGTCTTTTGCGCTCCGAAATGCCCCCCATTTGGTTGTGCATGGCTGAACTCAAGCACACTCTCCATTTCCATCTCGGGTACACATCTTCGGACAATAGAATCTGTACAAATCTTGTAAACAAACGGATCATACCATATAAATGTCTCAACTTCCCTCCGAAATTTTGCAAGTTGATATCGGTTGAGATCCCTTGGAATTTCTCCAATGACAATGTAATTAACATAATCCGCGTACCATGGATCCATACCTTGCGCTGCGACCACACATGCTCGCTCAGTTCCTTCAACAGCCACAGCCATGATCTTCTCATCAGGGAACATTTCTTCAATATAGTCAAAAGAATTATCACAATGCTCCCTAGTCTCCAACCTTGACAAGTGATCTGCCAACACATTTTCTGTTCCTTTCTTATCCCGAATCTCCATGTCAAACTCCTGAAGTAGTAGAATCCACCTTATAATCCTAGGCTTCGTCTCCTTCTTCTCAATCAAATACCGAATCGCTGAATGATCCGTATACACAATCGTCTTCATGCCAACCAAATACTGATGAAACTTATCGAATGCATACACAACAGCCAAAAACTCATTTTCAGTCACCGTGTAATTCTTCTGTGCCGCATCGAAAGTCTTACTCGCGTAGTAAATGGCGCAGAACTTCTTCTCCCTTAGCTGCCCGAGCACCACACCCAGTGCTACATCACTTGCATCACATATAAGTACAAACGGTTGAGTCAAGTCCGGTGTGATCAAGATAGGGGCAGTAATAAGCGCCTCTTTCAAAACTTGAAAAGCTGTTAGACACTCATCATTAAACACAAAAGGAATATCCTTTTCAAGTAAATGAGATAAGGGCTTAGAGTATTTTGAGAAGTCTTTTATGAATCTCCTGTAAAAATCGGCGTGTCCAAGGAAGGACCGCACTCCTCTTTCATTGGTCGGTGGTGGAAGCTTCTCAATTGCCACCACTTTAGCACGATCTACTTGTAATCCCTTGGCGAAAACATGATGCCCAAGAACAATCGCATCCTTCACCATGAAGTGGCACTTCTCCCAATTCAAGACAAGATTAGTTTCTTGACACCTCTTCAAAACCATAGCAAGGTTAGACAAACAAATATCAAAAGAAGAACCAAAAACTGAAAAATCGTCCATAATACTTCCATGATCTTCTCTATCAAACCATCAAAAATTGCCATCATGCATATTTGAAAAGTAGCAGGCACATTACACAATCCAAACGGCATTTTCCTAAAAGCAAAAGTCCCGTAGGGGCAAGTAAAAGTGGTCTTTTCTAGATCCTCGGGAGCAATCATGATTTGATTGTACCCCGAGTATCCATCCAAGAAACAATAAAACTCATACCCTGCAAGACGATCCAACATTTGATCCAAAAAAAGAAGAGGAAAATAGTCCTTACACGTGTTCTCATTTAATTTCCTGTAATCCACACATGTACGCCATCCCGTAGGAATCCTCGTGGCTATAGCTTCTCCATCCTCAGCTTTCACTACAGTCATGCCCCCCTTTTTAGCAACTACATTCAAAGGACTCACATGGGGACTATCACTAATAGGATATAAAATTCCAGCATCCAACCACGTAAGGATTTGCTTCCTTATCACCTCTTGAATTGCGGGATTCACCCTACGCTGATTTTGAACACTAGCCTTGGCTTCATCCAACAACCTAATCCGATGCATACAATACGAAGGACTAATACCCTTCAAATCATCAAGTGACCACCCTATTGCAGACTTGTACTTCCTTAAGACATCTAATAACTCCTCAAGTTGATCCTCATTAAGGGAAGAAGATACAATTACCGGATATTGTGCATTATCACCAAGAAAAGCGTACTTCAAGTGTTCCGGCAATGGTTTCAACTCCTCTTTTCTTTCTTCCACTGGAGTGTTTTCGTTATCCAAAGGCAAGTACTTCCTGGTCCATTTGACTTCTTCCACCTTATTTCTTTCCAATGCAAACCTGTCATCACCCAAAGCAAGTAAGTTTTCAAGAAATTCAATACACACCTCGTTAGAAAGTCCGTCAAGCTCCGTAATGGGATAAGTAAGAGACTCCATCAAACATGTCTCAAGAGGATCCTTTGACAAGATCAGAGACATATCCTCCTTCACAATCTCCTCCACCACGTCAATACTATAACACTGGGACTCCATTGACATCTTCATTGCTTTGTCCAAGTTGAAAAGTACTTCTTCTTTGTCCATTCGCAACTTCAGTTCTCCCTTCCGAATATCTATCATAGCTCCAGCCATAGCAAGGAATGGCCTCCCCAAGATTAAAGGAACATTATCCTTGTCATCATCCATTTCTAGTACAAGGAAATCCACGGAAAAGACTAGCTTCTCCACCTTTACAAGAACATCCTCAACAATACCTTTCGAAAACATCATTGATCTATCTGCCAATTGGAGAGCAACAGTTGTCGGGGTCAGCTCCCCCAAACCAAGCTTCTGAAAGATGGACAACGACATCAAATTGATGCTTGCCCCTAGATCGCACAAAGCTCGCCGTGCTGGCCCCTTCCCGATCTCACATAGAATAATAAAGCTCCCCGGATCTTTCATCTTTGGTGGCAACTTCTTTTGAATAATTGAGCTACAATTCTCAGATAAGTTTACCGTTTCAACTCCGGATAAGCTTCGCTTCTTCATCAATATGTCTTTAAGGAATCGAGAATAATATGGCATCTCCATGATTGCCTCTGAAAAAGGGATGTTCAAGCTTATCTTGTTTATTATCTCTGAAAACTTCTTGAACTTCTCTTCCAACCCCTTCTTCACTAGTTTGTAGGGAAACAGTGGAGGTATCTTTGTTTTGGGAATCCCCCATTCATCACGATCAACCTTCTCCGCTTTCTCATTTTCAGCTCTTAACCGCTTAGCTCTTTCCCATTTTTTCTCAGCTATTATGTCTGTACTTTGCTCATTCCGTACCACTGGAGTTGCATCAACATCAAAAGGAACATCAGGTGCATCAATCAAAACATCTTGGCGAGGTTTGACTAGGGTTCGACCAGTTTGAGAGGTCGAACCAGGATTGTATTGGTCGAACCTCTCTCCTGGAAGACTGATCTCATTCTGCTCTGGAGGTTCGACTTGGGTTCGACCAGCATTGGAGGTCGAACAATTTCGATCGTGGTCAAACCGCTTCACTGTATAATCTCTATCCTCCGGTTTGACCTGGGTTCGACCTGAAGAGTTGGTCGAATAATTTCGATCGTGGTCGAACCGTTCCTACGTCAAAACAGAGTGCTCTGGCCGATGAGGTTCGACCATGGTTCGACCTGTATGCCAGGTTGAACCCTCTGAATTTTGGTCAAACCATTCCTGTGACAAAATAGAGTGCTTTTGTTGATGAGGTTCGACCATGGTTCGACCTGTATGCCAGGTCGAACCCTCTGAATTTTGGTCGAACCGTTCCTGTGACAAAACAGAGTGCTTTTGTTGATGAGGTTCGACCATGGTTCGACCTGTATGCCAGGTCAAACCCTCTGAATTTTGGTCGAACCGAGGCTTAGAAAATTCCAACTTTGATTCCGGCCTCATCGGTCCCTCGTACTGCGTTCCCGACCTCAGTGTGATGGCATTACACGACTTCGGATTCTCTATACTCTGAGACGGAAACTTACCTTTTCCTACAGTTTGAGTCAATGTGTTCACATTCTCTGTAATTGTACCCATCAACAACGTGAGATCTTTCACTTGAGTGGACAAATCTCTGTGGTGATCATCAATCTTTTTCTCAAGTTTTGCCTTAAGGCGGTTCACTCTTTCATCATTCTTTACCATGTACCTGTTCACAGTATCCTCAAAACCAGGCTTCCCTTCTTCCACCTTTTCTCCCGGATCAACACCCATTGCACTGCATTGTTTGTATTGCTCCATGAAAATTCAGGCCTCCTTGGTTGCTGTTGATAACTACCAGAGGGACCACGATTATTAAAGTTCCCTCGATAGTTCCCTTGGTAATTCCGGTTTCCTTGATTTGGGTACGTCGTTCCTTGAATACTTTGACCCATGGCATAATTTGCTTCCTCCAATTCTTCTTGGATGGTTCCATTATTCATCATCTCTTGCTGCATGATTGGCACTCGTTGAGATATCTCGCTGATCTGCTTCTGTTGAGACTCAAGTAGCTTGTTGATATTGGACAAGCTCGAAACGATCTCATCCTCTCTCTTTGTTTTCACCATTGCTTGTTCAACCTGAGCTACCTTTCCAAGAACATACGTACCTCTAACTCTATCAGTAGGCCAATCCCTCAAATTCATCGATATGTCTTCAAACAATCTCTCGTCCTCAACGGATGACTTTGTAAGCAATGCTCCATTAGAAGAAGCATCAAGTAGCACTCTTGATTCACAGTCCAATCCATTATAGAATATACTGATATATTGGGCTTTAGATAAACCACGTTGAGGACACTTCCTGAGCATGTCCTTGAATCTATCCCACGGTTCATGAAATTTCTCACCTCCACTGATAGCAAATTGGTTAATATCTTGCTTCATCTTAAGCACCTTCGAAGGTGGCATATACCTTTCCAAGAACCTTTACTTCAATTGCTCCCACGTGGTGCACTCAGCTGCGTTAATAGTATCGTACCAATCCCTCGTCTTTTCAGTAAGCGAGAATTTGAACAAAAGGATCTTCCTAGCATCTTCATGTTCTCCTACGTCCTTTTGAGTACTTGCATAGCCCAAGAACTTGTTCAGATGCTGCTGCGGATTCTCGAAAGACCCTCCTGAAAATGAGTTTCTTTCTATCATACTAATAAGAGCGGGATGAAGATCGAACGCTGTGTTAGTTCTCCTTGCTCCTAAAAGCTCATAATTTCCAGCCCCATTATTTCTGAAAACCTCTCGGATGGCTAGATTATCTGGATTCGCTGCCATGTTGACTGTTTCTACTTCCAAATTAACTTCAGTTGTAGCCTCAATCGTTTGCGAAATCTGCTCGTCAACCTCGACTCCAAAATTCAGAGCTTCAGTTGGGTCAATTGTCTTTGCCTTGCTCTTTTTCTTCTTCTTCTTTCTTGATGATGCTCCAATCTCAGGATTATACGGTTCAAGATTACATTTCTTTGATCTTGTGAGCATACACCTAAAACGAATAAGAAAGAAAACAACAAAACAAGGTAAATAGTCCTAATAAACTAGAAATAATACAAAAAAAAAGATATTTTACGCCGTCCCCAGCAACGGTGCCAAGAACTTGATAGGGGTTTTCTCAACACACAAATTAATCCTCAAGTATAAGGATATCAATTGTAGTTGAGAAGATGACCAAGTTACAATATCGAACCCAAGGGACGGTTAAATATCAATTTTGTTATCTTCTAGTATATTTTAGACTATGTTTGGTAATTGTAAAGGTTTAATGGATAATAACTTCTAATCGAAATAGCAAAAAGAAATAGTAAGAGTAGAGAAAAGTGAGTTGTGATCAATAAGAATAATAGGTAGTTCGTCGAGTCATCCAGTTTCACTAGCAATTCGTATTTTCATGTGATGGTGTCCGACTCTGCCCTGTGGTTTGTGGACGCATCACTAAACCATGCATATCTACTCTATAGACACAAGTAAACATGCGTGTAACACGTGTGAATAACCTCGGAGCAAGAGATATACTTCACCCCCCTTTCTAGGTACTATCATAATCAATTATCTTCTACGTCTAGAATCTAACCCAATTTGATCTCCCTTTTTAGGTACTATAAAGTTATACTCTTCATCCTATTCATCAACCCGAATTTAATTCAATTCATGAATATTCATATAAGACAGTTCTAATAATACTTCAGAATCCCTTCACTTAGAATTATAACAATAAACCCTGTTCAGTAGTGAACGCACTCAATCAATAACCATTTTATGTATTCAGACTCTACACAATGATCATTGATGCACAAAACTACAATGAGTATGGATTAAATATGCAATCTTATATAAAACAAACCACAGGTAGTGTTGTACGGAGTTTTACACACGAAATACGAATTACATCACGAAACTTTCATAACCCTAGAACTACCAAGGTGGTTCTAGCCCATGATTGATCTAGGAATAATCATGGTTAGACTGATCATTCTTACTTGAACCTTCAGCGAACCTCTGTCATAGCCCTCCGGATGGATCACCACCTCTACTCTTGTCTCTCTTATGATTGATGATCAAAAGCTCCTTTCATTCTCTGTATGAGCCTCCTTTTATACTTGTAATCACGTCTCTAGGGCTTGGAATGGGCTTTCTAAGTGATCTCACGCGTTTCGGCCTCAAAAATCCAGATAAGGTAAGTTCTCGCGCATAGGTTCGACCACGTCAAACAGGTCGAACAACTGGCCACAGGTCGAACCCCAGGTCGAACCCCGCTACTGGAAGAATTCTGCACAGGTTCGACCTTCTGGACAGGTCGAACCACTTAGGCCTTGGTCGAACCCCAGGTCGAATCTCATCACTGGACAACTCCCGCTCCCGATTCGACCAACTGGCAAGTCGAACTCAAACATCGTGGTCGAATCCTCTTTCCTGCGAACTGGTTCGACCATGGTTCGACCTGATGGACAGGTCGAACCACTCGAGTCGTGGTCGAATCCTCTTCTGCAAGCTCAGCAATGTTGGTTCGACCTGCTGGAGAGGTCGAACCCTCCTCCAACCAGGTCGAACCCACCTAATTCTTGGGCGGTTCGCAAGGCTTCGACTCCGACTCTTCGATTCTTAGCTCTTTCACTCCGTTTTTGCTAAGAAAACACTCAAATAGCTCCACTAACACCTGATTCATGCTAATTCACAATATATATAGGTTTTCCACCTATTTCCACATCAAAACTCTCCAAAACTAGCACAAAACATAGCGCCAAACTTGTGAATTTACACACTCATCAGCTGACCATGTTCATTCAAAATAATAAGCTTTCGGCTATTCATTGACCATCCATGAACTTCTTTGCACAAACTTGGTCCTCTTGTTCATTTTCATTTCTGCAAGACTATATAAAATTTCCAATAAAAAATAGTATGTAACTAAATTATTATCATATGGGTAAACCAAGAATTCTAAAATTTTGACCATAACCAGAGAGTATATAATAAATTAGTGAATACCATAAATCAATGCAGATGTAAAAAAATTAATATTGTTCATTATCAAGTTCATTTATGTTATCTTATATTGGAGTTGGTATATTTGTCATTGCAACCATATCATCTTCAATCTCTTTTGAACCAGCATCATATTCTTCTTCCAAATCATAATCATCCGAGCTTTTATATTCTTTTTCATAATCTTTGTCAACTAAACCAAGCATATCATGCAGCTTTGAGAAGCTCGTTTGCTTCTCCATTTGCAGGATAAAAGACAAATCCTTTGTTTGTTTAATTGGCTCTGTTTGAGCATGTTTTGATAGTCGTTCCTTTTCTCTTAATTGCTCTTTCATCTTAACATAAGAACCAAGTGATCCTGGTGCAACCAGATTTTTCTTTTTCTTAGTGGTTGTTTGGCTTTTGGATTCCTTTGGCTTATCTCTTTCACTTATGGACAGACTCACTCCTTGTTGCATTTTGTCATTACTTTGTTTCTCTTCGCTCATACGTGCTAAGTTCGTCCTTATCATGCTTGACAAAGAGTTAGTTGAGTGTTGGGATTTATCTACACTCTTTACATAGCTTCCTTCCCTTGTAGCGATTACCTATAACAAATTTATAATAGTTGCTTATGAAATGTAAATCAATAAAATGATATATTAATGTAAAAAGATACATGTACATCACCTTCTTTGAATGAGACCTCAAATTTCTGATATTTTTCTGAATTCCAATATCGTTCTCTTCTCTTGACTTGTTTATCTCACCTTCTTTATCAGGTATGAGATCAACATCATTTCCAAGAACTTCACTAGACATCTTATTGCAGATTTTTTTTGTGTTTTTGCATCTACAGAACTCTTTGCTTCATAAGCAAGAGTTTTAATCCCCAACTCCTTCATCTTTATTTTATTTTCTTTAATCCTCATCAACCTCTGATTCTCATACTCCATCTTAAACATGTAAAATTTATGAACACATTATTAAAGTCCGTGTAAAATATTTAAAAGAGTTTAAAAAAAAATCCAAGTTCAACACTCAAAAGAAGTATTATAAGCCATTGATATAGAAAGTATATCTCACATCAGATGCGAAAAAACATCACAAACATTGCATTACTCTAATCATATTTTACCAAAGAAAAATCACATTTCTCAAAATCCCAATGATAGATACAAATGATATGTAAATCCATAATATTGAATAAAAAAGAGAGAAAATGATTTACCACAAGAGGTGGGTTTACCTCGTCATCACCAAAAAGATTTTAAATTTTATTTTAATTTGCAATGGAAAAAGTATAATATTTAAATATTATAAATACATATTGTGAAAAGTAGTAATTTTATCTTTTTAAAAAAAAAAGTTTAGAAATGTATATATATATGTGTATTCTTTATTTAGTGATACAAGGTAAAAAAGTCTAATCAAATATATCATATCAAACCAAACATACTTAGAAAACTATACATATACTTATTTTCTATATAAATAGTTAAAGTTATAAAAGTATAAAAATATATTTATTTTGTTAAACATAATTTGGAGTTTTCACTTCTTGCTGCAGATCAAAAGATTTCATTCTTTAACCTGAAAAATTATTGTTTGAAAATGTGAGATTGAAATCTCAGTGGGTAATTTTGGCGGAATGTTAATCAGTAAATACATAATGATATGATTACTCTTTTTCATGATAACCCGAGAGTTAGTCACTACCATGTTTCATATGCAAACCAACAAAACATCCAACCATCTTCAAAAAGTTTACCCATCTTTTATTTCTTCAAAATACGGTATTACAGCTTGAGTGGAAGAATGTGTTGGTGTTTGGATCTTTTGGTTAATGTGAACCGTTGGGGTTCCATGCAATTCTATCACAGTGAAAGCATAAACATAGAATTGATTACCTTTCACCAAGGGTTGATGTAGAGGTTGATTCTCGTCGGCATCCTATGCAGCATCATAATTTTGGCCATAACTCTCTCTATGGATCTCCGATTAGAGTGAACTACGTGGCAAAACTATCCTCTTTTTGGTGGCTTTCCATCAGTATATCACACGTCTAGTTTGGACTTCTACACGATTTTAGAAAAATCGGTGAAGTTGACGACCAGAAACAGCAAACGACCTTCCAGCCTTCTGTTGTATTCTTAAGCACATCTTGATGTTGGTGTGGGCAATGATCTACAAGTCGAACTCAGTCTACAACCCTAATCTGCCTTTCACGTGTGTTATGCGTGTGATTCAGATTCCGGATTGATGAGATTGACTATTATATAGGCTACAACAGGGACTAGGAGGAGAAATTAGGGTTTGGGCCTCCCATTGGGCTTAAGCATCCAAGTTTAACCCAAAATTTATACTTAAGTCCAATAATAATAAATCATTCCACTGAAAAAATATTATTGCACTGCCACCCTAATTCCAAATTACGTTTATGGGCTCCTTCTTATTATGAGTCCGTTAATCTTCCTATGTTTAAGATTCAATGCCCATTAATTAATTAAGTTACTGACAACTCCATTAATTAATATAATTAACGAGAGTAGTACCACTCAAACTTATTATCATGCTGGAATAAATTCACCTGCAGGGTTTACATGATAATCCTTATGAGCTCCTCAAGGGGACACCATCAACCAATTCTGTTAGGACACGGATTCTTTCTACAATCAACAACACACCATAGAGACAGCATCACCTCCTAACTCACCGAGAATATTGATTTAACAATTTAATATCACCCATTGATGAATTAAGGAAATAAATATTGGCTTACGTGTCGAGATTACTGTATAGGGATTAAGAGTACGAACATCCATAACAACATAGATCAAGTTCTATTATATAGTCAGTATAAACCGAACGATCTAAACGGCGGTCCTATTCAATACACAAAGCGCACTTGTGCAATTTTATAGTCAAGACCGACTAATGTTAAATCACACTACAACTACACCAATAGATAGTCCCCTTCTATCTCGGTTGTGAATATCTATTTATACTTTATAAGGAGCCGATAATATGATCTTCTGTGTGACGCCGCACACCATATTATATACAGTATAAAGTAAATGAACTTTTACAACAATATTATTGCAAATGTTTGATCACCTGATTCTCATTTCAAATATTATAAAATCATTGTTTATACAAAAAAGCAAGCCTTTTAGTATACAATCCAACAATTTTTCACTTATACTAAAAAACTATGCTGCCATATCTTTTGTCATACATCTAATTACCACTCCCACTATTTAACCATTAAAAGCTTTCGCCTTAAGGTCTTTGTAAAAGGATTACTAGGTTATCATCCGATGTAATCTAGGAGACAACAACCTTTCCCTCGTCATACGATTTCTCGTATCATGTAGTACTAGCTATCAATGTATTTAATTTCCTTATGGACTTGCGATTCCTTAAAGTTTGCAACTGCACCATTATTTTCACAATAAATTGTGATAACCTAGGACAAACTCATAATCACATCTAAGTCCATTACGAAGTTTCTAGAACCATACAGATACTTTGGCTGCCTCAAGCCTCCAATATTATCCTCTTTCCATGGTGGAGTCCGAAATATATTTCTATATGACACTTCTCCATACTATGGATCTACTTCAATTAAACACATAACCTTGAGGTGGATTTACTGCCGTCCCCATGATTTGAAAAAAAAAACCGAATCTAAGTAACCTTCAAGAAGTAATGAATTATTCCGGCAAGCTTACATATAATTTTCAGTCCTCTTCAGGCACTTCAAATATGTCTTACCATAACTCAATATCCTTGTTCTGGGTTACTTTGATACTTGCTGACTATGCCATTGGCAAAACAGGTATCCAATTTCGTGCATAGCATTCCATAGATTAATCTTCCTTATTGCCGAAGCATAGGGAGCTGTCTTTATCTATTTTATCTTCTTTTATGTCTTAAGACACAAATCCTTAGATAAAGTCACATGCTAAAATGAGTGAGGATTGTATCAATTTATGAAGCTTGAGACAAGCACAACATCCTATCTTGTGATCTTTATTACCTTGATCGCAAGGATATATTTTGCTTCTCTCAAATCCTTCATTACATACTGTTTTATTAACCATACTCATACGCCCGACAATACTCTTTCATTGTGTCCAATGAGCAAGATACCATCTACGTACATACAAAAAATACCACCATGTTTCTTTCACTCTTTTCAATGCACAAGTTCCATCCGAGCATTGATTAAATCCATATGATTGGATTTCCCTATCAAAACGGATGCTACATGATCTTGAAGCTTGCTTTAGTTCATCGATGGACACTTTTAAGGTTACAATCAACATTCTCTTAGCTCTATGCAATGAATCACTCTGGTTGCTTCACATAGATGTTTTCCTAAAGACTTCCAATTAGGAATTCCATCTTGACATCTATTTGATATGCCTCATAATTAATATGAGCAGCAATAAATAAAAGAAGTTGGATCAACATAATATGATTGATCCTTTTTTAATTTTGTAGAGCTACTTCCAATGGTTTTTACACCATTTAGTTGTTCTACAAGCTCCCAGATTTAATTTCAAAAAACATTGCAACTTGCTAAGATTCTGCATTTCGATCTTGTAGTTCTTTGTCGTATTCATGGGTCGATTTCATATTTACTAAGGATCAAGTCTCATGACTCTCCCAAAACATAAATCTATTCGGTTGTTAAACAACCCTCCCACTGCGACAAGACACTACATGCAATTGTGTATCAGACGTGACACGCGATGCAGTTTACTTGTGGTATATCCTCTTATAGTCTTGATACTAAAATTTTTGTTTCCCTTCTCACATCTTTTTAGATTATTTTATACATGGCTTTATAATTTATTATATAGTCCTTTCCAAAAATCTAGTGTTCATGTTAACAATCACCTTCTGATCTTTTGGACTATTTAATAAACCACCCTTCATTTTTCTAGGATATCCCACAAACCTCAATTCATCATGTTGTTTCTAGGGCTTACCCATAAAATGAATTTAATAATTCCAAATAATTCATCATCGAACCTTTTCCATAAGAGTCCTATTCCTTTTTTCCACCACACCACACATATAGGGTATGCCCGGTGTAGACAATTTGAGATACGATCTCAACCAGTGATTAATAGCTCCTAATTATCCTAAGAGGTACTCGCCATCACGACTTAATCATAATGACTTGATATATTTTTCATGACACTTCACTGCATCAGTCATGTACTTCTTGAATTAATCATAGTACTCAGACTTGCAGTGCATCAAATAAATATATCTTGTTTCTAGAATAATTGTCAAATAAAATGATGAATATTCATAACCACCTCTCGCCGGGATAATCATAGGATCGCTTGAATCATAATGAACCATTTCTAATATATCTTTTGATGGCTCTATACCCCTTTGCCTTGAAAAGGCAATTAATCATATTCACTTCCAAGTAAGACTCGCTTTTGAATCGTACTTCAGTAAAATGTCTAGTCTTAGATGCCAAAAGTATGTTTAGTTCATCTCCGAAGGTTTCTTTCTCTTATAAGGATTAGAAGACGCATTATTAATTACTATTCGTTGCACCGTAGGATAAACATTATTTAAGAGTTTATAAATTGTCCCCCAACGTACAAGAACAAATTATAGCTCCATCCTTCATTATAATGATCATGTCATTTAAATGAAATAGAGTATCCATCCGTAAATGCATAGAAACCAAAATGAAATTCTTTCTATATAACGTACGTAAAGACAATTCTCTTAATCAAATGTTTATTCCTATCAAAAGATAAATAAACAACTCCCAATGCAACAGCCACTACTCTTGTAGTTTTATCCATGTACTTAGTAATCTCATCATCACTATGTTTAAAACATTTAATGATTCTGGTATTTACACACAACGTGTCAGTAAATGCCATCATTAATCATGTTTCAACAACTTGTGAATAAAATACTATTCATGTTCACCTCTTGATGAAATTGGTTTTCCTTTGCCATACGTTTTGTCAGAAGTTTCTCACCATATACAACCTCTTATAATTCAAGTGAAACTTGCTCAAAACGTTATGGCAAATTATGGAGGATAAATTGAGCTAGGTTTCTCCTTCAATTTCTATTCCAACTATTTCCAATTCATTCATCAAGTTAACCATGACCTCTTGCCTTTCTTACTCAAATATCCGAAGAGTCGCATGAGACCATCATATTTCTATGAATCTCTCACCTCTTCACCAAATAATTAAACAGGTATTAGAAGGCATCCTTAGTGAGAATACATTTTAATTTTCCTAAGAAGTAAGAATTAAAATCAAGATTCTTTCTAATCATTTATTTAGGACAAGTAAATATTATTTCTTTCAGTTAACAATAAGTGAAATAAACTATTTGAAAATTTAGAGAATCAAGTAAATAAATACGACCATCAAACACTTCAAATTTAAATTTTATATTGATTCCCTCAATAAACAATATAAAATAAATTCACCAACATCTCAAGCACTGTGAATTTGCATGCCACGTTAGTGTGGACGCATACAAACCCGAACATTCGTTAGAGAAGATTTTACCCATTAATTCCATACGTCATAATTAATCTTATGCTCAATAATTAATAGTCGGTTGTCCTTTAGCCATGCAATTTAATAGCAGTGACTCCGTTGGGAGGATACATATTAATTGCACCTAAGTATATGCCATTATTTGATATTAAATACATTACCCAAGTTTGTGTGTCTTACAGTTGGAGAAGTCCACACGCCCTCAAATAATTTTCTATAATCATCAATTATTAATTTGTACTAGTGATCCACAAATAAAACTCATCAGTTGGGGAGGAAGGCGCTATAGCCGACTCATAAGCTTACTTGCATTACATTACAAATAATAGTTATTTAATGAAATTTATTCCAGTGATCCACAAATAAAACTCATCCGTTGGGGAGAAAGGCACTATAGCCGACTCATAAGCTTACTTGCATCACACAATAAATCAATAATGGAGGCCACGAGATCATGACCAATCTCTCTCCCACTTAATTATTTAATAAGAGGGTTTTTGCATGTATACAATATAACATATTTAATTATGCAGATAATCATGCTATTATTACGGAAAATACGGCAGTAAATCAAATAGCATATTCAATCCAAATATATAATAATAATTGACAAGTAAAACAATTATAACAATTATATATAAGGAATAAAAAATGCCAAAAAAAAAAGATTGACTTGGTCAAAATTAGGCAATAACTTGCACAACCAGTTGGACAAAAAAATTGGGCCCAAATCCAACTCTCGCTGCCGAAGCAGACCAAAAAATTGCCTCTGAATTACGGCCCCTTGATCGGTGTGAAATTCGCCTAGATTTTAAGTGGATTTTTGTGGCTTTAATTCAATAATTTAGCATGATTTTAATGAAAATACTATTAATTGCTTGATTAATTGGACAAAGGTATTTTTATTTATTTTTACAGAAAAATGGGTGATTTTGATAAAAATGGATTCTACAACTGAATAGAAAGATGTGAGAGAAAATGGAGCTCGATTTGGAGTTGAAACGAGCAAGAATTGGCAAAAGAAAAATTTGCAATAAATCCCATTTTTGGTCCCATGAGCTAAATTATCCCACATTAATTACTTACCACAAATTCCTCTCACTCTACCACTACATGAACACTTGTCCCACATTGGAAACTCACTCAAATTTCTCTCATCCTTACTACTATAAATACCCTCTTCCATGAAGGCCACCAATAAACAACATTCTCCACCCATTAAATTCTCCATTAAATTGAATCATTTCAAGATTCAATAGTCGAGAGGGCTTTTAAGTAAGACCTCCATAGTTGAGATCCCTTTTCTTTTTGGGACGAGGGATCCAATCTGTAGTTTTAAATATTTTTCCAGATTAGGAATTTATTACTTTTCAAGAAGGTAGGGACACCAAGAAAAGGATGAGCTTGGTGGATGTAAAGACTTCATTCGGTGAAATCTAATCCTACTTATTATCTTTTTTATTTTCTTTGTTTTGGATGTTTAAGTGATGTTTAGATTACAGACTAATTTGTGATATTATCTAAATTGTGTTCCCGGCACTGATTATTTTCATTTATGGATGTTGAATTGCTTAATCTATATGTTTGATTTATGTGGTTAATTATCTAGTGCATGTGGTTAGAACGAGAATTCAATTGTGTGTTTTTGGAATTAATTGAATCTTTTCATCATGTGGGTTATGTGAATTAATATGGGAAGAGTTGGAGACGACCTCTCATGTTTAGAACTACATAAATGGACACTAGAGAGGTTAGATCGAGAGGTCAATTAATCTAATGATGGGAACCCAACCTTAGGATCAATTGGGCCAAAAGAAATACAGGCCCAAAGAATTTAGGCTCCATACTCCAACAATCTCCCACTTGGAGACTAAATCCTGCATGTAGCATATCTTCTATTTCTCCTCCCATATCCGCCTGGCATCGCCTAGCCTTTTCTTCAAGTTCCAAGGCCAATTGAAGCTATGCATAGCTTCAATTTCTCTAACGTCACCACCTTAGTAAACATGTCCGCTGGATTATCATTTCCAAGGATCTTCATAAGCTGTAAGACCATCTTCTCCAAAAGGTGACGGATGTAGTGATACTTCAATTCAACATGCTTTGTTCTTGAGTGAAATGCCGGATTCTTTGCAAGAAATATAGCACTTTGACTATCACTAAAAAGAGTACTATTTTCATGCTCCTTCCCAAGTTCCCCCAAGAAATTCTGCAACCACACCATCTCCTTACTTGCCTCTGTCACAGCTATATACTCTGCCTCCGCATAACACTTAGGCTCACCACCATCAGTAAGTAACAAGTAGTAGTTAGAGGGCGAATACCTATCAGGTGCACGTCGCTCTCTAGCTGATCTCTACAACGGATCCTCCAATAGTGGTGGTGGTGTCCTTGGTTCTCCAATGAGAACCTCTTCCTCATTCTGACTTTCCTTGCTCCCACTCGAGTTTGAGATGTCTAACTCGACTTCTTGGGTATTAGTCTTGTCAGAATTTGATGCCTCCAATCTGTTCTTGTACATAACCTGTTCATTGAAAACCACATCTCTACTGCGAATAATATTTCGGTTGTTCTCATCCCAGAGTCTATAACCGAACTCATCACCACCATAACCAATGAACGTACACTTAACAGATTTAGCATCTAACTTGCTTCTATCATTAGAACTAATATGAGCATATGCAACACAACCAAAGACACGCAAGTAAGACAAATTTACCTCTTTTCCTATCCATTCTTCCTCTGGTATTCTGTTTTCTAACGGAACTGATGGACCTCTATTAATTAGGTATGCTGCTGTGTTTACTTCATCTGCCCAAAACATCTTAGGCAGTCCACTCTTCAATCTCATGCATCTAGCTCGCTCATTCAAAGTTCTGTTCATTCGTTCTGCCACTCTATTCTGCTGGGGAGTTCCTCTCACGGTCTTCTCCATGCGAATTCCATTCTCAGCACAATATTCCTTGAACTCACGGAGTTCATATTCACCTCCATTGTCAGAATGAAGACACTTTACTTTCAGCCCCGTTTCATTCTCTACAAGGGCTTTCCACTTCCTGAAAGTATCAAATGCATCAGTTTTATTTTTCAGAAAATAAACCCATACCTTTCAAGTGGAGTCATCGATGAAGGTCATGTAGTACTCCGAACCACCAAGGGACTTCGTGGGCGCTGGTCCCCATAGATCGCTATGCACCAACTCTAACTTTTCTGCCTTCAAGGTTCTGCCACCTCTCGAGAAACTTACTCTTCTCTGTTTCCCGAAAACACAGTCCTCGTATAGGCCAACTTCAACGGATTTAAGCCCTGGAAGTCTCCCTTTCGAACACATTACCTTTATCCCTTTCTCGCTCATGTGACCCAGCCGACAGTGCCACAAATCAACATTGGTCATAGCTCCTGCAAGATCAATGCAGTCCTTGGAGTTAGTTGTAGTATACAACGTCCCCTCCTTCTTCCCTCGCGCTACTATCATTACTTCTTTACTGATCTTCCAACTGTTGCTGCCAAAAGTCACTGAATATCCTTCTACATCAAGCTGTCCAATTGAAAGCAAATTTCTTTTTAATCCTGGAATGTGCCTAACACCATTCAGCTTTAATGTCGATCCGTTTGGTGTGGATATCCGAACATCTCCTTTCCCCATGATCTTCAAGGGCTCATCATCAGCAAGGTAGACTTGTCTGAATTCACCAGACACATAGTTCTCCATTATTTCAGCATCACTGCATGAGTGAAATGATGCTCCAAAATCCAACACCCATGATTCCAGCGGACTACTGACACTCAAGACCAACGCATCTCCAATATCATCTATGGTTGCGTTTGCTGTCTTCTTCTCATTCTGTCCCTTCTTTTTCTTGGGCGCTATACACTGATTCCTGTAGTGACCAAACTCATCACAATTCCAGCACTGGATTGAGTCTTTGTCTTTCTTGGATTGACTCTTTCCTCTGGACTTTGATCTGCCACGATTCTGCCTACCCTTTGATCTGCCCATATCCTCCGTGTTCAGCACTGACCCTGAAGTGGATCCAGACTCTTTTCTACGAACCTCCTCGCTAATCATCAGATCTCTCACTTCGTCAAGCTTCAATTTTCTTTCGCGGATGAAGCACTAACTGCAGTTACTGTGGCAGCCCAACTATCTGGCAAAGAAGATAACAAAACTAAAGCAAGTACCTCGTTAGTGAATTCGATTTCGACTGAACACAACTGCCCAATGATCATGTTGAACTCATTCAGATGTTGCTGCACAAGTGTGCTCTCCGACATTCTGAGGTTGAACAATCGTCTGATCAAATGAACCTTGTTCATAGTTGTGGGCTTTTGGTACATCTCCTCTAGGATTTTCAGCATCTCCCTTACGGACTTGGCTTTAGTTGTGTGGTAGGCTACTTTCATGGACAACGATAAACGTATCGCACTCATCGCCTTTCTGTTCAACAGATTCCACTCCTTCAGATCCATCTTTTCGGGTTTCACCTTCTCTTCTAAGGGCACATACAGATCTTTGCCGTAGAGATAATCCTCGATCTGCATCTTCCAGAACCCAAAATTTGATCCATCAAACTGTTTGATTAAAATCTTCTCGTCGCTCATTGTGACTGCTTCCTTCGAACCCGAGGCTCTTGATACCAGTTGTTAGGAATTTAGACACACACACGCACATGATGATACAAATAACACGAGATTTGTTTACCCAGTTCGTCTTTCAACTACATCTGCGGGCGATGCCAAGCCAGGATTTTTCTTACCTTGTTGGACAAGTCAACTACAATGAGAAAACATCTTGATCTAGATAACACAATGGATAACTTCTTGATCAAGATAACACAATGGATAACTTCTTGATCAAGATAACACAATGGATAACTTCTTGATCAAGATAACTTGCCCTAATCCTAAGCCCATTAGGATCAACTGGGCCAAAAGAAATACGGGCCCAAAGAATTTAGGCTCCATACTCCAACAGATCTTATGTGCTATTTTGGGGTCTTTGTAAGGGCCTACATCCTCTTTATCTTGAGAGAGAGTTTAGGTGGAATTTGTGATCGCTCTTACTATGATAGCTTAAATTGGAAGGCAATTAGATGTGTTATATGATTGATCCATTTGAAGTGCATCATGAAAACTTCCTTTGCATTGAAAATTCCAAAAATATTGTAATTAGTTTCTTTTCTTTTTTTATCTCTCTTCTCAATCGTCCCTAACTAATACGAGACTATAACTTGAAGGCCATGAATCCTAAATTCCCCATGGTTTAATAAATTCTTTAAATTGTCATCCTGACTATAATGATGGCAAGGACGAAAGATATCTGTGCCATTCCGATGAGTTCTCCATATTCCGTCCGCCTTTAAAACGTTAAACTTAGCGCTAGATGGGAGATAACCCATCATTATCTTTATTGCTTTATTTATTGCTTTCAATAAGGATGCTTGTTTTATTTTGCATTTTTGGCCTTGTAGGTGGATTGTGCTCATGAGGAGAATACGTATTGAAGATACGGGAAGTACTTGATTTGAAGTGTGTATGTACGTCATACCACTTTTTGCAAACTTAACTCGAAACTCTTGTTTCAATTTAAGTTTGGGGGGATATGGCGTGGTGTGACATATTTTTCTTGAAGGCATATATTTTTCGTGTTTTTGGGGCTAATTTTAAATTTTTCTCATGAGTTCGGTGTGATTTTGGTCCATTTAGTTGTGTGAAAGTAGATGATAATCCATGTTTTGATACCTAATGTTGAGCTAATATTGTTTTTAAGTTGTGAGCATGAATAGGGAGTATTGGAAGCATGAAAAACAGGGTTTGATGTTAAAAATTAGAGAAAATAGGGCAAACAGTACACGAGCCGTGTGTAGTACATGGCCGGTAATAAGTGGCCATGTACTGACATCAGACAAAGCAACACGGGCAGACATAGGCCATTTTGCGCAACACGGGTCGTGTCCTATCACGAAGCACGGGTCGTGTTCTCAACACAGGCCTATAACAGATGGCCGTGTGATGACATCAGAACGTTCGACATGGTCACCCCCTGACCATTTTACACAACACGACTCGTATTGATTGCAGATACACGGGTCGTGTGAGTAACACGAGCCGTGTCGCATTCTGAGATAGATTAAAAGAAGGGATGGTCTCTTCAAAATGGCTCATTTTCCTTCGTCATCTTCAACCCTCTCACTCGAAAATCTCTCTTCCGAACTCCACGAACTATCATCCAACACCACCTCTTTCTCGGAGAATTGAAGGGAGTACTTTTAGTGCTCAACACTTCTTTAGCTTATTTCTAGTCAATTTGGATTGTGATGGATTTGATACTTCATTTGTTATGTTTGTGGGAGGTTTACTTTCGTAATTTAGGATTTTCTTTTCAATCAAGGATGGGATGTTTGTGAGCTTAATTGATTATGGATGATCTGAATGTGTGCTTCATTTTCTTATGATGGATGGTTTTATATTTCTTGCATGTTATGTGTTTTTGATTGTTTCTTGTTTGATGAGTCTTTTCTTTTATATTTTGTGTGTATTTTTATTCTTGTTAGGGACCATTTTGGTGGTTTATTTTTGGGATGTTGTGAGTCATTTTTGAATGTGAGTGATGATTTATTGTGGTGATAAGTGATGACAAATTATGATTAAGAATCTCTACACTTTCAAATTGTGACATGTTTTATTTAACTTGTTCAATTTTGAGATGAATGTGGTGTAATAAGTCCTTAAAGTACGAGCATAAGCTTGTGAGCATTTGAGTCTCAATCGTGCATATATGGTTATTTCTTCATGAGTGGATCGATTGCGTTTGATAAGCTAGAACTTGCTCAAGGACTATAGGAACGAGCCCGATTTGTGGAGATTAGTGACATGATCTAAGGTCATCCTTGTTATTTAATAGTCATTGTCAAATATTTTCATACCATGAAAATCATCCCTAGTCAACCACTTTGAGCCTTTAAGCTTATTTCTTGTGAATTTAGCACATTACAAGCCTTGATTACCCACTTAAAGCCTTATATATATACCATTTTTTGTGGGTGATTGCGGAGATGGTAGCTAAAAAGGTTTGATAAGAAAGAAAAAGAAAAAGGAAATGGTAAACAAGTAAGAAAATCATGAAAAGAGCATAAGCAAGAATGAACATGCAACCTCAAAATAAGAAAATGAGCAAAGCAATAATAATATGCTCAAGTACTTAAAAGTTCGAAGAAGGAAGCATGCATTGAAAGAAGTTCAATCCAAGGAAAGTTGATGATTAGTGCTTGTGAACATTAAAGACAAAAAAAGTAAGAAAGAAAAGTGGAGAAGTTGGAGAAATTGGCCATCTCTTTGATTACTTACACTTGATTAGTCACTAATATCCATATTCCTCCTACCCACCAAAGAGCGTATCATTACATCCTAATTAAAGACCTTTTAGATTATTAATTGAAACTTTGGTGGTTTGTGAATGTAGTCCACGAGCAAGCTTATAGTGAGTCGAGTCAATCGATTGATGATTGCTGTTACCTTACTTTAAAGAGTGTTGAGTGAAATTGATATTCCATTGTGAGGCTTGGACAAAAAGGACTATATTACACTTTATTCTCTTGTGATTGAACTTGTTAATTCCTCATGTCATGCGTTTAATGTTGTAGGATGACTTAGCATAAATTGTGATTCTTATTGTTATTGATGTGTTATTACTTATATTCGTTTAGTCTTTTCCTAGGTGAAAATCTCTCTCCTAGTTTTATCATTTTCGTTGTTCGGGGACGCACAATACTTTAAGTTTGGGGTGTGATGAATGATATTTTCACCTAGATTTTAGTGTCTTTTTATATGTATTTTTTTATCAGTATTTAAGTATATTTTGGTTGTGTTTTGTATTTTTATGGAAATGTATGTGAATGAACTTAAACATATGATTTTTAGGTAAAAATAGATTTTAGACACGATAAGGAAGATGTAGGAGAAAACGGAGCTCAATTCGGAGTTGAAACGAGGGAAAATGAGTCAAAGGAAAATGCTGATAAATGCACGTCCAATTTGTGTAATTTTTCTGTACTCTTGAGGAGTTCAAAACTAGAAGCGTGATATATGGTTGGAAACCCAAAGAAAAGAGGATCATTTTGGTATAAGAAACACCTCAATTGGAGCCCAAACAAGAAAGTTATGATTAAAATGGTGACGTCATGCAAGCTGTTCCTACTCAGTACGATTGTGCTATTTTGCATGACTTGTTACACCCTAAAATGTTGGAAGTTTAGTCAATTCTTTATATACATAGAAATTTAAGGAAGAGAGGATTGTGTGAGTGCAAGAATCACCTGAATTGGATTTCGGATGTGAAAGTTATATGAGAAACGGTGAGACTGTGCTGGACCAATCCAAACTCGGCCCGAAGTCAATTTTATGATTAAAATGTGTTCTAGGAGGTTTCAAGGGGTAAAAATACCCATTTTTGAGTGTAAAGATCTATAAGGATCAGATCCACACACACATCTACACCTAATTCACACCATTTTTCACACACTTTCCTCTCCATTCCATATACCCTTCATCCCATTCACCCATCCTTGAATCCATCCATCCAATACACCATCCGAGTAGTTAGAGAAGCAAGGGAGAGAGGAGGATTGCAAAGGAGAGAAGAAGATCACCATTGGAGACATCCAAGAGAGTTTTCATCTACACTTTGTATTGAAACCTATTGTTTATCATGTTTTATAAGGGTTTTAATGTCTATGTTGAACTCCTTGTGACCATGAGAGGCTAATCTCCTTTGTGAGATTAGCAATATGAATTATGTTGGATTATTTTGGGTATTTTGCAATTGAATGAATATGTTGATTGGGTTTATTGATATTCTATCATTGATGCTTTAGATCTTGATGTTTATTATGATTTGTGTGGTTTGTTGTTTTAAACATGTGATTAGATTGAGAAGTCAATTGCATATTTAGGATAATTAATTGAATCATTTCATCAAACACTTCATGTGCATTATAAATTGTAAAGAGATTGAGAAATCCTTTAGAATTTAGAACCTTTTGAAAGGACATCCGATTGGTTTGATCGAGAGATTTATTAATCATGTGAAGGGACTCTCATTTCAAGCTTAGTACCTAGTTGGAATTATTTGAGTGAGAACCAACCGTTGGAGCTATGTTTAGAACCATATCCTATTCATTCCGAGAGGGAGTTTAGGTGAACTAGTGTTGGCTCTTAGTGTATACCCATGACACATATGATTCATTACATGATACCTAGATTTTCCATGCTTCAAGTATTGCTAGTCTCATCTCTATCTACTTGGCTCATTCATCCATCTCCCATTCATCTTTCCATTTATTTTATTGTCATTTCTTGATTAATCCATCCCCTTTATGATCATCTCTAGAATACTATGATGAACTCGAGATCGCTTAAACCCAAGTATCTTCCTCTCTGTGGTTCGATAAATTCTTTAATTAGTCATCCCGACTACAAATGGCTATCACCCCTCTCCAGCCATCATACACGGATGAACAACAACCAATGCCCCCGTTCGTTCCCAGCCTTTACCCGCTGGAAAACCAAGACAACCGCCGATCACAGCAGCATCATTCCAGCCACGCTACTGCCAGCCGGTGAAACTGCCCGCCCGCTTCAGCAGATCGTGCCCACTACATCCTGCAGGTCGTGCCACCACGCCTAAAAAAGTTCGCCAGCTGATAAAAAAGTTGCAGCGAAACAAACTAAATGGGTCGCGCCATGCACTGTCGGCATTCATGGTGATAGTGGCTCCCGATCACTCTGCCTCATCTCCAGTAATCGTCAACAACACCCTCACGATCACAGCTCCATTGAGTTGCACTATCCCGATGCGCCAGCACTCCCATCTTGCCACCGCCAATGACTACTGTCGACGACGCGCATTGCAGGCACCATGTGTTGTTGATCGTGGTGATCACCTTATGAGGAACACACGCCTGCAACTCTGCATCTGCACATCTAGCCTTCGTCCAAGCCCAGCTTTCGAAGGAGAATATCTCAGAAAATAGGGCGATCTGCTCGGAATCACTCAACAGACTCGTCCCAGACTTATAGCCATGAGACCCGACCGAAATATGCATGTAACCTGCTCAGAGGAGCACTAGACCCGCTCGAAAAGTTGCGTGGCCCGCCCAAAAATACGAGCAAGCCGTCGTAGACTGTGTCTTTCCAACGCGCCATCAACCACATCGACAAGTCTGTCCACCAGTGATCATGGGCTTTCTCCAGTCGCCAATATAATTCGTTCTCATCCGGCACTAGACAGCGCTGCTCGAAAGTTCTTAAGACTCGGCCCACCGCCTCTTAGGTGTCGTCAGAGCGCCGCTCAAGCAATGTTACTGATCTTCACTGTTCGTCAGCCACCGAACTGACGTGTATGTGCCATTGCAGCACACGCCAGCCATGCCCTGTGCTGAACCCATGCAGATCGACCAATTACTTCATCGTCAGGCTTCCTTTCATGGTTCCAGCCACAATATCACCATCGTCCAACAACTCATCCGTACTCAATCACTTTACATGAGATATGGTGCAGACGTTGCTATCTATGGATGATCGGTGGTGCTTCCGGCGCATACAGGTGTCGTCGCCACCAAGTCTCTTTCATCCGTCACCAGTGAATAGTGTGTGTGGTTTACACGTAGAAGTGAATACATCTTAGGGTCCTTGACGATTGGATTATTCATAGGATTAAGCACGAATTCAATTCATAAAACCAAAACTCTAATCACATGTGATTCTATTCCAAATAAAAATAACATATCCACATAAATACTAGCCCAACGTGTCACGTTTAGCCATAGAACCTATGCTCTAATACCAATTGTTGGCATTTGGATCTTTTGGTTAACGTGAACCCTTGGGTTCCATGTAATTCTATCACAGCGGAAGCATAAACATATAATTGATTAGCTTTCACCAAGGGTTGATGTAGAGGTTGATTCTCAGCTGGCATCCTACACAGTGTCACGGTTTTGGCCATAACTCCCTCTATGGATCTCTGATTGGAGTGACCTATGCGCTAAAACGATCCTCTTTTCGGTTGCTTCCCGTCAGTATATCACACGCCCAGTTTGGACTTCTACATGAATTTAGAAAAACTAATGATGCTGATGGCAAGAAATAGCAAACGACCTTTCGGTCTTCTGTTGTATTCCTAAGCCACGTCTTGACGTTGGTGTGGGCAACGATCTACAAGATGAACTCAGTCTACAACCCTAATCTGCCTTTCACGTGTGTTATGCATGTGATTCAGATTACGGATTGATGAGATTAGCTATTATATAGGCTACAACATGGACCAGGAGGAGAAATTAGGGTTTGGGCCTCCCATTGGGCTTAAGCATCCAAGTTTAGCCCAAAACTTATACTTAAGTCCAATAATAATAAATCATTCCACTAAAAAAATATTATTGTACTGCCACCCTAATCCCAAATTACGTTTATGGGCTTCTTCTTATTATGAGCCCATTAATATCCCCGTGTTTAAGATTCAATGCCCATTAATTAATTAAGTTACTGACAACTTTATTAATTAATATAATTAACGAGAGTAGTACCACTCAACCTTATTATCATGCCGGAATAAATCCACCTGCAGGGTTTACATGATAATCCTTATGAGATCCTCAAGGGGACATAATCAACCAATTCCGTGAGGACACGGATTTCTTCTACAATCAACAGCACACCATAGAGACAGCATCACCTCCTAACTCAACGAGCATAACAATTAATTCTTACCCATTGATAAATTAAGAAAATAAATATTGGCTTACGTGTCGAGGTTATTGTATAGGGATTAAGAGTACGAACATCCATAACAACAGAGATCAAGTTCTATTATATAGAAGTACAAACCAAACGATCTCAATGGTGGTCCAATTCAATACACACAAAGCGCACTAGTGCAATTTTATAGTCAAGACCGACTAATGCCAAATCATACTACAACTATACCGATAGATAGTCCCCTTCAATATCAGTTGCGAATATCTATTTATACTTTATAAGGAGCCGATAATATGATCTTCCGTATGACCCCGTACACCACATTATCTACAGTATAAAATAAATGAACTTTTGCAATAACATTATTGCAAACGACATGATTCTCATTTCAAATATTATCAAAACATTGTTTATAAAAAAAGCAAGCCTTTTAGTATGCAATCCAACAGAATGATCTGTGGTCCTATTCACCCGCACTTCCCCTAGCACAATTACTAACTCTTTAGATCTCTCTCATTTATGTATAGTAGTTTCAAAATCTTATCAAGGTATTTTTAATATTTATATAATATATGTGTATATCATATTACAAATAATATAATTATTTTGGGGGTTCAATTCCATTGCTTAAATAAAATATTAATAATATATTAATTATGTAAGTTCATTTCATGATAAGATCAGAGGTTTAGCCTTCCTTTTTTATCATAAAATGATGTGCGTAAAATAATATAATAAATAATCACGTACACAATATATGTGCCTGCATATATCATTATCATTTTATGATTAGATCAGAGGCTTGGTGACATGACCCACCTTACATAACTTATAACTCAAATACTAATTAACATAAATATCATCATTATAAATACCTACATGTATTTTTTCACATAATATATTTATAACAAAAACCATCACACCAGTTCATCAGACGTAACTAGTTTCTGATAACAATTAGAACCACATAAACTTGTGACAATATTTTTTACATAACATAACAAAACATCAGCAGAAACAAAATAAGCCTACGGCCTAGCCCAACAGGTCGTCATCTACCCTGAAGGAGCACCACAGCTTGCACATCATAAGGCTCAACTACAATGCATAAACTAGTGAGACAAAAATCTCAGTAAGTAGAAATCATGCATGCCAGTGCATGAAAATGCATTTATTTTTCTATCACATATTTTCTAATTTTTCTAGTTGGGCTCTTTTATTTTGAAAACTGTTCACATTGCGGGATCCCCACGACACACTTATGATATGCACCCCAAATGAGCTCAATGGGGATGATTTTTTTGAACCTCGAATAAAATATTGGGAATATTTTTTTTCGAACCCCGAATAAAGTATTGAGAATAATTTTTTCAAACCCTGAATAAATTATCAAGAATGATTTTTCCAAACCCTGATAGAGTGCATATATAGTGGCCGCACAACATAAGTGACATTACATAACACCATCTTAATAACACTTTTAATTTATTTAACACAAATTGATTGCACTTTCTAAATTATTATAATATGTAAAACATTTTTAACACCTTTGATATAAATAACATATAAAAGTAACACTTTTCTAATATGTAAAACATGCATATAACACCTGTATATAAGTTACACTTCTCACGAAATACTTTTTATAAGTAACATCGTTATATTATACTTTTACATATGTTACACATCTCATATAACACTTTTTTTATAAGTAACATCGTTATAAAATACTTTTACATAAGTTACACTTCTCATATAATACTTTTTTTAATAAGTAACATCGTTATATCATCTATACCCAAATGATTATTTTTGGACAAAATGCTCCCAAACACCTTTTTTTTTTTAATAATTTGATTATTAAGCATTAGTAAGGTGTTAGAGCCCCAATAGAGGATACCAACATCATGTCCAATACCACTATCGTAGCATCGGATGTCGGATTTGATGTTGGTCTCCGACATTCAATGTGATGACAATGGTGTCAGACATGATGTTGTTATCTTATGCCAGGTATCTAATACCACTACAACAAAAAATATTAAGACAACATATATAATCTGTTGTCCATTAGCTTATTTTAGGGAAAATGATACGTAGTCAAAGCCCCTATTATCTTAGAGTCTATTTATGACAATACATTATATGTGTAGTCTTTTTGCCTTTTTCTTTAAAAAACGCACAAAGAAAACACATTATATGTGTTGTCTTTGTGCATCTTTTTTAAATAAATTACACACAAAGACAACAGATTATATATGTTGTCTTTGTGTGTCTTTTTAATAAACTCTTTGTTAAATGACAATAAATTATATGTGTAGTCTTTGTGCAATTATATTCATAATTATTTTATAAATGATAACTGATTATATATGTTGTCTTATTAAGTAAAAAAATACATATATGTGTTGTCAAATTTATTAATTTTTTATTGATTAATATATTCATTAACCTGTGGAATTGATAAAATTTAAAAAGAATTAAACGCATTCTATATGATCCACAATACACAACATTATATAACTATCTCAAATCCAAATGTTGGTAAAAGCCAAATACATCACATTAAGGAGTAAGGACATAAAACAAACCGAATTTGTTTAATAGAAGTACACGGGAGTCAATACCCATGGACCACATACTGAATGAACAAACAGTAGAAACCAACAAGCATACAGTGATGAGAGTGAAAATAAGCGTGTTTTAGTATCCAATTTAACACATTTTTTATGGAAATTATTGTTATATATTAGCACAAGTGTCCTATATTCAATATATTTTATAAAATGGTACACTTGAGGTGTTTTATTATATTTTAGGTGGAAAAAGGATCAAAAGTGCAAAGTTGGAGAAAAGGTGCAACTTGTGTATGAATGCTGAAAAATGCACGTCCAACTTGTATAATTTTTCTGTATTTTTTGGAACTCAAAACTAGAATTTTGATATAAGGTTGAAAAGCCACTGAAAAGAGGATCATTTTAGCATAAAGAACACCTCAATCGGAATCCAAACGAGAAAGTTATGATCAAAATGGTGACAACGCGCAAGTTGTTCCCACTCAGCACGACTCTTCCACTTTGCACGACTTGTTACATATTTAAATGTTGGAGTTTCAGATAGGTCTTTATATGGATAGAAATCCAAGGAAGAGAGGATCGTGTGAGCGTAAGAATCACTTAAATCGGAGCTCAGATAAAGAAGTTATAAGCGAAATGGTGAGACTGCACAAGTGTGGTTCGACCACGATGACATTGTTCGACCAGCCATGAAGGTCGAACCATGGTCGAACCACATGCCTGAAGTGCGTTAAATTGTCGATTTTGATTTGACCATGGTTTGACAAAGCCCATAGGTCGAACTATGATTGAACCACATGCCTGGGACAGCTCCAAATCTGATTTTTATACCCCTAATGCGTGTTTCTGTGTGTTTTCATCTTAAAAAGCTCATCCTAGGTCCATAAGGAGAGCTTACAAGTATAAAAGAGGATGTGGATCACATCATTATTCATTGGATTGAAGAATAAGAACACAATCATCTTACACCCCACAATGGGGGATCACCCTCCAACCATCATCCACATCCTTTCCTCTATCCATCCATCATATTGAAGATTCATCTGTGGAATCAAGAGGAGGATTCAAGATGGAGAAGAACGTGACGACGCCCACATCTAGGGTTTTATTGATTTCTTAATTTATCTTGTATTTTCCAGACGTATGGGTAAGATCTATCCAACCCCCATAATTATTCTTCGCAACATCATGGGATAGAACCATTTTGGTAAATTTAGGGTTTATGAAGGTTTTATAAATTAATTAAACTCTTTTGTGTGTCCTCCGCACAACACTACTTGTGGATTGATTTTATATATGATTGTGCTTTCTTAATTCATATTCACGGTCGATTTGTGCATCTTCAATAGTATATAGAGTCTTAATATATATCTTATTTGTAGATTGAGTGCGTTCACCGCTGAACAGAATTTCATGTTATGATTCTAAGTGAGGGGACTCCAAAGCTTTATCAGAACTGTCATATATGAATGTTTATTAATTGAATTGAATTCGGGTTAGTAAGTTGGATAAAGAGGGTAGTTTTATAGTACCTATAAAGGAAGATCATATTGGTTATATTTCAAACGTGGGAAATAATTGATACTGATAGCACCTAGAAAAAGGGTGAAATTACGTCTCTTGCTCCATTGTTATTCACACGTATTACACACATATTTACTTGTGTCTATAGAGTAGATTTGCATAGTTTAGTGATGCGTCCATAGTCCACAAGGCAGAATCGGCCTGCACTTGAGAGGGAAGTTAAGTAGTAAAATTGGATTACTTTAGAGCTACCTATTCTCCATTCTTGAACCACTTTCATATTCTTCCAGTGTTATTTATTTTATTTGTTATTTTAAATTAATTGTTTATAAGTTAATAATTCAATCCTCAAACCTTATTGCCTTTCGCCTTAATTAATTTAGTAAATAATTAAATTGATAATACGCCGTCCTTTGGGTTCGATATTTAACTTGGTCGCTTGCTTAAGCTGCAACTGATATCCTTAATACTCGGGGATTAATTTTACGTGCAAAGAAAATGCGCATCAAGTTCTTGGCGCCTTTGTCGGGGATGAATGTTATTATTAGTTTATTATTTCTAGTTTGATTAAAACTTTTATTTGTGATTATTTAATTCTATCTAACGTTGAATTTTTCTGAGGTACTTGTGCACTAGGAAAAGGACAGGAAAGAAAGGAAGAAGTAATACACAGAGCTAAACATGACCGGAGCAAAGCAGAATCCGGATAATGTTGCCATACATAAAATTTTCACGAACTATAGGATTGGTAACATGGGTTTGATAGGAGCAAGGGGGAAGATGATGATTTTGAGATACATCCTGCTCTTATTAACATGGTGAAAAAGAATCTCTTTTCTGGAGGTTGCTTTGAAGATCCATATCAGCGTCTTTGAAGATTTCTTGGTTATGCAAACACTCAAAAAAGTGATGGAGCTAATGATAATGCTAGGCGGATCGCCTTATTCAAGTTCTCTTTGATTGATAAGGCAAAAGCTTGGTATGAGACTCTTGATACCACAGATTGAACTACATGGGACCAACTGCAGCAGATGTTCTTGGAGAGATATATGTCACCCTCAAAGATCTTAAGAATGAAGCAAGTGATCACCCAATTTTTTATGAATCGGGATGAGAATTATCATAATGCGTGGGACGACATGTTTGAAGTCATGCTCAGGCAGTGACCACAGCATGGGATGTCAAAGGCTCAATATATAAGTATCTTCTACTATGGATTAGATTGTGAGTCACTTATTCTTATTGATGTATCATCAGGAGGAGAGCTATTATCTAAGACAGCACATGAAGCAAAAAAGTTGTTTGAAAACATCTCTATGAATTCACGTGTCTGGCCTATGGAAAGAGAAAGAGGATCATAAGTACTTGGCAAGGTGGCACAGGTTGAACATGAAGTGAAGAAGACGAATAGGGATGATGAGATCATCTCTAGTATAGCTAACATCAACAAGCTACTAGAGTCTCAGCAGAAGCAGATTACAGATTTAACACAAAGGGGGCCTAGTATGAAGCAGTACGAAGTAAAAGGTGTTGAAGATACCTTCAGTAGATACATGGCAAGGAATGATGCAAGGGTTGATTGTCTTGAGGCTACTATGAATGCTAGTTGAAGGACCTTACTTTGATTATGGGGCAGATGGTTGGGAACGTGAATCAATTGACACAAACATTGGAGAAAAGAATGTTTCCGTCTCAAGGCATAACGAACTCGAAATGGTGTCATATCATCACGTTAAGGTCTGGAACACAGTATAAGAGACCGATGATGCCTGAAATGAATTTTGAAGCTCCAGAAGCTCGATTCGACCTTGGTTCGACCAAGTAAGCAGGTCGAAACACACCCTTGAGGTCGAACCAAGCACCTGGGCAGAATCAGCCTGCACTTGAGAGGGAAGTTAAGTAATAAAATTGGATTACCTTAGAGCTACCTATTCTTATTCTTGAGCCACTTTTGTATTCTTCCAGTGCTATTTATTTTATTTGTTATTTTAAATTAATTGTTTATTAGTTAATAATTCAATCCCCAAACGTTGCCTTTCGACTTAATTAATTTAGTAAATAATTAAATTGATAATACGTCGTTCTTTGAATTCGATATTTAACTTGGTAGCTTGCTTAAGCTGCAACTGATATCCTTAATACTTGGAAATTAATTTTGCGTTCAAAGAAAATGTGCATCATAGAGCTTTAACCAACACAAATGAATCCAGAAATTGAGTCCTTCAAAATCAACATCCACCTGACCAACAACAACAAATTAGCAATCCACATAATTTGTTAAAATTCTATTAAAAATTTACAATAAGCTTACTATAAGATACTATAACCAACTAAAATTTACAAGAAAAAATTCACATTAATTACATAAACATTTGATCCATGCACAAAGCATCAAAACTAAATAGCAACCATTACAGAAACCAATAAAATCCGGAATTGATTCAAACCACAACTAATTAATAATTACCATCTTTCTCTCCACATAATAGCAACAAAAAGGGACTCAAAGCAAACGCACCCAGGCTCAGAGCTTGTAGATTTTTCATTAGTAAGAAATCATTCAATTTTAGAACATTTTAAAGTATGCATAGTTAGGTTATCTTTAATCCATTATATAAAGTTGAAAGAATTCTGCCCACACTTCTCGTACTTCATCAATATCATATTTAGAGTAGTTATCAATAGATGAAAAACTATGTTATACAAGAGAATATTCAGTAATAAAAATAAAAAAAGAAATCAAACTACAAAGAAAATATAAACGTATAATAAAATTCATTACCAATGATTGAATCAATTCCATGTCAGCCTCTCCTTCTATTTTGATAATGTCTTTCGTATATTGCATGATGAAGAAGCCACATTATTATGCATCAGGTTGCTTAGGAGTCTATATATACGTTAATGATAAATATCGCCTAATTATAAGTAAATTATTTAAATTGAATTAAATTAAAATCAAGTACCTTAATAAATTTTCATAAAGTTCTTTTCCTTTCTTTGTTGAGCATTGCCTCCGCATTAAATATTTTATTCCCCTTTAATTGTTCATTAATATAATTATTCAAACTACAAATGCAATTACCACACATAACAAACAAATTATAAAGAAAACTTGCATTTCAACTACTCGTGTCCAAGACTCATTCTGAATCCGATTGTAAAGAGGATCCAACAAACAAACTTTATTCTTGTATGGGTCAATTACTGTCAAGATCCAATGATTACTACAAATGCACGTAAGCATAAATAAGATGTCATAGTCCATCAACCAATTGGGAATATAAAATTGAATTTAATATTTAACAATACTAAGACTTACCCAACATTACAAGGTACCAAATTTACTTGATGTTCCAATTTTCCATCCATTTCTTGTGCTAAAGGTTTTGCCCTCATTTCAATATGTGATTGTAAAGTATCAACATCTACACTAGTCGTACAAGTATGCCCTACACGATAGGGATCCACAAATTTGAACTTGTCGAGCTTGTTATAAAACTTACAAATGACAAAAATATAACATTAAAATAAATATTAAGCCTGATAATACTAGTATACCAAATTCTATATATAGTTATCGAATATATGTCAAGTCTTATCACATATAGATGGCAATACAGGAGTATGCAATTGGCTTCAAGTGGCAAAATTAATCAACATCTGAGAAGTCAAGGTAAAATTCTTCTCTAATAACATATTTGTCCAACACTATATTTAAGTTATCAGAGTTTGTTTCCTTAGCCTATTCATGTATTTATACACCAAATGCAAATTTGGCATACTCATCTTATCCAAAGTTGGTTCCTTCATTGCAGGCTCTTTTTTTATGTTGGGCTTCTACAGATTACGATTGCAAACATGTGAAATGAAAATTTATTGAGAATGAAGTAGTTTGAGTTATACTTAAGTTATAATTAACTATGTTAAGTTAAATATATACCTTTGAAGGCTTACCATCAGGGATTTCCTTGACATCATCCTCATTGATTCTGAATTCACGTCATCATCACATATTTGATTGTACACCAAATGCAACTTTGGCATAATCATCTTATCTATAGTTGGTTTCTTCATTGCAGACTTTTTTTATGTTGGCCTGGATTCTACAAATTGCGATTGCAAACATGTGAAATGAAAATTTATTTGGAATGAAATAATTTGAGCTATACTTAAGTTATAATTTACTAGGTTAAGTTAAATATATACCTCTGAAGGCTCACCATCAGAGATTTCCTTGACATTATCCTCATCAGATTCTGAATTCACGTCATCGTCACAGATTTGATTGTACATCTTCACTGAACAACTTCCCTTATCTTCACTTCCTACTATGTGTGACCCCTTGAACATTAACTCTTCTAATTTTTCCAAACGTTCATCTAGCTTTGAATTTGGCATCTTTGTTTCATTTAACTCCTTTTCATCAATATCATATCAGCCTTGTTTGTTTGTGCAATGTTTCTCTCAGTATTATTATTATTATTATTATTATTATTATTATTGTTATTATTTTTAATCATTTTGTAGAGTTTATATAGCTTCACTTTAAAACTGTTTGTTGATGTTGGAAGTGACTCTCAAGTGTTTCTCTTTTATTCTTTTCATATTTCACACCTCAAATTTATCTTTAGTAATTTGCTTCTTGTGTTTGGCTCTTCCTACTGTTTACTAGTTATATATTTTTTTACCTTTAGTTTTTAAAGTTTACTACCGCAACTGAACAAAGGCTCATTCTTCTATTTCTCTACTAAACTAGATTTAAATAAAAGCTAACAAAATCCCAATATGATATCAGTGAACTGTCACTACTCAAACTGCTCAATCCAAACTACTACCCAGATATTACTGATAAAGGATTTTTAAACATTGCCACTGGATTCACATTATTATTATTATGCCCCAGAAATAAGAAGCATTGTGGAGACATCAAAATTGATTGCTAAATTAATTTGGTACCTCGTGGAGTTAATTGGTGGCGGTGGTTGTCAAAGTCGCGCGCAGGGACAGCAGCGACTAAGAGTCGCGCGAGCAGGGACGGCGGTGGCGGTCATCAGTATTGCGCAAGCAGGGACTCCGGCGGAGGTCGGAGTGATGGCTGTTGGAATAGTGGTGGGCGGCGGAAATGTGATTGACGGTAGGGCTTAGGGTTGAAGCTTAATTTTGGCTTGGTGTAAGAACAGAGAAGCATGGAGCACCATTTTGGCTTGTTCGTTGGAGGGAGAAGTACACTAGAGTTTCTCACTTTTGGGGGCAAACACCTAAGTATTTTGGAAATAAAAAAATATAGAATATTAACTTTATTCAATTAATTATTTAGTAAATACAAAATACCCCTACATTATATTTTTTTAATTTGTTATATAACTACTTAAATTTGGTTTTATACTTTTAAATAAACAAGTTTAATTATTAAATAATTTTAATTTTAAATTTTTTATAATAATTAAAATTTTCTCATCAAGTATTGCAACATTATTTTTTAATAAAAATATTTGGAAATTTGAATCTTTAATTTTATAAATTTTTTAAAATTTATTTCTTATTTTATTAAAATAAAAAATTTAACGTTATATATTTAATGTTTAATTAGTTCTAAAAAATCACAAATGTATGAGTAACAACATATTCAAATTATATATGTTGCTTCAAAATAAATTAATTAGAAAATATATTATATTATACACATCATATATTGTCATATAATATGTTTATTGAAAAAAATCTTTACAACAATTTAAGACAACATATATTGTCATATATGTTGTCTTTGTGCATAAAAAAAATTTACAATAACATATGTTATCATATATGTTGTCTTAAATAAATTACCTTGAAAAATAACATGTTTGACACCACATTAAGACAACACCAGTCAATATGTATAGTCTTAGTGCGTGAAAAAAAATTGAAGACAATATATATAAAGTATACGATAACACATATTTCTTATCTATTTAGTCTATTTACTAGTGTCTTAATATTTTTTTATTGTAGTGATATTCTAGATAAATTCATTTTTTACTTGTTTTTAGGGGTAATTTTATATTTTATTTAATAATAAATAACTTCCTCTGTTCTGGTAAATTGTGTACGTATTCTAGTGCGTGAAGATTAAATGAAAGTTAATTTTTATTGTATAAAATGAGTAAAGATATTGCAATGTGTGTTAAAAGTGAGTATTTTTGATAATTTAATTAAAAATATGTGTAAAATTATTGGGATGTGTATAAAAAGTGAGTAGTGTTGTAATGTATTTTTTTCATTTCTAGAAATGTGCATAAGTGTTGAGACGAAAAAAAAAAGTGTGCAGTAATTAGTGGGACGAAAGAAATAAATTAACAGATTATGTGAATTGTAAATGGGTGATAAATTTGAAATTAAAGGGTATTGTGAAATTATTAGATTGTGTGCTATTTTTTATTTAAAAGTGTAAATTTATTTATAAAATGAATAAAAATAGTAAATGCGAATTTATTTATAGTAGAGGGAGAGTGATACTCTTAAATTTATTGAGGAAATAAAATTACGTTATCGATAATACCCTCTCCATCCCCTTTTTTTCATTTCGGATGTCTCACCTAAAGAGTTTCCTATTATTTTTTACACACATGTGATCCATACACACCTACTAATATAATTAAAATATGGGGCTTACACACTTACAAATACAACTAATCACTACACATTAAATAATAATACTCTTTAATCCACGTGTAAAAATTAAAAGTAACTCTTTACATGAGACAGAGGAAGTATATTAGTCTTATATCAATTTTCATTTATACTTAAACCATTAAAATATAAATATACTCCGTTTAAAAATTACATTTGTTTTTTGCACGTAGATTAAGGAATGTAGTATTTTAATGTGTAGTGATGTGAGAGAAATAATATTTTAATGTAAGGTGGGTATGTGTATTAGTGTGATGTGTGGCCATGGAGAGAGAATTAATTAATTTGGGTGGGTCCCATTTACTTATAAAAAAAGAAAATGTAAAGATTGAAATGAGACGCCCAAATTAAAAATATGTAAAGATTTAAATAGGATAGAGGAGTATTGGATAATAGGTTAGCATATGCACAGTGTCAGATCCCAGAGGAAGTAACAGTGTTCAAACTTTAAATTGGTCCAAGTAATATCCGTAGAGAGAGAAGAGGAGAGGAGAGAGAGAGTACAGCCATCCATCCTGGTTGATGATTGATTCAGCATTCCCAAATCCATTGAAACACCAATCATCCAATTTCTGTTATAAAATACAGAGTTGCATAAATGATTCTTCCCTCACCACATGGGACTGAATGGGGAATTGAAGCAGGAATTAAGAGGAGGGAATATTTTATACTTTTTCTTCACTCACACCCCCCAATTAATTCTTCAATATACTTTAGGATTAATGGCGTAAAAAACTTTGAACTTTCAACCCATTGCAAATTAATCTCAACTTTTATAAAATTGCAAATAAAACCATGAACTTTTATGTTGGTGCAATTCGCACTCATCGGACAGGCTTCAGCTGCCCGACTGTTGACGTGGCATATAAGCCTCCACTTGGGCATTTGAAATGACGTCGTTTCATCCCAAAATTAAAATACAAATCCTAATTAGTTGAACCCTAAACCACATATCCATCAGAGGCGACACCTCTCAGTAAACCCCCTTCGTCCTCCCTGCCATCCAAAACATCTACAACTCTATCTCTGTCGCCGGCCTCAGAAGAATCAAAGTCACTACCGCCATTGACATGGAGGTTCTAGAAATTGAATTCATCTGCCAAGGCAATCCTCTGTCTCCCTCAAACAACAGCTTCTTCTCAACCTTGAATCAAGTTCTCTCGTACCCTCTGGAGGACGGCAAGTTCAGATCTTACGTGGTGTCGTATCTGCAACCCGACCTTGAACCACACCGTCTTGCTAAACTTCACTCCGTTGCAGGACAGCAGCTCCGGGAAGACGCATCCGAGAGCTCCGGGCATGGCCCATTCGAGAGTCCGGCAGTGTCCCAATCGTAGTCGCTGGGGAACTCGCCAGTGAGGTGGCTCAGGGGCTCGCCGGAGAATTGGCCCAGGTACTTGACACGGTCAGGGTCGTACCAGAGGCTGCCGGAGGAGACGGCCTTGGAGGTGGTCTTCCTCATGGAAACTCTATTATTGCCAGAGAGCTGAGGGGTTTAGGGAAAAAGCTTCACTGCCTGGTTGACGAAGGATGGGTGAAGAGATCCATTGAAGGAGGCGGCCATTGATTGAATGGAAGGGAAGATCAGACAGTAGTGTAGGTTAGTAGCAGGGGTTGGGGTTTGGGTTGAATTAATTAGATTTGCGTTTTAATTGGGGAAGAGGAAGAAACAACGTCGTTTCAAATGCCCAAGTGGAGGCCTATATGCCACGTCAACAGTCGGGCAACTGAAGCCTGCCCGACGGCTGCGAATTGCACCAACATAAAAGGTCATGGTTTTATTTGTAATTTCATAAAAGTTGGGATTAATTTGCAATGTGTTGAAAATTCAGAGTTTTTTACGCAATTAACCCTATATTTTATTCCAATCTTCCCTCCACTCTCACACCTAACTAGGATTATTTATATATTCGTTATATGAGATTCATTGATTCACTTAATCATGGATTAAAGAAGTATATATGCAGTTTAATAAAAATAAAGAGTCATAGATGTCTGAATATATTCATGGATGAGCAGTTGAACCCTTAAATATGTGTAGATCCATAAAAAAATTTAATTATAATGTGTGTATACATTCACTCCCTCTACAAATTTACATTTGCTTTTTAAATGAGTATTAAGGAATATAATAATTTACATTTGCTTTTTAAATGAGTATTAAGGAGTATAATATTTTAATATATAGGGGTTAGTTCTCTCTATTCCAAGAATATCTGTAGACACGAAATTTAAAAAAAAAATTATTTTTTGAGCAACTTTATTAACTTTTATTTTATAGGGTAATATATTATTTTTTGAGTAAGGCTTGCGTGCGCCTGGGCGCACACCGCGCCTTTAAAATTTAGCATTATGGATAAGGGTACATTATTTTGTTTTAAAGGATATACACTTTAATTAATAAGAGTACACCATTTTGTTTTAAATGGTATATATTTTTCATTATATTTTTTATTTTTCTTCAGAAAATAAAGGTACACATCTTTATACTAAAGAGTATATAATTTAACACAAAATTCTAAAGGCACACGGAGTATGCTTCTGTGCGCCCGAACGCACACAAGTTTTTGCCTTATTTTTTAGGTAATAAATAAATTATAAAGTGTATATATGTTATATGTTTAGATGTGTATTATGATAAATTTGTAACTAAAATGTACATTTAGAATTGAGAATTGATTTGATGTTTTATTTTTAGGTACTGAAGTTTAATATGGAACGGACGAAAACGAAAAATATGAAATTTCACTTGGGATGACGGAAGTATACTATTTTAATATATAGTGGGTACTTGTGTTTGTGGTCGCATAAAAATATATCAATTGTTTTGTGTAGAACTCGTCTACTATAAAGAAAATGTGAATCTTATGTTGAGACATCCAAAAATAAAAATACGAAAACATTATATTGAGACAGAAGTACAAAATATATTTTAAATTATTTTTTTCAATGAAACAAATTTTATTCTCAGTATCATTATCATTAACCTCATTAATAATTCTTATTCCCTTAACTATTTCATATTTTAAATTATTATTTTTCAATGAAACAAATTCTTATTACCATAACTATTTCATAATTTGAATCAAACAGTTGCTAAGTTTTTATTAATATTGAAATACTAAAATGTGAGTGTGAGAAGGGGCAACATTGAGGATTTCCATAAAAAATTGGATTTTGGGCAATGCAAACCCTAGACAGACCCTTCACAGGATCATAATTAACTATCATTTATCCAAATCTTCCAATTTTATGTTATTAAATTTCTGTGCTAATATTACTTGCGAAATGGATGACATCATTGCAGTACATGTTGCTGAGTACAATCATCCATAGCTTGAGGACAGAGTCACAGAGATTGACAGTAATTTACTCGCAAATTTTCCATTTATTTATTGCTCACCAGAATAATAAAATAAAGATGCTGAAAGATTAATAGTTTGTCCAACATTTTGCTTTGGTATACGTTCTTTGAATCTTTTTGCCTTGGACCAGTTTTTAGTTACCAGATGCACTAGAACTACTTCTGTTTTATTTTATGATTTTATTCATTTAGAAAGAACATTAATTAACTAATTAAATCCCTCTACTAAATAGTGTTTTCCTTATTTATTTATACATAAATAGAGTATTTTAAATAAGAACTACATTTCAAGTAATATTTTTTATGATAATTTGTTGTTTGATTAATTTGAATATATTAATTCTAATAAGCGCAAGTCTTGAAAGATAGTGTGGCATAAATATATATATATATATATATATATATATATACGAATACAGGTTCCCGCGTAATACGTGATGAATTATTTATAACCAATCAAAAAATGATTACGCAGGTGAATTATTTATAACCAATCAAAAAATATAATTAAAAGTGATATATAATTTATAGATATACATGATTTAAAAATATACATGAATAATAATAATAATAATAATAATAATAATTTGGATATATTTCATTGATTATCTATTAATCCTAACCAATAAAAAAATGATTAAAGGTGGTATTTAATTTATGGGTAGGTCTTGCGTGAGACCGTCTCACGTAAAACTATTTTATATTTTTTAAAATAGTTATCACTTTCGCTATAAACATTATCACTTTCGCTATAATATTATCACTTTTCTTTTATACTATAAATTATTCATGAAATAACTTTATCCATTTTCATTAATTTAGTTTCACTTTTCAGGATATGAGTTATCACTTTCTGACCGTCTCACGTAAACTCTTATGTGAGACGGTCTCACCAAGTCTTTTCCTTAATTTATAGACATGCATGATTTAATAATAATAATAATAATAAAAGTAGAAAGATTATATATATGATATTAAAATAAATTAAAAAATAAAAAATATACAATAAAACATGTAGCGACACCTTATACTTTTAAAAAGTATAGCAGCGTATTCGCAATTAGTACATAAGATTTATACACTAATTGCAAATGCGCTGCTATAAATAACTTTTTAAAAGTATGAGGTGTCGCAACGTGGTTAATTGTCGTATTTTTTAATTTAATTTCATATATATAATATTTCTACTCTTATTTATTTATTTATTATTATTATTATTATATTATTCATGTATATCTATAAATTAAATACACTGCTATAAATAACTTTTTAAAAGTATGAGGTGTCGCAACATATTTAATTAAACACTGGCTTTAATCATATTTTTTATTGGTTAGGAATAGATATTTTTATTTTTTTAATATCATATATAATCTTTCTATTTTATTATTATTATTATTATATTACTAATAATGTACTCCCTCCGTCCCATTTCAATCATTACATATTTCCAATTTGGGTATCCCATTTCCAATCTTTACGTTTTCGTTTTAGTAAATGGGACCTACACAAATTAATTATTTCTCTTTCCATGGTCCCACACATCACACTAATACACCTACCCACTTCATATTAAAATATTATTTCCCTCACCTCACTACACATCAAAATACTGCATTCCTTAATCTACATGCAAAAAGCAAACTTAAAGTTTGAAACAGGACGGAGGGAGTATATCTTTATATTTAGAATTAAAATGTAAACCTTAAAATTAGAAAAATAAATCAATTAATTAAAAATATATCTTCAAAAATTTTGAGTATATCCTCATTATTAAATTACAATATGCATTTAATATTGAATTATCTAATTAATTTTCTTATAAAATATAATGCATCCGCATTTTATGCGGGAATATGTACTCGTATATATATATATATAATTAAAGGTTAAATTCAAGAAAAATCGCGAATTTCTCTATCATTGTAAATTAATCTCCACTTTTAGAAAAATTGCAAAATAAATCTGATCTTTAAGTATGGTTAAAAAATACACTTGATGTGTGATATTTTTTTCAAAGATGTGGCTTAAAGGTGAGATTCTTTTTTAAAAAGTTGGTGCATTTTACAATAGTACTTAAAAGTGAAGTTCTTTTTGGAATTTCTCAAATGTGAGAATTAATTTGTAATAGGAGTAATGTTCGTGGATTTTCTTGCCTTTAACACTGAAATATTAATTATATTTTCAATGAAAATATTTCATCGATAAAAAGTTAATACATCTTTAATAATAATAAAAAATTCATAATTATAAGAAAAAGAAATAATTTCACACAAAACTTTCAGTATACTTCATGCGATGAAAAAATTCGTATGTTCTTAGGACAAAGTAATCATAAGAGAGAATAATCGGGAAACATAAGACACAATAGAAGGAAAATGAAGGTGAAGGAATCATTCCTCAGCGGTCCGATCGATCTTTCGTGCTAGTTTGAGATAATATATGTATATATCATAATACGTACAATAACACTATATCCTGAGATAATGTTTATTTTGAGTTTTTTGAATTTGAAAATCAAATAAATAGTAATATATGTTTGTTTTGAATTTTTTATAGGATAAACAAATTTCAACTAAAAATAATAATGGGATTTTCTTCTCTCTTTTATCCAATGGCGGACCGAGAGGGGTTTATGGAGGTACAACGGTACTCCCAAACCCCCCAAATTATTATTATTATTAATATTATTGTTATTATTTTTATTATTATATATATATATATATATATATATATATATATATATATTTGTATATAAATTAATTTGTACTCTAAATTATTAAGTACAACATAAATTTATGCAAAATTCATTAATATTTTTATAAATTTATACTCCTTTCATTTCGGGTATTTTTATCCATTTGTACGAGCACGAAAATTAAGAAGTGTTATTTTGTTTAGTATAATTTAAGAAAAAGTAAGGATAAATTTGTAATTTTGTGAAAAAAATAAAGTAAATGAAGTTGTTGGAAATAATGAATAAAGTGTAAAAAAGTAAATAAAGATGTTGGGATTGGTGAATAAAGTGTAAAAAATATGTAAGATGTATATTGTAATTATACCATTAATGAAATGAGTAAAAATACGTGGGGCACCCCAATATGGAAAGTGGGTAAAAATACATAGGACGGAAGGAGTACCATAAATTTATAATAATACTGTCTTAAACTGCTTTTTACAAATACTAAAAATTCGATGGTGTTAATAGTAATTATAATTTGAGTTTTGATTTATTTATTATTTGATTTTGAATATCAAATAAACCCTCATCCCGCTAAAAACTTCACTTTTTTTTATTTGTCCCAAAATTTATGTACATTTCTAAAAATAGTAAAAATACATTTCAATTTTAACAAATATTAATAATTTTGTATACATTTATTTTATTAAATTATCTAAAATACTACTTTATCCGTCTGCTTCTAAGGTATCCATTTTACTATTTTTGGCGTCCGTTTCAAAGGTATCTATTCCCTATTTAGTAAAAGAGTACACAATATGCACACCACTTACTCTAATACAACTACCCACTTTACATATAATAATAATACTCTTTAATCCACGTGCAAAAAGCAAATTGATACCTTAGAACCAGACGGAGGCAGTACTTTTTACATACATCACAACAACTTTATACTCCCTCAGTCCGTTGTTAAGGTAAACATTTTGTCATTTTGATCGTCCACTATAAAAGTATCCATTTTCTTTTTTTTAAGTAAAAGGCTCCCACTCCTACCAGTCAATCACCACTAATATAACAACCCACTTTATATAAAATAATGATACTCCTTAATCCACGCGCAAAAAATAAATAGATACATTAATAGCATATTGAGGGAGTATATCTTTACATATAAAAAGTATATTTTTAATCTCTACGCACACAAAAGATACATACATTAATTATCGAGATAGATGAAGTAATATTTTTATAATTATATTTCTTGATCCGCCCCTACTTTCATGTTACAATCATATTAGTAATAATATCACCAAAAATATTACACAAGAAAGGTCGAGCCTTATAAATGAATAATTAGTTCCCCACAAGAGTTAAATTGCATAGTTAAAAGAGAAATCGATTACTGAAGGATACGTAAGGTGAGATGGAGATATTGTAGGTTGGTTAAGTGGATTGGAATGAAGGACCAATTAAAATAAGGCCCAATGGGCCAAATCAATATAGGCTTAGAGCCTGCCACTTATTAGAGTACTATATATTTGAAAATTTAATCTTATTTGTTAATTAGACAGTCTTGCTTTTTGCAAAGCTCATGTTAAGCCCAACCTTTTTAAAAAGTTACTTGTTTGACTTATATTCTAGGATACTTTTGTAATCTTGTTATTGCTACATTTTTAGTTCTTATACTCCCTCCGTCCCCTTCAGAAGATCTATTTTTTGGCGTCTCATCCAAAGAGTTTCATTTCTTTTTTTACATATATGGGATCCATGCACATCCACTAATACAATTAAAATATGGGACCCACACTCCTACTAATACAACTACACGCTATACATTAAATAACAATATTCCTTAATTCTCGTGCGAAAAAGCAAAAGAGCCTCTTAATGAGGGACAGAGAGAGTACTTTTTTTTCTTTTCTTTTTAATAAATATATACTCCCTCCGTCATAGGGAAAGAGGGTATTTTGTTTTTTACATGTGGATTAAAGAATATTATTATTGAATGTGTAATAGGTAGTTGTATTAGTAGGTGTGTGGGCTTCATATTTTAGTTATATTAGTGAGTGTGTGGGATCTATATGTGTAAAAAAATAAATAGGACTATTTGAGTGGGACGCCCAAAATGAAAAAAAAAACCCTCTTTACAAGGGACGGAGGGAATATATACTTCCTTTGCAATAAAATTCTTCACACTTTCCTCGTTTGTTTGTTTCTTATATATATATATATATATATATATATATATCCAATAATCTCAAAACTTATTTTAATTTCAAATTTAACACTTATTTTTCATATAACATCCCATTACTTCAAATTTTTTTTATTACATAAAAATATTACAATACTACTAAATTCAACTTTGGTTGCACTTTTTCTAAATAATTAACCTGGAACAGTAAAGATAAAACGTTATCCGGAAGTATATCTTGGCGCAATCTTTCTTACAATCCAAAACCATGTATTATCACCCACTTACAGATATCAACACAACACAATTAACCATGCATGATCACAAATTTTTAGACAATAATGACCATAATTGAAAAGAAAGAAAAAAAAATCATACATTACTTATCTCAATACTCTTGCTCTTGTGCTCCATTGCAAGATCCTCTCCCCCATACTTGTGCAAAGACTTCTCAAACTTCTCCCCATCACCCCATAGAGCATAAGCCTCCTCCCCATGCACTGCATCATCTCCACCACTCAGCTCTTCTTCAGACAACCTCAATGGAACTACGAGTCCGATCACATTGCAGATCACACTCGTGGTGACGACGTTGAGGAGCACGACGAACAAGACACCGAGAATTTGAATTCCCATCTGTTTCAACCCAGCCGAAACATTGCCATTATTTAAGCCGTAGGCTAGGCCGATGTAGTGCTCCCATTCAGGGACCATGTAAAAGATCCGGCAGAGGCTAGGGTTTGCAAAGAAGCCGGTAAGCAGGCCGCCTAGTGTTCCGGCCACCGCGTGGGTGTGGAAGACGGCCATGGTATCATCGACCTTCTTGAGTAGCCGGATCCTCTTGTGGAGGATCATCATGGTGAACCAGGGGATGGAGCCTGAGAGTAGCCCCATGATGATGGCTGCCCAGCCTTGGACGACTCCGGCGGCGGGGGTGATGCAGACGAGGCCGGTGATCATGCCCTGGACGGCGCCGATGACGGAGGGCTTCTCGAAGAAGAGGATGTCGAGGAGGAGCCATGTGAGGAGGCTGGTGGCGGCGCAGATGTGGGTGTTGAGGACGGCGAGGGAGGCGTCGATGCTGGCGGTGTATGGATCTCCGCCGTTGAATCCGGTCCACCCCATCCAGAGGAGGCCGGCTCCGGCGAGCATCAATAGGATGTTGTTCGGAGGGAACCTTTCTCGATCTTCTGTAGCCCTCGGCCCCACCTGCATGCATTAGTACATGATTTTTTTTAGTGAGGATTTCTCATGAAAAAAATACTACCCATAATTTGGCATTTTATGTTCATATATAGCTTGTTTATATTCCGAAATGATAATTATGTAAATATGAATTAGTCCGTCCTTTTTATTTATTTTTAAGAAGTTTAAGAATTCCGCCCGTTTTAATGTTTACATTTATTTTTTGCACGTTGATTAAGAAGTATAGTATTTTAATAGATAGTGGTTTGAAAGATATAATATTTAATGTAAATTGCCTTAGTGTATTAGTGTTGAATGTGGGGACATGGTGATATATTAATTATTTTAGATAGTTCCCATATTCCAAAAAATGAAACGTGAACCAATAAATGGGATGCCCAAAATAGAAATATGTAAACATTGAAATGAGACGGAGGGAGTATATAATCCTGTAAAACCCTTCACGTTATTATTATTCCACGTTGATTAAGAGAAATTATTTTTTTTACTAACTTTTATTAATTTTATAGGGTATTGAAGTATTTTTAGGTAATAAAAAATTAAAGTAATTGTATACTCTATCCGTCCCGCATTAAAACTTACGTTTTTCATTTTTGGTTGTCAATAGTTAAGGTTTACATTTTATTTTTTGTTAAATTGGGCCCATACAAAATAATTATATATTCCATGTAGGGCCCACACTCAACACTAATACAACTACCCACCTGAAATTAAATATTATTTCTCTTACCTCACTACACATTAAATTATTATACTCCCTCCGTCCGCTTCTAAGATATTCATTTTACTATTTTTGGGGTCCGCTTCAAAGTATTCATTTTTCCTATTTAGTAAAAAAGTACACAATATGGCTAGGAATGTAATCGAGCCTAGCCGAACATCTCCGGGCTCGAAACTCGGCTCGAATTTTTTTAAGGGGCTCGAGCTCGATTCGAATTTTATTTTTTAGGCTCGAGCTCGGCTCGTGTGTAAAATATAGAGCTCGTGAGCAATTCGCGAGCTCGGCTCGAAACATTGTTACTAAATAAAAAAATTAAACTCGAGCTCGAGCTCGAATTCGGCTCGATAAAAACTAGCCATTAGTTCGAGCTCGGGCTCGTTAAGAAAATTATTTATTTTTTAGTTTTTTTAATGTATAAAGGCTTGAGTAAGGTCTCATGAATAATAAAATTTTATTAATAATTTTTTTTAATAAAAAGTGGTATCTAGAGCTATTATAAATTCTTATTAATTATTAGAAGTATTAATTATTAATTAAAATATATATTAATAAAACAACAAAAGATTTTTTAATTAAAATTTATAAGTATATGGAGTATGTATTTAATTTAAATTTTGGGGTAGGTCTTGTGTGAAACCGTCTCGCATAAATCTTTACATGAGACGAATGAAAAGTGATAATATTATTAATTAAAAGTGATATTCAATCGATAAAAAGTAATAATAGTGTAGTGAACTATTTTATGAACAATTAATAATATAAACAAAAATTAACATTTTATATGGAATATAGAGAAAGTGATAACATTTTATAAATTTTTTATTCGTCTCAGTAAGACCTTACGTAAGACGGTGTAGCACAAGTATTTGCCTAAAATTTGAGTGTATCCTTATGTTATCCCATTAACTATTATAATAATAATAATAATAATAATAATAATAATAATAATAATAATAATAATAATAATAATAATAATAATAATAATAATAAGCATATACAGTTGTATATAAATTTAAAATTTGTCCTGCAAATAAAATTATACTATTAAAATATAAATAAATAATTATATTAAATTAATTTATTTTTACACACACACATATATATATGTGTGTGTATGTATTAATGAGGTGTCGATTTTAAAATACTTACAATTTTACTAATTACTATTAGTTAAAATTTAATGTATATAAATACATATATTTATTCAAAATTTAAGTATAAATAAATTAAAATTAAATTTTATAAAGAAATAGAAAATAAAAAATTTAATTCTTTAAGTTCATTATAAATATGACTTTCAATTTATTATTTAGAATTAATAACATGCGTTCTCTTTATAATTTTATTTTTTATTAATTACGTTTAAATAATTTTATTATTTTCATTGTCATACTTTAAAATTTTTCTTTAATTTAAAGTATACTATATTTTTAAAATTATAAATTTATTATCCCTTATAAATTATATTGATAAAAGTATATATATATATATATATATATATATATATATATATATATATATATATATATATATAAGTTTATTTATTTATGTAAACTTTTTTAAACTCAAAAATTACCATATTAATATGTTATAATAAATAATTGTTGGATTGTATACTAAAAGTCTAGCTTTAGTATGAACAATGTCATAACAATATTTGAAATGATAATCATTGATCAAATGATTGCATCTTATAATTTATTTTATATGCATGATGCAATAGTCCATTTACTTTATACTGTAGATAATATGTTGTGCGACAACACGCGGAAGATCATATTATCGGTTTCCTTATAAAGTATAAACAGATGCTCACAACTGAGATAGACGGGGACTCTCTATCGGTATGGTTGTAGTGTGGGTTGGTATTAGCTTGTCTTGGCTATAGAATCACATTAGTGCACTTGTGTGTATTGAGCAAGACCGCCTGAGATCGTTCTTCTTATACTGACTATATAGTAGAACTTGATCTCTGTTATTATGGAAGTTCGTGCTCTTAATCCCTATACAATAACCTCGACACGTAGGGCAGTATGTATTTCTTTGATTCATCAATGGGTGAGATTTATAAGTATTAAATCAACAAACTCGGTGAGTTGGGAAGTAGTGCTATATCTATGGTGTGCTGTTGATTGTAGAAGGAATCCATGTCCGTCATAGGTTGATGATGTCCCCTTAAGGAGCTCATAAGGTTTATCATGTAAATCTTGCAAGTGGATTAATTTCCGGCATGATAAAAGGTTGAGTGGTACTACTCTCGGACGAGATATTAATTAATTAGAGTTGTCAGTAACTTAATTAATTAATGGACATTGAATATCTTAAACATGGGGAGACTATCGGGCTTATAATAAGAAGGATCCCAGAACATAATTTGGGATTGGATGGGTAGTGCAATAATAATATTTTAGTGGACTATATTATTATTATTGGATTTAATTAAAAGCTTTGGGCTAAGCTTGGTTAATTAAATTCAATTGAGGCCCAGCCCAATTTCTCCTCCTGGTCCCTGCAGTAGCCCTTATAAATAAGTTATCTCAGTTCCTGTTAACCCTAAGTCAGTGCCTCATTTGACAGTTAGAAAGAACAGGAGCAGATTGAGAGAATCCTGCGGATTGTTGCCCACACAACAACAGGATTCAACTTGGGACATACTGCAGAAGATTGAGAGGTGGTTCTCTGCAACGGTTCATCCTCTACATCAACCCAGAAGTACGGTAAACAAGATTTAATTGCTTCCGCTGTTACTGTTTACCTGATAACCTAAATGGATCACGTTGAACCGCACGATCCAATTGCCAACAATTGGTATCAGAGCGTTGGTTTCGTGGTAAAACGTGACACGTTAAAGGTTTTACGTGCTATTTGCTTTTCTGGTCAGATTAATAGCATGTTTGATTGGGATTATTTGATTAAGTGAATTAATCTGGAAATAATCTCATGGGTTCTGTAATATTGTTATTTGTGTGATTGTAATTGAATGATAATGCTGGACACAACACACACTCTGCTCGAAACCCATCTGCTGTCTATCTTTCTTGACTGCTCAACAAACACACGGCTATGGGCTTGACGACCCAGAAGAAGTTATGGGTGTGTCGCTGAACGACAACGAGGAACACACATGACTGCACCATGAGCGACGGGTGAAAGGCTGTGAGCGGCGACCGAACAACGATGATGTCGTGACTGGACTGCTGCCCTGCAATCGCGACAGGCTGATTGAATGCAGCGCTGTCGGATCAAGGATTCAAGGCGATTACTGACAGGGACTGGCATCGGAAGCACGAATCACCTGTTCCGTGCCGGTCAGACCCGGGTCTGCTGCAAATTCCGAGATCGGACTGAAGGTCTTCTGGTCGGAGTCTATGGCGGATCCCAGGAGTATCAATCCGGCACGTCTATTGCAGTTTTTGGGCGAGAATAGAAGGCTGTCGGGTCGCTGTAACTAGTCATTCCAGTCGGTGTTTGACGTTGAAGGCGAGGCGATGAGATCGTAGGCTGCTTTTCTGGTCGGATCAGCAATCGGATCGGAGCAGATCGGCCATCCAGAAGGCGGAGGCGCACGGCGTGAAGTCTCGCGAGGCGGCGCATGACATCAGTGGTGCGCGTCTGTACCGGCGCTATCAGATCGTCGGCTGGTTAGTCGCTGGCGTCGCTCGGATACAGGCGTCGGTGGAAATCTGCTACCGGGACTGGCGGACAAGGCATGGCCGTCGGTGGTCGCGGCGTGACGTCTCTAGCAGTGGGCGGCGCTGGCGGTTGATGGCGGCCGTGCTGGATCGGCTTACAGCGGTGGGCTAGCGGCTGTCTCCTGCGGCGGCGATGTCGGTCGACGGCTGGCGGCACACGGTAGTTGGGCTGTTGGCGCGGCTCCGGCGGCTGACGGCACTATCGCCGGAAGCAGCGGCACCGGTGTCTTCCGGGCGTGTTGGCGGCTGGCAGGAGCATTAGGGCAGCATGGGTATTGGGCCTGTTGTTGGGCTGCTTTTGTTTTGATGTTGGGCCTAGTTTAATTATTTGGGCCCAAATATTTTAATTAAAAGGATATTGGGCTGCAGTGTCCTATTTTAATTAAGGAGTATTTGGGCTGATGATTAAAAGGCCCAATTCAGTAATTATATTAGATGCTGCTCAATTTTAATTTGGTTTTGGGCTTTTGGGCCCAAATTTTAATTAAATGGCAATGGGCTGCTGGACTAATTAATTTTAATTAATTGTGGGTATTTTGATGTTGGGCCAAGGTTAAATATTGGGCTAGACCTTTATGCTGAAATTGGCAAAATAAATGGGCTTAATTATTTTAATAATGGGCTGCTCATTTTATGCTAATGAAGTTTGGGTCAGCTGGACCTATTTAATTGATCCAACACATTATGCAATTAATTATAATATATAACTGATTTAATTACTTTAACTTGACAATTAATTGTTATATATGAAAGACATGTTCTATGTGATTTATTTATTTAAATTGTTGTTAATAGAAGCATGTCTTAGTTGTATATTTTATTCTGGAATATTATATGCATGTTTAAAACCCTTGGTAATTAAATAACTAAGTGGGAGAGGGGATTGGTAAAAAATTCCCGCGGCCTCCATTATTGGTTTGTAAGTGATGTGAGTAAACTTGCGTGTTGGCATAGACCTTCCTCCCTAACGGATGAGTTTATTCACGGATAACTGGTACAGACTTCATAAATAATTATTGTTTGTAATGTGGCACATAAACTTGCGTGTTGGCATAGGCCTTCCTCCCTAACGGATGAGTTTGTGTGCGGTACACTGGTACAAACTTATAATTGATGATTGTAGGAAGCTACCCGAGCGCGTGTGTACTTCTCCAACTGTAAGGCACATAAGCTCGCGCAGTAGACTTGGGATCAAATAATGGTGTACACTTAGGTGTAAATAATTAGTATCCTCCCCAACGGAGTCACTGTTATTATTTGCATGGCTAAAGAGTAACCGACTATTAATTATTTTGTCATAAAGTTAGGTTGACAAATGAAATTAATGGGTAAAACCTTCTCTTGTAAATGTTCGGGTTTGTAAACGTCCACACTAACGTGGCTTGCAGACTCACGGTGCTTGAGATGTCGGTGAATTTTATTTTATATTGTTTTGAGGGAAACAATATAAAAGGATAAAATTCGAAGTTTTGATCAGTAAATTTATTTGTGATTCTCTGAATTTCGAATGGTTTTATTTCACTTATTGTTAACTAAAAGACATTATATTTACTTGTCCAAATTAGATGATTAGAAAAGAATCGTGGTTTTGAAAATTACTGCTTAAGAAAATACATGTGTGTTTTCACAAAGGACGTCTCATGATGCCTATTAAAGTCTCTAGTGAAGAGATGAGAGGTTCATAGAAATATGATGGTCTCATGTAACTCTTCGGATACTTGAGTAAATTAAAAGGCAGAAGATCATGGTTGAATTGATGAATGAATTTGAAAAGCTTGGAATAGAAATTGAAAGGGAAACCTAGATCAATTTATTCTTCATAATTTGCCGGGATGTTTTGAGCAAGTTCTACCTGAAATACGAGAGGTTGTATATGGTGGGAAACTTCTGACAAAACATATGACAAAAGAAAGCCATTTTCATCATGATGTGAACTAGTTTAATATCTTATTTACTAATAGTTTAAACATGATTAGTGATGGCATCTACTGGCACGAACTGTGTAGATACAGGAATCACTAAATGTTTATCACTAAGTAAGGATAAGATTGTTATTGACATGGGTAAAACTACAAATGTAGTGGCTATTGCAGTGGGAGATGTTTATTTATCTAATGATAAGAATAAACGATTGTTTATGAGAAATTGTCTTTACGTATGTTTCATAGAAAGAATTTGATTTCGGTTTCTATGCATTAACGGATGGATACTTCATTTCATTTAAATGACATGGTCATAATAATGAGGAATGAGGCTATAATCCGTTAAAGTACGTTGGTGGATAATATGTAAACTCTTGAATCATGTACATCCCACAGATGCAATAAATAGTAATTAAATAATGCATCTTCTAATATAAGTAAGAGAAAGGAACCTTCGTAAATGAACTAAACATACATTTGGCATCTAAGATTAGTTCATTTTACTTGAGTAGGATTCAAAAGTTGATAGCCAATGGACCGTAAGGTTTATCTGAAGTGAAAACTATCGGACTTGCGAGTCTTACTTGGAAGTAAAAATGATTTACTGCCTTTTCAAGGCTGTGGGGTGTAGAGCCAAAGATATATATGTTGGAATTAGTTCATTCTGATTCAAGCGAACCTAACAATATCCAGACGAGAGGTGGTTATGAATATTCAAAGATTATTCTGGATGCCGATATATTTATTTGATGCATTGCATGTCTAAGTTCTTGGATTAATTCAAGAATTGTAAGGCTGATACAGTGAAGCGTCATGAAAAATATATCATATCATTGCGATTCAATCGTGATGATGAAAACCTCTTAGGATAGTTAGGAACTAATAATCAGAAGTTGAGATTAAATCTCAAGTTGTCTACACCGGGCGAGCCCCAGCTGAATGGTGTGGTGGAAAGAAGGTGTAAGACTCTTATGGTTATGATTAGATAGATGATGAATTATTTGGAATAATTAAATTCATTTTATGGATATGCCCTAGATACAGTAATTCGTGAAACGTTTGTCTGTATATGGGATATTCTAGAAAAATGGAGGGTGATTTATATAGTCCAAAAGATCGAAGGGTAATTGTTAACTCAATAACTAGATTTTTGGAAAAGGACTATGTAATAAATCACAAACCCATGTATAAGTTGTTCTAAAGGAAGTGAGAGGAAAACACTAAGTGTAAGTACCAAGTATACAAGAGGACATACCACAAGGTAAACTGCAACGCGTGTCACGTCTGATACACAATTACATGTAGTGTCTTGTCGTAGTGGGAGGGTTGTGTGACAACCCATAAATATATGTTTTGGGAGAGTAGTGAGACTTGATCCCTAGTAAATATGGTATTATCCCACGGATACGACTTAGCACTACAAGATTAAAATGCGGAATCTTAGTAAGTTGTAATGAATGATGAAATAAAAGAGGATCATACGGTAAGGTGAAAACCTTGGAAGCAAAGCTTGTTGCGAAAAGGTGTACTCAGAAAGAAATGGTTCGATTATGAGAAAACCTGTTCGCTTGTAGCTATGCTTAGTTGATCCGGATTCTTTTAAATTTTGCTGCTCATATTGAATTATGAGGAACAGCAAATAGATGTCAAGACAGCTTTCCTGATTGGAAGTCTTGAGGAAAACATCTATGTGAAGCAACCAGAGTGATTCATTGCAAAGTACTAATAGCATTTTGATAGTAAGCTTAAAAGTGTCCAGCGATGGACTAAAGCAAGCTTTGAGATCGTGAAGCATCTGTTTTGATTAGGTAATCCAGTGGCACGGATTTAAATCAATCAGCGGATGTATCTTGTGTATTGTAAAGAGTGACGGAAACGTGGTGGTGGTTTTTGTACTATACGTAGATAGTATCTTGCTCATTGGAGACAATGAAAGAGTATTATCGGGCGTATGGGTACGGTTAATAAAGCGGTAGATATGAAGGACTTAAGAAAGGCAAATATATCATTTTGATCACGGTAATACGGATCACAAGAAAGGACATTATGCTTATCTCAAGTTTCATAAATGATACAGTCCATACTCGTTTAGCATGTGAATTTATCTTAGTGAATGTGTCTTTGAGATACAAAAAGAAGACAAAGTAGATGAAAGCGGTTCCTTATGCTTCGGCGAATAAGGAAGCTTAATCTAAGGAATGCTATGAACGAAGTTGGATATCTGTTTTGCTGAATGCAAGAACAGTGGGTATCAACGTAATCCGGAACAAGAATGATGAACTGTGGTAAGACATATATGAAGTGCCTGAGAAGGACTGGAAATCATATATAGACTTACTGAGCAGATTCACTGCTTCTTGTGGATTACGGAGATTCGGATTTTTTAATCAGATTGAACAGTAGTAAATTCTCCTCAAAGGTTATGTGTTTAATCTTAGGAAGTAGGGTCATAATGTGGAGGAGTGTTATATAAAAATATATTTCAGACTCCAGATTCCATCATGGAAAGATGATAAATTGGAGCCTATGAGGCAGCCAAAGTATCTATATGACTCTAGAAACTTCAAGATGGAATTTGAAGTGTTTCTAAGTTTGCCCAAGGTAATCACAATTTACATTGTTGATATTGGTGCAGTTGCAAACTTGAAGGAATCACGAGTCCATAAGGCAATTAAACACATGGAGCGCAAGTACCACCTGTTACGAGAAATCGTATGATGAGGGGAAGGTTGTTGTCACCTAGATTGCATCGGATGATGACCTAGTAAACTATTTACAAGGACCTTAAGGCGAGAGCTTTTAATGGTCGTGTAGTGGTAGTAGGAATCAGATGTATGGCAGAATACATGACAGCATAGTCTTTTAGTATAAGTGGGAGATTGTTGGATTGTATACTAAAAGTCTAGCTTTAGTATGAACAATGTCATAACAATATTTGAAATGAGAATCATTGATCAAATGATTGCATCTTATAATTTATTTTATATGCATGATGCAATAGTCCATTTACTTTATACTGTAGATAATATGTTGTGCGACAACACGCGGAAGATCATATTATCGGTTTCCTTATAAAGTATAAACAGATGCTCACAACTGAGATAGACGGGGACTCTCTATCGGTATGGTTGTAGTGTGGTTTGGTATTAGCTTGTCTTGGCTATAGAATCACATTAGTGCACTTGTGTGTATTGAGCAGGACCGCCTGAGATCGTTCTTCTTATACTGACTATATAGTAGAACTTGATCTCTGTTATTATGGAAGTTCGTGCTCTTAATCCCTATACAATAACCTCGACACGTAGGGCAGTATGTATTTCTTTGATTCATCAATGGGTGAGATTTATAAGTATTAAATCAACAAACTCGGTGAGTTGGGAAGTAGTGCTGTATCTATGGTGTGCTGTTGATTGTAGAAGGAATCCATGTCCATCATAGGTTGATGATGTCCCCTTGAGGAGCTCATAAGGTTTATCATGTAAATCTTGCAAGTGGATTAATTTCCGGTATGATAAAAAGGTTGAGTGGTACTACTCTCGGACGAGATATTAATTAATTAGAGTTGTCAGTAACTTAATTAATTAATGGACATTGAATATCTTAAACATGGGGAGACTATCGGGCTTATAATAAGAAGGAGCCCAGAACATAATTTGGGATTGGATGGGTAGTGCAATAATAATATTTTAGTGGACTATATTATTATTATTGGATTTAATTAAAAGCTTTGGGCTAAGCTTGGTTAATTAAATTCAATTGAGGCCCAGCCCAATTTCTCCTCCTGGTCCCTGCAGTAGCCCTTATAAATAAGTTATCTCAGTTCCTGTTAACCCTAAGTCAGTGCCTCATTTGACAGTTAGAAAGAACAGGAGCAGATTGAGAGAATCCTGCGGATTTTGCCCACACAACAGCAGGATTCAACTTGGGACATACTGCAGAAGATTGAGAGGTGGTTCTCTGCAACGGTTCATCCTCTACATCAACCCAGAAGTACGGTAAACAAGATTAAATTGCTTCCGCTGTTACTGTTTACCTGATAACCTAAACGGATCACGTTGAACCGCACGATCCAATTGCCAACAATAATAACAATAACAATAACAATAATAATAATAATAATGATGATGGAGTAATAATATGAAGAATGAGCACATTGACCACTATTCGAGCCTATTATTGAACGCATTCACGAGCCTATAATCGAACACGTTCGTGAGCTTTATAAATGAACATGTTCGTGAGCCTATAAACGAACATGTTTGCGAGCTTTTAAACGAATATGTTCGCAAACACGTTCGCAAGCCTGTAAACGAACACGTTCGCGAGCTTTCGAGCCGAACACCCTCGTGCTCGAGTTCGGCTCGAAAAAATAATCGAGCTCGGCTTGGATCATTTTTTTCACGAACGAACTCGAATGAATTTTTTTCGAATCGAGTCTCGAATAGTTTACGAGCGGCTTGATTCGTTTACATCCCTAAATATGGCCCACCACTTCCCTCTAATACAACTACCCACTTTACGTATAATAATAATTCTCCTGAATCCACGTGCAAAAAGCAAATGGATACTTTAGAACCAGACAGAGGAAGTATGTTTTAATCTATATGCAAAAAGCGAATGTAAACATCAACGCAGGATGGAAGGAATATGTGTTAGGTGAAAGTTGTAAAATTGAAATTTAAATAACTTTAGAGGTTATGAATAAAAGTTTTTTTTTTATTTTTCAAGATTTTATGAGATGGAAAAATGTATGAAATGTGATTGGTTATATGTGGCAGCATAAGTATTTTTTTACTAATCTTATTGATTTGTTAAGATGTAAATAAATTATTTACAATAAATAAAGAATACTCCCTCCATCCCACTCGAAGAGTCTCTTTTTTCTATTTTGATCGTCCCAATCAAACAGTTCACTTTTTTTTACGCACATGGGACCCACACACATCCACTAATACAATTAAAATATGGGACCCACACTCCCACTAACACAACTACTCACTACACATTAAATAATAATACTCCTAAATTCACGTGTCAAAAAGCAAAAACTATCCTTAGTGTGAGACGGAGGGAGTAGAGTATATACTAGAAAGTGATAGCAAATTTGAAAGTGATAGCAAATTTGAATATGATGCATATGTAATTGAGGTTTAATATTTAAAGTCTTTTAACAAATTTGGAAGGGGAGAAAATAGAAAATATGCAAATTTATTTATTCTTTTCTAAAAGTTTAGAAGCCAAGATCAAATAATTATAATTAATGAATCCATTACAAATATAATCAAGAGAGCAATTTGGTATAATCAATTCCACCAAATTAATTGGCGGAACATGTCTCCTCACATTTTTTAATTAATTTCTTCTTCTTTATTAATGTTGTTATTGAGATTTCTTTTAATTTATTATACTTAAAAGACTATTATACTCTAAACCCTAGAGGTAAAATATACCCTAAACAATAAGAGTGAAATTACAATTATACCATAAACCTTAAACTTTAAGGGTAAAATATACATTAAACCATAAGAGTGAAATTACAATTATATCATAAACCCTATAGGTGAAATTACAATTATATCCTACACCTTAAACCTTATAGATAAAATATACCCTAAACCACAAGGGAAAAATTACAAATATATCCTAAACTCTAAATCCTAAGGGTGAAATATACCATAAACCATAAGGGTGAAATTATAATTATACACTAAATTCTATGGATGAAATATATCCTAAACCCTATGGTGAAATTATAATTATACCATTAGAATTAATCATAAACTCTAAGAATAAATAATGGGTAAACCTTATGCATAAAATATACTCATATAAAAATGAGATGATATTAGGTGCACCCGAGTGCAAGGGTGCACTCATATGTGTATAATTTATTCTATTTTGTATACATGTTTCTTAATAATTGTATTATTTTTTCACACTAAGTTTTTCATTTAAAAAACTAGTATACATATGTGTATAACTTTTTATTCAATTGTGTGTACATGTTTTTTAATAATTGTATATTTTTTACAATCAATTTTTCATTAAAAACTAACAATTAAATTGTATACATTTTTATTTATAATTGTATACGTTTTTGTTTATATTTGTATACGTTTTTTAAAGTGGTGCACCTTAACTTAGGGTGTACCCAGATCAGATGCACAGTATAATTAGCCTTTAAAAATATACTTTAAATCATAAGTTGAATTTACAATTATATCTCTAAAATTAAAATTTAATAAAAAATTAAAATAAAACAAAAGAAAAGGAAAATTAAAACGAAAAAAAAATTAAACAAACAGCTATGGTATCAACGAATGGGGGTGAGGTTGGGGTGGCAACCGTGAATTAGAGGGGTGAGGTTGGGGTGGAGGCCACGGTGGTTGTATGAAATCCAAAAAAAAAAACACCAAGTTATTTACACTCCCAAAAATACTAAAGTAATACTTAGTTCTAGATATACTTCACTGAAAAAGAAAATTATATATTTCAATTACTAAATACACCCCGTTTATGACAACTTTACCCTTTTAATTAACTATACCTAAATTACTAAGAACTAATTAATCACAAAATTATAAAAAAAATAAAATGAAGAACAGAAGCGGCGCTGTGAAGGTGGTCGTGTCGCGACTCCACAAAAGATAAAGTAGAGGGAAGAAGTTCAATACCTTCGATTCATGTCAAGTAAGTACATTTAATTTTTGTCTTTGCCATTTCCCTTCTTCATACACGAATTCTAGGGTTTAGGTTGGTTTTAACTTAGGAAATTAAGCATGGAAATTTGAATTTGTGTTTATATAGTATGTGGTTGTACTTATCCTGCAATTTTGGGTTGAAATTTCCATGAATTAAAAGCAATTAGATAGGTTTCTGAGCAGGTTTATGAATTCCAAAACCCGCTGAACTTTGTTGTGTTCAACCGCTGCAGTCGAACACCTTATATTGTTCGATTGTTGCAATCGAACGACGTATTTCTGTTGGTTTTTTTTTCTCATTTGTTACTTTCTGCTGGGCCTGGAAGAGATGAGCGCAGATGAGGCGCGGGCTATGGTGCAGGAGGGGGACCTGGATGGAGACGGTGCACTACCGAGATCTGCATTTAATTGGTCAGACTCACCCCAGGAATCTCAAACATGGAGTTCTGCATTTTAATCATGGAGGATGCTCAAACATAGCTCTACAGGGCCATCCAACACCATCCCTCCGCTTGACCACTGCCACTAGATTTTTTTTGTTTTCCAACGCCTCTCCTCTCTGTTCTGTTGTGTGAATGAATCTGCTTTTACTTATTATTATTTTTACTGTTAGGATTTTTGGATTGTTTATATATATAAGAATGACCTGATAATTTATGTTGTAGAGTGATGTCCAAAGGATAGATTTACATAGAAGCCATATCAGTCAGTGAAAAATTTTCTAAAATTTTTTAATTCTGTTGTAGGTTTTCTCATATGATTCTTAGTGATGAAGAAACTGAAAGCACCATTAATGGGGTTTTAAGAATTCATATGGTTTAGAGATAGGGTTTAGAGTTGATCGTAGTAGTGAATATAATGATGGGGTGCATTTAGAAATCTAATTAGGGTGTATTTAGAAATTTAATTATAGTTATCTTATTTTATTATTTATAAAAGGGTATTTACGTCTTCTCACATAATCATATATTAAATCTATGATTAATGTGGTTCATTTAGTAGATTTGGGGTACAAATACCCGCCCCTTACTATTATCATACATGTTTATGTATTACTCCCTCTGTCCGGTTCTAAGGTATCCATTTGTTTTTTGTATGTAGATAGTTCTAAGGTCTTTATTTGCTTTTTGCACATGGATTAAGTAGTATTATTATTATAGGTAAAGTGGGTAGTTGTGTTAAAGGGAAGTGTTGCGTTATTGTGTACTTTTTTTACTAAATAGAGGAAATTGATATCTTTGAAGCGAACGCCAGTGAAATGGATATCTTATATTTGTTAACTGGTGTACATGTCGAATAGAAGAATAAATTCAATCCGTTTAATTAAAGCATAAAGTATCAAAATATTGTTTAGGTTTTATCGTCTCTTCAATATGTTAATCGTATTACACAAAAAGACACTAGAAAATAGAAATTGAGCTAGCCATCACTTTGACATAAGAGAAATACTAGCATGATACTAGTTGCTTGGTGTTTCATTTCAATAACATTATTTCTTCAATTTCCCTAAAACATAGTATTATTTTTATCATTTCAATTGATTTCATTATGAATTATATCATTTCTCCAATAAATATAATAATTCATTTCACCCTTAAATATATTAATTTTATCATTTTATTTCATTTTATTATAAAATATTCATTTATTTGGTTACCCTGACAAAAAGATTAAAATAACATTCAAAACTCATTCTCTACGCATTATAATATTATATTATATCCATTCAATTATACATTTATGTATTCCTTATTTGTTTATCCCACAAAACCCTTCACAACCTCAAAAATAATTTTAATTTTAAATTTGTCATTTATTTTCCACACACATACTATTACTTTATATATTCTTTTATTATGTAAAAATACTAAAATATAATTTAAAGTCAATAAAATTGATAAAACAGAATAATTTTTTTTTAAATGACATGAAACAGTAAATAGAAAATGTTCTTCAAAAGGAATGAATATTTTTTAATTTATGTGAAAAAATAGAACGAATATCTTATGGGGGAATGACAGGAATGTTTTATACGACAAACCACCGCACTTTTGAATGACATATGATACTCAGTCCGTCCCACAATAAGAGTGTATTTTGTCATTTTTGTTTGTCCCAACATAAGAGGAGTATTACCCTTTTTAGTAAAGGGACCCACACAAAACAATTAATATACTTCCATGGGACCCTCAAACTACACTACCTACTCATTTTACACTAAAATATTATTTCTCTCTCCTCATTTACACATTAAATATTATATCTATTAATTTACGTGCAAAAAAAAGTGTCACCCTTTTTGTGAAACGGAGGAAGTATTACTTTATCAAATATTTATAGTTGTAAAAAAATAAAATTATCATACGTAGTATTTTCGCGGAAAGTTAAATATTATGCCTAAATTTCATAAATTTTTTCATCATGATATATATATATTAACACTTTTGATCAAAACAAATACTTGCATAAATTGAATTTATCCTACACGTTTTGCCGAAATTAATTACTCTTTAAAAGATGAAAATTATTTTTTAGAGTTATAAGTATTACACTTTCCAATAAAAAGAATATTATTCCTAAAATTCTGATATATTATAATTTATATTAATCTTGTTAAAATAAATAATGTACCACTATTTTTTATTTAAAAAAATAATAGTTCATCTTGAGTAATTTTGTGGGATAAGTCTTGTTGAAACCGTCTCACGTAAGCTCTTGCATGATACAAATAAAAAGTGATAACCTCATTAATAAAAAGTCATACTTAATTGATAAAGTGATAGAGCTCAATCGGTGAAAAGTGATGATAGTGTAGGAACTATTTCATTAACAATTTATAATATAAATAAAAAGTGATAATATTTTTATATCGAAAGTGATAATGATATTAACATTTTTTTTATCCATTTTACATAAAGACTTACGTTATGTGAGACGGCCTCACACACATTTCTACTAAGTTTTTATATGTAATGGAATTAAGAAGTATGAATTAAAGCCGTCTTCGACATTCCAAAAATATCACTTTCAAAAGAATTACTATATAAGAACAATTTGTGTTGTTTTTAATCACAATAAATAAATACGCTGATGCTAAAAGACAGTTAATTGTAAACCTATCAAACACTTATTAGAACGATGCTTCCAATCTTTAAAAGTGTTTTTTGGGTAAAGCTTTAAAAGTGATAACTATTAGTATCGCTCTAACCAAGAAAAGCTTTACCATAATATTATTACCTACACATACAGAGTATGGCAAAAATTTATGTGATATTAAAAACTTATGTAACCCAATTAAGTAGTGATAACATTTTTAATAAAAAATAATACTTAATTTATTAAAAGTGATAATAGTACAATGAACTATTTCATGAATAATTTATAGTATATAAAATATATATATATATATTTTTTTAAAATGATAACATTTTTAATAAAAATAAGAGTAGGTCTTGCGTTAGATCATTTTTCACTTTTTAAAATAGTTATCACTTTCGCTATAAAATGTTATCAATTTTTATTTATACTTTAAATTGTTCATGAAAGAACAGTATCACATTTCATTAATTTATTACTTCATCCGTCCCAAAGAAGTTGGTACAATTTTTTTTTGGCACGGAGATTAAGGAGTGTAATAATTTAATGTAAAGTGGAGTAAAATGAAGTGAGAGAAATAATATTTAATGTGCAGTGGGTAGTTGTATTAGAGGTGATATGTGGGGCCCATGAGAATAGATTAATTATTTTTTGTGTGGGTCCATGTATTAAAAAGGAAATGTGTCAACTTTAGTGGGACAAACCAAAAAGGAAAGTGTGTCAACTTGTATGAGACGAAGGAAATATCATTTTCCTTCAAAAAAGTTATCATTTTTTGGCCTTCTCACGTTGCCTAAAAATAATAACTAATTAAAAAAATATAAAATTATCTTACTGTGAAACGGTCTCACGTAAGACAATCCAATAGAGTATAAGTTAGAGTAAAATAAGTAAATAAAAAGAAAGAAAAGATAAAGAAAGATACCCAATAAGCAGCAGTGAAACCAGCTACACCAGAGGAGAGGTGAATAACGAAGCCACCGGAGTAATCAATAATCCCCATCTTAGCCAACCAGCCACTAGGACACCATATGCTGTATGCACCCACGGTGTAGGAGAATGTAAGCCACAGCGGCACGAATATCATCCACGCGACGAAGCTCATCCGTCCCAGCAACGCGCCGGCGATCAGGATCAGCGTGATGGCCGCGAACACAAACTGGAAGTAGAGCATCGTGGCATTCGGAAACTTGTACGTGTCCCACGCCTGCTTCAACAGCACGTGCTGATCCAGGGCGTCGTCGATCTTCCCCAGGAACGGCAGGAAGGTGTTCCCGAACGACATCTGGTACCCCCACCCAACCCAGCAGACCAGCACCGCTGCGAAGGAGTAAAGGGCCATGAACGCCGAGTTCACGGCCCACTTCTTCTTCACTATGCTGCCGTACAGGATGACTAGGCCCGGGATGCTCTGCAGCCCCACCATCGTGGCTGCCGTCAGCTGCCACGCGTTGTCGCCTTTGCTCATCCAGTCCGGGCTTGCAATGTCGGGCTGGAGGCCTGACGGCAGCCACTGGTACTTCGGGTCGGTCATCTCTTAGGCCGCCTTGTTTGTTTGTTTAGGGTGAATAGAGAGAATGTGTGAAGAGTGGAGTGTTTACACTTATAATACACTCCACATATATATGTATAGGTTTTGGATTCTTTCGTAATTTCGAAACTTGTGTAGACAGAAAAATGTGCAATAACTTATTGGTAGAAATGAGCTTCCTCGTTAAATTATTATTACTTGTATAATTTGTAGAATAAATTAGACATGATAAATAATTTAATTAATAGTGGACCGCCTCCCATTACATATATAGTACTCTCTACGTGGTTTGGTTTACCTTTGCTTTTTACACGTAAATTAATGAATATAATATTTTAATCTGTAGTGGGTAATTGTATTTGTATAGTGGGTGGGGCCCATGTAAATATAATAATTATTTTGTGTAGATCCCATTTACCAAAGGAGAAATATTTACTTTTTTTGGAACTGACCAAAATGAAAAAGTGTACACCTAATTGTGAGGATAAAACCTTTTTAGTCTCATAACTTTTCTCATGGTCTTTTTTAGTCCCAAAAAAGATAAATTTGTCAAATTAGTCCCACCGGCGAAGAAATAGGGCCAAAAACATCCTATTTTCGCCGGAAAAAACTGACATCACCTGGAAACATCCACGTCACAGCCGGAATCCTAGAATTCCAACCGGTATGATGACGTGGCACCTGATGGCAGGTGAGTCAGCGGGATAAGAGTCTATTCAGTCCCATAACTTTCCTCATGTTCTATTTTAGTCCCAATAAAGATAAGTTTGTCAATTTAGTCCCACCCTTATAGAATTAGGACCAAACAAGTCCTATTTTCGCTGAAAAATGCGGACATCATCGAAAAATGGCACGTGATTGTCAAGTGACAGCCGGAATCGTTGATTTTCAGTCAAAATTAATATTATTTTAATACCAACAAGGCATTTTTATTTTCTAAAATTTTAAATAATTAGGAAAAAAATTATTAAGGGTCATCAGCCCATTTCTCTTCTGGCACGAAATCGCCGCCATCAAGGCCCACATCACAAACACCAGAACTTCGCCAGCAACCATGATTTCGCCATCGGCCATGACACCGATCGAAATTGTTTAAATAAAAATATCTTATTAGCATAAAAATAATATTTAATTTGTTGACTCACCTGCCATCAGGGCGCCACGTCATCGTCCCGGTTGAAAAATGACGATTCCGATGATGTCAGCATTTTCCGGCAAAAATATGATGTTTTGGCCCTATTTCTTTGCCGATAGGACTAATTTGACAAACTTATTTTTTTTGGGACTAAAAAGGCCCATGAAGAAAGTTATGGGAGTAAAAAGGTTTTTATCCCCGTGGGACAGTAATTGAAATGCAAGAAAGAAAAAAATGCAATTATTATTTCTTATATTTGTATTTTTTAAAGGTATAATTTTCTTTAATCACATGCATATTACTTATTCTAAGGCAAACATAAGACACCATTTTATGGGAATATTTCCGTGATGGAGATAAAGTAATAATATTTTAATAAAAAGTGATGTTCAGATTAATGAAAAGTGATAGTGATAGTGATACAGTATATATTTCATTAACAAATCTTAGTACAAATAAAAAGTAATACTTCCTCCATCTCATTTCAATGTTAATGTTTGTTTTTTGCACGTTGATTAAGGAGTATAATATTTTAATAGATAGTGGGTGGAAAGATATAATATTTAATGTAAATTAGGTAGATGTATTAGTGTTGGATGTGGGGTCCATGGTGATATATTAATTGTTTTAGGTGGGTCCCATATTCCAAAAAGGAAAATGTAAACATTGAAATGAGACGCCAAAAATAAAAATATGTAAACTTTGAAATAGGACGGAGGAAACAATATTTTTAACAAAAAAATGTATAATATTTTTAATAAAAAGTGTTAATTATTTTAAAAAACAAAAATACGATTTCTCACAAATGTTTTCCTTTGTTCAACAGTGTGATATTGGAGATATTACACTGAAATGACTTAAGAAATCCAAATGGATGTATGAAAGCTTTTAATTAGTCGGCATAAATCTTCTGTTGCATTTTGATGTTACATACTCCCTCCGTCTCATTCTAATGATTACATATTTTCTTTTTGGTTGTCACATTCTAATGGTTACGTTTCCCTATTCGGTATGTGGCCAATACAAATTAATTAATTCTCTTTTTCTGGGTCCACATATCACACTAATACAATTATCCACTATATATTAAAATATTATTTTTTTTACTTCAATACAACATTAAAATATTATATTCTTTTATTCCGTGTAAAAAAGCAAACGTAACCATCCTATAGCATGGGGAGGAAGTATTCTACTGCTATCCATTGAATGAATATTAAAGATGAGGTCATCAGAGAAATTACAGAAGAGTATTATTGGATAATTTTTGACGGAGAATTCAATTGCAAATTCACAATCATTGTTGGAGAGACTAAGTAAAGCGCAGGTAATTGGCTTTCTTGGGGATTCCGAGTGTATTATTAATAAGGAAATTTATTATTTAACAAACATTTCTTGTTATCTCGTAACTTTGTTGTCTCCAGAACCTTATCGTATCTCATTTGCTTTGTTTGATTTATAATAATAGAATCTCTTAATGTAATGATATCAAATATTTTTAATTAACTCATAAACAATTCCATGAAATTTGTTGGAACAATAATGCCTATTATATTTGTATAAGGAAAATTACATTTTTGTTTCATACAAGAAATCTTATTTTATTTTCAACGGTGTGACTATTTAACCCCATTATATTTTTTTTATATGAACCCCAATATCGATTATAAAAAGGATAAAATATTTACTATATATACCCATTTTTCCCTTTATACCTCTTTATAATTTATTTTAATTATTAAATCTTAAATTCATCCATTAATATTCGACAGCATAAATCACTGGTGATGGCCAAAGATGGTGAGATTTTCCGGCATGTCTCGGTATATAAAGAAATGGTTAACCATAAACAAACCTCAACTAAGAAAAATAATCGGACTTTCTTCTCTTTTATGTGTCAATCATATACTTTTTTCATCCCATTGATAGATAACCATTTGTTTTTTACATGAAGATTAAGAGTATGAGTAGATCTACTGTGCAATTGGTGCAAACTAATAATATAACACAAATTAGAAAATGGGTTCAATATAAAAGAAAAATGGGATACTTACTTATAGGTGTAAATTATACCCTATTATTACTTTTAAGTGTGTCATCCTAAAATAAATACTATGAGATACCAAATTACATGGCACAATCCCAAATATAAATAAAGTCTTTTTTTATTTTCCAGATTATTTTTCAAATTTTTTCCCAATATCAGAATATGCATGTAAATTTCAAAATATAGTTTTTTTAATTATCCAAATTTTTTTATATTTTTTTTATTTTCCAGATTTTTTCCTTATATCACAATCTGCACAATCTATACAAAAACTGCATAATATAGTTATATTATTACACAACCCTTATATTATTGCACAACCCAATATAATTATACAATTACATTATTGCACGATTCAATTATGAGATTTCACTATCTTACAAGAAAAAACAAATGTAATATGAGATTAATAACTATAAATTATATTATTGTTTATTAAAATTATAATTACGTACATGACATAATTATAGTTGGATAACACCATCCAACCAGCACAGCACAATTAATATATATTTTTGCATAATTCATTAAATGTGTTTGCACAATTAGGTGTAAATTTGCACAACATAGTTACATTGTTTCACAACTAATGTATTATTTTGAATCTTTACAAACAACTATACAAAAGCTTGTATATGGAATTCTTGTAGCTGCTTGTATATGGAATTCTTGTAGCTTTTAAGTCCAGTTAGAGTAGCAGCTTCTCTTCAACTTCTTCTTCAATAATTCTGGATGATTCTTCATTGTGAGAAAAAATTCCAAATGAACTTCATAAATTAATCCCATGGCACAATGTGTGATGAACCAGATTTGGTGAGCATAATTCTTTTAGCAATACGAAAGAGATCGCTCAAAGAGATGTATAGTCCGGAACTTACGCGACGACAATAAATTGGCAGCAGATCTCAATCTCAATCAAATTGGCAGCAGATCTCAATCTCAATCAAATTGGCAGCATATCTCAATCTTAATTCTCCTTGGTGATGGCACGATGTGTTGCAGATAGGATACGGGTTGGGTTGCAGATGCAGCATGATGGGAATGGGTTGGATTGCAGACGCAGGTTTTGTGTGAGAAAAAATTGATGATTTATTAAATAGAAAAATTAGAGAGAAAGGGGGACGAGATAAATTAATTAGCGTGAAAATAGGAAGTTGATCTTATCAATAACAAATAAAATCTAATTTTAAATATTTAATTAATATTAGGGTTATATTGGGTATATTATTTCAAATTTTTGTATCTTATAGTAATAAATTTGGATCGTAGTATCTGACAGTAATAACTCTCCAATGTGGTGTAGTTGAGAGTAATTAATCCAAGAAAAATAACCCGGATGATATCACTTATTCTCACTCGTTGGACCCTTCCCCTCCTCTCTCTTCTCTCTTCTCCCTCCCATCTCCACATTTTCTTCGTGTCTAGCCGCCACCGCACCAATCTCCGATCTCAACTTCTGCGCCCACCTCCTTCTTCTTAGATCTCCTCTCCGATCTCAACCTCCGTGCCCTGTCTCTTAAGATTTGTCGCGCCGCCTCCTTCCTCACCAATCTCAACCTCAGGTAGTTTTCTCCGATCTCAACCTTCGATGGTTTTCTCCCATTTCAACCTTCGGTGGTTTTCTCGATCAAAATTTCAGAGATCCATTGACAATTTTTTTATCAAAATTCCAGAGAATTATTAAAATCAAAGGTTAAATTAGGTTGACGAAGGAATTGACGGATCATTTATCGCTCAGACAGGTTGAGCGCATGTATGTGTTTGGCTTTGATTTAATTGGGCTAGGAAGATCTTCGACGTGAGGATTTGAAATTGGCGGCTAGATTCAATAGATCTGTGTGTTGTGTGGATGATCGATGGGTGAAATTGGGGATACATTGAATGAAGATGATATGAAAATTTCATGTTCAAGGTGAAAAATCTCAGATTTGGGCGAATAAAGATGTTTTAAAACATGAAAGTTTAAACATGTTAAACTGTATTACTATTTTGATAATGGTGTATTACTTATTATAATTAATGTATATGTCTTAATGTATTAATTTTTAGAGTTAAATGTAAAATTAAAATGAATGAGAAATACATTTAATGAAGATGATATGAAAATTTGATGTTCATAAAGTGAATTTGATGTTTTAAAACATGTAAGTTTAAACATGTTAAACTTAATTACTATTTTGATAACATTGTATTACTTGTTATTAATTAATGTATATGTCTTAATGTATTAATTTTTAGAGTTAAATGTAAAATTAAAAATGAATGAGAAAAATATTGATTATCATATTTATTTTATTTAAAAAAATACGAGTATATACGTTTGTGAATTATAATTAATATAATTGAGTGTGAGCACAGTGAGTTGAGTATAAATATATTAATTTGTGGATCACAACAATGGATACTTTATATTGGAACGGACCAAAATGACAAAATAGATATATATTAAGAAAACGAAAGAAGTAACTAATAGCACAGTAAATATTACACATAAAGAAATGTCGAGCCTCATAAATATATAATTAGTTCCCTACAAGAGGTAAATTGCATAGTTAAAAGAGACATCGATTAGTGAAGGTGAGGTGATCAGATGGAGATACTGTAGATTGGTTAAGTGGGTCAGAATGGAGGATCAATTAAAATATGGCCCAATGGGCCTAAACAATATATATAGGCTTAGAGCCTCCCACTATTTACAGTGCTATATAGTTTGAAAAATTAAATATCTCACTAGTTAATTAGACTAGGACTTGTAAAAAATAACGAAATTTCGGTATACAGTACTTAACATATCGAAAAATACCAAACTTACCTAAATTTTAGGTATACCAAAATTTTTGGTAAAGTATGATACCGTATTGAATTTTTTGATAAAATAAAGGTATGGAAAATTTTAAAACTGCGGTATTTTGATATATACCGAAATACCGTAAATTATTTTACTAAGGTACATATACTTAAAATAAATTCTAATATATTAAAACTATTGACCCATCATTGAATTTAGTGAAATTTTAGAGAACATAAGTGTAAGCACTATAGGGTTTCTTATTTTAAATTTAGAGTATAATTGTAATTATTTTAATTTTAATTTTAATTTTAATCTAAGAGTGTGTATTAATTTTTAATTAATTAATTTAGAACTTAATCTTTATCAGGTACATCAATCACTCATTAGGATTAAACTTTTACTTTTATTATGTTTTATTAATGTTTTTAAATTTGAACGTTTCAATACTTACGTTTGCTTTTTGCACATTGATTAATGAGCATAGTATTTTAATAGACAGTTGATAGAAAAATATAATATTTAATATAAAGTGTGTAGGTGTATTAGTATTGGATGTGGATCCAATGGTGATATATTAATTATTTTAGGTGGGTCCCATAAAAAGGAAAGCGTAAAGATTAAAATAGAACGCCCAAAATAGAAATATGTAAAGATTGAAGTGGACGGAGAAAGTACTTAAATATCAGTAAGAAAAAGGTATGTCATTTTTTTATACCGAAGTTTCGGTATATCGAACTATGGTATACCGAAACTTTCGATATGGAAAAGGTATAATTTTCTAATATCGATATTTTAGGTATGGTATAAGGTATAGATCAAAAACTTTGGTATACCATATTGCTCACGCCCACCCTAAATTAGACAGTCTTGCTTTTTGCAAAGCTCTTGCTAGGGGTGTCAACGGGGCCCCAGCCCGCGGGTACCCGGTTCGCCCCGCACGTTTTGGGCCGGCCCAGACCCGGCCAGTAGGAGAAACGGGGTGGCCCGGCCCGGACCCGTACATATACGGGGCGGGTCCGGGTATTAACTAAGACCCTCGCCGCCCCGCCCCGCCCCGGCCCCGCCCGTATATAATATATTAAAAATTAATTTATATTATATTATACAATTATTTTATATTTTATACATAAAAATTATTTATAACTATATGATATATATATTTATAAATTTTAAATTATAATTATATTTAATATTCTTATGATTATTTATTTAAATATATGAAAATTTTTTATATGATTTAAACTTTTTTAAAATTAATTATTTAAAAAAAAATGGGACGGGGCGGGGCGGACCCGCCCCGTATGGGTCTGGGCACGGGTCTTATTATATAGGACCCGTACGGGTCCGGGGCGGGTCCGAGGCAGGTTCTCCAGAAACGGGCCGGGTCCGGGTAGTTAACTACCCGGCCAGACCCGGCCCGTTGACACCCCTAGCTCTTGCTAAGTCCAATCTTTCTTACAATAATCCAAAACCATATATTATTACCAACTCATGATATCGACACAACAAAATTAACCATGGCTACAAATTTTCAGACTATAGATCATGATGATTGGATTCTCCGTGTCATTTTATGTCACACCGTAGGATAGATGACATGTAGAAGAGGGAGGGAAATTATACCATAAAAAGGAAAGTTTAAATGCTATGAGTAATGGTTGGATTTCTTTTCCCTTTTAGTGTCAATTATATAAAGTTTTGCATAGAAGATAATGTACGAAAGTAACACAAAATATCCAAATATACACGATGACCACAGTTCAAAAGGAAAGACAAAAAATCATACATTACTTATCTCAATACTCTTACTCTTGTGCTCCATAGCAATATCCTCTCCCCCATTCTTATGCAAAGACTTCTCAAACATCTCCCCATCACCCCACAGAGCATAAGCCTCCTCCCAATGCACCGCATCATCTCCACCACTCAGCTCTTCTTCAGACAACCTCAATGGAACTACGAGTCCGATCACACTCGTGGTGTGACAACGTTGAGGAGCACGATGAAAAAGACACTTAGAACCTGAATTCCCATCTGTTTCAACCCAGCCGAAACATTGCCATTATTGAAGCCATAGGCTAGGCCGGTGTAGTGCTCCCATTCAGGGACCATGTAAAAGATTGGGCAGAGGCTAGGATTTGCGAAGAAGCCGCTGAGCAAGCCGCCTAGTGTTCCGGCCACCGCGTGGGTGTGGAAGATATGCTAATCGTATTGGGCTTGCTATCTCTTTATAAGAGAAATACTAACATAATACTATAGATGTCTGAGATTTTCCTCTATACATACATGTTATGTAACGAGTATAATAAAAGATATGCGAAAACTTCTGTGACTGTTTTGCGTAAGTCCTTACGTGAGATGAACAAAAAATGACAATTTTTATAATGAAAAGAGATACTAGATTAATGAAAAGTGATAATGCTATTTCATGGATAATTTATAATATAAATGAAAAGTAATAAATATTTTATAGAGAAAGTGATAACGTTTTATTGCGAAAGTGATAACTATTTAAAAATGTGTAAAATAGTCTCACGCAAGACCTACCCTAAGAGATATAACACTAGGGATGGCAGCGGGTAGGGTACCCGCATTTTTTAGGGTACCCAAACTCGTATCAGATAAAAATATTACTACTCATATCCGTCCCATTACCGTTTAAAAAAATACTACTTGCAATGCCCGTATCCATCTCGTACCCGATTATTCCTACCGGTGGGTACCCGAACCCGTCAAACCTGTTTTTTAATTAAAAATATTAAATTCCAAGTCTCAAACATTTAAATAAATATTTTTACGATATTAAATATTCATGGTCTCAACGTTAAACAATAATTAAAACATGACATAAAATCACCACACAAGTTTTAAGATCTTCAATTCAAACTTCAAATAACATACAAATAAAAAAAATAATAGACTAATGATTCGTTATTTAAATATTGAAACATGTAACAAGAATTACTTGTTTCTAAATGGTGAAGTGATACTTTTTTAATATGAGGTTAAGTATTCGAACCTAAACACATACATACAAGTATTAATTAAATGGGATGGGTATATGCGGTTACCCGCTACCCTTATTATTGGCATTCAATCGTCTGATTAACGTGAACCGTTAGGGTTCCATACATTTCTAACAGTCAGCGGAAGCAAGAAACAAGAAACGAATTACCTTTCACCAGGGTACGTTGAAGAAGATGAATTTTCACCGGCAGCCTGCGCAGCCTTACCGTTTTGGGCATAACTCTCTCATCCGATATTGGATTTGAGTGATCTATGGGCCAAAACAATTTTCTCTTCCGTGGCTTTCCGTCAGTATATTACACATTGAATTCTGAGGTCTGTACGATTTTAAAAAAATTATATAAGTTGGCGGACAGCAGCAGCAAATAACCTTCCGATCTTCTGTTGTATTCCCAGGTCCAATCTCGATGTCGTGTGGGCGACGATCCTCGAGATCTTCTCAATCTGCTATTTCGTCTATCCTCTTCACGTGTAAGGTATGTTATCTTAGGGTTAGAACAACTGAGATGACTTATATAGGGGCTACAACAGGGACCATGAGGAGAAATTAGAGTCGGGCCTCCATTGGGCTTAAGTATCCAAGCTTAGCCCAAAGCTTATACTTAAGTCCAATAATAATAATATAGTCCACTAAAATATTATTATTGCACTGCCGCTCCAATCCCAAAATTACGTTTTGGGCTCCTTCTTATTATGAGCACGTTAGTCTCCCCATGTTTAAGATATACAATGCCCATTAATTAATTAAGTTACTGACAACTTCATTAATTAATATATCATCCAAGAGTAGTATCACTCAACCTCATTATCATGCCGGAATAAATCCACCTGCAGGGTTTACATGATAATCCTTATGAGCTCTTCAAGGAGACATCATCAACCTATGACGGACACAGTTTCCTTCTACAATCAACAGCACACCATAGAGATAGCATTACTTTCTAACTCACAGAGTTTGTTGATTTAATATATGTAAATCTCATCCATTGATAAATCAAAGAAATACATATTGCCTATGTGTTGAGGTTATTGTATAGGGATTAAGAGCACGAACATCCATAATAACTGAGATCAAGTTCTCCTATAAATCAGTATAAGTCGAACGATCTCAAGCGGTCCTGGTCAATACACACAAAGTGCACTAATGTGATTCTATAACCAAGACAAGCTAATACCAAATCACACTACAACCATCCCGATAGAGAGTCCCCGTCTATCTCGGTTGTGAGCATCTGTTTATACTTTATAAGGAAACTGATAATATGATCTTCCGCGTGTTGTCGTACAACATATTATCTACAGTATATAGTATGTGGACTATTGCATCTTGCATATAAATAAATTGTAAGACGCAATCATTTGATCATATAATTCTCATTTCAAATAAATTGTTATAACATTGTTCATACTAAAGCTAGACTTTTAGTATACAATCCAACAATCTCCCACTTATACTAAAAGACTATGCTGTCATGTCTTCTGTCATACATTTGATTCCCACTCCACTACACGACCATCAAAAGCTCTCGCCTTAAGGTCCTTGTAAATAGATTTACTAGGTCATCATCCGATGCAATCTTGGCGACAAAAATATTTCCCTCATCATACGATTTCTCGTAACAGGTGGTACTCGCGCTCCATGTGTTTAATTGCCTTATGGGCTCGTGATTCTTTCAAGTTTGCAACTGCACCATTATCATCAAAATAAATTGTGATAACCTTGGGCAAACTTATAAACACTTCAAAGTCCATCATGAAATTTCTAGAGACATACATATACTTTGGCTGCCTCATAGGCTCCAATTTATCATCTTTCCATGATGGAGTCCGGAGTTTGAAATATATTTCTATATAACACTCCTCCACATTATGACTCTACTTCCTAAAATTAAACACATAACCTTCGAGGTGGATTTACTACCTTCCCTATCTGATTTGAAAAATCCGAATCTATGTAACTCGTAAGAAGCAGTGAATATGTCGGTAAGTCCACATATAATTTCTAGTCCTTTTCAGGTACTTCAAAATTATGTGTTACCACAGTTTAACATTCTTATTTTGGGTTACCTTTGATACACACTGTCTATTCGTTCAGCAAAACAGATATCCATTCTCGTGCATAGCATCCCTTAGATTAAGCTTCCTTATTTGCCGAAGCATAAGGAACCGCTTTCATCACCTTTATCTTCTTTTGTGTCTCGAGACACATTTCCTTAGAAAAAGTCACATGCTAAACGAGTAGGAATTGTATCAATTCATGAAGCTTGAGATAATTGCAAGAATATTTCTTGCTTATCTTAAGTCCTTCATGTCACACTGCCTTATTAACCATACCCCACATGCCCGACAATACTCTTTCATTATTTCCAATGAGTAAGATACTATCTACATATAGTACAAGAAATACCACCACGTTTTCATCATACTTTTTAATATACAAGCCCCATCCGAACATTGATTAAATCCATGTCACTGGATTCACCTCATCAAAATAGATGTTTCATGATCTTGAAACTTGCTTTAGTCCATCGATGGACACTTTTAAGCTTTCTATCAAAATGCTCTTAGCCCTTTGCAATGAATCACTTTGGTTGCTTCACATAGATGTTTTCCTCAAAACTTCCAATCAGGAAAGCTGTCTTGACATCTATTTACCATCCCTCATATTTCATATGAGTAGCAACAGATAAAAAAGTCCGGATCAACATAGGCATAGCTATCGGCGAACAGGTTTCCTCATAATCGAACCTTTTCTTTCTGATTATACCTTTTCGCAACAAGCTTTGCTTCCAAGGTTTTCACCTTACCGTATGATCCTCTTTTATTTCGTATGACCACTTCCAATGACTTTTACACCATTTAGTGGTCCTACAAGCTCCCAGACTTGATTTAGAATCCATCGATTCTATTTCAGAAACCATTGCACTTTGCTAAGATTCAGTATTTCTATCTTGTAGTGCTTCGTCATATCCGTGGATCCATTCTATATTTACTAGTGACCAAGTCTCACGACTCTCCCAAAATATATATCTTACGGGTTGTCGAACAACCCTCCCACTATGACAAGGCACTACACGCAATTGTGTATCAGACGTGACACGCGTTGCAGTTTATCTTGTGGTATCTCCTCTTGTACAATTGGTACTGATACTTTGTGTTTTTCCTCTCACTTCCTTTAGAACAATTCATACATGGCTTTGTGATTTATTACATAGTCCTTTCCAAAAAATTAGTATTCGCGTTAATAATCACTCTTCGATCTTTTGGACTAAATAAATCACCCTTCATTTTTCTAGAATATCCCACAAACAGACAAACATTCATAAGAAATACTGTTTCTAGGGCATATCCATCAAATGAATTTAATAATTCCAACAACTCATCATTTATCTAACCATTTTCATAAGAGTCTCTCTCTTATTAGGATTAAAAGATGTGTTATTAATTTTTATTTATTGCATCCGTGGGATAAACATGATTTAAGAGTATACAAATTATCATCAAACGTACAACAACAGATTATAACTCCATCCTTCATTATAATGACAAGTCATTTAAATGAAATGGAGTATCCATCCGTAAAAGCATAGAAACTAAAATGAAATTCTTACTATGAAAACGTACGTAAAGACAATTTCTTAAAATCAAACGTCTATTCATATCGTAAGATAAATAAGCAACCCCCACTGCAACAGTCACTACTTTTGTAGTTTTACCCATGTTCATAAAACTCTCACAATCACTTAGTTACACACTTTTAGTGATTCCGATATCTACACACAACGTGTCAGTAGATGCCATCACCAATCATGCTTCAACAACTAGTGAATGAGATACTAACCTTGTTCACATCTTGATAAAATTGGATTTCCTTCGCCACATGTTTCTTCAGAAGTTCCCCACTATATACAACATCTTGTATTTCAGGTAAAACTTACTCAAAATATCTAGACAAATTATGAAGAATAAATTGATCTAGGTTTCCCTTTCAATTTCTACTCCAAGCATTCCCAATACATTCATCAACTTATCCATGACCTCTTGCCTTTCTTACTTACTCAAGTATCTGAAGAGTCGCATGAGACCATCATATTTCTATGAACCTCTCATCTCTCTACTAAAGACTTTGATAGGCATCACAGAACATCCTTAGTGAGAACACATTTTTATTTTCCAAGCAGTAAGAACTAAAACCAAGATTCTTTTCTAATCATCTAATTTTGGACCAGTAAATATAATTTCTTTTAGTTAATAATAAGTAAAATAAAACCATTTGAAATTACAGAGAATCATAAATAAATACACCGATCAAATCTTTGAATTTATCCATTTATATTGATTCCCTCAAAATAATATAAAAATAAAACTCATCGACATCTCAAGCACCGTGAGTCTGCAAGCCACGTTAGGGTGGACTTTTACAAACCCAAACATTTACAAGAGAAGATTTTACCCATTAATTTCATTCGTCAACCTAATCTCATGACAAAATAATTAATAATCCGTTCCTCTTTAGTCATGCAAATAATAGCAGTGACTCCGTTGGGGAGGATACTTATTATTTGTACCTAAGTGTACACTATTATTTGATCCCAAGTCCATTGCTAAAGCTTATATATCTTACTGTTGGAGAAGTACACACGCGCTCAGATAACTTTCTACAACCATAAATTATATAAGTTTATACCAGTGAACCGCATATAAACTCATCCTTTAGGGAGGAAGACACTATAGCCAACGCGCAAGTTCATATCCATCACATTACAAACAATAATTATTTAAAGAAGTCTGTACCAGTGATCCATGAATAAACTCATCCGTTAGGGAGGAAGGCACTATAACCGAGGCACAAATTTATTCACATCACTTTACAAATCAATAATGGAGGTCACGGAAATTAATTATCAATTCCTCTTCCACTTAGTTATTTAACACCGAGGGTTTTTACATGCATATAATATTTGGAATAAAATACATAATCCTAGCATGCTCCTATTACAACACATAAGGCAGTAAATCACAGAGTATTATACATAGCATATATAACAATAATTGAATAATTAAATCAAGACAAAGAATAGTTTGGGCCAGTCTTATTTTTTGGATTCTTAGAACCGGATCTTTTTTAAGGAAATGAGCTCCCTCAACAACACGCGGATCCAAAATGGTATACCCCACCTGCTCTTTCTCTCTCCTCGTTTATAATCATATGATGTGTTGTGTTTTCAATGGACCCCAATAACATTCTCAATTTTCTCACTCATATCCCTCCCTATTGCTTGCTTTCTCTCACTTTCTATTAACCTACTCATCTCTCTCTCAATTAATACACAACTCCCTACTCTCTCTCACTATCTCACCCACAATCTTTCTCTCATTCTTAACTCACTCTCATTTTCTTTGCCATTAGAGTTAATTATGGTAAAATTACCAACAACCTCCCATCGACTATCCATCAGAATTCCTTCACCTACCGTGACTTCACCGTCGCGTCCACATCAGTCTGGTAGAGACGGAGGGTGACATTCTTATGGACGTACTCCTTTTTCTTCTGATCATCAGCCGCGGAAGATACAGTCCAATCAGAAGCAGGGAGGCAGATACGAACTCGCAACGGACTAGGGCGGCTGATTCGCTGGCGGAAGTTGGAACGCAACAAGTAGTTGTCTTCGGAGCAGTAAGCGTCGCCTTTTTTGGAGCTGTGGCCATTGTAACTGGTTCGCAATCTCACCGAATCCAACGTATAGGGTGTCGCAATCTACTGACATACAGCAAGCGCTCGATCTCCTTAACTCCACCGCCACCGCCACCACCACCACCACCACCAACGAAACAGAATTTGAAATTACAAACTATGGCGGCTAATAGTTGATCAAAACACCAGTGAAAGGAAGGAGAAAGTTATGTCTTCCCACAGATCAGCAATGCCTCTTTATCTGTGTGTGGAGTATTGCCTTATTAGAGTTCTTTGCCCTATAAATGTAGAGAGAGAGAGAGTGTGTGTGTGTGGGGGTGACGCTATCTATATAGAGAGAGACACGTGATAAGGGATCTGTAAAAAGTTATTTCCGCAAATCTTTTTTAGAAAAACATGTATAGAGTACTTTAAATTATATGTGATTTATAAAAAAAATAAAATAAAATAATTAGGTTACTCTTTAAAATTCATTAGATCACTCTTTAGAATTAATTAAATCACTCATTGAAGTTAATTAAATTGCGTGCGATTTATAAGTTGTTAGATCACTCTATAAAAATAATTAGGTCACTCTTTGAAATTAATTAGATCACTCTATGGAATTAATTAGATCACTCTTTGAAATTAATTAAATTGAATTTGAATGCAATTTATACGTTGTTAGATCACCCTATAAAAATAATTAGGTTACTTTTTAGAATTAATTAGATTACTCTTTAAAATTAATTAGATTACTATTTCAAATTATACAAAAAATTATAAAAATTTACGATGAATATTCTTAAGATAACATAAAACTGTAACATTAATAACTCATAAGAAAATCATCTAATTTGTTATTCTCCCAGTAAAAGAATGGAAACTTTAAATATACTGATTTAACTTTTTAGATAGAAAAAAAAGATGGAGGGCGCCGGGCATGACATGTTTTTTTTTTAATAATAGAGGATGAGTGTGTGTCAGTGTAAATACAGAGTATGAGATGACTTTAATGATTTCCTTTTTCTCTCTCCCAATTCTAAAAATTCATCAGTTTTCTTTTCTTTTTTTTAAAACTATTTTTGTGTTACTTTTCCCAGCCACTCACATAGTTAAATCTCTTGAATAATCCATAAATTTTTTTAATAATAATAGCAATCACTTTTCAATGAGTTAGCCTTTTGAATTTCTATATACTACGAACCAAGAATTTTTCTTCGACGGCAGCTAAGTGGTCGATTTTTATGATTTTGACAGATCTCTGCAATGGGCAACAAGGTTTGGCTGGAATGTATCTCACCGGCTGCTCAATTTTTTATGGCGACGTCGTGGTGGAGAGCTACGAATCCGGTGGTGTTAAGCGATAACGGGCAACAAACTTGATTCCGGCATGGGGGATGAATGCTTCAGATAGCATATTCAATTATGGATGTTGTTGGTGCTCTGCAAGAATCTAGTGGAGGTAGCGGTGGATGGTAGGGTGAAGTAACGATGCCGGAGATGATGAATTCAGAGAAGCATTGCCCGCTGCAGTAGAAGGAGAGAGGATAAGGGGACGGGGGAGAGAGAAGAAGTCTTGGGGATAGAGCTTTAGTACTAGGGGAGAGAGAAGAAGGGGTGGGGTAGAGAGAAGAAGAGGGGGGGAGGGGGGTCATGGGATGACACGTACTTTAGATTTTGTAGAGATTCATCTTCAGACTTGTCACTCTTCAGCTTTGAGATCCATGTTCAACCCGCGTATTATAAAGGCTTTTATTTTAGGATCTAGTTCCATGAATATTTCATGGGACCGGTGGTACCCTAGTTGCCCTCTTAAATCAATTATGAACAGTTAGATATCAGCGAATTCGATTGTTCACCTCCATGTAGGAATGTCTGCAAAGACCTCCATATTATCGAATTTTCAAAAAACTTCAGATTATCAAAATTTTGAACCCATCGATATCGACCATTGATATCGTCCAGATTTTGAAAATCATCGAATTGACCAGATTATCAGATTTTCAAAAATTTCTCGATTATTAAATTTTCAAAACTATCGATATCGACCGTCGATATCGACCAAATTATCAAAATTATCGATATCGACAGGCGACCATATATAACAATAATAGATATTTATATCAATTATGGCAGTTATATATTACAAATTAAAACGGTACTAGCATGCTTCTATTTAATGCAGTATATCAAATAAAACATGCAACCATATATAACAATAATAAATTATGGCAGTTGTATATTTATTCCGAATTAAAACGCATGACACCAATGACATAGCAGGCCACACGCTGGCTCTCTGCTTGACTCGCCCAGAACATTGGTCGACTCGCCCAGAAAGGATTTTAAGACTCATCCTGAACAGTTGTAAAACTCGCCCAAAACGCCACCTCAACTCGCCCTGAACGTCGCCCAAATCGCCCAGAATGCTTCTTACACGAACTGCAGCTCGACCCAAGCTCTGTTGCTTGTCACTAGATTGACTCGAGCTGGGCAACAACCAGACTCACTCGGATCAATGTTAGAGTCGCCTGGAATAATGCTGGACTCGCCCGGCACTCTGGTGATTCGCCCTGAATTCCAGTCAACTCGCCCAGAACTTCAAATGACTCGCCCTGAATGTTGATTCATTCACCCAAAACTGTCATTGACTCATCCCAAACTCACGTCAAATGTGCCCGGATAGTCATTCTTTTCAAACTGTCCAGCAACCATCCAACTCGCTTGGAACATCGCAGAACCCGCTCTTGAAAATGCAGGACTCGACAGGAAATCCGTAGGACCGACCCAGCCACAATGATGACTTGATCGGAAATTCTAAGGGACTCGCCCGGAAACGTGATGGACTCGCCCAGAACCGTGCCTCACTCGCATGGACACCGCCTGATTCGCCCCTGCCTTCTGTCGGAACTGCCGCGAATATGTTTGTCCGCTGTCCAGCCATAGTGCGACGATCACTAGCGCCTCCAAGATTGGACCACAGTCCTCAGTGTCATCCCAATTGAGTCTCGCACTTCAAGTCAGCCATCGATTGTGCATCTTCCCGGCGCTTATCCCTCCATCGAATTTCAATCGCCACTGTCGTGTCCTGGTGGGCCTTTACTCCGGTGACTGTCCGTCGTCTTCCACGAACAGCACTGCTGTCCAAAAATCCACCAACAGCAAGCAGCACTTGTTGCTTTCGTCCACACTATAGCCATCTGGGTTTCTCCACACCCTAGCAACGTGAAAACTACCATGCTGATTTTTTGGTAGCACGTCCTTCTGACACAGTCACCGTGCTTGCAGCCTACTATTCTCTTATACCCGCAGCCGGCATTACATCGCTGCCGTGGAGCAGCAATGTGCCACCACACTCCCATCGCTCAATCTGGCGTTCTTCCGAACAACCTATGTGTGTCGCCAGAGAACCTCCACCGCGCCACTATTGCTTCAGCCATCAACCACGTCACCGTCAGCCAGTCCTTACCATCACCGGGATATCATGCGGTGAAGTGTGTGCCGTGTACAGTTAGGGTGTCCAACAAGAAATTAAATTCTAAAAACCCTAACATCATATACACACATAAACCCTAGCCCAACGTGTCACGCTTCACCACGAAACCGAAGCTCTAATACCAATTGTTAGCATTTGATTATTTGGTTAACGTGAACCGTTAGGGTTCCATATATTTCTAACAGTCAGCGGAAGCAAGAAACAAGAAATGAATTACCTTTCACCAGGGTATATTGAAGAAGATGAATTCTCGCCGGTAGCATGCGCAGTCTCACTATTTTGGGCATAACTCTCTCATTCGATATCGGATTTGAGTGATCTATGCGCCAAAATGATCCTCTCTTCAATGGATTTCTGTCAGTATATCACACATTGAATTATGTAATCAGTGAGATTTTATAAAAATCATGAAATTTGGCGGACAGCAGCAGCAAATAATCTTCGGGTCTTCTGCTGTATTCCCAAGTCCAATCTCGATGTCGTGTGGGAGGCGATCCTCGAGATCTTCTCAATCTGCTATTCTATCTATCCTCTTCATGTGTTAGGCATGTTATCTTAGGGTTAGAACAGCTGAGATGACTTATATATGGGCTACAACAGTGACCAGAAGGAGAAATTAGAGTCGAGCCTCCATTGGGCTTAAATATCCAAGCTTAGCCCAAAGCTTATACTTAAGTCCAATAATAATAATATAGTCCTCTAAAATATTATTACTGCACTGCCGCTCCAATCCCAAAATTACGTTTTGGGCTCCTTCTTATTATGAGTTTGTTGGTCTCCCCATGTTTAAGATATACAATGTCCATTAATTAATTAAGTTACTGACAACTCCATTGATTAAAATCTCATCCAAGAGTAGTACCACTCAACCACATTATCATGCAGGAATAAATCCATCTGCAGGGTTTACATGATAATCCTTATGAGCTCCTCAAGGGGACATCATCAACCTATGATGGACATGGATTTCTTCTACAATCCACAGCACACCATAGAGACAGGATTACTTCCCAACTCACCGAGTTTATTGATTTAATACATGTAAATCTAACCCATTGATGAATCAAAGAAATACATACTACCCTACGTATCGAGATTATTATATAGGAATTAAGAGAATGAACATCCATAATAACTGATATCAAGTTCTCCTATAAGTCAGTATATGTCGAATGATCTCAAGCGGTCCTACTCAATACACACAAAATGCACTAATGTGATTCTATAGCCAAGACAAGCTAATACCAAACCACACTACAACCATCCTGATAGAGAGTCCCCGTCTATCTCGGTTGTGAGCATCTGTTTATATTTTATAAGGAAATCGATAATATGATCTTTGCGTGTTGTCCCACAACATATTATCTACAGTATAAAGTAATTGGACTATTGCATCGTGCATATAAATAAATTATAAGATTCAATCATTTGATCATATGATTCTCATTTCAAATAAATTGTTATAACATTGTTCATACTACAGCTAGATTTTTAGTATACAATCCTATACTTACATGATTATTTATCCAGGTTCGGGTAGCAGGTATCTGAGGGGGATAAATCCTAACCCTAATGGTAATTTTTTTTCCAAATCCATCCCAAACCCGATTATAGGTACCTAAACATATTCCATTAAGGTTTGGTAGGGTCGGGTACCCGAAAAAACCCACAAAATTGCCTCCCCTATATAACACCAACATGTAAAAGGACATCTAAGACCTGGTGCATGCTCGATTTCAAAAACATTATTATTTCTTCCATTTTCCTAAAGCATACTCCCTTCGTCCCTGCTTAATCTTCATATTATACGACATTTAAAAAATATTATTTTTTACTAATTTTATTGACTTTTGGAGATAATTAAGCATTTTTAGGTAATTAATAAATTATAATATTTGTTATGTGTGTTCGGTGAGTGGTAAACTTGTAATTAATACTCCCTCCATCCCAGCAGAGCTTTCACACCTCCTTTGTAATTTACAAAGGGGGTGTGAAAACTATGTTGGGACAGAGAGAGTATATACTTTTAGAGGCGAGGATTGATGAAATGTTGCCTTTTTTATGGTGAAATTTAATGTTGAATAGGCGAAAATAGAAAATGTGAAATTTAACTTGGGACAAAATATTAATTTTATCTTTTTAAATAATTTTACTACTCCCTCCATCCGCTTCTAAGGTGTCCATTTTACTATTTTTGGAGTTGATGAGAGTGAAAATAAGCGTGTTTTAGTATCCAATTTAACACCTTTTTTATGAGAATTGTTGTTATATATTAACACAAGTATCTTATATTAAATATATTTGAGAAAAATATATACTTGAGGTGTTTTATTGTATTTTAGGTGGAAAAAGGATCAAAAGTGCAAAGTTGGAGAAAAGGTGCAATTTGTGTAGGAATGCTGAAAAATGCATATCCAAATTTTGTAATTTTTTTATATTTGTGTGGAGATCTGAACTTAAAGTATGATATATGGTTGGAAAGCCACAGAAGAAAGGATCGTTTTGGCATAAGGAACACTTCAATCAGAGTCCAGACAAGAAAGTTATGATCAAAATGGTGACGTTGCGTAAGCTGTGACGAACAGAACAACTATGTTACATTTCATGGCTTGTTATACCTTCAAATGCTGGATTTTCTATGAGTTTTTTATATGGATAGAAATTCAAGGAAGAGAGGATCGCGCAAGCATAAGAATCACTCAAATTGGAGCTCGGATGTGGAAGTTATGAGCGAAATGGTGAGACTGCACAAGATGGTTCGACAAGGAGATCCGTTCAACCAAATTAAGCCAAGTCGAATGGCAAAAGTCAAGTCTAACTGGAAATTTCAGCTTATAGACATCCCATTCGACCAAGGCCTTCCCGTTCGACTAGAACCACTTTGGTCGAACGAGGACGTAAAATTATGATTTCGATGGGTTTTACACCCCTTTTTGCGTGTATTTTCATATTTTTCAAGAAAAAGCTCATCAAAGGTCCATAAGGATAGATTAAGTATAAAAGGGGATGTAGATCACATCATTATTCATTGGAGAAAGCCGCAACACAATATCCTACACCCCACAAGAGGGGATCACCCCCCAACCATCATCCACATACTTTCCTTCATCCACCATCACTGTGAAAATTCGGCTGTGGAATCAAGAGGAGAACCAAGAGGAGGATTCAAGACGGAGAAAGAAGCGACAACGCCCACATCTAGGTTTTTATTCGTTTTCTAATTTATCTTGCATTTTCTAGACATATAGGTAAGATCTATCCAACCCCCATGATTGTTATTCGCAACATTATGAGCTAGAACAGTTTTGGTAGATTTAGGGTCTTGAAGGTTTTATGAATTAATTAAACTCTCTTGTGTATTCTCCGTACAACACTACTTGTGGATTTATTTTATACATGATTGTACTTTCTTAATCCATATTCACGGTTATTTTGTGCATCTTCAACTGTTATATAGAGTTTGAATATATATCATGATTGTTGATTGAGTGTGTTCACTGCTGAATAGGGTATCATGTTATGATTCTAAGTGAGGGGACTCTGAAACTTCATTAGAACTGTCATATATGAATGTTTATTAATTGAATTGAATTCACGTTAGTAAACAGGATAAAGAGGGTAATTTTATAGTACCTATAAATGGAGATCATATCGGGTTAGATTCTAGATGTGGGAAATAATTGATACTTATAGTATCTAGAAAGGGGGTGAAATTATATCTATTGCTCCAAAGTTATTCACACGTGTTACACGCACATTTACTTGTGTCTATAGAGTAAATTTGCATGGTTTAGTGATGCGTCCATAGTCCACAAGGTAGAGTCGGCCTGCACTTGAGAGGGAGATTAATGAGTGAAACTGGATTATCCTATTCACTTTTGTATTCTTCTAGTGTTTAATTTATTTAAATTTTTATTTTAAATAATTATTTAATAGTTAATAATTAAATCCATCAACTTTATTGCTACAATTCGTCTTAATTAATTTAGTAAATAATTAAATTGATAATACGTCGTCCTTTGGGTTCGATATTTAACTTGGTCGTTTACTTAAGCTGCAACTGATATCCTTAATACTTGGGATTAATTTTGCATGCAAAGAAAATGCGCATCAAGTTTTTTGCGTCGTTGACGGGGGCGGCTGTTTTTATTAGTTTATTATTTATAATTTGATTAAGACTTCTATTTGTGATTATTTATTTCTATCTAACCTTGAACTTTTATGAGGTATTTGTGCACTAGGAGAAGGAGAGGAGTGAAATAAAGAAATAACACATACAGTGCTAAATATGGCCGAAGCAAGGCAGAATTCGGATAAAGTTGCCATACGTGAAATTTTCACGAACTATGGGATTGGCACCATGGGTTTGATAGGATCAAAGGGAGAAGATGATGATTTTGAGATACATCCCACTCTTATTAAAATTGTGGGAAAGAATTCCTTTTTTGGAGGTTGCTTTGAAGATCCATATCAGCATCTCTGAAGATTTCTTGATTATGCAAACACTCAGAAAGGTGATGGAGCTAATGATAATGCTAGGCGGATCACCTTATTCAAGTTCTCTTTGATTGATAATGTAGAAGCTTGGTATAAGACTCTTGATGTCACAGATTGAACTACATGGGACCAACTGCAGCAGAAGTTCTTAGAGAGATACATGTCACCCTCAAAGATCTTAAGAATGAAGCAAGTGATCACCCAATTTTTTATGAATCAGGATAAGAATTATGATGAGACGTTGGACAGGTTTAAAGACATGCTCAGGCGGTGACCACATCATGGGATGTCAATGGCTCAATACATAAGTATCTTCTACTATGGATTGGATTGTGAGTCACGTATTCTTATTGATGTATCATCAGGAGGAGAGCTGTTATCTGAGACAACACTTGAAGCAAAAAAGTTATTTGAAAACATCTCTTTGAATTCACGTGACTGGCCTATGAAAAGAGAAAGAGGATCATATATATTTGGCAAGGTGGCACAGGTTGAACTTGAAGTGGAGAAGTCGAATAGGGATGATGAGATCATCTCTAGTATAGCTAACATCAATAAGCTACTAGAGTCCCGACAGAAGCAGATTACAAAGTTAACACAAAGGGGGGCTTAGTATGAAGCAGCACGAAGTGAAGAGTGTTGAAGATACCTTCAATCGATACATGGCTGAGAATGATGCAAAGGCTGACTGCATCGAAGCGAGAATGAATGTTGATCATGCAGATTTAACTACTAAATGACACGCTATCACATTGAGGTCTGGGATGCAGTACGAAGCTTCGGTGAAGCCTGTGAACGAAAACAAAGAGAGCAGGGCTCTGGTTCGACCAGACCTTATGGTCGAACTCTGGTTGAACCAGCTTCAAAAAAATAGAAAAATGATACTCTATTTTTTGGCTCACAGTTTGAACAATCACTCCCGTTTGACAAGGCCCCTCTGGTCGAATTATGGTCGAATGAGCACTTGTTGAGCAGAAAAATCAAGTTCAGGTTACAGAGCTTCCGTTTGACCAGACTCATCCCATTCGACCATACTATTCTGGTCAAACGAGAGTTGGACAGTTTGAATCCATTTTCAGGTACCCAGTTTGACCACACTCATTCCATTCGACCAGACCAATCTGGTCGAACCATGGTCAAACTGCGGCAATCGAATCCCGTTACCGTGCTGAATGCTACACCTGCTGTTCAGAACATTCCAGTACCATCACATGAGCAGAATACTGAGCTTAGTTCAGAAGAAGTGGGAGAGAGCAAATACGTTGAGAGCCGAGAAGCTTAGATTGCAGATGGACAATGAAAATATGGTTTTCTCTCTTGATCGTGTAATGAAGATGCCCATGGAGACTCAATCATGCAAGAGCATAGATGGGGTATCTAACTTGTTTAATCTTGATTTTAATAGGACAGATGATTCTGAATTTGAGTGGAAGATTGACAAGGAGGAATCTAGACAGCCATGGGAGGAAGGAAATTCCAAGGATCTTATACTTTTTACCAAGAAAGGTGAGGTGCTGAGTGTAGACAAGAAGAGGCAAATAAAGTACTTGAAGGTGGGGATGCGAGAAGACCGCCATCTAATCAAGTAGTCTACAAAGTTTACTCCGTTGTGACTCTCTGACATTAAATATGAACGCCTGTTGGGGGTTTGCCCTTCTATTTTATTGCTTTTGTGTTTCTTTTGTGTGAATAAGGAGTTATTATATTTGAGGTGCTCACATTTCGGCAATTACATCACTTTTCAAACTTAGTTTCAACTTACGTTTTTACTAAGTTTGGGGGGTGTGATGTACTTACCTCGTCTTATGAGCACTAAAGGTATAAATTTTCCTTCCATTTGTTGTTTGTTTATTAGGGAGTTGATATTTTATGGCATTTAATATTTTACCGGTGTTGTTATGTCGATTTTTTGCAACTTACCTAATGTTTAGTGTGTTGTGTTGGTGTGTCTAGTGTGTGGAGTCAATTAGATAGTCAATTGAGGTTTTTTTTATAGTTCTCCTATATTCTTATTGATGAATATTTGATGATGAGGCGTGCTTGAGTTTTAATGATAGAAAAAGGTAAAAGAGGGGAAAGATGAGTTCTACATTGAGGCTTTGACCTGACTGAGTTGAACAACTCGAGGAGCTCGTGCATACGTTGAAGGATATATCAGGTGCCCTCGTTTCCTTATTCTAATTTTTATTTATTCTTTTAATTCATGAGAGTGGAAGGATGAGATTTTGGTTTTGTGATCCATGTGAGCTTATATGTTTAAATTGTATTCATATGCTCTTGAAATTGATGAAGAAAGTGTACTTGAGTTATATTATGATATTAAGCTCTATGTGTACTTGTGGGATATTGCTTACCATGAAAAGTGCTTTGTTACTTTTTAAAAATCCATGTGAAATTTTGAGCCTTATTCATGTATATAATCACATGATAATTCTTTTCTGATGAGTATCATTCTTTTGTATGTATCCTAGAAGTTGCCTCTTGTCTTACTTGAAACTACATGTGTGTTGGATGATGGGAGATGATTTTAGGCCATCTTTAAATTTATAAGTCACTTAGTCAAATAATTTACTACCAAATGATGTTTATCCATAGTTAGCCCTGTTGAGCCTAAAAATCTCATTCTTTGGCAGCTTACGAGAAATAATCACTTTGAGCATCTGTATTTTTTTAGCCTTGATTGCCCCATCTAGTGGAGAGTTAATGACTTTTCAAAGTGTATTAATAAAGTTTGATAACAGTTTGGGGAGGAATGAAATTGGTGTTGAAAACATTGACTGAGCTATTGCATCTAAAGAAAATCATGGAGTAGTGCTTAAATCTAGTACTTCATTGAGTCAAACACCCTAGGGTAGTGCTTAAATCTAGTACCTTATGGAGGATGCATGAGGTAGTACCCGAAACTGGTACCTCAAGAGAGGAAAAAAAAGAGAAGAAAGAAAAAAAGTTGTGCTTGAAGGTGAAGAAGGAATGAAAATCGTCTGCATTGAAAAGAAAGAGAGAATGAAAGATGAAGTGATCAATCAGCTTTAGTTCTCCATTATTTGAGTCACGTTATCTATATATTTCCTACCTTAACCAAAGAGCCAACATTACATCAAAAAAAAAAGTCCTTTTTGATCCCATTGTCGAATCATACTTTTAGTAGTGGAGAGTTTGCGACATTTGGCAAGCTTATGGTTACGCATCACTACAAGAAACTGGCAGATTACTGATGGAATAATCCGTCGATAAAATATGAAAAATTCATCGGAAAAGCATTTACCGACGAATTACCGACGAAAATGAATTTGTCGCGATTTTCAGCGTCGGTAACTATTTACCGACGGAAATTAAAATCCGTCGATAATTACCGACGGATTTTGTCATCGGTATAAATAAATTCTATCAGTAATAATTCAATGTGAATTCATCGAAAACGTTTAAATAATGACGTTTTTACCGACGAAATAATCCATTTGTAATTACCGACGAATTTTTCCATCAATAAATTCATAATGCAAAAGCATAGAAACTAAAAGATTAACGACGGATATTGTTCGTCGCTAAATTACCAACAGAAAAAAACCGTCGGTAAATTACGTATTTTTTAATTAATTTTTTTATTTTACCAAAAAACTAATCCGCCAATAATTTATATATGTACTATATATATTAATATTATATCCTGAAAATTAATAATGGATAATATTAAATTCACTCGAAGAAACCTATTTAGAATTTAGATGACAATAACAAGAAGACAAAGTCTCTTGTGAGACGCTACCTTCATGAGACGGTTTGTGAGACGTGTTAAAGTATGTCGATTATTTAAATAAAGTATGTTAAATAGTTGTTAATATATGTTTTTTACAGTATGTTGGATTATGTATTAAAGTATGATGTTAGTGTGTTATAATTTGATTTATTATCGACACACTTTAACCACAAATAAGCATATTTTAGTGACGGGTTGACCCGTCTCACATCCGTCTCACCAATAACCCATCTCACAAGAGACTAACTCTAACAAGAATTCCAAATATTAAATGCATAAACATAAAGGAAAATGTATTTATATATCTCAAAACTATCAATTCTGAATACTCAACAAAAACTATACACGAAAACATGCCTTCAATTCCAAACTAACAAAAATTCCCCTATAAAAGATAGGATTTCATCTATAAACTTCATTTCCAAATAGCTAGCAATCCAAAGTCATGAAGCTAGTGGAGTTGAACTCATCCTGCAATCCAAAAAAAAATCAAAATGAAAGATATGTGCGACAACATTGTAATATAAAAGGTACAAATTCATTACTATGATCAGTCATATTAATTTCAGAAGCATAACAAATTCAGAAGGTCCCCCATTCATACTTGAAACAGATCCACAAATGATAACTTTGCTTAAGTTATTTCATACTAAAAACTATAACAATAATCTGAGAAGTTTTTTTTTTTATAAAGCATATACCAAGTTATTTGTATGATCCCATTCCCATTAATTATACCAAGCCCTTAGTTATAGCCTTAGCATTCAAACATTAGGACAAGTTATTGGATTTTGACAAAGAATATGCCAATTCAAAGCATCATTTCTAAGTAATCAAAGGAGCAATTTTGTATAAATAAATATACTAAAATCAACTTTCAAGTGCAGAAAAATATATGAAAATGCATGCAAAGTGACAGTATCGGTAAGCATGTTTTCGTACAGGTGTTGTAGAATAGTCCCACAGAACAAGAAATCATGCCTCCACCTCAAACAGAATAGCCTTCACTACTGTATATGACGTTCAAATAATGGATGTTTCATAATGTAATTGAATCTATTTCTTTCTTTCTCAGTTGTTTCTAATGTAGATCATTTTGTAATTTGTACAGGTAACATTATAAATTTCCCAACCTCTTATATTCCATATTGGTGCCATTTAAAAAAAAAACTCCAAAATAAACAACTTAGCACAATAACTACTTCAGATGCTAAACATAACAATACCTAAAAAATAAAAAATCACTACTACGACAAACAAATAAAATAATAGTAATTCAAGGTCCCTATTCAAAATATAATCAAGTTGAGCCCTAAAAGAGCCTTTAGGTAAAATGGGATAGAGAAAGAATCAAAGTAATCCAATAAAAGGATAGATATACCAAATATATCAACATTTGGATGCATTCTTTGGAATTACATTGCAAGGAATAATTTTTCAAGTTAAGGTCAATAACTCATAACTTATAAGTTCTTGATTAAATTAAAACACAAAGGATGCTTACTTTCATCTGCATGGGACGAGGATTTGGAGGAGGAACCACATGACCAATCATATAATGCTGAGCAGGTCTATTCCTAACATCAGATGCAAAAGATATCAAAATCAAAAGATATGAAAGCATAAAAACAGAAAAGTGTAACATCATAACATAAAATAGAAAGAAATAAATTAGCATACAAGACAGTAGATATTGTGCCTAGAGTATTGAGAAAAACATAGCTAAAAAAAGTCAAAAACATTACCTTCTACTTTCATGTCCCTTAAACACAGAACAGAAACAACAAATTAAATGGCCCTTAACATAGTAAAGTAAGCATATACTTCCATAACAATCAGATCATAGACTAATTTATTACAATGTATAAGGCATACAACCTTAATCCAATATTTGCAATTTGGGCAGTCTCACCAAATAGATACACTTAGTTAATAAACAATTAAGGACAACAAATAACCAACCAATAGAGTAGTGAAAGACCTAATGAGGGCAAATTCAATATCAGTATGCACTGAAAGTCGTGCCACGAAGGGTGGACCCTTGTAACTCACTGCAAAAAGCGATTCCAGCAATTGCAGCTCTATTGACACCTAACGAGTTCTATAAAGGAAGCATTAACTTTAATATAACTTGCTGAAAAGCCTTAATGGCTAGTATTAGTTAAACTTAGAAGAAATGAACATATATCAGAGTCCCATTTAGTCATTTAACATGAGAAAACATCATATTGGTGCTAGTTATTTCCCCTTAATTGTTCCCATAAATAAGCACAACATGCTTAAGGGAAACATAATAAATAAAGAGAATAAAAAGTTAATTCCATACAAACATTCAGAACAAAATCCTAAAGTGCACAAAGGTGAAATCCTCACTGATTTAAATTATTTAAAAAATGTTTATTAAAAACATGCATTAAATCAACATCAATCGTCATTCACATAAAAGCCAGAAAATATACCAAACAACATCAATACATAACCTAGAGGAATTAAACACGCTCCAACACATGTATGAAACGAAATTCAAGCAAAATTCAGCAAACCCAAAACTAGATAACCAAAAAATTACATGAAACTGTACCTCTATGTAGAGCTCGGATGAATTTCTGTCCAGTAAAACCCTAGATAGTGTGAATTAGAATTAGAGAGGAAAATAATTATTAAATTCAAATAAGATTTTAGAGTAATAACAGGGGAAAATTTATAATAATAAATACTGAGGAAGCGATAGCGACAGTTAGGAGCCATATATGGCGGTGGTGGCGAGGGAAGAAGCGCGGCGGGATGAGCGTGCAAATATAACTTAGCGGAAAACAAAAGCAAAAAAAAACCTTAGCGGAAGACAGCGACAGGATGGGAACGAGAGAGGGGGAGAGAGAGGGGGGAAAGAGAAGGGGAGGGAGAAAAGGCTTACGCGGCGGGCGGAGGTAGTTAGCGACGCCCTAGAATGTGCCTGCCGTTGATGAAATTTGCGTGGACTCAGCCGACGGGGCTGGCATCGCAATGTCGACGAATTCTGGTAGAGTGCGGTTGGAAATGCAGCGGCAGAAAATGGCGATGGACTGGTGGTGAGCATCGAACAGCAGTCACTTGTGGTCGCGTTTCCTTAGCCGAAGGAAATGAGAACCCTAATTTCAAGAGGCAGCGAGGTTGCAGATTGGAATTGTGATACCCTAGTTTTATTTAGAATTAGGCTTAACATTACCGACCGATATAATCCGTCGGTATCTTTTAAAAATATTTTTACAAACACAAAATATGTAACGACGGATTAATTTCGTCGTTAATTATAATTGATAAATTTATAAAAATATTGGTATCTTTTAAAAAAAATTTAAAAACACAAAATATTTAATGACGGATTAATTTCGTCGTTAATTATAATTGATAAATTTATAAAAATATTTACTGACTATGAATGATCCTTCCTTAATATAATTCAAAAGAAATATTTTCATGCCTTATTTACCGACGAAAATATCCGTCGGTAAGTTCATAAATTAAAATTAATAAACATTTACTGACGAATTATGAACCGTCGGTAACCTAATTAAAGGAAATATTTTCATATTTTTTTAGCGATGGAAATATTCGTCGGTAATTCTATAAATTAAAATTAATTTATAAATATAAATATTTACTGACGAAATATAATCCGTCAGTAATCTTATTCAAAAAAAATAAAAATCATATAACATATTTACCGATGGAATATCTGTCGGTAAATTTTCGGGAATTATTCCCTCTTAAATACTGACGAATTTAGCGACGGATTTAGATTACGTCACAAAATCCATCGGTAATCCGTCGATAATAATGTTGGAATATTCATTTAATTATTTTTTGATAATCCGTCAGTATTCTGTTGGTAATTCGTCGGTATTTACCGATGATTTGTTGTCCGTCGATAATTCCATCGGTAATCTGACAGTTTCTTGTAGTGCATGCACTTGAATTGAATCTGAGCGTAAACACTACCCATAAGTGTACATCTTTACACTAGAGTGCGAGTGATATATACTTCTAGTAAGAACATGTCAATGGAGCATTTGAATTGATGGTGATTGTCTTATTTTGTATGCTATGAATTGATTATTACATTTAATGTTATTTTATGGAACATGTATGTATATTTGTAGTAATACATGTGTGGTAACAATAATGTTATTTTAAGAACGTTATACTAATAAATTTTAGAATGTGTTGAACTTTTCAATTTTAGATAGTAATGACACCTCCGACTAAGTGTCAAATAACTTTATGAGAAAATAGAGAAACATCCGAGTATTTTCATGGGTTAAAATCAATAGGAACGTACAAATACGAATTCTGGAGCAGATATGGCTCAAGGATTTTTCACTATCATTCAAAACTACACTCAAAAAGCTCCACCATTAACCCTGGAAGTGAACGAACCTAAACCAATGATGAATAACATTGTAGAAATTTTTTATCATCAACAACCACCCCGATTTCAAAGTAAGAAGGGAGTCAACTGATGATAAACACAAGACTAAATTAAGTTAGGATAACACTATATCATACTTGTAAGCATATACATAAAAAGGAATGGTTGGCTTGGAGGAACGTATTTAATTTTCAATGCCATCAAAGAGAACATGAAGCTCATAAGTGTACAAGAATCAAATATAACAGACCAATGAGAGAAGTTAATCAGGCACCTATACCTATACAAGCATATCAACCACCCAAGGGGGAACAACAAATACACCAAATCCAATTAAAGAAAGTGTTCAAAAATTTGAAGAGAAAGGTTCATGTGAATGCAATTGTTTAAATAGAAGACCTAGAGAAGCATGTAACATTGACAGGAATAACATGATGAACATCTTAGAATTGTGATAGAAACAAGAAAGAGAGAAACTCTACACCAAATTCAGCAAATGTGTATTTTTGATTGATCGAGTGGTTTTTCTATGTCACATCATCTTCTAATCGGATTAAGGTCGACCCAACAAATGAGGAAGTAGTACTAAATTGAAAAACTCCCTCAAACATAAATAAGGTATGGAATTTTCAAGGATTGGCAGAATATTATCACAGATTTATTCAAGATTTTTATGAATTGCTAAACCACTTAGTCAACTTACGAAGAAGAATGAGAATTTCACTCAAGAGTCTGAAGATAACTTCCAAAAGTTTAAGCATAAGTTTTAACCATTCCAAATGTGATAGAAGGGTTTTGTAATCTACACAAATATTTCGAAACTAGGCATAGGATACATTTTAATGCAACATAAAAAAGTTGTGGTGTATGCCTCAAAGCAGCTAAAACAACATGATCAATTATCGAACCCATGACCTTGAGCAGTTTGCGATTGTTTGTGCACTGAAGATACGACATCATTACCCCTATGGAGGAGAATGTCGAATCTACACTAATCATAAAGCTTAAAGTATTTTTCCACCAAGAAAAGACTCAACATACAACAAGGAGGTAGCTCAAATAGGTAATGTATTTTGATTGTGAAATACTTTTGGTGGGGATAAATGAAAAGAAAAGAAGTATTGCACAAATCTTGAATAAATATCAAACATGTCAACAAGTCATATTAAGTATCAACGACCTTTCGTATTACTCTCTAACCACATGAGATTTCGAAGTGGAGAAGGGAATACATCACAACGGATTTTGTATGTGGATTTCTTAAGTCCAACAAAAATCACGATGCCATTTGGGTAATTGGTCAACTCACAAAGTTAAGTTATTTTATCCTAGTACGAATGATGTTTACTACATACCATCTTTCTCAAGTATACATTAATGAGATTATGTGGCATGCTGGTGCCAATAACATCTGATAGTGACACGCGTTTTGCTTAGAAATTCCAAAAGAGTTTACAAAGAGTAATAGGGATGACACTCAAGTTTAAGACAACCTATCACCATTACAAAGGGCCAATCTGAAAAGACAATCCAAACATTGAAGGATAAGCTTCAAACATCCATTTTAGATTTTGAGGAAGATTAGGGAACTTACCATTCATTTATAGAGTTTATTTATAACGAACACTACCAGACTACCATTCGAGTGACACCTTTTGAAGCGCTCTGCGGGAAAAGGTATCCCTTGCCAATTATTTAGAAAATGATATAGCCTGAATCCCAAATTAGTAAAAAAAACGATTGAGGCAAACACAACGGTCTAGGAGAGAATAAAAGAACAAGATCGAAGAAAATCTTACGTCAATATACAAAAGAAAGAATTACAATTTGACGTTAGAGAAAGGTTATTTCTTAGAATTGCACTAATTAAAGGATTGATGCGGTTCGAAAAAATAGGAAGTTTAAAGCCAAGGTGCGTCAAATTACTCGAGATACTGGAAAAGTTTGGAGATGTGTCATATAAATTTGCTTTGACTATCTATAGTTCATAATGTATTTCACGTAAGTATATTGCAGACCCATGTCACGCGATTAACTTTAAAAAATTTAGAGGTTAGTGGAAATTTGACCTATAAGGAGATACCCACGAGCATTTTAAGGAGAAGAACTCAAACACTTAGAAACAGAGAAATACCTTTGGTACTCGTACAGTGGAGTAGGCATGGTAGGGAGGAGCACATACGAACGTGAGAATGTGATTTTAGCGAATGCCCATTCTTTTACAAAGGAAGCGAGTAGGTAAATTTCAGGGATGAAATTTTATTTAGTAGAGGAGGATTTAATATCCCTAAATTAAATATTATTTTTGTATTACTTTTCAAATGTTACTTATAAATTTTTCTTGTTTTCAAAAATTTGCAAGAAGAAGTGATCAAGGTGTCCAAGTTCAAATGCACTCCTAGCGCAAATAAAATAAGAGGAACATTGTTGGGTGTTTTCTCAACACACAATTTTAATCCCCAAGTATGAAGGATACCAATTGTAGTTTCGAAGGTGACCAAGTTAAATATCGAATCCACGGGACGGATAAATATTACTTTAGTTATTTTTTAGCAATTATGACTATGTTGAGAATTGTAATTGTTGGTTTTTAAACTAAGTAACAATTAAAATAGCAAATCAATAACAAGAACAAGAGAAGAATAGTTGTGATCAAATAAGATGATAGGTAGTTCGTCAGGCCATCCGGTTTCATTCGTTAATTCATACTTTCGTGTGTCGATGTCCGACTCTGCCTTGTGGTTTATGGACGCATCGTTAGATCATGCAAATCTACTCTATAGACACAAATAGATAAGCTTTTGACACGTGTGAGTATCCTCAGAGCAAGATGTATACTTTACCCCCCCTTTCTAGGTACTATCATAATCAATTATTTCCCGTGCACTTAGTACTCTAACCTGATTTGATCTCCCTTTTTAGGTACTATAAAGTTATACTCTTAATCCTACTTGTTAACCCGAATTCAATTCAATTAACAAACATTCATATAAGACGGTTCTAATAAAACCTCGGGATCCCTTCACTTAGAATTATAACAATAAACCCTGCTCATTAGTGAACGCACTCAATCAATAACCATGTTATGCATTCAGACTCTACACAATGATTATTGATGCACAAAACAAATATGAGTATGGATTAAAAATGCACAATCTTATATAAAATAAACCATAAGTAGTGTTGTGCGGAGTATACACACGAAATACAAATCAACTCATGAAACCTTCATAACCCTAGAACTACCGAAGGCCATGATTGATCTAGGAACAATCATGGTTAGATGGACCAATCTTACTTGAATCTCCAGCGGAACTTTTGTCACAGATCCTCCTAGTCTCCTCTTGTGCTTCACGATCTTACGTTCTCTAAAACTCTCTTGTATTGTGTTGTTGTCTTGTTGTCTTCTTCTCTGACTGCATGAGCCTTCTTTTATACTTGTAATCACGTCTCTAGGGCTTGGAATGGGCTTTTCAAGTGATCACACGCGTTTTGGCCTCGAAAATCCGGATAAAGTAAGTTTCCGCATGATGGTTCGACCTTAGCAAACAGGTCGAACCACTGGCCGCAGGTCGAACCACAGGTCGAACCCACCTACTGGAAGTATTCTGAACTTGGTTCGACTTCTTGTACAGGTTGAACCACTCTGTCTTGATCGAACCACAGGTCGAACCACGCTACTGGATAATTTCTGCTCTCGATTCGACCAACCGTCAGGTCGAACCCCCAACATCGTGATCGAATCAACTTTCTCGCGAACTGGTTCTACCATGGTTCGACCTGATAGACAGGTCGAACCCCTCGAGTCGTGGTCGAACCCACCTCCTGCACTCTTTCAACGCTGGTTCGACCTGCTGAAGAGGTCGAACCCTCCTGCAACAGGTCGAACCCACATCTCTCCTTAGCAGTTCGCATGGTCTCGACTTCGTCTCTTCGATTCTTGGCACTTCTACTCCGATTTTGCTATGAAAACCACTTAAATAGCTCCACTAACACCTGATTCATGCTAATTCACAATATATATAGGTTTTCCACCTATTTCCACCTCAAAACTCTCCAAAACTAGCACAAAATATGATGCTAAACTTGTGAATTTACACACTCATCAAACCCCCAAACTTACATGTTGCTCGTCCCGAGGCAACCAAATCAAACCACAGGAGTCGTGTATAATTCACCAAGATCAAGTACAACACATATCACACATGCAACTTCATCAAATCAAACAAGTATTAATTGCTTCATATATATCACTCATGCAAAACCAATCCAATCACACACCATTCGGAGTACTAAGTAATCTAGCTCACAAGATAAGTATTTATTCTCTTTCACTAAAGTGTGTGAGGCACTATATAGGCTAATATAAACACTAATATCAATCCATATTCACGCGTAACTATAAGCTTGGAAAAGGTCTCAAAAATCAACTTATAATCAACTCTTCACTAGGATCACAAAGGACTTGTTTTTGGGTTGTAATGTTGGCTCTTTGGAAAAAGGTAGAAAAATTTAGGTAAAGTGACTTAAGACACTAGTAGAGAGTTACCTTGGAGGTTCTTGATTTCTTCTTCTTGCTGCAATATCTCCTCCAACTTCTCTTCTTCTTCTCATGGATTTTCCTTCTTTTCCGTGCATCAACATCATCTCTTTAGACAATTCGGGTACTAGTTTTAGGCACTATCCTTCTTCTCTTTATCAATCAACTGCTCTTAAGCTTAAAACTTCATGTTATAAGCAATCGAGGTACCAGTTTCAGGCACTACCCCTAAACAAGATTTAACCATATTCTTTTCATCCAACCATATTCTATCTTCCTTTTTCTTCTTGCAACACTTACTCACCTCAACTCTCTCTACCAATGAATAGGTTAATCAAGGCTCAAGTAAAGGTTTATAAGGTTATTTACTTCGGCTACCAAAAAAAGGTTTTTAACGGCTTAACGGAGCATCCAAAGGTTAATAAAATCATTAGGAAGGACAAAATTTAGCTAAGTAGCTTAATCACAAAATAATGGCCTAAGATCATGTCCTAGCAATTTATCAATCATAAGTCTCACACAAGACTCCAAGCCAAGTTCTAGAATACGTTCATATGAATGATCCTCTCAAGAATAAAACAATCATGATCAAGCATGATTAAAAAGGCTCAAATCCTCACATAGGTAAATAGAATCCTAAGTACTCCACATAGCACATAATTAAGATCAATTTCACAAGAACTCTACATACTTATCAAATTATACATGCTTTTCATCAATAGAAATTAACACGTGAACATATGAATGCACAAAATCAATAGCCCATAAACCGAATCAACCATACAAGTATTCAACACTCATGAATCCCTCTATCCTAACAACGATATCCAAGAATATACATGTTACTCACTCAATAAACACAGCCCAATCTGTAAAAAGAAAAAAAAGAATGGAGGTGAGATGAATCAGAGAAAATCAAAAGAAAACCTGAAGATCTACTCCTCCGGAGCATCATCCTCCTCATCATCATCATCCTCATCATCCAATCTCTGCTCCACAGCTCGATACAGACTGCTAATATTCCTATCCATAAGATCCACCCGACTACTCACCCTACCAACCCGCTCATTCAAGGCAGTGTACCTCTCGTTCAACATGGCGTAGTTGGCGTTGGCTAGTGCAAGCTGCCTGTTCGTCTCCTGTTGTGCAGCTATGACCGCGACCAGCTGCTCGTGAATCAAGCGAAGCTATTCCCAGGTATCATCCCGAACAGCCCACTGCTGCTGCGGTACTGGAGCATGCCGAGGCGCGTCGTGCTTCTCCTCCTCCGGAATCTCCATCTCTGGCTGCTCATCTACCCGATGCTCGACCTCGGACTGCTGTGGTGGCGGATGGTACTCTCCCTATTCCACAATTTGCTGTAGCTCCGCCAATCTGCCTTCCGCACACATTCTAGCCACGACTCTCCAATCCCCATTGGTCTTCACAGTCACGGACAGAGCAGTGTGTCCTAGGGAGTTCATCAACAAGTTCCTCGCCTGCCAAACAGTGGTCATGTTGTTCACATCAAAGGGAAACATGAAGTCAAATGGCTTTGGTCCTCTCGTGAAGAACCAATCACCATCTCTAAAGTGTGCAAATCCCCTCTTTACGCATGTGAGTATCACCAAGTCGGGCTCTCCTCTAACAGGTGTAATTCCGGTGAACTCCATGTTGTAGTGCTCAGCTAAAATCGTCAGCAACCCTCAAATGTTCACCTTCTGAAATACAACGATCCTGAATCGATGCAGCTGCGTGATAAAATGTGCTCCCACATTGAACTTCACCCCATTCATCATACATCATAAGGAGTAAAGCTCTCCTCTAGACAAACAGCCACCCTCCGAACGAGCAAACAGTGTGTTTCCGAGCACTCGATCCATATACTTCAACACTGGATTCTTGATCGAGGCCGCACGAGCCTGCTTAATTTTATAGTCTCTGATCTCCCCGGAGATCTCCCTCCAAAGCCTATTAGCGTCGAAGTGTCCATGCTCCACTTGAGAAATCTCTAGAGGCGTCTGAAAAAGCTGATTAAAATCCTCAGCCGTCCATCTCCTTCGGACTCCTCCCAACTGAAATGTACACTGATACGAGTAGCCAAGTGGGTCCTTATCCATCTTAAAGGAGCAAACTACCTCCGCTGTAACATAGAAGTAAGTCGGCCTCTTCAACTCCATAAATCTGCGGATTCCCACTCGATCGAACAACATCGTCATTGTTGGATTGTATACTAAAAGTCTAGCTTTTTGTATGAACAATGTTGTAACAATTAATTTGAAATGAGAATCATATGATCAAATGATTGCATCTTATAATTTATTTATATGTTCGATGCAATAGTCCACTTACTTTATACTGTAGATAATATGTTGTGCGACAACACGCGGAAGATCATATTATCGGTTTCCTTATAAAGTATAAACTGATGCTCACAACTGAGATAGACGGAGACTCTCTATCGGGATGGTTGTAGTGTGGTTTGGTATTAGCTTGTCTTGGCTATAGAATCACATTAGTGCACTTGTGTGTATTGAGCAGGACCGCTTGAGATCGTTCGATTTATACTGACTTATAGGAGAACTTGATCTCAGTTATTATGGAAGTTCGTGCTCTTAATCCCTATACAATAACCTCGACACATAGGGCAGTATGTATTTCTTTGATTCATCAATGGGTGAGATTTACATGCAATTAAATTAATAAACTCGGTGAGTTGGGAAGTAGTGCTGTCTCTATGGTGTGCTGTTGATTGTAGAAGGAATCCGTGTCCGTCATAGGTTGATGATGTCCCCTTGAGGAGCTCATAAGGATTATTATGTAAACCCTGCAGGTGGAATTTATTCCGGCATGATAATGAGGTTGAGTGGTACTACTCTTGGATGAGATATTAATTAATTGAGTTGTCAGTAACTTAAATTAATTAATGGACATTGTATATCTTAAACATGGGGAGACTAACGGGCTCAAAATAAGAAGGAGCCCAAAACGTAATTTTGGGATTGGTACGGTAGTGCAATAATAATATTTTAGTGGAATATATTATTATTATTGGACTTAAGTATAAGCTTTGAGTTAAGCTTGGATACTTAAGCCCAATGGAGGCCCAACCCAATTTCTCCTCCTGGTCCCTGCTGTAGCCCATGTATATAAGTCACCTCAGCTTATTTGGAACCCTAATTTTAATCTAATTAATTATTCACGTGTGATGAGGGTTGAGAGAAGATTGAGTAGGTCTCGTAGATCGTCGCCCACACGACGTCGAGATCGGACTTGGGACATACAGCAGAAGACCGGAAGGTCGTTTGTTGCTGCAGTTCGTCATGTTCCAAAATTCATATAAAATCGTACAGTTATTCGATTTTGATGTATAATATACTGATGGAAAGCCTTCGAAGAGAGAATCATCTGAGCACAAAGATCACTCAATTCCGACATTAGAAGAGGAACTTATGGCTATTCTCGTGGGACTGCGCAGACTGCCAGCGAGAATTCAACCTCTACATCAACCCTTGGTGAAAGGTAATGCGTTTCATGTTTACTTGCTTCCGCTGCTTGTTAGAAATTCATGGAACCCTAACGGGTCACGTTAACCAAACGATCGAATGCCAATAATTGGTATCAGAGCTTCGGTTTCGTGGTGAAGCGTGACACGTTAGGCTAGGGTTTATGTGATTAATTTTTCGGAATTAGGATCACATGTTTAGGGTTTTGGTTTTATTGCGCAAACCATGAATATCCCTATGTAATATATACCCTATATCATATCTATTCGTCCATGGTTGTGTGTGAGAGGATTCGACGAAAACTGTTCGTCAATTTCACATGCAAGGAAGAAAGAGAGGGCAAAAATAGAATCACGCTTTTGAGAGAAAATCCAGCGTAGTGATATTGCAGAGGCAATAACCTGACTTTCAACGGTCGGATTGATCTGTAATTTGGTCAGCACGTTTAGAACTTGTGGATGTACATTCTGAACGGTGGAGATCGAATTTGGAGCCTTTTCTTGCTGGGAGTACGTGAAAACAGAAGCAGATATTTGGGCTATTCTGTTTTGCGCAGTCGAGGGAAAAGTGCCGTTTCTGACAAACTAATCGTTGGATCAAGCTTTAATTTGGTCAGCACGTTCAGACCTTGTGGATGTACATTCTGAACGGTGGAGATCGAATTTGGAGCCTTTTCTTGCTGGGAGTACGCTGAAAACAGAAGCAGATATTTGGGCGATTCTGTTTTGCGCAGTCGAGAGAAAAGAGCCGTTTCTCACAAAATAACCGTTGGATCGATCTGTAATTTGGACAGAATGTTCAGGACTTACAGTAGTAGATTCTGGACGGTGGAGATTGGATTCTGAGGTTCTTTCAGTTTCAAACTACGAACGACAGTTGGTGTAGTTTGGTGTTGCGCGTTGGGCTGAACTTGGTTCCATGCAAGTAGGCCCTTGGACGAGCGACAGTCCGGGCGAGGGGCGCTCGTCAAGGCACTTGGGGCGCTCCCTGACATAATTGGCGGTGGGATATGACGATGGACGTCTTGGGACACAAGCAATCCTGCTTGTTGCGTAAGGCATCGATTCCACAGTAGGAGTGTCGAACAAGACATTAAAATTTAGAGGCGTTTTTATTCCTAATATATATAACTGTCATAATTGATTTAATTGTCTATTATTGTTATATATATATATGGATGCCTGATCTCTATGATTTATTGTCTTATATAGAAGCATGCTAGATTGCGTATTATATTTGGTATATTATATGCATGTATTGCTAGAGTGTTGGATAAGACATCCAATTTTAGGAAAACTAATTCCTAATATATAACTGCCATAATAGATTGTATATTATTGTTATATATGGATGTCGAATTAATTCCTAATATATGACTGCTATAATTGATTTAATAATCTATTATTGTCATATATGGATGTCGAATTAATTCCTAATATATAACTGCTATAATTGATTGTCTATTATTGTTATATATGGATGTTGAATTGATTCCTAATATATAACTGACATAATTGATTTAATTATCTATTATTGTTATATATGGTTGCTCATCGATATCGATGATTTTGATAATCTAGACGATATGACGATCGATATCGATAGTTTCGGAATTTTGATAATCTTGATGTTTTTCGAATATTTGATAATCTAGTCGATATCGATGATTTTGATAATCTGGACGACATCGACGGTCGATATCGATGGTTTCGAAAATTGGACAATCTGGAAATTTTGAAATTTTGATAGTCTGGAAGTCTTTGCTGATATTCGTGCCTGGTGGCGAACAATCGAATTCGCTGATATATAACTGTTAATGATTGATTTAATTATTGATTATTGTTATATATGTATGCATGACTCTCTGTGATTTACTGCCTTATGTGCCGTAATAGAAGCATGCTAGCGTTGCGTATTTTATTCTGAATATCATATGCATGTAAAAACCCTCGGTGTTAAATTACTAAGTGGGAGAGGGGATTGGTAAATATTCCCGCGGCCTCCATTATTGGTTTGTAAGTGATGTGAGTAAACTTGCGTGTTAGCAATAGGCCTTCCTCCCTAACGGATGAGTTTATTCACGGATCACTGGTACAGACTTCATTACATAATTATTATTTGTAATGTGGTACATGAACTTGCGTGTTGGCAATAGGCCTTCCTCCCTAACGGATGAGTTTATGTGGGGCTCACTGGTACAAACTTATAATTGATGATTGTAGGAAGCTATCCGAGCGCGTGTGTACTTCTCCAACTGTAAGGCACACAAGCTCGCGCAGTGGACTTGGGATCAAATAATGGTGTACACTTAGGTGTAAATAATTAGTATCCTCCCCAACGGAGTCACTGCTATTATTTGCATGGCTAAAGAGGAACCGACTATTAATTATTTTGTCATAAAGTTAGGTTGACAAATGAAATTAATGGGTAAAACCTTCTCTTGTAAATGTTTGGGTTTGTAAACGTCCACACTAACGTGGCTTGCAGACTCACGGTGCTTGAGATGTCGGTGAATTTTATTTTTATATAGTTTTGAGGGAATCAATATAAAAGGATAAAATTCGAAGATTTGATCGGTATATTTATTTATGATTCTCTGTAATTTCAAATGGTTTTATTTCACTTATGGTTGACTAAAAGAAATTATATTTACTGGTCCAAAATTAGATGATTAGAAAAGAATCTTGGTTTTGAATTTTACTGCTTAAGAAAATAAAAATGCGTTCTTCCTTAAGGATGTTCATGATGCCTATTAAAATCTCTAGTGGAGAGGTGAGAGGTTCATAGAAATATGATGGTCTCATGTAACTCTTTGGATACTTGAGTAAGTTAAAAGGCGGTATGAATGAATTGGATACATGGAATAGAAGTTGAAGGGGAAACCTAAGTCAATTTTATTCTCCATAATTGCCTAGATGTTTTGAGTAAGTTTCTCTTGAATTACAAGAGGTTGTATATGGTGGGAAACTTCTGACAAAACATGTGGTAAAGAAAATCCAATTTCAAAAATGGAGTGAACAAGGATAGAATCTTACTTGCTAGTAATTGAAGCATGATTAGTGATGGCACCTACTGATACATTGTGTAGATACCGGAATCACTAAATGTTTATTACTAAGTGAGGATAAGATTATTTTATACATGGATAATACTACGAGAGTAGTGGCTGTTGCAGTGGGAGTTGTTTATTTATCTTACGATATGAATAAATGTTTGATTTTATGAAATTGTCTTTACGTATGTTTTCATAGAAAGAATTTGATTTCGGTTTCTATGCATTAATAGATGGATACTCCATTTCATTTAAATGACATGGTCATTATAATGAAGGATAGAGTTGTAATCTGTTATGGTACGTTGGTGAACAATTTGTATACTCTGAAATCATGTTTATCCCCTGGATGTGACAAATAGTAATTAATAATGAGTCTTCTAATCTAGTAAGAGAAAGGTACCTTCAGAAATGAATTTCCCACCTTAATGGTGTGACGAATAGAAGGAATAGCACTCTTATGGTAGTGATTAGATAGATGATGAATTATTTGGAATTACTAAATTCATTTTATGGATATGCCCTAGGAACAGTAATTCGTAAGAATGTTTTTCTGTTTGTGGGATATCCTAGAAAAATGAAGGATGATTTATTTAGTCCACAAGATCGAAGAGTGATTGTTAACATAAACACTAGATTTTTGGAAAAATGACTATGTAATAAATCAAATACCCATGTATAAGTTGTTCTAAAAGAAGTGAGAGGAAAACACAAAGTATTAGTACCAAGTGTACAAGAGAATATACCACAAGGTAGACTGCAACGCTTGTCACGTCTGATACACAATTGCATGTAGTGCCCTGTCGTAGTGGGAGGGTTGTTCGACAACCCGCAAGATATATATTTTGGGAGAGTCGTGAGACTTGGTCCCTAGTAAATATGGAATGGACCCACGGATACGACGAAACACTACAAGATAAAAATGCAGAATCTTAGCTAATTGCAATGAATATTAAAATAGAACGATTTTAAATTATGTCTGGATGCTTTTTGAACCGCTAAATGGCGTAAAAGCCATTGGAAGCAGGCATGCAAGAATAAAAGAGGATCATAGAATAAGGTGAAAACCTTGGAAGCAAGCTTGTTACGAAAAGGTATACTCAGAAAGAAAGGATTCGATTATGAGAAAACCTGTTCGCCGGTAGCTATGCCTAAGTTGATCCGAACTCTTTTATTTGTTGCTACTCATATGAAATATGAGGGATAGCAAATAGATGTCGAGACAGCTTTCCTGATTGGAAGTCTTAAGGGAAACATCTATGTGAAGCAACCAGAGTGATTCATTGCAAAGAGCTAAGAGCATTGTGATAGTGAGCTTAAAAGTGTCAATTAATGGACTAAAACAAGCTTCAAGATCATGAAACATCCGTTTTGATGAGGTAATCCAGTGACATGGATCTAATCAATGATCGGATGGGTCTTGTGTATTGAAAAGAGTGATGGAAATGTGGTGGTATTTCTTGTACTATACGTAGATGATATATTGCTCATTGGAGACAATGAAAGAGTATTGTCGGGCGTATGTGTATCGATAATAAAGCGGTATGAAATGAAGGACTTAAGAAGAGCAAAAATATCCTTTTGATCACGGTAATACGGATCACAAGAAAGGATATTATGCTTGTCTCAAGCTTCATGAATTGATACGATCCTTACTTGTTTTAGCAAGTGACTTTATCTAAGAAAATATGTCTTGAGACACAAAAGGAAGATAAAGGTGATGAAAGCGGTTCCTTATGCTTCGGCGAATAAGGAAGCTTAATCTTAGGAATGCTATGCGCGAGAATGGATATCTATTTTGCTGAACGCATGAACAGTGGGTATCAACGTAACCCGGAACAAGAATGATGAACTGTGGTAAGACATATATGAAGTGCCTGAGAAGGACTGGAAATTATATGTAAGCTTACTGGGTAAATTCACTGCTTCTTGTGAATTACGTAGATTCGGATTTTTTTAGTCAGATTGGACGGCAGTAAATCCACCTCAAGGTTATGTGTTTAATTTTAGGAAGTTGAGTCATAATGTGGAGGAGTGTTATATAGAAATATATTTCAGACTCCGGACTCCATCATGGAAAGATGATAAATTGGAGCCTATGAGGCAGCCAAAGTATCTGTATGACTCTAGAAACTTCAAGATGGACTTCGAAGTGTTTCTAAGTTTGCCCAAGGATATCACAATTTATATTGATGATATTGGTGCAGTTGCAAACTTGAAGGAATCACGAGCCCATAAGGCAATTAAACACATGGAGTGCAAGTACCACCTGTTACAAGAAATCGTATGATGAGGGGAAGGTTGTTGTCGCCTAGATTGCATCGGATGATGACCTAGTAAATCCATTTACAAGGATATTAAGGCGAGAGCTTTTAATGGTCGTGTAGTGGGAGTGGGAATCAGATGTATGGCGGAAGACATGACAGCATAGTCTTTTAGTATAAGTGGGAGATTGTTGGATTGTATACTAAAAGTCTAGCTTTTTATATGAACAATGTTGTAACAATTAATTTGAAATGAGAATCATATGATCAAATGATTGCATCTTATAATTTATTTATATGTTCGATGCAATAGTCCACTTACTTTATACTGTAGATAATATGTTGTGCGACAACACGCGGAAGATCATATTATCGGTTTCCTTATAAAGTATAAACTGATGCTCACAACTGAGATAGACGGGGACTCTCTATCGGGATGGTTGTAGTGTGGTTTGGTATTAGCTTGTCTTGGCTATAGAATCACATTAGTGCACTTGTGTGTATTGAGCAGGACCGCTTGAGATCGTTCGATTTATACTGACTTATAGGAGAACTTGATCTCAGTTATTATGGAAGTTCGTGCTCTTAATCCCTATACAATAACCTCGACACATAGGGCAGTATGTATTTCTTTGATTCATCAATGGGTGAGATTTACATGCAATTAAATTAATAAACTCGGTGAGTTGGGAAGTAGTGCTGTCTCTATGGTGTGCTGTTGATTGTAGAAGGAATCCGTGTCCGTCATAGGTTGATGATGTCCCCTTGAGGAGCTCATAAGGATTATCATGTAAACCCTGCAGGTGGAATTTATTCCGCCATGATAATGAGGTTGAGTGGTACTACTCTTGGATGAGATATTAATTAATTGAGTTGTCAGTAACTTAAATTAATTAATGGACATTGTATATCTTAAACATGGGGAGACTAACGGGCTCAAAATTAGAAGGAGCCCAAAACGTAATTTTGGGATTGGTACGGTAGTGCAATAATAATATTTTAGTGGAATATATTATTATTATTGGACTTAAGTATAAGCTTTGAGCTAAGCTTGGATACTTAAGCCCAATGGAGGCCCAACCCAATTTCTCCTCCTGGTCCCTGCTGTAGCCCATGTATATAAGTCACCTCAGCTTATCTGGAACCCTAATTTTAATCTAATTAATTATTCACGTGTGATGAGGGTTGAGAGCAGATTGAGTAGGTCTCGTAGATCATCGCCCACACGACGTCGAGATCGGACTTGGGACATACAGCAGAAGACCGGAAGGTCGTTTGTTGCTGCAGTTCGTCATGTTCTAAAATTCATATAAAATCGTATAGTTCTTCGATTTTGATGTATAATATACTGATGGAAAGCCTTCGAAGAGAAGATCATCTGAGCACAAAGATCACTCAATTCCGACATTAGAAGAGGAACTTATGGCTATTCTCGTGGGACTGCGCAGACTGCCAGCGAGAATTCAACCTCTACATCAACCCTTGGTGAAAGGTAATGCGTTTCATGTTTACTTGCTTCCGATGCTTGTTAAAAATTCATGGAACCCTAACGGGTCACGTTAACCAAACGATCGAATGCCAACAGTCATATCATCCCGGATGCTCATGAGTCTCATGGCCTCATCGTCTTGGTATCTAGTCCGAGCTATCTTTTCTGTCACCTCTGCCCACTTCTCTTTGATCTCATTCCAATCAGGCATCTGAATCTTAAAGTTCTCGGGAAGGCGTTCTTGCAATCTCAGCATTTTCGTCACCTTATCTACGTTCGAAGGCCTATCTTGCCTCTTTTTCGATCTTACTTCGGCTGCCTTTCCCTTCCCCTTGCCTTGCCCGGATCCTTGTCCGGATCCTTGTCCTGTATCTGAAAACAACTACTCAGTACAACCAACAAGACAAGAAAGCAAGTAATCGACTAGCATATCCTATACTCTACTCAAGACTTCAAGCATCCATGCTTCATCAACAACATATCACCTCAACAACCATCATCAAACACCACTTGCTTTTCAACATGCTCAAACTACTTCAATCACATCTTCCTCATCATTCGAACACAGCCATACAAGCATGCCTTCAACTTATCAAAGCAATTCACATGAATTTCAACAAATCAAAACTTGAACTCCTCAAATTTTGAACGATCCAACCAAACCAACATGCTTATACTCATAAACGAACAATATCATTGATCAATTCACATCAACACTTAAGTTCAATCAATAATCAAACATTCTCAAACCAATGAACAAGAATTCATATGAATCAAATAAAAATATCAACATTCACCATGAAATTCAACCAACATCAACATCAATCCTCTTACCCACAACGAATTGCATACACTAAGCTTCAATCCTAGAGTAATTGAGTTGAGAAAACATACCTTTAGCTTTTCCCATGGCAAAAGAATAATCAAACACTCAAAACCCCCAAGAAATCGCGACTGAGCCCTTACTTGTAGCGAAATTCGCCCAAATTCGCGTCCAAGTCGTGAATTAAAGGTGTGGTGATGTGTAATCGGTGCAAAATCAAGTGTAATTGAAGAATTGGTGCAAGGGTGTAGTGATTTCGTGAAGGTTCGAGGAAGGGTGAAGTGAAAAGTGATCGAACCATTCTAAAAAATCGAACTTAAAACACATACCTGGCTTGGTTTGACCTTGGGTTTGAGCTGTTGAACAGGTCGAACCACGACTGACGAGGTCGAACCACCCTTCTGGACAAGTTTTTCTTCAGGTTCGACTTGGGTTCGACCTACTGGAACAGGTCGAACCAAAATGCATCAGGTCGAACCACCCTACTGTATGTTTCAGATCACCGGTTCGACCTTGGTTCGACTTGTTAAACAGGTTGAACCAAGTATGTCGTGGTCGAACCGAACTTCAGCCACACTGATTCGACCTAGGTTTGACCTGTAGAATCAGGTCGAACCATGCTTTTAAAGGCCGAACCACCTCACTGGATGATTTATCACCACGGTTCGACTTCCACTATTGGGTTTGACCTCCTAAAACTGGTCGAACCTACCCCCTGAAAGCTCCAGAATGCGTGTTCTTCAATCCCTACACACTTCAAACTTCAAAACGAATCATTAAGTACCAACTAGAGCACAACTTCATCAAGAATTGGTTTTTTAAAAACTTATCAATCATGAGTAACTCCGCAATCACTCAAAATACGAAATCACAAAACACCACGGAACATTAGGCAAGTTACAAAAAAATCGACACATACAAACCGGTTAAAGTTTTAAATATGCTGCAAAAAATTAACTCCCCTAACAAACGTCACAAAGAAAATATTATACTATCGGTGCTTATCAAGGTAAGTACATCACACCCCCCCAAACTTAGTAGAAACTATAGTCGAAACTAAGTTTACAAAGAGATGTAATTGCCGATAAGTAAGCACTTCAAATATAAAAATTTTTACTCACACGAAAGAAATAAAGCATTAAAACGGGAGGGAAAGCCCCCAACAGGCGCTCATGTTTAACGTCGGAGAGTCACGACGGTACCAACTCAGATCAAGGTATCCTCAAAGATGACACAAACATCATCCGGCGACCTAAAATGCTTCAAGCGATGTCCATTCGCTGCAATAATGTCTCTATCCTTGTCAATGAGCTCAAAACTCCCCCCTCCTAAGGCTCGATGAATCATGAATGGTCCCGTCCACTTCGACTTCAACTTGCCTGCAAAAAGCTTTAAACGAGAGTTAAAGAGTAATACCTCGTCTCCTTGCTTGAACTCCTTGTACGAGATCTTCGAATCATGCCACCTCTTAATCTTTTCCTTGAAGATCTTGGAATTCTTGTACGCACGACTCCGAAACTCATCCAAAAGATTGATGTGAGTCATCCTCAACTCCTTCACATCCTTGAGAGTCAAGTTCAAGCTTCGCAAAGCCTAAACCGCTTTGTGTTGAATCTCTACAGGTAAGTGGCATGGCTTCCCATAGATAATCTGATACGGTGACATATCTAACACCGTCTTGTATGCGGTCCGGAACCCCCACACGACATCATCGAGCTTCAAAGCCCAATTTTTTCTATTGGTTCCAACCACCTTCTCTAGAATCTGTTTGACTTGACTGTTAGAGACCTCCGCTTGCCCATTCGCTTGAGGATGATAGGGTGTAGTAACCCTATGCTTAACACCATACCCTTTAAGCACCTTCTCAAGAAATTTATTAACGAAGTGCGTACCTCCATCACTAACAAGTGCTCTAGGGACTCCAAAGCGGGCAAAGATATGCTTCTTCAAGAAAGATATAACAGTTTTCGAATCATTCAAGCGAGTAGGAATCACTTCCACCCACTTAGAAACATAATCCACCGCAAGTAGAATGTAGAGAAATCCATTAGATGGGGGAAAAGACCCCATAAAATCGATACCCCACACATCAAAAATCTCTACCACTATGCTTGGCTGAAGCGGCATCTCGTCTCTCCTACCGATGTTCCTCATGCGTTGACATCTATCGCAAGACGCCACATAGGTCTCACAATCCTTGAACAACGTAGGCCAATAAAGAGTGGACTGAAGTACCTTGGCTGCTGTCTTTTGAGCACCGAAGTGCCCTCCGTTAGGTTGTGCATGGCAAAACTCGAGAACACTCTCCATCTCTATCTCGGGCACACACCTACGGACGATAGAATCCGTGCAAATCTTGTATACAAACGGATCATACCATATGAAAGTCTCAACATCCCTCTTGAATTTAGCAAGTTGATATCGGTTGAGATCCCTTGGAATTTCTCCCACAGTAATATAGTTAACATAATCCGCATACCATGGATCAACTCCCTGTGCAGCAACCACACACGCTCGCTCAGCCCCTTCAACAAACACGGCCATGATATTTTCATCCGGGAATATTTTCTCAATATACTCGAAAGAATTATCACAATGCTCCTTAGTCTCCAACCTCGAAAGGTGATCCGCCAATACATTAACAGAACCTTTCTTATCCCGGATCTCCATGTCAAACTCTTGAAGTAGAAGAATCCACCTTATGATCCTAGGCTTCGTCTCCTTCTTCTCCATCAAGTACCGAATCGCTGAATGATCCGTGTACACAATAGTCTTCATGCCAACCAAATACTGACGAAACTTATTGAATGCGTACACAACAGCCAAAAACTCCTTTTTAGTCACTGTGTAATTCTTTTGTGCCGCATCGAAAGTCTTACTCGCGTAGTAAATGGCGCAGAACTTCTTATCCTTCAGCTGCCCAAGCACTGCTCCAAGTGCTACATCACTTGCATCACACATTAGTACAAACGGTTGAGTCCAATCCAGTGTGATCAAGATAGGTGCAGTGATAAGCGCCTCCTTCAAAACTTGAAAAGCTGTTAGACATTCATCATCGAACACAAAAGAAATATCCTTTTCAAGTAAGTGAGATAAGGGCTTGGAGTATTTTGAGAAGTCTTGTATGAATCTCCTGTAAAAACCGGCGTGTCCAAGAAAAGACCGCACTCCTCTTTCATTGGTCGGTGGTGGAATCTTCTCAATTGCCACCACTTAAGCATGATCGACCTGCAGTCCCTTGGCTGAAACATGATGCCCAAGAACAATCCCATCCTTCACCATGAAGTGGCACTTCTCCCAATTCAAGACAAGATTAGTCACTTGACATCTCTTCAAAACAGTAGCTAGGTTAGACAAACAAATATCAAAGTAGGAACCAAAAACAGATAATCATCCATGAACACCTCCATGATCTTCTCTATCAACCCATCGAATATTGCCATCATGCATCTCTGAAAAGTAGCAGGCGCATTACATAACCCAAATGGCATTTTCCAAAAAGAAAAGGTCCCGTAGGGGCAAGTAAAAGTGGTCTTTTCTTGATCCTCGGGGGCAATCATGATTTGGTTGTACCCCGAGTATCCATCCAAGAAACAATAAAACTCATACCCTGCAAGACGATCTAACATTTGATCCATGAAAGGAAGAGGAAAATGATCCTTACACGTGTTCTCATTCAACTTCATATAATCTACACATGTACGCCATCCCGTAGGAATCCTTGTGGCTATTTCTTCTCCATCCTCAGCTTTTACTACAGTCATTCCCCCCTTTTTAGCAACTACATGCAATGGACTCACATGGGGACTATCACTAATAGGATATATGATTCCAGCATCCAACCACGTAAGGATTTGCTTCCTAATCACCTCTTGAATCGCGGGATTAACCCTTCGCTGATTCTAAACACTTGCCTTGGCCTCATCTAACAATCTTATCCTATGCATGCAATACGAAGGGTTAATTCCTTTCAAATCCTCAAGAGACCAACCAATCGCAGACTTATACTTCCTAAGAACAGTCAATAACTCCTCAAGTTGATCTTCATCAAGAGAAGAAGATACAATTACCGGATATTTTTCATTTTCGCCAAGAAAGGCGTACTTCAAGTGTTCTGGCAAAAGTTTTAACTCCTCTTTTCTCACTTCCATCGGAGAGCTCTCGTTATCCAAAGACAAGTACTTCCTTGTCCACTTGACTTCTTCCACCTTAGTTCTTTCCGATTCAAACATGTCATCACCCAAAGCAAGTAAATTTTCAAGAAATTCAATACATACCTCGTTGGAGAGTCCGTCAAGCTCCGTAGTGGGATAAGTAAGAGACTCCATCAAACATGTCTCAAGAGGATCCTTTGACAGGATCAGAGACATATCCTCCTTCACAATCTCCTCCACCACGTCAATACTATAACACTGAGACTCCATGTGCATCTTCATTGCTTTGTCCAAGTTGAAAAGAACTTCTTCTTTGTCCATCCGCAATCTAAGCTCTCCTTTTTGAACATCAATCATAGCTCCAGCAATAGCAAGGAAAGGTCTCCCCAAGATTAGAAGGATATTATCCTTGTCATCTTCCATCTCTAGCACAAGAAAGTCCACAGGAAAACTAGCTTCTCCACTTTGATGAGAACGTCTTCAATTATACCTTTTGGAAACGTCATTGACCTGTCCGCCAATTGGAGAACCACTGTTGTAGGGGTCAACTCCCCCAAACCAAGCCTCTGAAAGATGGACAACGACATTAAATTGATGCTTGCCCCTAGATCGCACAAAGCTCGCCGTGCCGGCCCCTTTCTGATCTCACATAGAATAGTGAAGCTCCCCGGATCCTTCATCTTTTGCGGCAGCTTCCTTTGAATGATTGAGCTACAATTCTCAGATAAATTCACCATTTCAATTCCGGTTAAGCTCCGCTTCTTCAACAATATGTCTTTAAGAAATTGGGCATAGTACGGCATCTCCATGATTGCCTCTGAGAAAGGAATGTTCAAACTTATCTTGTTCATTATCTCTGAAAACTTCTTGAACTTCTCTTCCAATCCCTTCTTCACAAGCTTGTAAGGAAACGGCGGAGGTATCTTCATTTTGGGAATCCCCCATTCATCACGATCGACCTTCTCCGCTTTTTACTTTTCGGCTCTCAATCGCTTGGCTCTCTCCCACTTTTTCTCAGCTATTATCTCTGTACTTTGCTCATTCCGAACCACTGGAGTAGCATCAACATCATTGAGAGTGTTGATGAGAGTGAAAATAAGCGTTTTTTAGTGTCCAATTTAACACCTTTTTGATTGATATTCTTGTCATATATTAGCACAATGGTCTTATATTCATTATATGTGAGAAAAATGTGCACTTGAGGTGTTTTGTTGTGTTTTAGGTGGAAAAAGGATCAAAAGAGCCAAGTTTGAGAAAAGGTGCAATTTGTGCAAGAATGCTGATAAACGCACATCCAACTTGTGTAATTATTCTGTATTGATGTTGAGCTCTGAACGGGAAGTGTGATATATGGTTGGAAATCCACTGAATAGAGGGTCGTTTTGGCGTAAAGAACATCCCATTCGGAGTCCGAACGAGGAAGTTATGAGCAAAGTGGTGACGCCGCGCGAGCTGTGCCGAACAGAATTGCAGTGCTACTTTCCATGGCCTGTTACATATTCAATTCATAGAGTTCTTGTAATTTCTTTATATGGATAGAAAGCCAAGGAAGAGAGGATCGCGTGAGAGCAAAAATTACTCAATTCGGAGGTCGGATGTGAAAGTTATACGCGAAACGGAGAGACTGCGCAAATCCAGTAGCAGGGTTCGACCTGTGGTTCGACCTGTGGCAAGTGGTTCGACCTGTTTGACGAGGTCGAACCTGCGCTTCGGGAACTTACCAAATCCGTATTTTCGAGGCTAAAATGCGTGGGATCACTTGAAAAGCCCATTCCAAGCCCTAGAGACATGATTACAAGTATAAAAGGAGGCTCATGCAGTCAAGAAAAACGTCACCAATCACCGAGGAGAGGCCACAACATACAACACCCCACAAGGGGGGATCACCCCCCATCCATCATCCACTTCCTTTCCTCCATCCATCCATCACTTTGAAGATTCGTTTGTGAAATCAAGAGGAGAACCAAGAGGAGGATTCAAGATGGAGAAGGGCATGAAGACGCCATATCAAGGGTTTATTCGTTTCCTAATTTATCTTATATTTTCCGGACATCCGGGTAAGATCTATCCAACACCCATGATTGTTCTTCGAAACATCATGGGCTAGAGCCTTTTTCGTAGATTTAGGAGTTTGAAGGTTTTATCTAGTTAATTGAACTTTCATGTATACACTCCGTACAACACTACTTATGGATTTATTTTATATATGATTGTGCTTTCTTAATCCATATTTACGGTCGTTTTGTGCATCTTCAATTGGTATATAGAGTCTGAATATATATCTTGGTTGTAGATTGAGTGTGTTCACCGCTGAACAGGATTCCATGTTATGATTCTAAGTGAGGGGACTCCGAAGCTTCATTAGAACTATCTTATATGAATACTTATTAATTGAATTGAATTCGGGTTAATAAGTAGGATAAAGAGGATAATTTCATAGTACCTATAAAGGGAGATCATATCGGGTTAGAGTACCAATCCTAGGGGAAAATAATTGATACTGATAGTACCTAGAAAGGGGGGTGAAATTATATCTCTTGCTCCGAGGTTATTCACACGTGTTACACGCATGTTTACTTGTGTCTATAGAGTAGATATGCATGGTTTAGTGATGCGTCCATATTCCACAAGGCAGAGTCGGACATTGACACATGGAAGAGAAGTTAAGTAGTGAAACTGGATTATCCTAGAGCTACCTATTCTCCTACTTGATCCACTTTCGTATTCTTCAAGTGATATTTATTTTATTTGTTATTTTAATTACTTGTTTATTAGTTTAATAATTCTAAACCTCAAACTATATTGCCGCACTTGTCTTAATTAATTTAGTAAATAATTAAATTGATAATACGCCGTCCCTTGGGTTCGATATTCACTTGGTCACCTTTCGAGACTACAATTGATATCCTTATACTTGAGGATTATTTTGTGTGTTGAGAAAATGCTCATCAAGTTCTTGGCGCCGTTGCCGGGGACGGCTGTTATTATTGATTTTATTATTTCTAGTTGATTAAGATTTTTTTTTCTTTTTCTTTTATTTGTGATTATTTATTTCTATCTAACCTTGAATTTTTCCGAGTTACTTGTGCGCTTGTAAAAGGAGAGGAAGGAAAAGAAGGAATAACACATTGATCTAAACATGACCGGAGCAAGGCAGAATCCGAATAATGTTGCCATACGTAAAATTTTCACGAACTTTGAGAATGTCAACATGGGGTTGATAGGAGCAAGGGGGGAAGATGATGATTTTGAGATACATCCCGCTCTTATTAACATGGTAGAGAAGAATCCCTTTTCTGGAGGTTATTTTGAAGATCCATATCAGCATCTCCGAAGATTTCTTGGTTATGCAAACACTCAAAAGGGCAGTGGAGCGAATGATAATGCTAGGCGGATCGCCTTATTCAAGTTCTCTTTGATTGATAAGGCGAAAGCTTGGTATGAGACTCTTGATGCCACAGAATGCACTACATGGGACCAACTGCAGCAGAAGTTCTTGGAGAGATACATGCCACCCTCAAGGATCTTAAGAATGAAGCAAGAGATCACTCGATTTGTTATGAATCAGGGTGAAAAATTTTATGAGGCGTGGGACAGATTTAAAGACATGCTCAGGAGGTGTCCACAACATGGAATGTCTAAGGCTGAATACATAAGTATCTTCTACTATGGATTGGATTGTGAATCGCGTATTTTTATTGATGCATCATCAGGAGGAGCGTTGTTATCTAAGACAGCACTTGAAGCGGAAAAGTTGTTTGAAGACATCTCTATGAATACACGTGACTGGCCTGTAGTGAGAGATAGAGGATCATATGTACTTGGCGTGGTAGCGCAGGTTGAACATCAAGTGGAGAAGCCGAATAGGGATGATGAGATCGTCTCTAGTCTAGCTAACATCAACAAGCTACTAGAGTCCCAGTAGACGCAGATTACAAAGTTGACACAAAGGGGGCCTAGTATGAAGCAGCAAGAAGTGAAGAGTGTTGAAGATACCTTCCATCGATACATGGCTGGGAATGATGCAAGGATTGATCGTCTTGAGGATACCATGAATGTTGATCGTGCAGATTTATTTAAGCAATTGAAGGACCTTACTTTGGTTATAGGGCAGATGACCACGAACGTGAATCAATTAACACAAAAATTGGAAAATAAAGCCATCACGTTAAGATTTGGAACGCAGTACGAGGGAGCAATGAAGCCGGAGTCGAAGTTTGAGGCGAAAACAAGCGGATTCGACCAAAAACAATGTGATTCGACCTGTCCCACAGGTCGAAGCGTGCAGGAGAGGTCGAACTGGGCTTCTGGAAGTGTTTCAAGAGCAGCAGGCACTCGGTTCGACCTGGGGGGCATCGATTCGACCAGGCCATCTGGTCGAACCCAGGTCGAACCATTCCATCTGGAGCACTCTGTTTTCGCAAAGCCTCGATTCGACCATGATGCTACCGGTTCGACCAGGCCATCAGGTCGAACCCAGGTCGAACCGGCGACCAAAAATCTTACAGAAGGTCAGTTCGACCTGGGGCATTTCGGTTCGACCAGCACAACAGCTCGAACTGAGGTCGAACTGCATCCTCCAAAGTACTCTGTTTCATCTGCAGCTCGATTCAACCACGACATAATCGATTCGACCAGTACCCTTGGTCGAACCAAGGTCGAACCGGTAGGCAAAAATCATCCAGTGAGCCGATTCGACCTGGGGGGAGTTGGTTCGACCAGTACCCCTGGTCGAACCCAGGTCGAACCCAACATGCAAGGTGAAAATGCACTTCCAGGTGCTCGATTCGACCACGACGTACCCAATTCGACCTGTCCTGATGGTCGAATCCATGTCGAACCCCAAGTTCAACATGAGAGCAGCATGCCAGACGACTGGTTCGACCAATCACCCAGGTCGAACCCACGTCGAACCCCAATTACAAAAAAAGAGCAGTCTTCCATACGATTGGTTCGACCATTACACACCTAGTTCGACCAGCACCAGTGGTCGAACTGAGGTCGAACCTATTCTTTCTGCACCGTTTTCTGCACCGAATGTTCCCTATGATGTTGATGCTACTCCAATGGTTCGGAATGAGCAAAGTACAGAGATAATAGCTGAGAAGAAGTGGGAAGAAGCAAAGAGATTGAGAGCCAAGAAGGATAAAGCGAAGGAGGTTGAACGTGATGAATGGGGAAGACCAAAGACCAAGATACCTCCTCCGTTTCCTTCGAGATTGGCCGAGAAGGGATTGGAAGAAAAGTTCAAAAGGTTTCACGATGTCATGAGCAAAGTAAGCTTGAACATTCCTTTCTCTGAAGCAATCATGGAGATGTCATACTATGCCCGATTCCTCAAGAATATTATATCAAAGAAGAGAAGCTTGAACGGAGTGGAGACGGTGAACCTATCAGAGAATTGCAGCTCGATCCTTCAAAGGAAGCTGCCTGCAAAGTTAAAGAATCCGGGAAGCTTCACCATTCTTTGTGACATTGGAAAAGGGTCGGCACATAAAGTCTTGTGTGATTTGGGGGCAAGCGTTAACTTGATGCCTTTGTCCATATTTAAAAGGCTTGGTTTGGGGGAGTTAACTCCCACGAATATTGCTCTTCAATTGGCGGATAGATCCATGACTTGTCCGAAGGGTTTAATTGAAGATGTTTTAGTGAGAGTGGATAAGTTAGTTTTTCCCGTGGATTTTCTTGTACTTGACATGGAAGATTATAAGGGTGATATTCCCCTTATTTTGGGATGACCGTTCCTTGCCACAGCTGGAGCTATGATAGATGTTAAGGAAGGAAAGCTTAGACTGCGTATGGATAATGAAGATGTGGTTTTCTCTCTTGATCGTGCAATGAAGATGCCCATGGAGACTCAATCGTGCGAAAGCATAGATGTGGTTTCTAACTTGTTTAATCTTGATTTTTCTAAGGCAGGTGATTCTGAATTTAAGTGGACGATTGACAAGGGGGTGTCTAGACAGCCAAGTGAGGAAGGAAATTTCAATGATCATATTTTTGTGACCAAGAAAGGTGAGGTGTTGAGTGTAGACAAGAAGAGGGAAAGAAAGTACTTGAAGGTGAGGATGCGACAAGACCGTTCTGTGATCCAGTAGTTCAAAGTGGTAATCCATCGTGACTCTCCGACGTTAAACATGAGCGCCTGTTGGGGGCTTGCCCTTCCATTTTATTGCTTTATTTCTTTCGTGTGCGTAAGAAATTTTTATATTTAAGGTGCTTACTAATCGGCAATTACATCTCTTTTCAAACTTAGTTTCGACTTACGTTTTTACTAAGTTTGGGGGGGTGTGATGTACTTACCTCATTGAAGCACCAAGAGTATAATCTTTTCTTTGTAATGTTTGCTAGGGGAGTTGATTTTTTGCGGTATGTTGAAACTTTAATCGGTTTTGATGTGTCGATTTTTTGCAATTTGCCTAGTGTTCAGTGGAGTTTCTAGTGTGTGGAGTCGATTACATAGTCAATTAATTCTTTCTTATAGTTCTCCTATTTTATTATTGATGAATCTTGTGATGATGAGTATGCTTGAGCTTTGATGATAGAAAAGGGCAACTAGATGGCAAGACGAGTTCTACATTGAGGCTTTGACTCACGGAGCTCGTGCGTACGTTGAAGAAAAATTAGGTGCCCTCGTTTCCTTTTTCTAATTTTTATGTGTGCTTATAATTCATGGAGTGGAGGATTGAGTTTTTGGTGGTGATCCATATGAGCTTATATTTGAAATTCATATGCTCTTGAAATTGATGAAGGAAGTGTACTTGAGTTATATTGTGATATGAAGTTCTATGTGTACTTGTGTGATATTGCTTACCATGAAAGGTGCTCTGTTACTTGTTAAATACCCATGTGAGATTTTGAGCCTCGTCGATCATGTACATAATCACATGATATTTCTTTCTAGTGAGTATCGTTCTTGTGCGTGTATTCTAGAACTTGCCTTGAGTCTCCTTGAATATTCAAGATTAGTCTAGCGGATTATGAAAATGATATTAGGCCATCTTTGATATTTAACCCATATTTTCCCATATACTTTACCTGAATTCATTATATCCCTAGTCAGCCCATTTGAGCCTTTTTAAATCCATTATTTTGATAGCCAATAAAGCTTAATTGAAGAGAGTGGTGATTTGAGGGATGATAAGGATGATGAAAGAAAAATCTTAAGGATCAAGAAGAAATTCGCGGAGTAGTGCTTAAATCTAGTACTCCATGGAATCAAACACCCTAGGGTAGTGCTTAAATCTAGTACCCTATGAAGGATGTGAGAGGTAGTGCCCGAAACTGGTACCTTGAAAGAAAATTAAAAAAAGAGAAAAAAAGGGTGAAGAAAAGGAGAATGATGGAGTTGAAGAGCTAGGAAAAGTTGAAAAAGAAAATATGTTGTGCTTGAAGGAGAAAGATGGGAGAGTTTAAAGAGAATGTTGTGCTTGATTGAAGTGATGAGGAAGAATGAAAGATCGAGAGAGACTGCAGCTTGATTGATCCGAGTTTTGGGTCACTTATCCATATACTTCTCACCTATTCCAAAGAGCTTACATTACAACCTAATAAAAGACCTTTTTGATCCATGATTTACTAGCTACAAGTAAAAGAAGAGTTGAGACAATAGGCAAGCTTATGGTTACACATGCACTTGAATTGAATTTGAGCATAAACACCTTAACCCATAAGTGTACATCTTTTACACTTGAGTGCGAGTAATATATACTTCCCGTGAGAACATGTTGATGGAGCATTTGAATTGGTGGTGATTGTCTTAACTTGTATGCTACGAATTGATTATTACATATAATAAGAGTTGCATGACCTAAGTTGATGACGATTGTATTTTGAATGAGTATTGGTCATAGTCCTTGTTTTTCCGCTAATTTTCGTACTATCTTTCTCTTTATCTTTATTTTGTTGCCTCGGGACAAGCAACGGGTAAGTTTGGGGGATTGATGAGAGTGAAAATAAGTGTGTTTTAGTATCCAATTTAACACCTTTTTGATTGATATTCTTGTCATATATTAGCACAATGGTCTTATATTCATTATATGTGAGAAAAAGGTGCACTTGAGGTGTTTTGTTGTGTTTTAGGTGGAAAAATGATCAAAAGAGCCAAGTTTGAAAAAATGTGCAATTTGTGCAAGAATGCTGATAAACGCACATCCAACTTGTGTAATTATTTTGTATTGATGTGGAGCTCTGAACGGGAAGTGTGATACATGGTTGGAAATCCACTGAAGATAGGGTCGTTTTGGCGTAAAGAACATCCCATTCGGAGTCCGAACGAGGAAGTTATGAGCAAAGTGGTGACGCCGCGCGAGCTGTGCCGAACAGAATTGCAGTGCTATTTTCCATGGCCTATTACATATTCAATTCTTGGATTTCTTGTGATTTCTTTATATGGATAGAAATCCAAGGAAGAGAGGATCGCGTGAGCACAAAAATCACTCAATTCGGAGGTCGGATGTGAAAGTTATACGCGAAACGGAGAGACTGCGCAAATCCAGTAGCAAGGTTCGACCTGTGGTTCGACCTGTGGCAAGTGGTTCGACCTGTTTGACGAGGTCGAACCTGCGCTTCGGGAACTTACCAAATCCGTATTTTCGAGGCCAAAACGCGTGGGATCACTTGAAAAGCCCATTCCAAGCTCTAGAGACGTGATTACAAGTATAAAAGGAGGCTAATGCAGTCAAGAAAACGTCACCAATCACCGAGTAGAGGCCACAACATACAACACCCCACAATACTTCTCAAACACCCTAGGGTAGTGCTTAAATCTAGTACCCTATGAAGGATGTGAGAGGTAGTGCCCGAAACTGGTACCTTGAAAGAAAATTATAAAAAGAGAAAAAAAGGGTGAAGAAAAGGAGAATGATGGAGTTGAAGAGCTAGGAAAAGTTGAAAAAGAAAATATGTTGTGCTTGAAGGAGAAAGATGGGAGAGTTTAAAGAGAATGTTGTGCTTGATTGAAGTGATGAGGAAGAATGAAAGATCGAGAGAGACTGCAGCTTGATTGATCCGAGTTTTGAGTCACTTATCCATATACTTCTCACCTATTCCAAAGAGCTTACATTACAACCTAATAAAAGACCTTTTTGATCCATGATTTACTAGCTACAAGTAAAAGGAGAGTTGAGACAATAGGCAAGCTTATGGTTACACATGCACTTGAATTGAATTTGAGCGTAAACACCTTAACCCATAAGTGTACATCTTTTACACTTGAGTGCGAGTAATATATACTTCCCGTGAGAACATGTTGATGGAGCATTTGAATTGGTGGTGATTGTCTTAACTTGTATGCTACGAATTGATTATTACATATAATAAGAGTTGCATGACCTAAGTTGATGACGATTGTATTTTGAATGAGTATTGGTCATAATCCTTGTTTTTCCGCTAATTTTCGTACTATCTTTCTCTTTATCTTTATTTTGTTGCCTCGGGACAAGCAACGGGTAAGTTTGGGGGATTGATGAGAGTGAAAATAAGCGTGTTTTAGTGTCCAATTTAACACCTTTTTGATTGATATTCTTGTCATATATTAGCACAATGGTCTTATATTCATTATATGTGAGAAAAAGGTGCACTTGAGGTGTTTTGTTGTGTTTTAGGTGAAAAAATGATCAAAAGAGCCAAGTTTGAAAAAATGTGCAATTTGTGTAAGAATGCTGATAAACGCACATCCAACTTGTGTAATTATTTTGTATTGATGTGGAGCTCTGAACGGGAAGTGTGATACATGGTTGGAAATCCACTGAAGAGAGGGTCGTTTTGGCGTAAAGAACATCCCATTCGGAGTTCGAACGAGGAAGTTATGAGCAAAGTGGTGACGCCGCGCGAGCTGTGCCGAACAGAATTGCAGTGCTATTTTCCATGGCCTATTACATATTCAATTCTTGGATTTCTTGTGATTTCTTTATATGGATAGAAATCCAAGGAAGAGAGGATCGCGTGAGAGCAAAAATCACTCAATTCGGAGGTCGGATGTGAAAGTTATACGCGAAACGGAGAGACTGCGCAAATCCAGTAGCAAGGTTCGACCTGTGGTTCGACCTGTGGCAAGTGGTTTGACCTGTTTGACGAGGTCGAACCTGCGCTTCGGGAACTTACCAAATCCGTATTTTCGAGGCCAAAACGCGTGGGATCACTTGAAAAGCCCATTCCAAGCTCTAGAGACGTGATTACAAGTATAAAAGGAGGCTAATGCAGTCAAGAAAAACGTCACCAATCACCGAGTAGAGGCCACAACATACAACACCCCACAAGGGGGGATCACCCCCCATCCATCATCCACTTCCTTTCCTCCATCCATCCATCACTTTGAAGATTCGTTTGTGAAGTCAAGAGGAGAACCAAGAGGAGGATTCAAGATGGAGAAGAGCATGAAGACGCCATATCAAGGGTTTATTCGTTTCCTAATTTATCTTGTATTTTCCGGACATCCGGGTAAGATCTATCCAACACCCATGATTGTTCTTCGAAACATCATGGGCTAGAGCCTTTTTGGTAGATTTAGGAGTTTGAAGGTTTTATCTAGTTAATTGAACTTTCATGTATACACTCCGTACAACACTACTTGTGGATTTATTTTATATATGATTGTGCTTTCTTAATCCATATTCACGGTCGTTTTGTGCATCTTCAATTGGTATATAGAGTCTGAATATATATCTTGGTTGTAGATTGAGTGCGTTCACCGCTGAACAGGATTCCATGTTATGATTCTAAGTGAGGGGACTCCGAAGCTTCATTAGAACTATCTTATATGAATACTTATTAATTGAATTGAATTCGGGTTAATAAGTAGGATAAAGAGGATAATTTCATAGTACCTATAAAGGGAGATCATATCGGGTTAGAGTACCAATCCTAGGGGGAAATAATTGATACTGATAGTACCTAGAAAGGGGGGTGAAATTATATCTCTTGCTCCGAGGTTATTCACACGTGTTACACGCATGTTTACTTGTGTCTATAGAGTAGATATGCATGGTTTAGTGATGCGTCCATATTCCACAAGGCAGAGTCGGACATTGACACATGGAAGAGAAGTTAAGTAGTAAAACTGGATTATCCTAGAGCTACCTATTCTCCTACTTGATCCACTTTCGTATTCTTCAAGTGATATTTATTTTATTTGTTATTTTAATTACTTGTTTATTAGTTTAATAATTCTAAACCTCAAACTATATTGCCACACTTGTCTTAATTAATTTAGTAAATAATTAAATTGATAATACGCCGTCCCTTGGGTTCGATATTCACTTGGTCACCTTTCGAGACTACAATTGATATCCTTATACTTGAGGATTATTTTGTGTGTTGAGAAAACGCTCATCAAGTGTTCGGAGTAGCAACAGGCAACTTCTGGATGGGTTCGACCAGGGTTCGACCTGTGGAACAGGTCGAACCAGACACGTAATGGTCGAACTACTCTTCTGGACAACTGCTCTCTTTTTGAAGTTGAGGTTTGACCTGGGTTCGACCTGTTGAGTAGGTCGAACCACGGCTACCTAGGTCGAACCGACCTACTGTACTCCTTTCGCCCTCCAGTTCGACCAAGGTTCGACCTGTTAGATAGGTCGAATCATGTCCATCGTGGTTGAACTGTTGCTGCAACAAAACAGAGTGCTCCAAGTTATGCGGTTCGATCTGGGTTCGACCTGTTGGATAGGTCGAACCATCATTGATTTGGTCAAACCGGTGTTCTGGAAAAATAGAGTGCTCCGAATTATCAGGTTTGACCATGGTTCGACCTGTATGCCAGGTCGAACCATCTGTAGTTTGGTCGAACTGATGCTGCGATGCCTCCTGATCGTGTCTAGTGCGTTGGTTCGACTTCTCCTGTATGGTTCGACCTTCAATGTTGGACGAACTATGGTCGAATCTTGCCCTAGACATGTCCAAATTTGATTCCGGCCTCATAGGACCCTCGTACTGCGTTCCTGACCTCAGTGTGATGGCGTTGCAGGTCCTTGGATTCTCAATACTTTGAGACGGAAACTTCCCCTTCTCAAGAGTTTGAGTAAGCTTGTTAACACTTCCTTCCATCTCCCCCATCAGCAATGTAAGGTCCTTCACCTGCTTAGATATAACCTCATGGTTTGCATTGATTTTCTTTTCAAGTTTGGCCTCAAGGCGGTTCACTTTTTCATCGTTCTTGGCCATATACATGTTCACAGTATCCTCAAAACCCGGTTTCCCTTCTTCCACCTTAGCACCCGGATCAACACCCAACGGAGGTTGAATCGCATTATTCGGATTGCTCCATGAGAACTCCGGCCTCCTAGGCTGTTGATAACCACTTGGGGGACCACGATTATTAAAGTTTCCTCGATAATTCCCTTGGTAGTTCCGATTTCCTTGATCTGGATACCTAGTCCCTTGAATACTTTGACCCATGGCATAGTGTGCCTCTTCCAACTCCTCTTGGATTGGTCCATTATTCTTCAACTCCTGCTGCATGATTGGTATGCGCTGAGATAATTCACTGATTTGCTTCTGTTGGGATTCAAGTAGCTTGTTGATATTGGACAAGCTAGAGACGATCCCATCCTCTCTACTTGTTTTCACCATTGCTTGTTAAACCTGAGCTACCTTCCCAAGGACATAAGTACCTCTAACTCTATCAGTTGGCCAATCCCTCGAATTCATCGAAATATCTTCAAACAACTTCTCGGCCTCTACGGATGACTTTGTAAGCAAAGCTCCATTAGAAGAAGCATCCAATAACACTCGTGAATCACAGTCCAATCCATTGTAGAATATACTGATATATTGAGCTTTAGATAGCTCATGTTGAGGACACTTCCTAAGCATGTCCTTGAATCTATCCCATGCTTCATGAAATTTCTCACCTCCACCGATAGCAAATTGGTTAATGTCTTGCTTCATCTTAAACACCTTTGAAGGTGGCATGTACCTCTCCAAGAACCTTAACTGCAGTTGCTCCCAAGTGGTGTACTCGGCTGCGTTGATAGTGTCGTATCAATCTCTCGCCTTTTCAGTAAGCGAGAATTTGAACAAGAGGATCTTCCTAGCATCTTCATGTTCTCCTGCATCTTTTTGAGTACTTGCATAGCCCAAGAACTTGTTCAGATGCTGCTGCGGATCCTCGAAAGACCCTCCTAAAAAGGAGTTCCTTTCTATCATCCTAATAAGAGCGGGATGAAGATCGAAAGCTGCATTAGTTCCCCTCGCTCCTAGAAGCCCAGAATTTCCAGCCCCATTATTTCTGAAAACCTCTCGGATGGCTAGATTATCCGGATTCGCTGGCATGTTGACTGTCTCTACTCCCGAATTAACTTCAACTGTAGCTTCAATCGTCTGCGAAATCTTCTCGTCAACTTCAACTCCAAAATTCGGAGCTTCAGTTGGATCAATAGTCTTTGCCTTGCTCTTCTTCTTCTTCTTCTTCTTCTTCTTTCTTGACGATGCTCCGATCTCAGGATTATAGGGTTCAAGTTCACCTTTCTTTGATCTCGTGAGCATACACCTAAAAAGAACTAGAATTAAAACAGCAAAACAAGATAAATAGCCCTAATAAATAGCCCTAATAAACTAGAAATAACAAAAAGATATTTTAAGCCGTCCCCGGCAACGGCGCCAAAAAATTGTTGGGTGTTTTCTCAACACACAATTTTAATCCCCAAGCATGAAGGATACCAATTGTAGTTTCGAAGGTGACCAAGTAAAATATCGAATCCACGGGAAGGATAAATATTACTTTAGTTATTTTCTAGCAATTATGACTATGTTGAGAATTGTAATTGTTGGTTTTTAAACTAAGTAACAATTAAAATAGCAAATCAATAACAAGAACAAGAGAAGAGTAGTTGTGATCAAATAAGATGATAGGTAGTTCGTCAGGCCATCCAGTTTCATTCGTTAATTCATACTTTCGTGTGTCGATGTCTGACTCTGCCTTGTGGTTTATGGACGCATCGCTATACTTTAAAGAATACATGTAACACTTTTGTTAAACCATAATGTAACACTTGTGTCAACATTTTACATTTTTATACAATATTTGACAATTATTATTATTATTATTATTTTATTTAATTAATATATTTACATTAATTATTTAATAAATAATAATAATGATTTAACAATAATTATTAAAACAGAAAATTGTATTCTAAAGTTAACTTTACAATGTAAAATACATCATAGCACAACAATGTATTGTCATAAACTAGCTTTAATGAGACAATTAAAAAAAAAAAAAAAAACTAAAACAAAAGGGCAAGAAGCTCGTGGCTTCCTTAAGTCGATCAAGTAGCTGAAATTAGTTCTTCTTACTAAACATAATCGAGCCAAAATGCTAACACAAGCGCATTTACGACTCATGAAGTCAGGGGTGTAGTGTCTTTTGTGCGATTGTTTTATCTTTGATTAGTGCAGTTCTTCATTATCCCATAAAAATCAAAAGCCTCTCGCAACATACCATATCGCCATAAAAACATCTCCTCCCTGCAATAGTTAAAGATGGTCAAATTATAATCAAATACAAAAATCCATGCACTATGTGCTTTTATAATAGTAAGGTTAAGCGAATCATTAAAATAAAATTAGTAAGCACAACCTTAAAACTAGCTCACAAGAAATGCAGTTATGACCAGCATAAACAAGGATGGCTAACTAAAAGACATGTCTTTTGTGAGGATAACAACGATAAAAAAAAAAGTCCCTGGATTGATGCTGTTTGTCTACTAGCAAAAGCAGTAGAAACCCATCGATCATCACAAGGACCAGCAAGATGACTAAGAATTCAGCGAAACCTATCCAATAACATGAACAAAAACTAGTTACATCATCAATTCTCAATAAGAATATCAGCACGACCATGTCAAATAAAGTGCAGCTACCTAAACACAAAAAACAACAAGATATCTCAAGAAAACTATCAGCAGGTACAAATAGAAAGCATGCAAAAGCAACGAAGCTGTAACTTCATATCTTGTGCATGCGAATTGCAGAAAATCAAGTAGTCAAGTAGCGAATAGCAGAAAATTCGAATTCTGCACCTAGGCTGTGATAGCACACAACAACAAAGCATAGCAGAACATGACGATAAACTTCCAGTAGACATAACCTCTACTAGAAGAACCATACAACAAATTACTCGTCAAGAGCTGTAATACCAGAAATATCAAATATTCAACAACCCTTTTGGTAAAAACATCAAAATTTCAGCAGAATAAACCCAGCTAAATAAACCTAATTCTGCCAGCAGTAGCAGATTTCCACAGAAATCCAGAAACATTAAAGTGGAAACAAAACAACACTAGTAAATTACTCGAGAACAGAACCTAGACAGAAACTAAAATTACAAGTCTCTAGTGAAGTAGAATTCCATAACTCGAGAAAAAACAAGGAAAACAAGGTAGCGTCAACATGTACCCAAGATTACAGAGTTCCAGCAAACATAGAATCAAGAGAGCACAACAACACCACATAGCAAAAACAGCAGAACTTTAGCAGGAAAAAACACAGCTGAAACAACCTAAATTCTACTAGCAACAAATTTTAACCGAAATTCTAGCAACTTTAGAGTGGCTTAGACAGAACTAAAATAATAAGTCCCCCATGAAGGAGATAGAACTCTATAACTCAAGAAACAGAAAGGAAAACAAGATATGTTTACTGCTGTGTATATGAGAATTTGACAGTAGATGAACATAAATACTCTTAACTCACACTAATACATTAAAACAAAAAAATGCAAAAAGTTGAAGTATAAAAAAAAAATTCAACCATGATAATGAAAACTTGGGGCATGACATAGACATACACACACATTAAAATAATGAAAAATTAAAAGATAATGGATGTCACTTGAGTACCACTATTGACAACACATACCGTTAATAAGCCATTCCCAAGAACTGTAGTAATGAGCCTTCTTGTATCATGAGAAAAAAAGAAGCAAGTAAGAGAGAGTTAAATAACCCATCACACTGAAAAAAAAGACATTGTGCAGTAAGCACTGCATGAACTGACATATAAGAATTCAATCAAAGATTTAACCCAGTGATACATGTCAGTGACAAGATGGAAGTTACATTGCAGTAGCATTATTTGACATTACAGAAGTTCAGAATAAAGGAAATACTACATGATGAACTACTGCAGCGCTGAAATACAAGTGTCAAAGTTTATTTCTGCACATAATTTATTGCAAGTCAGCAAACATGTTGACAATATGACTCGTGCAAACTTCTTGCCATAGATTGTCACGGAAACAAATTGTGTAGAGAGAGAGAGACAGAGATGTATCTAAGACCATACATAACATACATAAGGTATAGCTAGAGAGCCAAAGTGGGCCATAAATAATATATATCAAGGTAATTGTATTGAATTATATTGTGCATAAAAATATCTCGACCTTTGGCAACGTGCATGTCTTTAGCTTGATGCATATGTAATGTAGAGAGGCCCATAAATAACATAAATCAAGGTAATTATATAGGATTATATTGTGCATAATATGAGATTTTACAAAATTTAATTCAGGTTTCAGTGAGGTATCACCAAAATTAGGTTAACATAACTTAGGAGAAAAGTAGTTCAGAAAAGTGGCACAAGTTCGACCCAATTAATTAGATGATAGACATACCAGCATCTGGTTTTTGACACTAAATTAAAGAACCCATCATTGTCTGTCATAACAGAAGGCTTGATGCTCCAATGGCCATAATAGCCCTCTGATCATTGGTCAAAATACTCAATCAATGCACAGAATACAACATTGATATCCCAAAAAGTGAAATATATAAAATGTTAGTTCTCAATCCTTACTTGTCCAGGAGAACGTATAACATCAAATCTATCCACTTTTAAACATGTCCAAATTAGTAATGTAAAAGTCCCTACGGGCTAAATATTTAAGGGTTCTTATATGAGCACTAATCTCTGAAAATAATAATATATGTTGTCTTAGAAATCAAAATAAAACTTTCTGGTTAAGAAAGTGAATAGTACTCCTAGGGTTTAAGCTGTTTTTCAAAGCCTTCTCAACCAGCTCCTTCTAGTTTTTGGACTACAGATAGAGATCTAACTACAAATAAATAGCAAGTAAATCAGGATACTATAGTATTTCAAATTTACTAAGCAACACAGAAACAAATCCTTGAAGACCATTCAGATTATTCATGAATTCATCATTATTTTAAGAATATAATCAACAGGCAGTAACAATTGGTTTTACAGGGTAATAGATGTAGATCGTAGTAGGAGACACAACATGAATTGACAAAAAAAATAAAAGAGGTAATTAATAGATGCGTGCATACCTTATTGCTGTGAACTCAACAAATCGTGAAGGCCTCCCCAATCAACCTATGAATAAACTTGGTGAATGAATAGAAGCTCTTAAATGGGATTTCCCCTAATGTAGGGCATCTTGGTAGGGAAATCAAAACTAAAATTGCAAGAGAATACCCACTCATTTTTTGACAAATATTCACCCGCCCATTTTCTGTAACCACGCGCCTTCATTGGAAATTTTAAAGGAAGGGTGAAAATGGATAGAGTTCCTGCCACAATATTCTAATTAATCTCAGCAATCTCAAGCATGATGAAGATGCGTCTAATTCTCTACTTAATTGCAGAATTAGGGTGGAATTCTCAAATATACTATTTTTTTAAAATTTTAATTATTATAAGTAAACCATCCATGGATTATTCATTGTTGAATAATTTTAGGACATTTATATGATTTATTATTATTAAAAATATATAAATTATGGTTTTTAATCAATTATATATTAACATTATGTTAAGTTAATTAGTTATTATTAAGAGAATAAAAAGGCACAAGATATATATAGAGGATAAGATTTAAAGAATATTATTGGAATTGATTTTTGAAATTGAAAAATAAATTTTAGTGAAGTCTTGGGTGAGACCGTCTTACGATGAGATCATTTTGCACTTTTTTAATTAATTATAACTTTTTATTGAAGATACTATCACTTTTCTTTCAAATATCATCACTTTTTTATTTATATTATAAATTTTTCATAAAATAATATTATTACTTTTCATTATAAAATTATCATTTTTTATCCGTCTCACGAAAGCTATTGTCTAAGATAGTCTCAGACAAGACTTTGCTATAGCCTTTCTAGTTTGAAAAATAGAAAACATTGTATTAATACTAGAAAAAGTGGATAGAGACAAAAAGAAAAAATAAACTTATTTAATTTCATGATTTTACTTTAAATAATTTTAAAATTTCTTAAATTATGAATAATTTACAATGCAATAATATATTTTATATATAACTTAGTTAAAGCTTTCTATGCCTAAAGTAAATAGAATTTAAAATGTAAAATAAATTTGTTATCGATTTCAAATTTACTCTTTCTGTTAATAAATATGGAATTTTAATTTATTACAATTATTCATAATGAATTTTAATTTTATTACTACATTTATTTATTATGAATTTTTTATTTTAATTTCAAATTTATTATTAGGACTTAGGACATTTATTAAATATTATTAGAAAATATATTTATATGAACATATACACGTGCAATCGGTGGTCTGCACATAAAGCTATTAAGTTTAACGAGCTCCTCAAGAGCTCAGCTCTATGAGGCTTTAGCTCGGCTTGGTTCATAACTAATCAAGCTCAAGTTCGAGCTCACCTTATGTTGTTTCTTAATGAGTCGAGTCGACCTCGACTTGATAATTTTAAACAATAATACTAATAATGAAATTATTGAATTATAATTTATATAAAAATATAATGATTATTAAATTAAATAATAAATATAAATATATTAATTAAAAATCAACTCGATAATCTCGACTCGCCTTAATTAATGAGCCTAATTAAAGAGTCATTATTTTTTTTTAAAGAATTCACAAAAATTCATCATTATTAGAAGTATATGATTACATTACATAATTTTAGAATATAACAATTTATACACTAATTGTAAACAAGAATGCATTATCTATTTATTTATAATTAAAGTGTGATTTGTGATTCCTATAAATTATTCAATCATATACTTCTTAATTTTATTCAAATGTTTAAGTGAATAACAAACACACGCATACATATGAGAATTTTATAATAATTAATCATTTATAGTTTTGCTGGACATAAAATATGCACTAGGATTTCAAGAAAATAATTTATTATTTTATAATTTTATTTGATTACTTATGCCTAAATTTTAATTGGACCCATGTTGTGAACGAAGAAATTATTAGTTTTAATGAGATTATTAATTTTATGAGTATTAATTTCATTGGAGGGAGTAATTACTTTTATTTTTATCCAAATTTTAAGATGATTCTAGGGTGCACCTTAGAATTCACATGTTAAAAAGTATGGGTAGCGGATGATTTTTCTATTTTAATTTTTTAATTATTTAAATTAATTAATGGTAGGAATTAAATAAATGTTTTAATATAACGACTGAAAACATCTAGGTGCACCGGTGCAACAGTTGCATCGTAGTCAAATTTTATGAATATTAATTTTAGAGACCAAATTTTTAGTAGCCACTGTTGACTAAATACAATTTTAAATAGCCACCTTTCTTAAAAGTAATTTTTAGTAGCCACTATTTAGAGGACTCCCCAAATTACCCCCATAACTGTCAGATAAAAGACGACAATAATGGGGACATGATTATGTCAGTGTTGACTACATTAAATAGGGTGGGTGGGACCACATTTAAAATTATAGTAAATATTTTTTTTCCAGAAAAAATTAAAAAAAAATTAAAATTTATTTGTTCTATTCGGCCTACAATTTGTTCTATTCGGCCTACACAATTTGTTCTATTCATCCCACACTTTTTTTTTCAAAAAAAATTAAACAAATTAAAAAAATATTTCTTCTATTCGGCCTACAATTTGTTCTATTCGGCCTACACAATTTGTTCTATTCGGCCTACACAATTTGTTCTATTCGGCCCACAATTTTTTTTCAAAAAAAAAATTAAAAAAAATTAAAAAAATTAAAAAAATATTTCTTCTATTCGGCCTACAATTTGTTCTATTCGGCCTACACAATTTGTTCTATTCGGCCCACACTTTTTTTTCAAAAAAAAAATTAAAAAAAATTAAAAAAATTAAAAAAATATTTCTTCTATTCGGCCTACAATTTGTTATATTCGGCCCACACAATTTGTTCTATTCGGCGCACACTTTTTTTTCAAAAAAAATTAAAAAAAATTAAAAAAATATTTCTTCATTCGGCCTACACAATTTGTTCTATTCGGCCTACACAATTTGTTCTATTCGACCTACACAATTTGTTCTATTCGGCCCACAATTTTTTTTCAAAAAAAAAATTAAAAAAAATTAAAAAAATATTTCTTCTATTCGGCCTATTCGGCCTACAATTTGTTCTATTCGGCCTACACAATTTGTTCTATTCGGCCCACACTTTTTTTTCAAAAAAAAAAATTAAAAAAAATTAAAAAAATTAAAAAAATATTTCTTCTATTCGGCCTACAATTTGTTCTATTCGGCCCACACAATTTGTTCTATTCGGCGCACACCTTTTTTTCAAAAAAAATTAAAAAAAATTTAAAAAATATTTTTTCATTCGGTCTACACAATTTGTTCTATTCGGCCCACACTTTTTTTTCAAAAAAATAATTTTAAAAAACGAAAAAAATATTTCCTGAAAAAATTTAAAAAAATTATACGAATAAAATTAATGCATCTTTTTTTATTTTAATAAAAATATATTCATGAGGCATATACAGGTAACAAATTAATGCATTCAATAGACTGTAAAATAAATTATTGTACTTTTGTACTTTTTGGTCAAAAAGTGACCTCAGACATGTAAAAAGTGGATCCCTTCAAGGGCATTTTGGCACATTCCTTTAAAAGTGGCTAGAAAAAATTGTGTATAACATATGTGGCCACTAAAAATTACACTTAAGGGATAGTGGCCACTTTTTGCCATTACCACTTAATTTTATTGGAGGGAGACTTTTATTTGTATCCAAATTTCAAGAAATAAATAAAATTTAGTATCACCACCTATATTTAAGCAAACGCAACCTGTTTTAATTTTCAATTAAATTCCTTCCAACTCCTTGGAAATACTTGCGGGAAAGTATAAAAAATAAAGCGGGAATAAGAACGGGAAGTGGAAATGAAGTGTAAATTCACAATACCTGTTTTAGCATTCCCTTTCCCTTCCAAAATAAACGTTGTCACTAGTCACTACCCACTGTAATTCCCAGAGGAGGTGATGGGAAAGGCAGCCAAGCCGAAGCCTGAAATGTGCTCTTACAACCTGTTGATGACTAACAAGAAGGATCGCTGAATGATGAGTCGCATCAGTGGGATGGGAGGCTAAAATGTGGAGAGTTACACCGCTGGAAGTATAGAATTGGAGCAATCAACTCTGTTTTCTGAAGTTTAACCGCAATCTTCCCAAGATCGTCAGATGAATGACTAGAGACTGCCGATATTGATGAAAATAGTTAGATATACTCTTCTATTTGAATGTTATCTACTCAAGAATGTTTTGCCCTAAATGAAAATATAGGTGTCTGGAGACTCATCATTTATGTTTGCTAGAATTCTAAATAAGGGATTAGGTTTTATTTCTTTGTTATTTTTTTTGTTGAATGGAATATGAATTGCTATGTTTTCTGTTTCTTGCCCTGTAAATTAATCACCAAGCTAAGAAATTATATAAATTTAATGAATGCAGAAAATCTTGATTGAATTTGTAGAGTGGTATGTCTATTTTGAACTTTAGTTTTGGTTATTGTAGTGATGAATTTCTGCTTTTTGTGAATTCTCTTCTCAGCAAAAATTCGAATCAATCTTTGTGTCATTGCTCGAGTAGAGTAATTTGTTAAGGAGCTATGGAGTAAAGATATAAAGGTTTACGTAATCTTGATTAGCTTGAGCATAATGTAATTATTCGAGTAAGATTAAGGGCTGATGGAAGTGGTTATTGTTGGATTGTATACTAAAAGTCTAGCTTTAGTATGAACAATGTTTTAACAATTAATTTGAAATGAGAACCATATGATCAAATGATTGCGTCTTATAATTTATTTATATGTACGATGCAATAGTCCACTTACTTTATATTGTAGATAATATGTTGTGCGACAACACACGGAAGATCATATTATCGGTTTTCTTATAAAGTATAAACAGATGCTCACAACCGAAATAGATGGGAAATCTCTATCGGGATGGTTGTAGGGTGATTTGGTATTAGTTTGTCTTGACTATAGAATCAAATTAGTATGCTTTATGTGTATTGAGAAGGACTACTTGAGATCGTTTGACTTATACTGACTTATAGAAGAACTTGATCTCTGTTATTATGGATGTCCGTGCTCTTAATGCCTATAAAATAACCTCGACACGTAGGGCAATATGTATTTCTTTTATTCATTAATGGATAAGATTTACATGTAATTAAATCAATAAACTCGGTGAGTTGGGAAATAGTGCTGTTTCTATGGTGTGCTGTTGATTGTAGAAGGAATCCGTGTCCGATATAGGTTGATATGTCCCCTTGAGGAGCTCATAAGGATTATCATGTAAACCCTGCAGGTGAATTTATTCTGGTATGATAATGAGTTTGAGTGGCACTACTCTCGAAAGAGATATTAATTAATGAAGTTGTCAGTAACTTAATTAATTAATGGGCATTGTATATCTTAAACATGGGGAGACTAACGAGCTCATAATAAGAAGGAGCCCATAACGTAATTATGAGATTAGAACGGTAGTGCAATAATAATATTTTAGTGGTATATATTATTATTATTGGACTTAAGTATAAGCTTTGGGCTAAGCTTGGATACTTAAGCCCAATGGAGGCCCAACTCTTATTTCTCCTCCTAGTCCCTGTTGTAGCCCATATATAAGTCATCTCAGCTATTCTAACCCAAGAAAAGACACGCCTAACACGTGAAGAGGGTAGATGGAATAGCAGATTGAGAAGATCTTGAAGATCGTCGCACACACGACGTCGAGATTGGACTTGGGAATACAGCAGAAGACCGGAAGGTTATTTGCTGCTGCTGTCCATCAACTTGCACAATTTTTATAAAATTATACAGAAATTAGAATTCTATACGTGATATACTAACAGAAAGCCACTGAAGAGAGGATCGTTTTGACGTATAGATCACTCAAATCGGAGATCAGACGAGAGAGTTATGCCCAAAATGGTGAGGCTGCACCGGCTGCGGGTAAGAATCCATCTTCTTCAACATACCCTAGTGAAAGGTAATATGTTTATTTGATTTCTTGCTTCCACTGAATTAGAAATGGAACCCTAACGGTTCACGTTAACTAAACAATCGAACGCCAATAATTGGTATTAGAGCTTCGGTTTGGTGGTGAAGCGTGACACGTAAGGCTAGGGTTTATGTGAATTTGTGATTTAATTTTGAATTAGAATCACATGAGTATGTTAGGGTATTTGTATCATTGTTTTATCCATGGAACCCTATATTTGTTTGTCTATTGGCTTCGATACTGCACGCTGGTGAAAGTTAGGGTTTGGTAAATATTTTTTTTCCTATGAAACCCTATATGCGATGTGTATGTGTGATGGTTGTATACGTTGATGATCGACGACTTCATATAGCAAGAGGCTTTTAAAGTCGACACGACTAGCATAGGTTGATCATCGATGATGGCGTGCTTATGCAAGCAGCGACGGATATTAGCGAAGCCTATTCGGTGCACGACATGCTATAGGATCATCGAAAGCGACGATGGCATGCGGCGGTGGCTGTCGCTGACAGCGGTACTTCGACGAGGACATAACCTAGCAGGCGCAGCGGGACGTTGGCGCAAGACAGCGGGTTATTGGGTGGAGTCTTTGGCAAGGTATCATGTATTCATCATATGGTTAGCCAGCAGTGCTGGACCACGCCGATGGAGCGCTGCAAGTTGGGAGACTGTTTTGTGATGACTGCACGGTGCTGGTGCACGGCGGTGATGTGCTGGCCGTCGATGCAAATACTGGTGGCTAGAGGAACATGTCGGGACTGCTCTAGTAGTGGCGACGAATCGTGATGAACGATGAAACCTGCTGGCGGCAGACAGTCACTAGACAACCATGGACGATCAGGTTGGTGAAAGGAGGCACGGCAGAAGCGTGGATGGGGCAACTCTAGGTGGCAATCCGGGCGGGTCTGACTAGCATTTCGAGCGAGTCGGAGGGCCTTTCCGGGCGAATCAAACCACGGTTTCTGGGCAAGTCATTCTCGTTTCCAGGTAAGTCCACCTTCTTTCAGGGCGAGTCTGGTCGCTGGCCGGTGACGTTGCAAGGCAACTGTATAGGCGCAGTCGGCACGACCAGGATGCAGGCGACAACGGTGGATGGAATGGCAATGGCGCTGGGCTTTTTGGAACTCCATGGAGGCGAGCCTTAGCGCTAGTTGGCGTGTTATCATCGCGCAAATGGCTAAAATTTGTGCCCGTCAGCACGCACGGTGGCAATCGTGTGTCGGGCGATGGGCACATGGAATTTGTACAGCCTGCCGAGCATGGATGCTTCTTGGCGTGCGTGAGGTTGCATGCAGGCATGCTGGGCACCTGATGTCACGTTTTGTAAGGCATTGGAACACGGTGGATGGGTAGCTAGGTATGTGGATGTCAAGCAGGGTGCCGGAGTGGTGAGCAGGTTGGCGGACAAGGAATTTGAGGAATTTTCTATGTAAGATTCTTCTGGAATTTTGTTTTGAATTCGGGGCGCTATCCCGAACCCCGCGACCTGACCAGACAGGTCGAATCCCGCATAGTCGTAGCTGCTCGATTTCGTGCTCGGTGGCGAATAATCGAATTCACTGATATATAATTGTTCATAATTTAATTTTATTATCTGATTATTGTTATATATGTTGGCATGATTCTCTGTGATTTACTGCCTTAATTGGCGTAATAGGAGCATGCTAGGATTGTTATTTTATTCTTGAATATTATATGCATTTAAAAACCCTCGATGTTAAATAACTAAGTGGGAGAGAGAATCGGTAAATAATTCTCGCTGCCTCTATTATTGGTTTGTAAGTGAAGTGAGTAAACTTGCATGTTGCCATAGACCTTTCTCCCCATCGGATGAGTTTATTCACGGATCACTGGTACAGACTTCATTAAATAATTATTGTTTGTAATGTGATGCACATGAACTTGCATGTTGGCATAAACCTTCCTCCCCATCGGATGAGTTTATTTGCGGATCACTATACAAACTTATAATTGATGATTGTAGAAAGTTATCCGAGTACGTGTGTACTTCTCCATCTGTAAGGCACATAAGCTTGGGCCGTGGACTTGGGATCAAATAATGGTATACACTTAGGTGCAAATAATAAGTATCCTCCCCATCGGAGTCACTGCTTCTATTTGCATGGCTAAAAAGGAACCGACTATTAATTATTTTTTCATGAGTTTAGGTTGACAAATGAAATTAATGGGTAAAACCTTCTCTTATAAATATTCGGATTTGTAAACGTCCACACTATCGTGGCTTGTAGACTCACGGTGCTTGAGATGTCGGTGAATATTATTTTTATATTGTTTTGAGGGAATCAATATAAATGGATAAATTCGAAAATTTGATCGATGTACTTATTTGTGATTCTCTGTAATTTCAAATATTTTTATCTCTCTTATTGTTTACTAAAAGAAACATATTTACTGGTCCAAAATTAGATGATTAGAAAAGAATCTTGGTTTTGAATTTTGCTGCTTAGGAAAACGTATGTGTTCTCACTAAGGATGTTCTGTGATGCCTATTATCAAAGTCTCTTCTGGAGAGGTGAGAGGTGTTGGCAATTGGATCTTGTGGTTAACGTGATTCGATAAGAAAAACAGGCAATCAAACAGCGGAAGCATAAAATAATTAACCTGACTTCTGGGTTGGTGTAGAGGATGATGATCTGAGAAGAACACCTCTGATCTTCTACAGTATTACCCAAAGTCAACTCTCTGGTGTTGTGTGGTCAACAATCCCCAAAGAGTTATCAATCTGTTCCTAATCTTTTTCTACGTAAGTGGCACAGACTTAGGTTATTAGGAACTGAGATAATTTATATAGAAGGGCTACTGCAGGGACCAGGAGGAGAAATTGGGCTGGGCCTCAATTAGATTTAATTAACCAAGCTTAGCCCAAAGCTTTTAATTAAATCCAATAATAATAATATAGTCAACTAAAATATTATTACTGCACTACCCGTCCAATCCCAAAATTATGTTCTGACCTCCTTCTTATTATGAGCCCGATAATCTCTCCATGTTTAAGATATACAATGCCCATTAATTAATTAAGTTACTGACAACTCAAATTAATTAATATCTCATCCGAGAGTAGTACCACTCAACCTTATTATCATGCCGGAAATTAATCGACTTGCAAGATTTACATGATAAACTTTATGAGCTCCTCAAGGGGACATCATCAACCTATGACGGACATGGATTCCTTCTACAATCAACAGCACACCATAGAGACAGCATCATTTTCCAACTCACCGAGTTTGTCAATTTAATTCATTTAAATCTCACCCATTGATGAATCAAAGAAATATATACTGCCTTACGTGTCGATGTTATTGTATAGGGATTAAGAGCACGAACATCCATAATAACAGAGATCAAGTTCTTCTATATAGACATTACAAGTCGAACGATCTCAAGCGGTCCTACTCGATACACAAAGCATTGTACTAATATGGTTCTATAGTCAAGACAAACTAATACCAAACCACACTACAACCATACCGATAGATAGTCCCCGTCTATCTCGGTTGTGAGCATCTGTTTATACTTTATAAGGAAACCGATAATATGATCTTCCGCGTGTTGTCGCACAATATATTATCTACAGTATAAAGTAAATGGACTTTTGCACAAACATATAAATAAATAATTTATAATATGCAAAACTGTTTAATCATATGATTCTCATTTCAAATAAAATTGTTATTACATTGTTCAATACAAAAGCAAGGCTTTTAATATACAAATCTAACAATCTCCCACTTATACTAAAAGACTACGCTGCCTTATCTGCTGACACGCATCTAATCCCCATTCCTTCTACATGCCCATCGAACGCTTTCGCTGGAAGACTCTTAGTAAAAGGATCAGCTAGGTTATCCTCAGATGCTATCTTAGCAACAACGACTTCCCCTATTTTAACGATGTCTCGTATCAGGTGGTACTTGCGCTCAATGTGTTTACTTGCCTTATGGGTTCGTGGTTCCTTCGAGTTTGCTAATGCACCACTGTTATCAAAATAAATTGTGATCGCTTTGGGCAAACCAGGAATCACATCCAAGTCCATTAAGAAGTTCCTGAGCCATACTGCTTCTTTAGCTGCCTCAGAGGCTGCTACATATTCAGCTTCCATGGTAGAGTCCGCAACGCATTTCTGCTTTACACTCCTCCATATTACGGCTCCTCCTCCAAGAGTATACACATAACCCGAGGTGGATTTACTAGCATCCCTATCTGAATGGAAATCCGAATCAGTATAACCCAAAGGTAACAACGAATCTGCCCGGTAAATCAGCACATAATCCCTAGTCCTTCGCAGGTACTTCAAAATATGCTTTACCGCAGTCCAATGCCCTTGTCCTGGATTACTTTGATACCTGCTGACTATGCCCACGGCATAACAGATATCCGGTCTCGTACATAACATAGCATACATGAGGCTTCCTACTGCCGAAGCATAAGGGACCAGCTTCATTGCCTCTATTTCCTGTTGTGTCTTAGGACACATGTCCTTAGATAGAGGTATTCCATGTCTGAAAGGTAGAAAACCTTTCTTGGAATCTTGCATGCTAAAACGAGTCAGATTGTATCAATATATGAAGTTTGGGATAAGCACAACATTCTTTTCTTGCGATCCCTTATTAATTTGATCCCAAGAATGTGTCCAGCTTCTCCTAAGTCTTTCATCTCAAACTGCTTGGACAGCCATACCCTTACGCCCGACAATACCTTTACATTATTTTCAATGAGCAGAATATCATTCACGTAGAGTACAAGAAATACCACTATATTTCCGTCACACTTCTTGTACACACATGATTCATCCGGACATTGAATAAATCCATATGACTGGATTACTTCATCAAAACGGATGTTTCATGATCTTGAAACTTGTTTCAATCCATAAATGGGTCTTTCAAGCTTACACACAAGATGCTCTTCGCCCTTTGCAATGAAACCCTCTGGTTGCTTCATATAGATGTTTTCCTCAAGACTTCCATTCAGGAAAGCTGTCTTGACATCCATCTGCCATACCTCATAATCCATATGAGCAGAAATAGACAAAAGAATCCGGATCGACTTAAGCATGGCCACGGGCGAGAAGGTTTCCTCATAATCGATTCCTTCTTTCTGAGTATATCCTTTAGCCACAAGCCTTGCTTTAAAGGTTTCCACCTTACCGTCAGATCCTCTTTTTCTCTTATAGATCCACTTGCATCCAATAGCTTTTACACCATTAGGTGGTTCTACAAGCTCCCAGACTTGATTATAACACATGGATTCTATCTCAGATTTTATTGCGTTTTGCCATAATAGAGCATCTTTATCTTGCAGTGCCTCGTTGTAATTCCATGGGTCGATTTTATGTTCACCTAGGATCAAGTCAGAAGACTCTCCCAATCCCATGAATCTATCCGGTTGTCTCACAACCCTCCCACTACGACGAGGCTCCGCAGGTAATTGTGTATCAGGTGTGGCACGCGGTGCAGTGTCCTGAGGTATATCCTCTTGCACATTTGGTATAATGTTTGGTGTTTCCCCTCTAACTTCTTCTAGAATAATTTTATTCATGGGTTTATGATCCATTACATAATCCTCTTCCAAAAATCTGGCGTTCGTGCTCACGATCACCTTTTGGTCCTTGGGACTATAAAATAAACCACCCTTCGTTCCTCTAGGATACCCTATAAACAGACAAACATCAGTACGTGATTCTAACTTATCAGCATCTGCCTTTAACACGTGTGCCGGAGCACCCCAAATCCGAACATGTTTCAGACTAGGCTTGCGCCCGGTCCATAGTTCCGTGGGTGTGGAGGCTACCGATTTAGAAGGTACTAAGTTTAGAATGTAAGCCGCTGTTTCTAAGGCGTGTCCCCAAAACGAATTTGGTAATTTCGAATAACTCATTATTGATCTTACCATTTCCATAAGAGTCCTATTCCTTCTTTCCGCTACACCATTCTGCTGGGGTGTGCCCGGTGCAGACAATTGGGATTCAATCCCATTTTCCGATAAATAATTCCTAAACTCTCCCAGTAGATATTCACCACCACGATCAGATCGTAATGTTTTGATATATTTTCTAAGTTGCTTTTCCACATCTGACTTGTATTCTTTGAATTTATCAAAGCATTCAGACTTGCGGCGCATCAAATAAATATATCTGTTTCTTGAATAATCGTCAATGAAAGTGACAAAATATTCAAAACCACCTCTTGCCTGGACAGACATAGGACCACATAAATTAGAATGAACCAATTTCAACAAATCCTTGGCTCTATACCCCTTTGCCTTGAAAGGCCTTTTGGTCATTTTTCCTTCCAAGAAGGATTTGCAAGTTGGATAATTTTCCACTACTAATGAACTCAGAGGTCCATCAGCTATCAACCTTTGAATCCTACTCAAGTTAATATGACCTAGTCTTAGATGTATCATTCATTTTAATTTGTTGCACTGTGGGAGTAATTGGATTAAGAGTATACAAATTATCTATCAATGCACCATCACAGATAAAAATTCTATTTTTCCTTAAAACAACCTTGTCTTTAAAAGAAACAGAATATCCATCCATAAACAATTTAGAAACTGAAATTAAATTCTTTCTAAAATGAGGTACATAAAGACAATTCCTCAAAACAAGAGTTTTATTCATATTAAAAGATAAATAGACGTCTCCCACTACAACAGCTGCAACTCTTGTAGCATTTCCCATGATTATGGTAATCTCTCCATCACTGAGCAGTCGGGTTTGGTGGAACCCCTGCAAAGAATTGCAGGCATGGTCAGTGGCTCCCGTATCTACACACCAAGTGTCAGCAGATACAGCCGCTAAACACGATTCAACAACTAGTATATAAGACTTACCATTCCTGTTCCCCTTCAGAAGAGGGCATTCTGCCTTGTAGTGTCCCGACTGCTTGCATTTGAAGCACTTGCCTTTAGGCTTCTTGACCGCACCTGTCTTTGCTTTCACTTGGTTCACCGGTGCTGAATTTTCTTACTTCTTTTTCTTCCTATCGCCTTTCGGCCTAGGATGAGCAGCATATTCAGTAACATGAACCTGAGGAGGTCTACGAAACAGTTCTTCTGCCGCCACAAGTTCTGTCAGAAGTTCCGCCAACGTGTACATATGTTTGTTCATAACATAGTTCATGCGGAACTGCTCAAAACTCCTAGGCAAGCTTTGGAGTATGATATCGACCTGGGTTTCCCCATCGATTTCAGCTCCAAGAACTTCCAACTCATTGAGTTGGCCCATCATCCTAAGGACATATTCCCTTATGGGAGTGCCCTCAGCCATTTTGGTGTTCATTAAGACCGACATGCCCTTCGACCTAGCAGGACGACTCTGATGTCCGAAGAGTTCCCTAAGATTATGCATCATATCATAGGCAGTCTCCATAGCTTGATGCTGAGTCTGTAGCACATTTAACATTGAAGCCAAAATGTAACACTTAGCCATCCTATCAGCTTTGACCCACTTATTATAAGCAACTCTTTGCTCTTCGGTAGAGTCATCAGTAGGTGCCGGAGGACATTCCTCAGTGAGAACAAAGATATAGTCTTCAGCAGTTAAAATAATATCCATGTTTCGCTTCCAGTCAACATAGTTTGTGCCAGTAAGTTTATGGTCTTTAAGTATTACAGAAAGTGAGTTGAGTGCCATTTGAAAATCCTGAGAATCATAAATTAAATAAACAGATCAAACTCTTCGAATTTATCAATTTATATTGAATCCCTCAAAACAATATAAAATAAAATTCACCAACATCTCAAGCACCGTGAATTTGCATGCCACGATAGTGTGGACGTATACAAACCTGAACATTTACAAGAGAAGGTTTTACCCAATAATTTTATTTGTCAACCTAACTTTATGATAAAATAATTAATAGTCGGTTTCTATTTAGCCATGCAAATAACAGCAGTGACTCCGATGGGGAGGATACATATTATTTATACCTAAGTGTATACCATTATTTAATCCCAAGTCCACGGCCCAAGCTTGTGTGCCTTACAGATGGAGAAGTACACACGTGCTCGGATAACTTCCTACGATTATCTTAAAGAAGTTTGTACCAGTGATCCGTGAATAAACTTATCCGATAGGGAGGAAGACTCTAATGCCAACGCGCAAGCTTACTCACATCACTTGCAAACCAATAATGGAGGCCATGGGAATTTATTTACCAATTCTCTCTCCCACTTAGTTATTTAGCACAGAGGGTTTTTAACATGCATATAATATTTCAGAATAAAATATACAACCTAGCATGCTTCTATTAAAGTAATTTAAAATTAAATAAATCACATAGAACATGTCTTTCACATATATAACAATTAATTGTCAAGAAAAATAATTAAATCAATTATATATAATAATTAATTGCATAATAATGTTGGATCAATAATGGGCCCAGCTATCCCAAATATAATTAGCATAAAATGAGCAGCCCATTATTAAATTAATAATGCCCATTTACCCAGCCAAATTTATTTTCTTGGAACAAGCCCAATACAAATTATGGCCCAGCTGCACAAATAATTAAATACCATCCATGAAGCCCAAATCTAAAAAATATTAAAATACAGGCCCAACATGCACTTAATTAAAATAAGCCCAAAAGCAGCCCAATTAAAAGTGAAGCCCTAGGAACAGTAGCCGCCCGCCTCCTCTTCATCCTCTAGGGATCACCGGCGCAATCAGGCGCCGCTGCCGCCGGCGGTGCCGCCAACAGTCCACCAGAATCTCACCGTTAGTCTGCCGCCAAGCAGCTCCCAGCCGTGAAGAATCACCATCGCACCACCAGCCACTGTCCATCCCTACAGCGCCGCCGCCTCGATTCCACCGCCTAGCTATCATCAACCACTAGATCCGCACCGATCTGATCACCGCCGTGCAGCTGCCAACCGGTAGGAATCACGGTCGCTGCCTAAAATTACACTGGTTCATGTCCAGTGAGTCGTCTCCGATGCACGTCTCTGACAATCCACCTGGAACGCTGCTCCCTCAGCCGCCGCCGCCCGCCTGCTTCGAATCCGCCGTGATTCGGGGCCGCTGCTCTCGGCATGAGCGCCGTCAGCCCACCGAAATACGATCCACCCGGATTCATCACCACCGCCTTGCAGTCGTGCGATGGTAATCCAGAAGCATGCTCCGTGGCTGTCGCCGACAGTGCTGACGCAGACCACTACTGCACTCACCGCTGCTACCAACAGTTGGTGAGACTCCAGGTTACGCCGACGCGTCGCCCAGACATGCCTCGCCGTGGAGTCATCGCCGCCGTGTCTCTATCGAATCACCACTCGCCGCTGCCAGTCGTACCAGTCGATGCCTCTCGCCTGTACAGCGCCACCGTGATAAATCTGGTCCGGCCAAAGCCACCATCCGTCAACAGTCTGTGCCTGACTGACCCCGCCTTCACCTCTAATGTGCACGCGCCGCCGGATGTACACCCATCGAGAGTGTTTTTGTGTGATGTGATGAAGTGTACAGAAGGCTGACTGACTTACTGACTTACTTAAGTGTGTATGAAAGTCCAGAAAAAGGGTGTACAGTGTATGTAATCATTGAGATACACAACCACAGATCACAAAGTAATATGCGATTACAAAGATAAAACTTCAATCACATAAACACATTCATACAGTTCATCAATAATCATGCGATTAATCCTGATTAAAACAATTAATCAAATAATTACAAAAAATCCTTACAAATCACGTTTCACCAAGAAACCATGCTCTGATACCAATTGCTGGCAATTGGATCTTGTGGTTAACGTGATTCGATAAGAAAAACAGGCAATCAAACAGCGGAAGCATAAAATAATTAACCTGACTTCTGGGTTGGTGTAGAGGATGATGATCTGAGAAGAACACCTCTGATCTTCTACAGTATTACCCAAAGTCAACTCTCTGGTGTTGTGTGGTCAACAATCCCCAAAGAGTTCTCAATTTGTTCCTAATCTTTTTCTACGTAAGTGGCATAGACTTAGGTTATTAGGAACTGAGATAACTTATATAGAAGGGCTACTACAGGGACCAGGAGGAGAAATTGGGCTGTGCCTCAATTAGATTTAATTAACCAAGCTTAGCCCAAAGCTTTTTATTAAATCCAATAATAATAATATAGTCCACTAAAATATTATTACTGCACTACCCGTCCAATCCCAAAATTATGTTCTGGGCTCCTTCTTATTATGAGCCCGATAATCTCCCCATGTTTAAGATATACAATGCCCATTAATTAATTAAGTTACTGACAACTCAAATTAATTAATATCTCATCCGAGAGTAGTACCACTCAACCTTATTATCATGCCGGAAATTAATCCACTTGCAAGATTTACATGATAAATTTTATGAGCTCCTCAAGGGGACATCATCAACCTATGACGGACATAGATCCCTTCTACAATCAACAGCACACCATAGAGACAGCATCATTTCCCAACTCACCAAGTTTGTTGATTTAATTCATTTAAATATCACCTATTGATGAATCAAAGAAATATATACTGCCTTACGTGTCGAGATTATTGTATAGGGATTAAGAGCACGAACATCCATAATAACAGAGATCAAGTTCTTCTATATAGACAGTACAAGTCGAACGATCTCAGGCGGTTCTACTCAATACACAAAGCAGTGTACTAATGTGGTTCTATAGTCAAGACAAACTAATACCAAACCACACTACAACCATACCGATAGATAGTCCCCGTCTATCTCGGTTGTGAGCATCTGTTTATACTTTATAAGGAAACCGATATTATGATCTTCCGCGTGTTGTCGCACAATATATTATCTACAGTATAAAGTAAATGGACTTTTGCACAAACATATAAATAAATAATTTATAATATGCAAAACTGTTTGATCATATGATTCTCATTTCAAATAAAATCGTTATTACATTGTTCAATACAAAAGCAAGGCTTTTAGTATACAAATCTAACAAGAGGTTCATAGAAATATGATGGTCTCATACGACTCTTCAGATACTTGAGTAAGGTTGAAAGGCAAGAAGTCATGGTTAACTTAATGAATGAATTGGAAGTGCTTGGAGTACAAATTGAAGGAGAAACCTAGATCAATTTATTTTTTGTAATTTGCCTGGATGTTTTGAGTAAGTTCTACCTGAAATACAAGAGGTTGTATATGGTGGGGAACTTCTAACAAAACATGTGGCGAAGAAAATCCAATTTCATCAAGATGTGAACAAGGTTAGTATCTCATTCACTAGTTGTTAAGCATGATTAGTGATGAAATCTACTGACACATTATGTATAGATACCGGAATCACTAAAAGCCTACAACTAAGTGATGATGAGATTGTTATATATATGGGTAATACTACGAGAAGCAGTAGTTGTTTCAGTGGGAGTTGTTTATTTATCTTTTGATAGGAATAAAAGTTTGATTTTGTGAAATTGTCTTTACGTACGTTTTCATAGAAAGAAATTCATTTCAGTTTCTATGAATTTACAGATGGATACTCTATTTTATTTAAATGACATGGCCATTATAATGATGGATGGAGCTATAATCTGTTATGGTACGTCGGTAACAATTTGTACACTCTTAAATCAGGTTTATCCCACGAATGCAACAAATAGTAATTAATAACGCGTCTTCTAATCATAATAAGAGAAAGACTCTTATGGAAATGGTTATATGGATGATGAGTTATTCGAAATTATTAAATTCATTATATGAATATGCCCTAGAAACAGTAATTCGTATGAATGTTTGTCTGTTTGTGGGATATCCTAGAAAAATGATGGTTGATTTATTTAGCCAAAAGATCGAAGGGTGATTGTTAACACAAACACTAGATTTTTGGAATATGACTATGTAATAAATCACAAACCTATGTATAAGATGTTCTAAAGGAAGTGAGAGGGAAAACACTAAGTATTAGTACCAATTGTACAAGAAGATATACCATAAGGTAAACTGCATCGCGTGTCACATCTGATACACAATTACATGTAGTGCCTTGTCGTAGTGGGAGGGTTGTTTTACAACCTGATAGATTTATGTTTTGGGAGAGTCGTGAGACTTGGTCCCTAGTAAACATGGGATTGACCCACAGATACGACAAAGCACTACAAGACGAAAATGCGATAGCTTAGCAAATTGCAATGACTTCTGAAATAGAATCGATGGATTCTAAATCAAGTTTGGGAGCTTGTAGGACCGCTAAATGGTGTAAAATCCATTGGAAGTAGTCATACAAAATAAAAGAGGATCATACGGTAAGGTGAAAACCTTTGAAGCAAAGCTTGTTGCGAAAAGGTATAATCAGAAAGAAAAGGTTCGATTATGAGAAAATCTGTTCGCCGTTAGCTATGCCTATGTCGATCTGGACTCTTTTATCTGTTGCTACTCATATGTAATATGAGGAATATCAAATAGATGTCAAGACAGCTTTCCTGATTGGAAGTCTTGAGGAAAACATCTATATGAAACAACTAGAGTGATTCATTGCAAAAGGCTAAGAGCATTTTAATAGTAAGCTTAAAAGTGTCCATTGATTGACTAAAGCAAGCTTCAAGATCATGAAATATCCATTTTGGTGAGAAAATCCAGTGACATGAATTTAATCAATGCGCGGATGTGTCTTGTGCATTGAAAAGAGTGATGGAAACGTGGTGGTATTTCTTGTACTATACGTAGATGGTATCTTGCTCATTGGAGACAATGAAAGAGTATTGTCGGGCGTACGAGTATGGTTGATAAAGCGGTATAAAATGAAGGACTTCAGAGAAGTAAAATATATCCTTTTGATCATGGTAATACGGATCACAAGAAAGGATGTTATGCTTGTCTCAAGCTTCATGAAATGATACAATCCTTAGTTGTTTTAGCATGTGACTTTATCTAAGGAAATTTGTCTTGAGACACAAAAGAAGATAAAGGTGATCAAGGCAGTTCCTTATGCTTCGGCGAATAAGGAAGCTTAATCTACGGAATGCTATGCACTAGAATGGATATCTGTTTTGCCAATGGCATGGTCAGTGTGTATCAAGGTAATCCAAAATAAGAATGATGAATTGTGGTAAGACATATACTTATGTACCTGAAAAGTACTAGAAATTATATGTGGAATTACCGAACAGATTCACTACTTCTTATGGATTACATAGATTCAGATTTTTCAAATCAGATAGGGACGGCAGTAAATTCACCTCAAAGGTTATGTGTTAATTTTTGGAAGTATAGTCATAATGTGGAGGAGTGTCATATAGAAATATATTTCGGACTTCACCATGGAAAGATGATAAATTGGAGCCTCTGAGGCAGCTAAAGTATCTGTATGACTCTAGAAACTTTATGATGGACTTTGAAGTATTTATAAGTTTGTCCAAGGTTATCACAATTTATTGTGATAATAGTGGTGCAGTTGTAAACTTGAAGGAATCACGAGCCCATAAGGCAATTAAACACATGGAGCGCAAGTACCACCTGTTACGAGAAATCGTATGATGAGGGGAAGGTTGTTGTCACATAGATTACATCAGTTGATAACCTAGTAAATCTATTTACAAGGACTTTAAAGCGAAAGCTTTTGATGGTCGTGTAGTGGAAGTGGAAATCAGATGTATGGCAGAAGACATGACAGCATAGTCTTTTAGTATAAGTGGGAGATTGTTGGATTGTATACTAAAAGTCTAGCTTTAGTATTAACAATGTTTTAACAATTAATTTGAAATGAGAAATATATGATCAAATGATTGCGTCTTATAATTTATTTATATGTACGATGCAATAGTCCACTTACTTTATACTGTAGATAATATGTTGTGCGACAATACGCGGAAGATCATATTATCGATTTCCTTATAAAGTATAAACAAATACTCACAACCGAGATAGACGAGGACTCTCTATCGGGATGGTTGTAGTGTGATTTGGTATTAATTTATCTTGACTATAGAATCACATTAGTATAATTTGCGTGTATTGAGTAGGACCATTTGTGATCGTTCAACTTATACTGACTTATGGAAGAACTTGATCTCTGTTATTATGGATGTTCGTGCTCTTAATCCATATACAATAACCTCGACACATAGGGCAATATGTATTTTTTTGATTCATCAATGGGTAAGATTTACATGTAATTAAATCAATAAACTCGGTGAGTTGGGAAATAGTGCTGTCTCTATGGTGTATTGTTGATTGTAGAAGGAATCTGTGTCCGATATAGGTTGATGATGTCCCCTTGAGGAGCTCATAAGGATTATCATATAAACCCTGCAGGTGGATTTATTCTGGCATGATAATGAGGTTGAGTGGTACTACTCTCGGAAGAGATATTAATTAATGGAGTTGTCAGTAACTTAATTAATTAATGGGCATTGTATATCTTAAACATGGGGAGACTAACGGGGTCATAATGAGAAGGAGCTCATAACGTAATTATAGGATTAGAACGGTAGTGCAGTAATAATATTTTTGTGGTATATATTATTATTATTGGATTTAAGTACAAGCTTTTGGCTAAGCTTGGATACTTAAGCCCAGTGGAGGCTCAACTCTAATTTCTCCCCCTGGTCCCTGCTGTAGCCCATATATAAGTCATCTCAATTGTTCTAACCCAAGAAAAGACACGCCTAACACATGAAGAGGGTAGACGGAATAGAAGATTAAGAAGATCTTGAAGATCGTCGCCCACACGACGTCGAGATTGGACTTGGGAATAAGCAGAAGACCGGAAGGTTGTTTGCTGCTGATGTCCATCAATTTGTACGATTTTTATAAAATCGTACAGAAGTTAGAATTTAATGTGTAATATACTGACGGAAAACCACTGAAGAGAGGATCGTTTTGGCGTATAGATCACTCAAATCAAAGATCAGACGAGAGAGTTATGCCTAAAATGGTGAGGCTACATCGTCTGCCGGTGAGAATCCATCTTCTTCAACATACCCTGGTGAAAAGTAATACGTTTCTTTGATTTCTTACTTCCGCTAAATTATAAACGTATGGAACCCTAATGATTCACGTTAATCAAACGATCTAACGCCAATAGTTATTGCCTATGAAAAATGTTGATTATTATTTCGCATTAGTATTGCATTTCTTTAATATCTAATTTATGCATTCACCATGCTCTATTTTAATTGATTGATTTATTAATAAAATTCAGCAACAGTTTTATTTTCTAATTTGAACTAGGCATCCTCTCAATTGACTGTGTTTTGTTATTTATTCTCTCTGTTGGGCTATATTTTGCAAATTTTTTCTTTAATTTGAATATAATTATTAACTTTACGAGTAGGACCCTGTACGTGCCCCTGTTTTTTCTGTTCAGTTTTGGTTCCTATTAAAGATTGTGATTTACCTTAGGATATGTCTATCTATAGAGTAAATCATACTTTTTGTCAAAGAATGTACTCAAAGCAAGCTATTCAGGAGTTTAAGTAATTTAATGATTTTTCCATTATCTGTTATAAAATAATTTAAGTAATATATATCAAACAGGTGGTAATGGTGTACCCCACCATTAGTATCAAACAGGTGGTAATTAGAAACATATCATTAGGTTGGCTCAAGTACGTAGTTGGTGTTTTTCATGTCAGCAAAAGATGTTATTTAGGGGACATCAGCAATTAGCATAAACTAAGTCACAGGTGATGGAAAGAATTAGCCTAGATAGTTCAAGCCATAGAAGTACCTTGCCATAGAAGTATCTGTCTGCAACCAAAGTGGTAGAGGTGACTTCTCCTTCTTCATGTTCTCTATTGAACCTACATTGAGAAGATAGTCAGCAGGTATGGCAAGATAAGTGAAGTTCATTTGTTGTGTTATCAACCACCTATCCTTGAGAGTAATAATCACTTGGGAAGAAAACACAATCATAGCTTGAACTTAAAAAAAAATAGTAGGAAATTCAAGAATGGTCAACAAATAAGCACAAATGAATAGAGCTGTCAGAATAAGTTGGTGGGTCGGTTTAGCCTAAACCCATCATAACCCGCTCTTATGAAGGCTCAAATGGGACGGGTCACACGCGGGTCGGGTCACTTGCAGGTTAGGTCACTCGCAAGTCGGGTCACTCGCGGGTTGTGGTGGATCACTAGTGGGTCGACACACGGGTTGGTCAAATTATTTTATTTTTTTATTAATATTTTTTAAGGATGTTTCACTTACCACCCACTCTACCCCACTCCACCTCCCCCCTAACCTCCACCCACCCACCCCCTTCCCAAAATTTTTTTTTTATTATTTTAATATTAAAATTTTTATTAAATTTTAATATTTAAATAATAAAAATTATTACCACAACAGCTTACCTCCACCCACCTACCCCACCCTATCCCCCACCTCTTCACAAAAAATTTTTTTTAAATAAAAATTTAAATTTTAATATTTTAATAATAAAAATATTACCACTCTACCCCAACCCACCCCCACCCTACCCCACACCCACCCACCCCGCCTTCCCAAAATTTTTTTTATAACAATTTAAATTATAATATTTAATAATAAAAATATTACCACACCAGCCTACCTCTACCCACCTACCCATAATTTTTTAAAAAAAAAAAATTTAGATTTAAATTAATATTAAAAAATTTTTTTGGGGGGTGGGCGGGGAGAGAGGAAAGGGAGTGGGTGGGTGGATGGGGTAGGAGTAAGGACGAAAATATCCCGATATATTCATTTTTTAAGAGTATCAATATCGATATGGGGTCAAAAAAAATTTAAAACTATTTGTCTGCGGTAACGGGTAAGATAAGTTTGAAATGGATGGAGCAATAAACATAACTTACCCATCAGAATTGGTAATTAAAAGGGGGTTCTATAAAATAAATTTGTGGAACCGTATCAGGGAAATATTGCTCAAAAATAATTACATGAATTCAAAATATAATGACTAGAGTTAATGTAATAAAAAATATGTAATAATAAAATTACATGTTAGTGGGTTTCTTTATAAATAATAATCTCTTTGTTCCACTAGGTTAACATTTCTTTTTTTACGTAGATTAAAAAATATAATATTTAATGAGTAGTTAAGGGGAGAGAAATAATATTTAAATGTATAATGGTGTATTAGTATGGTATGTGAGTCCCTTGAAAAAATATTAATTATTTTGTGTGGGTCTCACGAAGATAAAAGGCTAAAACTTGTGTGTCCCTAGGGCACACCATGCACCCATACCCTTTAGTATTAAATTTTATACCCTTTAGTATAAAGACGTATATCCTTTATTTTCTGAAAAAAAATAAAAAATACTAATGAGAAGTGTATACTCTTTAGAACAAAATGTTGTACCCTTATTAATTAAAATGTATACTCTTTAGAAAAAAATGGTGTACCCTTACACACTTTGTGCGTCTGGTGACACAAGAGACCAACTCAAGATAAAAAGAAGAATACACTTCTAGTGTTGGAAGGGACGAAAATGAAAAAAATGCACTCCTTATTGAAGGATGGAGGGAGTAAAAAATTAAAAAATGAGTATATGATTATAGATGTAAGAAAATTTAAGATAACTTTGTTAATTCAAAATAATAATTAAATTAAACTAAATTAAAATATAATAAAATATTTATTAAAATGAAATATTACTAAAAAACTAATTACATGAATTAAAATGAATGACTAAAAATAATGTAATAAAAAAATTTAATAAAAGAAGTACAATTAGTGGATTTCTTCTTGAATTAAAATAAAAAATAAAAAAAATGACGTTGCTAGTGAGTTTCGAACCCTTGCCATTTTATCTATTGCAGGTATCTTTATCTTTAACTTTATTATATATAACAAGCATTTTAACCCGTGGATTACATTTTAATTAATAAGGGTACAACATTTTTTTGTAATAGTAAATTTATAAATAAATAAATATATACTCCTATATATATATATCGTGGACACATAAATATATACTCCTTCCATCCACTTGAAAGGTATTCGTTTACTTTTTGCACGTGGATTAAGGAGTATAATAATTTAATGTATAATAAGGTGAGAGAAATAATATTTTAATGTGTAGTGGGTAGTTGTATTAGTGTTGAGCGTGGGGCCATGTGTAGTGGTTGTGGGTCACATCAATCCAAAAAGGGAAATTGATACTTTGTAATGGGACGGATCAAAATAGAAAAATGGATATGCATCAATGGGATGGAGGGAGTATATATAATTACATATTCCCCCCATCCCATCCTAATAATTATATATTTTTAAATTGGATGTTTCATTCTAACATTTAAATTATTTTTTGTATATAAGACCCATACAATTAAGTAATTTAAATATCTCAACATGACTCATCCACCACATTAATACAATCATCCACTATACATTAAATATTATTTATCTCACCTCAATACACATTAAAATATTAAATTTCTTAATCCCCGTGCAAAAAATAACTCGTATATAAAACAAATATAACTATTAGAATGGGACGAAGGAATACATTTTATGAGATTTTATATTGTGATGGTATGTATATTTAGTTTAATTCTTTATGTGTAATGAATTAAAATATGACCCTTATTCGTTTTTCATGTAAAATAAAATTGTGATGGTATGTATATTTAGTTTAATTCTTTATGTGTAATGAATTAAAATATGACCCTTATTCGTTTTTCATGTAAAATAAAATAATGTAATTATAAAAAATCAACCATTTTAAAATTATTATTAACATTTATATTTCATTATGTAATCATATGTTATAAATAATTCCAAATATAATGTCTTAATTATTTAACCTTATTTTCAAATACGTACAACCCAAATTATCCGAATAACTAACTCAAATTGAAATAAATTTCAACATGTTAATTGATAAAAAAAAAGCATGCAAAAATAAAATTAAAATCCAATAAGGAATTAATTCTATTTTTTCATTACATAATCATATGTTATAAACAATTTCAAATAATGGTCTTAATTACTTAACATTATTTTCAAATACAACCCAAAAATTTTCAATAATTAACTTAAATTAAAACAAAATTCAACATGTTAATTGATAATAAAAAATAAGCATACAAAAATAATATCTTTAATTTTAAATATTTTGTTGGACAAAAAATTATTAGGATTAAAAACTGTGATAATAAAGCACATAAATGTATTTATTTAAGGAAATAAGAATAAAATGAGTGGTGAGAAATTGAAGAGAAATTGAGAAGAAGTGAGAAATTGAAGAGATTTTGACCCAAAATTTTGAGCGGAAAAAGAAGTTGGACTTTAGGCGCTTTTATATATATATATATATATATATATATATATATATATATATATATATATATATATATATATATATATATATATATCACAAGTTGGGGGCATTTCTAACCTTTTCGTTTTCCCATCTAAAAGACGATTTCTATTTTAGTTAAGTTTTAGATGAATTTTGACCGTCAATCTTTTACAATTAATCACAACCTTTAGATGATGTTATATTCACTATTTTTTTAATTTAATAAATGTTGAATAATGAGTTTTGGATGGATACGTGTAATATAATATATTTTTTTAATGAGACGGGTACGGATATGTGTAGTTTATATTTAAATGGATACGAGTACGAGTGCCCCTATAATAATGGGTATCCTACCCGCTGTCATCTATAATAACTACCAATTATACATTAAAATATTATATCTCTCAAACCAATATAGATTAAAATAGTATATTTTTCTTAATATTTAATTTGATTACTTGGTATTAGTAATACATGATATGTAAAATTAATCATTGGTTCGATTACATCTAATCTAATTTAATATATATAAAAGATTTTAAGGAGCCACTTTTATAATTCATTGGAATAACTGAGAGTCACACTCTTATAATTCATTGAAATAAGTGTAATCAAATTATTATTGGGGGTAGAAATGTAGTTTTAAGAGAGGTTTATAGAAATGTATGACTGGGGTTTTCATTTATCAAAAATATAATAACAATTTTAAGTGAACGATTTGTTAAAATTTTGTTTTTTCATTTATTAATAGAATCTGTGTAAATCGAGAAAAAAATATTACATGTGAGTAATAATTATTTTAATAATCCCAGTATCGATTCATTGCATTCTTCGATTTTAACATTAACCAATCATACGAGATGCAATACATAATAATTTGAACCTCTGCTTCTAAATGCCCCACAATCTTTGTCAATACTTTCTTTCATTGTATATTTAAAATGCAATATTCCTGATCTTCTTACTGTTAAAAAGGGAACATACGTAGTAATGATTTGGGGTCAATATTTTCCACTACTTTACTGTTTCTAATCTTCTTACTTTTAGAAAGGAACATACATAGCATGGATTGAGGAATTGTATTACATAAAATTCCAATTAAGATAAATTTTAAGTAAATTGATACTTCTTTTATAAAAACGCATGATCGTGCAACGCACTGGTTGGGTATTACTAAGTATATATAATAGCACAAGTTGGGATATTTATGTCCTTTTCGTTTTCCCACCTAAAAGTCGATTTCTATTTTAGTCAAGTTTTAGATATTGAATCTTGACCATCAATATTTTACGATTAATCTCAACATTTAGATGATGTTATATTCACTGTTTTTTAATTTAATAAATGATAAATGTGTTGTATTATTAATGAAATGAAGCACTACTGTAAAAATAGATAAATCCCCTGTACTTGAACATCGTCGATGAAACACTACAGTCCCAATATGTGTGAAACCCTAAGACCAATTCTCTCTTTATCTTGCTTCGACATTGCTGCTCTCGAGAATGGGGTCTCGAACACTTTTGAACAGGTAAATCTCTTCTCCTTTCTCTTTCATTTTCTCTATTTATGTCCCATTTTTTTTTTTTTTTTTTTTTTTTTTTTTTTTTGATACCGAGGTTCCGGGCTTACGCCCGACTAGTCCTCGAGGAAACAGTCCCGGCCCCTCAGAACTGCCTCCAAGTAAATCGCGGTAACCACACAATGGATCACAGGTTCCTAATATCTTTAACTACTGCGCACAAGGAGTTGATCCCCAAGTGATTGCTCCATGCTGGTGATTGCTCCATGCTGACCCTCCCCCTAGCTCTATTTATGTCCCATTGAGATGATTCTTTGATGAATTAACAATCCCAAGTCCATAATTTGCCAACACTTCTGAACAGGTGAAATTCTCTTCTCCCTACTATTTCCTTTTCTCGATTCATGTCTCATTTTTTCTCTCTTTTATCTGCTTGGACCCATGTTCTATTGAGACTATTCTTCGAAGAATTAACTATCTAGGTTCACAATCTGCAAACAAGGTAAAATTCTCTTCTCCTTTCTCTTTCCTTTTCTCGATTCATGCCTCATTGAGATGATTCATGCCACACAACAATATATATACAATAGTATACATAAATACATATTTTGGGTTCATCAGAGGCATACGTTTCCGTCATTATGTTATTTTCCTGTTGTTTCAACATTAATGGCTCAAGATTCTGGCGATGTCTTTGATAGGATAATTACTTATACCTTAGTATTTAAATTTACGCCTGGCCATTTTTTTTAGGTCATGATGGTGTTTAAATTTACGCCTCCTAATTTTTTTAAGGTCATGCATGCTGGTGTTGTTATTTTAAGTCTTACCATCTCAATGGTTTGACTATGACCAAATTACTTTATGTTAATTGTCTATAGTTGTGATTGACATAAATTCTTCCAACATGATTAAGTTTTCTCACATTAACAACTTTGTGTCTGTTGTTATTACTTTTGTGGTTTAGATACATCATAATGTGTATGACCATGATGCAATTACTCAATATATTAGTTTTTTCATTGTAATTTAGGCTCCACTCATTCTGATATCATTAGTCTCTTTTATTTTGATTTAATGGTATTTCTCATAAAACATAACTTCATACCAAATTTAAATTAACCAAACCTAAGCATGTCAAGTGTTCGTAAAAATACATTAATGAAAATTTCAACTTACATGGTGATTTTGTTCAATCAATTATACTTTTTGGAGTTAAAATCGTTGGCACATTGTTATTAGATACATTGTTTTATATTTTTATAGTAAAAATTATATGCACAATATTATTTCATCCGACATTATTAAACACCCCATTGAGTGATTATGTACTTTGTTCTTTCTTTTTTTTTTTTGCCAGAATAACTTGGTTCTGATGTGAATTCTTTTTTTTTTTCTTTTTTCATCAATGCAGATCGGATTATATACTATGTTCTTTCTATTTTTTTGCCAGAATAACTTGGTTCTGATGTGAATTTTTTTTCTTTTTTCATCAATGCAGATACTTCGATCTTTGTCGTCCAACATGGTTAACAATCAAGGTAAATCTGATTTAATTGATGTAGCTTTATTGCAATCCTAAAAATGTTGTAAACCATTAAAGTTGTTATAAATGAGTTCAAGAGTATTGAGTGAAGAAGAGACAGAAATGGAGTGAGAGGTATTGATCCAGTGAGTGAAGGTAAAGCTCCTCAACAGGTGTTGAATCATATCACAGATTCGTGGGCAGGGCACCCGATCGAGAGAGTGTTGTCAATAAGTTAAGGGTCGAGATATTATAGAGCTATGCTGGAATTAAATGTCAATGAATTGCAAGTTTAAAATCTCATTGTAGTTGGCCAATTTCCTTTGGGATATATAACACCTGGCAAGAGTAGAATTGTGAAGATGAAGTAAAGTAAGCAGTGGAAATACAGAATAGGCAAGGCTACTACTCGTTGGTGTATACTCCCTCCGTCCCCTTGAAAGAGGGTCTTTTCTCTATTTTCGGCGTCCCACCCAAAGAATTCTCTTTCCTTTTTTACACACATGGAACTCACACACACCTACTAATACAATTAAAATATGGGAGTCACACTCCCACTAATACAACTACCCACTACACATTAAATAATAATACTCCTTAATCCACATGCCAAAAAATAAAAGATCCTCTTAGCGAGGGACGGAGGGAGTATGTATTAAAATATAATGGAAACCTGTTAAACTGTTACTAGGGAGTCTTAAGATCTTTATCATCGAAAGATTCCCAACCTCTTTGGGTACGACACTTGACAAAAAAATCATAATATTATATCATTTTATTTATATTTTTTATAAAAAAAATACTCACTGTTGGGATAAGCAGATTCTCATTCATTCCTAAGAGACAAATAAAGAAGAGCATAAAAAGCACAACACAAGAATTTACGTGGAAAACTCTAAAATCGGAGAAAAACCACGGACCGAGAAAACACCACTATGTGAAAATTTTTTACAATCACACATAATTTCTCTCTCACGACCCAAATCCCTACACTCTTACAAATCTTTGACTAATTCACACCTTTCTCCCCATTCTCACAATCGAGAATCCAAGAAAGGAATTTAACTAAAATCAAACACAAAGATTAAAGTGTAATTGATTGGTGCACTTGACATAAAGTCCAAGGACCTCCTTATATAGCCTAAGAATTCCCTCCCTTTTTACTCTTCATCCGATGTGGGACAAAGAAAATAAAAGAAAATCCCTCCTTTTATCTTTGACAAATCCAATAATCTCCACCTTGTCAAAGTAAAAGAAGACACATTGTCTTCACCGATAATCCATTCACAATCCCGAGAATCCTACTCCACCATATGAGTAGACAACTAGAATCAATTATTCTAAGAATTTTCTACGGCACATATCAAAAATACCTGCTGATATTTATAGTGCTACTTCCAGCTCTTGGCTCCCCCGGAAGTCCATCAGCCATCGATATACATCCACCACACAACCTACATCACCTGCCAAGTCAATATCCGTGTGCAAACTTGTGGACCAGCTAATATTATTACATCATTTTCCATAACAACTGAACATATCATAAGGATCCCCAATAATATTAACTCAACATTTGGAACTGTTGCCGCACCAGCTCCTTCTTGACCAGAAACGTCATCATTGCTCCATCGTAAGCAATTACCATGCCATTGCTCCACATTGAGCAACCACCGCACCATTACTACACTTTGAGCAAAATTCGTCAGTACCGACATGACGTCGCTGCCTTTTACTGCCAAGCTACTCCAGATTTGTCCGAACCCTTTTTTACTAAAAGTGTCGTCACTTGAAGCTGATTCTAACCTTCCAGGATTCACGATGCTTTTTCACACTTGTCGGTTGAATCCACGCTATTCTTTTACTGATCTAGCGCCATCCGATACCAAGTACCACATCGCTATTTTTCCCGTTGAATCATCGCTTCTCCACGCCACCAGTCATTATCGAAAAACTCATTCCTTTCAAACCTACTTGAGCCGATACCATGGAAAACCTCATGCCGCTTTTAAGCCAACTCCACCACCGGGAGTCCCACCAATTCACATTAGTGCAGGTCCAAAACTCCACCAAAAACTGCTGACCTACAAATCCTACCCCTTGCCACGCCACTATTGCCATAGCCCAGCGTATTTCACCGCAAGAAAGGATATGCCACCGCATCCGGCTGTTCTTCTGACCCCCTTGTGCCACTAGCTTTTTCCACTTCTTTCATGCCACCCTTAGCCTAATGAATAACCCTCTTCCTCTCATAAAGTCTTTTCTGATGTGGAAGGTCAGACTATGCTGCAACCACAGAGCATACTAAGAACTTCATAAGTGCCCGAACCTGGCTCTGATACCACTTGTTGGGATAAGCAGATCCCCATTCATTCCTAAGAGACAAATAAAGAAGAGCATAAAAAGCACAACACAAGAATTTACGTGAAAAACTCCAAAATTGAAGAAAAACCACGGACCGAGAAAATACCACTATGTGAAAATTTTTTTACGATCACATAGAATTCTCTCTCCCGACCCCAATCCCTGCACTCTTACAAATATTTGACTAATTCACACCTTTCTCCCCATTCTCACAACCGAGAATCCAAGAAAGAAATTTAACTAGAATCAAACACAAAGATTAAAGTGTACTTGATTGGTTCACTTGACATAAAGTCCAAGGGCCTCCTTATATAGCCTAAGAATTCCTTCCCCTTTTACTCTTCATCCGATGTGGGACAAAGAAAATAAAAGAAAACCCCTTTTTTATCTTTGACAAATCCAACACTCACTTCGTTCCAATAGTCTTCATTTTTATTGACTTTTGAGAGTAATGTGATTTTCTTAAGTAATAAAAAAAATTATAAAATAAGTTACATTACAAAAAAAACTATTTTTTACTAACAGAATATTCCATTTGTAAAAGTCTTAATTTAATTGTTAAATTAGTTTATCGACGGATGATTAACAACGAAATACAATTGTAAATTTTTAGCAACAAAAATACAATTTTTGTTGCTAAATAACTTTGTTGGAAATTTGTATAATAATTATGTTGGTAATTTATTAGTAAATAGCAATGGATTTTATCTTCTGTTGTTAAAACAAAAAAGAATCTGTTGGCCTTCCCTTGCTAAAAGATAAACGTAATTTTTCATTGGCAATCCATTGGTAGTTATTGAATTCTATTAGTAAATTTCATTTTTAAAAAAGAGTTTCTTTGTAGTGTTATGTTAGAGGGAAATGATTTTTTAAAATGTATAAAATATTGAAAGGTTATTTATGATGAAACTTTTACAATTTTTTAAGGGAAAGATTTTACTAGTAGTAGGACAAACAAATGACACAAATAGAATATTAATTTATTTTGAATTAAAAAAAGTTTTAATCGATTTTTTTATGTCTGGGGCGTACACCTATTTTATTATTTGTTTATTTCATATCAAAGATTGTAAGAAAATTTTAAAGTTATCTAAAAATCTAAAATTTACCAAACAAAATTTGGAAAACTTTATGGAGTAGTAATTGTATATATTTAAAATAAAAGCAAAAATCAAAACCTGAAAAATACCCTTTAAATTGTTGTGTCCGAGCTAGATCAAGGTATCCAATTCTGATGGAATGTGGTCAGTGAAGGAATTGTATGAGAGTAAGAGATGTTGAAGTAGTGAGCAGTTGGATATAGTTGATGGAATCTCGCCTCTAATCTGATTCTAGAAAGGTTAATCAAGTCGACAAGTGGGAGTTTAGCATGCATGTGAATGGGAAGAGTATACTTTTTTTTAATCGGACAAAGTTAGTTGTTAGTATATTTAGTAGTTAGTTAACTAAGCACCCATACACCCTCCTATCTCCAAGTCTCTTTATTTCTCCACACGTATTTGTTCCCAAAGAGAATCAAACCGGGATCACTCACTTTGTGAGGAGCCCAGTGGCCAGGTGGGGCTAGCCCACTTGGTTTATAATTGAGTATGATACAGGAGTGAATATGCATAAATCATGGTATAGTAATACTTAGTGATGAATCTGATGATGTCCACAGATGGCTCAATATAATTAATGCAAATTATGTGTGTAATTCTGCAAGAATGTAATTCATATACACACACTATATATTCATGTGGCTGTGAATATTAAGCTAGCCCAGAATTAGTGCTACAGGATAAAACTCATGTGGACACCCACTGGGCCTATCCTTTCCGACATTTTCCCAATTAGATCTATGTTTATCCTACACTTATGGACTACCTACCTACTTTATCCCATTACACTTTTCATCCCAAAATAGTAAAAGTTCAAAACAAATAACATATCTGTTGGTATTCGATCATTTGGTTAACGTGAATCGTTAGAATTCCATATGATTCTATAATCAGCGTAAGCAAAAAAAATAGAAATGTATTACCTTTCACTAGGGTATGTTGAAGAAGAAAGATTCCCGCCAGTAGCCTGCGCAGCCTCACGGTTTTGGGTATAACTTCCTCATCTGATCTCCGATTCAAGTGATCTATGTGCCAAAATAATCCTCTCTTCCGTGGCTTTCTAACGGTGTATGACACTTAGTTCTAACTTCCATAAAATTTTATACAAATTTTAAAAGTTGACGAGCAGCAGCAAACAATCTTTTTATAAGTCCAATCTTGATATCGTGTGGGCAACGATCCTCATGATCTTTTCAATCTGCTGTTCACTTTCCCTACTCACGGTTAGGCATGTCTCCATTAGGATTTTCGGACAGTTGAGATGACTTATATATGGGCTACAGCAGGGACCAGGAGGAGAAATTTGAGTTGGGCCTCTATTGGGCTTAAGTATCCAAGTTTAACCCAAAACTTATACTTAAGTCCAATAATAATAATATATACCACTAAAATATTATTACTGCACTACCGTTCTAATCTCATAATTACGTTATGGGCTCTTTCTTATTCTGAGTCCGACAATCTCCCCATGTTTAAGATATACAATGCCCATTAATTAATTAAGTTAATTAATATCTCATCCGAGAGTAGTATCACTCAACCTCATTATATGCCGGAATAAATCCACTTCTTATGAGCTCTGATGAGTGATATTTTTACCTAGATTTAGTGTCTTTTTATATGTATTTTTGTATTATTTATTTTGGTTGTATTTTGTGTTTTCATGAAAAATGTGTGAATGAGCTTAAAAGTATGATTTTCAGGTAAAAAGAGATTCTAGATGCAAAAATGAAGACATAGAAAAAAGCAAATCTCAATTCGTAGTTAAAACGAGGGAGAACGGGCCAAAATGGAAGAAGGAAAAACATGATTGTAAGTACAAGGGCCGTGTACCAAACACGGCCCTGTAAGAAGTGGCCATGCTCTATTGCCAGAAGTCCCTACATGGCCACCCCTGTGGCCGTGTGCAGAAAATGGGCCGTGTGCAGGAACACGGGCCGCATACCAAATACGGTCCTGTAAGCGGAAGCCGTATACTGACACCCGAAATACCTACACGACCACTCCTGTGGCCGTGTACCACACACGAGCCATGTAGGTGCTGGACTCAGAAAAATTCCAGAAACTTCTAGAAGCTTCCCAAGGGGTATAAATACCCATTTATTCAACATTTGAGAGGAGATCCGAAATTGAGAGCTTGTTCACACACCTCACATACCATTTCTCCCATTTTACACCACCATCTTCATCTATTCACCATCCATGGGATCTACCTTCATCCCACCATCAAAAACTTCATCCAATTGAGGAAAAGAAGCAAGGAAGAGAGGAAGATTGCAAGGGGAAGAAGAAGATCACTATTGGAGGCATCCAAGGGAGTTTTCATCAAACTTTTGTATTGAATCCTATTGTTTATCATGTTTTGTAAGGATCTTAATGTATATGTTAATGTTCTTATGAATATGGTAGGCTAATCTCCATTGTGAGATTAGCAACATGAGAGTTGTTGGATAATTTTTGGATTTGTGTATTTAAATTCATATGTTGATTGGGTAAATAGATTTTCTATCATTGATGTTTGAGATCTTGAGGTTTATGATGATTTGTGTGTTTAGTTATTTTAAATATGTGATTAGATTGAGAAATCAATTATGTGCTTAGGATAATTGAGTGAATTATTTCATCAAACACTTCATGTGCATTATAAATTGTAAAGAGATTGAGAAATCCTATGGAATTCAGAACCATTTGATAGAACATGCGATTGATTAGATCGAGAGGTTGATTAATTGTGTGAAGGGACTCTCATTTCAAGCTTAGTACCTAGTTGGAATTGTTTGAGTGAGAACCAATTGTTTGAGCTATTTATGATTCATATCCCATCATCTCGAGAGGGAGTTTAGGTAAACTTCGTGTTGGCCCTTAGTCTACACCCATGATTCATATGAATTTGATGCATCTATCCTAGGATTTTCACTTCTTAATTGTTGTTAATCTCACTTTTACTTAATTTGGAAAACCACCTTTCATCCATCTATCTTGTTTGTTAAATCATTGCTCGTTTGCTTGCTTTGATTGATTTAATTACTTGTTTGAACACCAATCCATTGATGATTCGTCTTTATAAAATTACAAGAAATGTGAGATCGCTTAAGTTCTAGCATCGACCTTCCTGTGGTTCGATAAATTCTTGAATTGGTCAACCTGACTACAACTTATGGCTAATCAAACTCCTCAAGGGGACATCATCAACTTATAGCGAAGACGGATTCCTTTTACAATCAACAGCACACCATAGAGACAACACTACTTCCCAACTCACTGAGTTTTTTGATTTAATTACATATAAATCTCACATATTGATGAATCAAAGAAATACATACTGCATTACGTGTCGAGGTTATTGTATAGGGATTAAGAGCACGAACTTCCATAATAATTGAGATCAAGTTCTTCTATATAGTCAGTATAACTTGAACGATCTCAAGCGGTCCTGCTCAATACACACAAAGCATACTAATGTGATTCTATAGTCAAGACAAACTAATATCAAATCACACTACAACTATCCCGATAGAGAGTCCTCGTCTATCTCGGTTGTGAGCATCTATTTCTACTTTATAAGAAAACCAATAATATGATCTTTCGTATGTTGTCGTACAACATATTATCTACAGAATAAAGTAAATGGACTATTGCATCAAACGTATAAATAAATTATAAGACGCAACCATTTGATCAATGATTCTCATTTCAAACTTCTCGAGAGGGAGTTTAGGTAAACTTCGTGTTGGCCCTTAGTCTACACCCATGATTCATATGAATTTGATGCATCTATCCTAGGATTTTCATTTCTTAATTGTTGTTAATCTCACTTTTACTTAATTTGGAAAACCACCTTTCATCCATCTATCTTGTTTGTTAAATCATTGCTCGTTTGCTTGCTTTGATTGATTTAATTACTTGTTTGAGCACCAATCCATTGATGATTCGTCTTTATAAAATTACAAGAAACGTGAGATCGCTTAAGTTCTAGCATCGACCTCCCTGTGGTTCGATAAATTCTTGAATTGGTCAACCTGACTACAACTTATGGCTAATCAAGCTCCTCAAGGGGACATCATCAACTTATAGCGAAGACGGATTCCTTTTACAATCAACAGCACACCATAGAGACAGCACTACTTCCCAACTCACTGAGTTTTTTGTTTTAATTACATATAAATCTCATTTATTGATGAATCAAAGAAATACATACTGCATTACGTGTCGAGATTATTGTATAGGGATTAAGAGCATGAACTTCCATAATAATTGAGATCAAGTTCTTCTATATAGTCAGTATAAGTTGAACGATCTCAAGCGGTCCTGCTCAATGCACACAAAGCATACTAATGTGATTCTATAGTCAAGACAAACTAATATCAAATCACATTACAACTATCCCGATAGAGAGTCCTCGTCTATCTCGGTTGTGAGCATCTATTTGTACTTTATAAGAAAACCAATAATATGATCTTCCGCATGTTGTCGTACAACATATTATCTACAGAATAAAGTAAATGGACTATTGCATCAAACATATAAATAAATTATAAGACGCGACCATTTGATCAATGATTCTCATTTCAAATATTATTAAAACATTGTTCATACTAAAGCTAGACTTTTAGTATACAATCCAATACTATCAATATGTTATATTTTCAAAATTATCATACTCACCTAGTACACAACTTATTTATCATTACTTCATTTAATTGTATTAAATTACTTTAAAGAATGCATAATTTAGTCTTGAATTTAATTCATTTGCGGGTTAGTTCTAGTTATTTCAATTTGATCCCATATATTAATCAATTAAATAACGAGCTAGCTTTATTGTAGATGAAAATTAATTCGATTTGGTGTATCATGTATGAACCAATTGACTAATAAATTTGATTTGTCCTAGATAACAAGTCGTTCCGCATTGGAATTGTCTGAGACATTCATTTTAAGTGGAGTTGGAGTAGTCTTCTTTCTTTTGAAGAATTGAAGTATCCAAAATTGCCCTTCGTTAAATAAGCACTTTGTAAGATTATTATGGCCTGTTGCCATTAATATTTAAATATATAAGATATTTATTATGATCAAATATCTTAACTAAAGATATGGTTTAAATAAATAATATATATGAGAAAAGTAAGGTCATATATATATATATATATATATATATATATATATATATATATATATATATATATATATATATATATATATATATATATATATATTATGTATAACAATCACATTGATAGAATGTGATTTGATAAAGATTTATAATTATCCGATCTGGCCTCTCTCCCTCTATAAAATAGACAAAGTTTTATGAATTATCTATCACCTAAAGTTTACGTATGTACTGTGTCCTAAAGAAATGGGTGAGGAGAGAGAAACCAATTCCTTGCGTAATTCATAGGAATATATCAAAGGAAGAACATCGTTAATGGCACATCAAGGTAAGTCTTCTAATTGTGTTTATGAGATGTGAAAATCATGAAGATCTAAGATTCATGTCAATTAATAAATTAATTGTTTATGTTGAATTCATGCTTACATGTGGTATCAGAGCATAGTTTGGATTTCATGTTTTTTCATCTGCTAATATTTTATTGAACTTAAATTTAATTAAAATTTTCATGTGTAATCCATTAAGGGTTGGATTCGAATGTGATTACGATTGACATGTATTATCTTTGTTGCTTTATCATTGCAATATATGAGATAAAATTTATTGTTACACACAAATCATTATCAATTATTTAAAGACGTATAATTTTGGTATGAGTTTTGCATGCATTTAAGTTGTCAATAATTGTGATTTTATTATTAAAGATTCATTATTAGTTATTTTAAAAATTATTCCATAATGCGAGCTACGATGCGTGCCTGGATAATCCTATGTTTTAATAGACAATCTTAAAGATTCATAAATGAACGCCAGAAAACTTATGATGATAATAATAACAATTAAAAAATTAGAGATAATGGTGACTTCATTATAATATAATAATCAACGATCATGCAACATTATTAAGTTTTATATTACGGAATGTTTGATAACTTATTTTCTCACAAACCTTAATTATGATATCACGTTACATAATAGATTTAAAGAATTATGATTGACTTATGAATACGTTAATTTATGTTAAGTTACGTATATAATTAGTGTTTAATTATGATTAAAGTTTTATGTTTTTGATTGATGATAATTAAAGTTATTTTGGGATATATATACTAATTTATTGATATTAGAATATCTTGTATGTATGACTGCTTATGCCATATTTATTATGTTAATGTACCTGCCAAATTCGTTAGAATACGAAAATAAATTATATATGATACCTTTCTTATGATATCTTTATTGTGATATGTATAGATATGTTATGTATATTTATGATGACAGTCTTGAGATTTTAATTAATGATATAATTAATGATATTGACTGTGATTTATGAATGTTTATTAAATAATGATTCGATTATTACTCAGCTATTGAGTATAATCTATTATGAGAATATAATATTTGATAAGATTATAATGAATAATTTTATATAAGATTTATATTTATTTAATGTTGGTCTGTTAATCACCAAAGTGGTCTGACCTGATAGATTATAAAGATAAATCGTATAATTGAATTTTAATTTCCCATATTTATGTGATACTTGAATAAAGAGAATTTATTATATGGATCGTTAAAAATTTCATAACTATAAGACTTTAAATTCACCCAAAGGTGATTGCTAATCTTTATAATTCATGAATATTAGTGTAATAAATTGATAATTAATAAATTGTGTCAAACTATTTTTTATGTCCAAAGATGACAAAATAGTTTAAAGGGATATATTTAATTAACAAATTATGTTAAATTTGCAAGTATCATTATGATCATGATTGTATATTGTTGTATCGCCCAAATGAGAACTTTAATATACATTTATTGTTTTCGATCCTGAATCATTATTAAATTACTCAAGGTATTTATGAAATAAATTATATTATTATTATTCTTAAAATACCTATATTCATTAGTCTCTACTTGCATGTTGCGTCTGTTCCATTACAAAAAAGATTAAAGTAATTTAAATAGTGCGAATAAATCTAATTTCACCAAAGTGGTTTGGATTTTATTTGTCACTTAAAGTTAAATTGTTCCTTTGCTTGTACTAGCAATAAAGCTAAGTAATCTGACTATAATACTTGGGTTAGATCAAACAGACTGAGCTTAATATTTATGCGAATAAATGTGACTAAGAAATTAAGTCTATCATAACTAAATTACTAATAAATCTCTTGATGAGATACTACTGACTACTTTAACCACGATAAAGTTTGATAGTTCTCATGGCATACATGAACTTATCATTAATGAAAACTAATATTGCATCAAGACTTAAGCTTTCCATAATGAATGTGATTGAAAACTTATTAATGTAGTTTACAAACTCACTACCTTTTAAGTTTGACCTGATCCAAATAAACCATGGCACCATGAAAGATAAATGAAATGTGAACGTAATGCTGAAATTTCGGTTCAAATTAAAAGAAAGGTTTAATAAATAATTTAAACATTATGTTTGTTTAAAAATAATGAAGTTGGAACTAAACGTGGCAATAATGTTTGGGGTAACTTTTCAAAAATATTATTACAAAGATTGATAAAAAATAAAGCCTTTCATGATATAGGCTCTTACTGATCTGGATATTTGTATGAATTGCATTAAAGAAAAGCAAACTAAAGACACAAAAAATTGAGTCACGATAACTACACAACTTCTTATAATAGTTTACACCGCTAATTGTGATTCTTATGATAATACATTTCTTAAAGGAATAATGATATTTCATCATCTTTAATTTTAAATTTAAATATTCACATTATTGTTATATCTATCTTTGCAAGAAAAATCTCATTCTATAAATGCTCGATGAGCATTTATTAATGAAGTTGAGAAAATTAGATAGAAAAGTGAAAAATTATAATGTTGGGAAATGATGAATTTCATGAAAAGTATGATGAATCATCATGCTCAATTACTAAATTACAAGAAAAACTTGCATTTATGTTTAATGCGAAATGTCACATACACAACAATAAAGTGGTGTTGCAGAATGACGCAATCGTAGTTTATTGAATATGGTTAGAAGCATATTAAAAGATTAATCTATACCTATATTTTGTTGATATATGCACTTAAAACTGCCACTTACTTGATGATCGAGTTTCTAGTAAAGCAGTTTTCAAAACACCTTATGAACTGTGAATGGGTAGAAAACTCGATTTAGGATATGGATTTTATGGTCTTAACCATAGTACGAAAATTTTATAACTGGAAATGTCAAATTCATTAAGAATTATAGAACCAGTCATGAAACCATGAAATGTGGTTATTGAAGAAGTTGAGTGGTGAATTTGAAAATACATTTATCTAAAACTTCTTCTAAAGTTGTTATATAATTGTTGAATAGTTAAACAACTTTCAAGGGCAATATATAAGTTATTCTACTCTCTTAATGGATCTGATTTTACTAAATCAATTATCAATAAGCTTTCATTACTATATCACATTAAATAGCATTAGGAATGTCTTAAGGACAATATATTCGCTATTTTTAACGATTTCATATGTGGTATAATAAAATGAGCTAAAATTTGACATTATAATAAATGATAAAATTCCAGTTTTGAGACAAGTCATGGAAAGTACTAATTCTATTAAATGAGTAAATGCTATAAAGGACGAGTTGAAATCAATGGCTCATAATGAAGTTTATATCTTGTAAGATTTGCCAGAAAGTTATAAAAGAATTTGATACAGATATATCTTTACGATGGCAATATCGGAAGATAAAAAACTAAAGTTGCTGCTCAAGATTTTACTCAAAAAGATGGTATAATTGTAAACAGATATAACGAGTTATTTCTATACATGACTCCATTAGAATTATCATGACTTCGATAACTCATTATGACCTAGAGTTGCACCAAATGAATGTTATGACAGCTTTTCTGAATAGTGATTTGGTAGATGATCAAGTTAAATGGATCAACTCAAGAGTTTTTCCATTGAAGAAAAATATCACATGACGTGTAAACTTAAAGAATCAATATACGAACTTAAAAATGCTTTCCTTTTAAGATATCTTTTGGATTTAAGAAAAATATCATAGGTCGATGTGTATATCTGAAAATCAGTGGGAGCACATTAATTCTATATCGTAATGATAAACTTTCTTGCAACTGATGATCTTGGTTTATTATGTCAAACCAATAAATTTCTCTTAAAGAACTTTGGAATGAAACATATGATGAGACAACTTATGTGATTGAGATATAATTATTTCTATACATATCACAATAACATTAAAGATGTCTTCCTAAGTATATGTTATTAAAATTCAATAGAGATTATGGATGGAAAGGTGTTTGTAAAGCACGTTCCAATCCGGAAGGGAGATTATAAGTTCAACCTTATGTAATGTCCAAAAATGAATTGGAACATACTATAATATTCCTTATGTATATGTTATTGGTAGCTTAAGATATACAAAATTTTATAAAGACCAAATATCAGCCTTGCTGTTAGAATGATTGATCATTATTGAAGTGATTCATAAATGGATGACCATAATATATTATTATATTTTTGTATGAAATGAAGTACATGTGCTTGTTTGTCGAAATTTTAATTACTTAGATGTAATTAAATATAGATTTAGATTAAGATGATTATATGATGCAAGAAAGTTCACTTCGACTTTTACGTTTCTTAGTCGGAGATATTGTATCATGCAAAATTGTGAAGAAGTTTTTGAAAACTACATTCACTATTAAAGTTAACTTGTGGTATGATTTAAGGCTACAATTTTAGGAAATTGAATGTGGAACTTAATTTCAGGAATTGAAATAAGTTGACAATAATGTCAAGTCGCTGAAAATTTATTATAATTATTCTGTTGCATTATTCTTCTCTAAAACGATGGATATTCCAAAGTTTCTAAAATATATGGAATAAAAATATTTATCGTTAAAAATAATTTTCGAAACAAAGATGTCAATTGAACATTATTATACCAATCTTATGATTTCGCATTTGTTACACAAATGATCTTCTATAAAGACATTCATTGAATGTTACGTGAATATGAGATCATTTAAAGGTTGTAACAAACTTATGATGAACAATTGACATTAAGAGCTCATCATGATATGTTCTAATTGATATATCTTGTTTTGTCATTTTAGTATTCATGAATATTGACATTATTTAAACAAGATTTTATCTCAAATTGAGATAGTACTTATGGACCATTATTGATCTTTAAGTTTATGAGTCACGTTTAGTAGAAAATTAATATCATAGTACATGGAAGAAACTATGTCAATTAATGATATAGAACCACCATGACTTGTGTTAGTCTATACTAAATATTGACATTATGAGTTGACCAATTAATTTATCTTATATCCGCACATTATGTAAATTATTTAAACCCTCACGTTTAATGTTTAATTTTATCACTCGGCCAGGTGGAAAAATATAAGATTATTATAGCTTAGTGCCATTAATATTTAAATATATAAGATATTTATTATGATCAAATATCTTAATTAAAGATATGGTTTAAATAAATAATATATATATGATATAAATAAGGTCATATATATATATATATATATATATATATATATATATATATATATATATATATATATATATATAACAATCACATTGATAGAATGTGATTTGATAAAGATTTATTATCCGATCCGGTCCTCCCTCCACCCATAAAATAGACATAGTTTTATGAATTATCTATCATCTAAAGTTTAGGTACTGTGTCCTAAAGAAAGAGGTGAGGTGAAAGATACCAGTTCCTGGCGTAATTCGTAGGAACATATCAAAGGAAGAACATCGTTAATGGCACATCAAGGTAAGTCTTCTAATCGTGTTTATGAGATGTGAAAATCATAAAGATCTAATATTCATATCAATTAATAAATTAATTGCTTATGTTGAATTTATGCTTACACACTTGGCCAAAATAACAAAGGAAATTTGGACCGCTTTGTCTAAAAGCTTATTCTGATAGAAATTAATCATTTAATGTTTAATAAAAGCAAACTCGCTTTGTTTGAATGCTTATTCTGATAGAGAAATTAATCATTTAATGTTAATAAAAGCAAACACTTTAATCATGAGACAGTCTTGTGATGAGACTTTTATAAGATGAATAAAAAGTGATAATATCTTAATAAAAAATGATACTTTAATCATGAGACAGTCTTGTGAGGAGATTTTTATGAGATGAATAAAAGTGATAATATCTTAATAAAAAATATAATTTAATTAATGAAAAGTAAGTTTGTAATACCTAAATTATTTCAAGAATAATTGGTAATGTGAATAAAAATTAATAACATTATTGATCAAAAATAATTCTTATACCCTTAATACTGATATATGCATAGAAAATGTAGTTGGAATTGTCTTGGTCAATGTAGGGGTCTTCATCAAACTAGCTCAAGTGGTAGAGGGGATGGTGGAAAGATCTTCCAGCTGAGCTTGGTTGCTGCAGGGTGGGGGTTCGAATCCTGTCTTTGGCATGGATTTGGCCCCTTGCAAGCACATGTTTAACAGTGAGCCCTCCCTATAAGCCACTTGAGGCACATCCTTCGATTTACCTCCTCCACCAATCCCCAGGGCAGGGGCGGTAGGGCCCCTAACGGTGGGGTACAACATTTAGTTAGAGATGTACATGTTGCATTATCACAAAATTTTATCTTTGACAAAACATACATAATTTGACAAGAAGAAGAGTCCTCTCATAAACCAAGCTCCGCAACTGTGTGTATCGTCCCTAAAAGTCGGGATCGCACATAGCCAAGAATCTATCATAAAGATAACTAATGGGGGTTCATCAATAATACACTCTCTTCACCTTCTGCATTTCTTGTCTTTGTGCTCATACTTTTGTGGCTTAAGATAGCTGCAGATGATACCTTGAGAGTTAATTAATCTCTTCACTATCCTCATACTCTAATCTCCGGCGGTGCAAAATTCAAACTGGGGTTTTTCAGTCCACCGGACACCACTCGCTTTTATCTCGGTGTGATATACAACCTCCCAGTGATGACTGTAGTGTGGGTTGCCAATAGGAACAACCCTCTCAATGATTCTTCCGGAACATTCCGAATTTCATCGTCCGGCAACCTCGTAATACTGGATGGACAAAAGGATATAGTATGGTCGACTTATCTTCCCACTTCCGTTCCAAACTCTAGTGCTCTGCTCTTGGATACAGGGAATCTAGTGTTGCAAGATAACTTCAATAATATGTATATATGGGAGAGTTTCCAGCATGCTTTGGATTCTTTTCTCCAGAAGATGAAAATTCTTACAGATTCAAGTAGGCGTGTGAAGAACATGCTGACATCATGGATAAGCAGCTCTGATCCAGCACCAGGAAATTTCACCGCCACCAGAACCTCGAAGTGTTCCAGAGTTTTTATATAGAACGATGGGCAGCCGTATTGGCGGAGTGGCCACTGGAATCGCCAGATATTTACTGGCATACCCAGCATGAATTCGTATTCGTTGTATATGGTCTTGAGCACGTCAGGGAATTTGGTGGAGAGGGTGTGGTCTGATGAGAAAGGAGAGTGTGAAACAACGTGGTCGTCGGGCGGAAATGAGTGTGATATCTACGGTAAGTGTGGTCCTTTTGGAAGATTTGCTCTTGCTTTCGTGGTTTTTCGCCAAAGAGCAACGAGGAGTGGAAGGCAGGAAACTGGAGCGGAGGATGCACAAGAAAAAAAAGCCTCCAATGCCATGCTGGAAAACAGGACGGATTTTTCAAGATGGAGAGAGTAAAACTGCCTGATGGTGGCACATGGAAGCCTTCTAATAATCGAGAAGCAGAGTGCAAAACAGAGTGCTTGAATAATTGTTCTTGTATAGCTTATTCGTATACATCGGGCATTGGGTATATGCACTGGGCTTAAAACTTAACTGACGTGTACCACTTCTCCAACATGGGTTCTGATCTTTACATACGATTGCCATATTCTGAACTTGGTAACTCATCTTCCAATATCTCTCATTGAATACTTTCTCTCATATGAGTCTATTATATTCTCTTTTGAAATTTAGCAGGTAATGGGAAAGACCATAAAGCAATAATCTCTACAACATTTGTTTTAGGGTCTTTGCTCATCCTTGTATGCGCCTACTATTTGTGGAAGTTATCATTCAAGAACAGAGGTTTATACTACACCCTTTAAGCTGTAATATGATGAATATTCATACTTATTCTTATCCTCATGCTTTGCATTTTAATGCAGCAAGGAAAAAGATGAGCTGATTGGGTTAAAAAACGATAATGCATTTGGAGCCAAACTTGAGGAATTGCCACTACTCAAATTTCAGATGCTCTGTAATGCAACAGATAATTTTTCCTTGACCCATAAGTTTGGACAGGGTGGTTTTGGTCTTGTGTACAAAGTATTCATCTTCTTATGCATTTTTTGGAAATTTATAGTACTTAAAAATTATAAAGAGTAGCTGTATTTGCATGTAGGGAACATTAGTAAATGGAATAGAAATTGCTATAAAAAGGCTAGCAAGATCCTCCAACCAAGGTGTGGAGGAGTTCACCAATGAGGTAAAGGTGATCTCGAGACTCCAACATCGCAATCTTGTCAAACTCGTGGGTTGCTGCGTTGAGAGTGAAGAAAAAATGCTCGTTACTAATACATGCCTAATGGAAGCTTGGATTCTGTTCTCTTTGGTAACTACTGTGTTCTGTATTCTGATTTTTATTCAGCATAAGAAAATACTTATATAACTATTGTGGTTGAAGTTCGTCATAAGTATAGTATTGTACTACTGATCATGCTTGAAATTGCTTGACAACACTGGTCAGATTCTCATAAACGGCTGCTTCTTGATTGGCGAACACGATTGAACATAATTCATGGGGTTTGTCGTGGACTTGTTTATCTTCATAGGGATTCAAGGCTGAGGATCATTCATAGAGATCTAAAGCCTAGCAATATTTTGTTGGATGAGGAGCTTAACCCTAAAATCTCAGATTTTGGTATTGCCAGGATATTTCGTGGCAATAGCAATCAGGCCAATACAACAAGGGTTGTGGGGACATAGTGAGCAAATGATTTTCCTTAATCAATTTTTTTCGATCTTGTGATAATTTGCAAAGTTCTCATGAATACGTTGCTGCGTGCAGTGGCTGTATGGCCCCGGAATATTTACTACATGGGATATTCTCAGAGAAGCCGGATGTGTATAGCTTCGGAGTTGTTATATTCGAGATTTTGAGTGGAAGGAGGAATGCTAGTTCGCATGTTGAAGATCATAATCTGTTCTTAATAGCATATGTAAGATGTGATTTGATTTTTATTCCTATTAATATGTATATCAATTTTAGTCATTTCATTTTAATTCAATCTACTTTTTAAGGCAATTGCATCAGTACACTTTTAGGGTTTATAGGCTTAGTGCAGGGTATAATAGTAATTATCAAATTTAATAAGTTAGTTTTTAAATATAATCTAAGGGTGGATATTGATTATTGTGAAATCTAAGGGTTTAAATTTTTTAGGTGGACGGGTACCCCAGGTGATCATTGTAAGACTCTTGTTTTGAATCATGTAACTTCTTACCAATTTAATCCTATAACTTCTTGCTTTTTTAAGACGACAAAAATACACCAGATTTGTAAAAAAATTACTAGAATTTTGGCAAAATGACTTGAAAAAGTAAGAAATATGATTAAAATGGACACTTCAAGGATTAAAATTAGGACAGTGCTATTTAGATCAAATTGATCACGTTCAATAGCACTTTATATAGGTAAAAGTACTATAATATACCTTATAATAATTTAATTAAAATAATAATGTGATCTCTCTCATCTTCTAAGAATTCACTTTCCAACTTTACATTTATGAATTTAATAAATGCATATTGAAAATTCAAAGGTCATAATCATTCAATTTTATTTATAAATAAGATGTTTAAAATTAAGGAATGAAAAAAGCATCTAGTCTTGTATATATTCCATTTAAAAAAAATAAATTAATATTTCATAGTTCTTCATAAAACTAGACTGCGTTTTTTTTAATAACCATAGAGAAAAATAAAAAGCATAAAAATAAATAATATTAGACTTTATTATTTAAAAATAAAAATAAAAATAAAATGATAATAATACGTTAAAACTCATTTTTTTAATGAATGAGTTAATCAACATTAATTTATTATCTTTAAAAAAACATTATTTTATTAGAAATATATCCTACGGAGTATTATTTATAGTAATTACCTTCATCAAGCGAGGCAAAAATTTATGTGCTCTGGAGGCACGTCGTGCGCCCAATCCCATATCCTTTAGTATTAAAATACTAAATTGTATATCCTTTAGTATAAATATGTATACTCTTTATTTTCTGAAAAAAATAAAAAATAATAATGAAAAGTGTATACCCTTTAGAACAAAATGATATATCCTTATTAATTAAAGTATATACCCTTTAGAATAAAATAATGTACTCTTACTCATCTTGTGCACCTGGACACAAGAGTCTCACTCATCAATTGAAATGGTAATTAAACAAAATTATTGGTTTTACTTTTTATGATTTATCTTTTAATTCATAATATGTTTTATAATCATTGTTTATCTATTTTAAGATTTAAGTTTAATATTTAATTTTAGAATTTAATATTAATAATTCACTTTTATGATTAATGGTGTATTTTATTTTTATCCTTATAATTCATGTTATACTCTATTTTTAAATTTTGGTATTATAATTATTGGTTAGAATTTATTTGTATTAACCTGTTGTATGGTGTATTCAAATTCTATTATTTATTAAATGAAAAAGACAAAGTCTCTTATGAGACTGTAATTATGTGAGACGGGTCGACTCAATGTTAAAGTATGACTATTATATAGATAAAATATATTAATTCGTAGTTAGGTATTTTTTTCTTTAAGTATGATGAACAATAGATTAAAGTATTTTTTAAAGTGTTATAGTATGATTAACTATAAACATACTTTAATTACTAATAAATATATTTTACCTATATAACAGTCATATCTTAACAATTGATCAATATGTTTATAGATACCCATCTCGTAAACCAATTTGATACAATCGTAAACGAATTCGATACCCATAAAAACCGTTTTTGGAGTAAAAATGGGAAAAAACATTTCGAACCAGCCAAAATTGGAAAAAACTGATTAGACCAATTTTTCTTTTCAATTTATTTCAAATTTAAATTTGGAGTATTTATTATTGAAGCATTAGAGAATAATTATTACTAATATATTTCTTTCCAAATTTTTTTATTTGTGATCGAAATAATTAATTATTAGTAGAAATCCAAAAATTATTTTACTTTCGCATTTAACTTTTCGTTTTCAATTATTTTTTAAACTAGATGTTTATTCACAAGTACATTAAGTAAGTTAATAATATAAAATTATACATAAGATAATAAAAAATTATTAGAAATATGTAATTTTTCTTTTTCCTATTGAACCATTAACCCAACCAGTTCGAGCGTGAACCGTTGAGGTTTCCGGTTCGATCTTCAATCCGATTATGACAACACCGAGTTGGAGTAACAAATTTGAAATTAAAATAACTTTTGAGGTTATTACATACCTATATTATTTCTTTTTTTAGTGTGAAAACTATTTTGAAATGAATGAAAAGTGTGAATCTTTTTATGTGACAGAGAAAATAGTACTAGTATTATTTTTCATTAGAAATATGTAATTTTTCTTTTCCTGTTGAACCGTTAACCCAACCAGTTCGAGCGTGAACCGTTGAGGTTTTCGGTTCGATCTTCGATCCGATTATGACAACACCGAGTTGGAGTAACAAATATGAAATTAAAATAACTTTTGAGGTTATTACATACATATATTATTTCTTTTTTTAGTGTGAAAACTATTTTGAAATGAATGAAAAGTGTGAATCTTTTTATGTGACAGAGAAAATAGTACTAGTATTATTTTTCATTAGACATATTATTTTCAATTATTTAATTTTTCATAAAATAAATCACTTAATACAAAGTATTACTTTCTATAATTAATTATATATTATTTTTTATTAAAAATATTTTCAATTTTATCCGTCTTAAATATCCCATCCCGTGAAACGAATAGCGAAATTTTCCTAAAATTTTTTTATTACTTGATATTTTGTAAAATTCTTAAATATATGTAGCTTTTCCATATCTCTTTTCACATATAAAATAATAAAATACTATATATATATATATATATATAATAGAAATCTTATATATTTTTTCTTAATAAATTATAATGAAATTATCACTAATAATTAAAATTAGTATTAATTATTAATTATAAAATAAATTAAAGTAATAAATAATATTATTTTTTTATTATTTTAGAAATTTAATTACTAAATTTCATTTACAAGAGTATAATTTTAGAAGTAATATGGAGTAACATATAAAACAAATTTTCCGAATGAACTAAACTAAACATAATCGATTAAATTAATTATTTTAAGTATAATTAAATGAAATATTTAATGAGTATCATTAATGTAGTGAGAGGTTAACATTCAAATTTTAATTATCAAGGAAAAGGGTAAAAATGTCTAAGCAAAAATAAAATGGTAGGAAATTGACTAATATGACCCCATTGAGCCGGATCAATTTGATCTAAATAGATTAACCCTTAAAATTAAAGAAAGGTAAGATTAAAATTGAATTCAACAAAGTTATAAGATCAAAATTGATGTTTTCTCTTTTTTAGCACCAACATTAAGTGAACTTAAAATTGAATTCAACAAAGTTATAAGATCAAAATTGATGTTTTCTCTTTTTTAGCACCAACATTAAGTGAACTTTTGGAAATAATCTTGTTTTCATCTGCAGGCTTGGAAATTGTGGAATGAAGGCAATATAATAAATTTGATGGATCAAAGCACATACGAGCCTAGAAATGAAAGTGAGATGAGGAGATATGCAAATGTAGGTCTGTGTTGTGTACAAGAAACGGCTGCAGACAGACCTGATATCTCTGTTGGATTGTATACTAAAAGTCTAACTTTAGTATGAACAATGTCATAACAATATTTGAAATGAGAATCATTGATCAAATGATTGCGTCTTATAATTTATTTTATATGCATGATGCAATAGTCCATTTACTTTATACTGTAGATAATATGTTGTGCGACAACACGCAGAAGATCATATTATCGGTTTTCTTATAAAGTATAAACAGATGCTCACAACTGAGATAGACGGGGACTCTCTATCGGTATGGTTGTAGTGTGGTTTGGTATTAGCTTGTCTTGGCTATAGAATCACATTAGTGCACTTGTGTGTATTGAGCATGACCGCCTGAGATCGTTCTTCTTATACTGACTATATAGTAGAACTTGATCTCTGTTATTATGGAAGTTCGTGCTCTTAATCCCTATACAATAACCTCGACACGTAGGGCAGTATGTATTTCTTTGATTCATCAATGGGTGAGATTTATATGTATTAAATCAACAAACTCGGTGAGTTGGGAAGTAGTGCTGTATCTATGGTGTGCTGTTGATTGTAGATGGAATCCATGTCCGTCATAGGTTGATGATATCCCCTTAAGAAGCTCATAAGGTTTATCATGTAAATCTTGCAAGTGGATTAATTTCCGGCATGATAATAAGGTTGAGTGGTACTACTCTCGGATGAGATATTAATTAATTTGAGTTGTCAGTAACTTAATTAATTAATGGACATTGTTTTTCTTAAACATGGGGAGACCATCGGGCTTATAATAAGAAGGAGCCCAGAACATAATTTTGGGATTGGACGGGTAGTGCAGTAATAATATTTTAGTGGACTATATTATTATTATTGGATTTAATTAAAAGCTTTGGGCTAAGCTTGGTTAATTAAATTCAATTGAGGCCCAGTCCAATTTCTCCTCCTGGTCCCTGCTGTAGCCCAGTATATAAGTGAACTCAGCTTCCTGGAACCCTCAGATAATTCCTGCGCCTCTTTTGGTGAGAGAAGGGAAAAGAAGCAGATTGAGAGATCCTGCAGACTGTTGCCCACACAACAGCAGGATCACACTTGGGACATACAGTAGAAGATCAGAGGTAGTTCTCAGATCATCCTCTACACCAACCCAGAAGTACGGTAAATAATTTTAATTGCTTCCGCTGCTAATTGTTTGCTTTTTATCCTAATGGATCACGTTGATCCACACGATCCAATTGCCAACAATTGGTATCAGAGCGTTGGTTTTGTGGTGAAACGTGAGACGTAAGATTGGGTTTTTGTGATTATATGATTATTTGATATGATCTGGATAAATTCACATGTTTTTGCCAAGTCAGTGATTCATAGTAAGCATGATATGAAGGGTTTGTATTATTCTGTCTATCCTTCGAACCCTATCAACTGCTTTTTATTATCGTTGCTGTTCGAGTAAGCGAATCACACACACACACTTGTCACTTCGTTGTGCGACGACGATGGTGAAAGAGTGAAAGGATGCACGATCGGGTGATGGGCTGACTGCGTGAAAGAAAGACGCTCGTCATGACCTGGCGGCGACTGTCCCAACGGCTGGCTGGATGGCTAGCGTTGCTTCTGGGCGGCGTCCGAAGGATCGTTGGTGTTCTGGCATGACGAGGCAGGATGATGGGCAGCGAGTCACGTTCTGCGGGTGATGGAAGTTGACCACGAGCGGGGCTGATGCCTGTAGATTCACGGTTGGCGACGGCCCCTCCTGGCACCATTGGGCTATAAGGAATAGTCCTGGCCGGTGATCGATGACTGCACAACAAGCAGCGACCACTGGAGATCATACTATCAGACAGTCGGATGGATCGCAATGACGCGAAGTGGCGGCGGACCCTCGAACGAAGCAGGTGTGGCCGATCCCAGTCGGTTGTGCGGCAGTTTTCAGTGGATCCCGATCGGCTTGACAGTGCTAATCGGTGGCGAGTGGCGTCATACCCCACAGTGCAGATCGGAATGTTCATGATCATCGACGGTGTACAGCAGTCGCGCCGCTGTTCGACTACAAGGCTGGTGTCGACTGGCATGTGACTTGGTCGCCGGCGGCTGTCGATTGGTGGCGTGTGCGTCGCAGCAATCCATGGCTGCTGGCGGCTGGAGGACTGACGGCGCGACTCCGGTGGCTTGATTCCTGAACGCTGTGAGTCACGATCATGGACTGAGGGCAACAGGCGATTGATACGACCACTGCCGGTTGGTGGACGAGTGTTGGCACCGCTGCCTGGCGATCGCACACAGTGAACGATGGTAGCACATGGTGTCGTTCTTGGCGGCGATTGTGGATGGCTGATAGGCTTTTTCTGCGCACTATAATTAAATCCTCAAGTGTAAGGATATCAATTGTAGCAGCAATCACCCAAGTTAAATTATCAATCCCACTTAGACATCTAATTATTTATTTTACTATTAATTACTAATTAATCAGAATTGAGTAACCAATATTCAGAGTATTGTAGTGAATTAATTATCTAAATTACTGAAATATTAAATAACTGAATTATTAAAAAGCAATAAAAATAAAAGCAAGTTTCTAATCAAGAGATGACAAACAGTTCTAAGGTATCAGGTAGAGACCAATTAATTTGGGTTATAAAACTTACGATTGTTCATTCATGCAGTTTCACTGAAAATACACCACATATCCCTGTTATCCCACCGAATATGATTCGATTCTAAGCTAACAGTATACTCTGGTTTAAATCCTAAGGTGCGCAAATATTACCAAGCCTTATTCCTAGATACTGATCAAAGCAAGCAACAATACCTCCGGATGGTAAGCCCGACTAACAAGATATTTTCTGGAATTACTACAAGGTTCTATTCACTTCCTACTTGATTGTCTAATTGCATTGTTCCACTAAACTAATCAAGCATTTGACATACCAGTTCATGAAATTAAAGTGCTTATAGCGGAGCTACTCTAATTCATAACAGATAGACAATACCAATCATGAACGCACACAAGCTAACACAATAATCCAAGCATTATAGCGGATGTCATAAATATATTATGAAGACGTTACGAAGCAGAAAAGTATGTCTTAATAAAATAAGTAAAATCAAAAGCTCAACTGCATAAAATCTCAATCTTTGGTCTAAATCCCCAAATCAATTAAATCAATCCATCAAACCCTAGAACTGTATATAAAATTAGCCCATGAGGTCACAAGCAACACTCATGGCTAAGCAATTCATAACAATAATCAAAGTAATAGAAAGGAATAGATAGGAATGGTGAAACCCTAGTGTAGGAGCAATCTCACGTTCCTTCTCCGTCTCTTCAATTGCTTGATTTTCCCTTAATTAGCACTTGAAACCCTTGTGGAATTGGATGGAGGATGAAATCAGGTTGTAAATCTGATATGGAGGTGTTGGAGGTGTGAATTGATGATGGATTATGGATGGGTTCTCTCCAATTTGTGTCTCAATCTCCCTAATTGTTTCTAGGACTGATACAGGGCTTTTTTGTGATCGAAACTGCTTCAGAATCGCGATTTGAGGGTATATATACACTGCTGCATCGAACAGGCCCCGTCTGGGCCCTGAACTGGGCCGCTCGGCACATTGCTCGAGCCGAGCTCATGGCCGAGCGGGCCCAAAACCTTCCGAGCACCATATGGGTACAACGGGAACGTCGTGTAGGCTCTGAAGGCACCCTACTCGGCTGGAAATTCGCAAAGAGTTGGTCTCGCTCGAGCCGAGCGGCCTCCCGAGCTGCGGAGACTGCACTGCGCGACTTCACCGTTTTGAGCATAACTTATTCATACGGACTCCAAATTGAGTGATTTTTGTTCTCACGTGTTTCTATCTTCCTTGGCTTTCTATCCATATAAATAACTCTCAGAAACTCTAATATTTGAATATGTAAAAAGTCATGCAAAGTGGCTGCTCGATACAGCATGCGCAACGTTAGCACTTTGATCATAACATTCTCGTTTAGAATCCGATTGGGGTGTTCTTTATGTCAAAATGACCCTCTCTTCTGTGGCTTTCCAACAATATGTCACATGATCAATTTGAACTTCTACAAGAATACAGAAAATTTGTGCAACGTGGACTGTATTTTTCAGCATTCCTTCTCACTTTCACTCCTCATTCCAACTTTGAACTTTTGATCAAGTTTTACCCTTCAAAACTCAACAAAACACCTTAGTAGCATCAAAATCATGTAAAATATGAAAACCATGTCATTCTATACAGAATAATGGCCACATTCTATCAAAAACGGTGTAATGTGAGACCTAAAATACGTGAAATTCCACTCTCAACAAACCCCCAAACTTATCTGTTGCTCGTCCCGAGGCAACGACATATAAAACCAATAGAGTAATTGAGAGAAAATTTCACAACTTCACATCCAAGAAAATATAACAATTCAAAAATCATACTTCAAATACTAAGACAACCATCCATTTAAGAACATACAATTCAAATCAACTACTTCACTTTTTCGGAATGCTCATCCACCATTCTCACGGGTAGTATTTACGCTCATCGCTCAAGTGTGAGATATACACTTCAGGGTAAGGTGTTTACACTCAAAGTCAATTCAAACACACGCATAACCATAAGCTTGACAATCATCTCAACTCTCGACTAAAGGGATAATTTCAACAATAGGATCACAAAGGTCTTGCATTAGGTTGTAATGTTGGCTCTTTGGTAAAGGTAGGGAGTATATGGATAAGGTGACTCAATCACTAGTAGAGAATCAAAGAAGACTTACAACTTTTTATCAAACAGCTTTACTTTCTTCTTTCTTCTTCATCGCTCTTCAATGCTTCTTGCAATTTGATTCCTCCTTCACTTTTGAACACCACATCCTTACTTGAAATTTTTTTTCTTCTTCCCTCTTTTCTTTTCTTTTTTTTCTTTTTCAAATAAGGGTACCAGTTTTAGGTACTACCCTTTTCATGGGGTACCAGTTTCGGACACTACCCCTTTCATACAATAATTTAACCACTCTTTTCAACAAATTCTCATCACTTCCAACTTATTCTCCTTTTATGTTTCTTCACAAGACACCAAATTGACTCCTTCAACTCTCTACTAGGTAGGTTTTTTTTAAGGCTAACAAGGGATCAATTGGCTTATCACGTAGGCTTCCAACAAATATGGCTTTTCAGGCTCAAAAGGGTTAACTACGGATAATTTCAATAGGTAGGATAATAATTTGGCTAGTGACTAATAAATAACAAAGATGGCCTAAGATCATTTCCTATCATTTAATTAAGCACGTAGCTTCAAGCAAGATATAAAGCCAAGTTCTAGAATACGTGTGTATGAACGACACTCACAAGAATAAATTAAATCATGCAATTTGTCATGATTTCAAAAGGCTCAAATCTCACATGGCTATAGGAATGAACGAGCAAACCTAATCAAGCTACATAGCTAATCATCCTTGCACATAATTAAATTTCAAGTATCTCAATATCCAAGCACAATCTCAAACTGCTTCTCAAACACAATCACACATATAATCAAGTGCCATGAAAAATCAGAAAATCATCCTAGAGAACCATAAATCGACTACACCGACACTAGGATTAACACAAAACAAACAATAAACACCACAAAACATGAAACCTGAAAAATCGCAAAAAATCGAACCCTCAATATTCTCAAATAAATCAAAAATATTAAGAATCCGTAAAAAATCGACTCTCCAAGCAACAACACAATGTAAAAAATTCTATTTCGACACTGCAAGACAAGGTATGTACGTTACCCCCCCAAACTTAGATTAAACGAAGTGAGAAACTAAGTTTGCAAAGAAGTATATACCGCAGTCAAGCAACACCTAATAAAACTCCTACACCAACACAGACATATAAAAGCAATAAAACGGAAGGGACAACCCCCAACAAGCGCTCATGTTTAACGTCGAAGAGTCACGACGGGATACCTCTTTTCAACTACTGGATCGGAGGATAGTCTTCTCTCATCTTTACTTTCAAGTACTTCCATCCTCTCTTATTTTCTGTACTAACCATCTCACCCTTCTTTGTCACTGAAATATGACTCTTTAAATTCGTTTCCTCCCATGACTGGCTTGATTCCTTCTTGTCAATCTTCCATTCAATTGTAGGCTCAACCTGCGTAGCAAAATAAGGATCAAACAAGTTAGAATTTTCAACATCAATATAAGAATAAAAATCCGGAGGTATGTTCAGAGGCTTCAGATATGGATCATCCATCTTTCCTGCAACCAAAAGATTATCAAATATCACATTAGAGTTAGTAGTAGGAAAAGTAAGAGATACGCTTGGTCCTGCGATCTCCTCTACAACTTCAACTCTTTGGCTCTCATACTTCTCCTCCTTCGCAGCATGCTTTATCTCCTCCTCAACAGTGGAATTTTTATTCTGATTCACCATGTCAGCAGTGGTCTTTCTTATCTGTTCATCCCTGACATCACCTAATGCAAGTAATTTCTTAAGATAGTCAATACATGCATCATTAGACAAATTCTCAAACTCTGCATCAGAAAGGATAAAGTTCTCATCATGCTCTGTGTCCACTACATCCACAGACTTGCACTGCTGCTGATCCGTGGGCCACTGCATCTCCTTATTCAAAGAAAAGACAATCTTCTTATCATCAGCCCTAAGCCTCAACTCTCCTTTGAACACATCAATCAGAGTCCTTCCAGTTGCAAGGAATGGACGCCCCAAGATCAGAGGCGCACCAGCCTTTTCATCCTCCATGTCAAGTACAAGGAAATCTACAGGAAAAGTCAAATTCGACACCTTCACTAGCACATCTTCAATCACTCCCTCGGGGTATGTCAACAATCGATCTGCTAACTGTAGGGCAACAGACGCAGGTTTCAACTCCCCAAACCAAGCTTCTTGAACACTGATAAAGACATTAAATTTATACTGGCTCCTAAATCACACAGTGCTCTCCTAGATGGTCCTTTTCTAATCTCACAGGGAATGATGAAGCTCCCTGGATCCTTCAATTTTTCTGGAAGCTTTTTCTGAATAATAGAGCTGCAGTTCTCCGTCAAATTCACTATCTCCACACTGTTAAGCTTCCTCTTTCTGGAGATAAGTTCCTTGATGAACCTTGAGTAATGTGGCATCTCTTCCAATGTTTCCGAGAAAGGAATAGTGACTTGGACATCCCTCATAACATCAGCGAACTTACGAAACTTCTCATCAAGGCTCTTTGACAAGAATCTCTGAGGGAAAGGAATTGGTACCTTTGTTATCGGAAGTCCCAAACTATCTCTCTCGAATACCACTTCTGCTTCTCTCAGTTTCTTAGCTCTCTGCCACTTTTTATCAGCAATTGGCTGATTAGATTGGTTCTGTACGGAAGTCGGACATGCAGGAAATCCCGGAGGATGGCTCGCCGGCTCGCTCGGCTCGAGCCGAGGGGCAACTGAGCCGAGCTGGGTTCCAGCTGAATCGGAGGGCCCTTCTGAATCAGCTGGCGGGCCACTCGGTGGTAATTGAGCCCGCTCGGCATCTAGCTCGCCGCGAGCGGGTGGCCGAGCGGCACCATCTTTGTTTTGCTCCACCCCTGTTTTGTCCTGCTTCTGTTCTGTATCATTCTGCATCAGTTCTGTGACGTCCTGCATTAGTTTCGTACCTTTACACTGCTTTGTAGATCTCAAAGTGATCGCATGGCACTCCTTCGGGTTGATTTCCGTATCCGAAAGAAACTTCCCTTTCTGCAACTGCACTTGCTGCTGATTTACTGTAGTGGAGATCTGCCCTATGTTATATGACAAACTCTTCAACTGCTTGTTCACTTCTTCATGCTGCTTTGTCATATTTGAATCCATGAGAACAATGCAATTATTAATCTTGTCAATATCTCCATCAGTCTTCTTCATATACCTAGCCAACAAATCATCAATACTAGACTTTCCTTCTTCAGTTTTAGCGCCATGATCAAAATTAGGAGGATATGGAACTGCATTATTCGGATTTGAATAAGAGAAGTTCTCATGCCTCTGATTCTGCCAATTGCCTCCTTGACTACTAGGACCTCCCCCTTGGTTATTCCTTTGGTTTGAATTACCTTGAGGGTACCTATTTCCTTGCCAATTCTGAGGAGCTTTCGAACCTTGAAGACTCTGCCCTATAGCCCAATTAGCATCCTCGACCTCTTGAAGGTTCATCACCACATCATCACTTGTAGGCCCTCGATTGCCTCCCCAATTATTACCTGATATCAGAGTAATCAGGTTTTTATTCATCTGTTCCAATTGAGCGACAACCTTATCATTCTTATCAGCTTCAGAAAATTTCTCTTCAACCTTTGCAACTTTACCAAGTATGTAAGTCCCTCGGATCCTCTCAGATGGCCAATCCCTTGAGTTCAAAGAGATATCATCAAATAATTTCTCTACGGCATTGGATGTTTTGCCAAAAATTGTTCCTCCCGCAGAAGCATCAACCAACACTCTAGATTCGTTGTCAAGGCCATTATAGAAGACACTGATGAGTTGAGACTTTTTGAATCCATGCTGTGGGCATCTCCTCAACGCATCAGTAAATCTTTCCCAAGCCTCTCCAAACGACTCATCTCTCCGCTGCTTAAATTGACTGATCTCCTGTTTCAATAAAAGAACCTTACCCGGTGGCATAAATCGATCTACAAATAACTGTTGCAACTCAGTCCAATTTGAGCAACTGTCTCCCTTCAACTTATCATACCACTCCCTTGCCTTATCAACCAATGAAAATTGAAAAAGCCTCATCTTCCATCTATCATTAGTAGCATCAGCAGCTTTCACTGTATCCATGTAGCTGTTGAAACGCTTAAGATGGCCATAGGGCTCATCAAAAACGCCTCCGGCAAAGGGGTTTTTCTCCACCATATGAATCAGGGATGGCCTTATGTCGTTTGTTTCATCAGCTTGAACTGCTCCAACTATGCCTGATCCTCCTAGATTGGTGGACTTAAAAGTTTCTCGGATGACGATGTCATCCTCATCGACTCTTTCTCCCATTGATGCTGTTTCAGGTTCTGTCTCAGATTCTGATTCAAACTCCGCTTCAGCCTCTTCTAGGATAGCCTGATTCTCAATCTGCACTTCTTCCTCCTCTAAAATTGCTTTAGGAGGTGCTTTGGTATTCTTTGATTTTACTCTTCTTTTCCTCGCAGAAGCTTCAATTTTCGGATCAAATTCAAGATCTTGTGCTCTCGTCTTTGACCTAGTTTGCATGCAACTTCAAGAAAAATCCAAAGTAAAATAATTAAATCGAAAAGAAAATATTCTAATTAACTAAGTAATAAAAGAAAATAAATAATTAAAACTGTCCCCGGCAACGGCGCCAAAAACTTGATAGGCTTTTTCTGCGCACTATAATTAAATCCTCAAGTGTAAGGATATCAATTGTAGCAGCAAGCACCCAAGTTAAATTATCGATCCCACTGAGACAGCTAATTATTTATTTTACTATTAATTACTAATTAATCAGAATTGAATAACCAATATTCAGAGTATTGTAGTGAATTAATTATCTAAATTACTGAAATATTAAATAACTGAATTATTAAAAAGCAATAAAAATAAAAGCAAGTTTCTAATCAAGAGATGACAAACAGTTCTAAGGTATCAGGTAGAGACCAATTAATTTGAGTTATTAAACTTACGATTGTTCATTCATGCAGTTTCACTGAAAATACACCACATATCCCTGTTATCCCACCGAATATGATTCGATTCTAAGCTAACAGTATACTCTGGTTTAAATCCTAAGGTGCGCAAATATTACCAAGCCTTATTCCTAGATACTAATCAAAGCAAGCAACAATACCTCCGGATGGTAAGCCCGACTAACAAGATATTTTCTGGAATTACTACAAGGTTCTATTCACTTCCTACTTGATTGTCTAATTGCATTGTTCCACTAAACTAATCAAGCATTTGACATACCAGTTCATGAAATTAAAGTGCTTATAGCGGAGCTACTCTAATTCCTAACAGATAGACAATACCAATCATGAACGCACACAAGCTAACACAATAATCCAAGCATTATAGCGGATGTCATGAATATATTATGAAGACGTTACGAAGCAGAAAAGTATGTCTTAATAAAATAAGTAAAATCAAAAGCTCAACTGCATAAAATCTCAATCTTTGGTCTAAATCCCCAAATCAATTAAATCAATCCATCAAACCCTAGAACTGTATATAAAATTAGCCCATGAGGTCACAAGCAACACTCATGGCTAAGCAATTCATAACAATAATCAAAGTAATAGAAAGGAATAGATAGGAATGGTGAAACCCTAGTGTAGGAGCAATCTCACGTTCCTTCTCCGTCTCTTCAATTGCTTGATTTTCCCTTAATTAGCACTTGAAACCCTTGTGGAATTGGATGGAGGATGAAATCAGGTTGTAAATCTGATATGGAGGTGTTGGAGGTGTTAATTGATGATGGATTATGGATGGGTTCTCTCCAATTTGTGTCTCGATCTCCCTAATTGTTTCTAGGACTGATGCAGGGCTTTTTTGTGATCGAAACTGCTTCAGAATCGCGATTTGAGGGTATATATACACTGCTGCATCGAACAGGCCCCGTCTGGGCCCTGAACTGGGCCGCTCGGCACATTGCTCGAGCCGAGCTCATGGCCGAGCGGCCCCAAAACCTGCCGAGCAGCTTATGGGTGCAACGGGAACGTCGTGTAGGCTCTGAAAGCAGCACACTCGGCTGGAAATTCGCAAAAAGTTGGTCTCGCTCGAGCCGAGCAGTCTCCCGAGCTGCGGAGACTGCACTGCGCGACTTCACCGTTTTGAGCATAACTTATTCATACGGACTCCAAATTGAGTGATTTTTGTTCTCACATGTTCCTATCTTCCTTGGCTTTCTATACATATAAATAACTCTGAGAAACTCCAACATTTGAATATGTAAAAAGTCATGCAAAGTGGCTGCTTGGTACAGCATGCGCAACGTTAGCACTTTGATCATAACATTCTCGTTTAGAATCCGATTGGGGTGTTCTTTATGTCAAAATGACCCTCTATTCTGTGGCTTTCCAACCATATATCACATGATCAATTTTGACTTCTACAAGAATACAGAAAAGTTGTACAACTTGGACTGTATTTTTCAGCATTCCTTCTCACTTTCACTCCTCATTCCAACTTTGAACTTTTGATCATGTTTTACCCTTCAAAACTCAACAAAACACCTTAGTAGCATCAAAATCATGTAAAATATGAAAACCATGTCATTCTATATAAAATAATGGCCACATTCTATCAAAAACGGTGTAATGTGAGACCTAAAATACGTGAAATTCCACTCTCAACAGTGGCTGAAGGCTACACGGCAGCTCGCGAGTCGCATCATCGTGTGTCTTGGCGAGGAAGGAGCAGACGACTGATATTTTGGCAAGAAAATAGGGCAGGGTTCTTGGAGCCTTGTTGCCTAGTTTGGGCAAAGATATCTTTGGGCTGCTGGGCCTAGTTCAATTCTGTGTATGGGCCCAAATTTGATAAGGGATTTGTTTTGGGCCTTGTTTTTCCATATGAGCCCAATTTTAATTAGATGGTATTGGGCTGCTGGACCAATCCTGGTTTTAATTAATTGTGGGTAATGGGCCAATCATGTTAAATTAGTTATTTATAATGGAGCTAATTTTGTGCTAGTGGGCTTGGTGGATTTAATTTGATTTTGGGCTAAGATTATGAGCCATGGATAATGGGCTTGATTAATTATTTAATCTGCTGCTCATTTTGTGCTTATTTGTTGCTCTTGAGGCCCAAATTAATTGATCCACTATTTATACAATTAATTATGTTATATAATTGATTAATTGATTTAATTGTCAATTATTGTTGTATATGTGTAAGGCATGTTCTATGTGATTTATTTATTTAAATTGCTGTTAATAGAAGCATGTCTTAGTTGTATATTTTATTCTGGAATATTATATGCATGTTAAAAACCCTCGGTAATTAAATAACTAAGTGGGAGAGGGGATTGATAATTAATTCCCGCGGCTTCCATTATTGGTTTGTAAGTGATGTGAGTAAACTTGTGCGTTGGCAATAGAGCCTTCCTCCCTAACGGATGAGTTTATTCACGGATCACTGGTACAAACTTCTTTAAATAATTATTGTTTGTAATGTGATGCATATGGACTTGCGCGTTGGCTATAGTGCCTTCCTCCCTAACGGATGAGCTTATATGCGGCTCACTAGTACAAACTTATATAATTGATGGTTGTAGAAAGTTATCTGAGCGCGTGTATACTTCTCCAACAGTAAGGCACATAAGCTTGGGCAGCGGACTTGGGATCAAATAATGGTGTACACTTAGATGTAAATAATTAGTATCCTCCCCAACGGAGTCACTGCTATTGTTTGCATGACTAAAGAGGAACCGACTATTAATTATTTTGTCATAAAGTTAGGTTGACAAATGAAATTAATGGGTAAAACCTTCTCTTGTAAATGTTCGGGTTTGTAAACGTCCACCCTAACGTGGCTTGCAGACTCACGGTGCTTGAGATGTAGGTGAATTTTATTTTATATTATTTTGAGGGAATCAATATAAAAGGATAAAATTCGAAGATTTGATCGGAATATTTATTTGTGATTCTCTGAATTTCGAATGGTTTTATTTCACTAAGTGTTTACTAAAAGAAATAATATTTACTTGTCCAAATAAGTTGATTAGAAAAGGATCTTGATTTTAAATTTCTACTGCTTAAGAAAATACATGTGTGTTCTCACAAAGGACATCTCATGATGCCTATTAAAGTTTCTAGTGAAGAGATGAGAGGTTCATAGAAATATGATGGTCTCATGTAACTCTTCGGATACTTGAGTAATTTAAAAAGGCGCAAGATCATGGTTGAATTGATGAATGAATTGGAAAAGCTTGGAATATAAATTGAAAGGGAAACCTAAATCAATTTATTCTTTACAATTTGCCTGGATGTTTTGAGCAAGTTCTACCTGAAATACGAGAGGTTGTATATGGTGGGAAACTTCTAACAAAACATGTGGCAAAAGAAAGCCATTTTTCATCATGATGTGAACAAGTTTAATATCTTATTTACTAATAGTTTAAACATGATTAGTGATGGCATCTACTGACACGAAGTATGTAGATACTGGAATCACTAAATGTTTATCACTGAGTAAGGATAAGATTGTTAATAACATGGTAAAACTACAAAGGTAGTGGCTATTGCAGTGGGAGTTGTTTATTTATCTCATGATAAGAATAAACGATTGATTATGAGAAATTGTCTTTACGTACATTTCATAGAAAGAATTTAATTTCGGTTTCTATGCATTAACGGATGGTTACTTCATTTCATTTAAATGACATGGTCATAGTAATGAGGAATGAGGCTATAATCCGTTAAAGTACGTTGGTGGATAAAAAGTATACTCTTGAATCATGTACATCCCACAGATGCAATAAATAGTAATTAAATAATGCATCTTCTAATATTAGTAAGAGAAAGGAACCTTCGGAGATGAACTAAAACATACATTTGGCATCTAAGATTAGTTCATTTTACTTAGGTAGGATTCAAAAGTTGATAGCAGATAGACCGTAAGGTTTATCTGAAGTGGAAACTATCAAACTTGCGAGTCTTGCTTGAAAGTAAAAATGATTAACTGCCTTTTCAAGGCTGTGGGGTTTAGAGCCAAAGATATATATGTTAGAATTAGTTCATTCTGATTCAAGCGAACCTAACAATATCTAGGCGAGAGGTGGTTATGAATATTTAAAGATTATTCTGGAAACCGATATATTTATTTGATGCACTGCATGTCTAAGTTCTTGGATTAATTCAAGAATTGTAAGGCTGGTACAGTGAAGCGTCATGGAAAATATATCACATCATTACGATTCAATCGTGATGATGAAAACCTCTTAGGATAGTTAGGAACTAATAATCAGAAGTTGAGATTAAATCTCAAGTTGACTACACCGGGCATGCCCCAGCTGAATGGTGTGGTGGGTAGAAGGTATAAGGCTCTTATGGTTATGATTAGATAGATGATGAATTATTTGGAATAAGTAAATTCATTTTATGGATATGCCCTAGATACAGTAATTCGTGAAACGTTTGTCTGTATATGGGATATCCTAGAAAAATGGAGGGTGATTTATTTAGTCTAAAAGATCGAAGGGTAATTGTTAACACAATAACTAGATTTTTGGAAAAGGACTATATAATAAATCACAAACCCTGTATGAGTTGTTCTAAAGGAAGTGAGAGGAAAACACAAAGTTAAAGTACCAAGTGTACAAGAGAATATACCACAAGGTAAACTGCAACGCGTGTCACGTCTGATACACAAATACATGTAATGCCTTGTCGTAGTGGGAGGGTTGTTCAACTACCCGTTAGATATATGTTTTGGGAGAGTCGTGAGACTTGGTCCCTAGTAAACATGGTATTGTCCCACGAATACGATGTAGCACTACAAGATTAAAATGCGGAATCTTAGTAAGTTGCAATGTATGTTGAAATAGAATCTACGGATTCTAAATTAAGTCTGGAGCTTGAAGGATCACTAAAATGGTGTAAAAGCCATTGCAAGTGGTCAAGGGAAATAAAAGAGGATCATACGGAAAGGTGAAAATCTTGGAAGCAAAGCTTGTTGCGAAAAGATGTACTCAGAAAGAAATGGTTCGATTATGAGGAAACATGTTCGCTGGTAGCTATACTTATGTTGATCTGGATTCTTTTATTTATTGCTGCTCATATTGAATTATGAGGAACAGTAAATAGATGTCAAGACAGCTTTCCTGATTGAAAGTCTTGAGAAAAACATCTATGTGAAGCAACCAGAGTAATTCATTGCAAAGTACTAACAGCATTTTGATAGTAAGCTTAAAATTGTCCAGCGATGGACTAAAGCAAGCTTTAAGATAGTGAAGCATCTGTTTTGATTAGGTAATCCAGTGGCATGGATTTAAATCAATGAGCGGATGAGTCTTGTGTGTTGTAAAGAGTGACGGAAACGTAGTGGTGTTTCTTGTACTATACGTAGATAGTATCTTGCTCATTGGAGACAATGAAAGAGTATTATCGGGCGTATGACTACGGTTAATAAAGCGGTAGAGATGAAGGACTTAAGAAAGGCAAAATATATCCTTTTGATCACGGTAATACGGATCACAGAAAGAACATTATGCTTATCTCAAGTTTCATAAATAATACAGTCCATACTCATTTAGCATGTGAATTTTTCTAAGTGAATGTGTCTTTGAGACACAAGAAGAAGATAAATAGGATAAAAGTGGTTCCTTATGCTTCGGTGAATAAGGAAGCTTAATCTAAGGAATGCTATGAACGATATTGGATATCTGTTTTGCTGAATGCATGAACAGTGGGTATCAACGTAACCCGGAACAAGAATGATGAACTGTGGTAAGACATCTATAAAGTGCCTGAGAAGGACTGAAAATTATATGTGGACTTACTGGACAGATTCACTGCTTCTTGTGGATTACGTAGATTTGGATTTTTTAGTCAGATTGGACGGCAGTAAATTCACCTCAAAGGTTATGTATTTAATCTTAGGAAGTAGAGTCATAATGTGGAGGAGTGTTATATAGAAATATATTTCAGACTCCGGACTCCATCATGGAAAGATGATGAATTGGAGCCTATGAGGCAGCCAATGTATCTATATGACTCTAGAGACTTCATGATGGACTTTGAAGTGTTTCTAAGTTTGCCCAAGGTAATCACAATTTACATTGATGATATTGGTGCAGTTGCAAACTTGAAGAAATCACAAGTCCATAAGGCAATTAAACACATGGAGCGCGAGTACCACCTGTTACGAGAAATCATATGATGAGGGATAGGTTGTTGTCACCTAGATTGCATCGGATGATGACCTAGTAAACCATTTACAAGGACCTTAAGGCGAGAGCTTTTAATGGTCGCGTAAGTGGGAGTAGGAATCAGATGTATGGCAGAAGACGTGACAGCATAGTCTTTTAGTATAAGTGGGAGATTGTTGGATTGTATACTAAAAGTCTAGCTTTAGTATGAACAATGTCATAACAATATTTGAAATGAGAATCATTGATCAAATGATTGCGTCTTATAATTTATTTTATATGCATGATGCAATAGTCCATTTACTTTATACTGTAGATAATATGTTGTGCGACAACACGCAGAAGATCATATTATCGGTTTCCTTATAAAGTATAAACAGATACTCACAACTGAGATAGACGGGGACTCTCTATCGGTATGGTTGTAGTGTGGTTTGGTATTAGCTTGTCTTGGCTATAGAATCACATTAGTGCACTTGTGTGTATTGAGCAGGACCGCCTGAGATCGTTCTTCTTATACTGACTATATAGTAGAACTTGATCTCTGTTATTATGTAAGTTCGTGCTCTTAATCCCTATACAATAACCTCGACATGTAGGGCAGTATGTATTTCTTTGATTCATCAATGGGTGAGATTTATATGTATTAAATCAACAAACTCGGTGAGTTGGGAAGTAGTGTTGTATCTATGGTGTGCTGTTGATTGTAGAAGGAATCCATGTCCGTCATAGGTTGATGATGTCCCTTGAGGAGCTCATAAGGTTTATCATGTAAATCTTGCAAGTGGATTAATTTCCGGCATGATAATAAGGTTGAGTGGTACTACTCTCGGATGAGATATTAATTAATTTGAGTTGTCAGTAACTTAATTAATTAATGGACATTGTTTTTCTTAAACATGGGGAGACCATCGGGCTTATAATAAGAAGGAGCCCAGAACATAATTTTAGGATTGGACGGGTAGTGCAGTAATAATATTTTAGTGGACTATATTATTATTATTGGATTTAATTTAAAGCTTTGGGCTAAGCTTGGTTAATTAAATTCAATTGAGGCCCAGTCCAATTTCTCCTCCTGGTCCCTGCTGTAGCCCAGTATATAAGTGAACTCAGCTTTCTGGAACCCTCAGATAATTCCTGCGCCTCTTTTGGTGAGAGAAGGGAAAAGAAGCAGATTGAGAGATCCTGCAGACTGTTGCCCACACAACAGCAGGATCACACTTGGGACATACAGTAGAAGATCAGAGGTAGTTCTCAGATCATCATCTACACCAACCCAGAAGTACGGTAAATAATTTTAATTGCTTCCGCTGCTAATTGTTTGCTTTTTATCCTAACGGATCACGTTGATCCACACGATCCAATTGCCAACAATCTCAACACTGGCATCCATGCTTAATGCTGACATTACAGACCTCCCCAAACCTAAGCAGCCTGCATTTCTTGGGATTCAAACAACACATGAATCCTCTCAAACCATATATTCTAACAATGATGTTTCCCTCACAACTATTCAACCCAGGTAGATTCGGCATTATTTCTCCTAATTTGTTGTTATTTATAAGATGCCTTATTTGGTATTTGGTAGTGGTACATCAAAGCCCTGTAACACTATCAACATACGCACACTTTCAAATTGATTCTTAGTTTTAAGTAAATATATATTACAAGCAATCTCAGTATGTAGAAAACTCGCAGTAACTTTGCGATGAATGTTCAAATGAGATACGCACATTTCGATAACCTGGATGATATCGACGATCGATATCGATAGTTTCGAAAATTTGATAATCTGGAAGTTTTCAAAATTTTGATAATCTGGAGGTCTTTGCCCATATTCGTGCTTGGTGGCGAACAATCGAATTCGCTGATATATAATATTTTATAATTGATGGAATATTTGATTATTGTTATATATGTATACATGATTATCTATGATTTACTGCCTTATGTGCTATAATAGGAGCATAGTAGGATGCGTATTTTATTGTTGAATATTATATGCATGTAAAACCCTCGGTGTGGGAGAGGAGATTGATAAATTATTCCCGCGGCCTCCATTATTGGTTTGTAAGTGATGTAAGTAAACTTGCTCGTTGGCAATAGTGTCTTCCTCCACAACGGATGAGTTTATTCACGGATCACTGGTACAAACTTCTTAATGATGATTGTAGAAAGTTATCTGAGTGCGTGTGGACTTCTCCAATTATAAGGCACACAAGCTTTCACAACGGACTTGGAATCAAATAATGGTATACACTTAGGTGTAACTAATAATCATCTTCCCCAACGGAGTCACTGTTATTATTTGCATGGCTAAAAAGGAACCGACTATTAATTATTTTGTCATAAAGTTAGGTTGACGAATGAAATTAATGGGTAAAATCTTCTTTTGTAAATGTTCAAGTTTTTATACGTCCACACTAACGTGGCATGTAGATTCACGGTGCTTGAGATGTTTGTGAATTTTATTTTATATTGTTTTGAGAGAATCAATATAAATGGATAAATTCGAAGTATTTGATCAGTGTATTTATTTATGTGATTCTCAGTATTTTCAAATAGTTTTATTTCACTTATTGTTGACTAAAATAAATTATATTTACTGGTCCAAAATTAGATGATTAGAAAATAATCTAGGCTTTAATTCTTACTGCTAAGGATAATAAAAATGTGTTCTCACTAAAGATGTCCTCTAATGCCTATTTAAGTCTCTAGTGGAGAGGTGAGAGATTCATAGAAATATGATTGTCTCATGCGACTGTTCGGATACTTGAGTAAGTTAGAAAGGCAAGAGGTCATGGTTAACCATGATGAATGAATTGAAAATACTTGGAGTTTAAGTTGAAAGGGAAACCTAGGTCAATTTTATTCTCCATAATTTGTCTAGATGTTTTAAGCAAGTTCCACCTGAATTACAAGAGGTTTTATTCGGTGGAAAACTTCTGACAAAAAATATGGCGAATGAAAGCCAATTTCGTCAAGATGTGAACAAAGTTAGTATCTCATTCACTAATTGTTGAAGCATGATTAGTGATGACATCTACTAACACGTTGTGTGTAGACACCGGAATTACTAAAAAGCGTGTAACTAAGTGATGATGAGATTATTAAGTACATGGGTAAGCTACGAAAGTAGTGACTGTTGCGGTGGGAGTTGTTTATTTATCTTCTGATAGGAATAAACGTTTGATTATTATAAATTGTCGTTACGTATATTTTCATAGAAATAATTTCATTTCAGTTTTTATGCATTTACGAATGGATACTCCATTTCATTTAAATGAAATAGTCATAACGATGAGGGATGGAGTTATAATCTGTTATGGTACGTTGGTGACAATTTGTACACTCTTAAATCATGTTTATCCCACGGATGCAACAAATAGTAATGATAACATGTCTTCTAATCCTAATAAGAGAAAGAAACCTTTGAATATGAACCAAATATTCTTTTGGCATCTGAAACTAGGTCATGATTACCTTTTAAGGTAAAGGGGTGAAAGAGCCAAAGATATGTTGGAATTGGTTCATTCTGATTTATGCTGTCCTAAGATTATCCAGGCGAGAGGTGGTTTGTTATATTATTTTATGCACCGCAAGTCTGTATACTATAATTAATTCAAAAGGTGCATGGCTCATGCGGTGAATGGACATAAAAAATATATCAAGTTATTACAATTTAATCGTAGTGGCGAGTACCTCTTAGGATAGTTTAGGAGCTATTTATCAGAGGTTGAGATTGAATCGAGCTATTTATCAGAGGTTGAGATTAAATCCCAAGTTGTCAACACCAGGCTAACCCCAACCAACTGGTGTGGCGAAAAGAAGGTATAGAACTTTTATGGAAATGGTTATATCGATAGGGAGTTATTTGGAATTACTAAATTCATTTTATAGGTATTCCTAGAAACAGCGTGTCATAAGGATGTTTGTCTGTGTGTGGGATATCCTAGAAAAATGAAAGGTGATTTATTTGATAGTCCAAAAGATCAAATAGTGATTGTTAACACAAACACTAGATTTTTGAAAAAGGACTATATAATAAATCACAAGGCCATGTATAAATTGTTCTAAAAGATGTGAGAGGGAAAAACACAAAGTATTGTACCAATTGTACAAGAGGATATACCACAAGGAAACTGCATCGCGTGATACATCTGATACACAATTGTGTGTAGCGCTTTATCGTAGTGGAAGGGTTGTTCTACAACCTAATAGATTTATATTTTGGGAGAGTCGTGAGACTTGGTCCCTAGTAAACATGAAATCAACTCATGGGTACGATGAAGTACAACAAGATAGAAATACAGAATCTTAGCAAACTTGGAATTATTTCTGAATTAGAATCTATGGATTCTAAATTAGATTTGGGAGCCTGTAGAACCACTAAGTGGTGTGAAAGCCATTCGAATTGGCTCTACAAAATAAAAGAGGATCAGACAGTAAGGTGATACTTTGAAACAAGGCTTGTTGCGTAAAGGTACACTCAAAAAGAAGGGTGAGTTCGAGTATGAGGAAACCTTTTTGCCGGTAGCTAAGTTTAATTCAATCCAGATTCTTTTATTCTATTGCTGCTCATATTGAATTATGAGGTATAGCAAATAGATGTCAATACCGCTTTCGTGATTGGAAGTCATGAGGAAAACATCAATATGGAGTAACCAGAAAGATTCATTACAAAGTGCGAAGAACATTTTGAGTGTAAGCTTAAAAGTATCCATCGATGGACCAAAGCAAGCTTTAAGCTCAAAGTACATATATTTTGATGAGGTAATCCAGTGATATAGACTTATTCAATGAGCAGATGTGTCTTGTATATTGAAAAGAGTGACGGAAACGTGGTGGTATTTCTTGTACTATACGTAGATGGTATCTTGCTCATTGGAGACAATAAAAGAGTATTGTCGAGCGAATGTGTTGTTGGATTGTATACTAAAAGTCTATCTTTTTGTATGAACACTGTTATAACAATTAATTTGAAATGAGAATCATGTGATCAAATGATTGCATCTTATAATTTATTTATATGTTCGATGCAATAGTTCACTTACTTTATACTGTAGATAATATGTTGTGCGACAACACGCGGAAGATCATATTATCGGTTTCCTTATAAAGTATAAACAGATGCTCACATCCGAGATAGACGGGGACTCTCTATCGGGATGGTTGTAGTGTGGTTTGGTATTAGCTTGTCTTGGCTATAGAATCACATTAGTGCACTTGTGTGTATTAAGCAGGACCGCTTGAGATCGTTCGACTTATACTGACTTATAGGAGAACTTGATCTCAGTTATTATGGAAGTTCGTGCTCTTAATCCCTATACAATAACCTCGACACGTAGGGCAGTATGTATTTCTTTGATTCATCAATTGGTGAGATTTACATGTAATTAAATCAATAAACTCGATGAGTTGGGAAGTAGTCCTGTCTCTATGGTGTGCTATTGATTGTAGAAGGAATCCGTGTCCGTCATAGGTTGATGATGTCCCCTTGAGGAGCTCATAAGGATTATCATGTAAATCCTGCAGGTGAAAGATATATATGTTGGAATTGGTTTATTCTGATTCAAGCGGACCTAATATTATCCAGGCGAGAAGTGGTAATGAATAATAGAAGATTATTCTAGATATATTTATTTGATACACTGCATGTCTAAGTTCTTTGATTTATTCAAGAATTGCAAGGTTGGTACAGTAAATCATCATGGAAAATATATCAAGTAATGACGATTTAATCGTCATTACGAGTACCTCTTAGGATAATTAAGAGCTATTAATCAGAGGTTGAGATTAAATCTCAAGTGGTCTACACCGGGCATGCCCCAGCTGAATGATGTAGTGGATAGAAGGAATAAGACTCTTATGGTAATGATTAGATAGATGATGAATTATTTGGAATTACTTAATTTATTTTATGAATAAGCCCTAGAAACAGTAATTCATTTGAATGTTTGTCTGTTTGTGGGATATGCTATAAAAATGAAGGTGATTTATTTAGTCTAAAAGATCGAAGGGTGATTGTTAACACAAACACTAGATTTTTGGAAAGGGACTATGTAATAAATCACATACCCATTTATAAGTTGTCCTAAAGGATGTTAGAAGAAAACATAAAGTATTAGTACCAATTGTGCAAGAGAATATACCACAAGGTAAACTGCAACGCATGTCACGTCTGATACACAATTGCATGTAATGCCTTGTCGTAGTGAGAGGGATGTTCGACAACCTGTTTGATACATGTTTTGGGAGAGTCGTGAGACTTGGTCCCTAGCAAACATGAAATGGACCCACAGATACGACGAAGCACTACAAGTTAGAAATGCCAAATCCTAGCAAAGTGCAATGAATATTAAAATAGAATCGATGGATTTTAAATTAGGTCTGGATGCTTGTTGAACCGCTAAATGGCGTAAAAGCCATTGGAAGCGGGCATGCAAGAATAAAAGAGGATCATAGAATAAGGTGAAAACCTTGGAAGCAAGCTTGTTGCGAAAAGGTATACTCAGAAAGAAAGAGTTCGATTATGAGAAAATCTATTCGCCGGCAGCTATGCCTAAGTTGATACGGACTCTTTTATTTGTTGCTACTCATATAAAATATGAGGGATATCAAATAGATGTCGAGACAGCTTTCCTGATTGGAAGTCTTAAGGAAAACATCTATGTGAAGCAACCAGAGTGATTCATTGCAAAGAGCTAAGAGCATTGTGATAGTAAGCTTAAAAGTGTCCATTTATGGACTAAAGCAAGCTTCAAGATCATGAAACATCCGTTTTGATGAGGTAATCCAGTGACATGGATCTAATCAATGATCGGATGGATCTTGTGTATTGAAAAGAGTGATGGAAACGTGGTGGTATTTCTTGTACTATACTTAGATAGTATCTTGCTCATTGGAGACAATGAAAGAGTATTGTCGGGCGTATGGGTATGGTTGATAAAGCGGTATGAGATGAAGGACTTAAGAAGAGCAAAAATATCCTTTTGATCATGGTAATACGGATCACACGAAAGGATATTATGCTTATCTCAAGTTTCATATAATGATACGATCCTTACTCGTTTAGCATGTGAATTTATCTAAGTGAATGTGTCTTGTGACACAAAAGTAGATAAAGAAGATGAAAGCGGTTCCTTATGCTTCGGCAAATGAGGAAGTTTAATCTAAGGAATGCTATGCACGAGATTGGATATCTGTTTTGCCGATGGCATGAACAGTGGGTACGGAACAAGAATGATGAACTGTGGTAAGACATATACTTATGTACCTGAAAGGACTATAAACTATATGTGGGCTTACCGAACAGATTCACTGATTCTTATGGGTTACATAGATTCAGATTTTTCAAATCAGATAGGGACGGTAGTTAATCCACCTCAAAGGTTATGCGTTTAATTTTAGGAAGTAGAGTCATAATATGGAGGAGTGTTATATAGAAATATATTTCAGACACCGGATTCCGTCATGGAAAGATGATAAATTGGACCCATGAGGCAGCCAAAGTATCTGTATGACTCTAGAAACTTCATGATGGACTTTGGTGTGATTCTAAGTTTGCCCAAGGTTATCACAATTTATATTGATGATATTGGTGCAGTTGCAAACTTGAAGGAATCACAAGTCCATAAGGAAATTAAACACATGGAGCGCGAGTACCACATGTTACGAGAAATCGTATGATGAGGGGAATGTTGTTGTCACTTAGATTGCATCGGATAATAACCTAGTAAATCCATTTACAAGGACCTTAAGGCGAGAGCTTTTGATGGTCGTGTAGTGGGAGTGGAAATCAGATGTATGGCAGAAAACATGACAGCATAGTCTTTTAGTATAAGTGGGAGATTTTTGGATTGTATACTAAAAGTCTAGCTTTTTGTATGAACAATGTTATAATAATTAATTTGAAATGAGAATCATATGATCAAATGATTGCATCTTATAATTTATTTATATGTTCGATGCAATAGTCCACTTACTTTATACTGTAGATAATATGTTGTGCGACAACACAAGAAGATCATATTATCAGTTTTCTTAAAAAGTATAAACAGATGCTCACAACCGAGATAGACGGGGACTCTCTATCGGGATGGTTGTAGTGTGGTTTGGTATTAGCTTGTCTTGGCTATGAATCACATTAGTGCACTTGTGTGTATTGAGTAGGACCGCTTGAGATCGTTCGACTTATACTGACTTATAGGAGAACTTGATCTCAGTTATTATGGAAGTTCGTGCTCGTAATTTCTATACAATAACCTCGACACGTAGGGTAGTATGTATTTCTTTGATTCATCAATGGGTGAGATTTACATGTAATTAAATCAATGAACTCGATGAGTTGGGAAGTAGTGCTGTCTCTATGATGTGCTGTTGATTGTAGAAGGAATCCGTGTTCGTCATAGGTTGATGATGTCCCCTTGAGGAGCTCATAAGGATTATCATGTAAATCCTGCAGGTGGAATTTATTCCGGCATGATAATGAGGTTGACTGGTACTACTCTTGGATGAGATATTAATTAATTGAGTTGTCAGTAACTTAAATTAATTAATGGACATTGTATATCTTAAACATGGGGAGACTAACGGGCTCATAATAAGAAGGAGCCCAAAACGTAATTTTGAGATTGGAAAGGCAGTGCAGTAATAATATTTTAGTGGAATATATTATTATTATTGGACTTAAGTATAAGCTTTGGGCTAAGCTTGGATACTTAAGCCCAATGGAGGCCCAACCCAATTTCTCCTCCTTGTCCCTGCTGTAGCCCATGTATATAAGTCACCTCAACTTATCTGGAACCCTAATCTAATTCATTATTCACGTGTAATGAGGGTTGAGAGTAGATTGAGGAGGTCTCGTAGATCGTCGCTCATACGACGTCGAAATCGGACTTGGGACATACGGCAGAAGATCATAAGGTAGTTTGCTGCTGCTGTCTGCCGCCTTGCGAAATTTATATAAAATCGTACAGTACTCAAAATTTGATGATAAATATAATGAAAGAGAGCTGTTGAAGAGAGGATCGTCTGAGCACAAAGATCATTCAATTCCGACATCAGACGAGGAAGTTATGGCCATTCTCGTGGGACTGCACAGTCTGCCAGCGAGAATCCTTCATCTTCTACATACCCTGGTGAACGTTAATCGTTTCTATAATTTATTGCTTCCGCTATGATAGAAATGCATGGTATCCTAACGGGTTACGTTAACCAAACGATCCAAGCGCCAACATGGGTATGGTTCATAAAGTTGTATGAAATGAAGGATTTAAGAGAAGATAAACATATTCTTATGATCATGGTGATACGGATCACAAGATAGGATGTTATGCTTATCTCAAAATTCATATAATGGTACAATCCTTATTTGTTTTAGCATGTGACTTTATCTAAGAAAATGTGTCTTGAAGACACAAAAGAAGATAAAGATGTAGAAGGTGGTTAATTATGCTTCAGCGAATAAGGAAGCTTAATCTAAGGAACGCTATGCATGAGAAAAGATATCTGTATTGCCAATAGCATGGTTAGTGGGTATCAAGGTAACCAAAACAAGAATGTTGAACTGTGGTAACATAAATTTTTGGAGTACCTGAAAAGGATTAGAAATTATATGTGGGCTCATTGGACAGATTCATTCCTTCTTGTGGGTTACATAGATTCGAATTTTTCAAATTAGATAGGGATGGCAGTAAATTTCACCTCAAGATTATGTGTTTAATTTTAGAAAGTAGAGTCATAATATGGAGTAGTGTCATATAGAAATATAATTCGGACTCCATCGTGGAAAGATGATAAATTGGAGCCTCTGAGGCAGCCAAAGTATTTGTATGACTCTAGAGACTTTATGATGGACTTGGGTGTATTTTCTGAGTTTGTCCAAGGTTATCACAATTTATTGTGATAATAATGGTGCAGTTGCAAACTTGAAGGAATCACGAGCCCATAAGGCAATTAAACACATTAAGCGCAAGTACCACCTATACGAGAAATCGTATGATGAGGGAAAGGTTGTTGTCGCCAAGATTGCATCGGAAGATAACCTAGTAAATCCATTTACAAGGACCTTAAGTCGAGAGCTTTTGATGATCGCGTAGTGGAATGAGAATCAGATGTATGGCAGTTAACATGATAGCGTAGTCTTTTAGCATAAGTGGGAGATTGTTGGATTGTATACTAAAAGTCTAGCTTTAGTATGAACAATGTTTTAACAATTTATTTGAAATGAGAATCACATGATCAAATGTTTTGCATATTATAATTTAATTATATGATTATTGAAAAAGTTCATTTACTTTATACTGTAGATAATATGTTGTGCGACAACACGTAGAAGATCATATTATCGGTTTTCTTATAAAGTATAAACAGATGCTCACAACTGAGATAGACGGTGACTATCTTTCGAGATTATTGTAGTGTAATTTGGTATTAGTTTGTCTTCACTATAAAATAACATTAGTATGCTTTGTGTGTATTGAGCAGGACCGCTTGAGATTGTTCGACTTATACTGACTATATAGGAGAACTTGATTTCTGTTATTATAGATATTCGTGCTCTTAATCTATATACATAATCTCGACACGTAAGCCAGTATGTACCTCTTTGATTCATAAATGGTGAGATTTAAATGTATTAAATCAACAAACTCGATGAGTTGGGAAATAATGTTGTCTCTATGGTGTGTTGTTGATTCTAGAATGAATCTGTGTCCTATTAAATAAGTTGATGATGTCCTCTTGAAGAGCTCATAAGGAATATCATGTAAACCCTGCATGTGGATTTATTCCGACATGATAATGAGGTTGAGTCGTACTACTCTCGGATGAGATATTAATTAATGGAGTTGTCAGTAACTTAATTAATTAATGGGCATTGCATATCTTAAACATGGGGAGACTAACGGACTCATAATAAGAATGAGCCAATAACGTAATTTGGGATTAGAACGGCAGTGTAGTAATAATATATTAGTGGAATATATTATTATTATTGGACTTAAGTATAAGTTTTGGGCTAAACTTGAATACTTATGCCTAATGGAGGCCCAACTCTAATTTTTTCTCCTGGTCCCTGCTGTAGTCTATATATAAGTCATCTCAACTGTTCTAAACCTATTCCAACACCTAATACACAAGAGATAGAGGGAGAGAATAGTAGATTGAGAGGATCTTGAAGATCTTCGCCCACACAACGTCGAGATTGGACTTGGGAATACAATAGAAGATCAAGAGGTCGTTTTCAGCAACTTGATAGTCAACTTCCGTAATTTTTAGATGTTTGTGTGAAACTCAAAACCAGTCTTGTAATACTCCGTTGGAAAGCCACAGAAGAGAGGATCCTTTTGGCGCAAAAATCACTCAAATCGGAGATTGGATGAGGAAGTTATGTCCAAAATTGTGAGGTTGTGCATGTTGTCGGCGAGAATTTCTCTTCTTCAACATACCTTGGTGAAAGGTAATGCAAATTTATATTCTTGCTTCTACTGATATAGAATTGCATGGAACCCTAACGCTTAACGTTAACCAAACGATCGAACGCCAACATAATAAAGTGTAAAAAAGTAAATAAAGTTGTTGGGATTGATGAATAAAGTATAAAAAGTAGATAAGATGTGTAATGTATTTTTACCTTTAATGTAACGGGTAAAAATACGCGGGACACCCCAAAATGAAAAGTGAGTAAAAATACGAGGGGGTATTTAATATTAACTAGTAATTCGCCCGTGCGATGCACATATTATTATTTTTAAAAATATATTATTAATTTTTATTTAAAAATAATTCTCCTATATTTAATGATTAATATTAATTAAAAATATTATAAGGTTGATGATAATTAAAATATAATTTGTTTGTGGGATCATTTCGAAGAATTGAACTTTCGTTAAACTAATTGAGATTAACACTTGAATTTAAGTTGTACCATGAAGCCATGAGTTAGATAAATTTTTGTTATAACAGCGTAAATTTGAATTGGGAATAAACGAAAAAAAATGTGAATTTAAGTTTTGGATGAAGAGAGTACTAAATGTATTTATATATGAATTTACGAAAGACCTGCCATTATAAAAAAAATAATGACAAATTACTTGATCAAAATATGTTATAAAACAATTCAACATATTAATAAGATGATTAGATATTAATAGCATTTTGATTTCAAATTACTGCCATTAATTAATTATTAAGTAATAAACTTTAAAATGTATTTGACATTTATATTTATATTTATAAAAAGGGTTAATTGAAAAAAAAATCACGAACTTTACTCCTATTCCAAATTAATCATCACTTTTAAAAAATTGCAAAAAAAAAACCTTCACCTTTAAATATTGTTGCAAAATAAACCCAATTTTTTTATTAAAGTTGAGTTTTTTGGGATTTTTTTTGCAACAATACTTAAAGATTATGATTTTTTTTTGCAATTTCTTAAAAGTGATGATTAATTTGCAATATGAGTAAAATTCGTAGTTTTTTTTGCAATTAACCCTTATAAAAATGATGAGAGTACACTTATAAAAGAGACAGTTAAAGAAACACAATTTATTTATGTTATGTAAAAAAAAAATTCTATTTTTTTTTTAGAAAAAAAAGTAATATCATTCTTATATACCAAATTATATTTCTTTCAAGAGGAGTAAAATTAAATAATTTGAAGTATATTTTACATTTTAAAAAGTACTTACTTTTCGACACTATTTATAATGATAAAAACAGACTATGTTTATAATCCTCCAAAGGATAGATGCCAGAAATATGAAGATAGAAATTTTTTTAACAGCAAAAACGATTTTTATTAAAATTATTAGAGTGGATATAAGAAATGCATGCAAGAGTCTCATTCCTTAATGCATTAACATGAATCTCCAAGATACAATATTAATGGAACACATTCAACAATGAACAAGTAATCTAATATTACACTCCCACTTCAAAAGCATACCGATCAATTGATATATCCTTCATCCGAATCCACTCTAGACACGACATAAAATGAAATTATAGAAATAATTACTTTTATTTGCAAAAATAAGACGACACCATGACTACTGTTGCAGCAAATGACAATGTGCTCCTCACCATCAGATCCGCCTCCAATGCTATTAAATATGACAATGTTCACTACATCATGTCATAAAAATGAACAACTGATTTGGTAATAGAGGAAAATATATTACAACATATATTATGAAAAGATCAAAACACGGTAATTTTAAAACTCCGAATCACTGATTCATTAGGTCATATATCTGCACTCCATTTGATGTTGAGGAGTATACATCCATAAATATAACCAAAGAAATGGTTGAATAGCTATATTTCACATATCATTGTGTATCAATTATTGCCGATATGATTGCTTCTGAATTTCAAAAAAATTTATACCTTATTAGCAGTTAAGCCTAGCAATAACAAACCTTCAATGAAAATATAAACAAAGACATGCATAGAAAGAGAATCATCTTATTTTTGTAGAGGTCGGAAGCCACTGCCTTAAGTTAGGCTTATTTTGTTTTGACTACCCATCAATAACTAAAATCAATGGCTCTGAGTATAAGCACATCCATTAGGCATCCAGATTAGTTTCATTATATGTATTTTCATTATATGAAACTACTGTAAATCAATTAATGCTAGAACAATGAAGTTGCTCATTCAAAATAATAACTCTGAATATCTCTCCAGGAGGCAACTGATGGACTGAACAAATTAGAAATCCCCCTTAAAAACATATCAGAGAAACAACTCATTTTGTCATCTATTTCATGAGATAAATAAATTTCCAATAACCACAAACTGAATTTCTAAATGGAGTTCTCCATACATCATAAGTTTTCAGCAATTAACCCCAACCAAGTGTCACAAAGTTTAAGATGCATAAGGTTTCATCTTCCCAACATATGAGGAGCTAAATTACCTGACGAACTTAAAGCTTTTTGCACACATCTTGGTGGAATCACATCTAAATTAGTTCTTCACCACATTGTCCATACTCATTACCACCTGCATAAAAAAAAATAAAAATTACACCAATCACATAGGATCCCTAATTGCAACTACATAGTTACTCAAAACCTATGAAAGAGGAAAGTTGAAATAAACATGTAAGTACAGTAATACACAGGGGTTTAAAAAAACATTGCAGTCTTCAGAAATGGCCAGCGAATTCCGGCTACGACGGAGCTCACATTTTCCGAGCAAAGGGCAGTGATGTTGCAAACCCATTGTGTTATGAACAAAAACAGTAAAAAAATAAACAATCATACGGAAACACCATTTTCCAAATCAAACGGAAAACACTGTTTGCCCAAAAGCCTCCAGGCTCCTCAATTCAGTAATAGTTTGATAAAAAATACATAAACCCTAATCAAATCTTTAAATACAAAACCCTTAGCCCATAATTCTCTTAGGCACACTAATTAGAATAATAATAGAAAAGTGATAAAATAAATAAAACCCAGCCCTAAGTCGCACGCTGCTCCATATTAATTCCTTCCCTCTTAAAAACAACATTGTCCCCAAGGTTCCAATAAGGAAACACTGCAGCCATCTCCCGAGATTGGATCAATTCCGGAATACCAATAGGACTTTGGCTTAAGGTCGGGTCACCCTTCAACACCACTTGGGTCCCCTTGCAATCAATAATCATCGTCATATTCTCCCAATTCATTTTGACCTCTCCTAGAGTTGACAGCCATGCCACTCCTAAAACCATATCCACTTCACCAAGAAGAAACACGTTGCAATCGGCCACTATGGTGCAATCCGCCATAGTCAATACCACACCACGGCAAATGTCTTCTGATTCCTGACATCGGCCATCCCCTAGCTGCACTTCACACCGGCTGGTTCCATCGGGTCTTAAACTCAGAATTGTCACAATTGAGTTAGAAACAAAATTATGACTCGCCCCACTATCAATTAGAATAGTTACCATATACCCTTAGAGTATGCCTCTCAAACACATGGTGCGCGGATCGATGACTCTCCATAGAGTACATTGGAAGGCCCAACTCTCCTTTCACATGTGTCACCAACACTATCCTTTCCGTATCCTTCTTGTGAGGGATCTCTACAGCCTCAACTTGGTTAAGGTCAATGATCTCATCCTCATCCACTAACAGTACACTTAACTGCTTCATTGTGCACTCATGTATGGCTTATTGCAGCGGAAACGCAAGTCCGCTAGCTCGCAAGTCAGCGAGTTCTTGCAGTGACAAACTGGCAAACCAAGACGGGGCTGTGGACTGCCCAGACATGAAAGGTTGTCCGCCTTGGCTTTTGTTTTGTGGCTGCGGGGCTGAAAAGCTAGCAATTAAAGCTTGACTATTGAAATTGGAAATCTGACCTGTTTCTATTCCCGTTGGAATTCGATCAGGAGGGTTTGCATTGAAGGACGGATTGCTGCTCGAGCTTGATGTTCTTTCTCTGGCTTGGACAACCAAATCCTCCTCAATGTCTCTTGCTAACTCCATTGATGTATCCAGGTCCACCGATCGTAGGAGACGATGGGAACTAACGAACTGTATCAACTAGCCCCTTCATAAAGTACCCCAAATAATGTTCGTCGCTGAGTCCCAGAACTTGACTTGCCAATTGCACAAACACCGTGATATAATCATCCACCGCTCCCATTTGTTTTACATCCGCCAAATGTTCAAAAGAACTTCCCTTGAAACAAGAATCAAAACGAATTGTTAGGGCTTGCGAGAATTCATCCCACGATAGATTAAGTTTCTTAGAGCCGATCCATTAGAACCAGTATAAAGCTGCATCTTCCATGGCCACCAAGTCTACTTTTATTTGTGAGTTACCTACTTTAATTTTATTTTTTTGTACAGGGAATTATTTATATGCCTTTAGTTTGAAATCAGATATGGAACCAATTCCCATGTAAGCTTCTTAGCAACTTTATATTAATGTACCTTACTTCTTAATTTGTATCTAGATTTGTTATATTAATAAGGTGTGCAAAAATAAATTTCTACCTTACTGTTTATTTTGTCACTTTTTTCTGTTGTAGTTCAAATTTATCACTAATTAGAAATAAATTTTAATTGATACTCTGAAAAATTTTATGTTATTTGTTATAAAAAGTGAAGTCTACATTTGTCTTGAAGATGCATCTTATATAGAATAGTCCAGAAAGTAATTAGACATTTAATAACCATTAAAATTTATTGATGATCAACATATATAACATTGAAGATGCGACTTATAGAACTCATTTGTTAGAGTAGAACTATTTAAATTTGTTGGCACGTAGTAGCCAACCCTTAGTCATGATGGTGTATGTAACCTTATTTGTTTCAAAACTAATAATATATATAAGTGGTGATGCTCAGGTATAAATTTGCTATTTTTCTACTTTTGGTTTGAATGAGTAGCACTTTCATGTGAATGTGATTCTTATGTATTTTGGATCTTACTTCTGAATTTTTGGAGATGAATTAACAAACTGATCGAAAGCAACAGTGGCTTGGTTGTTGGAATTGCATTGTCGGTTTAATGCTCTGCCATAGCCTGATGGTGCTCAAGGTTTGACAATTTTCGTGGAATTATTCAATAATTTATTTCTAAAAAGGTTAGTAGTTGTTGAGATATATCTGTAGTTTGTGTTGATGATAAGCATTGCGAAATGTGAAGTAGATAGTGTTGCATTCATTATTGTGAGATTATTGTACTCTTTTGGCTGTTAAATTCCAGTGATTTATTTATTTTAGCTCATTTATTTATTTTAGTTGATACTCTGAAAGCAACCAATGTGTAGAATGATAAGGTTTTGGAAGAGGTACTTGAGTTAGTTGCCAAATTGCTGAAATTCATATATCTCTTTATATCTGCCATTTGATTGTCTGATTGTGATTGGTAGGGATTTGGAAAATTAGAATGACTTTCTAATAGATTCATACACTTTTGTACCTTATCATATGCACATACTCTATTTTTTTTCCCAATCTTTATTTACAATTTTGCTTCTTAGATGTATTATTCCGAATGTGCATTTTTTTAGGGTATCTTGGCATCTGCATCATCTATTTTGTTTCAAATGTGATTTTTGTGAATGTTAGAGTTTTGTTGAGAAGGTAACTTGGTATCTATTTTCTATGAAATTACTCACGTTTGATTGTGTGATCATAATTGGTAGGGATTTGGAAAATCAAGGCAAATTTATATTAGATGCATGTCCATGTCTCAATAATTAGATAAATTCCAGGTTTTCTTTCCAATATTTATTTACGAACATGTTTCTTAACTGAATTATTTTGCTTTGTCCATTGATGTCTCAATGGATGTTCCTCCAAACTATTCCCTGTCGCTCCTAAATGGATTTTGAGGTGCATGATATGATTAAATTCCAATGATTTTCTATGATTTGTCATACTCCTTATATTCAAATTAATCCCATCCCACGAACTTTATGATTTCTATTGACAATTTGGCTCAAGATTGGGGTTTGTAGTACTTTGGTTTACCATTCATATTCTCTTAAAGGAGAAGATGAGAGGGTTCTTCTCTAAAGTGAACTCATGTGATTAAAAACACTCACTTCATGTTGCAAAGCGTGAGCACCCCAAAATTTTAAATTTTTAGTTTTCATGTTAGTTAGATCGGTTAGAGATCTTAATTTAATGCTATCGTATTTGTTTCTCTATGTTATATTAAAATTCTTATAAGATCTGTTAGAGATCTCACTTTAATTTTACCTTATTTGCTTCTCTCTGTTATTTTAATCAAATTCTTATAATGTTATTATGTTTCTTTTACAGGTTTGCAGATAGTGCCCAAATGTGAAATATGAGAGTGGGGTGATTTCATCAATATGGATATTGAGGAAGGAATGCAATAAGCAAGTAAGTAGAACTTTAATAGCCATTAAAATTTGTTGATGTTCAATGTATATAACATTGAAGATGAGACTTACAAAACTTATCTATTATATCAAAACTATTGAAATTTATTGACAGTCAGCGGCCAAGCCTTAGTCATGATGTTGTATGTGATCATTTTTGTTTCAAAACTAATGATAATAAGTGATAATGATGAGGTATAAATTTGTCATTTTTCTACTTTTGATGTGAATGTGAATGATGTGAATGAGTTGTAATTTAATTGAGTGTGATTCTTATGTATTTTGGATCTTATTTTTGAATTTTAGAAGAAGAATTAGAAAATTAGTCGGAAGCAACACCGATGTTGGTTGCTGGAATTGTATTGCCATTGTAATGCTCTGCCACATAAACCAAAATGCTGAATGATAATGTTTCAGATGAGGTACTTGAGTTAGTTACCAAATAGCTGACATTCTTATTTCTTTTTAAATCTACTGTTTGGTCGTCTGGTTGTGATTGATGGCTATGTGCTCGAAAATTTGGTTTATAACTTCTATTTGGTTTTTAAGCCTATATGTTATCTTGGGTTTAGCTGTCATGTTTGGAATTATGACTTCTAATCATATTTTGCTTAAAGGTTGTTTACTTTTGGTCTATGTTCTTGAAAACTTGGTTTATTTTTTCCATTTGGCCTTTGAACCTACATTTTTAATTGGGTTTTGATGTGTACATGTTTGAAATTATGGTATGTGGCCTTATTTTGCTTATTTTAAACAAAAGTGTTATTTCTGTTTGCCTGTGCTTCAACATTTTGATTCTTTTAATTTCTATTTTGATCTATGAGCTTATGTATTATCTTAAATTTTGATGTGTATATCTTAAATTCTAAAAATCCGAGTTGGAAAGACATTTCCAATGACACATGTGTAGATGGTATAATTGGTGTAGAATATTTGTCTGATCACCTCCTATCAACATGCATAATTGGAAAGACATAAACTAAGAATTTCTTTTTTTTTTTGGAGGCAGTAAGTGATGGCACATTGGTTCATTATTATAAAAGCTACAATTTCTTCATCTTTCTTTTTGTGTATATGTGACATATTATTATATTTAGGAGTTCCTACTTATTAATTCAATCACATGTCTTTTTAAAATTTGATAGTTGAACTTTTATTCATCACAAACTTCAAAATTTTTCGATTTTTTATAGTTATTATTAATAAAAGAATTTTCAGAACGCATTTGAGAGTGCAATTTGAATAAGAACCCACCTATGTGTTCTTGCTTTGCTGCCTGTTTGCGTTTCACTTTTATAAAAGTTGGTATTTTGTTGTTGTTATTTTTTATTATTATATTATTATTTCATTGTACAAACTTTATTTCTACATTTGGGGTTAGTAATTTTGTTTATTTTTAAACTAAGTGTAGTTACTGCTGTCCATTTATAAATGTGTGTGCTTAATGAGAGTGCACTTTTTTGTATTACTCATTAATATTTATGATTTGAAAAAATAAGAAATAAATAATGAATTACAAACTTTCTCAAACTTCTTTATGGGTTAAAGTTTTTTATTATATATATATAATATATTAAATAATTGATATATATATATATATATATATATATATATTTTTTTTTTTTTTTAAATTTGGATGTCTAAGTTAATCACACTAATTGATTTCCTTATTTCCTTATTCATATTGCATGAAATATATTTTATGAGAAAAATGTGAATGTAATTTATGATTTTATTGTAGAATGATATTAAAAAGGTTAACTAAACATGTTCATAGACGTATTTTGGAATGTGTGATTTTTTTTATTCAATTGACTTGGAATTGTAAATTTATATTGAATAAGATTAAACTTAATGGATTAAAATTGCTTTTTTTAATTACACTGTTTTTCTTATATTCAAGTAATATATGAAATTTAATGCACCTAGTACATTAGATATAAAATTATTATCATTGAACATTTATAAGCATATAGGATAGAGAAACATACAGAAATGACATAATTTTATAAAATTGATATATATCAAATATGACGAATATAAACAAATTAACGCATAAGAATAACTTCATTCCAAAAACATAATAATAACTTCTTTCCAAAAAGCTTAACGTATTATGCTTTAAATAAGAAAATATAATAAGAACATAAAATTTAATTTAAATATTCATAGTATCAAATATAATTTATAAATGTTAAACACAATCCCATGCATCGCACGGGTCGAAACGATATGTATCAGTATGGAGCTGATGTTTCCATCATAGCGTATCGGCGCGTTGACTTTACCATCTTTGGCGCCAAATAAATGATCGACATTACTGTAGTAACTAGAATTGTCACGACCACTGCAACTATGAATGCTTTTAGCCCTACCTTTTCTATTTTGATCTGATTCGAGGAAATATCTTGAAATTTCTTTATATATAATAAAACACTTTAAAAGTCAAAATTAGACCAAATTTTTTCATCCCATTTTAACCTACCTAATTTAGTTTGGTAATATTAAATCTTGGCCCTTCATTAGTTATTATAACATTTTATCCCTTAATTATGATTACTAATCTTTAACAACATCTCATCCATTTATTTTATTTTTTATTTTATCTCATCCATTCATTTTCTTACACTCTCATAATATATATACGTCAATTAATTATTTATATATCTAAGTAATTTTTTTTCGTGAATTTATAATATCATTTGGACAATCTTTGTCTATATTGTTGTAATATTTTATATATTTTTTATTTTATTGTCATTTTATATATCTAAATTATTTTTTTAAAGGTAAGTTTTTTTTTTTAATTTTATTGTAATATTTTTTGTTTTATTTTTAACATGAATACATAACATCATTTACACAATCTTTATCTTTATTGTTTTAATATTTGTTTTATTTGTTTATATTATTAATTTTATTGTCCAATACGGGTACCTTATATTTAATTAATAAAAGCATATTAATTTTTAATAAAATATTAATTTAAAATGAGACGGATACGAATACGAGTAATTAATATTTAAACGGATATAAGTATGAGTATTCCAAAAATTTTAGGAATCTAAAAATTATTATCGGACTGGAAGTAGTATATATATATATTAATCTATATTGTTGTACTTTTCTTAATCTCCGTGCCGGAAGATGCATGCAAACTTTTGTGGAACGGAGGGAGTATATATATTTTAATCTATATTGTTGTAATATTTTAGGGCAATTCTTTGCTAACCACGGTCAGACATGACCTTCTCACATGGAGATGCACATTGTATACCCCATGTGAGAGGGTCATCTGATGACCCGTGGTCAACCAAGTTATTTTAATGTCTTTTTATATATCTAAATTATTTTTTTAAATGTAATATTTTTTTATTGTAATATATTTTGTTTTGTTTATAAGGTGAATACATAACATCATTTACACAATCTTTATCTTTATACGTCAATTAATTATTTAATTATCTAAGTAAAAATTAATTATTTAATTATCTAAGTAATTTTTTACGTGAATTCATAATATTATTTGGACAATATTTATCTACATTGTTGTAATATTTTATTTATTTTATATATTTTTTATTTTATTGTCATTTTATATATCTAATTTATTTTTTTAAAGGTAAATTTTTTTTTTATTTTTTATTTTATTGTAATATTTTTGTTTTATTTTTAACGTGAATACATAACATCATTTACACAATCTTTATCTTTATTGTTGTAATATTTTATTTATTTTTTGTATATTATTAATTTCATTGTCCAATACGGGTACCTTATACTCCCTCCATCGATCCACAATGTATCAATTTGCTTTTTGCACGTAAATTAATGAGTATTATTATTTTATGTGTAGTAGGTAGTTGTATTAGTGGAGGGTGTGAGTCCCATATTTTATTTGTATTAGTGGAGGGTGGGGATCCCATAATCCAAAAAGGGAAATGAATAGATTAAGGATGGATGTCCCAAAATAGTAAAATAGATAGATTAACAGTGAACGGATGGAATATTTAATTAATAAAAGTATATTATTTTTTAATAAAATATTAATTTAAAATGAGAAGGTATGAATACGGGTAATTAATATTTAAACGGATATGAGTATGAATATCCCAAAATTTTTAGGAATTTAAAAATTATTATCGGACCTGAAGTAGTATATACTCCCTCCGTCCCATTTCAGATAACACACTTTTCATTTTGGGTTGTCCCACAAAAGTTTGCACATCTCAAAAAAAGCAAAAAGTCAAACACAATCACCCTCCCCCATACACTTTATTTACAAAAAAACCACCCTTACCTTACACACTTAACATACTTTATCATTTATTTATTACCAAAAAATACCATAATAACCCCTAAAAGTTATCACTTTTCTTAATCTCCATGCCGGAAGAGGCATGTAAACTTTATGGGACGGAGAAAGTATACATTTTAATATATATTGTTGTAATATTTTAGGACAATTCTTGGCTAACCATGGGTCAACCATAACCCTCTCACATGGGGTGCGCATTGCATATCCCCATTTGAGAGAGTCACCCGATGACCCGTGGTCAACCAAGTTATTTTATTGTCTTTTTATAAATCTAAATTATTTTTTTAAACGTAAATTTCTTTTTTATTTTGAAAATTTTTTGTTTTGTTTTTAACGTGAATACATAACATCATTTACACAATCTTTATCTTTATTGTTGTAATATTTTATTTATTTTTGTAAATTATTAATTTCATTGTCCAATACTGGTACCTTATATGAGTTGATATTAGGTGCACCAGAGTGCAAGGGTGCACCCATATGTTTATAACTTTTTATTCTATTTTGTATACATGTTATTCTATTTTATATACGTGTTTCTTAATAATTGTATACTTTTTTCACACTGAATTTTTCATTAAAAAACTAACGTCCATATGTGTATAACTTTTTATTCAATAGTGTATACATATTTTTTAATAATTGTATATCTTTTTACACTCAAAGTTTCATTAAAAATAACTATCAATTAAATTTTATATATATTTTTTTCATAATTGTATATATTTTTGTTTATATTTATATACGTTTTTGAAAGTGGATGCACTTAAAATTAGCCACCTTATATTTAATTAATAAAAGTATACTAATTTTTAATAAAATATTAATTTAAAATGAGACGGGTATAAATACGGGTAATTAATATTTAAACGGATATGAATATGAGTATCCCAAAATTTTTAGTAATGTAAAAATTATTATCGGACCGGAGATAGTATATATATTTCAAATCAAAAAATTTTCAAATTATTTAAATAAATTACAGACCATTTAAATAATTTAATCAATTTTCAAACTTCTAATCTCAAAAAATTAGAATGTGATAATCCTTCCGCCTACTTTGGTCATTATTTTTTTTTCACGTGAATTTATTAGTATTATTTTTTTATGTGTAATGGATAATTGTATATGTATTGAGTAGTGAGTCATATGTGAGACCATTTTACTAAAACAAGAAAATTGATACATTTGGAATGAACACCCAAAATAATGAAATAAAGACCTTTGTGATGGATGGAAGAGTATTATAAAAAAATAAATTAAAAAATAAATAAATTAAACTTCAACCATGTCCATGCAACGCACGGATTATAATGGCTAGTGTATATATAAAAGTTGAAAGAAAAGAAATGATATCGATTCCATATAATGATGGGGCATTATCAAATTAATTAATCTCACCTTCCTTAATCACTTTTACTGCAAGCAAAGGTCACTGCACAATTACCAATAAATTTTTTATCAGATTTGAATTTTAAAATTAAAATGCAAATTAAAAAAATAGGTAATGGTCTGATCTTTTATTTTTACTGCACACAATACCCATAAAGATCTTCCTTTTATGCATGCGTCTGAGCGTCTCTGCCCATTCCATTAATAATCAGCAAATTTTATTTATTATTTTATTTATAGCAAGAAGTTTTGGCAGGAAAATACCACTTAATATTTATGGCAGACTTTCTTGTTTTTATGTATAAATATATAGATTACTTACATTAATTAAAATTTATTATATACAATATTTTTTTTTTGTCAAATAATGTTCATCCGATCTAATCAATACTTTTGTACTCTCTCAGTTCCATTTTATTTAAAAAATATTTCCTTTTTGGCATCCCATCACATTGGTTACATATCCATTTTTGGTATATGTGATATTCTCACCCAATAATTAAAATATTTCTATGAGACTCACCTAAAATATTAATACAATTACTCATTATATATTAAAATATTATTTTTCTCACCTCAATATATATTAAAATATTATATTTTTTAATTCTCGTGAAAAATAAATATAACTATTAGAAGTTTAGAACGGCTGGACGGGAGGATTATTTTATACTCACTCTGTCCGATTATAAGGGGTTCGTTTACTTTTTGCATGTAAATTAAGGAGTATTATTATTATATATAAAGTGTGTAGTTATATTAGAGGGAAGTGATGTGCCATATTGTGTACTTTTTACTAAATAGGGGAAATAGTTACCTTTAAACCGGACTCCAAAAATAGTAAAATGAACATATTATAAGTGGACTTAGGGAGTATGAATAAGCCTCTAGAATGGCAACATAAATTATTCACGTGAGATAAATAATTACATAAATTTTAAAATTTAGTAATTGCTTGGCATAAGAATATTTTTATTTAGAAAATAAATATTTAATCTGAAAATAATTTAGGCAAGGAAGTAATTAATATGGTTATATTCTTCCAAGTGAAGTAAGATGAGCAAAAAATAAAAATAAAAAATCTTATGCTTCTAGTCCAAGTACCTTCTCTCCTGTGCATTAGGATCAACATCAATAGTACTATTACATTAGAAATTCAAGAGTTACATGCATATGGTTAAAAATCCAAAAATTAAATGATGTATAATTAGCAAAAATTAAAATAATAAATTTATGAATATAATTAATAAGGATAAGAGGATAATAATTAAAATAAAGAAGGAATAAAATAAGAAAAAATGTTATTTAAGATGCCTCTCACTTTTGATATATTATGATTATGATATTATGATTGTAATTATGATTATAATATAAATAATTTTAAATTTACAATGTTTCATGTCTTTTTGTGTGCCATTAAACGTTGAGTTCAAGAGTTACATCATTTCCAACATCAACAATTAGTACCGTTCTTGTAAAGTGTATAGACTTTGATAATATAATTACTATTAAAAGGAAATGAAAATAAGGAAATTACAGAAAAATTGACAAAGTCAAATAGAAAAAGCCAAACAAGCGGCTAGGAGAAGAAGGCTAAACAGGCGGCCTCAAAAAAGGAACTCAGCTTAACACGTCTATTCCAATCAAACTCGTAAGGCTGAAATTAAATACAATGATATAAAACATATGTAACAAGAGTTAGCCTAAGGCTTATTTGTCTAGTAGGCACACATACGTCATTATCATTAGCTAAACAAGAAGCTGCAGTGAGCAAAGAGGCATCCTTAGAATATGCAGCAGGCTTGGAAATAAAAGCAAATCATGCTGAGTACGTTGGCAGATTCAAACTTGGCAATACAAGATGCAGCGTAAAAAGCTTAAACCAAGATTGAGAATGGATAAACAGGGCACTATCACGTGTAGTCCAAGCCCACTTTCATCCAGACGAACAGGATATCAAAGAATTGGAGTAATTACTAGCAGAAGTTCAAAGTTGATAGCCCAAGAATACTCCAATTAATGAAAACAAAAAAACTGGACCCTTAATACTCCAACTTAAGAGATCACAGGCACAACCCAAGTGGAGAAATTATATAATTAATTAATGAGTTGATCTATTGTACAATTGATGTACACTAAAAATAGAATCCATATTTTAATATGGATCATGTATATAATCCTAAAATCTTTAACCGAGTCATTTCTTCTTTACAAAAAATCACGGCCCCTCTCTCTCTTTTCTTGCTGCAGCTTGCAGCTACTCTCTCTTCTCTGTCAATCTAGCTGTGACGTCCCCGCCTCCTCTGCTGCCGCCTTCTTCTATCTCCTCTCATTTTTTCCTCAATCTGGTCGTTCTTCTCTTCCAATCTACTCTCAAAGGTTTCTCATCTTGCTCACGGCATTGCCTTCTTCCCCTTTTCCCCAATCTGGTCGTTCTTCCTTCCAATCTACCAGATCGATCGCCTCCTCTCTCTCTTCTCTTTCAATTTGGCCGCGCCGCCGCTTTCCTCCTTCAGATCTCACAGGTTTCTCATCTTGCTCACGCCATTGCCTTCTTCCCCTCACTCTGCCAGCTCCGTCCGCCATGTCTTCCTTGAACCATTGCCTTCTCCCCTCACTCTGCCACACTCCGCGAGATTTCAGCCTTACTCCGTCCGCCATGTATGCCCTTTCTATTGGAGGAATCAATTGTAATTGTTTCAAATGTAACTGCTGTTTGTTGTGCCTCCTGTTTGTCGTGCCTCTATCCATTGTTTGTTTGGATGAATAAATTGTTTGTTGTTCACCAATTTCTGATCAATGACCGTGGATTGTGGATTGGATGTAAAATACAATAATGTATATTGTATAACTTTTAATTAAGTAATGTATATATTTAATTTTATAAGTGTATTTTTTATATTAAAATGTAAAAATTAAAAAATGAGAAAACATTTTCATTTTGTATTAGTTTAATTAACAATAATATGTATTTGTTTACATAAATGTACTTTTATACTAAATGTAAAATTAAAAATTGAATGTATATATTAATAAAAAATAAGTATTCTTATGGAGTATGATATACATTAATGAGTTACAACATATACGTTAATGAGTTACAACTTATACACTTTCATATTAAAATATGTACACTTAAATATTAAAGTATATACGTACTTTCATATTAAAATATGTATACTTAAATATTAAAGTATATACATATGATTATATTAATTACATCTTATAATAAAATATATAATATTTTATGCTAACATGTATAACAAAAATAAATAAATATATTGATTAAAATATTGATAAAAATAATATCAATATATTTTTTTAAATAATATAGAGAAAAATATATACACTATTAAATTACAACTATTACATTGATTATAAAAATTCATATTAAAAATAAAAGAGATTTAATATACTAGTTTTTATATATAAAATTAAGTATACATTTAATCATAAAAAGTAATACATTTATTAATAATTACTTATACATTAAGTAAGTACAAATAATACATTTATCAATAATTACTTGTACACACGATGTATACACTGTCATTAATCCAGTTAAGATTGTATTTCCAATACTCCAATTCAAGACCAAGACCGGTGTGAGCTCAGATCTGTTTTGTGCTCGGCTTGATGCCATCTCAGATCAAGATCCATGATACAAATATACAAATCAGAATCAGGTCGAAATAATAGTAGGAACGAAGGAAAGAATCGACAAGGAAGAAATAAGAAAAAAGAAGGAATGTGAAAAGCGTGACGAGAAAAAGAAAAGAGAGGTGCAAGGCGCCAGCAGTGTGGTTCGCTCGCTTGCATCGACATCAAAGGTCAATCTCTTTACACAATACTAAAACCACAATTTAAGAACAAACTCTGAAAATTGCCAATTAACAATCTATTTATACAATACTAAAACCAAAATTTAAGAACAAACTCTGAAAATTTTGACAAGGGAAATAAATGTTTGGGATAAAATTTGGAATCATCCAGAAATTAGAAAAAATAATTAGGTAAATTTACGAATCAAATTCGCCCAAAATCAGACTCTAAACTATCTAAAATCATCCTTTAAGGATCTGTTATTCCAATGGCGGCACCATAATTATAGTCTCCTAGATCGCCGGAGAAAATGAATAAAAAGGAGAAATACGGAGGAGAGAGGGGAGAGGCAGTCGTCGCCTACAGAGGAGAAAGAGGAGAGGCAGGTGTCGCCATCGAGAAATACAGAAGACCGTCGTTGTCATTCTCCACTACTACCTTCTTCTCACTGGCAAGCGTCGAGAAATATAGTAGAGAGAGGCTTGATAAGATGGAAATCAGCGTCGCTCCTCTCCCTGTGCGTACTGCCTCCTTCATAATCGCCTTCCGTAAATTCAGTGAGAAAAGAAAAAGAAAAATAGGAGTAGAAAAAAGAGGAGAGCGCGTTAATGATCCAAATAAAATATTTAGGATTCGAATACTTTTATATGGTGGGTCAATGAGTTTGTTGTACCTTAATAATTGGTGTACAGTAGTAATTGCCTTAATTAATTAAGGTTAAAGATGTTTAAAGAGAAATATGTAAGGATAAATTAATTTAAAAAATTACGTAAATATTTTTTTTTTATAAAAAAGATAAAAATGTACCCCCTTCGTCCCAACAAGTATTTCACGTAATGGTGTGCGTGGAGTTTAAGAAAATTTTATATTTTTATGTATAAAGTATGAAAGAAAATATATATTTTAGTTGATTTAATGAAAAATGTGTGTAAAGTTGTTGGGAGGTGTGTAAAATTGTTGGGAAATGTGAAAAAGTAAGTATTATATTGGGATGTGTGTAAAAAATGAGTATTATTATAATGTATTTTTTACCAAATTTAGTAAAAGTAAAGTGTGAAATATTTTGAGGTACGGATGAAAAAGAAAAATGTGAAATACTTTGGGGGACGGAGAGAGTATTATTAAACTATAAAACAATGTTTTTATATAAAGGGGAGGCTTGCATTAATCTCAACCATGATCATGTAATTTATGTAATTTAAGTACTATAAGCTCACGACAATTCCTAATTTAATTAAGCAATTATGTAATGTTATTAAAATTTAATCTCGTAGAATCATACAAAAATTAAATTATTCCAACTCTTAATAATTGTGGAATTTTATTTAAATATTTTATCATAATTTGAGATATATTCTTTTCATTTTAATTATTTTGTATTAAAATAAAATGTATATACAGATTCAATTCAATAAATAGAATTTGTAGGGAGATCTAGCTAGAAATGACGGAGAAATTTTAGAGCAAATTGGCATGTTTAAATAAATCATTGTAGCACGGGATGTCAAAATACATAGTATGTAGTACGTATGAAGGTATTAAAACATTGTAATTTAAGGTTGATTAAGATATTTTCTATGTTAATTTTATGAATATCACATTTTATTATTATTTCATAAGGCTACTTAGTATGTATGAAGGTATTAAAACATTGAAATTAAAGGGTTAGATTATGATTTTTTTAATATCTATGTTAATTTTATGAATATCATGACATTTTATTATTATTTCATAAACCTACTTATTTAATTTTTGAATTGTTCACACGGGAAAAAATAACTCCTAAAAGATACCTAATTTATAAGATTAGGTATATAAAGATAAGAATCCTAGCAACGTTCCCTAGCAAATTTAATTACACAACTCATATATGGGTTCATCAACAATGAAACACCATCACTACTTTAAAAACGATATCATCGTCTTCTAGTTTGATGCCTCTTCAAGTGCGCGAAATGCCGTCTCCTCCTTTAATGTGCATCTTACTTTGCCGTTGTGCCCCTCTCAATTCTATCTAGTCGAGCATTTTAGAATCTTTCCACTGATGGCAAAAATCCATTTAGAAACTCCGCCTTCGATGTCTTCATCGCCATGTCCTCCGCAATCCACATTTTATAATGGTTAATTTGCCTCTTCATATTACCTATTAAATGGCTTAATAATTTGAAAAGGTTGTATACTATAATATAATTAAATCTAGTTCATTAAATAATAAACTACATTGCCGAAATAATTATGAGTATAAATACTAATAATTTTAATACTAAAAATTATTAAAATCAAAGTATTTACATAATATATTATTAATTGTATTGAGCATGATAAGTAATATCAACCAAACCATTAGAATGGATGAATTGGACTATAAAAGTTCCTTAAGAAATATGAATATAACTTTAAGTAATAAATAAATACCATTAATTAATTATGGGGTTTAATAATTTAGGTTAAGTATGTAAATAAAGAAAATAAGTAAGGATAAAATGAAAAAAAAATATTTCTTTAAGAGTGTAGCCAATTTTAATATATTATAATTATGATTACAGGAAAAATTGTTCCATCTTAAGAGACTAATCACTTTAATATATTATAATTATGATTATAGTAGAAATTGTTCCTCATTTACTTGTAATACTTACTTTTAAGATAATATGAAAAATTACAATTGAAAATATAAATTTTCTTAAATTGATTATCATAATATGGAGAGTCATAAACATGTCATGAATACATACTACTCATATGAATATAGAGGGTCATCATTAACACAAATTTGTTTCTCTTAATATTATTAAATAAAATATAAGAACATATTCATTAATGTAAAACAATAAATATTATATTATTAATTAGATAGAAGGTTAAAATTGTAGAAACTGAAATTTTATACGGATAACCTTGGAAAAAAAATTTCTCAAGCCACTTTTAATATATTAAGATTAAGATTAAGATAAGATAAGATAAGATAAGATATGTGTGAATGAATGTAGTGTCGTTAACATTTCCTTGCTACTCAATTCATTAATCACCTTCGCACAATAGTACTATACTTGAGTAGTCCTTTCAAAAACAAATCATCCTTCTATAGATATGGCCATAACTATGAAAAAAAGCCTAGGTCCAGATGGATTGAATATGAAAATTTTCAGGGTTTGTTGGGATGTTATAACAGAGGATGTTATGTTGTTCTTGGACCAATTCTACTCAAATGCCAGAATTGCAAAAGGGCTTAACCATTCTTTTGTGACATTGGTGCCAAAAGTTGAAGGGGCAGTGAAAATTGAGGACTACAGGCCTATTTCTCTGATTGGGGGTCCTTATAAAATTCTTTCTAAGCTGCTGGCTCAGAGGATAAGTGGTGTCATCGATTCAGTGATATCGGAGAATCAAACAGCCTTTATTAAAGGAAGGCACATTACAGATAGTATAGCGACATTGAATTCAATAATTGAAGAAGCGAAAAGTGGAAGAAAGGAGGTTTTTTTGCTATAAAATTGATTTTGCAAAGGCTTATGACACCATTAATTGGAATTTCTTAGAAGAGATGCTGCATGTATTGGGTTTTGAAGAGAAGTGGGTACTGTGGATGAGAGAGTGCTATTTATCTGCACATGCAGCTGTTCTCGTCAATGGAAGCCCATTGGAGGATTTCCATCTTGAAAGGGGTTTGAGATAAGGTGATCTGTTGTCTCTGTTTCTCTTTATTATTGCTGCAGAGTTCATTTGCTTGTGTATGGATAGAGCGACGGAGATGGGGCTTTTTGAACCTTTAACAATTGGTGCAGTTAAGTGGAAGATGTCACATTTGCAGTTTACAGACGACACTTTATTCCTGGGGTGGCATCACTAAAAAATTCCATCTTTCTTAAAAGAATGTTGACTCTACTCGAATTGGTTGCGTGAAGGTTAATAAATGTCAGTTGATTACTCTGAAAGGTGAACATGGCCTAATGGGAGATATGGCAGATTTGCTTGGCTGCAAAGTTGGCCAATTGCCTTTCAAATATCTTGGAGTGATGATGGGGTGCTCACACCGCAAGGCTAGAGATTGGAACTACGTTATTCAGAAAGTTGAGAAGAGATTGTCAAATTGGAGCAAGTTAAAATTATCCTATGGTGGTAGATTGACAATCATAAATTCTGTTTTGAATGCTATGTCATCTTATGTTCTCTCTGTATTTAAGGCCCCTAAGTGTGTTATCAGAAAGATTGTTGATTTGCAATGGCAGTTCTTGTGGAATGAGACAAATTGGAGTAAACGGATAGCGTGGGTGACTTGGACTTCGATATGTCGTCCAAAAGAAGCAGGGGGTCTGAGTGTCAAAGACCTGGAGTTGCAGAACAAGGCTCCATTATGTATGTGGATTTGGAAAATTATTAAAGATCAGAAAGGATGGTAGGTGATTAGAGCTATTTTTACCTAGATTTTAGTGTCTTTTTATATGTGTTTTCGTATTATTTTATCCGTATTTTATATGTTATTTGGTTTTGTTTTGTGTTTTTATTGAAATGTGTGTGAATGAGCTTAAACTTAAGATTTTCACTTTTTATTTGATGATAAACATGATTAGGAAGATGTAGGAAAAAGCGGATCTCAAGACGGGAGATCAAACAAGGAAGAAGAAACAAAAGTGCAAGAACACGGCTGGCCGTGCTGGCAACACGACTCGTGTTGCAGCACACGGCCCGTGTACCATACACGGGCCTGCCCAGAATGGTCGTGCGGCGACATCTATTTATCCAACACGACCACCACTTGGCCGTGTTGCATCACACGACCCGTGTACCAAACACGGGCCTGTAAGCGGAGGCCGTGCGGCGACATCTATGCATTCAACACGGCCACCCTTTGGTCGTGCGATGCGACACGAGTCGTGTGCCGTTTACCCTGACACGACACGACTCGTGCGACGCAGCACGACTCGTGTCGGCACCAGAACAGGATATTTTTTCTAATTCTTCTAGAAGCCTCCAAAGGGGTATAAATACCCCTTTATTCAACAATTGAGAGGAGAATCTGAAATCCCATCTTCTACACACACCTCACACACCATTTCTTCCATTTTCCACCTTCATCTTCATCCATCTTCATCCATCTTCATCCACCCATCAATTCTTCCATTTTTGGTGCTAAAGACTTCAAAATCAAGAGCTAGAGGTGGAGATCAAGAAGAATAGACGATTCTCTTCAAGAAATTGATAGGGAAGAATCCATTCATTTTGTATTTCTTTAGATCTTAGACTATGGGTAATTGTAATGAATCATTTATTTATTTTGTTACTTTTACTATGATAGGCTAATCCCTCTAGTGGGATTAGGAACATGAAGAGCATATTAGATTTATATTATCATGTGGATTAAATTGGTTTTTGATTTAATTGATGTTGATTTCTATTCATGGAGTTTAATTGTCTTGATGTTGTGATGGCATGGTTTGTTTTTCATGAATGTTTATTGGTTTAATGGATTGTTGATCAATGGATTATTTGTGGTAATTAAATGCTATCATGATGTTCATGTATGTATTGCTTGGAGTGAGACGGAAATGACCCTCTATAGTATTAGGAAGGCATGAATAGACATTGAGTTTGGGTTTGACCGAAAGGATATTTGAATTCAATGAGGGGAACCAATCCATTCGTTGGTCTTAGTACACAAAAAGGGAGAGTTTAATCAAACTAGTACCTAGATGGAAGGGGTTAATGTTGGGCTTTGATCTTAAGTGCTTTTGGGAGTCTAAAATGGATCAACAACCTTTGTAACCCAAAAGGGAGCTTAGGATACAATCGTGATCACCCTTAGTCTACATCAATTGAGTTGAATTCCTTTTGCATGATAATATGAATCGAGTGTGCTTGGATGTTTCTAATCCCATGTTTTTCCATACTTGAACTTTAGCACCCATTTCCTTTTCTTGTCATTTATTCTTTTTGCTATCTTATTTACTTGCTTCTTGCTTTAGTTGTTAATCATCTCTAAACCCCCGATCATCTTTACAAAAACAACATGAACATGAGCTCACGTATTGTGCTAGTCCGAACATAACTCCTTTGTGGATTGATAATTTTTCTTGGGATATACTACTACAACGATCGAGTATTTTTGCTCGTGAGTGCTATAGAAATAGACAAACAAGAAAATGGCGCCGTTGCCGGGGAGTTTGACGGACTAGTGAAGTACTGTGTTATTGTTTTAGTTGTTCTTGATAAGGATTCTTTTTATTTTCTTTTATTTATTATTTGTGTTTGTGGTCTCACTCTTGGCCTTTTCGTAGGTGTTTTATGATCACAAGATCAAGGGAAATCAATCGATCATTCCTTTGAATTTGGAGATTGAAAGGACCGCACGACAAAGGAAGCGAGAGAGGCGTAAAGCGAGAAAAGAAAAGATGGAAAATCAACATGGAGATCATGTCAATCATAATCTACCCCATGATCCATTACAAGATCAACGGGGGGTACAAGAAGGAATACAAGAGGACCAAATGGAGATGTTTAGAAATTTCATTGCTCAAAACCAAGAGTATATGCAAGTGCTTGCCAATCAAGAAGCTCAAAGGATACTCCAACAACAAGAGTTGTAAAGGCCTAGAGCAATTCGGGATTACTTCCAACCGAGAGCCGTACACAACATGGTTCCTCCGGTTCAAGCCAACAATTTAGAAATCAAGACCGGATTGATCAACATGGTCAAAGAAAATCAGTTTGGGGGAGGTCCTCTTGAGGATCCAAACATGCATCTAGCTAGCTTCTTGGAGGTTGCAAATACCATTAAGATGAATGGAGTATCGGAAGATGCTATTCGGATAAGGTTGTTCTCTTTTTCTTTAAGAGACAAGGCTAAGGCATGGTATAATGCAATTCCTTTGGGAAGTTGTAACACATGGGAAGATCTTGAGCAAAGGTTCCTAAACAAATACTTTCCTCCTTCAAACACACTCCAATTGAAGAGCCTTATCACTCAGTTTAAGCAACTTCCGGATGAAAGATTTTATGAAGCATGGGAACGCTACAAGGAGATGCTAAGAAAGTGCCCTCAACATGACTTTCATGAGAATCAACAAGTGGCTTTCTTCTATCAAGGGTTGAGCCAACAACATCGGATGCATGTAGATGCCTCATCCGGAGGATCTATATTCGGAGAGGATGCGATGAAAGCTATGAAAATTTTTGAAGATATTGCAATGAATGCTTATCAGTGGCCATCCGAGAGAATTTTGGGAGGTTATGCATACGGAAAGGTTGCTCTAGTGGAGAGTGTGAACAAAGTGAAGAGTGATGTGTTTCAAAATGAAGGAATGAAAGAATTCAATGAGAGCATTCACGCTTTAACAAAGCAATTGAATTTGATCACTCAAGGAGTAAGTCAAGGGGGAAGCACGAGTGCTAATTCGAATGAGGAGAGCAATGAGAAGCAAAATGTAGAGGATGTTGCCTATTTAGATGGGAGAAATTATCAAGGAAATTTTCAACGTCAAGGGAATTTTCAAGGTAACTATCCTTCTAACCAAGGTAATTATCAAGGAGGATATCAAGGGCAAGCTCGGGTGAGTAATTTCAATCAATCAAGTGGAGGTTATCAAGCTCCAAGGAAGCATGAAAATTTCTCCTACTCTAATCCTCAAGCCGCCGTGTCATTTCCTCCGGGATTCGATGCAAGTGCCAAGCCATCGAATGGAGAGGGTAAAGCATCGGTGGAAGAGACATTGCTAGCATTTATGAAAAAGATGGAGGCTAGAATGGAGGAAAATGAGAAGAAGTCCGACAATAGGATGAGAGCTTTTGAACATCAAATGGGACAAATTGCTTCCTCCGTTGGATCTCAACATCAACAAGGAAAGTTCCCCTCTACCACGGTAACTAATCCTAAGGAGCAATGTTTGTATGTTATCGTATGCAATATGGAAAGTAAGGTGGAGAAAGGGTTGGTGGAAACAACAAACATTGGTTCCAAGGTTGAAAAAGTAGTTTGTGATGAAATTGTGTCAAACGTGGAGGAGGACATTGGCATTGATGAAGATTGGTCTTTGGATGATGAGATGATAATTGGTGAATTTTTGTCTTTGTTGGATGAGGAAAGTAAGTGTGATGAAGAGATGATGTTGAAACAAGATCATGACATTATTGAAGTTGATGCTTCATTAAAGGTGGAAGACCCCGGTAAATTCGTTCTTACTTGTAAAATTGGAAATGGGGAACATTTTAATGCTATATGTGATCTTGGTTCAAGCATTAATGTAATGCCTTTGGAGATTTTTGAAAAACTTGGCATTGGGAGGTTAAAGGAAACGGATGTAGAAATCGGAATAATGGATGGTTCAATGATAAAGCCCCATGGAGTTGTGGAGGATACGCTTGTGCAAATAGAGGATTTTGTATTTCCGGTGGATTTTATGATAGTTGAGAAGCAAGCGGATCCTTGGATTCCATTAATTTTTGGAAGGCCGCTTTTGGCAACTGCAAAAGCAAAATTTGACATGGATAAGAAGGAACTCACACTCCGATCACATGAAAGATAATTGGTGTTATCAAGCAAGAATTTAATAGGGCGAAATCTTTATTTGAAGCCACCCATTAAGCCTCCGGATATTCGAGATGAAGTGGTAAGTGCGATTTTAAAAGATGAAGAATTAACTAATTTTATGCTTGAAATTGCAGGAAATGTCTCTTCAAAAAGAAATAAGCTTGGGAAAAATCCACATGTTGATTTGAAGATTGATAAAGGGCTTATGGGATTTAAAAATGTGAGGAAAAGAGGAAACGAAGTGAGTTCAAGTGTTAAAGGAGCACGAAGTGTGGATAAAAAGGTTGCTAAAGAGATGTTTAAAGTGAAGATGCGGCCCGATGGGGTCTTGGATTTCTCCGACTGTTAAGAGCTTACATTCGTCCGACTTGAAGACGTTAAACTTAGCACTAAATGGGAGGCAACCCATTCTTTTTATCTTTTGTTGCTTGTTTGTTTTGGCCTTGTAGGTTGATTGTGCTCATGGAGAAAAATGCACATTGAAGAAAAGAGAAATGCTTCATGGATTCAAGTTGACATGTTCCACCATTTGTTGCAAACTTAATTCGTGACTCTTTTCTCGAGTTAAGTTTGGGGGGTGATAGTGCGTGGTGGGCATAGCTTGAGTCGTGTGGATGCGGTTACTTCTCTACAAGAAGATCATCAATGGACACTACAAGGGTAAGTCTCACCACTTTTTGCAAACTTAAGTCTCAACTCTTGTTTCGATTTAAGTTTGGGGGGAGAGTGTGTGGTGTGACTCACCACTTAAGTATGATTCTTGTAAAATTGGACAAATTTTAAAATTTTTCTCATGAGTTTGGTTTGATTTTGGTATGATTGGTGGTGTTGAAGTGCATGATAGTCCATATTTATAATGAAATTGTTGAAATAATGGTGTTTGTTGAGTGTTTGAGCATGAATGAGAGGTATTGGAAGCATGATGGAGCTTGAAGCTAACACTTTCCTTACCAAATGCCTATTGAGGGAGTACTCTACACCTTATCATTTTATTACTTGAAATGAATTGATTTTGATTTGGATTGTTGTGACTAGCATGCTACTTCATGTGTTATGTTTGTGGGAGGTTTACTTTCGTATATTAGGATTTCCTTTTCAATAAAGGTTGGGATGAATGTGTGCTTAATTTTCTTATGGATGATGGTATTTTGTGTTTTTGCATGTTTTGTGTTTTTGTTGTGTCTTGTTTGTTGAGTTCTTATTTTTATGTTTGGTGTGTATTTTCATTTTTGTCTTGGGATGTTTGGTGATTTGTTTAGGGATGTCGTGAGTCATTTTTGAACGTGAGTGATGATATATTGTGGTGATAAGTGATGACAAATTATGATTAAGAATCTCTACACTTTCAAATTGTGACATGTTTTACTTAACTTGTTCAATTTTGAGATGAATGTGGTGTAATAAGTTCCTTAAGGTCCGAGCACAAGCTTGTGAGCATTTGAGCCTCAACCATGCATACATGGTATTTCTTCATGAGTGGATCGGTTATGTTTGATAAGTTAGAACTTGCTCAAGGACTATAGGAATGAGCCCGATTAGTGGAGATTGGTGAAATGATCTAAGGCCATCCTTGTTATTATAGTCATTGCCATATATGTTCCTACCTTGAACATCATCCTTAGTCAACCACTTTGAGCCTATAAGCCTATTTCTTGTGAATTTAGCACATTACAAGCCTTAATTACCCATTCAAGCTTATATATACCTTTGTGTGGGTGATTGAGGAGATGGTAGCTAGAAAGGATTGATTGAATAATCAAAAGAAGTAAAGGACATGGTAAACAAGCAAGAAAAAGGATGAAAAGAGCAAAAACAAGAAGACACATGCAACCTCAAAGTTAGAAAAGGAGCAAATCAACATCAAAATGCTCAAGTAAACAAAATTCAAAGATAGGAAGCATGCATCAAAAGAATCACAATCCAAGGAAAGTTAATGAATAGTGCTTTAGATTGTAACGATAAGAAAGGAAGAAAGAAAAGTGGAGAAGTTGAGAAAATTGGCCATCTCTTTGATTACTTACACTTGTTGAGTCACTATTATCCATATCTTCCCTACCATACCAAAGAGTCTATCACTACATCCTAATTAAAGACCTTTTTGATCATTAATTGAAACTTTGGTGGTTTTTGAATATAGTCCGCGAGCAAGCTTATAGCGAGTCGAGCCAATCGATTAATGAGTGTGATTTACCCTATTTCAAAAGAGTGTTGAGAGACATCAATATTCATTGTGAGGCTTGGACTTAAAAGGAACTATATTACACTTTATTCTCTTTTGATTGAACTTGTTAATTTCTCATGTCATGATTTTAATGTTGTAGGATGACTTAGCATAGTTTGTTGTTATTATTGCTAACGATGTGTTATTGCTTATATTCGTTTAGTCTTTTCTAGGTGAAAATTTCTCCTTTTGATTTGTCATTTTCATTGCTCGGGGACGAGCAACACCTTAAGTTTGGGGGGTTGATTAGAGCTATTTTCACCTAGATTTTAGTGTCTTTTTATATGTGTTTTCGTATTATTTTATCCGTATTTTATATGTTATTTGGTTTTGTTTTGTGTTTTTATTGAAATGTGTGTGAATGAGCTTAAACTTAAGATTTTCACTTTTTATTTGATGATAAACATGATTAGGAAGATGTAGGAAAAAGCGGATCTCAAGACGGGAGATCAAACAAGGAAGAAGAAACAAAAGTGCAAGAACACGACTGGCCGTGCTGGCAACACGACTCGTGTTACAGCACACGGCCCGTGTACCAGACACGGGCCTGTCCAGAATGGTCATGCGGCGATATCTATTTATCCAACACGACCACCACTTGGCCGTGTTGCGGAGCTCGACCCGTGTTGCATCACACGACCCGTGTACTAGACACGGGCCTGTAAGCGGAGGCCATACGGCGACGTCTATGCATTCAACACGGCCACCCTTTGGTTGTGCGACGCGACACGAGTCGTGTGCCGTTTACCCTGACACGACACGACTCGTGCGACGCAGCACGACTCGTGTCGGCACCAGAACAGGATATTTTTTCTAATTCTTCTAGAAGCCTCCAAAGGGGTATAAATACCCCTTTATTCAACAATTGAGAGGAGAATCCAAAATCCCATCTTCTACACACACCTCACACACCATTTCTTCCATTTTCCACCTTCATCTTCATCCATCTTTATCCATCTTCATCCACCCATCAATTCTTCCATTTTTGGTGCTAAAGACTTCAAAATCAAGAGCTAGAGGTGGAGATCAAGAAGAATAGAAGATTCTCTTCAAGAAATTGATAGGGAAGAATCCATTCATTTTGTATTTCTTTAGATCTTAGACTATGGGTAATTGTAATGAATCATTTATTTGTTTTGTTACTTTTACTATGATAGGCTAATCCCTCTAGTGGGATTAGGAACATGAAGAACATATTAGATTTATATTATCATGTGGATTAAATTGGTTTTTGATTTAATTGATGTTGATTTCTATTCATGGAGTTTAATTGTCTTGATGTTGTGATGGCGTGGTTTGTTATTCATGAATGTTTATTGGTTTAATGGATTGTTGATCAATGGATTATTTGTGGTAATTAAATGCTATCATGATGTTCATGTATGTATTGCTTGGAGTGAGACGGAAACAACCCTCTATAGTATTAGGAATGCATGAATAGACATTGAGTTTGGGTTTGACCGAAAGGATATTTGAATTCAATGAGGGGAACCAATCCATTCGTTGGCCTTAGTACACAAAAAGGGAGAGCTTAATCAAACTAGTACCTAGATGGAAGGGGTTAATGTTGGGCTTTGATCTTAAGTGCTTTTGGGAGTCTAAAATGGATCAACAACCTTTGTAACCCGAAAGGGAGCTTAGGATACAATCGTGATCACCCTTAGTCTATATCAATTGAGTTGAATTCCTTTTGCATGATAATATGAATCGAGTGTGCTTGGATGTTTCTAATCCCATATTTTTCCATACTTGAACTTTAGCACCCATTTCCTTTTCTTGTCATTTATTCTTTTTGCTATCTTATTTACTTGCTTCTTGCTTTAGTTGTTAATCATCTCTAATCCCCCGATCATCTTTACAAAAACAACATGAACATGAGCTCACGTATTGTGCTAGTCCGAACATAACTCCTTTGTGGATTGATAATTTTTCTTGGGTTATACTGCTACAACGATCGAGTATTCTTGCTCGTGAGTGCTATAAAAATAGACAAACAGTAGGCTAAATTGATCACTGAAAGGCTGGGAATTAATCCATCGTTTTGGTGGAGGGATATAGCGAAGGCAATGGAAGATACAGGGGGTAATTGGTTCAAGGAAGCACTTTATCTCGTCAGGTGAAGGATGATGAGAACACATCATTTTGGAATGAACCTTGGTTGGATAAAATTTATCTTCGAGTCCAATTTCCAAGGTTGTAAAGCATATGTGAATAAAATGAGGCTTGTAATGCCTCTATGGGTAAGTTGGATGGTACAGAGTAGAAACGGGAATGGCAATGGAGAAGAAGTTTGAGAAGTTGGGAGGAAGAGTGTTATATATAGGTACTGTTGGCAATTGGATCGTGTGGTTCAAACGTGATCGTTAGGATAAAAGATAAACAATAAGCAGCGGAAGCAATTAAACCGTTTACCGTACTTCTGGGTTGGTGTAGAGGATGAACTGCAGAGAACTACCTCTGATCTTCTACTGTATGTCCCAAGTGTGATCCTGCTGTTGTGTGGGCAACAGTCTGCAGGATCTCTCAATCTGCTTCTCTTCCCTTCTCTCACCAAAAGAGGCGCAGGAATAATCTTAGGGTTCCAGGAAGCTGAGTTCACTTATATATTGGGCTACAGCAGGGACCAGGAGGAGAAATTGGGCTGGGCCTCAATTGAATTTTAATTAACCAAGCTTAGCCCAAAGCTTTTAATTAAATCCAATAATAATAATATAGTCCACTAAAATATTATTACTGCACTACCCGTCCAATCCCAAAATTATGTTCTGGGCTCCTTCTTATTATAAGCCCGATAGTCTCCCCATGTTTAAGATATTCAATGTCCATTAATTAATTAAGTTACTGACAACTCAAATTAATTAATATCTCATCCGAGAGTAGTACCACTCAACCTTATTATCATGCCGGAAATTAATCCACTTGCAAGATTTACATGATAAACCTTATGAGCTCCTCAAGGGGACATCATCAACCTATGACGGACATGGATTCCTTCTACAATCAACAGCACACCATAGATACAGCACTACTTTCCAACTCACCGAGTTTGTTGATTTAATACTTATAAATCTCACCCATTGATGAATCAAAGAAATACATACTGCCCTACGTGTCGAGGTTATTGTATAGGGATTAAGAGCACGAACTTCCATAATAACAGAGATCAAGTTCTACTATATAGTCAGTATAAGAAGAACGATCTCAGGCGGTCCTGCTCAATACACACAAGTACACTAATGTGATTCTATAGCCAAGACAAGCTAATACCAAACCACACTACAACCATACCGATAGAGAGTCCCCGTCTATTTCAGTTGTGAGCATCTGTTTATACTTTATAAGGAAACCGATAATATGATCTTCCGCGTGTTGTCGTACAACATATTATCTACAGTATAAAGTAAATGGACTATTGCATCATGCATATAAAATAAATTATAAGATGCAATCATTTGATCAATGATTCTCATTTCAAATATTGTTATGACATTGTTCATACTAAAGCTAGACTTTTAGTATACAATCCAACAGGGACATGTTGGCAATTTTGGGGAAATTTAATATCAATCCGAGAGAGATAGATAGATGGTCTTGGGGTAATCATTAGTGAGGTAAATATAGTGTTGGGGAAGCATATCGATTGCTTTTGGATAGAAAGTTGGGGGACTATGATGTTGCTCCAAAAGTTTATTCTTTCATTTGGGATAAACATATTCCATCAAAAGTCCAGTTCTTGGTATGCCGGGTTGTTAAAAACAGAATCCCTACTAAACTAGTGGAGCTTCTAAGGAGAAATTCCCTACACATATTTGCTGATACTCGTTGTCTGGTCTGTTTGGAGGTGCTGGAATCTACCCGTCATTTCATCGAATGTAGAGGAGCAAATACAGTATGGGAAAAGGCATTGAGATGGGTGGGAGTAAATGGACCACTGAGTGCCAAATTTAGACAAAATTTGATGGAATTAATTTGCAAATCTGTTGAATGGTAGGTTGGCTTCTTCTGTGATGAGATGTATCTGGGCTTGTACGATCTGGATAATATGGAGTCATAGAAACAACCTTGTGTTTGAGGATAAGGAATGGAAGGTGGATGAGATTTTATACGAAATGAAAAATCATACATGGAGTTGGATAGTATACAGAAGTAAAGGTGGATTGGAAGGAATGGAGTACATGACTTGGAGTTCAAGTTTGCTAGATTGCATATATGGGGCTGTAGACTAGTTCTAACTCTATTGTTTTGTACTGTCATTTTATCGTATTTATTGGGTATCTCTTGTATCCTGGTTATTATTAATGAAATTTTCCTTTATAAAAAAAAATCTGGTCATATCTAATAATTGGGCAATACTTTGTAAAATTATATCACGTGAGACAATTTTTACGTTTTTTCTCATTTCTTAGTTATCACTTCTCAATAAACACTAAAACAAAAAAAAACCCTTAACGCTTAGTATCCCACTAAAGAGGTATAACGAGATATTTTCAAAATGGATAAAACAATTTTGTGAAGTACAAACCCATTTACTCTGGAGAACGAGTGGGAATTAATATGACCCGAGGTAGTACACAAACATTAAAACATGAAGTATAAGATTTGATCATTGTGTGGGAACATATTCTTTAATAAAGATAATAAAAATCAAGATCTTTATAAAAATAAAAGAGAGGTGCAAAAGGCAAAATAAATCTAAAAGTCAATTTACAACCATACAAATTATTCTTTGGAATTTCTTTAATAAAGATAATAAAAAGCAAGATATTTATAAAAATAACAGAGAGGCAAAAGACAGAATAAATCTAAAAGGTAATTTACACTCCTATTGGGATGATTTACTTACAAATTAATAAGAGATAATTGTTAAAAATAATCAAAAATAGAAAGTCAAAAATCATTACCACTCATCCAATAACTTATATAACATCCATACTTAAATGACCATTTTTGGACAAAAATATTCTTACTATGTCGGAATGCTATGTCGGGATTCCGACACTGATTCCTACATCGGTTGTCGGATTCGGTGTCGGAACTCCGACATAACATTTCAACAAGGTGAGTGTATTTCATCGGATGTCGGAATCGGTGTCGGAATCCCAACATAGCATTCTGACATGATGGGGGTATTTTGGTCCAAAAATGGACAAAAGGATATGAATGTTATATAAGTTATTTGATGGGTGACAATGATTTCCAATTTTAAAATTGGTTATTTGGGATATTCTCCCAATTAATAATGACAAAGACTTGGGTGATACCATCTCATGGAACCCCTTATGTGAGACAGATCATCTATTAACTCAATTAGATAATTTTAAAGGGCCTTGTTTGGTTGTTATAAAATTAAAAAATTGAATAATTAGTTATAGAGTTAAATTAATTAGGTTTAAATAAATTTAAAGGGCCTTGTTTGATTGATATTAAATTTAAATTTTAAAAATTAATTATAAAAGAGAAACTAATTAGGCATTATATGTATATAAATTTCTTCTACGTTTTTCTTACTTAATTTATATTTTTTGTTATTTAAAAATGTAATAATTTAACATTTATTATTCATATAATTTATTTTTTAATTTAAATACTATAAAATTATAAAATATGATACTCTATCGATGTATTGTGATAATTGTGTTGTGAATTATTTCATGAACAATTTATATAATAAATAAAAAGTGATAACATTTTAAAAGAAAAGTGATAATATCTCTAATAAAAAGTGATAACTAAATAAAAAATGTATTTCACGAATAATTTATTGGAATAATAAAAAATGATAGCCTTTTTATTAAAAAGTAATTCTTAATTAAAGAAAAGTGGCATCTGTCTAATTCTATTATTTCACGAATAGTTCATTGGAACAATAAAAATGATAACATGGAGTATTAAATAAAAAGTGATTAATGATAAAGAATAAGTGATAACCACTTAAATTATTTTACAAACAATTTTTAGAATGAATAAAAAGTGATAACATTTTTAATATAAAGTGATACACAATTAAGATAAAGTAATAATAGAAGTCATTAAACAATTAATAATAATAATAATAATAATAATAATTCATATTATTAACAATTTTAAGATTGCAATTTAATGCCGTGTAAATAAAAGCAGGTAGATGTGCTTTGAGCGAGAATATGGATCGCAATTAACATCCTCCATCTAACATTGCTTGCCAAACGGGGACCGTACTTATTACGATTATAAATTTTTTATTTAAATTATAATATGATAAATGGATAATGATGATACGTCTCACATAAGAGGATCTGTGAGACGGTCTCATACAAGACCTACCCATTAATAATAACTCGTCAAGGTAATATTTTATTATTATTCTATAAAATTAAAATGCGAATGTATAGTACAATAGACTCTTTCGAGACAAACTCTTGCAACTCTCTATTCCAAATCCATCTATTCTTTGAAACTGACTCACTTAAAATTATTTTTCTTATTTCTTAATTAGATGTCACTTTCTGTACCGCACCAAGGGTGCATTTTGCTTTTTTGCACGTAGATTAAGGAATATTATTATTTAATATGCAGTGGGTAGTTATATTAGTGGGAATGTGGACCCCGTGTTTTAATTGTATTAATGGGTGAGTGTATGATGAGAGTGAAAATAAGCGTGTTTTACTATTCAATTTAACACCTTCTTGATCGGAATTGTTGTCATATATTAGCATAAATATCTTATATTCATTATTTATGAGAATAAGGTGCACTTGAGGTATTTTATTGTATTTTAGGTGGAAAAATGACCAAAAAGTGCAAGGTTGGAGAAAATGTGCAATTTGTTCAAGGATGATGAAAAACACACGTCCAAATTTCATAATTTTTCTGTGTTGTTGTGGAGATCCAAACTGCTAGTGTGATATATAGTTAGAAAGCTACTGAAGAGAGGGTCGTTTTGGCGCAAAGAACACCCCAATCGAGTTCCAAACGAAGAAGTTATGAGCAAAATGGTGACGACGCGCGAGAAAAGCCGAACAGAACTGATGGCTACATTCCGTAGCTTATTGCACATTCAACTCTTGCTGTTTATGAAATATCTTTATATGTATTAAAAGCCAAGGAAGAGAGGATCGCGTGAGCGCAAGAATTATTCAATTCGAAACTCGGAAGTGGAAGTTATACACGAAACGATGAGGAGGTGCAAGTCCATTCGACCTGAAAAAAAAACATCACTTCGACCTCAAAACATGATGCAAGTTGTAAAGTAGTGCACACATGGGAAAAGTGAAGAAAATACACTCCACATGGGACACATGAAGCACCTAACATGCCATAGATTCTTGAAAACAAAGAAAACAAGAAAGAAAGCTTGAATGAGCTGCAAAAGCAACAAGCAAAGTGAGGTGGAGCAACATGGGCAGCAAGAACAAAGTGAAGTTGAAGCATGGAGCAACATGGGCTGCAATTAAAGAGGAATGGATGCATGTGATGTTGTTCCCCTTCCACAACTATAAATAGGGGCTGCATCAACACAATTCAAACATCCCACAACAATTCACATCATTCTACAATTGAATTCCACACACAACACACCACCAACACACCACAAGGGGCTGCAAGTGCAGCAAGCTTGCTGCCCTTTGCAAGGGTAGCAAGCTTGCAACGTGAGAGCTGATGTAAAGGCAGCAAGCAGCTGCAAAACGTCAAAGAGTGGAGGAGAATTCAAGTGCGATTAAGAGAGCAATCCAACGGGAGATAAGGAGAAGAATGCAAGCCACGTGACACTAGGGTTTCGTATTCTTTTCTTTCATCTTTTCTTGTTGATTTTTGTTTTGATTTGCTTAGCCATGAGTGTTGTGCTCATGAGCTAGATCTTTTACAAGTTTTAAGGTTTGAAGGTTAATGTAGTTGATTTGGAAACCTAGATTAATATTGTTGATTCATGCTATTAATATTCTTGCTTATTTGATTCTATAAGACTTTGTTAATAAGTGTGTAACGTCTTCATAATATGCTATTGACATTGCCCGTGATGCTTGGTGTATTGTGTTAGCTTGAGTGCATGCATTATTAATATTGTCTATTTGCTAAGGATTATAGTAGTTTGCCCGTGAACACGATAATCCTAAAGGCCGGTAAACAAGATGCTTGATTATCATAGTGGAACAATGCAATTAGGAAATGAAGTAGGAAGTGAATAAGTTTGAATATTAATTTCAGAGAATATATGTTAGTCGAGTTGGCCATTCAGAGGTTTGTTAAATTCGCCTTATTAGTATCTAGAAAGGAGGTTCAAAACTATTCACGCGTCATCTTGTGATGTATTTCCATAAAATAGTATGAATGAACAATAGGACGTCTAGGAGACCAAATCAATTGCACTACATCTGATACCTTAGAACTTTTACTCTCTCTTGATTCAATCTTGAACATTCCTTGCTTTCATTTATTTCATTATTTGTCATTTAAATTCTTTAGTATTTAATTAAATCTAACACTTGAAAATTGGTTACAACAATTCTAGTTGAATGGTAATTTAAAGAAAATAGATAATTGACCGTCCCGTGGGTTCGATATTTTAACTTGGGTACTTGCCACTACAATTGACATTCCTCCACTTGGGGATTTTAGTTGAGGTGCGCAATTATACGCGAACAGTGTGGGACCCATGTGTATAAAAAAGGAAAGAGAACCTTTTGGGTGGGACGACCAAAATGGAAAAAATAGACCCTTGGTGCGGGACGGAGAGAGTAGATGTTATCACTTATTATAATAGAAGTTGTCTCTTTTTATAATTTATACTATAAAATGTTCATCAACTAAGGTCATCGAAGGAATACTATCAATTTTGATCTTTTAGGATATGCAAAATTCAACTTTAGTCATCAAGTTTGGTAATTTCTCAAAAGTGGTCATCCGATGTCCGCTTTTGGTCAATTTTGTCAACTTTTGGTCATTTTTGTCCACTTTTAGTCCTTATTTGGCCTATCCTAAAGGACCAAAAGTTGACCAAAAAGCACCAAAAGTGGACAAAAAGGACCAAAAGTGGATATCAGAGGACCACTTTTGAAAAATTACCAAACTTGAGGACTAAAGTTGAATTTGGCATATCCTAGAGGACCAAAATTGATATTTTTCCTTCACCGAGTGATTACACTTTTCATTAATTACATATCATTTTTGGAAAAAATACACTTTTGATCCCATACAAGAAGTGCGATTTTAATTTTGGTCTTTTTCACTACATTTTTAGTCTCATTACTTATTTCTGGGCAATTCTTAGCTGACCCAGGCTCATACAGGACCTAGTCAGCACAAGTTGCATGTTAAAAGTGAAAATACATATGTCAGCATTCCCACTTTATTGGGTTTAGTAAAATATTAATTTCTCATACCTACTAATCTCATCTTCTCAACAATGTAGTGAGTGTTCCTTTACAAACACTGCACTGCATAGTTTCATTCACAAACAATTCCCGCATACATTATCGTTTCATTATTTCTAGACCAACATTGCATACATTATTATTTCATCTTTCCTCACCACTACCTTAATATTTCATTTTCCCTCACCAATACAACATCATTTTCTTCCCATATATATTTTTAGGAAAACATTCAACACATTTAATTAGCAAAATATTTAACGAAATGTATAAGATTTAATTTAATGAATGAAATTTTCTTCCCATATACTACGTATATTTTTAGGAAAAAATTCAACACATTTAATTAGCAAATTAACTAATGAAATGTATAAGATTTAAGGAATGAAATTGTAAAAAAAGGAATAAACAAATTAAAATTAAGAGATGGATAAAAAAAAGCAAAAACTTGTGTGCACCCGGGTGCATGGCGGCCTTTAGAATTTTGTATTAAATTATATATCCTTTAATATAAAGATGTGCACCCTTTATTTTTTTAAAAAAAATTAAAAAAATAATGAAAAGTGTATACCCTTTAAAACAAAGTGGTGTACCCTTATTAATTAAAGTTAATATCCTTCAGAACAAAACAATGTACCCTTACCCATATATTAAATTCTAAAGGCATACGATGTGTCCCCGAAACATGCAAGACTAACTCATTATATATAAGATGTCATGAACGAAATTATAATGGATAATGTCCCAAGACTAACTCATTATATATAAGATGTCATGAACGGAATAATAACGGATGAATAGACAAATTAGAATTAATGAGAGAATCTCAAATCTCAAATTTTATAAAGAACAAAATAAAAAAGAAAGAGATCCACAATCACAGTTTGAGAAAGAAAGATTTTTAAAAAAAAAAATAGATTAAGAAATCAAGATTTATCTTATTAATATATATATATATATATATATATATATATATATATATAATAATAATAATAATAATAATAAGATTTACGGGGCTACGCACTCACAAATATTTATTTGTACCACTTTTAAGGTGCTGAGTTGGCGAGAAGGTGCTGAGTTTGCAGTGCGAGAGAAGGTGCGGAGTTAGCAGTGCAAAAGAATGTACAGAGTTAGAGAATATTGCAAAGGTGCGTTGTTGTAATGTTGAACTTGAGAATTCAAAATAGATGTCTCAGAAAAAAGGAGTTATTCTCTCTCCATGGGAAAATGAGATCACTACCTAGGAAATTGCACTTAATCCCTCCTTTATATATAAAGGGGACGGCTATTTGCACCCCCGATTTTACTATTCGTACCCCGTAAATAAGAAAGACAAAAATATTAATAAGACAAAAATATCCTTACAAAATTAATAAGATTTCAACTATATATTCCATCACAGATTTTTAACACACCCCGTGAACCCTAACTATCTAAAGGTTAAACAGTGTATCAATTAAATTTTAATTCTTAAATTCATAATGTAATGGATTATCCAGAAAGAAAAGTGTATACTCCATACGACATCTTGTGCAAAATTTTCAAGAAACAAATATATATTTACGACATGGTATGGATGATGATACACGTTCGCTTTCTGTACCCGAACAACCACTAATTAGTGTTCGGTTAGTGGAACTGTGCATGAAGACAATGTTCCCCAAAGTTTTAAATCTCCACCCGAGGCCTTGGAAGTTTCCGCGGAAATCTGCACCTTTTCCATCACATTCTCTTCCCCCTCTCTCATTCACTCATACTCTGTCTCTCTCTCTATCTCATACACACTCTCTCTCTCTCTCTCTCTCTCTCATACACACACTCTCTCTCTCTATTTATTAGATATGGCAAATTTAAGGTTTTGCTTATGGCAGCTCACTCTTGTGCATGTGCTCAATTTGATTTCGACCTCTCACTGGCTTGACGTCTCCAGACAGCGCCGCCTCTTACCCGGTCTCAGCCGCCCATGGTTGTTTCTTCCTTTATTCTCTCTCTATTGGCCCTCGCCAATCACTGAGTATCACTTTGCAACTCACGATCGATCATCGATGATGGATTGAAAATCAACTTATTAGATCAAGGCTGCCTTTTGGAAGGAAGAATGGTGAAGTTGCTGCAAAACTAATTAGCATAATAAAAAAGGCTTAAAATTTCATGACAGTGTTCAACATTGTAGATGTTCATCTATTCATCCTTCGAGAAAGTTTCTACGTTTGTTCAGTGGTGTGAGGAGGATGTTAGAGAAACATCGTGAGATTCTTCACAGGATAACATAGGGCATCATCCAGGAGAGAACCAATAGTGGGTGTCCCTCCACCACTTGACTCATTTTTAATCTGTACAAAAGTAAATCATAGAAGGATATTTGAGTGAAAGGATAGGGAGGTAAAAAATGGGGTATATTTAGTAAAATATATGTATGTTTTTAAATTATATCGGGTTATATTTAGTAATAGGGGTACGAATAGTAAAATTAGGGGTACAAATAGCCTTCCCCATATATAAAACTTGCTTGACAGATAGTCTTTTATTAAAAAAAAATAATATTTTTTGATCTAATGCTTAAATTAAAAGAGAATTGATCTAACAATCAAAATTCACTTGAGTCATGTGTGAACCAGGGTCAGCTAAGTAAAACCCCTTATTTCTTGAACTTTTCTTGAACTTTCGTAAAATATTTTAATGGAACAATCATCTACCGCACACGTGTCAATTAGTTCAACTAGGGATGAACTGATTTGAGGATACAAGTCATACATATTCACATTCCTTCAAACTTTCCTTCTCCCAAAATCCTTAAATCAATGAGTTAAAATCATTTTTCGTCCCATAACAATATGAAATTTTGATTCTATCCCAAAAAAAATATCATTTTCAATTTAGTCCCATAACTTTCTATATTGGCCAATTTTGGTCCCAAAATCACCGGAATTCAGCACGTGCGCCTCACGTGACCCCTCAATTTGGGGCTTTCCGTCAATTTGGGACCAAAATCGGTCAATATTGAGAGTTACGGGACTAAATTGAAAATGATATCTTTTTTGAGATATAATCAAAAATTTCATATTGTTATGGGACGAAAAATAATTTTAATTTAATAGTTGAACCCTAAAAATATACTACCTACGATTTTTTTATAAAATATTAGTAACTTCTATTTATTCCATTACCTTTGATGTTTTATCATTTTTTAATATATAAAATTAAATTATATAGGATATATACCCTATGAAATCATGTCAAGATTTGAAATTGGAGATTAAAACTTAAATTAATATGAGAGATGAATTTTGTACTATGAGAACATAATTTTTGTATTATATTATTATTTAGATTATATTATATGAGATGAATATTTTTTAAATACTAAAAATTAAAGAATAGTTTATATATATATATATATATATATATATATATATATATATATATATATATATGAAAATTTTCATGTAAGGATCCAATTTTTAAGTTAGGTCTCAATTTTAGTTTTCATTTAAGAAATGTCTAATTTCAAGGTTCAATTTTACTTTTTTTCTCAAATTAAGGTCTGTTGTAATTTTATTTTTTTCGAATTGAATACATTTTATAAATTAATATAAGATATTAATAAAAATAACATATTTAATTTTATGATTTGATTTGAAGGTGTATAATAATATTTTTAAATTATTTTGTATGACTTGAAATGAAAATATAAATTTCATGGTAAGTCTTAAAATGATAAAAAAATAACAAATATAAAAAATCAGGCCTTAATTTGAGAAAAGAAACTAAATTTATATTTTAATTTGAAACATTTATAAAATTGGGTCTTATTTTAAGACCTAAACTAAAAATCAAGTAGTCATAATATATATATATATATATATATATATATATATATATATATATATAAATTGTGCTAAGAATTTAAATAAAAAATTAAATGGAGTTTAAATCACTTTTGGTCCCATAACAATATATATTTTTGATTTTGTCCCAAAAAAGATATCATTTTCAATTTAGTCCCGTAACTCTCAATATTGGCCGATTTTCGTCCCAAATCGCCGGAAAGCCCCAAATTGAGGGGTCACGTGAGGCGCACGTGCTGAATTCCGGTGATTTTGGGACCAAAATTGGTCAATATAGAAAGTTATGGGACTAAATTGAAAATGATATCTTTTTTGAGACAGAATCAAAAATTTCATATTGTTATGGGACGAAAAATGATTTTAAATCGCAAAAATCATTTCACCCGATCAAATCCACTTCCGAAAATCGCACAATCACACTCCACCCAAATGATTCACGTGATAGATTGAAGAATACAATCGGATTTCTGGAATTTCAATGGACGTTAAAGGGTGAAAGGGGTTAATTGGTTCTCTGTTGGCACACATAACTGGTTGAATCAACCCTAATATCCTTTCGTTCAAATTTAATCCCTGAACCCATACCACTTCCTCATCAAATTCATGAAAGGAAAGACTTTCAATTAACGATTTGAGCAGTCGTCCGGCGGGTATAGTCATGGTATCGATTTGGTCGCCGGAACTCTTCGTCGTGAATCTCCTCGTCCCCGTACGCGTTCCTCCCGCAACCATCGACGACTTTCTGACAGCAGTCGACGGCTGGATGTGAGCAAGCATGCAATAGCCATGGCGGTCGACACGGTGTCATTCGTTGAGACGGCTCTGGCCGCGACTCAAGCGGCAGCTCAGGTGGTTAGATTGACCAGTGGCGATGGGAGCGGGAGGGGTGCGTCGAATGTCGGTGGTGATTGGAGGTCCGCGTGGTCTGCTGTCAAAATTCAATCGGCTTCTCTTACTTTTTTTTTTTTGGTTGGTAATTAGTTTCGATTTGGGGGAAATCACTTCCTTCTCTTACCTTTTTTTTTTTTTTTTGGAATCCTTATTCACCCACATTCTATTGTCTATAAATCAATTTAAATCATAAACCATAGATTTGCTTCCATTTTTTCTTTCTTGTTCTGATTTGATTTCTTTTTATTAATTAATTATTTTTAGTGGATTGGATAAATCAAGAAGAACCCAATATCCCAATAGATAGCAATGTGAATCACATTCATACTATTTTGGGTCATTTGTGAATTTCTTGGGCTCTATCTTCATTTTTCTTGGTGTGTACAAATTGTTGCTTATCTACTTAACTGAAACTTGCTTTCTTTCTGTTGGTTCTATGTCATCTAAGTATCAAATCCAGACAAATGGTGCAGTTACTCTAAGATTTCAGATTTAGATTCATAAATATGATAAAAATAAATTTAGTAAATTTCATTATCAAACTGCATTTGTTCTTGAGTATCTGCAGTGCAAAGGCCAGCAAGTTCAAATAGAAGATGCAAGACTAATGAACATAGCCGATGAGTAATGTGATTATTACTTTGTAGTTTAATCTCTGGAAAAAAATTGAATTGAAATTGTGTAATTTTATTATTATTTTTTCATTTTTTTTGTGGATTTAACATTTTTCATCCAAAAACTTACCGATGGGACCAAAAAAAAGATTAGGGACCAAAAGTGAAATATGACTTTTCGTATGTGACCACAAGTACATTTTTCCCTATCATTTTTTATTAAGAATGTTATATCCATCTCACAAGTTTAGGGTTTTTAATTAAATTGATGAGAATATTAGTTTAAGTTTTATTCCATCAACACGTGAATAATTGAAAATTAGTTGGTCGAATATTATCATGATAACCTAATTTGATAAAAGGTGTAGCATTTATTTTATTCTTGAAATATAATGTTTGCACTTTCCATTTATTTATTTTATTCTTAGTTGGAAGAATATTATGAGGATAACCCTAACAGGATAACCCTAATGTTTATATATATAGTATATACTAATTATGAATATGGAGGATGATATTGGGAGGAGGGAAGAAGATGGGCTTGAATGTTGGGTGCAATTATGAAGCAGTAATGAAGGCAGGTTGGGTTTTGCGTGGATGCCACAACGATGTCTTGGGAATGCGGAAGGCTCTGTCTGAGAGGTTCGGCGAGGAGATGTTTTCTTTTTCTTCTTCGCCGCACACGGGACTAAGTCCCCATCTAGTCATCGAATCAAATACGAGGCCATTACAACTTCTGATAAAAATATGCTTACCACTAAGTGATGTCAGTTTACATACTTGGTTACTAATTGCATCCATGCATATTATTATGGAGTACTAAAATAAAAATCTGTCATTAGGTTTCGATTTCAGGCACATGGTCGATCGTGTACGTAGAGGGGAGTCATTCACGATCATGTCAGATCACGGTGCTTTTGTTCGGGTCTGATGCGAGATTAACTCTAACTGCCGATCGTCTCCCCAAACTGTTGAAGCCTGATCAGGGTATTCTACTGAGCGGGTGCCAGCTCGATGAACTGTGCAATGAGGCTCGAGATGGTTCAGCTGGTTTATTTACCACTGCCGTTTTGAACATTGTCAACAAAAAATTGTTGTGCTATAAGTTTGTTGTATTTTAAAAGGTACAACATTGGTGAGACTGTCTCACAACTTTTTACATGTGCATTAAGGAGTAATATTATTTAATGTGTAGTGTGTAGTTGTATTAATGTGGTTGTGGATCCCATATTTTAGTTGTATTCGTGGGTGTGTGGGTCTATGTGTGTAAAAAAGAAAAAAAAAAAGACTCTCTGAGCGGACACCCAAAATGAAAAAAAAGAGCATTTTCAAGAGGATAGAGGAAGTATTACTTTTAATTAAAAATATTTTCACTTTTAATTTTTTTAAATGTTATCTCTTTTCATTTTTATTATAAATTGTGAGTAGTGCTATTGTACCTTCTATATATATATATATTAATCGGGCCGGCTATTCGCACCTCCAATTTTACTAAATGCATCCCACAAATAGATATGACATTAATATCCATAATTTATAAGACATAAATACCTTGTGTAAATTATAAATTAAAATTTCAACTATTCTTATCCCAAAATTTACTAAATATACCTCACCCCATAAACCCTAGTACGTGAACTCTATATTGTAATTTAATTTTAATTTTTAACATCTTAATGGATCGAGAAATTAACAAGAAAAAGAAGGATAAAAATAATGTAAGCACGTACTTCTTCATAATCGGTTAATTTTTGTTGGATTTATATACATTTAAATAAATTTATATAACTTTTGATATTTGGTAAACATACAACATGTTCGCTACCTGTAACCGAACGAATACCCATTGTTCGCTGGCTATGACCGAACGCAATTCTGGAAATTTAAACTGTACAAAGAACATGAAAGCAATCATTTAACAACTGTAAAGTAACACAAAATAAACCAACTCAAAAAAATTTACTTATTCTAATTTATTGAAAGAAACAAGTAAAATGTAAGAAGTAAAAAAAAAAAAAAATAAAGGCAATGCATTCCCAACAAAGTCAAATAGCAATTGATATGTTAAATTAATCACAGCAGCAGTACTTGTGTTCACATTTTAAGTACATCGCCTATTGATCTCAGAAGCCCGGCGCTAAATCGGTTTCAGACTTCATCATCTCGATTTCTCGCCTTATAATCTCACGTAATTCCTCCTCTTCTCATTTGTTACTTTTAGCCATTCAACGCCAAATCTTGAGAGCAATTTTTAACTCTATCTTTAACCGCAAATATTATTGACGGCCGAAGAATAATATCTAGATGAAGAAATATTTGATAGGAGTACACTTCTCCGAAGAACAATGGCGGATCTTCCATTTATTTTATTCCTTGCGTGAGTTCTAGACATGTATTGTGTTCTACTTATAAATTGTATTCTTAATTAAAGAAGGGTAAGAATGTCATAAACAGGGTATGTTTAGCAACATATATGTATATAATACAAATTATACTGGAGTGTATCAAGTAAATGAGGGTACATTTAGTAAAATTGGGGTGCGAATAGCCGCCCCATATTAATATCAGAACCAAATATTGAAAACGGGTCACGTATATATAAAAAAATTGAGAATTCGGCCATTTTATTCCTCATTCCTAAAATTTGATAATTTTTTAGCGCATCCCTTCCACCTCCACCCCGCAGTCTCTCTCTTCTTCACTCTCTAATCGTCACTGCCACCTCCGTCTCATTCTTCTCCATGCTCTGATCATCACCGTCATTATCGTCCCCTCCACCTTCCACCGCAGTGATGCCGTGCTGATCTACATTGTTACTGTTGAATCGGTATTCTTACAAAAACCAATGTTTCAGTAAAAAGTAGAAAGTGATGTTCTCACACAAACGTGTTAGAACATGAAACATAATTTAAAGCGGAAGATAACTGAAAGGATTGTTTAAAAACGTCGGGATGACTTCGTCAATCCCTCGAAACTATTCATTTAGCAGATCACAGTATCACATACTCCATCTTAATACTTTCACTCTAAAGACGTTCCAGCCTTACGAACTTTTTTCTACTTAGACATCCTATCTAAGCAGACCCTATTTCACTGAAATAGACACTCTCGTGTACTCTTTACAAAACTCGGAAAACACAACAGATAGGAGAGGTTGACTTTCTCTCCAACAAAAGATAACTTAAATAGATGTGACAACATCTTTCAACATTTAACACAGGGGCTGATTTCTTCCATTTACGTTGCTGCAAAATATTTGGTTACCATATTATGAATGGTAATTGAAACTTGATTTCCTCCCTTCAATCTTGATTAATTCCACCGAAATTGACTTTCCATGTAAATAGAACTTCACTCCTCAAAATTGATATTCTACATAAACAAAATTACAGCCCATTAAATATGTTCTAATCATGCCACAATTAAATACTCTACAATCTCCCCCTTGGCATGTGGAACATAATTAGTATCAAAAATAAAAATTTCAAGAATCTCCCCCTTGGCATGTGGGAACATAAGTTATGAAAAATAAAATATATTTTCAATAATCTCCCCTTTAGCGTTTGAATCAAACACTAACAGTTGGTGAAGCATAATTCATTCCAGCTCACAAATACAAAAAATCACATTCCTAAAAACTGAATAGAGGTTAGAATATAGGGATCAAAATATGAAAATGTGATTGCAATTCAAGAACATAATCCGTGTTCATATATATAACTCCTCTTAACTCTGTCTCCTTCTCATATAGCTTGGAAGGAGAGGTTTTAAACCTCCTCTAATAAACCTGAATCACTTTCACTCCTGCTGTATCCTTCTTCTCATCCTTCCCTACATCTTCCCCACCCAATCTTTCTTCTTTATCCTTGTTCTGTTGCTTTGGGACTGGAACTACCGACGCTTTGGGACTTCGTTGCTCTTCTTCTGTTGGCTGGAAGCTCCCCCATTTCAGGTTGCACCTTCATGATGAATGAAAAATTCCCTCTTTATGCTAAAAACACACAATTTAACTTTGATTTACTCATAAAACTTGTAATACTAAAGCAGTTCCTGTTAAGGACAAAAAGAAATGCAATATAATGAAATATCATATATTTCAATATTCTTAAGATTAATCACATTGATAATAACGTCCATTCATGTGACCAACTAAACAAGTAGGTCTAAAAGCAAAAACAAAGGAACAATCTAGTACCTTCAAGAAGGGAACAGGAAAATCTCACCTGCTTTTGCTTTTGCTTTTCACTCTTGCTGCACTTTCCGTCACATTGGTAACGTTCCTCAAACTTCCCATGCCTGCTGCAATCCAACCAGGTTCCGCCACCCTCAATGTCTCTTCCGCCCAGTATTACACTGTCATCCCACTACCCCAACGGCCATGACATGACTACAATGAACAATAAACCCTTGAATTATGTTTCAAGGCAGCATACCTAACCTGTGCTACCTCTTCTACATCTTGGCATCGTAATTGTTATACCCCTGGACTTAGCATCTATAGTTTCTTAACTTGAAACAAATAAAAGAACAAAATCAACTCTGACTTTAACAAACACTTGTAAAATGTTCATATCAATATATATCACACACGACAAAATTAGCCACAACAAGAAAAACTTAAAGAAAAATACAACAGCCTAATAAATAATGAACAAAGAAATATAAAACCAATTTTAAATCTCGACACTCAAGCTACCAAATTTAAGAGGGAGTCCCTAAATATATATATTTATGCACACACTTAAGACAACGAAACAAGTGAATATCGAAACTTAGGGAAAAAGAAAACAGAGTCGAAAGAGCATAAAATCAACAAATCAAATCAGAATCAGGACTAGGTATAAAAAACTAGATTGAGGAAGTTTGGATGTTTACTTAGGAGATTGTATTTATCAGGATGGTAAACTTGAGCCCATTGGCAATAAGCTCTTCGGATTCTTCATCAGATGCTTCCGGCGATACGACATCTGTATCATAAATCGTATTCATCAGATGCTTCGGAATTCTTCAATCCAATATGAATTATGTTTAAGGCAGCTTCAATTTCTGTGACTTCGGCGGAGAGAATGGACTTCACTTCAATAGATACTGATTCTTGAAAAATGAAAAGGGGAAAGTAAATGCAGCATACATTAAAATGTAAATGGGGAAGTAAATGCCGAGTGGGTGTTGGTTTCATTTTTAATAATTCCGCCAAAATGGAAATGGAATGGAGGGAACTGTATTGAACAATAATAATTAAGTTGTCAATTTTTTCCTTTTTATTTAATTAAATATAACTTGTTTATTAATTATAAATATTGCTTAAATAATTAAAAAAATCGAAATTAAAATTTCATATAAATAAATAAAAATTTTCAAATTAATAGCAATGAAATTGTTTTTCATGATCAATAAAATTATTTTCATATCATAAATGTACTCAATAATGACATTTAACTATATACATTATTACATTATATTGGAATTATATAATGATTAGAGGTAGGGGTACGACATACCGAAAATTTTTTATTATACCAAATAATCGTACAATTCATATATAATCAAATCAAACAATAGCGTAAATTTTGTGAACATTTTCCTTATACAAAATTTATGAATATTAATTTTTAAATATGTAATGATTGTAAAAAAAAAAACTTTTAATCTTTTCTGATCCTTGATTTATTTTACCTTAGTACGTAATTTATAACTTATTTTGCATTTGTAATTCGTTTTCGTTTAAAGCGAAAAATTCTCCTATAATTGTTCATATATGTTATGTTATTGTATTTGTGGTTGATAATTTATATTCCTTACAGAAATTGGGCTTATTCTTTGAGTAAATTATTAGCCTTTTTATCTTTTTTATTTTTAACAAAATTCTCTTTTAAAGCCAAAAATTACCACGATTGTATGCACAACCAAGTAACCACACCAGTTTATATAAAAATATATACAATGAAAATAATTTAAATAGTTATAATGGGAATTTTATCAATTCAAGGCCTGAAAAATGAGTAACCTTTCAATTCGAGGCCTGAATTATTTTTTCTACCAATCCGGACCTAAAATACTCCCTCCACTTGGCCAAAGGTCACCGTTTGCTTTTTGCACGTGGATTAAGAAGTATTATTATTTTATGTAAAGTGAGTAGTTGTATTAGTAGTGAGTGGTGTGCCATATGTGGGACCTTTTTACTAAATAGGAAAAATGATGACGTTTGAATGAGACACCCAATATAGTAAAATGGTGACCTTTTCGGTGGGACGGAGGGAGTATGTAAAACTATAAATGCATGGCCTGAATTTATCAAATAATATTATCTCCTATTTTATCAATTGAGGGCCTAAATTTAGGTCCCACTTTGATAGTTATACATATTTCAGACCTCATATTGATATAAAAAATAATTCAGGCCATGAATTAATAGTTTACTCAATTTTAATTGATATTCCATGAAATTATTTTACATGACAACTTGTAAATAGGTGAGACAACTAATAAATAAGTAGATCTCACCATATTTTTTCAATTCACACGAGTTACACACATATTTAGTTTGTTGATTTTATTTACCGTAAATTATTTATTTAATTTAAGAGGAAGTATTGTGTGAATTTTATTACCCACACTGATATTTTTATTCAAAGAAGTATTAGTTCATCTCTTAAAAAAAATAAAAATTCATATACTAAAAAGTAATCAATAAACAAGGAAATGCAAAAAATATTAAAAGTGTAATTCTCTCATTCAAAAGAATAATTAGCTTATAAGGTGATTAATGTTTAATTCCGGTTAATAGTTATATGGTGATTAACATCACATTGAAACTTTTTATTAACAATGAAAAATCAATAATAAATAAAAAGTACTTTGCTTTCCTCATATATTGTACGCAATGATGTATATTACAACAATAAAATGTGCTTTTAGCTCTTTTTTTATATTAATTTAGGCTAATATGTTATTGAGAATGTACCTATTATTGCGGGACGGCTAATATATTTTATTAATATTTATGTATTATACTACTTCCTCTCTCCACTTACAAGGTATCAATTTTACTATTTTGGGCGTGCATTTTAAATGTATTCCTATTCTTTAGTTAGTAAAAAGGTACACACCATATGACCCACCATTTCCCTCTAATACAACTACCCACTACACATATAAAAATAATATTCCTTAATCTACGCATAAAAAACAAACGATTACATTCTAAGTGGTCAGAGGGAGAATTAATTTTTAGAGTTAATTTGAAAAATAATCATGAACTTTACTTTTATTACAAATTAATCATTACTTTTGAGAAATTTAAAAAAATAATATCACTTTTTAGCATTGTTGCAAAACACAATTAATTTGTAACTGAAAATGAGATTTTTTTAAAAAAAAAATTGGGCGTGTTTTGAAAATACTTATATTATACTCCATAGATATTATTTTTGAATTCCAAAATACTATGTATTATCATTTGACGCTTAGTAATAGAGTTGGTCTAATCTAACTATAATTAAATTGAGTTTTGTATTATGAAATATTCCCTCTGTCCAACAAAACTCTGCACACTGTCCTCATTTGTTTATCCCACAATATCATTCACACCCAAAAAATGAAAAATCATTTTATCCAACAACCTTAAAAGTTATTTTAATTTCAAATTTGCCACTCTTTTTTCACACACATACAATTACTTTATACTTTTTATTACCTAAAAATACTACAATACCCTCTAAAGTCAATAAAGTTGGTCAAAAAATGTAACTTTTTTAAACAACGTGGAACAGTAAACGTGAAGTGTATTGTGGGACGGAGGGAATAATATACTTCTACTGAGAGTATCATTATTATCACTCCACATATTACTAGTATTATTAATTAATTAATTGGTGATGATGCAAATATTAATAAAATACGATATGAAGTGGAGTACTACGAAGAATCAGCAAATATAATAAATATAACTCACCACGATTATCACTGTTAAATGGCGTCCATAGCCCATAGATGATGAGAATAGTTTATTCTAACAAATTATTCATCTTAATCCTAATTACCATAAAAAAATAAAGAAAAAAATTAATCAAAGTGAGAGATATGAAATAAGTACAAACCTTATCAGAAAACTAAGAGCTACAATCTATAGTAATCAACCCATCAAAGAGAGGTTGATAATAAGAAATTAAGTCAAAATTAAAACAAAAATGTAGATGAATACATGCACAGATATATACACACAAAAGAGGGAGCATTATGTGATGAGAAAAAGAGTGGGTTATCTGAGCGGGTAAACAAAATTCTGCCAAAATGTGAAACAAATTCGAAGAAGGAACCATTAATCTGCAGGTTATCTTAGAGGGAGAAATTTTGGAATTCTATTGTGAATGGAATTTGAAGAAGCCTAGACAAATTCAAGGAAGGAAACCCATGAATCTGCAGAGGTTGATTTAGAAGGAAGCCTTAAGTATTGTTTACGTCGAGCCAATTGGTATGAAGTTTTCAATTTTTATCGTTTGTATTTTTAATTCTGTGTGCATCAAGTGCCTGAGTAACCAACAGGATCGGACCGATCCCACCTAGATTTTCAATTTTACTGTATTTAATCAATCTTCATTCACCTGTCCTTTTCTTTCTGTCATATTAAAAGTTCTTCTCCTATTTGATTAACTTCGTGTGTGCTGCAACTCTTTAAGAGTTAAGGATATGAAATCCATGATTTGTCTCTGTTTCATTACTTCCGATTTACTTTAGATTTTTGGTTAACGATTTTGATTATTCAAATATTGTGGGATTAGTGTCTTAGTTACAATACTTATTGGTTGCTATGATGTCAAATTCACCGCTATAGTTACGATTCAATTTACGAGATGCACATATCGATAGTCTAAACTTGTTGGTGCCCTTACAGTATGAGTTAGGGGTATCAAATTTTTCATAAAGGGATTCATTGCAGTTTCTTTGATACTTCTTGTGTTGCTGTAAGTGTTCACCATTTTGATTATTGTAGGAATGATTCCATGGATTGTACCTCAAGATTTTTTAGCTTAAAATCATAAAATGTATTCTCTACTCTGAGTCATTTAATTCCAATATTATATAATCGAACTTGTAATTTTTTAACTAAAAACCAGGTAGTTGGTTCTATTCCATGATATATGAAATCATGTAAAGAAATAGAAACTTGATGGAGAATTATGAGCAATTCATATTCATAACCAATTATATATAGATAGCTTTTGGACTAGTTTGATAATTAACAGTGAGTTAGAGAATCCAATCAATACATTTACCCACATTTATAACACATGAGTAGTGACTTTATCAGGAATCTTTGCTTATGTTCCATTTGGTCCTTGTTTATGAATGGAGCAATATTGCTATGTCATTGTTCAGCCAATCACTCAAGTTGATGTGAGTTGTTTTTGGTTGGATTAATGGAGCACTTTAATTTGAAATACCTATAATCTGTCAACTGGTTTTAGTCAATTAAATTATTCAAATCTTTATATGGTGACCTTAATTTGGATGAATCATTAATAACACTGCTTTACTGTCTTTGATATTTTCATGCGTATAGAAGCTCTCTAAATTATCGTACTGTCCATTAATATTGTGATTTTTTGTTTACGATGACTGAAAAACATTGTAGCATGTTATAAGCCTTCATTTTTGTCTAAAATAGATAGCTAGCTGCCATAGTATAATTTGAGGCTATGCATCTCAATTTGCTGGAGCATTTCACCAATGAAACCATGTATTGTATCTGTAAATTTCAAACTGCAAAGGATGACTAGTTACATCTCTATGTTAACAGTTGTATCGTAGTTTTAGTTCATTCATATTTAGCTAGGACATTGATTTTGGAATTCTTTTTCACTTTTAGTTAGTCTATAAACTCACTTTTCACTACGTGGAACGTTGATTTGTATGCCGAATATGATGCAGGAACTAAGTCTACAAACTTGTTGCTGCTAACTTTAAGAATATCGTAAATCGAGATGGAAGAATACAAGGGTCAGAGGTTGAAAAGGATCGAAGAAAACAAAAGAAAAATGGAAGAGTTAGGGATTAAGCCCATTGCCTATGCAGCGGCACAATTAATGGCTCCCAAGAGACAAAATATCAATAAAATAAAAAAGATCTATCAAAGGATGTTGAGTACTGATGAGCGTTTTCTCAACACACAAAATAATCCTCAAGTATAAGGATATCAATTGTAGTCTCGAAAGGTGACCAAGTGAATATCGAACCCAAGGGACGGCGTATTATCAATTTAATTATTTACTAAATTAATTAAGACAAGTGTGGCAATATAGTTTGAGGTTTAGAATTATTAAACTAATAAACAAGTAATTAAAATAACAAATAAAATAAATATCACTTGAAGAATACGAAAGTGGATCAAGTAGGAGAATAGGTAGCTCTATGATAATTCAGTTTCACTACTTAACTTCTCTTTCATGTGTCAATGTCCTACTCTGCCTTGTGGAATATGGACTCATCACTAAACCATGCATATCTACTCTATAGACACAAGCAAACATGCGTATAACACGTGTGAATAACCTCGGAGCAAGAGATATAATTCCACCCCCTTTCTAGGTACTATCAGTATCAATTATTTCCCCCTAGGATTGGTACTCTAACCCGATATGATCTCCCTTTGTAGGTACTATGAAGTTATCCTCTTTATCCTACTTAATAATCCGAATTCAATTCAATTAAAGTATTCATATATGATAGTTCTAATGAAGATTCGGAGTCCCCTCACTTAGAATCATAACATGGAATCCTGTTCAGCGGTGAACGCACTCAATCTACAACCAAGATATATATATTCAGACTCTATATACCAATTGAAGATGCACAAAACGACCGTGAATATGGATTAAGAAAGCACAATCATATATAAAATAAATCCACAAGTAGTGTTGTACGGAGTATACACACGGAAGTTCAATTAACTAGATAAAACCTTCACAACCCTAGTTCTACCAAAAAGGCTCTAGTCCATGGTGTTGTAGGAAACACACATGGGTGTTGGATAGATCTTACCCGGATGTCCGGAAAATATAAGATAAATTAGGAAACGAATAAACCCTTGATATGGCATCTTCATGCCCTTCTCCATCTTGAATCCTCCTATTGGTTCTCCTCTTGATTCCACAAACGAATCTTCAAAGTGATGGATGGATGGAGGAAAGGAAGTGAATGATGGATGGGGGGTGATCCCCCCTTGTGGGGTGTTGTATGGTTGTGGCCTCTCCTCGGTGATTGGTGACGTTTTTCTTGACTGCATGAGCCTCCTTTTATACTTGTAATCACGTCTCTAGGGCTTGGAATGGGCTTTTCAAGTAATCCCACGCGTTTTGGCCTCGAAAATACGGATTTGGTAAGTTTCTGAAGCGTAGGTTCGACCTCGTCAAACAGGTCGAACCACTTGCCACAGGTCGAACCACAGGTCGAACCCTGCTACTGGATTTGCGCAGTCTCTCCGTTTCGCATATAACTTTCACATCCGACCTCCGAATTGAGTGATTTTTGTGCTCACGCGATCCTATATTCCTTGGATTTCTATTCATATAAAGAAATCACAAGAACTCTAAGAGTTGAATATGTAACAAGCCATGGAAAGTAGCACTGCAATTCTGTTCGGCACAGCTCGCGCGGCGTCACCACTTTGCTCATAACTTCCTCGTTCGGACTCCGAATGGGATGTTCTTTACGTCAAAACGACCCTCTCTTCAGTGGCTTTCCAACCATGTATCACACTTCCCATTCAGAGCTCCAAATCAATACAGAATAATTACACAAGTTGGATGTGCGTTTATCAGCATTCTTGCACAAATTGCACCTTTTCTCAAACTTGGCTCTTTTGATCATTTTTCCACCTAAAACACAACAAAACACCTCAAGTGCACCTTTTTCTCACATATAAGATATTTGTGCTCATATAAGACTACAATATCAATCAAAAAGGTGTTAAATTAGATATTAAAACACGCTTATTTTCACTCTCATCAAACCCCCAAACTTACCCGTTGCTCGTCCCGAGGCAACAAAATAAAAATAAAGTGTGAGAGAGAGTAAGAAAATTAGCGGGGAAACAAGGACTATGATCAATACCCCATTCAAAATACAATTGTCCTCAACTTAGGTCATGCAACTCTCATTATATGTAATAATCAATTCAAAGCATACAAGTTAAGACAATCACCACCAATTCAAATGCTCCATCAACATGTCCTCACGGGAAGTATATATCACTAGCACTCAAGTGTAAAAATGTACACTTATGGGTTAAGGTGTTTACGCTCAGATTCAATTCAAATGCATGCGTAACCATAAGCCTGCTAAACGTCTCAAACTCTCCACCACTAAAAAGTATGATTTGACAATGGGATCAAAAAGGACTTTTCTTTTGGATGTAATGTTGGCTCTTTGGTTAAGGTAGGAAATATATGGACAATGTGACTCAAATAGTGGAGAACTAAAGCTGATTGATCACTTCAACTTTCATCCTCTCTTCCTTTTCAATGCAGATGATTTTCATTCCTTCTTCACCTTCAAGCACAATTATTTTTCTTTTCTCAAGCTCATCCGTTTTTTCCTTCTCTTTTTCTGCTTCTTCTCTTGAGGTACCAGTTTCGGGCACTACCTCACGCATCCTCCATAGGGTACTAGATTTAAGCACTACCCTAGGGTATTTGATTCAATGGAGTACTAGATTTAAGCACTACTCCATGCTTCTCCTTAAATGCATTATCAAAATCCATCACTAATTCAATACCAATTTCATTCCTTCCCAAGCTATTCGTTATCAAGCTCTATCAACACACTTTGAAAAGCCATTATTTCTCCACTAATAAGACAATCAAGGCTCAAAAAAATTAAGATGCTCAAAGTGGTTATTTCACGTAGGCTGCCAAAGAATGAGGTTTTTAGGCTCAACGGGGCTAACTACGGATAAACAATCATATGGTATAGGGAATTATTTGGCTAAGTGACTTATAAATTCAAAGATGGCCTAAAATCATCTCCCATTATCTATCACACATGTAGTTTCAAGTAAGACAAGAGGCAAGTTCTAGAATACACACACAAGAACGATACTCACCAGAAAAGAAATATCATGTGATTATGTAACATGATAAACAAGGCTCAAAATCTCACATGGGTATTTAACAAGTAACAGAGCACCTTTCATGGTAAGCAATATCCCACAAGTACACATAGAACTTCATATCACAATATAACTTAAGTACACTTCCTTCATCAATTTCAAGAGCATATGAATTTCAAATATAAGCTCATATGGATCACCACCAAAAACTCAATCCTTCACTCCATGAATTATAAGCACACATAAAAATTAGAAAAAGGAAACGAGGGCACCTGATTTTTTTTCAACGTACGCACGAGCTCCGCGAGTCAAAGCCTCAATGTAGAACTCGTCTTGCCACCTAGTTGTCCTTTTCTATCATCAAAGCTCAAGCATACTCATCATCACAGGATTCATCAATAATAAAATAGGAGAACTATAAGAAAGAATTAATTGACTATGTAATCGACTCCACACACTAGAAACTCCACTGAACACTAGGCAAATTGCAAAAAATCGACACATCAAAACCGATTAAAGTTTCAACATACCGCAAAAAATCAACTCCCCTAGCAAACATTACAAAGAAAAGATTATACTCTTGGTGCTTCAATGAGGTAAGTACATCACACCCCCCCAAACTTAGTAAAAAGTAAGTCGAAACTAAGTTTGAAAAGAGATGTAATTGCCGATTGGTAAGCACCTCAAATACAAAAATTTCTTACGCACACGAAAGAAATAAAGCAATAAAATAGAAAGGCAAGCCCCAAACAGGCGCTCATGTTTAATGTCGTAGAGTCACGATGGATTACCACTTTGAACTACTGATCACAGGACGGTCTTGTCGCATCCTCACCTTCAAGTACTTTCTTTCCCTCTTCTTGTCTACACTCAACACCTCACCTTTCTTGGTCACAAAAATATGATCATTGAAATTTTCTTCCTCCCATAGCTGTCTAGACACCCCCTTGTCAATCTTCCACTTAAATTCAGAATCATCTGCCTTAGAAAAATCAAGATTAAACAAGTTAGAAACCACATCTATGCTTTCGCACGATTGAGTCTCCATGGGCATCTTCATTGCACGATCAAGAGAGAAAACCACATCTTCATTATCCATTCGCAGTCTAAGCTGTCCTTCCTTAACATCTATCATAGCTCTAGCTGTGGCAAGGAACGGTCATCCCAAAATAAGAAGAATGTCACTCTTATCATCTTCCATCTCAAGTACAAGAAAATCCACGGGAAAAACTAACTTATCCACTCTCACTAAAACATCTTCAATTAAACCCTTCGGACAAGTCATAAATCTATCCGCCAATTGAAGAGCAATATTCGTGGGAGTTAACTCCCCCAAACCAAGCCTTTTAAATATGGACAAAGGCATCAAGTTAACGCTTGCCCCCAAATCACACAAGGCTTTATGTGCCGACCCTTTTCCAATGTCACAAAGAATGGTGAAGCTTCCCGGAACTTTTAACTTTGCAGGTAGCTTCCTTTGAAGGATCGAGCTGCAATTCTCTGATAGGTTCACCGTCTCCACTCCGTTCAAGCTTCTCTTCTTTGATATAATATTCTTGAGGAATCGGGCATAGAATGGCATCTCCATGATTGCTTCAGAGAAAGGAATGTTCAAACTTACTTTGCTCATGACATCGTGAAACCTCTTGAACTTTTCTTCCAATCCCTTCTCTGCCAATCTCGAAGGAAACGGAGGAGGATCTTGGTCTTTGGTCTTCCCCATTCATCACGTTCAACCTCCTTCGCTTTATCCTTCTTGGCTCTCAATCTCTTTGCTTCTTCCCACTTCTTCTCCATTGTAAGCTCAGTATTCTGCTCATGTAATGGTACTGGAGTAGCATCAACATCATGCGGAACATTTGGCGCAGAAACGGGCAACTTCTGGATGGGTTCGACCAGGGTTCGACCTGTGAAACAGGTCGAACCAAGCACGCACTGGTCGAACCTACCTTCTGGACAATGGCTCTTTTTTTGAATTTGAGGTTCGACCTAGGTTCGACCTGTTTGAGAGGTCGAACTAGGTACGTAATAGCCGAACCTATCTCCTGGAAGACTGTTCTCTTTCTGCTCTTGAGGTTCGACTAGGGTTCGACCAGTGTTAGAGGTTGAACCACTGCCCCCTAGGTCGATCTACCTCACTGTATTGTTTATATCCTCCGGTTCGACCTGGGTTCGACATGCTGGGTTGGTCGAACCATTACGGTCGTGGTCGAACCGTTGCTGTGAAAAAACAGAGCACTCCGGATGAAGAGGTTCGACCATGGTTCGACCTGCAGTGAGCGTTTTCTAAGGCAGGTGACACTGAATTTAAGTGGACGATTGACAAGGGGGTGTCTAGACAGCAAAGGGAGGAAGAAAATTTCAATGATCATATTTTTGTAACCAAGAAAGGTGAGGTGTTGAGTGTAGACAAGAAGAGGGAAAGAAAGTACTTGAAGGTGAGGATGCGACAAGACCGTTCTGTGATCCAGTAGTTCAAAGTGGTAATCCGTCGTGACTCTCCGACGTTAAACATGACAAGAACTTGATGAGCGTTTTCTCAACACACAAAATAATCCTCAAGTATAAGGATATCAATTGTAGTCTCGAAAGGTGACCAAGTGAATATCGAACCCAAGGGACGGCGTATTATCAATTTAATTATTTACTAAATTAATTAAGACAAGTGTGGCAATATAGTTTGAGGTTTAGAATTATTAAACTAATAAACAAGTAATTAAAATAACAAATAAAATAAATATCACTTGAAGAATACGAAAGTGGATCAAGTAGGAGAATAGGTAGCTCTAGGATAATCCAGTTTCACTACTTAACTTCTCTTCCATGTGTCAATGTCCGACTCTGCCTTGTGGAATATGGACTCATCACTAAACCATGCATATCTACTCTATAGACACAAGTAAACATGCGTGTAACACGTGTGAATAACCTCGGAGCAAGAGACATAATTTCACCCCCCTTTCTAGGTACTATCAGTATCAATTATTTCCCCCTAGGATTGGTACTCTAACCCGATATGATCTCCCTTTATAGGTACTATGAAGTTATACTCTTTATCCTACTTATTAATCCGAATTCAATTCAATTAACAAGTATCTATATATGATAGTTCTAATAAGACTTCGGAATCCCTTCACTTAGAATCATAACATGGAACCCTGCTCAACAGTGAACGCACTCAACCAATAACCATGTCATGCATTCAGACTCTACACAAAGATTATTGATGCACAAAACGACTATGAGTATGGATTAAAAAGGCACAATCTTATATAAAATAAATCACAAGTAGTGTTGTACGGAGTATACACATGGAAGTTCAATTAACTAGATAAAACCTTCACAACCCTAGTTCTACCAAAAAGGCTCTAGCCCATGGTGTTTCGAAGAACAATCATGGGTGTTGGATAGATCTTACCCGGATGTCTGGAAAATACAAGATAAATTAGGAAACGAATAAACCCTTGATATGGCGTCTTCATGCCCTTCTCCATCTTGAATCCTCCTCTTGGTTCTCCTCTTGATTTTACAAACGAATCTTCAAAGTGATGGATGGATGGAGGAAAGGAAGTGAATGATGGATGGGGGGTGATCCCCCCTTGTGGGGTGTTGTATGGTTGTGGCCTCTCCTCGGTGATTGGTGACATTTTTCTTGACTGCATGAGCCTCCTTTTATACTTGTAATCACGTCTCTAGGGCTTGGAATGGGCTTTTCAAGTGATCCCACGCGTTTTGGCCTCGAAAATACGGATTTGGTAAGTTCCCGAAGCGCAGGTTCGACCTCGTCAAACAGGTCGAACCACTGGCCCCAGGTCGAACCACAGGTCGAACCCTGCTACTGGATTTGCGCAGTCTCTCCGTTTCACGTATAACTTTCACATCCGACCTCCGAATTGAGTATTTTTGCGCTCACGCGATCCTCTCTTCCTTGGCTTTCTATCCATATAAAGAAATCACAAGAACTCCAAGAGTTGAATATGTAACAGGCCATGGAAAGTAATACTGCAATTCTGTTCGGCACAGCTCGCGCGACGTCACCACTTTGCTCATAACTTCCTCGTTCGGACTCCGAATGGGATGTTCTTTACGCCAAAACGACCCTCTCTTCAGTGGCTTTCCAACCATGTATCACACTTTCCGTTCAGAGCTCCACATCAATACAGAATAATTACACAAGTTGGATGTGCGTTTATTAGCATTCTTGCATAAATTGCACCTTTTCTCAAACTTGGCTCTTTTGATCCTTTTTCCACCTAAAACACAACAAAACACCTCAAGTGCACCTTTTTCTCACATATAATGAATATAAGACATTTGTGCTCATATAAGACTACAATATCAATCAAAAAGGTGTTAAATTGGATATTAAAACACGCTTATTTTCACTCTCATCAAGTACCTTACTGAAGAAGAAGGTCCAATACATAAGTCAAATGATGATCAGGATAACAATGAGATTGTAAGAATAACTAGAAGTTTGTGCTCATTTCGTTCAAAGAAGGTTATGTGCATATACCTTATGAATTACTAAATTAGTATAGAAATTAGATACTTATTTAATTAATAATCATTAATCATGTTTCAGGTAATGGCAGACCAAGTAGGTGGTTATGTTGACAAACCTCAGTACTCCTCAATCTCAATGTCGACTATGATAAAAAGGCACTCTCAAGAATGTAAAAAGAAACAGTAGCGGGGAATGAAAAGAGCACAAAAAAATAAACTCCAACCTCAGTTGGTCAGATAGAGGATTCAACACGAAATGAAGAAGTGTTTTCACATGCAACTAAGAAGGTTACGTACATATTCCTTATGAATTAGTAAATTAGTATACTAACTTGATATTTAATTAATAATCATTACTTATGTTTCAGGTAATGGCAAACCAAGCAGGTAATTCTGTTGACAAACCTCAATCCTCCTCCATATCAATGTCAACTATGATACATATGCATTCTCAAGACTGTGAAAAGCAACATCAGCAGAGGAAAGGAAAAGGGCATAAAAAATTAGACTCCTGCCTCAGTTGTTCAGATAGAGGATTCAACGCGAAATAGAGATATGCTTTCCTGTGAACAATCTCTAAAAAGGACAAGTACAGGGGTGAGTCGACGAGAAAAGAAGATTGAAAAGAACAGCCCAAGAAGGAAGAGGCAGAATATGGTTGCACCTGGATCATTCAATGCCTATGTTAAGATAAAAGAAAATACTAAAATGAAAGAACAGTTATCAAAGGCTGCTTGTCTAGGGGACCCCATGCTACTAGGAGATAACTTATTTGTTGAACAACTGATGGAACATTCAAAAAGGAAACAAGGGAGATATTTTGAAGAACGGTTTTTTGCTTTAAATGGTGGTGATATGGGTGGTCCAATTGATGAAGATGAGGATTGTGAAAGCATAGACGGTTATGTTTTGGAAAACGAAATGGCATCACATCCAAAAGGGCAAGGAAGCAATCACTCTATAAACATAAATCCCACCAAAGAGCATCTTAGTGATGAATTTGGTAAGAACAGAAAATAGGTTATTATAATTTTAAATTATCTGTTAATATTTGCTACTTACATTTCTTGTAAATATATGTTAAATTAGTGGAATTAAGACTCGCAACATATTTTTTTAACTTTCTTTTGTCACTAATTCTAGTGATGCAGAAGAAAAAAAAAGAGGGCCAAGTCTTTGCAAATAGGTACATGGAAGGTCAATTGAGAATCACAGACTTATCATTTTGAATAGACTAGGTCAGCCAATTGGTTCGGATAAAAGAACTTTGGATGAATTAAGTCATTTCTTAGGATCACTAGCTCCTGAATCCGGTCTTGCACATCTAAATAAGATCAACTGGTACCAGGTTCCTAACAAGGATGAGATTTGGAATTATATAAAGGTATTAGCATTTTAAATTAACACAGTAGTATATATTCATTTGTTGTTATTTTACACTAATTTTCTATGTAGTTGAGTGTTTCTTGAGTATGCTGCCTGATCAAAATCCTTTAAACATGCTGTACTTTTTAACAAATCATATTAGCTTTACTTACCAAAGATGTAGATACATATCAAGAATACGTGCATTCTCTAACATCATGATTAATATCTTGCAGACCAAGTTTGTAAATAAGTATAAAAGTAAAAAGCTTCACTACAAGGCGTATACAAATCAGGCCGATAGATGGGCTAATCGCCCAGATTCGATTCCAGATGATCATTTTGAGGATTTAATCAAGTATTGGAACTTAAAAGTGATTCAGGTAAGTGTTGTGAGATATTGTTTACTGACATATATTACAATAGGATAAATAATCTCACATGCAGTTTCTTACACGGATTAAATTAATACCCATTATGTATAAAGTGTAATTGAGATTGCCTTTTATGTCGTAATTAATTAATTATCTTATACTTGGATTGAATAACATAAATAAATTATCACTGACAAGAGTTTAGAAGTTGAATATGTGGATCTTTAATCAATTCTAATAAAATGAGTAATAAATATATTTTATCATGAATAAAACTAGTGTAATAAGTAAGTAGTTATTGAAGAAGTTTTAGGTAGTGTAATAAGTATATCTTCCCCTTTGTGTTGCCCGTCCTCTTCTTCGAGTTCTTCGTGTAGAATTGACATGTTTTGAAAAAAATTATTTACTAGAATGACATGCAGGATCTTAGTGACAAGAAAAAAATTAGAGAAACTCAAAAGGACAGACACACTGCAGGTCCTATTTCTTTTGCGAGAAAGCGTCTTGAGCTGGTAATTATGAATTATATATGATTCTTATACCATATGAGCACTATTACCTAATTACATTAATAATAAATCTATTAGTTATATCTAGCTCAGTCTCTTCTTGATATATTAGGATTCATCATGTCATGAGGTGATTAGCCATAACTTGTAGTCGGGTTGACCAATTGAAGAATTTATCGAACCACAGGGAGGTCGATGCTAGCACTTAAGCGAGATCACATTTATCACGATTTTATAAAAATGAATCATAGATGGATGGTTGATTAAACAAGTAATTAAATGAAACCAATGAAAGTAGACAAGCAATTATCAAATGACAAGATTAAAATAATGAATGAGTGGTTTTCCAAATTGAGTAGAAGTGAGATTAACAATACTAATGAAGTGGTAACTCATGGACTCATGCATTAAACTCATATGTATCAAGGGTTAAGACTAAGGGCCAACACATATACCACCTAAACTTCCTCTCGAAATGAATAGGATGTAGATCATTTGCATAATCTCAAAATAGCTCAAAGGTTGGTTCTCAATTAAACTATTCCAACTAGGTACTAAGTTCAATTAAAGAATCCCTTCATATAATTAATTGACTTCTCAATCTAACTAATCACATGTTCTATCAAAGGGTTCTAAATAATAAAGGACTTCTCAATCACTTTACAATTTATAATGCACATGAGGTGTTTGATGAAATGATTCACTTGACTATCCTAAGCACATAATTGATTTCTCAATCTAATCATATAATTAGAACAATCAAACACACAAAACATCATAGATCTCAAGATATATAAGCACCAATGATAGAAAATCAAATATCCCCATCAACATATGAATTTAATTACATAGATCCACAAATTAACCAACAACCTTCATGTTGCTAATCTCACAAGGGAGATTAGCCTACAATCTTCATAAGATCCATAACATAGACATTAGAATTCTTACAAATCATGGTAAACTAAAGGATTAACACAAAATTGGAATGAAAACTCCCTTGGAAATGGATCCAATTGAATCTCCCTTCTTCCTTTGGTGATCACCCAATCTTCCTTGCTTCTTCACTTGATTTGGATGGAAGAAATTATGAAGAAATGATGTAGATCTAGAAATGGATGAATGGGATGAAGAATATGGTGTAAAATCAAAGGAAAGGTGTGTGAGGTGTGTGGGAACAGTAGAAAATTGGATCTCCCACAAAATATTGACTGGATTGGTATTTATACCCCATGGAGATCTTCTAGAAGAATTAGAAAAAATATCATGTTCTGGTGCCGACACGAGTCGTGCTGCGTAGCACGAGTCGAGTCATGTCAAGGTTACTTGGTCAACAATACTCAAAACGGCACACGAGTCGTGCTGCGTCGCACGACCAAAGGGTGGCCGTGTTGAATGTATAGATGTCGTCGCACGGCCACCGTTTACAGGCCCGTGTCTGGTACACGAGTCGTGTGATGCAACACGGGTCGAGCTCCGCAACACGGCCAAGTGCTGGTCATGTTAGATAAATAGATGTCGCCGCACGACCATTCTGGATAGGCCCGTGTCTGGTACACGGGCCATGTGCTGCAACACGAGTCATGTTGCCAGCACGGCCAGCCGTGTTCTTGCACTTTTGTTTCTTCTTCTTTGTTTGATCTCCCGTCTTCATTTTTACTCCATTTTCACCTGTTATACATATATTTAAAATCATTCTCACACATTCCATGAAAACACATAACACCACCAAAATACACAAAAATACAGATAAAACAATACGAAAAATACACACAAAAAGGCACTAAAATCTAGGTGAAAATAACGACAATCACACCCCCAAACTTAAAGTATTGTTCGTCCCCGAACAATGAAAATGATAAACCGAGGGAGGAGTTTTCACCTAGTAAAAAAACTAAACGAATACAAGTAATAACACATCATTAGCAACAAGAATTTCAAATCATGCTAAGCTATCCTACAACATTAGATTTATGATATGAGAAATTAACAAGTTCAATCAAAAGAGAATAAGGAGCAATATAGTCCCTTTTAGTCTAAGTCTCACATAAGTTTATCAATGCCACTCGACACTCTTTAAATAAGGTAAATCAACACTCTCAATCAATTGGTTCGAATCACCATACACTTGCTTGTAGACTCTATTCACAAACCACCAAAATTTTAATCAATGATCAAAAAGGTCTTTAATTAAGGATGTAATGATGGGCTCTTTGGTAGGGTAGGAAGAATATAGATAAAAGTGACTAAACGAGTGTAAGTAATCGAAGAGGTAGCTACTTTCTTCCATCCCTTCACATTCTTTTTCTTCCTTTCTTTTCTTTATTGATCACATGCACTAATCATCACTTCCTTGGATTTCTTGAGCTACTTATAGATTCATGCCTCTTTTCTTTGATTCTTAAGTACTTGAGCATATTATTGTTGCTTTGCTCATTTTCTTGTTTTGAAGTTGCATGTCCATTCTTTCTTGTGCTCTTTTCATCTTTTTTTTTTCTTACTTATTTGCCATTTCCTCTTTCTCTTTTGTTATCTCATCACACCTTTCTAGCCACCATCTTCTTTATTACTCACACAAAAGTTATATATCTTAGGCTCATGTGGGTAATTAAAGCTTGTAATGTGCTATCTTCACAATAACTAGGCTTATAGGCTCAAAGTGGTTGACTAGGGATGATTTTAAAGGTAAGGAAATATTTGGCAATGGCTATACATGACAAGGATGACCTTAAATCATTTCATCGATCTCCACTAATCGAATTCATTCCTAAAGTCTTTGAGCAAGTATTTAGTTTATCAAAACTCAACCGATCCACTCATGAAAAGATATACCATGTATACATGGTCGAGGCTCAAATTCTCACAAGTTTATGCTCGACTTAAAAGGACTTATTACAACATATTCATCTTTTAATTGAATTAGTTAAATAGAACATATTACAATTCGAAAGTGTAAAGTTCCTTAATCATTATTCGACATCACTTATCACCATAACGCATCATCACTCATATTCAAAATGACTCATAACCTCCCAAACAAACCACCAAGTCAAACCTCAACATGAATAATAAAAACAACAACACACAAACTTGAATAAACCAAAGACAACACAAAGACTAAACTAAAAGAAAAGACACAAAGAAAAATCACCCCATTCATGATCAATACACATCAAAATCATCTCAATCCTTAATTGAAAGAAAAGTACGAAATTAAACATCCCAAAACAAAACAATAAGAAGTCTCAAATCCAACATAAATTAAATCAACTAAAATAGATTAACTAATGAAGTGTCGAGCACTAAAAGTACTCCCTTAGTTATCCGGAGGAGGAGGGGGTTGATTTTGCCATGATCCCCAAGGGGTATAAGCACGAGGTGTGGTAGGGAACTGGAAATTAAACATCCTCGTGATCATCTCCTCTATATTGTTTGAGCATGATCGCGTATTCTCTTCATAGTACTCCTTACGACGCTGCCCCTCATGGATCTCTCTTATCATCGCACCCTGTCTCTGCTGCTCCTCTCGGAACTCTCTCATCTCATCTCCAAGCGCCTGCTGCGTCTGCCTGATCTCCCTGAGTTCGTTTTCCAGAAAATTCCATCTTGCATTCCCTTCTCTTGGTCCATCTCCTTCCTCTTGTTTGTCTTCTTCTTGTTCAAATGCTGGAGGCTCTGGTGCATGCTCTTCAAAATCCACCTGATGAGGTTGCTCTTCCTCTCCTACATCCATGTCCACTGGCTCAGCTCTCAAATTCCTTAGCTCAGGATTCTCATCTACTCTCATCTGTTGGAGTACTGCTTCCACTCCATCTCTATTCTCTCTGTAGAAAGCTCTCACAACTGCTGAGTGGTTGGGACTCGCCATTGCTAAATTCTGGTGCTTTCTTTGTCCTCGCAATGTGGTGAGCTCAGGAGCAGGTAGAGGAAATGGAGCTCCCTTATCTTGCTTCAAGCAGTACATGTTCCCTATGAATGATAGGAACTCCATCCTTGTGAGTTGATTATAAGTGAGCCCTTCACTAACCATCGAGTGTTGCATCCCTCTGAGGTCGATGCCTAACCCTTGAGCAATCATTGTCGCCATTCCTCCAATCATAATCCCTCGAGTGTTCTCTTTCTTCGCCACTCTCTCAACATGCTGAATGAAGTGAGCTGCAATGTTCACTGTGAACTCCTTGAACATACTGTACATGATGTACAACTGCTTCTCACCCACAGCTCCACTCTCAAACCGACCCAGAATAGTATTGGATACTATCTTCTCAAGGTATCTCATGACTGGGTTCCTTATAGCTGTCCCTTTTGACGAACTTGGAATGTACTCTGGAGTCTCAGTCCCATCCTCAACCAATTTTCTCCACCAAGTCTGTTGATTGAAACCCCCTTGTGGTAAGAAGTTCTGATGACCTCTCATGATTGGGCATCCAAAGAACCTATTTAGCTCGTTCACAGGAATCTTCTCCCACATCTCATTGTTCAACTGAAATGTGATTGCAATATGAAACTTGTTCCTATCTCTATGAACCTCCAATGTGCTCATAAACTCGGCTGTAAGGTGGAGATAAGTAGGAGGTCTCTTATCGAAAAACTCTTCCATTTCCACTCGACGGAATAGAGTTCTCAGATCACTCTCTATCCCAAGACCCTCCATGGTGCCCTAATCTTTGGGATTATGTACTCCCATCTCAATGCATACTTCTCCCATTCCATGAACTCTACTCCGAAATTCTCAGGGTGTTGGTCCTTCATTAGCAGTTTGGCATCAAGGTTGGATAATTCCATTTCTGACTCAATAAAAATGAAATCCTCATTGCGTTTCCTCACTCTTCTTTCAGCCATCTACAATTTTCAACAAAATTCAAATTAGTTTCAATTCAACTCAAAGCAAAATGTCTCATATTAATTAGAATTATCACTAGTTATTCAACTAAGTGTTTAATTCTAGCACATATTCAAGCACAACTAACAATGTGTTTCAAAGACTAACATTTTGATCCAACCAACTTAGCACAAAGTTATTCCAAAAATTTCATTCAATCAATCACTTTCAACATCCTAATCCTCTCATTCTTTCATAACACTTCACTTCTTCAATGGGCCAACTCAATTCAATAATGCTTCATGCAAAAACTTTGAATTCCAATTTGAAGTTTCATTTAAGCATTTCATCAAATACTTGGCATGCACATATTTCACATTTCAATTCAACAAGTCTTAACTATGCCTTCATGCTCAAATCCTCAACACCTAAACTAATTCACATCAATACAATCATCATAGAAGCATTATTAATCAATTTGAACATCACATGCCCTAAATTAATCATCCTAAAACAATTATCCCCAAATTCTTCCTTCATGAACCCTAATTCTTCCCAAAATTCAATCAATCCAACAATTAAATATGCAAATTCATGTTTCACAATCCTAGACATGCTTCATACATACCATCATTCAAAACCCATACATGAATTTCGAAATTTATACCTCGAAATGAAAATTAGGGCACAAGAGTACATACCTTGAATTTTCTTGAATAAAATGGAAGGGGATTGTTGTTTAAACTTTGAAATTCACCTTTTAATCTCACAATCTTACCACTCTTTGATGTTTAGATGATAATTTGTGGAGTTTCGAATGAATTATCACGATGGGAATGGGTTATAACACGAGTGGTCGTGTCCAGAAATCTGGCTTTTAAAAAGCTGCTTCAGACCCGACACGAGTCGTGTCACGCAACACGGCCATAAGGTGCCCGTGTTGTGTGATCTGATGCTCCTGCACGGCCATCCTGAACAGGATCGTGTTGGCAACACGGCTCGAGTCTCGGCGCTTGGACACGACCCGTGTCACGCAACAAGACCAAAATCTGCCCGTGTTGGGCAAACTGATGTCGCCGCACGGCCAAAGCTTACAGGGCCGTGTCGGCGACACGAGTCGTGTACCTGCTCCCCTAAATTTTCCAATTTTCATCTTCAAATCTTGTCTTTCCCTGTTTCAATGCTTCCAATACTCCCTATTCATGCTCACAACTCATAAACATCATTAGCTCAACCTTAATATCAAAAACAAAAGGATTATCAACTTCAACACCACCAAAATGAACCAAAACTAAACCGAACTCATGAGAAAATTTCAAATTTGGCTCAAAAACACAAGAATGCATGTCAACATAGAATATAACATATCATACCACATCATATCCCCCCAAACTTGAATTGAAACAAGAGTTTCAAAGAAAGTTTGCAAAAAGTGGTACGATATACCGATCACATCAATGACGCACTCTTTGAATCTTCAATAAATCTTCTCCTCATAAGCACAATCCACCTACAAGACCAAAATAAAGCAAAACAAGAAAAAGAAATATTTACAAACCTAAACTACGAAAAAGATACGAGCCTTCAAGAGGTGAAAGTGTCGACATATACCAACTCCCATTGAGAGGGAGAATGGTAATGTTTCACCCTATGACCATTAACTACAAAGGCATTTCCATCCGCTCCTTCAAGTTTAATCGATCCATCATCTCTTACTTCGATCACCAAGTACGGTCCGGTCCATTTCGAACGAAGTTTTCCGGGAAATAATTTAAGCCTTGAATTAAACAATAGAACTTTATCCCCCGGAATAAACTCCTTCATTTTGATCCTTTCATCATGCCATCTTTTGAGCTTTTCCTTCAAAATTCTTGAACTTGAGTAAGCTTCATCCCTAAACTCTTCTAATTCAATCAATTGGAGGCACCGTTTCTTCCCGGATTCCTTTTCATCAAAATTCAACTTCCGAAGGGCCCATAATGCTTTGTGTTCCAACTCCACGGGTAAATGGCAAGCCTTCCCATAAACAAGTTTATAAGGAGAAAATCCAAGAGCAGTCTTGTAAGCCGTTCGATAATCCCATAAAGCAACATCTAACTTAGAAGACCAATCTTTTCGATTCCCATTGACCGTCTTTTGAAGAACAAGCTTCACTTATCTATTTGACACTTCCGCCAAGCCATTTGTTTGAGGATGGTAAGGTGTTGACACCTTGTGCTTCACTCCATAACCTATCAAAAGCTTCTCAATGATCTTGTTGATGAAATGAGTCCCTTGATCGCTAATGATCGCCTTTGGTACTCCAAACCTTGCAAAAATGTTCTTCTTCAAGAAAGCCTTGACAACTAGAGCATCATTCGTTCTTGTAGGAATTGCTTCTACCCATTTAGACACATAGTCTACCGCAAGCAAAATGTAAAGAAAACCATTGGAAGGCGGAAATGGTCCCATGAAGTCCATCCCCCAAACATCAAACACTTCAACTTCAAAGATATTCCTCATAGGCATCTCATCTCTTTGTCCAATACTTCCAATTCTTTGGCATCTATCACACCCCTTGACGTATTCTTTGCAATCCTTGAATAATGTTGGCCAAAACAATCCCGACTGTAAGATCTTAGCTCCCGTCTTTTGAAACCCAAAGTGTCCTCCACATGGTAAACTATGGCACATCTCCATGACACTTACTTTTACTTCCTCCGGAATACACCTCCTTATGATACCATCCGGACAATTCTTAAACAACAAAGGATCATCCCACAAATATTCTTTAACATCATGGTAGAACTTTTTCCTTTTTGACTCGGTGAGATGGTCCGGCTTGATACCGCACGCTAAGTAGTTTACCAAATCCGCGTACCACGGTCTTCCGGTCTCACACAAAGTGTACATCCGGTGAAAATCCACTTGAAGTATCTCTTCATCCGGAAACATATCATTTATGAGCTCCATGGTTCCTTTTTCATCAACATTCTCCAATCGTGACAAGTGGTCAGCTATGACATTTTCGACTCCCTTCTTATCACGTATCTCCACATCAAACTCCTGCAAAAAAAGCACCCAACGAATTAGTCTTGGTTTAGCATCCTTTTTACTCATCAAATACCTAATGGCAGCATGATCCGTGTAGACAATGGTTTTCGTGCCAACTAAGTATGGACGAAATTTTTCAAAAGCATAGACTGCAGAAAGAAACTCCTTTTCCGTTGTGGTGTAATTCTTTTGATTGGCATTGAACATCTTTGATGCATAATAGATAGCTCGAAATTTCTTCTCTCGCACTTGTCCAATCACTACTCCCAAGGCACTATCACTTGCATCACAATGGAGTTCAAAAGGTTTGCTCCAATCGGGAAAGACAAGGATTGGTGAAGAAATCAAAGCTTCCTTTAACACCCTAAAAGCATCAAGACATTCATCATTAAATTCAAATGGAACATCTTTTTCAAACAATTTACACAAAGGTTTGGCTATATTAGAAAAATTCTTTATAAAACGTCGATAGAATCCGGCGTGACCAAGAAACGATCTAACCCCTTTTTCATTTTTAGGAGGGGGAAGATGTTCAATGGCTACAATCTTCGCTCTATCAACTCTCAAACCTTTTTCTGAGATATGATGACCAAGTACGATACCCTCTTGAACCATAAAGTGACATTTTTCCCAATTCAAGACTAGGTTCGTATCTTGACATCGCTGCAAGACCATGGACAAATTAGTTAAGCATATATCAAATGAAGATCCAAACACGGAAAAATCATCCATAAAAACTTCCATCACATTTTCAATCAATCTTCCAAAAATAGCCATCATACAATGTTGAAAGGTGGCGGGTGCATTGCATAACCCAAAAGGCAATTTATAGAAAGCGAGTGTGCCATACGGACAAGTAAAAGTTATTTTCTCTTGATTCTTGGGGGCTATCATGATTTGGTTGTACCCCGAGTAACCATCTAGAAAACAATAATACTTGTATCCCGCCAACCTATCAAGCATTTGATCAATAAAAGGCAAAGGGAAATGATCCTTATGAGTATTATCATTTAACTTTCTATAGTCACAACAAACTCTCCACCCCGTTTTCACCCTTGTTGCAAGTTCTTCATCAAATTCTGTTTTAACAATGGTTAACCCTTCTTTCTTAGCCACCACATGCAAAGGACTTACATGAGGACTATCACTAATGGCATAAACAATTTTAGCGTCCAACCATTTTAAAACTTCCTTCCTAACAACTTCTTGCATAATAGGATTCAAACGCCTTTGAGGTTGTATACATGATTTATTCTCATCAATCAACCTAATGTGATGCATGCAAATGGTAGGACTTATTCCTTTTAAATCATCAAGACTCCACCCTATAGCACTTTTATGACTTCGAAGTACTCTCAACAATTTATTAAGTTCTAGAGGGGAAAGGGATGATGATACAATTACCGGAAATGTCTTCTTATCCCCCAAATACGCATACCTAAGGTGATCGGGTAGAGGCTTCAATTCTTCCGTTCCCTTATCAACCTTTGACTCTTCATTCTCAACCTCTAATGGAAGATATTCCCTCTTTCCATAGTATGCCAACTTTGCTTCATCCTCTTGCATTTCCCTACAAGCATTCAATTCATGTAAACAATCATTAATATCTTCATCTTCTAAACAATGAAAAGAATGGTTAGAGTTTAAAGATAAAGTAAGAGAATGACTTATGCTCATTTCAAGAGGATATTTAGCTAAGATGAATGGTATGTTCTCTTCAACAACTTCATCAATCATGTTAATCCTTCTACATTCTTCTTTCTCATGTGGATACCTCATAGCACTCTTCAAAGAGAACACCACCTCCTCCTCATTTACTCTCAACTTCAACTCCCCTTTTTGTACATCAATTAAAGCTCTTCCCGTGGCTAAAAATGGACGCCCCAAAATCAATGGAACATTTGCATCCTCGTCCATATCAAGCACTACAAAATCAACCGGGAATATAAACTTTCCAACTTTGACTAACACATCCTCCACTATCCCTCTAGGGTAAGTTAAAGACCTATCCGCTAGTTGCAATGTAACGGATGTAGGTTTCACTTCCCCTATACCAAGTTTCTTGAAAATGGACATAGGCATCAAGTTGATACTTGCCCCAAGATCACAAAGAGATTTATGAACCTCACTCTTGCCCATTTCACATGTAATAACAAAACTCCCCGGATCTTTGAGCTTTGGAGGCAACTTCCTTTGAATTATTGCACTACATTCCTCCGTCAAGTTGACTGTCTCATTCTCCACCAAGCTCCTCTTTCTTGACATGATGTCTTTCAAAAACTTGGCATAATGGGGCATTTGTCTCAAAGCATCCGCAAAGGGTATATTAATGTGGATTTTCTTGAAAATTTCCAAAAACTTTGCAAACTTTTCATCCAAGCCCTTCTTCAAAAATCGATGTAGAAAAGGAATAGGTACTTGTGTTTTTGGAATTCCCCAACTATCCATTTCCACTTCAATTTCCTCCTCCTTCTTTTTCATTGCCTTGGTTCTTTCCCATTTCTTTTCAACAATCTTGTTATCAATCAATTCCGGTTCCTCATTCATTTTAGCCTCAACTTCACTTTCAACTTCTAATTCTTCTTCAACCAAGTTTTTCTCCATCTCCTTCTCTTCCACCTTATCATCTTCCATTGGCATAGACGGTCTATCATAATTTGTTCCACTCCTCAGGTAATTGCCTTGCATTGTTCCTTTGGATTTACAATGGTGGTGGAAGGAAATTTCCCTTTCTCATTAGCACTCATTGATCTAGCAATTTTACCAAGCGAATACTCCAAAGCTTTGAGTCTTCTATCACTATTTTCCTCAATAGCTTTGAATCTTCTTTCATTCATTTCCTCTTGAGTTTTGTTGGAAGCAATTAACTTTTCAAGAAGTTCGTCGGTAGTAGCCTTCCCTTCATTATTTTGCGCTTTAGCTCCCGGATGATACCCCGGAGGATAAGCAACCGCATTACTTGGGTTTGCATAAGAGAAATTATCTTGCCTCCTTTGTTGTTGTGGGTAAGAGCCTCCACTTCCTTGGCTAGTGCAACCTCCTTGCCTTTGTTGTTGTTGTGGGTGTGAGCTTCCACTACTTTGACCATTGAATCCTCCTTGCCTTTGTGGATAACTTCCTTGATTTTGGTTGAAACTACCTTGGTAATTGTTTTGATAATTACCTTGGTAGTTTCTTCCTTGCATATATTGGACGTCCTCCACACGTGGCATTGTTGTAGCCCATTGTTCCCCACTAACACCATTTGGAGGAAGCACACTTTGATCCATTTGGCTATCAACCATATTAACTTCTTGATTAGTCACTCCTTTGTTCAAACTCATTTGCTTCATTACCTCCGCTACTATCATTTCCATGCTTGGCGTTGCTGGCTCAACATTCACACTCTTCACACTAAACTGTTGCCCTTTATCATAGCTCTCGAACCCATAGCTTACACTAACCCTCTCCGATGGCCATTGGTAGACATTTGTAGCAATTTTATCAAAAATTTGAATAGCCCTTTCCGGAGTTACTCCAAGTACGGATCCACCTGCCGAAGCATCAACAAGCACTCTTTGCCCATTTACAAGTCCTTGATAGAAAAATCCCACTTGTTGATTCTCCAGGAAACCATGTTGTGGACACTTGCGTAGCATTTCCTTGAACCTTTCCCACGCTTCGTAAAAGCTTTCTTGAGGCAATTGCTTGAATTGAGTAATCAAGCTCTTCGTTTGAAGTGTCTTGGACGATGGGAAATACTTGTTCAAGAACATTTGTGCAAGGTCGTCCCATGTATTGCACATTCCGGGAGTAAGAGTGGAGAGCCATGTTCTTGCTCTATCCCTCAAAGAAAACGGAAATAACCTCATTTTGATGCAATCCTCGCTCACCCCATTCATCTTCACAGTGTTAGCAATCTCAACGAATTGAGCTAGATGAGCATTAGGGTCTTCATTCGGAGCTCCACCAAATTGTTGCTCTCTCACCAATGAAATCAAGCCCATTTTAAATTCAAAGTTGTTGGCATGAATTGGTGGTCCCATCATTTGTGGAATTGCTCTTGGCATGAAGAAATCCCGGATTACTCTTTGATCATTGTGAACTCCATGTTGCACCGGAGGTCGTGGTACATATGCTTGTTGTGGAGGAGCATAAGCTTGTTGAAACCCTTGTTGAATCATAGCTTGTTGCACCATTTGTTGAATTAAAGCTTGATTGTTAAATTCCCCAAATTGTTGATAAGCTTGTTGAGGAAGATTGGCATTAGCTTGATCTTGCAAATTTTGCATTCCGCCTCCATCATTCCTAACATTTCCACGTTCATCTTGATTGTTTTCCATTTGATCACTCTTTTTGGTATTGTTTTCCTTTCTTCTTCTTCGAAAAGTGTGTTCGATTTCTAAGTCAATAGGTTCAACTTGTTCCCCTTTTGATCTTGTTTGCATACACCTTCAAGATAAAAGAAGTTAGAACAAAATTTTCAAAGCAAAATACAAATAATAAATACAAGAAAAAAAATGTCTCTAGTAAGATCGCTCTAAACGTTCCTTCTTTAAGCTACTAGCAATCGTTACCTCCCCGGCAACGGCGCCATTTAATTAGCCATAACTTGTAGTCGGGTTGACCAATTCAAGAATTTATCGAACCACAGGGAGGTCGATGCTAGCACTTAAGCGAGATCACGTTTATCACGATTTTATAGAAACGAATCATAGATGGATGGTTGATTAAACAAGTAATTAAATGAAACCAATGAAAGTAGACAAGCAATTATCAAATGACAAGATTAAAATAATGAATGAGTGGTTTTCCAAATTGAGTAGAAGTGAGATTAACAACACTAATGAAGTGGTAACTCATGGACTCATGCATTAAACTCATATGTATCAAGGGTTAAGACTAAGGGCCAACACATATACCACCTAAACTTTCTCTCGAAATGAATAGGATGTAGATCATTTGCACAATCTCAAAATAGCTCAAAGGTTGGTTCTCAATTAAACTATTCCAACTAGGTACTAAGTTCAATTAAAGAATCCCTTCATATAATTAATTGACTTCTCAATCTAACTAATCACATGTTCTATCAAAGGGTTCTAAATAATAAAGGACTTCTCAATCACTTTACAATTTATAATGCACATGAGGTGTTTGATGAAATGATTCACTTGACTATCCTAAGCACATAATTGATTTCTCAATCTAATCATATAATTAGAACAATCAAACACACAAAATATCATAGATCTCAAGATATATAAGCACCAATGATAGAAAATCAAATATCCCCATCAACATATGAATTTAATTACATAGATCCACAAATTAACCAACAACCTTCATGTTGCTAATCTCACAAGGGAGATTAGCCTACAATATTCATAAGATCCATAACATAGACATTAGAATTCTTACAAATCATGGTAAACTAAAGGATTAACACAAAATTGGAATGAAAACTCCCTTGGAAATTGATCCAATTGAATCTCCCTTCTTCCTTTGGTGATCACCTAATCTTCCTTGCTTCTTCACTTGATTTGGATGGAAGAAATTATGGAAAAATGATGTAGATCTAGAAATGGATGAATAGGATGAAGAATATGGTGTAAAATCAAAGGAAAGGTGTGTGAGGTGTGTGGGAATAGTAGAAAATCGGATCTCCCTCAAAATGTTGAATGGATTGGTATTTATACCCCATGGAGATCTTCTAGAAGAATTAGAAAAAATATCTTGTTCTGGTGCCGACACGAGTCGTGCTGCGTAGCACGAGTCGAGTCGTGTCAAGGTTACATGGTCAACAATACTCAAAATGGCACACGAGTCGTGCTGCGTCGCACGACCAAAGGGTGGCCGTGTTGAATGTATAGACGTCGTCGCACGACCGCTGCTTACAGGCCCGTGTCTGGTACACGGGTCGTGTGATGCAACACGGCCAAGTGGTGGTCATGTTGGATAAATAGATATCGCCGCACGACCATTCTGAACAGGCCCGTGTCTGGTACACGGGTCGTGTGCTGCAACACGAGTCGTGTTGCCAGCACGGCCAGCCGTGTTCTTACACTTTTGTTTCTTCTTCCTTGTTTGATCTCCCGTCTTCATTTTTACTCCATTTTCACCTGTTATACATATATTTAAGATCATTCTCACACATTCCATGAAAACACATAACACCACCAAAATACACGAAAATACGGATAAAACAATACGAAAAATACACACAAAAAGGCATTAAAATCTAGGTGAAAATAACGACAATCATGAGGCTATACCATTATTGTAAATATTTTCTGTGTTGACTCTTAAATTGAATTCCTTATCATTGTTATTGAAAATAATGAATTTGTGAGTGAATATTATATTAAGTCCAACTTTGACTTTGTGCTTTGATCTAAGTTAGACCAATATCCACTCTTATCTATATTACAAATGTCTATAATATTATATAAAGATGTTATGAGGATGGTTTATAGTGTTTCATCTAGCTTAGATCTACATCAACTACATGTGCTTGAGTATGTTCAATTATAATCTATTTTACCTATTTTTTCCAACATGATTTGTGGATATTTTGTGGTAGGAACTAAGTGAAAAGACCTCACCATCAGAAGCAGCATTGTACAAAGAAACTCATAAAAGGAAAGTTGACAGAAAATACAAAACCAATGAACTGATACAGTATGATAATGTAAGCACAAGTATTTTATATTATTGATTTTAATCATATGGCATAATATTATGATGAATTTTATCAAAATTAGATGGAGGAGCTGCTCGAAAGACGTGGTCGACTTACAGGCAGATGTATCAAGAGACCAAAGGGAGCATCAAAACCCTCAAGTGTGTTAATTTCAGATGAGTTTCTAAAGCCATATAAATCTGATGTCATTAATGATATTGTCATTGGAGTTATGATAATCTTGCAAGAAGTTCTTCCCTCTGACATTCTTGCACGTGTCGCCCCATACCTTGAGGATCCATCCAACTTTTTACTCAATAGAATTTCTACTAAAAGTATTAATCATTTGGAGCCATGTCAGATAATCAGTTATATTTCATTATTGTTATTTTTTATATTTCATCTGGCACATGAATACCCACTATATTTATTGTTTCAACTGTTTACTTATTTAGTGGTTGGGGTATTGAGAGTAGCATACACTCATATTCTTGGTTTGGGTTTTGAGAGTAGACAATGATTGTATAGTAGTGTTTACTTATTATTGGTTTGGGTATTGAGAGTAGATAGTGTCCTAGAATGTGGTGGAAAGTTGTGATTTACATGAAAGGATATTACTGCTGTGAAGGAGACAAGATTAAAAAATAAAACTTCAAAATAAAATATTTAAACAACGAGCCAGAGGTTTAGAATATAGTAGCAGAATATTGTAATGCTCTGTTTCCATGATCTTTGATCCTTAATTGCTAGTTATTAGCATTGGTGTGGCTACTACTTTTATTTTCTTATGAAGGGAAGTCAGAGGTTTAGAATCCTACAGTAGAATAAAGTACTTGGCATTTTATACAGTGAAATTGGCATCAGCCTACGTGTTATGCTTTTTTTTTTCCACCATCACTTGAATATTTTGAAGCAGGGTATCAATATTTAGTATTGGCGTTTTCATTTTGCGTGCCGTGGAGCCTTCATTGGCATTTTTCTTATGTGGATTGATACTCAAAATTGTCATATTAGTCAAGACTCACAACTGCAGTTTTGTTGTGTGTTTTGAGGGCAGAATTATATGGAATTAAAATAGAGTTACATGATGTGTAGATGGTAATATGTACTTAATGCATCATTTGAAAATGATGTGTGTTTTTTATACATTTTAGCTATGTGAGTATTGCTCCTATCATAAATCTTTTTATTTATTCTCTTTCTGTTTTGTTATCTTAATTTTTATCTATATAATACTCATTGTTCTCTGTCTTAACCTAGATATCCCAATATAATGTGTTGCTCATATAACTGAATGAGAATTCTACAAAGTTATCTGTTTGTAGGGAGTATCTAATTTTCATTGGTTGTTTTTAGTTATTGGGTACAAATTTTGTAATTTAACTATTGCATATCATGTGCTTCTGCATTTCAAGTGCAGTTTCTTGATTTATATTGCGCTGCTTCTTAATTTACAGGACTTTTTGTATGTTTTACTGGAATCTAAATAACAATGTTAAATTGAAACTAAGGAGTGGACTTCTTTAAAAAGTTTTACCCTTGGAATTATTGAGAATTTTTCTTATCTTTGTAAAACATTCTCCCCCTGCACTTTCCGTGAACCTTGTGTTTCTCTTAATCAGGGAACTCCCTTAACATATAATATACAGATTTTAGGATTCTTGTGTAGCCAAAGTACTGAAGTAGATTTGATATTGTGAGCCCTGAATTTCATCATTGAACAGTAATAATATTATGGTTTGCATTTCGCAGGCTTAAGTATCTAAAGGCTATGTTTGGCTGTTTTTTCTTCTTTTATCTCAAAATATATTTGATGACTTCGACTGTACTTTCTTCATAATGTTTATGTTCTTCATTCAGGGTAATGAAGATAACGATGATGAAGCAAACACGAAAGATGAAGTTGAATGTGGTGATGATTGATTTTGGAACAAGAGAATTACAAGATGAAGAGAATTTATTTTATATATTATTGACATCAATACATAATTCATCATAGTATATGAAATTTAGATAACATTAAATATTTACCATGTTTTGGACAAATTAATGATTTAATATTTACTTTGGATATTTGTTGATATATATTAAATTATGTTTATCATATATTTTTATTTTACAGGTATATCATGGATAAATAATAATAATAATAATTCTTATTATTTATTTATTATTAATAATAATATTATTATTAAATATTTCATAAATAATAAAATGTAACCATATATGTTATATAATTATTTTACAAAAGTGTTACATTACATTTGAAAAGCGATACAATTATCATGTAATTAATATTACATTTATATTTAAAATATGATACCAAAATAATGTTATTAATGTTACGATATATTAAAAATTGTTGATAAAATATTATAATTAGTGTTACGCTATAATTAAAAGTGTTAACAAAATATTGTACACAATCTTATATTATATTCAAAAGTGTAAACAAAAAAGTGTTACATTACGAAAATTAAGTGTTACATTAAAAGTATATGTAACATTTTAATAAGTGTTACAACAATATGTTATAATTGATATATTCATATTTGAAGTGTTATCAAAAGTTAAAAATGTGTAACATTAGATATTAGGTTACAAGGGCAATAGTGTCACCGAAAAAAATATTACTTAAGACCTATGATAATATTTTTTTACTATTAAGTACTCCCTCCGTCCCGGGAATACATTCGCGTATTCTTCGGCACGGAGTTTAAGAAAAGTAACTTTTTGGTGGAGTGATGTAAGAAAGAGTGTAAAAATAAAGCGTATGATATAGTTGACTTTGACTAAATTGTGTGTAAAAGGAAGGTGGCATTTTTGTAATATTGTAGTATTGTAAGATTTTTTATATTGTGTATTGTTTCCATTTTTAGGGGGTGAATGTATTCTTGGGATGGACCAAAATGGAAAATACGAATGTATTCTTGGGACTGAGGGAGTATCATTTTTTGAATGTTACTTAATGTCACTTACTCCCTCCGTCCCTTGATAAGAGTCCCATTTACTTTTGGACACGTGGATCAAGGAGTATTATTATTTAATGTATAGTGGGTAGTTGTATTAGTGGGTGTGTAGGCCCCATATTTTAATTGTATTAGTGGATGTGGGTGGGTCCCATGTGTCCAGAAAAAGAAATGGGATCCTTTGGGTGGGACAATCAAAATGGTAAAATAAGACTCATACCTAGAGACGGAGGGAGTATGTTGTAGTGTCATTTTATTGTTTGATCAATTTAGAGTAATAATGAGCCAAAGCCATTTTAGATTCAGCCTCAATTAATTTTATTTCTCCTTGTTTAATCACTTCTTTAAGAGAAATTATATTGCATTTCAAATTTGAGTTTTTCTTTTCAAGATTTTTATTTAAACTAGAAAGATTGGAGTTTTTAGATAATACCTCATCTCGACTCGATTTGAGTTCGATTACCTGCCCTTCTTATTTCTTAATTAGTACAGCAACTTGGGCACATTTTGAGGTCATTTGTTTATACACGTTTTCCATGTCCTCAATGGTATATTGTGTCTCATTCTAAAAGATTATCATATCAGAATATGTCTGAAATTTCCAAAGAATCACTTGCGGTAAGACAAACAAAATTATTAGAGGATGAATTTAACGCATGAAGGTTTATACCTCCAGCTTGTTCTTCAACATTTGATTCGACGTCGCCCCATCCAGCTTTCTTAGACATACTCATAACATTGCCTTTTCATATATACTCCCTCTGTTCCGTCCTAATGAATGATGTTTACATTTGTTTCTTGCACGTTGATTAAGGAATATAATATTTTAATATATAGTGGATAGTTTTATTAGAATGGTAGGTGGGTAACATAGAGATGGTTTAATCGTTTTGTGTGGGTCACATATAACAAAAAGGATAATGAAACCATTAGGAACTGATCCCCAAATTGGAAGTATGTAACTACAAGGTCGGGAGGACATATAAAATATAAGAAAGAAAACTAACTATACAAAAAAATATTTATAAATATTTTCGTGCAAAACACATATGGGATAGTTATAAATATAAATATAAAAATAATATTAAAATAAAATTCTAACCAGACCAAACCGAATGAGACAAGCTCAAACATATACGTAGAGATAAAACTATTAAAACTAAAATATAATTAACAATAATCTTATAATAAAATGTTTAAAAATTATTCGCAAAATATAATTATTTTCGTGCAAAACACATATGAGATAGTTATAAACATAAATAAAAAAAATAATGCTACAACAAAATTCAAACCTGACCAAAATCGAATAAGAGAAGCTCAAACATATTCATACAGATATATCCTACATAACACTATTAAAATAATTAACCAACAATCCTATAGTAAAGTGCTTTCCGTGCAACGCACGGACGGGAAATACTAGTAGTAAACTAAATATAAAAAAATTTTCAAGAACGAATGAGATGATACTACACACACAACTCAAATTTTTTAAATATATAAAAATATATTTATTAGGATTATAATAATTATAACTATATATAACCATTATAATTCTTTTAAATAGTATATATAATAGCTATAATCTATACATACATATATAAAAACAAACCTAAAATTCTATTTATATCTTTAATTTTTCTTCATCTTTTCAATTTTATTGTATTTAGAAACCATTCAATTTTAATGTTGACCGTTCATTTATTGTTTTTGATCTCAATCATGGACCTATTTTTTATGCCAATAATAAAATTTCTTTTTATTTTTTAATAAATAATAATATAAATTTGATAAATATAAGAGATATTTTTGGCATATTCTATTAATTGTCAAATAATATACTAATTTTAAATCAATATATAAATATAAATTCAATTAGTATATTATTAATTAATACTATTAATTTACAAGTGCTTGCCAAAAATAAAACTTTTAAATTGTGTAGGTGTCGACGCCACATTACTCCTTAAAAAAAGTTTGTGTATGTGGCATCACCACATTCGTTCTGAAAAATATTTTGTATGTGTCACTCTCACATTAATCCTGCAATTATTATTTTATTTTAAGTAATATAATATTTTAATTATTATTTTATATATTCTCTCCTTTTAATATTCTTAATAATGTAATTAATATTTTATTTTAAGGCATTTTTTATAAAGATTTAATTTAATCTAAGAAGAATATTTAAATTTATTTTTATGAAATTTTATTATTTTAATACTTATAGTTAAAATTAAATTATGTAGGTGTTGACGTCACATTGCTCCTTAAAAAAATTTGTGTATGTGGCATTGCCACGTTCGTACATGAAAACATTTGTGTATGTGTCGTTCACACATTAATCCGCAATTAATGTTTATTTCAAGTGATTTAATATATTAAATATTGTTTCATTTATCCCCTCCTTTTTAATATTCTTAATAATTCAATTATACTTTATTTTAAGTATTTTAATAGTTAAAGTAATTAATATTTTATATTCTTACAATTAATATTTTATTTTAAATAATTTTGTTAAGATTTAATTTAATCTAATAAAAATATTTTAAGTTATTTTTATGAAATTTTATTATTTTAATATTAATAAAAATATTTTTATATTTAAAATTCTTTAGTTGTGTGTCATCTATTATTAATAATCTTAATCTTTTAATTAATATTAAAAAAACAGTTTGTAGGTGGCGTTCTGTTCTTTCTTAAAAAATTTTGAGCATGTAATATCATGACCACGTCTATTCTTAGAAAAAATTATATGAGTGACGCTCTCATGTTAATCTTACAATTAATATTTTATTTTAAGCAATCAAACATTTTAACTAGTATTTTATTTAGTCTCTTCCATTAATAACTTACAATTAATATATAAAATTATGGTTAATAATAATTAGTTTAAATATATTTTTTTAAAATATTTGAGTTATTCAATAAATAAAAAAATAATTAATTTAATTTATAAAAATAAAAGATAAAAAAGAGTAATTCTAAATTTTTAAGTGTGTGTGTGACGTCATCATATTCATTTTTGAAAAATTTTGTATATTTAGTCTCACATATTAATTATAATCTTAATCTTTCAATTAATATTTCGTATAAAATAATAATTTTTAGGTGGCATAATCCGTTCCTTCTTGAAAAATTTTGTGTATGTAACATCACCACGTTCATTTCTGAAAAAATTTATATATGTGACGCTCTCATGTTTATCTTGCAATTAATATTTTATTTTAAGTAATCAATATTTTAACTAATGTTTTATTTAGCCTCTCCTATTAATAACTAATAGTTAATATTTAAAATAATTAATAACATGAATGAGTTTTAATATATTTTTACATTTAAATGTTGACAAAGTCTCTTATAAAACTGTAATTATGTGAAACAGGTTGTGAGACGGGTCGACCCATTGCTAAAGTATGTTTGCTAATAGGCAAAGTGTGCTAATTCGTTGTTAAAATACGTTAATTTAAAGTATGTTTTTAAAGTGTTAATTATAGTATGATTCACTACAAACATACTTCGATTATCAATAAGTGTAACGCCCCGGTATTTTGCTAAGGGGTTGGGACGCTACTAAATATGTCAATTTCCAAAAATAAAAGAGGGGTCGAGAATGCACAGCGGAAGTAATATAATAAAATTCCAAAAGCGATAATATTGTAAAGTAAGATTAGCATAAAGATTCTTTTACATAATAACGCCTACTCTCCCGAGTAGAGTGGAATATTTAAAACAAGTGCATTGAGATGATATATCTGAAATAAAGTTCTAACAAAATACCAAAATAAAAGTCATAATACAAAGTCCTCTAAGGGCTTGGGACATCTGCAGGGCCTCTTCATCTTCCAAACCTTATTCTGAAAATCAATAAGGGGTGAGTTTCTGAAATACACACTCAGTGGGTTAACTTAAATGATTGCATAGTTAAAAATAAATATGCATGCCAAATATATAACATAAGATGTAACATATGTAAATTTTAATAGAATAACTTTGTACATTGTCGTTCGATAACTTGTTAAAAATATTTTAGGCCGAACCGTCGTCCAATAACTTGTGTTAGTTGGTCTGTGCACACCGGGTCGTCACCTCAGTACGACATTAGCATACTTTGAAATACATTTTAGTACTGAACCGACATAGCCAGTAACTTGTATTAGTTGGTCTGTGCGCACCTAGTCGTCACTCAGTACGATGTTAGTAGGAAAATATTTGTCATCGAACTAAAAGCATACATGACACATAACATAACATATAAGTAACACATATCATATCTTAACATAGCAATCATGACATAAAATGTAGTACTCAGTAAAGAGTGAAAGTTACCCCACCTTGAGCTTTCAGGAAAATAGTAGACTAGATTAGACTTATTCTTTGGTCTCAGATATGTTTGCAAGGGTATACTAAATTGAGTTCTACTTCTAATAATAATTTCTAGTACTTAACTTAAATTTTCTAATATAATATAATCAAAATAAACTAATTATTCACTTAATAAAAAAATATAAATAATTAATCGTTAAATAAAATGATTTAAAATAAAATAATAAATAGAAATACATATTTTAAAATTTTAAAAATAGTAATTTAACGATCATAGTTTACAACTTTAGTAATAAATCGTAACATTAAAAATATGGATACAAATAATATTAATTTTAATAGAAACGGATATTAAATAAAAAATCTACACTTAAAATAGTATTAATAGTAATATCATATTTAATACTTAATAATAAAAATATTTAGTTAAATATATAATTATGATATATATATTTAATTACAATAACAAAAATAATAAATAAATAAATACTAAAAATAAATAAAACACAACCCAAAGCTGCTGCATGCAGTCGACGTTCAGTAGTTTTAAATTCTGAACAGAAATTTCTTTTTATTTAATATTATTAATAATATATATATTTATAAATTGCAATCAAGTCCCTGCATTATATTAAATTCTCATTTAAACTTACCGTAAACTTTAAACTTATTACAAAATGACCCAACTTGAGTTATACAACTCCATTTGAAAATCAGGAAATATGTATGGAGTCCTCGCAAGGTGAGGATCACATGCATGCCAATATTTCATGAAAATAACAAAGTTTAAATGGGATAAAATTTCAACTCGAAGTGGGTTTCTTCCCATCTTCATTTCACGTCCAAACTCAAAACTAATTATATGTTTGAGATCCTCGTAAGGAGGGATTCAAAATGGCCTATAATATCAAAGCTATGTCACACCGAAACAAAATATGCCATAAAAGGGTTAAAAGCTTCGACGTAGTATTTCTTACTCATACGAAATCTATTTCACAGAAGAGTTGTATATTTGGAATCTACACTTCGAGACGATCATTTTATATATATATATATATATATATATATATATATAGTGCTAGTGGTGAAAATTACCCATTTTAATTTGTACACTTTTAATACCAACATTTTCATTAAAACACTATCAATTTTACCATTTATCAAAAAGTTGGACAAAAAAGTCACTACTGATGTGTTATGAATTTACCAGGGGATGGTAGAACCCTCCCTCCCCCCCCCCCCCCACAACGTACCCCACTGTCCTCCCCACCCTACCCCACTCTAAAACATAGATTACCTGCTCCCTCCTCCACCCCACCCCACCCCACTGTAAAACACAAGAGATAATTCTCCCTCTTCGCTCCAACTTGTACGCCCGATTCCTTACTCCAGTCTGCCCTATCCACGAATCCATTAGTGGAGGATTTATGAGATGGCATAGAAGGTTGCCGCTGCCGGCGTCCTTCATCAGCCCTCCTAGTAGCATCGTCTTAGGAGCCAAGCCTTGAAACATCAGGTCAAATTTTTGACAACCCAATTCCCTCAATGCTTCAATATATCCAACCTTAATTCTCCCTCTCTACACCAACCCGTACGCCTGATTTCTTCCTCCGGTGTGCAATTTAACCAAATCTAATCATCCGTAGGTTTCCGACATCCTCCTGCGGCCGTTGAACCCAGAATTATTCAGTAATCATTCCTAACCTTAATACTTGAGTTTAAATTCTTGAAATGGATATGCATTTGTCTCTCTTATTCATTAATTTTGCAATGTGTGGGATGGATCGAGTTAAAGCCCTAAACTTTGTATTGCAAGTTCTTAAAATTTTCTGTTATAATGTATACCCAATTTGTGGTAAGTTCAATTGAACGTCAACTCTATTCATTATATGTGGAGGTAATTGATGCATAGTTGTAATAAAATTTTTCGTTTAATATGTTCTAGAATGGGTCGTTTGAGAGAAGAAGAGTATTGAATTTGGGTATAATTTATTAAAGAAAGATTAGTAGAAGTATGAAACTGATGCACTTGTAGTTTTGGTTAATACATTCTGAAGCTAATCTGGTTAATACATTCTGAAGCTAATCTAAAGTAGTGCATGAAGAGTTTTGGATCAAAATCACAGCGGTTACAAAGTTATTTTGGAAATTAAGCACATCATTTTTCAGTTTGAATTATTTTTATATTTTTTAATTTTTTTAAAAGAAAATATTATGCAAGAAGCTGAAATAAGAAGGTTTTCAAATTTAAAAAACTATGTAGAGAGTAAATATAATAAATAAAAAAATTATTTATTAAACTTCAAAATCAGAAAACAATGGTTTCATAATTTATTAGTTTTTCATAGAATCATTTCAACCTTTAACATTCAAATTCTGTTAAAAGTTTGTAAAAACATTTGGCATAATTGGATCAGACTGTGGCAGTATCTCATTTTGAAGGAACTTTGAGTCTGGTTCTTCATGGGATTCTCAAACATGTTCCCACTTTATTATACAGGGACAAAGTTGTTTACATATTTCCTAAAGGAAAAGAAAATTGTTATCATCAAATGGTGTTACATGCCTAATTTGTGCCCTTTTTTGGTGGTTTTGACAATGAACAGAGTCGGGCACACGTATTGTTAAAAATTGCAACATGCATTCACCCGAAGAACTTAGATTTCTCCAAGCACACTAGAAATCTTTCTACTTCAAGTAAGGCTGTATCCTTTTAGAGCCTGCAGTTAGTTAATAGGTTATATGCATGGCATTATAGTGTTCAGAGTGGACATTCATTTGCACCTTGTTTCTCTAAACCAATTATGCCACCTTTTCCATAGAACTATATCATCAAATGCTTGCTAAGGCACTAGCGCATAAGTTTCTGTTAATAGTTTGTAAAAATATTAAATGTTGTATAAAATATTTGAGTTATGTAGTACCATGTTTCCATTATATAAAATGTTCCTTATTTTGCTTTAAACTTGCACCAATTAACTCAAATCTTTTGGAATCCAGCACAATTTTTGAACTTGTTTAACCATTTGTTGAATGACATTTAGACTTGTCGATAAGTTTAGTGTATTTCATTTACCTGTTCGCATACGTACTTTATATTCTTTGACATTTTTTGGTTTATGTGATCTGTTTGTGCAGTGTGATGGCCCCGTTTCCAATCATTCTTGTGCACGCTAACACTGAGTGGAATGGCGTTGAGTATGTCTGCGGCATTGAGTTGGGTGTGCGGTTGCTTACCGCTGATCATAATTTGGAATCGCTTAGAGAAGCAGTGCACAGGGTTTTGAAGATGAATCCTGAGACTACTAACTTTGACATATACCAAGTATAAAATATTAATGACAAGAATATTCGTATTCCAATCTTGAACGATATCAATGTTAGTTGTCTCTTAGGCACACAAGGTACCCCGCAGGTATATGTTGATGGAACCAGTGGTGGTATTCGCTTGATAAGCGGTCAATCATACAGGGGCAACGATTTAAGGAGCCGCGCTACGACAATGTTGGACCTATTGAATAATATGGAGTGTGGGGTCACCCCAGACTGTATGGTTGATCATGTTAGTCCAAACAACATAGTTGGCTTTTCGGAGGACTCGCATGAGGACGACATTGAAAGTGGGTCTTCTTGGGATGAAGATAGTATTTTCGATTCTAGCGATGGTGAAGGGAAATCCAAAAAGGATCCTTCCATTCCCGGGTTGAACTTTCCCCAACAATGCCTAATAACTCCATATCTTCTAGTTGCCTTGATGATAACTCTACATACACCCTTCCCATTTTCAAAACACATAGGAATGACCCTATATCCCAACTCAATGTACCAATTCAGGATCCGGAGGAAGGAGCAATGAATGATCTGTCACTGATAAAGATTTACATGAGCAAGGATGAGATTGTAGTCGATGTCTCCATTTATCATCTCACTAGGGGGGTTGATTTTCGATAAAATGTTCAGAGCCTGTTAGGTGGCAGGCTGTTTGCAAAGACAAAGTTCCATGCACGTTCTTGTTTGGTGCTCAGAGTGATCATGCGATTTGGAGGTGTAAAATCTATGTCCACATTCGTGCGTCAATAATCCCGAACGTCGAAAACCCTTTTCATGCTACTCGAAGGTGATTGTGAATTTTACTTTGACAAGCAAAGGCACCAGTCAACTTCACTTTCACCCATTGGTATTGTTTACGACATGAAGTAGCGATATGGTATTCAAATAAAGTATGGTCATGCAGTTATGGCTCATAAACTTGCTAAAACCTATATTTATGGAACTCTGACCGATTGCTTCAAATTGCTTTCAGCCTATCTCCACATGCTGGAGAAATGTAACCCAGGTACTACAACAAATCTCTTGACTTATCCTGACAGGAAGTTTAAATTTTCCTTCTTTGCCTTGAGCTCATGTGCGGTTGGTTTCAAGAACTTTGCTCACCTGGTTATAGTCATCAATATCTCTCACTTAAAGGGAGAAAACAAGGGCGTTGTATTTGTGGCCCTCACCCAAGATCCCAATAGCCAGATCTATCTACTAGCTACCGGTGTTGGCGATCAAGAGAACACGGAACTTTGGAGCTTATTTTTGTCCAAAGTTCGTAGTGCACTTGGCTGCCCCCTTGACATGTTGATTGTATATGATCAGCACCAACCGATTATCAATGCCATGGAGCATGTTTTCCCAGGTATTGCACACGGTCTATATCAGCGTCATTTAGGCAAGAAGTTTGTCCCATTCAGGGAAGGCATCATTAACATTTTTGAGAGGACTGCTAGTACCTACCTGGAGGCGGATTTTGATAGGTAACACACCCTTTACCATTTATAAATTTGTTGTGTAAACACTACTGATATATATGTTTCGTGAAAGTTTCTTTATTAAGTAAGTTGGACAATGGTGTTTTTCCGGTAATATATTCAATTGTTGAACCATAAAATATTAGATTTGTTATTAAAGTGATAGTCCCCGGCATTAAAATCATGTTTGCATATCTTTCATTATAAATTTTTTAAACAGGTTGGTTGCAGCATTGAATGGATGTAATAGTGGTGCCCGCATTGGGTCCATACTCATCAGGGCCAAGAAAGAACGTTGGAGTAGATTTCACTATGCCGTTCATCGCTATGAGTTTATGACATCCAACGCTGCAAAGTCTTGGAACAATTGTCTTAAATGGGCCCATTGTTTTCCAGTCATATATATATTCGAGAAGGTGCGCCAACTGACCCAGGAATAGCACGCTGTTAGGAGCCTCGAGGCCGAAAAACACTATGGTGTTTTGTGTGCGAGAGTCACTAATCCGCTCGCAAATTTGGTGCACAGGGCAGACCACCTCGAAGTTGAACATATAGTTGGCGAACACTTCAAGGTTGGTGTTGGTGCTGATACATTTCTTCTTGATCTCGAAAAGTGATCGTGTGACTATGGATATTTCCAACATGAGCTCATTCCATGCATCCACGCATTTGCTGCGATCAGGTACTCTCACCTCAGCTTTTAGACTGAATATATGTACGTAATATTGATTTTATTGTACATCACCCTCCCCCATAAATTTTTTATATCTCAAAGGAACAAGTGCCTTGATGTGAATTTTATGTGGGGGAATGTTTTCAAAATGAGATGGTTAGATCGTTGTGGAGTGGTTTAGTGTATCCTTTGCCCGATACCAAGTATTGGGATGTTCCATTACTTGTATGAGATAGGATCTGCAAACCTCCTGATTGCTGAAAGCCATTCGATAGGCCTAAACGTAGTCGAATAAAGAGTGCCCTAGAACCTAGTCGGAGTGTGCTTAGAGCTATAAATGTTCCAATTGTGGTGGAAAGAATCACAATAGGGCTACCTGTACTAATACTCCTGCTGTACCACACAATGAGGATATTGGTGGAGTTGGTTTTTCACCACCTTCTGTGCAGGCCCCAACAATATGTTATGTTTCGAGGAAGTGCTCAATTTGCTGCATGACAGGCCACACAAAAAATGCATGCCCTAATTATGGATTACGAGATATTTTTTATGAGGATAATTAGTGTAGTTTGTTGTGTTATTCGGAGTTGTATTTATGGAATACTTGATTTAAAGTTGTATGTGTGTATTTTACTTTGAGAAGTGCTCTAAATTTCAGGAATGCGATGCTGTGTTTATTTAAATATCATGAAGTCTCCTATTGTTTGCTATGTTCACAGGCATGCTCAGAAGAGTACGAGAAAGTTATCAGGTATATGACAGTGGGAATAGGTGATCATATAGGTGATCATGTAGATGATCATGCTGGCAAACAAACTGATATTGAATATTGCACACCAAAATTGATAGTTGTTTGCTTTAATTGTGCCCCCCATGAGGTTTAACTGATATTGAATATTGCACACCAAAACTGATATTGAATATTGAACATGTAGGTTTGTTTTAATTGCACACTGAAAACTGATATTGAATATTGCACACCAATATTGAATATTGCACACCAAAACAGATCATGTAGGTGATCATGTAGATATCAAAGTAGGTGATCGTGAAGGTGATCATGTAGGTGATCATGTAGGTGAACATGCTGGGGAAGGTAATCGTGCTTACAAACGAACTAATATTGAATATTTGCACACCAAAATTCGATATATTTCTTTCAAAGACATTGGTTTTCCATCTCTCAAACCCATATTGACATTACGAAAGTGAACAATGAAACAAACATGGGTGCCTTTCACCGTTTCCTGATTAAGACAAATTATATTACACATTGGTATATAGAGTTAGAGAAATATGGAATAATGTATTGAATTCTTGACATAATAATGTAGTGTATGTGTGCCTAAGTTCTAGAGTAGGCGCACAAGATGTGTTTAACAAATTGGCCTACAACTGTATAAAGTAAAATGATCTTATAGGTGAACATATAGGTGATCATGTAGGAGATCATGTAGGCGAATATAGTGGTGATCATGTAGGCGAAATAGTGGTGATGATGTAGGTTAGTGTACTGGTCATGATGGTGTATGAACAAATAATGCAGTTTACGAGGAGTATCGAATTCCAACGTAGTTTGCTATTTCCTACTATTATTTGGCGATTTATAATTTGTCAGAATGTGTGCCTGATTGGTAACTTAGAGCCTTTCGTACCCGAATATCCACCTTTGGATTTGAAGGTCGCAATACCTATACCTCATATTTCTTGCTTTCTTGGTGAATGTATGGTTCAAACAACAGTTAGTTATTTGTTTCCCCCAAAATTACAAGATATCGCAACAGTTCAATGTATTTGGTTGTGTAATTCATGAAACATGGTAAACCAAAATCAGGTTTGTTAAGAATATGTTGATTGATATGAATTTATTTGGTTCAACTTCTCGATTTATATTCTGAAATTTAATGTATACATGTTCAACCTGCATTTTAGGAGTTTACATTTACTCCAATTCAATTTTTAAAGTTTAAAGACATGAACATGTTAAACAACATAATATTATTGATATAAAATTATAGAGTTTGTTTCAAAATGCATTTATGGAGGAGTTTGAGAGTTTCTAATGAAATTAATGCCCTTTACTTTGTTGGTTGCATCAATATTGGTGGTTGATCCATTTCATTATGTTACATGCATTTCATTATTTGCCCCATAAGCTGCCCAAAGCAACTGTCCTGGAACCGTGCCAACGTTGTAGGGCGGAGTTTATCCCGGATGTCATTAAATACCCCCAGGTCGGCCCTCTTGGAAATGGATGCTGGATTTGGATTTTCAATATGTGCCCTACCCATCCTATTCTTTGGAGTGGATCACCTGCCAAAAAAAAATCCTACATTATGCTTACTGTAATTAGTATACTAACACATTACATCTACGGAAACAACCCCAATACATAAATAAAATTTATGAACTGAATAGGCAAAAGGGTACTGATTGATGGGCATAAAAATGTGATCATATAAGTGATCATCAATTTAAACCCTTCATTACCAAATGATTGTGTAACATGTCCCCTTTCGCTATACTCCGTATCAGAAAGGATCTGTCTTCTCGATCAAGCAGGTGATCATATAGTTATCATGTCGATGATCATATAGGTTTTCATGTAGGTAGTCATATAGGTGATCATATAGGTTATCATGTAGGTATTCATGTAGGGGATTATGTAGGTAATCATGTAAGTTAAATCTGTGTACAAATACCATTCTTTATTAGGAAAATGCTCATTAAGTCCTACTCCAACAACCAAATACACTAATATACGTTGCCTTTATGATGGTGTATGCTGCATAAATGTGAGTCACAAGGAGCCGTTACGTGAGCAATCAGGGCTTGAATTGGGGAACTGGTTCAGTGCATGGGAATGTAAGCAAAGTGGGTGTTTGTGGTAAATATTCATTATCAATTTAGGAATGATTAATCTCCAACAAATAAAAGGTATTCTCACAATTTCTAATTATACTATATTTTCAACTATGACTATTTTTTATCACTTTATGTTTTTAATTTAGAAAACTCCTTACAACATGCAAAATAAAATATCAAAATTCAGCATTAGGTTTCTAAAAAATATGAATTCAAATTTATTAAAAAAACTGATATTATTGAATTATTGCTACTTCTAACATCCCATTTTCACTCCACAGAGAAGAATATATACGAATTAAAAACCTAATTAAAAAAAAAATTTGCTACTTCCATCATCCCATTTTCAATCAACAGAGAAGAAGATATATGCATTCAAAACCTAATTGAAAGTAAATCTATCACAGAATAATAGAATATCATGTTATTAAAAATAAAGCAATACCATTTCTAATCCAAAATTTACACCAAAGTTGTAGTATAATAAGTTTTCACCATTTGAACAGAAAAACTACAAATAGAAAAAAGAATATCAATGCACCCATATTCCCTCCCCTACATCAGAACTGTATTGATGATGTTCAGGCTACATCTGATCGAATATGCCAAGAACTAAGAACCTCTTTCAAAATAATTTTCATTACATATAATTAGCAGCCACTTCTAAATACCCATTTCACACTACATGCAATAAAGAATACATTTTAATTCTCTTCACCATATGTTCCCCCAAATCTATTCTCACAAACAACCCATTGTTAGTGCGTAATAGAAAAAAGTCTTAAAACAACTCTTTCTGGCAATACGAGTTTAAGAAATACGAACAGAGGAACAAATCTTAAGGTTGGAATTTGAAATACTTTTTGTGGATTCTATGAATGCTCCTCCTCTATCCTGTCAAGAAAAAATGTTAATATGCTGCTATAAATTCAAAAGCATAAATACTAACACTCAACAACACACCTAGGAACAAACAGTTAACAGGAAATGGGAGGGGAAAAACACGCACATGGAACTCATATATCTATCACAAAAATCAAACATTTATTAAGCATCCACCTTCTAATCTTAGTCACAATTGACATATAAATAGCAAGCAAAAATCTATCTTTAAAGTGTTTCCAGAAATTCATTGAAAACTTGACAATTTAAAAGGGAAAAAGAATCCCCAACTGATTGTTTATTCAATGCACACTAATTCCATGACTTGAAATTGAGGAGTATTTTAATATGAGAATAGATTTTATATTCGAGATCCAAAAAGTTTTTCAGTGAGAAATTAACAATAGGTAATTAATGATATGTGTGATCAATATTATATGAAGCTTGCCCTCATCGTAATGTAATTGAAAATGGCCATAATTATGCAATTGGTGCCTTTAAAAAAAGGGCAATTACTCTCTGTAGCTCAATATCACAATTCAAAACTTGTATTCAGAGGAAATTGTATACAACTCACACAATTTTTAGAATAAAATTCCCCCTTCTCTATAGCACTCAAACTTCAATAATAATACACAGAAAAGGATGATTTGAAATACACTTGGAATCAAAAATTGAATAAAAAAATTAAAGATGAAAGCTTCGCAGAACACAGATAGATTCTATTAGCAAAGCATACCTTTGAAATGGTGAAATTTAGGAGGGCGCAAAAAATACTTCGACGAGGTTATACCGGAGAGGTTCAGAAACTAAGAAGACAACATGAAATAGTTCTACCAGAATCGATTCAACAAGAGCGAAGCTTGGGCTTCAAGATTCAGTCGACGGGAAACTAAGACCAATATTCAACCGAGGGGAAATCCAAATTGTAGATGTGGTTCGAGATGTAGATGTGCTTCGAAATCAGTTTCAGAATCCAATTGTGGATGTGCTTCATGATTTCAGTTCATCTGGATGTTTGATTTCTGAATTTTGAAAGAAAAAAATGGGATTGATAGTTTGAATTTTGAAAGAAAAAAAATTAGATTTAGGATGTGGTGGGTTTAAACAAAACACATGTGATTGGGGTGAGGGGTGAGTTGGTTTTGGGTTGGGGTGGAGGGTGGGGGTCCTAACCCACTGGGCAAAATTGATAGTTTGAAAGTAAGGTATTACAGTCATAATTTTAGCAATTGGGTATTGTTGAGTGTAGAATTTCACACATTTTATGTGTGCACATTACACCATTTTGCCTAGAAAAGTTATTGTTTTCGCATGGAATTGTGTACGTTTAAGTATTTACACGATTTTGAGGCTATTAAGGTGTGTTTGTGTGTTTGAAGGTAGAAAACAGGGGAAACAAAGCAGGATCGGAAGCGGAGCAAAGCAGAGACGGAAAGGACCATCTCGGGTACAGCTAGGCCAGCTGCTCGTGCCGAGCTGGCCCGCTCGCCACACCCTATTCATTCGAGTGGGGGTGCACGAGGTCCCATATGGCTTGGCACGTCACCTGGACCCCGCTTGGCTGCCGCTCGGCCAGGTCCAGGCCCAGCTAGAGCCGAGCTGGGTGCCGAGCGGCCCAGATCCGAGCCCAGTCGTAGCTTGCTCGATTCTACACTGTATTTATACTATTAAGATCGCGTTTTGAAGGAGAATTCATCGAAAAACAGCCCTGCAATAGTCCAAGAGAGATTAGGGGAGATCAATACACAAATTAGAGAGAACCCATTCATAAACCATTATCAATTCACTCCACCAAAACTTCCATATCACATTATATCTGATTTCATTATCCACCCATCTCCAAGTTTGTTTCAAGTGCTAATTGAGGGGAATCGGACAATCGGAGAGACGGAGAAGGGATGCAGACTTACGCTTCGTGTTTCCTATCTTTTCCTTCCGTTTATCTTGATTTTTGATATGAATTGCATTGCCATGAGTGTTGATTGTAACCTCATGGGCTAATTTTATGAACAGTTCTTGGGTTTTATGGTAAGACTTGATTGATTTGGGAACGTAAACCATAGATTGGGATTTTATGCTGTTGATATTTTGATTTTACTTATTTTATTAGGACTTTCTTTTCTGCTTCATAACGTCTTCATAATATATTCATGACATCCGCTATAATGCTTGAATTATTGTGTTAGCTTGTGTGCATTCATGATTGGTATTGTGTATCTGTTAGGAATTGAAGTAGTTCCGCTATAAACACTTTAATTCCATGAACTGGTAAATGAAATACTTGAATTGTTTAGTGGAACAATGCAATTAAACTTTCAAGTATGAAGAGAATAGAACCTTGTAGTAATTCCAGAAAATATCTTGTTGGTCGAGCTTACTATCCGAAGGTATTGTTGCTAGCTTTGATTAGTATCTAGGAATAAGGCTTGGTAATATTTGTACACCTTAGGATTTAAACCAGAGTATACTGTTAACTTAAAATCAAATCATATTCAGTGGGATAACAGGGTTATGTGGTGTATTTCCATTGAAACTGCATGAATGAACAATTGTAGGTCTAGTAACCCGAATTAATTGATCTATACCTGATACCTTAGAACTGTCGTTTATTCTTTTATTAAAACTTGCTTATTTTCTTTTGCCTTTAATTATTCAGTAATTTATTATTTCAATATTTTAGTTAATTAATTCACAACAATACTCTGAAAATCGGTTACTTAATTCTTATTGAATAGTAATTTAGAATAAATAAATAATTAACTATCTCAGTGGGATCGATAATTTAATTTGGGTACTTGCTGCTACAATTGACATCCTTATATACTTGAGGATTAAATTAGAGTGCGCAATTTTATCCTAACAAGTTTATGGCGTCGTTGTGCCGGGGAGAGTTTTAATTGTTTATTTTTCTTTTATTACTTATTTAATTAGAATATTTTTGTTGGGATTTAATTATGTTTGACTTGAATTTTTCTTGAAGATTGCATGCACACTAGGTCAAAGAAGGGAGCGCAAGATCTCAAATTTGATCCGGAAGTTGAAGGGTCTGCAAGGAAAAGGAGAGGAGCAGTTAAGAATCTCAAAGCACTTTCCACATCTGCTAAGGTACCACTTCCGAAGAAGAAATCGAAGACAGTGGATCCTAAAGCAGTCGTAGAGGAGAAAACAACAAATATGGGAGATAGAATTGATGAGGATGACATTGTAATCCGAGAGACATTCAAGTCCACCAATCTATAAGAATCAGGCATAGTTGGAGCCTTTCAAGCTGATGAAGCGAATGACATAAGGCCAGCCCTGATTAATATAGTGGAGAAAAATCCCTTCGTCGGAGGCATTTTTGATGAGCCCTACAGCCATCTTAAATGTTTCAACAGCTACATGGATATAGTAAAAGCTGCTGATGCTACTAATGATAGATGGAAGATGAGGTTTTTTCAGTTTTCATTGGTTGATAAGGCAAGTGAGTGGTATGATAAGCTGAAGGGAGACAATTGCTCAAACTGGAATGAGTTGTAGCAGTTATTTGTGGATCGATTCATGCCACCAGGTAAGGTTCTATTACTGAAATATGAGATCAATCAATTCAAGCAGAGAAGAGATGAGTCATTTGGAGAGGCTTGGGAAAGGCTTACTGATGCGTTGAGGAGATGCCCACAGCATGGATTTAAAAAGTCTCAACTCACCAGTGTCTTCTATAATGGCCTTAACAATGAATCGAGAGTGCTGGTTGATGCTTCTGCTGGAGGTACAATCTTTGGCAAAACATCCAATGTCGTGGAGAAATTATTTGATGATATCTCTATGAACTCTAGAGATTGGCCATCTGAAAGAGTCCGTGGAGGTTATGTACTTGAAAGAGTTGCTCAGATTGAAGAAAATTTTTTTGAAGCTGATAAGAATGATAAAGTTGTCACTCAATTAGAACAGATGAACAAACACCTGGTTACTCTGATATCAGGTAATAATGGGGAAGGTAACTGTGGGCCTGCTAGTGATGATGTGGTGATGAACCTTCAAGAGGTCGAGGATGCTAATTGGGCTATGGGGCAGAGTCTTCAAGGTTTGAGAGCTCCTCAGAATTGGCAAGGAAATAGGTACCCTCAAGTTAATTCAAATCAAATGAATAACCAAGGTGGAGGTCCTAGTAATCAAGGAGGCAATTGACAGAATCAGAGGTATGAGAACTTCTCTTATTCAAATCTAAAGAATATAGTTCTATATCCTCCTTATTTTGACCATAGTGCCAAGACTAGAGAAGGGAAGGCTGGTATTGATGAAGTGTTAGCAAGATACATGAAGAAGAATGATGCTGGCATTAACAAGATCAATAACTGTATTGTTCTCATGGACTCTAATATGACAAAGCAGAATGAGGAAGTGAACAAGCAGTTGTGAGATTTGTCATATACCATGGGATAGATCTCCACTACAGTGAATCAGCAGTAAGTGCAATTTTAGAAAGGGAAATTTCCTTCGAATACAAAAATCAACCCAAAGGAGAGTGCAAATGTGATCACTTTGAGATCCGAGAAGCAGTATAAAGGTCCAGAACTGGTACAAAATGAAGCAGAACTGATGCTGAATGATACAGAATAGAAGCATGATGAAACAGGGGCAGAACAGAAGCAATCGAACGCCGCTCGGCCATCAGCTCAGGCAGAGCCAGGTCCCTCATGTGCTAAGTTGCCGTCTAGTGGGGTGCCATCCAGTTCAGAAGTATCCTTCAGTTCGGTTTGACCTCAGCTCGGCTCAGTTCCTCCACAGCTCAGCTCGAGCGAGCCGGCGAGCCACCCTCCGGGATTTCCACTGCATTTGAATTCTGTACAGAGTCAGTCTGATTTGGAAATCGCAGATAAAAAATGGCAGAAAGCAAAGAAACTGAGAGAAACGTAGGTGGTTTTCGAGAAAGATAGTTTGGGACTTCCAATTACAAAGGTACCAATTCCTTTCCCTCAGAGATTCTTGACAAAGAGCCTTGATGAGAAGTTTAGAAAATTCGCTGACGTGATGAGGAACATTCAGATAAGTATTCCATTTTCCGATGCCTTAGATCAGATGCCATATTATGCAAGATTCATCAAGGAACTCATCTCCAAAAAGAGAAGCCTGAATAGTGTGGAAACTGTGAACCTGAAAAAAAATTACAGCTCAGTGATTCAGAGAAAGTTGCTAAAAATGTTGAAGGATCCTGGAAGCTTTATTATTCCTTGCAATAAAAGGACCAGCGATGAAAGCATTGTATGGTCTTGGAGCTAGTATAGATTTGATGCCTTTTTCAGTTTTCAAGAAGCTTGGTTTGGGGGAGTTGAAGCCTACATCTGTGGCTTTACAGTCAGCTGATCGATCATTGACATACCCTGAGGGAGTTATTGAGGATGTGCTAGTGAAGGTATCAAGTTTGGTTTTTCCTGTGGATTTCCTGGTTCTTGATATAGAGGATGAAAATGATGGAGCGCCTCTGATCTTGGGACGTCCATTCCTTGCAACTGGACTAGCTCTGATCGATGTGTTCAAACGAGAGTTGAGGCTTAGAGTTAATGAAAAAGAAATTGTCTTCTCCTTGAACAAGGCGATGCAGTGGCCAGCAGAGGAACAACAGTGCAAGTTTGTGGAAGTAGTAGAAGAGATCATGGAGGATGACTTACTTTTGATCCGGTCTAAGGATCCTGTTGAAACATGCATCCGCGAATCTCTAACTTTACATACTACTAATGATATTTTACTTGATGAATTATCTAATGAGCTTGCTATTGATTTTCTTGAAACCTTACTTAATATTGATGAGAGCAGGTACGAGCAAGAAGACTCAGCAGTAGAGGAAGTTCTGTGGACAAAGCAATATTTGCCTCTACGTGTTGAAGGGGACAACAGCAAGGAAGAGAAGAAGACTGAGCTCAAGCCACTTCCAGAACATCTCTTGTATGCTTATTTGGAGAAGAATGAAACTTTTCCGGTAATTATATCTCCTTCTCTATCTAAAAGTGAACTTGATATACTGTTAGCTGTTTTGAGAAAGCATAAGTCTGCAATAGGGTGGACCATTGATGATTTGAAAGGGATTAATCTTGCTTTTTGCATGCATAAGATAAGACTTGAAGATGAAAATAAATGTTATGTGCAACATCAGTGGAGGTTGAATCCTGCTATGTAAGAGGTTGTTAGGAAATAAGTTCTTACATGGTTATATGTAGGAATTATCTTTCCTATTAGTGATAGTACCTATGTGAGTCCTTTGCATGTAGTAGCTAAGAAGTGAGGAATGACTGTTATTATATTTGATGATGGTGAAGTGCTTGCTACTAGGGTACCTACGGGGTGGCGTGTCTGTGTTGATTATAGAAAATTGAATGAGAACACCCGTAAGGATCACTTTCCTTTGCCCTTTATGGATCAAATGTTGGATAGACTTGCAGGTTATGATTTTTATTGTTTCTTAGATGGATACTCTGGTTACAATCAGATAATGATTGCATCGGGGGATCAAGAAAAGACTACATTCACCTGCCCCTATGGCACTTTTGCCTTTAGGAAGTTGCCCTTTGGTTTATGTAATGCACCTGCGACTTTTCAAAGGTGTATGTTTATGCTCTTTTGTCAGAATAATGGAATGTGAAAGTTAAGAGTGTGGATGGTCAAATGATGCTTACGCCACTAGTCCATTTCGGCAGAATTAGTTTGTTTAAAAGGGTTCTAATATTTATTTCTGTCATTATATCTAATGTTTTAAAATTTAAATAGTAGAAGGAAGTGTGGGTTTTGACAGTGTGACTATTATGATAAGTTTTAATCCATTCATTACTTTATTTATTTGCTTTAATAGAGTAATATGGTTGTCCTGTATGTTTCATTTTGCAAGTTTGGTATACTTTGATAACTTTAGTTATCTTTGAAATCTGCAGAAATTCTTCAAATATTCCTTTAGGTTTAAGTTTCAGAAACTTAAAGGACCTACCCTTATTTTATCCTCTTTAATTCAAGTTTGCTGAAAATTATAGGACTTGTTCTTGTTTAATTTCCTTCTTCTTGGTATCAATACTTGTTTAAAAGAGTGTTTTGGTCATGCCCTTTTTCATGCATTATTTGAGAAAATATTATGAAAATTTCTTTATTTAAAATTTGGGGTGTGACAGGTGTACGATGCATTTCAATGCCCAAGAAATATTTAACTGGCCCTAGATCTTTTAGTGGAAATTCAGCCCCAAGTGACAATATTAAGTTATCAATGGCCGCAGAAAATGATCCAATGATAATAATATCATCAAAATAGATTAGTACAAAAAGAGATGATAAGTGTCAATATGGATGGTAAAGAGAGATGTATCATCCTGCGAATTCATAAAATCAAGTGATAACAATTTAGAGCTTAGCCTGGAGTACCATGCGATAGGTGCTTTCTTGAGACCATATAAAGCTTTATGAAGACAACATACATGATGAAGAAATTGAGGATGTACATATCCTAGTGGCTGCTGCATATAGATTTCATTAAAAATGAAACCATGGAGAAAAGTATTTGACACATCAACCTGTTTGATTGGCCACTGCATGCAAGGATAAAACGAATAGTGGAATGCTTAGTGACAGGACTGAATGTCTCATCAAAATCCAAACTGGGTTGCTGATGAAATCCTTTGGCAACCAACCAGGCTTTGTACCTATCAATTGATCCATCTGGTTTATGCTTGATCCGAAAAACCCACTTACATCCAATAATGGTATGATCAGATGATGGAGGTGGAACAAGAGACCAAGTTCCATTTTGCAAAAGAGCGTCAAACTCGGTGATCATAGCAGCACGCCATTGTGAAGATTTTGATGCTTCGGTGAAGCACGTTGGAGTTGACATAACATCAGAGTTTGTTGTAAGAAGAGCACACAGAAGTGGGTAACGAACACACCCATCAGTAAATTGCTTAGGGCGAGAAATATTATTTGTGGAGCGAGTATATATTATGTGTTGAGAACACTGCTCCAAGGTTGGGCCTACATCGAGATTATGAGTCGGGACAATGGGCAAGGGTGGTGGTTCGTTATATAGAACAGAGGGAGTGTTGTCATTTTGGATGAGTGGATTATTTGGTAGTGGATGATCCACGACATGGGTTTAGAGAGTGAAAGTGATGAAGGAAGAGATGTGGAAGCTTCTGGGTGACTTGAAATCGGTGGTGTTGTCTTTGCAAAAGGGAAAAATGCATCATCAAACACCACATAACGAGAGATGTAAAGGCATTTTTTTATAATGTCGAGACAACGATAACCTTTATGAGTGGCCCTATATCCTAAAAAGACACAGAGAGTTGATCGAGGATCAGTTTTTTGCTTGGTGCAAGGACGATGACAAGGCCAACATTCACAACCAAAAGTACGTAGAGTATTATAATCAGGAGAGCGATTGAAGAGGGCTTGATATGGTGATTTATTTTTTATGATTGGAGAGGGTAAGAGATTGATTATGTAGCAAGCTGTGGTAAAGGCATCTCCCAAAATAAGAGAGGGAGAGTGGCTGCAAATAGGAGAGTTAGAACAGTTTCAATAAGGTGATGATGTTTTCGTTCAACTAGGCGAATTTGTTGATGAGTGTGAGGAGATGATAGGAGATGTATAATGCCAAGTTGACGAAACACATTACTGAGGGGGCAAAACTCGCCACCCCAGTCAGTTTGGACAGATTTTATAGGAAATGAAAACTGACGACTTACATATGCATGAAAGTCATGAAAGGTACTTGTAGCATTAGATTTTAGTTTTAAAAAGTATACTCATGTGAAACAAGTAAAGTGATCCACAATGGTTAACATGTACTGATTGGAATTCAAGGAAAGTGATAGAGATGGTCCCCAAATATCCATAAAGACTAATTCAAAAGGATGAGTGGAGACAAAATCAGAGAGTTTATATGACAACTGATGACTTTTAGCTACTTGACATGAATCACAAATATTATGCATAGATTTAGTAGTACTAGGTAAAGAAAATTGATTTATGACAGATGAAATGACACGGGGATGAGCATGACCAAGCCTAGAATGCCAGATTGTGAAAGGTGCTTTAACGCTGGTGAAGGTTGTGGGTGGTTTGGGTATATGGAGTGGGTAAAGCCCATCTCCAAAATTTCCTCGATGTAGTATCTTCTCCGTCACTTCATCCTTCACATAAAAATAAGATGAGTGAAATTCCACATAAACATTATTATCCTTTGTAAATTTACTGATTGAGATCTAGTTCTTGGAAACTGATGGCACATGCAAAATTTTATGAAGATGAAATTTGGCATTAGGAAAAGATAATAGAGTGTCACCAATATTGTTAACGGGCAAACCAGATCCATCACCAATTAGTAGTTGGTCCGAGCCGGGATAACTATTGGTTGAAAGATTAAGATTTTGAACATCAGATTTTATATGATGTGTTGCCCCCCGAGTCATAGAACCACATGTCGCGTGGTGAATGATTAGCAGTATAGGCCAATGGTGGTGGAGACGACATGGAATTTGAGTTGATACCTGGTAACCAGGATCAAACCGATGTGAACAGGTATGAACAATGTGGCCATATTCACAAAATAACTGGCAATAAATCTGGGGAGGAACTTGAGAAGAGTTGCTTCCACGACCACGCCCCCTGCTGAACTAAGTCTCAATTTTGGTATAAATTGATAAGAGTAAGCGTACTTTATCGTTGTGTGTAGACCTGGTGACCAAGTGTAAAGTTTATAATATCAAACCCAAGGAAGAAAGTATATGTATCTGTGTTTGAAAGATGTTTTACTCTAGAAGGACTAATCAATAAAAGGATGGGTTGCTTAATACTAAAAACTACCTAAGAAGGCAATTAAGATAAAACATGTACAAATGTGATGGATAATGGATGAAGGTGAGATGGATGAAGTAACAATCTAAAGAGGAGTAAGACTAACCACAATCAAGATTAAAGACACCACATGGACTTGTTAAATTCAAATGGCAAACATCAATAATAATTGGAATAAAAGTAATCATAAATATTCCCCTAATCCCTTTGGCCAAGGTGATTAAGTTCTCAACTCATAACAAGTTTCAAGCAGAATAGATTGGATCTCACTCTCAATTCTCTTAAAAGGTACTATGACAACAAGATTAGTCTCATCACTCAATTAATAACCAAATATGATAAATCAATTGAGTGTTCCAACATGAATGTTCTAAGTATACAAAGATGCTACCACATACTTCACATACTAACATACAAAATCAATATTATAACACGATTCAATCAAATCCCTAAACACAATATTGGAATGGCCATCCTAATATCATAAATGAAGAATTTAACCACCACATCATAATATAAAATGAGTAATTCATTTATCATGTAAGAAATTCCAAAAATCACATCAATTAAACCATTAGAAATTCAACAAATCCAAAGATCCCTAATTCATCATGTGGCTAGCCTCACAAGAGATTTAGCCAACAACAAACATCATGAAATATCCCTAAAATGCTTACAAATATTCATTGTTGCAAACAAAATAAAGAAACTACAAATGAAAGGTAAGTACTCCGCTATTTGGAATTTAGGTTGATTCTTCCCTTTAAGATGCAATCCCACTCCTCAAGCCTCAATCCTCCTTAGATTTGTGATGGGTTGATGGAAGATGTGTAGATCCATGAATGGAGGTGTGGAAGATGGTAGTGTGTATGGAAATTGGTGTTGGAGTGTGTGTGCCTCCAAGAGGGGGAATGGAGATCCCCCTAAAAAATTATGTGAAATGAGGGTATTTATATGTGTGAAGGATTAGGGCAAATTTTGGGTAATGGGCTTAAGTGGAGAAAATGGGCTTAAGTGGAGATAATGGGCTTTTTGGCTCAAAAATCGATTCAGGAAATATGGAATAAATAAAATATCCGTACGGTTTGGTTACATAAACTGGTTGTAGCCCAGCGGTTGGAGGTAGGGAAGGCAACGGGTAGGGTACCCGCTTAATTTGGGGTACCCGTATCCGTATCCGTTTAGAAATATAACTACCCGTATCCGTATCCGTCCCGTTTAAAAAATTTATTATGGTACCCGTACCCGTCCCATTACCATTTATCAATACCCGCAGGTACCCATACCCATTTAATATTTATTTATTTTATATATATTTATATTTTTTTATTATCTAAATAAGTATAATAATAAAAATTATATTATTATTAATTAAATATAAAATAAATATAATATAAATTGTATTATTTTAAATAAATATTTGATAAATATGATTAAATAAAACTTATAACTATTAATTAAATATATAAAATATCTTATCATATATAAATTATATAATATATATTAAATTTTATAAAAAAATATATATAATTGGGGCACCCATGGGTATTTGAGGCATTACCCGTACCCATCCCAAACCCTAATGGTATTTTTCACAACTATCAGTACCCTACCCATTAGGATTCGGGTAGACCGGGTATCCGAAAATACCTGTCCCATTGACATCCCTAGTTGGAGGATCCCTCATGCATGCATGAGATCACGGGTTCGATTCCCGGCCTCTGTGAATTTTTTTTTATTAAAGGAGACCTTATGTGAGCGCGAAGTAGGAGATCGCTCCCTGTTGGGTCCAAAAATTCGAGCGAAGGGAGAAAACTCGATCGAAGATCTCCTACAGCTTCAAAAATTCTACTACTCTGTTCCCGCAAATAGACAACAAATCAAGGTTATAATAGACAACGCGTATGCCATCTTTTCTCAACACTCATAAAAAGTGTTGTCGTAGTCGTATTCCAAAACTGTCTGTTGTCTTTTAAGATGCTACAATATTTTTCTCCTTTTTATTTCGATTTAATTCCCATTTCCTCCTTTCCTAATTTTTGCTCAAATATACCCCATTCCTACAATAAAAATTTGCAAGATTCACACACTTTACTCCATAAATAAAAACAACAAAAATAAAGAATAAAATATAAAAATAATATAAAAACATGTACACGCAAAAATCACACGAACACAACTCTAAAATCTACTAAATTTTCACGATAATCAGATGTTATATGATGTGTTGCCCCCGAGTCATGGAACCACATGTCGCGTGGTGAATGATTGGCAGTATAGGCCAATGGTGGTGGAGACGACATGGAATTTGAGTTGGTATTGTTGAAAGTAATTTGTAATGATGGTCCAACTCCGTTGAAGGCACACTAGCAGGCAGTCAAGATTGACGACCATAGAAGATTCAAGAATGTTGCTAGCTGTATGTACTCATTAAATTTAAACATTAAATCTCATGTCATGTAATGGCTATAAATTGATGTATTCTGCCATGAAATGAACAAGAAGAAAATTAGCAACGCAAATAACCGATTGCAAATGATTCCATAGTTGCACTTCTAAATCAATTATTATATCCTATCCCCAACATATTTTTGGTATCAAGAGCAAACCATATATTTGTTCTTCCTTCTAATATTTAAGGGTGTTCCGACTTTTGCAGGACAAGACTATGAGCTATGGAGTGTATTGATAAAGACATTATTCATATCTCATGAATTATGGGATATAATTCATGATGGATTCAAAATACTCACTGCTGTAAAGGAGGCAATCTTGACAGCAGTGTTGAAGAGAGAGTACAAGGAGAACAAGACGAAAGATGCAAAAGCTTTGTCCTTCTTGCATCAAGGGGTACGTCGATCAATTCTTCTGCGCATTACAAGTGCAAAATCATAAAAAGAAGCTTGGGAGACTATGAAAAATCAGTTCGGAGGCTATGAGAAGTCATGTTTATCAAGCTGCAAAACTCATGGCGAGATTTCGACAACTTGATGATGAAAGAAAATGAAGGCATTCAAGAATTTTTGTCTCGAGTCTCTATTATTATCAACCAAGTTAGAGGCTACGGTGACAAACTAGAAGATAAGAAGATCATTAAAAAGGTGCTACGATGTTTGTCGGCAAAGTTCGAACACGTAGTGGTAGCAATAGAGGAATCAAAAGATTTATCCAAATTAACTTTGGATGAACTAATGGGTTTGTTGGAAGCCCGAGGATGAACAGGTTTTCAAATCAAAACATGGAGCAAGCTTTTCAAAGAAAGGTGAATATTTCAGAATCTTCAAAAGATGGTGCATCTTCTGATAGAAACAAACCTTTATCACAACCTGGTAGAGGAAGAGGCCGTGGTAGAGGTAGCAATATCTTTCGAGGCCGAGGTCGAAGTCGAGGAAGAGGCCGAGGACGAGGAGATTCCAGCAACTCAAGGTACAATAACAATGATCATGACACTTATTGTTGTATCTGTCAAAAAAATAGTCATGACACCAAAAGTTGCTGGAGCAAATGCAAGAAATGCAAAAATCCAATTCATTCTCAAAAAGATTGCTGGTATAAAAAAAATGGTGGATTAAAGGAGGCAAATTTTTCTGAAAAGGAAGATGAACAGGTATTCTACTCTTGCTTAAATTCTCAACAACCTCTTGAGAATGTTTGGTACGTCGATAGTGGTTGCAGCAGTCATATGTCCGGAAACAAGAAAATCTTTGTGGATTTGGATGAATCTTATTCACCAGAAGTGAAGCTTGGTGATGGAAAAGCTCTCAAAATTAATGGCAAATGCTCCATTGCTGTTCGAACCAAGGAAGGGAATACACGCATGATTAAAGATGTATTCTTTGTGCCTCATTTGACTCAAAATTTATTGAGTGTTGGTCAGCTTATGCAAAAAGGCTACCAAGTGGTTTTCAATAATGATCATTGAATCATTATTGATACACAAAAAAAATGTTACAATGGCGAAGGTGAAGATGAGCATGAATAAGGTCTTTCCTCTCAACTTGCCGTATTCGGAAAAAACTTGTGCTCCAAAGCACAATAGAAGAAGATCACAAGTTATGGCATCTAAAGTATGGACATTTGAGTTTCAAAGGTTTAAATTTATTGCAGAGAAAAAATATGGTGCAGGGTGTTTCTAACATTGAGGTGGAATGTGGCCCTTGTGAAGGATGCATTTACGGCAAAATGCATAGTCTTCCTTTCCCGAAAACATCTTATAGAGCTAAAGATGCTCTTGAGCTTGTGCATGCCAATATTTGTGGCCCGACGCAGACGGCTTATCTCAATGATAACAGGTATTTTCTGTTGTTCATTGATGATTACACGAGAATGATGTGGGTGTATATTCTTAAGCAAAAATCTGAAGCATTTGCCAAGTTCATGGAATTCAAAACATTTATGGAGAATCAAAGTGGCAAAACGATCAAGTGTCTCCGTACTGATCAAGGTTGAGAGTTTATTGGAAACGCCTTCATGATTTATTGCAAAACTAAAGGAATTCAAAGGCAATTAATAGTTCGATACAACGCACAGCAAAATGGAGTTGCAGAGCGGAAAAATAGAACGATTGTAGAAATGGCTTGAAGCATGATGACGGGCAAAGGTCTTCCAAAATCTTTTTGGGCTGAGGCTGTAAATGCAGCCGTCTATATCCTCAATAGATCACCTACAAAGGCAGTACCCAACATGACTCTGTATGAAGAATGGCATCGGAGAAAGCCACAGGTATATCATTTTAAAGTGTTTGGTTGCATTGCTTATTCTCATATTCGTTCACAGCAAAGAGAAAAGTTTGATGAAAAAGGAGAAAAGCTTATATTTGTTGGGTACAGTGACGAGTCAAAAGGCTATCGTCTGCTTGATCCAAAGAGTACTAACAAACTTGTTACTTCACGTGATGTTATTTTGATGAAATGGGTTCTTGGAATTGTGAGAATGAAAATCAGAGAGGGAAAGTAATCATCATGCCTACTTCATCAAAGGAGAATGATCATTCTAGCCTAAATGAAACATGCAGCAGCCCATGTACTCCTGGTCCAAGTTCACGTGGAGAGTTGCATGCCGACTCCGAAAGTCCAATTTTGAAATTTCGAAGTTTGGCTAACATCTATGATGCTTGTAATGTGGAACTATTCTCTTATGAACCACAACCCTATGATGAAGTAGCTGAAGAAGCATGTTGGCAAGAAGCAATGGATGATGAGATTGCAAGCATTAAAAAAATCAGACTTGGGAACTTCTGGATCCACCTGAAGGGAAAAACATGATTGGAGTGAAATGGATCTACAAGACAAAGTTTAAAGAAGATGGTTTTATTCTCAAGCACAAAGCCCGTTTGGTAGCAAAAGGATACTCTCAGCAGCCCAGTTTTACGGAGACGTTTGCACCGGTGGCCCAAATGGAAACGATTCAGATTGTTTTAGCCATTGCTACACAGTTGGAGATACCAATTTATCAATTGGATGTTAAGTCAGTATTTCTCAATGGTGACTTAAAGGATGAAGTCTATGTACAACAACCGGAAGGGTACGTTGTCAAAAGAGAAGAAAGGAAAGTTTGCAGATTGAAGAAAGCTTTATACGGGTTGAAGCAAGCACCCAAAGCTTGGAATAGCAAGATTGATGGCTATTTCCAAAAAATCGGTTTTGTTCGAAGTCTTAATGAGGCTTCATTATATGTGAAGTTTTCTTATTGTTTGCTTATATGTGAATGATTTGATCTACATGGGCACTGATCGTGTGATGGTGGAGAAATTTAAAGAAGCCATGATGAAAGAATATGAGATGACCTACTTGGGTCTCATGAAATATTTTCTCGGGATTCAAGTTCTTCAAACAAAGGGTAAGATTTTCATTTCTCAAGAGAAGAATCTTGATGGTGTCTTGAAAAAATTCAACGAGTAGTTGCAAGCCTATTGCAACTCCATTGGCATCTAATGAGAAGTTGCAGCTGGATGATGGAGCAGAAAAGTTTGATGAAAGATTGTACAGGATTTTAGTAGGTTCCTTAATCTACTTGACAAACACAAGGCCGGATATTGTCTATCCAGTAAGTTTGATCTCAAGGTTCATGCATAATCCAAGCAAATTACACCTTGCTGCAGCGAAAAGGATCATGCGATATCTTTAAGGAACAAGGAAGTTTGGCATTAATTATGTCAAGGAAATGGATGATAAGCTTGTTGGCTTCACTTATAGTGATTGGGCTGGTTCGCTTGATGATCGCAAGAGCACGTCAGGATACATTTTTTGCTTGGGATCAAAGATAATCTCTTGGGCATCTAAGAAGCAGAAGGCGGTTTCACTCTCGTCGGCTGAAGCGGAGTATATTGCAACATGTGATGCAGCTTGTGAAGCTATTTGGCTAAGAAGAGTGCTTGCTGATATACAGCAGTTTCAAGACACTCCAACAACTATTTTTTGCGACAATATGTCGACTATTGCAATGACAAAAAATACAGTCTTCCATGCAAGGTCCAAGCACATCGAGTTGAGGCATCACTTCATAAGAGATCTCGTAAGTGAGCAAGAAATTCAGCTAGAGTTCGTGAACACTAAAGAGCAACTTGCAGAGGGTTTACGAAAGCATTTACGTCAGAAAAGCTTGACCAATTTAGAGGACTTGTTAACATTACAAATTAAGAGAGGGTGTTGAACGTAATTTGTAATGATGGTCCAACTCCGTTGAAGGCACACGAGCAGGCAGTCAAGATTGAAGACCATAAAAGATTCAAGAATGTTGCTAGATGTATGTAATTAAATTTAAGCATTAAATCTCATGTCATGTAATGGCTATAAATTGATGTATCTGCCATGAAATGAACAAGCAGAAAATTAGCAACGCAAATAACAGATTGCAAATGATTCCTTATTTGCACTTCTAAATCAATTCTTATATCCAAACCCCAATAGGTACCTAAGTAACCAGGATCAAACCGATGTGAACAGGTATGAACAATGTGGCCATATTCACGAAATAACTGGCAATAAATCTGGCGAGGAACTTGAGAAGAGTTGCTTCCACGACCACTCCCCCTGCCTCGAAAGCCACAACCACCATGACGTCCAGAACCACGATTGGATTTTGGATGAGTGGAACTTCTATAACCGCTGGAATTGTTGATGGCTGATTGAATATGAAGTGCTGCTGGTGTAGAGTAATGTTATTCTAAACGCTACTCATGCGCAGTAAGGAGATCATACAACGCCTTATTGAGAGATGGGCTCAACTCTTGTTTGGACAGCCGTAATAAGGGGGTCGTATGATGAGTCCAGACCCCCGAGAAGATATGCGATGTGATCAGTTTCTCGCAAGGGCTCACCGATAGCAGCCAATGTTGCAGCAAGCTTTCGGATTTCATTGTAACAAGACTCAATTGAAGATCCACTTTTCCTTTTCGTCATGAGACGATATTTTATTTTTGTTGGACATGCACGAGAGTGCAACGCAAAGCAGGTGTGAAGAGTCTCCCATGCTTTGCGTGAGGTTGTTGCATCAACCAGGTGCAGAAGTATATCTTCAGAGACTGTAGAAATATTACACTGAGAATTAATTGATCTTGTTGGATCCAGAGGGATGTGGGTGAGTTTGGTTACGGTGGTTGAGTGGTAGAAGCTGGCATTGGGTGTGAACCATCAAGAAAACCGTAAAGGCATTGTCCTGGAAAATATGGTTCGATCTTTAGTCGCCAAAGGAGGAAGTTTTCTCGTCAGTTTGTGAGCCACTGTGTGATAAAGTTTGAGCAATGATGGGACAGAAGAGGGTTGACGGTTTTGGGGGGGTGGATCTGCCATTGAGGCGTAAAGGTTAATAAAGAGTAAGAAATAAAAGACGTTGCCTAAATCTAAAATCTTCAACGTCTGGGTAGACATGCTCTGATACCATGTTGAGTAGATGAGAGAGAATGGAATAATTATGGTTCTGTGTATTCATCAACTGTTAGTGTGGCAAATATATACAATTACAATCTTGTGTAATTAATATACAAAGAAGGAAATAGTGACATATGTGGCAATGAATCTGTGATTCTAGCAGCAATTAATCCGGTGATTTGGCAATATGATTTCCATCATTAACAAGGTCTAATGTATTTTATGGCTCCATATTTTCTCCTTTAAAGACTCAGGCTCCATTTTCCAAGTTACAAGTTTTCTATGTATCTAAGAATGAATTTGTTGGCTCTCTGCCTGAAAAATGTTTGAACAACTTTAGAGGCATGATAGATGCGAAGGAAAACATGACAGACAAGGATTGGTTCTCAGAATATGATAAGTTAATGGATTTAATTTCAAAGGTTTGGACTTTGGAGTATCATCTGGAAAGAGTACTGAAAACCTTCACAACCATTTAAATGTCAAAGAATAATTTTTCTGGTGTTATTCCAGGATCTGTGGAAAAGCTTAATTCTTTAAAGTACTTGAATCTATCTCATAATAATCTCATTGGAAATTTATCTTCATCTCTTGGAAAAATGTCTGCTGATTTATCATCAAACCAATTGATTGGTGAGATTCCCAGCCAATTGACACAGCTGACATTTCTTTCTATATTAAATCTTTCGATGAATAACTTTGTGGGGCCGATACCTCAATCTCGTCAATTTGATACATTTGGAAATGATTCATATGTTGGAAACAAAGTACTTTGTGGAATTCCGTAGACAAAAAAATGTGAAGAGGACAATGGACAAAGTCTACTTGGGGTATTGCCACAAGAAGACGATGACTCTGATTTTCCCGATGGATTAACCTTGAAGGTTGTAGTTTTAGGATATGGATGTGGTTCCATAATAGGAATTAGCATGGCGTATTTGGTTCTTCGATATGAATGGCCTAAGTGGTTGATGGAGCTGATCTCTGACACTGAGTACCGCATTAAGAAAAGAGACAAAAGAAATGTAGTGAAAAGAAGAAGGAGTTGAGCATCAACTGAAAAAACAAGTATTTTTAATGTTTGTGCTGCACACTCATATATTTATATCATTTTCCTATTTCAATCTTTGAAGGGTAATGGATGTATTGTGAATTAATAAATTTGTTAGGTTGATTTTGATTCGTGTTTTTCGTTCACAATATTCAGTAAATGTGGGATATAAATCTCACCTTGCATTACTGGATTAGCCTTTCAACATTATGTTTTGTTGATCAACGGGTAGAATAGTGTATCTGTGGGTACTTAAAGGTAGATAGAATTGGGTAGCGTGAGGTTTGTAGAAAGTTGGTGTTTAAAGTTGAGGTTGATAGTGATTAGGTGTGGCGTGAGGTGGTTTAGTGAGAATGGATAGCAGCAGGGATTTAGAAATGGGTAATTTTATCAATTTAAGGCCTGAAAAATGGATAAACTATTAATTTGGGGGTTTGAATTGTTTTTTCTATAAATTCGGGCCTAAAATATGTAAAATTATCCATTCAGGACTTGAATTCATCAAATATTATCTCCTCCTCCATCCGTCCCATGGCAAGGGTAGTTTTTACTTTTTGGAACGTGGATTAAGGAGTATTATTATTAATGTATAGTGGGTAGTTGTATTAGTGGGAGTGTGGGCTCCATATTTTTATTGTATTAGAGGGGGTGTGTGGGTCACATGTGTGTAAAAAAAGGAAAGGTGACCCTTTGGATGGGACGACCAAAATGGCAAAAAGGAATCCTTTGGGTGGGACGGAGGGAGTAATTAATTAATATAGGGCCTAAATACAGGCATTGAATTGATAGTCATATATATTTCTGGCTCCAAATTGATAGAAAAATAATTTAGTCCACGAATTGATAGTTTACTTATTTTTCAGGACTTGAATTGATGAAATTCCGTTTCTCTTAATTATTGTTTTCTATTATTGCATGGATATACATATTTATAGACATATGTGGCGGTGGGAATGGCCTTCACTTTTCTAGATTAATCCACTGCCACTGCTTACATCTATCTAATAATAAGTTCTATAGGGATGGTAATGGTGATCATTTGGGTAGTTTCACTTGTGGATTTTGCTATGGTTTTGTTTTTGAAGCCAAGCTCTTCACGGCCCTCCTTGCTATAGAGTTAGCATTTCATAGAGGCTGGCATTCTGTTTGGCTTGAGACGGACTCTACGTATGTGGTTCATGCCCTAACTTCGGATAATCCTAATATCCCGTGGAAATTCTTACAGCAGTGGAGGTATGTTAAGAATATTATTCCTTTGATGCAGTTCAGAGTCACACATAATTATAGAGAAGGGAATGCTGCGGCTGACTCCATCTCTGATATTGGGGGACCTTTTGTTTGGTACCTTTTCACTCCTCCTACTCTTCAGAGACATATATTGGAGGATATGAATTCCAACTATTACCGATTTTGATGATCTCCTTCCAGACGATGAGATGTGAAGGGGTCTATACTCTGGAGGTGACATCGTCGGGTTCGCCAGGTGGCTCCTCTCCTTGTCCTTTTATCTTTGGTGATGATATTTTCGCACTTCAAACTTGTCGTTGCTGTTACGAATTTCAGGACTTCTCTTACTCCTGCTATGAAAGATGGATGCACCTGCCCAGCTATAGAGTTAGTGGTCATCTTAGGTCCTATAAGTTAGATAGCAGATTTTTTAGAACCCTTTTTCAAAAGGTACTCTTTTCCTCTATATATGTTTTTCCTACTGGGTTTTTTCATATAGAGGTTTTTAACGAGATTTTTTGAGATTTCTATGGTTGCTTGGCCAGTCTGCTTTTTTAACTATGTTTCATTTCTAGCCGTGTATTTGGCTTGTCTGCCGCCTGTGGCTTTGTGGTCGAAGCCGTACATTACATACTGCTTTGTCCGGTTCTCGAAGCGGTACATTACACACTACAGCGTCTGTCTGTCATCCTATGTCTTGGGAGTTTGTCGTCATCTTTTAGTCTGATCCTGTATAAAAATATGATTAGTTCAAAAATAAATGTAATCCTGGATAAAATATAGATACAAAACCCCTAGCTCCAATTTCATTATGCCACCATCTCTACACTCCACATGCATGGAATCGGCTGCAAAACAGTTTGCCTAATTTGCAGGGAGGGACCATTTAAAATTTTCATGCAAGATGTATATACTTTCTTTGAATATGCAACGTGCCACCATTTACGCGCGAATATAAATAAAATAAAATAATTTAAAAAGTTCGCTTAGATATATTAAAATATAAGGGATAAGATCATTTTTTTTAAAAAAATTACTGAAAATGAGTTTTTAATTATGTAAAAAATCTCAATTCAAACAAAATTAAAAAACCTCCCTAAACAATACATATATACATGTGCTCTTTTCAAATCTTTCTTATCACAAAGCATTATGTTAAAATCTTTTCTAGCTGTAACTCTTGAAATTGCGATGTACAATTATCAAAGTCATTACCAAACAAAAATGTCCATCAACCGAACACGTATTCAGCTAAATGTCCATCACCCATACCCGTATCTACAACATAGCTTTTGAAAGTTGATATTTTATAAATTCTACAAAACTTATGTTTCAGACTTTTATTGATGGATAATCAATAAATATGTACCTGCAAAGAAAATACAAAAATATAAAAATGAATGAGTATATAATTACAGAGTCGAAGGGTTATCAAAGTCATTACCTTACAGAAATGTCCATTACCCGTACCTACAACATGACATTTGAAAGTTGACATTTTACAAATTCTACCAAACTTACTGGTTCAGACTTTATCGATAGATAATCGATGAATATGAACCAACAAAGAAAACGCAAAAAACATAAAAAGAAAAAAAATACAGAGAAAGGGTGATCGTAGGGTTATCAAAGTCCTTACTAAACATAAATATCTATCACCCGGACCTGTATCATTAAATGTCCATCACCCATGCCATATCTACAACAAATCTTCACCAAGTATTTCTAATACCAAGTAATCAAATTAAATATTATGAAATATACTATTTTAATTTATATTGGTTTAAGAGATATAATATTTTAATGTATAATTGGTATTTGTTAGGGATGACAACGGGTAGGATACCCACTGTTATAGGGGTACTCATATTCGTATCCGTTTAAATATAAATTAATTATATCTATACCCGTCACATTAAAAAAATATATTATAATACCCATAGTCATCCCAAACCCGTAAATCCATATATAATTTATCTATAAAGCAAGATCACTAATGTCATGCAGAAGCCACAGTCCATTATCTTCCTCATCCAATGATGTTTTACCTAACAACTTAGAGTTCTTCGCAACAATAGTTCAACTACCCTACCCCAAGTTAAATAGAAAATTCAATGAGAGAAATAGTGGAACATTTCCAATACAGATGCCAAAGCCAAAAACTGAACAGGAAAAGACTAAAAAAAGAATAAGATAATTCTGAGTTATATTTTAGTTATAACTTTGGAACTTGTCATCCTCAGTTTAAAATGATGGTACCAAATAAACTAAATGGAGGAAACGGGAAACCTGACTCCATCTAATTGAAGCATGTAATGAAAGTTCATAATTTCTTTTGACATTCCATTACTCATACCGTGGCTTTATTTTATATAATAAGTGAAAATTGAATAAAGTAAAACTGCTACATGCAAATCAAAATTCTACAATTTAAAAACATATTTGTTCCAGTTACCTGATCAGAGCATTCATGCATTTTGACTTGAGAGGGTCATTGATCAATAAATACTTGGTATAGTTAATATATACATACATGTATTAAACTCACAATCAATAAAGAAATTTTAGTGAATAAATTATTTTAAGTTAACTAATTGGAATATATTATACAAACTAAATCTATAGATTTTTTTTCCTTTCGGTAAGTTATAAATGCGCTGCACGGTAATAGTTTTTTCAAACTAAAGACATATAAAAAGAGAAATTCATAACATTTTTTTAGCAATATTAGTAATTATTAAATTAATGAATCCTCTATCTATCCTTAATTTGAAAATTATTTAATTAAGAAGACACAAATTCTCCATCCCTGCAAAAGATCTTAGGAGATTATCCCTCTCACCAAATTTAAAGATTAACAGTGTAGAATACTCACATATATTGAAGGATCGAACAACATTTTGAAATTGACAACACAAAGGAAATCATATGAATCTACGGAGTAATATGTGTCAAGAAATTCTTCGAATTTCCTGAACGATTAAATCATAAAATTAATGATTAGAATGAATGAAATCAATAGAATCACATATAATGCTACACATAATTATATAAAACAAAACAAAACTTCTATTTTGATAAAAGTTTAAAATTCAGTAATATCCTGAAACCTGAAATCAAAAGATCAAGGTTAGCAACGAGAATCCAAATAAATATATAGATTTTTAATTAAAACAATTTGAATCCATTTGAACGATGATCCTTGTGAACAAAACAATTTTAATATAAATATTTATCATAGGGAAAATGTTAAAATTACCTAATGTAAATAGTAAGAGCAAAGAATTCAGAGAATTCGATACAGATGTGAGGAAATTAACCATAGGGCATCGTCACTGAGGAAGGAGAGACCTGAAGAAATTAAAAAAACTTCAGGGTTTTTGGCATCGTCAGCGAATAATATAAATATTAACCATAGGACAAATATGAAGAACACCTCGTCTAAACAGTAAGAGCAGAGCCTCCAGCAAAATCGAGACCGATACTGAAGAAGGAGAGACCTGAAGAAATGATGAAAATTTTAGGGGCAACCAAATACCATGCCATACATATTATGACAAATTTCACACGTTGGTATAATATTTCTCCAATGATGAATCCAAGCAGATCAATTCCATCTTTAATCAAATAATAATAAGAGTAAATACCTCTAAAATTGACCAAGCTTTAGTATAACATCTCACAGGAAATTGAGTGGAAAATAAAATAACACTTACAGGGCCATATATTTCATTGGAAATGGAATGATAAGAAATGCTCCTACAACATTATGTCAGAATCATCTAAAGTTATAGAAGGCATATCATAATTCTAGATGAAAACTTAAAGAATGAAGAATACATCAAGTATGTCGATTGCCAAAAAAAAAAAAAACCGTCTTGAGGAGGAGCATTTTTTTAAATTCCTTTCGAACATGAACTCATGCTTTTCACAAAATAAATTCAGCTTCTAGAGTCATTAAAATAACTAAATAACATCTCATACAATATAAATCAAGATATGTTTATTCTTATTCCAGATGAAAAGTAAAGAATGAAGAATTCCTCAAGTGTGCCTATAGCCAAAAAACCCAAAGTGTATGCATTCATAGCTGCTCAACATATACACACTATAATGTGGGTAAGGTAGTGGAGAAGTACCATTCACACTTGAAATCTAATTAGGCGATACATTTTTTAAATATAGCTCTTGTTTTTTTATTTTTCTGCAACAATTCACACCCAACAATTTACACCTCATGATAAACAATAATATATTATGATCATGACAAAGGATCAAAATTTTGTTGTAATAAAAATTATCTTAAGTGGTTGTTAGTTTTTTAATACTGAACATTTCACAGAGGGGCTTTGCAATATCATGTGTACAAATTAAAAATATAATTTTTATGGTGAACACTTGCATGAAATTGTCTTTCAAAATGAGTCATGAACATTTTAAATGTTCATTGATGTAGAATGATATTTACTACTACAATACACGCTGCAACAATAAACTAAGATATTTATATATATATACCTTCATTGATACATATATTTTTCCTAGAAACCAAGCAAAGAACCTTATATTCGCTTGAAAACATATAATATATATATATATATATATATATATATATATATATATATATAGAGTTAAAATCATTTTTCGTCCCATAACAATATGAAATTTTTGATTCTATCTCAAAAAAGATATCATTTTCAATTTAGTCCCATAACTTTCTATATTGGCCAATTTTGGTCCCAAAATCACCGGAATTCAGCACGTGCGCCTCACGTGACCCCTCAATATGAACAAACATCCTATGTAAACATGCATACTTACAAACAGAAAAAAAGATACAGATATGCAGATACAGATATGCATGTATATAAGGATGGAATATAATTTGTCCTCACAGAATATTATTTCAAATATTTCTAAACAATTCCTTGCTGATGATTGTGTGTGCTCACATCAAAGAAAAAACATTTCTATACTTAAATATAAAATTCAGAAGAAAAAATAATCAAAGATGCATTTATGTACAATTACTAAATAGATGTATCAAGATGGTGGAAATTGTGTTTGGGAAAATTATTAAATGACATGAATGATAAATCACAACATTGTTAAAAGAAAAAAGTACATGAACTGGAAATTGTGTAAAAATATCATTCACATTTCATAGTACACAAAATGAGTGCCTATATATTTCATGTGAGACTATTCAAAACATTTTTTCATGAAATAATATAGAAAAATAGGAACAATTATAACCAACATCTCAGAAAGATCATGACAAAATATGATAACTGAATACGAAGTCATTATTAAAGCTAGCTCAATTAAAATGATAAATTAAATTAATAGATTATTTTTTAAAAAAAGTAAAGCTTTCACAAAGTGGAAGTGCAGCTCCTCATATGGCCACATGTTGCATTTTTTTTCAAAAGCAGTTGATAGTCAAAGGATAAATACAATTAGACAATAACGAAAGAAGAATATCAAGACATTTCAACTTTGAAATTATAACATCTAATCAGTACAGACAAAAAACAATATGATACATTAAGACAAAAAAGAAATGAAGGAGAGGAGAACATCACCTGCAGATAGTTTTGTTTCCAGTTAGTCCAGTTTGTCAAACAGGAAATGTTTAATCGTTCGAACAACGGTCTTTCATTCAACTGCATTGAACCACACACTGAGATAGTACAATAAGCAAAATTAGAAGAATAACGCACAGCAAAACCTTAAATTTTAGAATACATTGATTTCAAAGGCTTTAATCCATCTACATTAGTGAGATATTAAAAAGAGATAGTGAGATCAAGCAGTTGTCCCAGGCTACGATCCACAGCGCAACGCAAGAGATGGATGCGATCAGACCAGTCGGCGCAACTTTTCATTTCCTCTTTCGAATTCCACTCTAGGGTTCGCAAACTAATGAAAATTTTAGTTCCAGAATTGAATTCCAAACATGATAAAAAAAAGAGAATGGAGAAGAGAATTACACCTTGCAGAAGTGTTCGTAGACTGTGGAATTAGATTTCCATCGAGTTAAATATTTGTTTGGTCCCGTAACTTTTTTTCTTTTTAATTTTAGTCCCAAAAAAGATATTTGTTTATAATTAGTCCCATAACTTTAATTTTTCTTTAATTTTGGTCCAATTTTTATCGGATTTGCCACTTGTTGCCGGAAACCGACGAGCGATGCTGACGTGGCTAGTCCAATTATTTCTCAACCAATCAAAGATTGATGAAACTTAAGAAGAAGAATGAAGACAACACCAAAGATTGCAAAAACGTTTATAGTCACCCTATACATAAACATTTTGCAATTTTTTGTGTTATCCTTCTTCTTCTTCTTAAGCTTCATCAATATTTGACTGGTTGGACTCGTCATGTCAGCATCACTTGCCAATTTCGGAAACAGGTGGCAAATTCGGCGAAAATTGGACCAAAATTAAAAAAAAATGAAAGTTATGGGACTAATTATAAACAAATATCTTTTTTGTGACTAAAATTAAAAAGAAAAAAGTTACGGGACCAAACAAATATTTAACTCATTTCCATCGGAATATATTGAAGACACCAAAATAATTCATGAGTTGAACAGTGGATTTCATCAACTGGATTGTGGAGTCGAACTATTCTTACGTAGCCTGAAATGAGAAATATGAGTCGAAATATGGTTGTTTAGTGGGCAGAGAATGAAACAGCAATATATTTTAGATGAATGGTGGAGAATTTTATTTTAGGGTCAAAGAGTGAATCCTGTGAAAATGAATGGATGGTTTAGATTTGATTAACATATAGTGATGATCAGGATTATAAGATAAAACATACCTAAAAAAGAAATCGGCTTTTAAGCGGGAAAAAGAAAATGACAGAAATGTCCTACATTGTGCTATTATATATATAAGGATAAGGATAAGGATAAAGATAAGGATAAGGATAAGGATAAAGATATATATATATGTGCACCCATAAGTGTATGACTTTTTATTCTATTTTGTATACATGTTATTCTATTTTGTGTACGTGCTTTGTAATAATTGTATACTTTTTTCACACTAAATTTTTCATTAAAAAAACTAACATCCATGTGTATAACTTTTTGTTCAATAGTGTATACATGTTTTTTAATAATTGTATATTTTTTTACACTCAATTTTTCATTAAAAAAACTAACAATTAAATTGTATACATTTTTACTAATAATTGTATATGTTTTAGTTTATATTTGTATATGGGTGCACCCTATCTCGGGTGCACACTATAAATAGCCTATAGGCAAAGATTTGGGTGAGACCGTCTCGCGGATCCTCTTATGTGAGACGGATCACCCATTAACCCATTAATTATATTTGTAAGGGCCATGTTTGGTTGTAGTCAAATTGAAAATTTAATTATAAAAGTAAATTAATTAGGTTTTTATATATATATATTTATATATATAATGTTATTTTTTAAATTATATTTTTATTATGAATTATTTTTAATTTAAATTTGTTATTCATTTAATTTATTTTTATTTAAATATTATAAATTTATAAAATGTGATACTCAATTGTTAAAAAGTGATAATAGAGATGTAAACTTTTATATGAACAATTTATAGTATAAATGAAAAGTGATAATATCTTTAGTAATATCAAAGTGTATTTTACAAATAATTTATAGAATATATAAAATGTGATAATATTTTTTATAAAAAGTGATAATGGTGTTTTCAACTGTTTCATAAAAATTTATATTATAAAAAAGTGATAACATTAAAAAAAAGTGATAATATCTTTAAGTAAAGGTGATGACTAATTACAAAAGTGTATTTCACGAACAGTTTAAAGAATTAATAAAATGTGATAACATTCTAAATAAAATATGATTTGTAATAAAAGAATAGTGATATCAGTTTAATTTAATTATTAGTACTATTATTTCACGAAAATTTTGTCGTAACAATAAAAGTGATAACGTTTTTAATATATAATGATATTCGATTAAAATAATGTGATAACAGAACAATTAACTATTTAATAATTGATTATTAATAATAATATTATAATTGAATAATTAATAATAATAATAATAATAAAATATAATAATATTTATTGAAACTGGAAACTTTAAATAAACAAATATGCGTGCGTTGCCACGCTGCCATGCATCGGCGCTAATTTATTTAAGAGTTTTAGTTAATAATTAGCTTATCCAAACAAGGCACTTGTTTTACTAAATTATTTTTTATTTTTATTTTTATATTAATGGATATGATAGGATCCGTCTCACATAAGGAGATTCGTGAGGCGGTCTCACCCAAGATCTACCCATATATGTATTTTAAATGGTGATCCATTTATCTTTTTATTTTATATATATTATATTCCCTCCGTCCCATCAAAATAGAATCATTTTACTATATTGGGTGTCTCGTCCAAATTGCATTATTTTTCTCTTTTAGTAAAAATGTCCACCAATAGCCCACCACTATCCATTACATCTCTCTAATACACCTACTCACTTTAAATAAAATAATAACTCATTAAATAAAATAATAACACATTAATCTACGTGAAAAAGCAAATTTGCTTGGTACGCATGGAGTACATACATTGAGACATTGAATTGGAATTGGAATTGGAATTTGTAATGTAATACTACCTCCAACAACTTCAAAATTCAATGGTAATTAATTTGGGCGATTAATTTAAAGATAATCATTTACCTTTTATTATTATATATAAAAAAGCTCACACATCATCCACCATATCGTTATAATATAACTATTTATTGTGTATAAAGGTTAAAATTTGTGTGCCTCGAAACATCGCGCTTTGAGACTATTTAGTATTAATTTGTGTATATTTTTTAATATAAGAATGTGTAATATTTTTTTTCTAATTTTTTTTAATAAAAATGTATACTCTTTAGAACAAAATATTGTATCATTATTAATTAAAGTGACAATTTAAAACAAAATGTTACACCCTTACACATTTTGTGTACCAGTGGACACAAAAGAGCAACTCATGTATAAAATAATATTACTTCTTAATCAACAGTAATTTTAAAAAATATCGATTTGAATCTTTTTCATCTATTACATTTTGGTGTTACATCTCTTTGGAAATTATGGGTGATTAATGCTTAGAATATTTGAAAATTTATACCCTAAAAGCTAAATATAATCCAAATGAGACTGATTGAGATTCCTTCCCGCATATGTATCCGTCATCTAATGTATCAGTCTTCTAAAGCCTAAAGTATTAGTTATCCAAGACGTATAAAAGGAGATTTAACACCAAAATGTAATAGGATATCCAGACTATATCGTTGGCGGTATGACTTTTAATCTATAAGCTCAGTTCGAGTGTTTTGTTTTGAGACATGGGGTTCTAGTTACTCCGATTAGAATTAAAATGAATGCGTGCTTTCTGTTTCAATGTTGATTGCTACATATCAGCTGTATATAAAATTCATTTTATATTTGAGTGAGGCTCCTGTGCACCTGGGCGCACGGAGCACATTTCGTGTGCCTTTGCAATTTCTATGCCCCTTTGCAATTTAGGTCCCTAGCAATACAAAGGTTTAAATAGGATTGGAGGGGAAGGGTTGTGTTCACTTGGGGAAACGAAGTATTCCTCCGTGTTCCCGGGGCGCAGGAGCTTTTGTCTTTATATTTTTAGTTAAAATTGAGATATATGTTAACAACAATATATTTCTCACATATTTCTGCTTTTACCAGACAAGTATAAGGTTATATAAGGCAACTACATGATTATATTAGTGATACATATTTTTATATGATTTGATGCTCTATGAAATCTCAAATTCCTTTTCTATTGTCCTTCATGATTGTTGTTTTACTACATATTTCTTTTAATTTTTTTTCCCTCTGCGTGTGATGGTGAAATAGTGTTGAGATGATGGCCAAGTACATGTTTATATTAGTGATACATATACCATGATGAATTGATTTTACATGGTTACATCATATGACTTTGAGGGAATTTGATGGGGTGTAATTGAGTTTCCTCATTGCATATGATTTAGCTTTCATTTTTGGCTCTTGGTTGTTTTATTGTGCAATCTCCTTTGAAGGTCTGAAAATTAATTTATGGTTTCCTTAATTAGATGATATATCATATATTACATTAAAATATCTTAGAACTTGGAGAGGGACTGGAGGGAAATATAAGCAGCAGATGCAACAACAACTAAGTCAACATGTTTTCAAAGAGTCAGGTTAAATTTCTTAAATGCTAAATCCTGTTTTCCATCTACTAATTCAATTAGTGTTTGGTTATAACTTCCTATTCTTACTTCTTATATTTCAAGAACAAGTTCTCATGGAAAAACAGTAGCAGCTGCAACCAAGGAACAACAAAGAAGACTACAAGTTTTCAAAGAGCAAGGTTATACTTGTTTTATAACTTAAAAGTTTTCTTGCTTGTGACTCTCTTGTGCTTTTTTTCTTATTTTTAAATTGATTGATATCAATAAAGAATCATGCATGTCTTTTGTTTAACCGATCAAATTAGGTAGAGTCAGTAATGCTGTTAAATCACACTTTCTTCTGTTTATGTTTTTCCCTCAAAAATAGACTTTGCTATACTCATGCGTGTCTTATGTCTTCTTATCCATGTCATTGATTAATCTATTTTGCAATTTAAGTATATAGAGAGCATGTGATTGTGATGGGAGTTAGTTGAATCTTGTTCTGATCAAAATGGCTTGTTTTTTGAAGCCAATTAATGGGGTGCGTTCTTTGGGTGCTTTTGTTAATCTTACTCAATGTTGGGTAAAACTTCTTGTATTAGTTTATCGTGTGATATCCTTAGCTAGTGTGAGTTTATTGATAATTCAGAGATTTAGTATTATTTCTGTAAATGTTGGTTGGAAATGCAACGATATTCTTGTGGTTTGATCTCAGGATACCCTAATTGATTCAATCTCTAGAATGCAAGAATATGTATGCATGATGTTGTAGTAGAAATACGTGATTAAGGTTAATACTCTTGATAGAGTGTCAGGTCCAGGTATTTAAGATCCGCAGTTTAGACATGTAATGTAAGGTGTGGCTGCTATTGTGAGACTCAATTCCTAGTACACCTACATTCACATAGACATAAGGAACCATGACAAGTTTCCAATTGCTTTTGAATAATCATACATTTCTTTTTATTACATTTTTTGGTAAAGCTTTTATTACAAGATGAAGTATGTAGGCTATCTTTCAAGTTTAATCATTGGTCTTCAGGCTTTGCAGTAAAATAAATGAATGACCTCAGATTTTTACTGATTCTGAAACATAGTTTATTCCCCAATGGCTTGCATTTTATATCAGTTTTAGGATCATTAATTCTTTCCTTGTATTGAGTAAATATTCATGCAGTGGGATAGTGTAATTATAGGAGGATGGCATCGTAAATGTCTGGAATTTGCGTAAATGCAATGGTGTTGTCCTTGATTTGATGATTTCTTCTAAAATGTATTTGGAGATGAGATTTTACCCACTTTGATGGAATAGGACAGGTGAGTTTTAGTAATTATATCTTTCGATATATATAAAATTAAGTTTACAACATGTTTTTTTAATTTTAAGTTTCAAACCTGGGATTCACCAATATTCTGCATGTTTCTCGAGTGAGCATACACCCGTGTTACCCCTCTTTGATTTGTTTGGATTTTCAGGGAATCATTTTAGGCTGGAGTGTCCATATGATGCCTGACAGCAGCCTTGGAAGATGTCTATCCTGGTATTGCCTTTATCTTGAATTATTTGACCATCTTATTTGATGTTATTCGAATGGGATTTGATAATTCGATACTGCTTTGTGTTAGTATTTGGTTTTTTATGACTTTTGCCAACAAGTTTCACAGATTCTGCCTTGGTGAAGATGATTGAATGGGTTTTTGGCTTGGATTGTTGTACTTTCTTGGTGGTAATTTGCTGACTTAGGTGCCAGATTGGTTGGCTGATTTTTTTTGCTTATTTTGCTAGTTGCTGTTTGATCATACCAGCTTGGTAATTAGTTGGTTGCGGTTTATTTTGCTTATTAATTTGCTCGTTGCTGTTTATTTTTTCTATTAATTTCCTGGTTGCTTTTTGATCTTACCAGCTTGATGATTTGCTGATTGCTGCTTATTTTACTTATTTTGTTGGTTGTTGCTTTTTATTCTGCTCTTTGGACTTTTTTTTCTTTTCTGGTGCTTGGATATTCAGCATTAATTGTGATGGGTATTTTGCTTATTCCTTCTAGTTGTACCTTGTGCACATTGTGGTGTTGAGTTCTTATGTGAAAATTGCTTGATTACTTTGTTTTATTCCTGGTGATTTTGCTAATCCACTTGATTGTTTTACCACTATGTTACCATCTTGTTGCGTGGTTCAGCTAGGATTTCTAATGTTAGTTCATATGTTTTTTTTGCTGACGTGTATCATGCTGCTGCATTTTTGCAGAGTTCACCAATTGTTGGTTTGTGTTGCTGAATCTAAGGTTGTAGTTTGCTGGTGCTGTGGTTTACATATTCAAAGATTGGAAGTTGCAGTTAGCTAGTTCTATATTTCTTTCAGATTATAATTATTTCTTTTGATTGTAATTATGCAACATTCTGGATAGATGATCTAACTATATCAATTGGTTTCTTGTTTTGGATAGAAGTTAGCTTAGTTTAACTGAGGAGCTAGCTTTTTACAATGCACTTCGATGCCTTAGATGTATTATTATACACTGCACAGTTTCATTTTAAATATAATTCACCATTTTTAGACTAATAATAATTAAATAAAATTATTATTATTAAATTATAATTATAATTTATTATTAAATAATCAAAAAGAAAATATAATAATTTAATAATTATTATAATTTAATAAAAATTTATAATTTGATTAAATCATCATTAATATTAATATCAATATTAATTTAATAAATAATTAAAGTGTTAACACAAGTGTTACATAGTTATTATACAAAAGTGTTACATGTATTCTTAAAAGTGATACAATTATTATGCAATTAATGCTAACAATAAATGTATTTAGTGTTACATTATATTTAAAAGTGTTAACAAAATAATGTGCTTAATGTTACGTTATATCTAAAAGTGTTAACAAAATAGCGCACATAATGTTATATTTGTATTCAAAAGTGTTAACAAAATAACGTTACGTTAGGAAAAATAAATGTTACATTAAGAGTATATCTAACATTTTTGAAAGTGTTACAATTAAATGTTACGATTGATGTGGGGTGTTATCTAAAAGGAAAAAAGTGTAATATTAGACTTTAGGTTACAGGGGCAACAACACCGAAAAGGTGTTACTTATGATCTATAATAACATTTTTAATTATTAAGTAACATATTTTGTGTGTTACATAATGGCATTTATGTTGTAGTGTGTAGAGTTTGCGAGCTTCGATTCGGATGCTACTCGGGGTTTGAAGGAAGCTGTTAAGGATGCCTTGGAAATTCTGGGTTGTGAACATAGCTGACTTTTTTCCACTTGTTAAATCGATGGATCCACAGAGAGTTAACAGAAAAGCCAAGTTTTACAATGGTAGATCGCTTAAGAAGTTTGAAGATATAATTAACCAAAGATCATCCTTGGGATCTCCCAAGAATCATGATTTGCTCGACACACTTACATAGAGGACAAAGACTACAACTTTAATATCAACGACATCAAATATATATGTTTGGTCAGACTGCTGAGTTATTACATCAATCGTTCCTTCTATTTCAGAATACATGATAATATTATTTCTAACGGGTACATATTTGTTAATAATAATTAGGAAATGTTTGTAGCTGGGTCAGACACAACATCAAGCACAGTGGAATGGGCAATGACAGAGCTGCTCCTCAATCCTGCGAAGATGGCTAATGCGAAAAACGAGCTTAGAAGCGTTGTCGGAGAAAACAAACAAATGAAAGAATCAGGCATCTCTAGGCTCCCTTACTTGCAAGCTGTGATCAAAGAAGCCCTTCGACTGCACCCGCCTGTTCCTTTTCTAGTTCCTCGCAAGGCGGATTGCGTAGTCGAAATAGACGGATATAGAATCCCAAGAAACGCCCAGATAATGGTCAACTTTTGGGCAATGGGAAGAGATTCAAGCATATGGGCAAACCCCACTTCATTTGAGCCTGAAAGATTCTTAAACAGCAAAATAGACAACAAGGGCAAAGATTTCACCTTAATTTCTTTTGGATCAGGTAGAAGAATTTGCCCTGGTTATCCATTGGCTGATCGAATGGTACCTCTTATCTTGGCATCTTTGATTCATAATTTTGATTGGAAACTTGAAGATGAAGTCAAAGTGGACACGACAGAGAAGTTTGGTGTTACATTGCAATATTGCATAAGGCAGTGCCCCTCATGGCTATTCCAATAATGGTCTAAAAGATAGCTTAGGTGTTGGATTTTGAAGGTTGACAGATTTGGGGAGAGTGGCGTGAGTTAGATACTGGTTTAGGAATAATATGGATATTACTGGGTGATTAATGGTTTAGGATAGTGGTGTGTGGTATTAGTGGGGGAGTGAGAGTTGATAGCAGCAAATATGGAAAACGAGCTTATGTTTTTATTGCTCACTTACAATTACCACACCGGATCTTCTGCACCATTTAGGTGCATTATCTTCTGTGGCACACATTAAGTGATTGACACGTAGGAGGGAGAAATAAATCCAACCATTGCCCCTAGGGTTTAAGGATTAGGGTATATTTTCTCCCACCTACGTGTCGACCATCTAACGGTGCGGCATAGGAGATGATGTACCAAATGGCACAGAGAATGCGAGTCGTACAAATACAATGTTGTATATCTCTATATATAGCCAATTATGTCGTTGGTGGATTAGCCAGAATGTTCCACCGATCATCTATCTAGAATTTATTAGAAGCTCTCTTTATCTTCTAGATTACACCATCCATTTACTATTTTTACAATATTTCTAGAGGTTTCTACTGATATCTATCTCTAGATTATTCAAGATTATTTTATTTTATTAATGTACATCAATATTTTAATACTCCCCCTTGATGCGCATTTGGATGATTTTGATCTTCTCTCGTAGTAACTCGAACCTTGATTTTGATAGCGCCTTTATGAATATATCCGCTATTTGCTCTTCCGTTCCTCTGTATTTAAACTCGACTTCTCTATTATTAGTTACTTCTCATACGAAGTGGCATTTAATGGCGATATATTTTTGTCCTGCTGTGAAGCACGAGATTTTTTCCCATTTTGTTGTCGTAGTAGATCTCTGTAGGATCTCTTGTTGTTCTCCCATCATGTAGTTGCTGCACCCACTTGTCACTCCCTTGATACTTCTCCTTTAGAATAGTGACTCCACCACTGTCATCTGTAAATTGTAGGATGCCAAGTTGTTCTTCTCCATACTTTTGTCTAGTTTTCTTTGTTTGTATTAGACAAAGATGTTGTGTCAGTTGGGTTATGCTTTTGTCAAGTTTTATTTGTCTGTATTAAACAAAGATGTTGTGTCCATTTGGACATGTTTTTGTCTAGTTTTTCTTTGTCTGTATTAGACAAAGATGTTATGTCTGTTGGGACATCGTATCTTTTATCAATGGTCTTCCATAGGCCGAATAGTTGTAGCCTTCGTCTGAGAAGGTTGGGATTGGGATTTAGTAGGTATTGAATAGAGAGGATATTTTTGGGGTTTAGAAATAGTTTGGGTTGTGTAGTGAAGGTTTTGTAGTAATATGCGAAAGCTTGTTTTTACGCCCAGTTATTAATCTAACCGGGCTCTGATACCATGTTGGATTTCTGAAAGGTAATAGTTGGGTGATATTGGGCAAGTGGCGTGAGGTGATTATAGTGGTTTAGTAATGTGGAGGAGAATGTTTTTAAGTTAATAAGGTTAGTGGGATTATGTGGATTTAGTGACTAGTGATAGAGTGAATGTATAGCAGCAATCTATGAAAATAGGTTTCTTAGTTACTTTCCATAAATGACATACAACATATTTATAGTACGTTATGGTTCATTCTAGAGTGGCGGTGCCAACTCTCCTTTTTCTAGATAACTCTGAACTCAATCACCAATATGTTGTTATCTCTTCGTCTCTCTAGATAATTCCAGGAGCATGCATCATTTTCCAGAGCTCTCTCGTTGCCTCTAGATTTTTCTAGGATTTATTTATTTATTTTATTGGAACCACAACTCCAACTATAAACCACATCTCCTACTATATCATTAACTGCCCTCTCTTCTCCATATTTCCTATATCACTAATACCACATATCACTATCCTAAACCATTAATCACCCACTAACATCCATATTATTCCTAAGCCACTGATAACTCATGCCTCAAACCAAACTATTTCCAACACTAAGTGTACCACTGTCACTTCAGTTTATTATTTCTCGTACTATTCTATAGAAAGATAGGTGTACGTCCTAGTTCCCAAACCTAAAGATAAGCCCATTCTAAATTTACCTGGTAATTGTCAACGAATTGCCAAAAAAAATTACATTTGTCTTTTAACAACTAAATGTCATAATGTTTTTACCAATGGAATAATATCGGCTTTTATTTACCAATTGATTGATTAACAATGGAATATATATATATATATATATATATATATATATATATATATATATATATATATATATATATATTGTCAATAATATTACTAGAAATTGATTACAAACGGTAATTTTTACCAACGAAATTGGATATTCTTTGGTAAAAATTTACTAACTACCACTTTCGGAAGATACAATCCACCTTCTCTAAGCAAGCTTGGGAGAAAGCTTACAGAAAGATGACATATTCGAAGGTCAAACATTTTTGGAAGACGTCAAAGGGAAGATACAGAGGAACTTCAATGAGGACCCTCTTGCCTGGTGGGAAAAAAACAAGCTTAAAGCTTCACTCAAAGTAAAAGAAGGAAAGGAGCATGAGTTCGTGAGCCTATCCTGATGAACCAAGAAGATCTGAAGGATATGCGGATAATAATTAATGAACATCTGGACCGTAAGTTAATATCACCAGGAGTATCTCTATACAGCAGTCCAGGATTTCTAGTTTGAAATCATGGAGAAGTTAAGCGGGGGAAGCCAAGACTTGTAATCAACTACAAAGGAATCAACAACATCTTGGAATTTGACAGATACTACATACCAAGTAGAGAATACTTGGTCAACTGTATCAAGAATGCCAAGGTATTATCAAAATTTGATTGTAAATCTGGGTTCTATCTGATTATGATGGAAGAAGGAAGCAAGAAGTTCACAATATTTTTCACACTTCAAGGCCATTATATCTGGAATGTCATGTCTATGGGCTTGGCAAACGCAACCCAGATATACCAAAGGAAATGGATAATCTTTTCAAAGATTATTTTTCATTTATGTTTGTTTATATGGACGTCATCCTCATAGCCTTAAAAACCTGAAGGAGCATTTGGCACATTTGGAAGTATTTTTAGAAGTGTGTCACAAGGAAGGATTGGTGCTTTTTGAAAAAAAGTAGTAATTGCAACAAGACAGATCGAGTTTCTTGGAGTCGAGATTGACGAGTCCAGGATAATTCTACAACCACACATTGTATAAAAGGTCCAAGGATTTCCTGAAGATCTCAAGGACAATAAGCAACTCCAAAGCTTTCTAGGAGTTGCCAACTCTGCTGGAATGTTCATCAATAATCTAGCACAATACAACAAGGTTTTCAGTCCTCTACAAAAGAAAGATGCTGAATTCAAATGGGAGGAATCACACCGAGAAATGGTTAAGCAGTTAAAGGAGGTTTCCAAAAAAATTCCAAAAGTTGGCTATACCAAATGATGAAAATGAACTGGTACTTTACACAGATGCAAATGACCATTGGTGGGCAACAGTTCTAACAAAGTCCACACCAGAAGGAGAGACGCCATGCAGATACTGTAGCGGACTCTTTGCTGAGAATGAAGCAAAGAGATGGTACATCAATGAGAAGGAGTTCTTTGTAGTTCGAAAGACATTCAAAAAATGGCCGCTGTTTCTTCTCGCGAAGAAATTTATCCTTAAAATTGATAACACAAGCGTCAAACATTTTTTGAAAAATAAAATTGAATCTAAACCAGAAAAGGCTAGACTTTTAAGAGGGCAAGGTGAATGCCAATATTATGATTTTAATATTGTCATTATTAAATCTATTGATAATGTTTTGGCAGATTTCCTGACAAGAGATGGAAGGAATTGAGATAGACTCCATCCTGACTATTTCAAAGCACTTGATGGACAACCTTGAGTTGATCAAAAGGGAATTCGAGAATCTAGCACTCAATGCAGTGCGTGTTGGAAAATTATAAGAAAGTGATCGGAACATAGTGTCCAATTGCATACGAGATTGCATTCGCAACAATGCGAGTCATTTCGAGTCATTACGAGAGCTACTTCTCCGAGCCGTTGATAGTAATTAACAAAAGAAGAGTAGTAGAGAACAGGGCTCTAAACCCAGAGCAAGGGCTTCAAGTACCCTTAGCACAGGTCCTGGATTGGAACTTCCAAAAGAAGAACCAGTCCAAGAAAAAGTCGAGGCTCTGGAGTCACATCTAGAGTCGTCGAGTCAACCCAGCACCTCGGGGCTTAAAGAGGAAGAGATCAGTCTTAGGCCTATAACGGGCATCGCTAAGGCTGGTATTAACATATCTGATTTTTCTCATTGGCAGGGATATCAAGCTAGCTGGGAAAAATTAAATACCAGACAGGAAATCCACCCGGAGAAATGCCGGGTAGATATATCTGGGAATATCACCGAGTTGGATGAGAGAAGGCTCAAATGCGAATGATGTAAAGTAATGATATGATTTTGGAGCTGTAGCCTCAATATATAAGGTTGCACCAAAATTCCCAGAACTTTCGAAACTGCCAGATTGTCTAGGAAAAGCAGTCGTGAAGTCATGGGAAAATAATGCGACGTTGTCCATAAGAAATGTATTAGAACTTTACTTTACCAGTACAGCTCCAGATACAGTTGGGAAAGGCTGCCACGAAGCCTTTCATTTTATCAAACTGAAAAGACCAGATGTGGGAGCATCAAACAAAATCAAAAAGTCTTCCAGAAATGAACCAGTCTTGGTTTCTACGTATTCAGAGGAACAAATCTCTATGCAAAGAGTGAGGGCTTTGTACGCCTGCATTTAGGCCATGATTCGAGTAAAGTTCCTGTTCAAATTTGAGCATAAAACAATAAACGGGTCCTTCCTATTGAACACCTTAACATGAAGAAAAACATAATTTGCGGAGGATGCTCTTGAAGACAAGCAAGAGAGTCTTTGGGGAAACAAGGTACCGGTGAGTAAACAGACTCATCAAAAATACTATAACATGGCTCATTTCGGTCAATGGATGGACAAGATATGCACAAGCTGCTCTACCCAAATAGCAACGGAGTTTCGAAAGGGAGTAAGGCTGAGCATAGGAAAAATAAGAATGGCTGAATCCCCTCCAGCAAAGGACACACGGGGAAAGAAGAGGGTAAAATCTCTTCAAAATACCCAGGAGCCAGTTGACCATTCGAACACTAGAAGAGACAAATGACTCTTCAAAAAAGCAAGGGTCAGATGACTTTTCCGTAGGGGTAAGAGCGATGTGACAAGCAAGAAGGATGGCCCACAAAGAGGTATCCAATAAAGAAAAGAGACTGGCTAGCTACTAATGTTGGCATCTAATGCAGATGATGTAAGTGCTTACATAAATATGGTAACGTAAGCAGTGACATTACAAAAGATTAAGAGGTTTTAAAGTCCAGATTTCTAATCCAAAAGCCTCTATAAATAAGAGTTTTGAGGATGCAGAAGGCATCGACCATTCCCCTATATTTTCTCACTCTAAATAAATATTATATTTCTTTCTTTGTATGTGACGTGGAGCGCGAGGAGAGGGCCGATCATTCTGAGCCTCTGCCCTTGATCGTGTATCGGCGGAGGCCTCGGGCCTAGTTTATAAATTAATTCTGGTTGCTTTGTTTTATTAGTTATGGGCCATATGTGGGCTTAGGGTTTTATTTCTAATTGTTATTTAAGTATTGCATCGTGAACATTGTGATCATTCTATTCATCATTGAGGAAATAAACAGGAGCCTTTTTGGCTATTTGACTGACGCTTTTGCGTTTGATTTTCTGAGTGCTAACAATTGGTTCGACCTGCCGGATCGCTCACCCGAGATGATGTTGACATGCATCAAACAAATAATTTTGAGGATTTGGAATCAAGGAGCACCTGAAATTGATGACGGAAGAACAAACCAGGGTAACCCAGGCTATCACGATGGAGCAGACGAAGATGACACAACAATTGGCGCTGATTGCCAATTTATTTGCTAGCCTTATAGCCTCGTTGTCCACCTCTGGATCGGCGGCAGGAGTAGGGCTGGCGCGCCAGGTAGGAACTGAGGCGCTAGGACTGGGTGCAGTTGCAATCAGAGAAAGTGGCGCTCCAGGCAGTGATAGTGGCGTTAAGGCTGGGGCCAGGCACGGCAGAAGGAGTGGCTAAGCCACCGACGCTGATATCAATACCCACGTTCGATGGGACCAATCCGATTAGTTGGTTGGCAAGAGCGAACCAACAGTTTGAACTACATCAGACGACCCATGAGATGAAAATATCCATAGCTATGGCGGCCATGGAGGACTTGGCATTGTACTGGTTCTCATGGTTCTGATCCAGAAAGTCGAACATCACATGGGAGGAGTTTGCACCAGCCTTGGTCAGTCAGTTCAACACACGTTTTAAGGGAAATCTCTTCAAACATCTTGGAGCAGTAAAATAAACAAGTTCAATGGAGGAGTATGTGTCGACATTTGTGCAGTTGGCCAACTAGGTTTCAGGGCTCTGTGATGATCATTATATAGGTTATTTCATGTCGGGATTTGCGGAGGATGTTCGTAATGAACTGCGGTTGTTTTACCCACCTGATCTGGAGACACAATGCTCTTTCGGGTGTTCAAAGGTTGAATATTTGGGTCACATAATTTTTGATCATTGCAAACCTGACAAAGTCCTCTTTCGGGTGTTTAAAGGTTGAATATTTGGGTCATATAATTTCTGCAGTCGGGGTAGAGATGGATCCAGCAAAGGTGTCGATAGTCGAGGATTGACCACAGCCTCATAGTGTATGGAATGTAAGGGAATTTTTAGGATTGACTGGTTACTATCGCCGATTTGTGCAGTAGTATGGATAGATAGCCCAACCCCTGACCAACTTGCTAAAGAAATCGGCCCCAGTGCCATTTGTATGGACGGAGGCAGCTGAAGAGGCATTCCAGTAGTTGAAGTCGGTGCTAGTGACGAAGCCTCTATTTTTCATGCCCGATTTCACAAAGCCGTTTGTAGTTGAGTGCGATGCATCCAAAATATGAATCGGGGCCGTACTAATGCAGGAGGGGAGGCCAGTTGCATATTTCAGTAAGTCACTGGCGGATAGGACTTTAACGAAGCCCGCTTATGAGCGCGAGATGATGGGTCTTGTTCTAGCAATACAGCACTGGAGACCTTATCTTGTGGGTATCTGGTTCACAATCCGAACAGATCGTAACAGCTTAAAACATCTTCTATCCTAGAAGATTGTGACTCCGGCACAGCAAGTTTAGGTGGCAAAGTTGATGGGCTATGATTTCTCAATTGAATACAAGCAGGGGGCAGCAAACTCAGCGGTCGACTCTCTCTCCCGAGAGCGATGTCGGTGCGATCAGCAAGGATGGTAATTTGTTGGCACTCAGTGTTCATCATTGGGGTGAGCTGGCCGACATCTTGGTCGAGCAGTCACAGGATGAATTTATTCAAGGAGTGGTGAGAGATTTGAGCAAAAATTCAGGCAGCCACGTGGGGGAAAGCTATTTCACAAAGGAAGAGTGGTTTTGGCTGCCAATTAAGCGTGGATTCCCATATTACTTCGGGAGTTTCACGACTCACCCATTGGCGGTCATGCTGGAGTCCTGCGGATGTATAGACGTTTAGCCGCCAGTGTGTACTGGAAGGAGATGTTTAGAGCCGTAAAAGAGTATGTGACAAGGTGTTGGTTTTCCAAAAAGTGAAGTATGAAGCACTATTCTCGGCAGGGCTGCTGCAGTCATTGCCGATCCCAGAGAGAGTTTGGGAGGACTTGTCAATTGATTTCATCACCACCTTGCCGAAATCACAGGGGTGTACGTCGATCATGGTTGTGGTGGACCACCTATCGAAATATGGGCACTTTTCGGCCTTGAGGGGAGGAATGTCGGCATGTGCCATGGCTGAGGTATTTGTGCGGGATGTTGTTCGACTACACAGCATACTGGTGTCGATTGTTAGCGACCGAGACCCTATTTTCATGAGTTCTTATTGGAAGGAGCTATTTAAAATGTCGGGGACTCAATTCAAGTTTAGCACTACTTATCATCCAGAGACGGACGGACAAACGGAGGTGTTGAACAGGGTCCTTGAAACTTACTTGCGTTGTTTTGCTGGAGAGCAACCAAAGAAATGGGTCAATTAGTTGTCGTGGGCTGAGTATTGGCATAATACAGCATATCAAATGGCTGCCCGTATGACTCCATTTGAGGTTGTTTACGGGCGGCCACCCCCTTCAATTCGGAGGTATCTTCCAGGGGAGTGTATGGTGGAGGCTGATGAGAGTGAAAATAAGTGTATTTTAGTGTCCTATTTAACACCTCCTTGATGAGAATTATTGTTATATATTTGCAAAAGTGTCTTATATTCAATATATGTGAGAAAAAAGTGTACTTGAGATGTTTTACTGTATTTTAGGTGGAAAAAGGATCAAAGTGCAAAGTTGGAGAAAATGTGCAATGATGCTGAAAAACAAACATCCAACTTGTGTAATAATTCTGTGTTCATGTGGAGCTCTAAATTGGAAGTACAATACATGGTTGAAAATCCACAGAAGAGAGGGTTGTTTTGGCATAAAGAACACCTCAATCGGATTCCAAACGAGAAAGTTATGATCAAAGTAGTGACGTCGCGCTAGCTATGCCGAACAGAAAAGCTATGTCACTTTTCATAGCTTGTTACACATTCAAATATTAGATTTTTTTAGATTTCTTTATATGGATAGAAAACCAAGGAAGAGAAGATCTCGTGAGAGCAAGATTTACTCAAATCTGAGGTCGGATGTGAGAATTATGCGCGAAACGGTGAGACTGCGCAATCTTGCTCGACCAAAGGAGATCCGTTCGACCAGCATCATCTTGGTCGAACGGAAGAGGTCAAGTCGAGCAAAATGACCAAAAACTTACAGAGAGCTTGCTCGACCATTGCTCGACTTGGAGGCCTTGCTCGACTTCTGAAGGCTTGGTCGAACAGAATGTCATTGATGCTATTTTTGTTAGTTTTGGATTTCATTTACCAAATTTGGCGTATGTCTCAAGTAAAAGCCCATCCAAGGTCCGTTAGGAGCACTTTACAAGTATAAAAGGTGATGTAGATCACACCAAGGAATACACAATACAACACAACCATCCTACTTGTGGGGGGATCACCCCCCAACCATCATCCATATCCTTTCCTCCATCCATCCATCACTTTGAAGATTCGTCTGTGGAATCAAGAGGAGAACCAAGAGGAGGATTCAAGATGGAGAAGGACGCGACGAAGCCCAAATCTAAGATTTATTCATTTTCTAATTTATCTTGAAATTTTTCAGACATTCGGGTAAGATCTATCCAACACCCATGATTGTTCTTCGTAACATCATGGGCTAGAGCCTTTTTGGTAGAATTAGGGTTGTGAAGGTTTTTACTAATTAATTGAACTTCCGTGTGTGAACTCCATGCAACACTACTTGTGAATTTATTTTATATATGATTGTACTTTCCTAAACCATATTCACGGCCGTTTTGTACATCTTCAATTTATATATAGAGTCTGAATATATATCTTGGTTGTAGATTGAGTGCGTTCACTGCTAATATGATTTCATGTTATGATTCTATGTGAGGGGACTCCGAAGCTTCATTAGAACTGTTATATATGAATACTTATTAATTGAATTGAATTCGGGGTTATTAAGTTGGATAAAAAGGATAATTTTATAGTACCTATAAAGGGAGATCATATCGGGTTAGATTACCAATTGGCTAGGGAAATAATTGATACTGATAGTACCTAGAAAGGGGGGTGAAATTATATCTCTTGCTCCGAGGTTATTCACACGTGTTACATGCATGTTTACTTGTGTCTATAGAGTAGATATGCATGGTTTAGTGATGCGTCCATATTCCATAAGGCAGAGTCGGACATAAACATATGGAAGGGAAATTAATGCGTGAAACTGGATTATCCTAGAGCTACCTATTTTCCTACTTGATCCACTTTCGTATTCTTCTAAGTGACTCTATTTTATTTGTTATTTTAATTAATTGTTTGCCAATTAATAATTAAATCATAAACTGAATTACCTTGTCTTAATTAATTTAGTAAATAATTAAATTAATAATACGCCGTCCTTTTAGTTCGATATTCACTTGATCGCTTGTTTAAGCTATGATGCGCGTTTTCTTCGCACGCAAAATTAATCCTCAAGTATTAAGGATATCAATTGCAGCTTAAGCAAGCGACCAAGTGAATATCGAACCCAAAGGACGGCGTATTATCAATTTAATTATTATCTAAATTAATTAAGACAAGTGATAATAAAGTTTGAGGTATGGAATTATTAATCTACTAAGCAAGTAATTAAAATAACAAATAATATAAAATATCACTCGAAGAATACGAAAGTGGATCAAGTAGGAGAATATGTAGCTCTAGGGTAATCCAGTTTTACTACTTAATTTCCCTTTCATGCGTTGATGTCCGACTCTGCCTTGTGGAATATGGACGCATCACTAAGCCATGCATATTTACTCTATAGACACAAGCAAACATGCGTATAACACGTGTGAATAACCTCGGAGCAAGAGATATAATTCCACCCCCCTTTCTAGGTACTATCAGTATCAATTATTTCCCCCTAGGATTGGTACTCTAACCCGATATGATCTCCCTTTATAGGTAATATGAAGTTATCCTCTTTATCCTACTTATTAACCCGAATTCAATTCAATTAATAAGTATTCATATATGATAGTTCTAATGAAGTTTCGGAGTCCCTTCACTTAGAATCATAACATGGAATCCTGTTCAGCGGTGAACGCACTCAATCTACAACCAAGATATATATTCAGACTCTATATATCAATTGAAGATGCACAAAACGACCGTGAATATGGATTAAGAAAGCACAATCATATATAAAATAAATCCACAAGTAGTGTTGTACGGAGTTTACACATAGAAGATCAATTAATTCATAAAACCATCAAAACTCCTAGATCTACCAAAAAGGCTCTAGCCCATGATGTTTCGAAGAACAATCATGGGTGTTGGATAGATCTTACCCGGATGTCCGGAAAATACAAGATAAATTAGGAAACGAATAAACCCTTGATATGGCGTCTTCATGCCCTTCTCCATCTTGAATCCTCCTCTTGGTTCTCCTCTTGATTCCACAAACGAATCTTCAAAGTGATGGATGGATGGAGGAAAGGAAGTGGATGATGGATGGGGGGTGATCCCCCCTTGTGGGGTGTTGTATGTTGTGGCCTCTCCTCGGTGATTGGTGACGTTTTTCTTGACTGCATGAGCCTCCTTTTATACTTGTAATCACGTCTCTAGGGCTTGGAATGGGCTTTTCAAGTGATCCCACGCGTTTTGGCCTCAAAAATACGGATTTGGTAAGTTCCCGAAGCGCAGGTTCGACCTCGTCAAACAGGTCGAACCACTGGCCCCAGGTCGAACCTACAGGTCGAACCCTGCTACTGGATTTGCGCAGTCTCTCCGTTTCGCATATAAATTTCACATCCAACCTCCGAGTTGAGTGATTTTTATACTCACGCGATCCTCTCTTCCTTGTCTTTCTATCCATATAAAGAAATCACAAAAACTCCAAGAATTGAATATGTAACAGGCCATGGAAAGTAGCACTGCAATTCTGTTCGGCACAGCTCGCGCGGCGTTACCACTTTGCTCATAACTTCCTCGTTCGGACTCCGAATGGGATGTTCTTTATGCCAAAACGACCCTCTCTTCAGTGGCTTTCCAACCATGTGTCACACTTCCCGTTCAGAGCTCCACATCAATACAGAATAATTACACAAGTTGGATGTGCGTTTATCAGCATTCTTGCACAAATTGCACCTTTTCTCAAACTTGGCTCTTTTGATCCTTTTTCCACCTAAAACACAATAAAACACCTCAAGTGCACCTTTTTCTCACATATAATGAATATAAGACATTTGTGCTCATATAAGACTACAATATCAATCAAAAAGGTGTTAAATTGGATATTAAAACACGCTTATTTTCACTCTCATCAAACCCCCAAACTTACCCGTTGCTCGTCCCGAGGCAACAAAATAAAAATAAAGAGAGAGAGAGAGAGTAAGAAAATTAGCAGGGAAACAAGGACTATGAATAATACCCCATTCAAAATACAATTGTCCTCAACTTAGGTCATGCAACTCTCATTATATGTAATAATCAATTCAAAGCATACAAGTTAAGACAATCACCACCAATTCAAATGCTCCATTGACATGTTCTCACGGAAAGTATATATATCTCTCGCACTCAAGTGTAAAACATGTACACTTATGGGCTAAGGTGTTTACGCTCAGATTCAATTCAAGTGCATGCGTAACCATAAGCTTGCCTATTGTCTCAACTCTCCTTTTACTTGTAGATAGTAAATCATAGATCTAAAAGGTCTTTTATTAGGTTGTAATGTAGGCTCTTTGGAATAGGTGAGAAGTATATGGATAAGTGACTCAAAACTCGGATCAATCAAGCTGCAGTCTCTCTCGATCTTTCATTCTTCCTCATCACTTCAATCAAGCACAACATTCTCTTCAAACTCTCCCATCTTTCTCCTTCAAGCACAACATATTTTCTTTTTTAACTTTTCCTAGCTCTTCAACTCCATCATTCTCCTTTTCTTCACCCTTTTTTTCTCTTTTCTTTCTCTTTCGAGGTACCAGTTTCGGGCACTACCTCTCACATCCTCCATAGGGTACTAGATTTAAGCACTACCCAAGGGTATTTGTTTGCATGAAGTACTAGATTTAAGCACTACTCCACGAATTTCTTTTTCATCCTTAAGACTCTTTTTTCATTATCCTTATCATCCCTCAAATCACCACTCTCTTCAATTAAGCTTTATTGGCTATCAAATAATGGATTTAATAAGGCTCAAATGGGCTGACTAGGGATTTAATGAATTCAGGTAAAGTATATGGGAAAATATGGGTTAAATATCAAAGATGGCCTAATATCATTTCCATAATCCACTAGACTAATCTTGAATATTCAAGGAGACTCAAGGCAAGTTCTAGAATACACACACAAGAACGATACTCACCAGAAAAGAAATATCATGTGATTATGTAACATGATCAATAAGGCTCAAAATCTCACATGGGTTTTTAACAAGTAATAGAGCACTTTTCATGGTAGGTAATATCCCACAAGTACACATAGAACTTCATATCACAATATAACTCAAGTACACTTCCTTCATCAATTTTAAGAGCATATGAATTTCAAATATAAGCTCATATGGATCACCACCATAAACACAATCCTTCACTCCATTAATTAAAAGCACATATAAAAATTAGAAAAAGGAAACGAGGGCACCTGATTTTTCTTCAACGAATGCACGAACTCCTCGAGTCAAAGCCTCAATGTAGAACTCGTCTTGCCACTCTTTTACCTTTTTCTATCATCAAAGCTCAAGCATACTCATCATCACAGGATTCATCAATAATAAAATAGGAGAACTATACGAAAGACTCAATTGACTATGTAATCGACTCCACACACTAGAAACTCCACTGAACACTAGAAAAATTGCAAAAAATCGACACATCAAAACCGATTAAAGTTTCAACATACCGCAAAAAATCAACTCCCCTAGCAAACATCACAAAGAAAAGATTATACTCTTGGTGCTTCAATGAGGTAAGTACATCACACCCCCCCAAACTTAGTAAAAACGTAAGTCGAAACTAAGTTTGAAAAGAGATGTAATTTCCGATTAGTAAGCACCTTAAATATAAAAATTTCTTACTCACACGAAAGAAATAAAGCAATAAAACGGAAAAGCCAGCCCCAAACAGACGCTCATGTTTAACGTCGTAGAGTCACGACGGTAGAGGACGGTCTTCTCGCATCCTCACCTTCAAATACTTTCTTTCCCTCTTCTTGTCTACACTCAACACCTCACCTTTCTTGGTCACAAGCATATGCTCATTGAAATTTCCTTCCTCCCATAGCTGTCTAGACACCCCCTTGTCAATCTTTCACTTAAATTCAGAATCACCTGTCTTAGAAAAATCAAGATTAAACAAGTTAGAAACCACATCTATGCTTTCGCACGATTGAGTCTCCATGGGCATCTTCATTGCATGATCAAGAGAGAAAATCACATCTTCATTATCCATTCACAGTCTAAGCTTTCCTTCCTTAACATCTATCATAGCTCTAGCTGTGGCAAGGAACGGTCGTCCCAAAATAAGGGGAATGTCACCCTTATCATCTTCCATCTCAAGTACAAGAAAATCCACGGGAAAAACTAACTTATCCACTCTCACTAAAACATCTTCAATTAAACCCTTTGGACAAGTCATGGATCTATCCGCCAATTGAAGAGCAATATTCGTGGGAGTTAACTCCCCCAAACCAAGCCTTTTAAATATGGATAATGGCATCAAGTTAACGCTTGCCCCCAAATCACATAAGGCTTTATGTGCCGACCCTTTTCCAATGTCACAAAGAATGGTGAAGCTTCCCGGATCCTTTAACTTTGCAGGCAACTTCCTTTGAAGGATCGAGCTGCAATTCTCTGATAGGTTCACCGTCTCCACTCCGTTCAAGCTTCTCTTCTTTGATATAATATTCTTGAGGAATCGGGCATAGTATGGCATCTCCATGATTGCTTCAGAGAAAGGAATGTCCAAGCTTACTTTGCTCATGACATCGTGAAATCTCTTGAACTTTTCTTCCAATCCCTTCTCGTCCAATCTCGAAGGAAACGGAGGAGGTATCTTGGTCTTTGGTCTTCCCCATTCATCACGTTCAACCTCCTTCTCTTTATCCTTCTTGGCTCCCAATCTCTTTGCTTCTTCCCACTTCTTCTCCATTGTAAGCTCAGTATTCTGCTCATGTAATGGTACTGGAGTAACATCAACATCATGCGGAACATTTGGCGCAGAAATGGGCAACTTCTGGATGGGTTCGACCAGGGTTCGACCTGTGGAACAGGTCGAACCAAGCACGTACTGGTCGAACCTACCTTCTGGACAACGGCTCTTTTTTTGAATTTGAGGTTCGACCTGGGTTCGACCTGTTTGAGAGGTCGAACCAGGTATGTAATGGTCGAACCTATCTCCTGGAAGACTGCTCTCTTTCTGCTCTTGAGGTTCGACTAGGGTTCGACCAGTGTTAGAGGTCGAACCACTGCCCCCTAGGTCGAACTGCCTCACTGTATAGTTTATATCCTCCGGTTCGACCTGGGTTCGACCTACTGGGTTGGTCGAACCATTACGGTCGTGGTCGAACTGTTGCTGCGACAAAACAGAGCACTCCGGATGAAGAGGTTCGACCATGGTTCGACCTACAAAACAGGTCGAACCCTCTGGGTTTTGGTCGAACCAATGTTCTGGAAAAACAGAGTGCTCTGCATGGTGAGGTTCGACCATGGTTCGACCTGAATGCCAGGTCGAACCTTCTGGATGTTGGTCGAACCGAGGATTAGCTATGTCCAAATTTGATCTCGGCCTCGTCATTTTCTCGTACTGCGTTCCAGATCTTAACATGATGGCTTTATCTTCCAATTTTTGTGCCAATTGATTCACGTTCGTGGTCATCTGCCCCATCATCAAGGTAAGCTCCTTCAACTGCTTAGACAAATCTGCACGATCAACATTCATGGTATCCTCAAGATGATCAATCCTTACATCATTCTCAGCCCTGTATCGATGGAAGGTATACTCAACACTCTTCACTTCGTGCTGCTGTATACTAGGCCCCCTTAGTGTCAACTCTGTAATCTGCCTCTGCTGGAATTCTAGTAGCTTGTTGATGTTAGCTAGACTAGAGACGATCTCATCATCCCTATTCGGCTTCTCCACTTGATGTTCAACTTGCGCTACTTCGCCAAGTACATATGATCCTCTATCTTTCTCTATTGGCCAGTCACGTGAATTCATAGAGATGTCTTCGAACAACTTTTCAGCTTCAAGTGCTGTCTTAGATAACAACGCTCCTCCTGATGATGCATCAATAAAAATACGCGACTCACAATCCAATCCATAGTAGAAGATGCTTATGTATTCAGCCTTAGACATTCCATGTTGTGGACACCTCTTGAGCATGTCTTTAAACCTGTCTCACGCCTCATAAAATTTCTCACCCTGATTCATAACAAATCGAGTGATCTCTTGCTTCATTCTTAAGATCCTTGAGGGTGGCATGTATCTCTCCAAGAACTTCTGCTGCAGTTGGTCCCATGTAGTGCAATCTGTGGCATCAAGAGTCTCATACCAAGCTCCTGCCTTATCAATCAAAGAGAACTTGAATAAGGCGATCCGCCTAGCATTATCATTCGCTCCACTGCCCTTTTGAGTGTTTGCATAACCAAGAAATCTTCGGAGATGTTGATATGGATCTTCCAAACAACCTCCAGAAAAGGGATTCTTCTCTACCATGTTAATAAGAGCGGGATGTATCTCAAAATCATCATCTTCCCCCCTTGCTCCTATCAACCCCATGTTACCAATTCCATAGTTCGTGAAAATTTTACGTATGGCAACATTATCCGGATTCTGCCTTGCTCCGGCCATGTTTAGATCAATGTGTTATTCTTTCTTTTCCTTCCTCTCCTTTTACAAGCGCACAAGTAACTCGGAAAAATTCAAGGTTAGATAGAAATAAATAATCACAAATAAAAGAAAAAGAAAAAATAAATCTTAATCAACTAGAAATAATAAAATCAATAATAACAGCCGTCCCCGGCAACGGCGCCAAGAACTTGATGCGCGTTTTCTTTGCACGCAAAATTAATCCTCAAGTATTAAGGATATCAATTGCAGCTTAAGCAAGCGACCAAGTGAATATCGAACCCAAAGGACGGCGTATTATCAATTTAATTATTATCTAAATTAATTAAGACAAGTGATAATAAAGTTTGAGGTATGGAATTATTAATCTACTAAGCAAGTAATTAAAATAACAAATAATATAAAATATCACTCGAAGAATACGAAAGTGGATCAAGTAGGAGAATATGTAGCTCTAGGGTAATCCAGTTTTACTACTTAATTTCCCTTTCATGCGTTGATGTCCGACTCTGCCTTGTGGAATATGGACGCATCACTAAGCCATGCATATTTACTCTATAGACACAAGCAAACATGCGTATAACACGTGTGAATAACCTCGGAGCAAGAGATATAATTCCACCCCCCTTTCTAGGTACTATCAGTATCAATTATTTCCCCCTAGGATTGGTACTCTAACCCGATATGATCTCCCTTTATAGGTAATATGAAGTTATCCTCTTTATCCTACTTATTAACCCGAATTCAATTCAATTAATAAGTATTCATATATGATAGTTCTAATGAAGTTTCGGAGTCCCCTCACTTAGAATCATAACATGGAATCCTGTTCAGCGGTGAACGCACTCAATCTACAACCAAGATATATATTCAGACTCTATATATCAATTGAAGATGCACAAAACGACCGTGAATATGGATTAAGAAAGCACAATCATATATAAAATAAATCCACAAGTAGTGTTGTACGGAGTTTACACATAGAAGATCAATTAATTCATAAAACCATCAAAACTCCTAGATCTACCAAAAAAGCTCTAACCCATGATGTTTCGAAGAACAATCATGGGTGTTGGATAGATCTTACCCGGATGTCCGGAAAATACAAGATAAATTAGGAAACGAATAAACCCTTGATATGACGTCTTCATGCCCTTCTCCATCTTGAATCCTCCTCTTGGTTCTCCTCTTGATTCCACAAACGAATCTTCAAAGTGATGGATGGATGGAGGAAAGGAAGTGGATGATGGATGGGGGGTGATCCCCCCTTGTGGGGTGTTGTATGTTGTGGCCTCTCCTCGGTGATTGGTGACGTTTTTCTTGACTGCATGAGCCTCCTTTTATACTTGTAATCACGTCTCTAGGGCTTGGAATGGGCTTTTCAAGTGATCCCATGCATTTTGGCCTCAAAAATACAGATTTGGTAAGTTCCCGAAGCGCAGGTTCGACCTCTTCAAACAGGTCGAACCACTGGCCCCAGGTCGAACCTACAGGTCGAACCCTGCTACTGGATTTGCGCAGTCTCTCCGTTTCGCGTATAACTTTCACATCCGACCTCCGAATTGAGTGATTTTTGTGCTCACGCGATCCTCTCTTCCTTGGCTTTCTATCCATATAAAGAAATCACAAAAACTCCAAGAATTGAATATGTAACAAGCCATGGAAAGTAGCACTGCAATTCTGTTCGGCACAGCTCGCGCGGCGTCACCACTTTGCTCATAACTTCCTCGTTCGGACTCCGAATGGGATGTTCTTTATGCCAAAACGACCCTCTCTTCAGTGGCTTTCCAACCATGTATCACACTTCCCGTTCAGAGCTCCAAATCAATACAGAATAATTACACAAGTTGGATGTGCGTTTATCAGCATTCTTGCACAAATTGCACCTTTTCTCAAACTTGGCTCTTTTGATCCTTTTTCCACCTAAAACACAATAAAACACCTCAAGTGCACCTTTTTCTCACATATAATAAATATAAGACATTTGTGCTCATATAAGACTACAATATCAATCAAAAAGGTGTTAAATTGGATATTAAATCACGCTTATTTTCACTCTCATCAAGCTACAAATTATATCCTTAATACTTAGGGATTAATTTTGCGTACAAAGAAAATGAGCATCAAGTTCTTGTCGCCGTTTCGGGGGATAACTGTTATTATTGATATTTTTATTTTTAGTTTGATTAATATTTTTATTTGTGATTATTTATTTCTATCTAACATTGAACTTTTCTGAGGTACTTGTGCACTGGGAAAAGGAGAGGAAGGAAAGAAAGGAATAAAACATTGAGCTAAACATTGCCGAAGCAAGGCAGAATCTGGATAAAGTTGTCATACGTGAAATTTTCACGAACTATGGAATTGGTGACATGGGATTTATAGGACCAAGGTGATTATTTTGAGATACATCTCGCTCTTATTAATATGGTAGAGAAGATTCCCTTTTCTGGAGATTATTTTGAAGATCCATATCAGCATCTTCGAAGATTTCTTGGTTATACAAACATTTAGAAAGGTGGTGGAGCTAATGATCATGCTAGGTGGATCGCCTTATTCAAGTTTTCACTGATTGATAGGGCAGAAGCTTGGTATGATACTCTTGATGCAGCAGACTGCACTACATGGGACCAACTGCATCAGAAGTTCTTAGAGAGATACATACCACCCTCAAGGATCTTAAGGATGAGGCAAGAGATCACCCAATTTATTATGAATCAGGGTGAGAAATTTTATGAGGAGTGGGATAGGTTTAAAGACATGCTCAGGAGGTGCCCACATCATGGGATGTCTAAGGCTGAATACATAAGTATCTTCTACTATGGATTGAATTGTGAGTCGCGTATTCTTACAGATGCATCATCAGGAGGAGCGCTGTTATCTAAGACAGCACTTGAAGCAGAGAAGTTATTTGAAGACATCTCTATAAATTCACGTGATTGGCCTACAGAAATATTAAGAGGATCATATGTACTTGGTAAGGTAGCACAGGTTGAACATCAAATAGTGAAACTGAATAGGGATGATGAGATCGTTTCTAGTCTAGCTAACATCAACAAGTTACTAGAGTCCCAGCAAAGGAAAATTACAAAGTTGACACAAAGGAGGCCTAGTGTACAACAACAAGAAGTGAAGAGTGTTGAAGATACCTTCAATCGATACATGGCTGAGACTGATGCAAGGGTTGACCGCATCGAAGCGAGAATGAATATTGATCATGCAGATTTAATCTCTTACTCCGAGGTTATTCACACATGTTACACGCATGTTTACTTGTGTCTATAGAGTAGATATGCATGGTTTAGTGATGCGTCCATATTCCACAAGGCAGAGTCAGACATCAACACACGGAAGGAAAATTAATGCGTGAAACTGGATTATCCTAGAGCTACCTATTCTCCTACTTGATCCACTTTCGTATTCTTCTAAGTGACTCTATTTTATTTGTTATATTAATTAATTATTTACCAGTTAATAATTAAATCCTCAAACTAAATTACCTTGTCTTAATTAATTTAGTAAATAATTAAATTAATAATACACCATCCTTTGGGTTTGATATTCACTTGGTCGCTTGCTTAAGCTGCAACTGATATCCTTAATACTTGGGGATTAATTTTGCGTGCAAAGAAAACGCGCATCAGAGGTGGTTGCGGATCTGCTTGGTGGAAGGGATGCAATGTTGACTCGCCTACGCGAGAATTTAGGGCGAGCGAGGGAGAGCATGATCCACTTCGCCAATCGCCACCGTCGCGATGTTACTTTTGAGGTGGAAGATCAGGTCTTTCTCAAGATTCGAGCCCACAGGCAGCGGTCGATGGCTTGCGGTTCCCACCACAAGTTGTCTACTAAGTTTTATGGACCATTTGTGATTTTGGCCCGGGTGGGCCCTGCTGCATACAAGTTGGAGTTGCCGATGGCGAGTCGCATCCACCTCATTTTCCATGTGTCCCAGCTCAAACGGGTGGTGGGCAACCATGCTGTAGAGGTTGTCTTGCCGGAGTCCTTGGAGCTGCCGAAGGTCTCTATCTTTGAACTGGAGTTTATGCTGGCTGGTCAAAAGATGAAGCAGGGCAGTGAGTTGGTCGAGCAGGTGCTGGTGAAGTTTATTGGCCAGCCGGAGGAGGATGCGAGGTGGATTGGTGTGGTGGAGTTCCGTCATCAGTATCCTTGGTTCAACCTTGGGGACAAGGTTAGTTTGGAGGCTGAGGGAATTGATGTGGAGCGCGAGGAGAGGGCCGATCATTCCGAGCCTCAGCCCTTGATCGTGTATCGGCGGAGGCCTCGGGCCTAATTTATAAATTAATTCTAGTTGCTTTGTTTTATTAGTTATGGGCCATATGTGGGCTTAGGGTTTTATTTCCAATTGTTATTTAAGTATTGCGTGGTGAACGTTGTGATAATTCTATTCATCATTGAGGAAATAGACGGGAGCCTTTTTGGCTATTCGGTAGACGCTTTTGCGTTTGATTTTCTGAGTGCTAACAGTATGAATGTTCTGAGTGAAGCTACAATAGATAGTTGAAGGAGTTATCTCCTCTTTTTCTGTGAGGATGAGAGTGTAATATATTTCTCCATTCAATAAATAAATAATCCTGGGCTATTGCCCAAAGTATGTAATCTTTCATTATATTCTACAACTTCAATCTCCATATTTTTCGACGAGAAACAGTAGTAGTATCCTGTACACTCGGTGTGGGAAACGAACTAAGGTTGTGCTGAGATCCGCTGAAGGAAGAGGATTGAACCATCACACTGCGGGGCGAGTGGTTGGCTGTGAGGAGCAGCTGTAAAATCTTCTGCATACCTGGTGGATTGACGGTCAAAAAAGGTACTGTCACTATTTTAAGTCGGTTAATTACGAGATTAATATTGTTTAAATAATGTACGGAAACATGCTGGGCCTGATATGGTCGTAATGGACTATGTCTATTTTGAAAAATGAAAGAATAATAAGAATTGGATTAAAATTGAGTATACAGAGGCTTAATATGGTTTTATTTTTAAAAATATAGAAATAGTAAAAGGTGGGTGGCTTCTTAGCAAAAATTTTCGAAGCTTCTAAAATTTGGGACTGTTCGCAAACATTTCTTAAATTTTGAGAATAAATCAGAGTATATCCACAAAATATGGGACGATATCTGCCTAAAATTAAGTTATAAGATGAATTTAGGAAATTTAAAAAGTTAAGGAACCAAAAAGACCATGGATAAAGATACAGGACTAAATTATTATTAATCCCTGACTAAATCCATTGATTATTTTCAACCGTTACTTTACTTATTATCCTTGTATTCAATATTAATTATTTTTTAATCAAATCTTAAATATTTTAATACGTTATCTATTTAAATATAATGATATGAGGTTAAAAAATAGTATTCAATATTTTAAAATTAAAATGTAACATAAATATTTTATAAAATTAATATAAAATTAAATTAAATAGATTTTAAAATGAAATAATTTAATTAAATGAATTTCGTTGATGTAATATTATTATTTATTAAAATTGTTATTACTTTTTATTCATCTTATAAATTATTCACATATAAAATAATAACAAAGACTTATGTGAGACCTTTTCTCGTAAACCCTTAAATGAGACGATTAAAAGTGATAACTAATAAAAAGTGATACTCAATTAATAAAAAGTGAGAATAATTACTAATAGGTACATACTTTGTACCCCTAATTACTATAGATATATTGATTTTAAATAATTACTCTCACATACAAAATATTAAAGTAAAATACCAAATATAACCCTAAACCATACACTTTTAAAACACAAACCCTAAATCCTCACCCACCACCGGACCACAGTCGGACCGCCGACCGGCCGGTCGCCGGAGCTTCGCCGGACCACCCCACTTTTTTGCTCTACACACTTTTTTTACTGCACACATATTTTTTACTGCATATACTTTTGCTGCACACAACATTTATGTGCAGCACATTGTAGGGGTAATATTGAAATATCACTATATAATTTTGTAGTTAGTAGTAATATTTTTGTATGTTTTTATCTCATAGTAATTAAGGGTTTTTTTTGTGTATCTAGTAGTAATCTTCCCTAAAAAGTGATAATACTATTTCATGAACAATTTATAGTATAAATGAAAAGTAATAACATTTTATAGCGAAAGTGATAAGATTTTATAGCAAAAGTGATAACTATTTTAAATATGTAAAATTATCTCACGTGAGACGGTCACATGCAAGACCTACCCTTAAATAATTTAATTGATGACTATAATTTTTCTTTATTAGTTATTACATTTATTAAAAAATTATCATCGCTTTTAATCCTTCTACTATTTAATGTTTATGAAATAATTTAATTAGACGATTATCACCTTTTCATGATCAAGATTCACTTAATATTAAAAATATTATCACTTTTTTTCATATAAATTATGTAATACATGAAATAATTCAATTGATGGTTATCATTTTTTATTGATTGATTATCACTTTTTATTAAAAATACTATCACTTTTTTATTTGTCATATAAATTGTCACAAACTAGTTCAACAGCATGGATGATTTTTTTTCTTAATTAGATATTAATTTTGATTAAAAATATTATCACATTTATAAATTTCATAAATTTATTTTGTGAGATTGCTTATCACTTTTTCTTAATTAAGTATCATTTTTTATTAAAAATAATATCATTTTTTATTCATCTTATTATTATTTTTATGAGATTGGTTATCACCTCTTTCTTAATCAAATATCACCTTCTAAGAAAAATGCGTATTTTTATTAGAGGTGATATTTGATTAAGAAATGATAGTATACTATCATTTTTTATTTGTATAATTTCTATTTTAAGAAAAATATGGAGTATTTATAAAAGATAAATTATTTTTTAATTAACATAGAGTATTTTTTTAATTAAAAAAAATATTACACTAAAATAAATTGAACTAATGACAGATATTAAAAATTAAAGGCAAAATCTTCTGTGCCCCTGGGACACGGTCTGTGTCCTCATGTGAACACAACCATTCCCCTCTCAATTCTATTGAAACATATGTATTGTTAGGGAGTTTAAATTGCAAAGGGACATGGAAATTGTAAAGGGGCACGGTGTCCGCGAGGGCACAAGAGCTCCACACAAAATAATAATAATAATAATAAAATAATAATAATAATAATAATAATAATAATAATAATAATAACAATAACATAGATTAACCAGTTTAGTGGGAGAGCCATAATTAACTCAACAAATCACCGAAAATACATTCAATAAAAATGAGTGGAAAAAATACACCTTTGTTCCAATACAAGAAGTCAAATTTTATTTTTAGTCCTTTTCGTTACATTTTAGTCACATTACTTTTTTTTTTGAAATTCCATAAATAAAACTAACGGAAGGGTCACGTGGCCGTTTGGATACCAATAATATTTTTCTTTTAATTTACCAGAAGCCCAAAATACTCTTAAATTACCAAAGGCCCAATCAATTATTTTTAACCCTAATCCCTCTCTCTCCAACCCAAATTTACGCAACGTAGAATTCCAGTGAAATTTTTCAAGATTGCCAGTGCTGCAAACTGGACGGCGACGCAAGATCCGGTGAACTCTGACAAATGTTGGTGTTAAATTTGACCTGCAATCCCCCGATTTCCCAAACCAGCTATTCCTCGAACTAGCGTTCGCTCTTCATCACCTCAGTAGCTGGATTAGCTCATCCATGGTAATATCAATTCTCAGTTTGAAGTCTCTTTTCGCCGAGGGGAATAGCAAATCTGACCGGCGTGGTTTGCAAATTTTTTTGGCAGCGCTGGTGGTGTGCCATGGCGGCGATGAACGGCGAACTATGCGACGGTGGAGATGCAGCAGATCTGGTGGTTATCCTGTTTCAACCTTAGAGGAAGTGAGTGTATCTTAATTCCTTTAAAGAAGCAGTCTTCGATTTTTATTCTTCGACTTGGGCAGGAGAAAAAACCAATGGCGGCGACTTGTGGATCTGTGGCGATGAGCAGGAGGTACAGCAGACTCCGGTGCGCTGAGCGGCTGTCCATGACCGTAAATGGGATCGGATCCAAGTTCTGGTAGGATGTGTGCCCCGATCTCTACATCGACTACCCCGGCTGACTCGATGCCTACACTTGGGCGACAACTTAGTGAAGGTAGCCTATCTTGTTTAGTAAGGGAGCCTATCTACCCTTCTTTTCTTCTTTTTTCCTACTGAGGGAGCAATTTTGTGGATTTTTATAGAATTTATCAATAGTTTGCTGTTATTTTAGAGAATAAGTTTTTGGAGAAATTGTTGCAACTTAGGTGAAATTTTTCAGTCAGTTTGAGTGTTCATTCATGTATTATTTTTCTATTGATTATTTTTTTTATTTGGGGAAGATGGGGTTCGGGGGAAATGGGGGTATATGACGTGTGTTCAAAAGTTTGGGAATTAATTAGAATTATACTGCAGAAGTTGTGTTAATTGTGATTAGTGTCTCTTTTTAGAGTATAATTTTTATTTAATAATATTTTTTTAACGGTTTTCATCCAAAATTTAACGAATAAGACCAGAGTTGCATCTTTTGGGACTAAAAAAAAGATTCGGAACCAAAAATGAAATCAGACTTTTTGTATGGGACCAAAAGTGTATTTTTCATAAAAATGGGCGTATATCAACTTTAGCAACTTTCCCGTGTGGTCACATGTTGGATTTGGTGGGATCCATCTCACATAATAAGATTCGTGAGACAATTTCATAAAAAGATCCGTAAGACCGTGTCATATTAGTCTTCGCCCAATTATTTTGAGACTTGTACTTTTTTTATGGAATTATTACTACCTACTTCAAAATTAAACTTATATTATTAGTAGATACATACTCCCTCCGTCCAATAAAGAAGTTCACAGTTACTGTAGATACAGAGTTTAAGAAAATGTTGTTTTTTGGGGGAAGTTTGGTATTTTTAGATAATAAATAAATTATAAAGTAAGTTATGTGAGTTGTAAAGGGGTGACAATTTTGAAATTAAAGTGTATTGTAGGGTTATTGATTTATGTGTATTTCTTTATTTGGGGTGTGAACTTGTTTATGAACGGACATAAATAAAAAGTGTGAATTTGTTTATTGGACGAAGGGAATAGTATATATATATATTATATTACTAGCAGGTATAAAAATATATAATTAAATGTCCTAATGATCCCTCATACATAACTAGTTGAATATATAATTGATAATTAGTTAATAGAATAGAAATTCACGTTAATACATTTCACATTACATGATCGTCAATCTTCACCTTCTTCATTTGTAATTCCTCCGGTGATCTCCATTTATAATCTTTCTAGAGAGAGAAAGCTGGTTCAAATCAATTTTCCATCGATGTCATGCATAATTACATGTCAATTTTTCTTCTCAATTAATTCATGTCACTGCTTCTATCTCTTTCTCATTGTTTTAATCTTAATTGTTAGCAACAAAAACCCAGCATCATCATTTTTTTTCCGAAATTGCTTTATAATCATAGTTATTCAGAATACTGTTGTCATTATAATTAGGGTGCAGAACTATATTAGAAACTAATATTGTAATTAGGCACAAAAAAGTGGCGCCTAATCTAGTCACCAACGTATATGTATTCAAAGTTTGTGCTAGTAGATGAAGTGTCTGAAAAATAGATTTGTATTCAATTTGAAGCAATACTATTACACTTAATTTTTAGAACAATGAATGTATATATTCAAAAAAGTGAATGTATTAAGAAAAATAATTCATCTGAATACCAATAAATTGGACACAAATGCACTGTTATGAGAGATTATGTATTCTTAATTAATTGAATTCAAGTAATCAGATTCTAACTAATGCACTTGTACGTGCGTGGATTTGTAGAGATTGAGTGATCTCCCACCTATTTTTGTGGAGAAATTAATGGGACACTTATCTTTTTATTATTATATTACACGCCATACCTTTAAAATTAATTTTTGAATACATAAAATATGGATAAAAATAGTATTTTATATATTCAATTTGTATTAATCAGTAATATAATTTACCTTTTGTATCTAGTAATAATATAGATACATAAAATGTACCTAATAATAATGAACTTTTTTTATTGTCGGATTTGTGATTTATCCAGAAAATGAAATTTTCATCAATTTTGTCCGAATGAGTTGTCAAGAAAAAAATGAGTTCTACTCGAAATTCTTACCCTACCTCTTCGATAACTAAGAAGATCTAATGTTACTAACAATAAAAAAGTATCCTATTCCCTATACATTGTTCGTGCTATATATTAAGACAAAGACTTGTGTGAGACAATCTCACATAAAGATTTACGTGAAACAGATAAAAAATAATAATTTCTATAATAAAATGTAGGAATAATTATTACTAAGCACACACTTAGTACCTATTATTACTATGAAATACACAATTTAAAATAATTACTCCTAGATACAAAATATTAAGATCAATTACCTGATAGTATACCTCTAATTTAATATGACCTAACAATTTTTTTTGCTGCACACTACATTTACGACTTTTTTTGCTGCACATAATAATTACGATTTTTTTTGCTGCACATAATATTTATTGTTGGAGGTATTATTTTTGTTGCACATAAATTTTTTTACTGCACATAATTTTTTTTGTTGCACATAAAATATTTTTCATAACATTTGCTGCACATAAATTTTTTGTTGCACATAACCTAAATGATTGTGTGTGGCGTAACTGTTTGTGTGCAGTATATTGTAAGAGTAATGTTGGAATATCATTACATATTTATGTAGTTAATAGCAATATTTTTTTTAAGTTTTTATCTTATAGTAATTAAGGAGATTCCAATGTACCTAATAATAAATACCCTTAAAAAGTAATACTCAATTAATGAAAAGTGGTAATGTTATTTCATGAATACTTTATAGTATAAAAGAAAAGTGATAATATTTTATAGCGAAAGTGATAACGTTTTATAGCGAAGATGATAATTATTTTAGAAAGTGTAAAATGGTGTCACGTGACACGGTCTCATGCAAAACTTACGCACATATTAAATATTAAATTTTGTCAGAAAAATAAGAAAATATGGTGTAACTAACAATAAAAATACCCCTAGACGAAAAAAGATTAAAAAGAATACAATATAATTTACTTATTTTCTAATATCGAATAGTAAATGGAAAAAAAAAAGACGAGAAAGAAAAATCGTAAGAAAAGATGGTATGAACAAGGTTTAATTGCAAAACAAACCTCAACATTTACTTCAATTGTAATTTAATCTCTACTTTTAAGAATTAACAAAAAAGACCACTACTTTTGAACCTTGATGTGAATTTCACTCATCGAGCAGTAAAAAAATTATAAAACCCCTTAATTTTTAAAATTCTTTTAATTTTTAAAATATTTTTTACATTATAAAATTTTTATATTTGAAAAAGTTAAATACTTTGGCTAAACCTTGTGAGTGACCGTCTTGCGGATCTCATTCCGTGAGACGAGTCAAATATAGACCCACCCATTAAAAAACCGTGGATCTGCAGCCCAACTTGTTACCTGCTACGTACATCCATTCAGTTTAACTAATTTGTTCCTCTTTTTGCCATTTGACTTTTTTTATTTTTATACTTCGTTACTCTTTTTGCAGTTTGGCTTTTATTTTTTACACAATTGATTTAGGCTTTATTTTATTACTATAATTTATTATAACGTATACTATTATTGATTTTACATCTATATTACCATTTGTGAATAAAAAAATATATCTTTAAAAACACAATTAATGAAAATTGTGTGTAATAGATAATTGACAAAATAATTGGATAATAATTTAACTAATTAGTTACCAATTTTTATTTATTATATTAATAGTTCAACGTGAAAAAGTTCATTTAACTGATTATCACCTTTTTTTATCAGGTATTATTTTTCATTAAAAATATTATTACTTTTTAGTTTTTAAAAAAATATATTTATTAAATAATTTAAATGAACATTTATCACTTTTCTTTGATCAAATATCATTTTTTATTAAAAATGTTATCACTTTTTATTCATCCTAATAAATTTTCATTAAATAGTTTAATTGAATGTGTATCACTTTTTCTTAATCAAGTACTCCCCCCGTCCCAACTTCAACTTCAAACTTTCTGCTTTGGTCCGTCCCAAATTCAATTTCACATTTCCATAAAAGGAAAAAGCAACAAACTAATATCCCTCTAACATACTTTAATTTCAAATTTGTCATCACCTTTTTAACATACATAACATACTTTATCATTTATTTATTACCAAAAATACAATACTACCCTCAAAAGTAAGTTAAAAAGTGATTTTTCTTAAAATCCGTATCTACAGTAAACGTGAACTTGAATTTCGGACGGAGGGAGTATTACTTTTGATAAAAATATTATTACTTTTTGTTTTTCTTACGAATTGTTTATTTAGTAATTATTTGATTAATCGAATAAAAAGTGAAAATATTTTTAATAAAAATTGATAGGTTAAAAAATAATAATCTTCCAATTAAATTATTTCATGAAGAATTCCTATGATAAGTAAAAAAAATTATTACATTTTTTGTAAAAATTTACATATAATCAAGCAGAAGTGATAATATTCATTGAATTATTTTGTGCTTAAAAAATTAAAAAAAAAACGATATAAAATGATAACATTTTAAATTAAAAGTGATACATTATCATAGAAATGTGATAATCGAAATTAAATTATATTTATTACCAATTCATAAAACGAAGAAAAATAATGATGTTTTTAATATAAAATTATACTCCCTCCGTCCTGGCAAGTATTTCACGTATTGTGGTGCGCGGAGATTTTTTTTTTTTTACTTTTTTATGTATAAAGTAAGAAAGAGAAGAAATATTTTGGTTAATTTAATGAAAAACTTGTGTAAAGTTATTAGAATATGTGAAAAAGTGAGTATTAAATTGGGATATGTAAAAAAGTGAGTATTATATTTGAATGTGTGTAATAAGTGGGCATTAATATAGTGTATTTTTTAATACTTTTAGTAAAATTAAAGTGAGAAATACTTTGAGGGACGAATAAAAAAGTGTGAAATACTTTCAGGTAGGGCTGGGAAAAATATCGAAATTTTGGAATACCGCACTTACCATACATGGGACCCACCCACACCTACTAATACAATTAAAACATGGGGCCCATACACCACTAATACAACTACCCACTACACATTAAATAATAATACTCCTTAATCGATATGCCCAAAAGCAAATGAGACTCTTACTTAGGGACGAATATAGTATACTTAAAAGAAATTCTAATATATTAAAACTATTGACCCATCATTGAATTTAGTTAAATTTTGGAGAACATATATGTAAGCACTATAGGGTTTATTATTTTAAATTTAGAGTATAATTGTATGATTTTTATTTTAATCTAAGAGTGTGTATTAGTTTTTAATTAATTAATTTAGAACTTAATCGTTATCAGGTATACCAATCATTCATTAGGATTAACTTTTACTTTTATTATATTTTAATAATGTTTTTAAATTTGAACGTTTCAATGTTTACGTTTGCTTTTTGCACATTAATTAATGAGTATAGTATTTTAATAGACAGTTGGTAAAAGAATATAATATTTAATGTAAAGTGTGTAGGTGTATTAGTATTTGATGTGGATCCAATGGTGATAAATTAATTCTTTAAGGTGAGAAAGTACTTAAATATCGGTAAGAAAAAGGTATGCCATATTCTTATACCGAAATTTCGGTATACCGAACTAAGGTATACCAAAATTTTCGGTATGATAAAGGTATAATTTTCTAATACCGATATTTTAGGTATGGTGTACGGTATAGCTCAAAAACTTTGGTATACCATACCGCCCACCCCTACTTTTAGGGACGGAGGGAGTAGTTAAAAAAATTGACAATTATAAATGAACTATTTTATATATGAATAATTTATAGAAGTAATAGAAAGTATTATATATTTTTTAAAATATGATACTTTTTTTATAAAAGAATTTAATTTGATGAAAATAATATTTTTTAAATAACAGAAAATAAGGGTTAGTACCTGTCCATGATCTGAGAACTGGATCGGACTGGCCATTTCGACCGATCGAACCCAGAACCGATCGAGAAACCGATTCAAAAAGCCCTACAAAACCATTTAGGACGTCAAACCGAGAAAAACCGGGTAGAATCGATTCGAATCGGGAAAAATGGATGAATCGATTGACCCGAAAACTGTCGTTTTTTTCCTGATTTTTTTGTTTTTGTTTTAAGCGTTGACAACCAACGATTATACTATGATAACTAGAATGATAAAAATATAATGATAGAATCATAGAAATATAGAAGTATAGTTTCTTGGTGCTATTTTGAAAATTTTTGAAATATATTTAACCTTTCAAAAAATATTTGGTGATTTTTTATTATTTAATTAATTTATTTAAATATAAATATATGTTTATTTATATAATTATATATCAATTTAAGTATATTAATGTAAAATTATATATAAAATAATTAATATAATTAAAAATTATGTAATTTATATTTTTTCGGTTTAACCGCCCGGTTCGATCGATTCCACCGGTCCGACCTTGAACCGTTAGGATCACCGATTTGGCCTCTGGTTCGATTTTCTAATCAACATATACAGCGGATAAGAGGGCTAACCTATTACCTACTTCATTTGAAAACCACATATTATTTTTTTTTTTTTACATTTAACAGTTTTTTATTTTTATTTTTAATGTTAAAGAGTACGGAAAAATTCATCTCACATAATGGCATCCGTGAGACGGTCTCACACAAGATCTACCCTTATTCTTTTACAAAGTCTTTTAAATTTTTATTTATTAATTTTTTATTCATATAAAAAATTAAATATTTAAATATTTTATTCATATAACATTAATATTTTTTAAATTAAGTAAATTAAATAAAGGAAGGATTACTACTTGGTACACAAAAAAACCCTTAATTACTATGAAATACAAACATACAAAAATATTACTACTAATTACAAAAATAAATAGTGATATTCCAATATTACCCCTACAATGTGCTGCACATAAATGTTGTGTGCAGTAAAATTTGTGTGCAGCAAAAGTGTGTGCAGTAAATTAAAAAAAAGTGTGTGAAGCAAAAAAGTAGGGTGGTCCGGCGACCGATCGGCGGAGCTCTGGCGGTGGCGGCCATTTTTCGGCGATCCAACGGAGCTCCGACGATCATCCGACGGTGGTCCGACAGAATCCCGAGCAGCTTTAAATGCCCAATGGGTGAATTCGTAACAAAGTTCAAAAGTGGTGGTCTCTTTTGCTAATTTTCAAAGGTTAAGATTAAGTTATATTTGAAGTAAATATTGAGGTTTTTTTTTCGCAATTAATACTATAAATAGCCATTAAAATATAGTAATAATTTAATTATTATCAAATATTATACGAAAAATGAAAAAAGAAAATCAATAGGAAAAATTTGAAAAGATAGTATGACTAATAAAATCATAATTAAATGCAGATATTAATAAAAGAAGAATTAAAAGGAAAAGAGAAGAAAATGAAGAAAAAAAAGTTAAAGGAAAGAAGAGAAAACATAAAATAATGACAAAAGCTCCTGTACCTCGAAGACACAGAAGGATACTCTATGTCCCCATGTGAATACAACCCCCTCCAATTCTATTTAAATTCATGTATTGCTAGGGGTTTAAATTACAAAGAAACCTGAAAATTGCAAAGGCGCACGAGATGTGATTCGTGCGTCAGGGTGCACAGGAGTCTCACTCGAAAATAAAATTTTAGAACAACTATATTAAGGAAGAATAAAAGGGAAAAGAAAAGAAAACGAAGAAAAAAGAAGTTAAAGGAAAAGAAAGAGAAAAAAGAAAATAAAGTTCGAGAAATAAAACAAAGAATAAAAATAAAAGAAAAGAAAATGAAGAAAAAAGAAGTCTACAGGAAAAGAAGAGAAAAAAGAAAATAAAGTTTGATAACAACTGTGATTTACTCTTTGGGGAATCATGATTTGACACCCAAAATGAAATTCCAATATTAAAATGTCTACTTTCACTTAAAATCATCAAATCTACCCACCTTCCATCATAAATTATTTTAATTAATACACTTATAATAACATCAATATATATGGCTAGATAGAAGAAATATTTTACAAATGATGAAAAAAATTAACATCAAGCCCGATTAAATGTAATATATTTTACAAATGGCAAAATAAACCAAATAAACACAATAAGCAAATATGCGCTAAAATGAATGTAATGATTGTATGAAAATACCCAAGTTGAATGTAATAAATGAAATGTCCAATTATGTTATTTTAATTATCCACTACCACTACAATTACTAAAAAAAATGTATCGACAAAGAAAAATTTAAAAAACAATTGACATAAATTAATATCTAATATTAAAGATTGGCGTAAATTAAATATCCAAAATTAATATCAAAATATTGAAAGAAACTAATATCTAATATAAACTTGATAAAAATTAAATATTCAAAATTAATATTCAAATATTGGCAGATTTTAAAGATTGATAAAAATTAATATTTAAAGATTGACAGAAAAATTATATCAAATTAATTAATTTATATCGGATTACCTTAGAACGGTTGATTCTCTCGTGAATTAATCTTAAATCTTTCTTTTATGATTTTTATTTTATTAGTTATTTAATTTTCGTTATTTAGATATTAAATTACAACACCTTGGAAAATGGTTACTTGTTCTTATTAAGTTAGTGATTTTAAAAGTAGATAATTTGCTGTCCTGTGGGTTTGATAATTAAACTTGATCGCTTGCCACTACAATTGATATCCTTCACACTTGGGGATTTAATTGGATTGCGTAATAAATGACTATAAGTTAGGTTTCCAAATATGTCAAGAGCCCAATAGCCAACAAGGTAATAAAGCCCAAGTAGGCTCGATACTTGGTGTTATCTTGTCCCGGAAGTCAATGAGGGAAGAGAGAAGTAAAAAGAGGGCAAAAACAAAATTCACATTTTTGATAGAGAATCCAGCGCAGTAATATTGAAGAGGCAATAAACGGAGTTTCAACCATCGGACCTAGTGAAAGTACATTCTGAACAAAAGGTAGATCGTGTTAGGAGCTCTTTGTTGATGGGAATAGGCCGAAAATAGAAGCATGTTTTTGGGCTATTTAATTTTACACAGTCGATGGGAAAGAGTTGTTTCTCATAAACTAACCGTTGGATCGAGCTGTAATTTGTACAGCACATTTAGGACTCACCAGGGTAGATTCTGGACGGTGAAGATCGGATTCTAAGATTACTAAGTTGCGAACTCTGAACGATAGTTGGTGTTGTTAGGTGAGGTCTTTCTAATCTTGTTGTTTGTTATCAAATATTGAGTGTCTTGATAAATTTTTGATAGAGTGTCTGTGGTGGCACATTGTAACTCTTGGATTTTTTTGTCTCATAGTGAAGTTATGATGGACTTCGGTCCCGTGGTTTTTTACCTTCTCACATTAAGGAGGGTTTCCACGTTAAATTGCTTGTTTTGTGCGTTGTTGACTGCTTGTTTTATCGTGCATCATATTATCAAGATTGTTTCCTACTAGATTCACACAAGAGATGGATAATTGATCATTCCGCTGCGTAGATGAATAGTTTATTATTTGATTATTCATGTATTTATCCCAACAAAGTGGTATCAGAGACAGGCCCCAAACTTAACCGGCCTAACCCGGGGTTGGTAGGATGTTCAGACCTCTAACTGGATGGTCTAGCTACGGGACTATGTTTGAGGGGGAAATATTGGTTGGGTGTCAACCAAAGTCCCACATCGGTTAGAAGTGGGGTTGATGATGGGTTTATAAAATTAGGGATGGACTCTTCCTAGCATGAGACATTTTGGGCGTGATGCCCAGAGTGGTAAAACCATGGGGGCTAATGAGTGGCCTAAAGAAAACAATATCATACTAGTAGATTGAGTGGGCCCGATCCCACATCGGGCCAGATAAACCCAACAAGTGGTATCAGAGTGGGTTGCTGCTCTGTGTCTTGTGGTGAATATGGAAACCAATACTAATAGAATGGTGAATCTGAATGGTTCTAATTATCATGAGTGGAAAGGCAAGATGGAGAATATTCTCTATTTGAAAGATTATTATGTGCCTGTATTTGAAACTAAAAAGCCTGATGATAAAACATATGATCAATAAAAAATATTGCAACGTCAAGTATGTTGTTACATTAGGCAGTGGGTGGATAATAATGTATTGAACCATATTAGTGGAGAAACACATGCACGAACATTGTGGAACAAGTTGGAGGAACTGTATGCTAGAAAAATTGGGAACAACAAGTTATTTCTAATCAAGCAGTTGATGAATCTGAAATTCAAAGATAACACTCCTATGACAGATCACTTGAATTCATTTCAGGGCATCATTAATCAATTGTGTGAAATGAATATCAAGTTTGAGGATGAAGTACAGTGCTTATGGCTTCTTGGTATATTGTCGGATTCATGGGAGACATTCAGGACATCTTTGTCTAATTCACCACCCAAAGGTACCATTATAATGGATTTGGTTAAGGGCAGCATTTTGAATTAGGAAACAAGGAGAAAATCACAGGGCCCTTTACAGCAATCAGAGGTTCTGGTTACAGAGAAGAGGGGGAGAAGTAATAGTAGTGGTCCAACAGGCAAGCAAAAAGGCAGGACGAGTAAATCCAACAGACACAGTAAGGTTGAGTGCTGGAATTATAAAATCCAGAACACATAGCACGGAATTGCAGAAAACCCAAGCAAGATGACAAGAAAGAAAATGGGAAAGAAATGAAGAATGAATAAACGAAAGATAATGATCAAGTGTCTACTACAACAGTGATTTTCTTATCTTTTGTGATTATAAAGTTGTCAATCTTGCATATCGTGAAAGCAGTTGGGTGGTTGATAGTGGTGTATCCATACATGCAACATCTCATAGAGAGATGTTCACATCCTACATGTCAGGTGACTATGGAAATGTTAGGATAGGTGATGATGGCTTGGCTAAATCCATTGGCGTTTGCAGACTAGTAATGGTGCTACACTAGTTTTGAGAAATGTGAAGTATGTGTCTGATCTTTGGCTGAACTTTATATCTATTGGGAGACTTGATGATGAAGGTTTCTACAGTGTGTTCTTCGATGGTTAGTGGAAGCTTACAAGAGGTTCTTTAGTTGTTTCTAGAGGTCAAAAACATTCCTCATTGTATTTAATACATGCAAAACTACATGATGACTCTATTAATGCAATTAAGAATGAGAGGATAATTGAGTTGTGGCATAGCAGGCTCAGTCATATCAGTGAAAAAGGATTGAAGATTTTAGAGAAGAGAAATCTCATTCTAGACTTGAAGAATGTATCTTTAAATAGGTGCTCTCACTGTTTGGCGGGAAAGCAAACTCGAGTTGCTTTCAAGACCTCAACTCCAACCAGAGCATCAAGTATACTCGATTTAATTTATTCTAATGTTTGTGGTCCTATGAAAATAAAAACTCTTAGTGGTGCTTTATATTTTGTTACTTTTATAGATGATCGCTCAAGAAAGACTTGGATCTACACGTTAAAGACGAAAGATCAGGTGCTCGATGAATTCAATCAATTTCATGCCTTAGTTGAGAGACAGACTGGAAGAAGTTAAAATGCATCAGATCTGATAATGGAGGGGAATACATTGGTCCTTTTGATGAGTATTGCAGAGAGACGGGTATCCAACATCAAAAGACTCCTCCAAAGACTCCTCAGTTGAATGGGCTTGCAAAAAGGATGAACAGAACATTGGTCAAGAGAGTAAGATGTCTGCTATCAGAAGCAGGATTGTCTTCATCATTTTGGGGTGAGGCTCTGAGTACTGTTGTACATGTTTTAAATCTTACTTCGTGTGTTCCTTTAAACTTTGATGTTCCAGATAGAGTTTGGTCGGGAAAGGATGTTTCCTATAATCATTCGCTAGTCCTTGGATGTAAGGCATTTGTGCATATTTCCAAAGGTGAGAGGTCTAAGTTGGATATGAAGACTCGACAATATGTGTTTCTTTGTTATGGCCAAGATGAGTTCGGTTACAGACTTTATGATCCCGTGGAGAAGAGACTTGTCAGAAGTCGGGATATTATGTTTGTTGAGGATCAAACCATAAGAGATATTGAGAAGACGGATAACTCAATTTCTACGCCTGGTAATGACTTGATTGATTCAGAAATTGTTCCTCATGGTCAAGGTCAAGTAGAAGCTGAAGAGGAGAATCAAGATCAGCCTGATTTCGGCAATGATGAGCAAGTCGATCATCCTTTGCATGATGAAGAGGATACTGATCAGTCGCAACCACATGATGTTCTAGAACAGGAGGTTCAAGAACAACCTAGAAGAAGTAGTAGAGCTCGTGTACCTTCTAGGATGTATCCTCCTGATCAGTATGTGCTCTTAATCAACAGAGGAGAGCTTGAATGCTATGGAGAAACAGTTCGTGGAGAACACAGGAATGAATGGTTGGAAGGAATTCAAGATGAGATGAAATCCTTGCATGAAAATGACACATTTGATTTGGTGAAACTACCAAAGGGGAAGCATGCTTTGAAGAACAAGTGGGTGTACATGATAAAACAAGATGAGCATACCTCAAAGCCTCGATTCAAAGCTAGATTGGTTGTTAAAGGTTTCAGTCAGAAAGAGGGTGTTGATTTTGAAGAAATTTTCTCTTCGGTTGTTAAAATGTCTTCCATTCTTTTTGTGCTTGGTTTGGCAGCTAGTCTTGATTTGGAAATTGAGTAGATAGATGTCAAAACTTCTTTTCTTCATGGTGAGCTAGATAAAGAGATTTACATGGTGCAACATGAAGGTTTCAAGGTGAAAGGAAAAGAAGACCATGTGTGCAAGCTGAAGAAAAGTCTCTACAGTTTGAAGCAAGAATCTAGATTGTGGTATCAAAAATTTGAGTCAGTTATGGGGGAATAAGGCTACCAAAAGATTATTTTTGATCGTTGTGTGTTTGTTCAGAAGTTCTCGGATGATGATTTTATTATATTTTTACTATGTGTTGATGATATATTGATTGTTGGCAAGAATGTTTCAAGAATTGACAGGTTGAAGAAACAGTTGGGCAAATCCTTTGTCATAAAGGATTTGGGGCCAGCAAAAAAAATTCTTGATATTTACATCACCCGAGATAGAGCAAACAAGAAGCTGCACTTGTCATAGGAGAAGTATATTGAGAAAGTGCTTGAGAAATTCAATATGAGCATATCTAAAGTGGTTAGGTCTCCTCTTGCCACTCATTCTAAGCTTGGTTCTCATCATAGTCCTTCAACCAAAGAAGAGAAGGAAGCAATGAGAAGAGTCCCATATGCTTCAGTCGTGGGAAGCTTGATGTATGCAATGGTGTGTACAAGGCCAAACATAGCTCATGCAGTTGGTGTTGTTAGCCGTTATTTATCTAATCCAGGAAAGGAGCATTGGAATATTATGAAGTGGATAATGAGATATCTACGAGGTACGTCTAGTTTGAGACTCACTTTTGGAGATGGAAAGCACGAGTTAGTTGGCTATGCAGACTTAGATGTGGGATAAGATGTGGACACTAAAAAGTTAATTTCTACCTAATTAGTGACATTCGCTGGTGGCGCTATGTCATGGCAATCAAGATTGCAAAAGTGCGTTGCACTCTCCACAATAGAATCAGAGTGCATCGCTGCAACGGAAGCATCCAAAAAGATGTTATGGTTCAAAAGGTTTATGGAGGAGATTGGACTGAAGCTAGAAAGGCATGTAGTATTTTGTGATAGTCAGAGTGCTATCCATCTCAGCAAGAATGCTACATTTCATTCAAGATCAAAGCATATTCATGTGAGATATCATTGAATGAGGGATGTCATCAATGATAAGTTGCTTGAGCTTGAAAAGATTCATAGAGATGATAATATTGATGACATGATGACGAAGGCATTGCCTAGAGAGAAGCTCGAGGTATGTCGTGTGATAGCCTGAATGGCTAGTCTCTCCACATAATCTGAAAGGGGGAGATTTGTTGGGTTGGGTTTCCAAATATGTGAAGAGCCCTATAGCCAACAAGGTAATAAAGAGCAAGTAGGCCTGATACTTGGTGTTATCTTGTCCCGAAAGTCAATGAGGGAAGAGAGAAAAAAAAGAGGGCAAAAATAAAATTCACGTTTTTGAAAGAGAATCCATCACAGTAATATTGCAGTGGCAATAGCCGGAGTTTCAACCGTCGGATCGAGCTAAATTTTAGTTAGCACATTTGGAACTAATAGAAGTACATTCTTAATGGAAGTACATTCTTAACGGTGGTACATTCTTGGATTTTTTTCTCATAGTGAAGTTTTTGGTTTTTTCGGCCTATTCAGTTCTGCGCAGTCGAGGGGAATGAGTCATTTCTAACAAATAAACCATTGGATCGAGTTGTAATTTAGATAACATGTTCAAGACTCATAGGGGTAGATTCTGGATAGTGGAGATCGGATTCTGATGTTCCTACAGTTGCAAACTCTGAACGACAGTGGTGATGTTAGGTGATCGAGGTCTTTCTAATCTAGTTGTTTGTTATCAAGTATTGAGTGTCTTGATACGTTTGTGATAGAGTGTCTATGGTGGCAGATTGTAACTCGTGGATTTTTTATTTCATAGTGAAGTTTTTGGTGTACTTTGGTCCCGTGGTTTTTACCTTCTCACATTGAGGAGGTTTTCCACGTTAAATTGCTTGTGTTGTGTGTTGTTGATTGCTTGTTTTATCGTGCATCATATTATTAGGATTGTTTCCTGCTAGATTCACACAAGAGAGGGATAATTAATCATTCCGCTGCGTAGATGAATAGTTTATTATTTGATTATTCGTGCATGTGTGTTTATCCCAACAAAGTAGTATCAGAGCCAGGCCCCAGACTTAACCGGCCTGACCCAGGGTTGATGGGATGTTCGGACCTCAAACTGGATGGTCTAGCTGCGAGACTTTGTTTGAGGGGAAAATATTAGTTGGGTGTCAACCAAAGTCCCACATCGGTTAGAAGTGGGGTTGACGATGGGTTTATAAATGAGGGATGGACTCTTCCTAGCATGAGGCCTTTTGGGCGTGATGCCCAGAGTGATAAAACCATGCGGGCCAGTGGGCGGTCCAAAGCGAACAATATCATGCTATTGGATTGAGTAGGACCGACCCCACATCGGCCGGATAAACCCAACACAAAGTGCTACATGATTGCAAAATTTGATGAATAGAGGATTTCAAAATGTTGTGTCACATCTCTAATTAAGCTATATTTTTTTATCAGAAAAAAGTTTTATTCAATTAAGTAAAATATTACAAGAGCACAAGGGTTCTACACCTTAACAACAAACATACATCACAACCATAGGATTACAAACATTCAACCCCATTTAGGACTTAAAAAAAGGCAACAATTTCGTAATCTCCATTTTCATATTACTCTCCTGTCTTTTTTCATTCCACAAATTATAACCATTCTAGATTTCATTCTAATTATAACCATTCTAGATGCCTGTGGAGAGTTATATTTCTTCATAAAATCTGTCAACAAACCCCTATCTGGATAAGGATTTTCGAACTCCCTTTCGAATTGTGGACGGAGAAAATCCTATATTCAATCTCTTCAGCGATTGGTACCCTGCTCAGAATTGATGAACGTGCTTTGAACGGGACCTTGGGGCATTTCGCAAGAGTTTTGGTTGAGTTGGATGTGCAGAGACATCTTCCTGATTCGATTAATTTGAACATTCCTTCTGATTCTTTGATTATTTCTGTTGGTTATGAGAATGTTCCTAATTTTTGTGATGCTTGTTATACTTTGGGTCATTTGAGTGAGGATGTAGGAAAAAAAGGCATTGTAAAAATTAGAAGCCGGTTGAGGTGAAAGAGTTCCCGATTAACAAGAAGAAATGGACTCCGAAGAATCCAAGCAACCCTGTTGCGCCTTCCCCTGCTCAGCAAGATGGATCCACAGCGCCTGCTACTGATCTGCAAACTACCCATGAGCTAGTCGAACAGAATTCAACAATTGATTTGGGCACTGAGGCTGTTTTAGCAGCCTTAAATCAGTCGCCTCTTAATGTTCCTGCAAAATCTGATGTACTGGAAGGTGATGGAGTTTCTCATTCTGACTGGAAGCTAGTTACAGGCTCTAGTCCTTCTCTTTCAGCCGGCCTCAATTCTGGAGTTTTAAAGGGCCTTGAACAGCAGGTCCTTCCCACTACTTTGCAGCTTTCCAACATGTTTGCTATGATTGGTAATGATGATGATAACCTGGATTTAGTTGAGTCGACTCTTGGTCAGGGAGTTGAGGTTTATCGCGGCTTTGGAGATCAGGTTGAGGCTCCTGTCTCGACTTCTTCTCTTACTGTTCGAACCCAGCCTGTGCTAGTTGGGGCATCTTCAGGCACATATGATGATAACATGGTTTCCAGCCAGCTGGATGGACCTGTCATTGACTCTGTTGATCAGGATTATCATGCTACTCATGTTGTTACTCAGTCTGGAATTTTGGCTAATTTAGCAGCTTCCCTTATGTCATTGATGAGGCTATGCGTACTATCAGTTTATCACAAATTCAGGTTGCCTCGCACAATTTAGAATCTAACTATGCTTGCCCACGACAAAACTTAAGGACCTTCTTGAGGAGTTTCCAACTCACAATCCGAACAAAGGCAAACGTACCAAAAAATTTTTCCAACCGAGTGTTAGGCCTAATACTCGTTCTCAAATAAAGCTCAACCTCCCGGACCCGATTAATGCCAAGTAGCTATGAAGCTAAGAGAAGAACAAAATGGTTAATTTTCATTAGAGCACACTATAGAATTCTAGATTTTCTTGAAGTTGGTGGTGATCTTCATCATCTACGTATGTTAAAACAAGTAAACTTCATATATTTGAAATAGCAAGCTGAGCTAGTCAGGTCATCGAAAGACTTGAGTGGATCATAATGATCCATCTCAGTATGAGTGGGAGATCAACTGGTAATGTCTCTACACTAATTCCGTTTTTCCTAACCGTGCATATCATTTCTTCAAAAACGATTACACTTGCTTTTGCATTTAGATGCAGACCATCTCTGCATTTCAAAAAATGATTAGAAACTATATATATGAAGTTCTAATTTATCCACCTCAAATTGTAGATAAAATGCTTGGATAGGTGGAGGAGGTCATTTACTAACATCAGAGCTGCATTTAGACTCATCTATAAGGATACTCGATATTCAGCGGATGTGAGGAAGATGGCCACCATTGCACTTGCTTCTTCAGCTCTCATGAGTAATAAGAAAGGCGTATTCCATTGACCGATAATGGCAGACAAGAGTTTTAGAGCAGAGTAGAGTGGATATTTACTTAATTCCTCATACTTAGTGGATATAATTAATTTCCTCCCAATACCAAATATATAATTCCTATAAATGCAAAAACACCAGTAGACTTGCAAAGTCAAGTCCACTTGTTAAGAAAATACTTTTCATTCCAACCAGTAAAGTTAAGTTGGACTCCACACCACCCTTCACACTCCAAAAAAGAAACACCTTTTTTTCTAACAATCTTAAAAGTTACTTTAATATCAAATTTGCCACACATTTTTCACACATAACATTACTTTATTTTTTTTATTATCTAAAAATATTAAAATACCTACTAAAGGAAAAAAAACCAAAAAGAACCATTTTTCTTAAGCAACGTGGTAAGTAAACGGGAAGGGTGGTTGGATACGGAGGGTGTATATATTATCGTCGGAGTTATGAGCAACTCAAAGCATTAGCAACACAATATTGGCATCCATGGATAAAAATCCTCGTTGTTTAAATATATTATTGGCAATACCACCACTACTACTCTTGCAAATAATTACCTTCCAAATACCCTCTCTGGCAAAGAGATCCACGAGCCTCCACACAGATGGATATGCTCTTGTTTCTCTAAAATCTCATGTCACCTTCGATCCTCATGCTATAATCATGGGAAATTGGACGAATTCCAGTTCTGTTTGCAGATGGATTGGTGTCAGCTGCGGGTTGCGCCACCGGAGAGTGAGGGCCCTAAATATGTCCGGCATGGTCCTCTACGGCACTCTTCCGCCACAGCTAGGAAACCTCTCCTTCCTGGTTTCCCTGGACCTCAGCTACAACCACTTCACTGGAGTTTTACCTCAACAGTTATCTCTCCTCCACCGGGTGAAGTTTATCTCTCTCAATGTTAACAACTTCACAGGACAGATTCCGCCCTGGTTTGGCAATTTATCTAAACTCGAGTATCTGTCCCTAACAAACAACACCTTATCTGGTTTCGTTCCAAAATCCCTCTCAAACTTGTCTAATCACCTGCAATATCTTGATCTCTCTTTCAATCCCCTCCATGGTGAAATTCCACATGAGTTGGGGAGACTTCATAATCTGCAAATATTGAGAATGCAAGACAATAATTTATCAGGTTTTATACCACCAGCCATATTTAATATATCCACCTTACAAACCATTGCTTTCTTCTCAAATGAGTTGATTGGAAGTCTTCCCATTGACATGTGCCAAAATCTTCCATTACTGGAACGGATTCAACTGTCCTCCAATCACCTGACGGGCCAAATTCCATCAAACCTATCCCGATGCACACAACTCCAGTGGCTGATGTTGTCATACAACACTTTGAGTGGGCAGATACCCCCTGCAATTGGGAACTTAAAATATCTTCAAGTCTTATATCTTGGGGGAAACCAATTAGAAGGTACACCTGAAATCTCATTAATTCTTTGTTACTTTGTTTTGATTTCATTTTGTATTAATTACAACTTTCATGTAAATTCAGGTGATATAGCGCAAGAGATTGGCAATCTTCAAAACCTGGTCGAGTTTGCAATCGAAGAGAATCAGATAACAGGCACATTAGATCCTGTTTTCAAAAATGCGTCTTCCTTACAATTTTTACATATATCCGGCAATGAACTGAGCGGCCAAATTCCGTCAAATTCCCACTGCATGCAACTTCAAACGCTTTCACTGTCTTATAACTCTGTGAGTGGGCAGATACCCCCTGCAATCGGGAACTTAAAATCACTTCAATATTTATATCATGGGGGAAACCAATTACAAGGTATATCTTCGTCTTTTTTTTTACATACTCCCTCCATCTCCGACCATCCTTCCCGTTTATTGTACCCCTTGTTTAAAAAATGTTACTATTTTTTGACCAACTTTGTTAACTTTACAGGTGACATGCTGCTTGAGATTGGCAATCTCCAAAGCCTACTTCGCCTTGGAATTGAATGGAATCAGATTACAGGCACGCTAGATATTTTCAAAAATATGTCTTCTTTGCAGGGCTTAAATCTATTTCATAATAAATTGAGTGGCAACTTCTCAACACATATTTTAAATCTTACTATGCTCACATACCTGAACATTGGGGAAAACCAATTAACAGGTGAGGATATAATCATTTCTCATTTATATTCCGAAGTTTTCCTTCAAATAATTTACTTGGTTTTGAACACGTTTTTCCAAAACTATTGGATAACTTAATTTTTTTTTCCAATATAGTTGATCAATATTCAATATACTCCCCTATCCCAAAAAATGTGTATTGTTACTGTAGACACGTAGTTTAAGAATAATAATTTTTTTATCTAACTTTATAAACTTTTGAAAGGTAATAATATAATATTTTTAGGTAATAAATAAATTATAAAGTAATATGTGTGGAAATAGTAAATTTGTGAATATGATGTAATTTTAGGGTGGTTGAGGATTCATATGATATTTCTTTTTTCGGTGGTGAAGTTTAATGTAAAATTGACGAAAATGAAAGTATAAAATTTAACATGGGACGGAGGGAGTATTTATTAACGATACAACTAATATTATTTAGGTGCCCTTTTAATAAATACGTTTTAATAAGAGTTGGTCTTTCTGTCCCCGAATACAAAAGATGTATAAGGATATAACATTTTATTCTAAAGGGTATATACTTTAATTAATGAGGATATAAATTTTTCATTAAGAAGGTCGATTGAAATATGAATAGTATAAATATTTATTTAAAAAAATTCTTAGAAAATCAAAAGTATAAATTCTTATACAATAGAGAATAACACTTAATAGTGGTTGAGGGGTCAACATTGAGGTGCCCCTGATTGAAAGGTCAGGGGTTCAAGCCCCCCGGAGCGCAATGGTGGAACAATTAATATTGAGGGCTACAAGCGGCAGTGTGGGAGGCTGAAACTCGGTGGGAACCTGCGGCTGAGCTAGGGGGAGGGTCAGCATGGAGCAATCACTTGGGGATCGACTCCTTGTGCGCAGTAGTTAAAGATATTAGGAACCTGTGATCCATTGTGTGGTTACCGCGATTTACTTGGAGGCAATTCTGAGGGGCCGGGACTGTTTCCTCGAGGACTAGTCGGGCGTAAGCCCGGAACCTCGGTATCAAAAAAAAAAAAAAAAAAAAAGGATATGGCTTTAAAAAAACGTGAGATTTGAGGCACGGTGTCCCAGGGGTGCACGAACTTTTGTCTTTTAATAATGAGGGACATTACTCATGAGACTATCATCCACTAATCCATTAATTAATTAGAAATCATAAAAAAGGCTAAAACTTGCCCGCTCTGAGAACATCGTGCTCCTAAATTCTGCGTTTTTCGAAAGTTATACTCTTCAGTACAAAATATTGTACCCTTATTACATGAACATATATCCTTTATTTTATAGAAAAAAATTTATTTTTTAATCAAATATTTATACCATTCATATTTCAACCGATCTTTTCAATGAATAAATTATACCCTTATCAATTAAAGTATATACCCTTTAGAATAAAATATTATATCTACTTTTTGTGCACCTGGGGACATAAGAGATCAACTCCATAAAAAAGGGAAGAAGTCAAATACTTGTGTAAACCGGGTTTTCACCAATTACTCTTTAGTACATGAAAATTTACTCTTTAAACATATAAACTGTTACTCTTCTAAATTAAAAAATTACTCTTCAAATTCTTGTATACCCTGATTTATCGATTACTCTTTAGTATATGAAAAACTACTCTTTAGAGACATGAATTATTATTCTTATGTATAAAAATTATTACTCTTCCAGTAGTAATTTTTAATTTACTAAAGAGTAATTTTAAAAATAATTGTGAGTAATTTACACTAGATCACTCACTCCTCACGTAGGAGGCTTATGTGAGATAGATAGAAAGTGATAACATCATTAATGAACAGTGATATTTAATATATGAAAAGTGATAATGATGCAGTGAAAATGTGATAACATTTTATAACGAAAGTGATAACATTATATAGCAAAAGAAATAATGATATTATCACTTTTTATCCTTTTTACTTAATATCTTACTATCTCGCCTTTAATATATTCAGGAAATTTACTTTGAAGTGGTTCATATATCACCTCCCCATTTTGAATATTGCTTCATGGCAGGTGCTTTACTCAGAGAAATTGGTCAATTTTACCAACTCTCGTTTTTCGTTTTGAGTAGTAACGCCATCAGTGGAATGATTCTAGTTGAGATATTTAACATCTCAACTCTTCGAATCTTTGATCTTAGTAATAATAATCTGTCAGGTGGTCTTCCCACCAATTTGTGCTATGCTCACCCCTTCTATAAAAGCTTTTCCTCTATGGTAATAACCTCAGTGGATCCATACCCACCTCTATCTACAATTGTGCTACTCTCAAACTTCTCCTACTCTCTCTTAACGGATTCACTAATTTTGTACCTCAATTTCTTGGAAACCTAACTCTCCTTGAAAGACTCTATATTGACCGCAACAATCTAAGAATTGAATCATCTTCAGCAGAATTGAGCTTCATCACTTCCTTGACCAATTGCAGATTTTTAAAGATTTTGTCCATTTCTTGAAATCCTGTGGCTGGTTCTATTCCAGGTTCCATTGGGAATTTCTCTTCCTCTCTCCAATCATTCTAGGCCAACAATTGCCAAATCAAGGGTACAATTCCTACTAATATAGGCAATTTAACCAGTTTGGTGCTGTTGGATTTATCTGAAAATGAATTACATGGTGACATTCCTTGTGCTCTAAGCCATATTCAGAATCTACAAGGATTAGATCAACATAGTAACAGTTTGAGCAATTCAATTCTGGAATATCTGTGTCATTTGCCAAGCAATTGTGAATTTTATTTGTACCAAAATCAGTTGCCAGGTCCAATCCCTGAATGTTTTGGAGAAATCACTTCTCTAAGAAGACTTTATCTAGGCTCCAACATGTTGACTTCAAGAATTTCATCAACTTTGTGGAACCTTGTAGATTTGTTAGAGCTTGACTTGTCCCAAAATTCTTTAACTGGAATAATACCCCCTGAGATTGCTAATTTGGTAGGAGCAATTTATGTCAATCTATCATTCAATCACCTGTCTCAATCTATCCCAATCACAGTTGGAAAGCTACAGAATTTGATAAATTTTTCATTGGCACATTACAAACTGGAAAGTTTTACCTGAGTCTGTAGGGAGTATGATTAGCTTGATAACGCTAGATCTCTCTTTCAATAACCTTTCTGGTCCTATTCCAAAGTCCATAGAGAAACTTCATCTCCTCACATACTTCAATGTCTCTTACAATGCTTTGAGTGGAGAAATTCCGACCGAGGGTCCTTTTAGGAACTTCACTATGGAGTCTTTCAGAAATAATGAAGGATTGTGTGGAGTTTAGAGGTTCCACGTCCCTCTATGTGGCAAAGTTCCTAAACACATATCAAAGAGGAAAAAGATTGAAATTTCTCTATTTGTTCTTGCTGGGATAGTTGTGCTTAGCACTGCACTTTCTTCGATCTTAATCGTCATCAGAAAAAAAGGACAAATAAGGCATTTAATAGAGATGATGAGTTGGGGCTGCCGGAAAGAATTTCCTATTATGAGATCTTGCAGGCCACAGAACAACTCAATGAAAGCAATTTGCTAGGCATTGGGAGTTTCGGTTCTGCTTTTAGAGGAATTCTAAGAGATGGGAGGGTTATTGCTGTGAAGGTGTTTAATCTACAAATTGAAGCTTCTCTCAGGAGTTTTGACGTCGAATGCGAATTACCACGCAACATTCGTCATAGAAACCTAACGAAAGTCTTAAGCAGTTGCTCCAATGAAGATTTCAAGGCATTGGTACTTGAATACATGCCCATGGGGAACCTTGAGAAATGGTTGTATTCCCACAACTATTTCTTGGACGTCATGCAAAGGCTGAACATAATGACGGACGTCGCATGCTCATTGGAATATCTTCATCATGGCTATTCAACATCCATCGTCCATTGTGACTTGAAGCCTAGTAATGTGTCGTTGGATGAAGACATGATTGCTCATGTAAGTGATTTTGGGATAGCAAAGTTGTTAGATAATGAAGGTAGAACAGTGATTACCAATACTCTTGCCACATTGGGGTACATTGCACCAGGTAATTCTTATTTATTTTTTAAAATTCAAATGGCATCTATGTGTTGATCACATCATCCAACTAGATATGTTCTTAATGAATTATGATTATTTTGGTGCAGAGTATGGTTTAGAAGGGCTAGTTTCGACAAGATGTGATGCATATAGCTAAGGTGTCATATTGATAGAAACATTCACCTAAAAAGGCCAAGTGATGATATGTTTGGTGGAGAGTATTTGAGCTTAAATAGTTGGGTTGAAAGCTTGCTTCCACATTCACCAAATGAGGTTATAGATGCCAACTTGCTCATTGATCTTGATGTCGAATGATAGAGTTAAGGCAATGGATATATTGAATATAAGAGATAATCCTCAAGAAGAGGCCACAGAGAAGTCTCTGCCACAACCCTAAGGTGCTAATAACAAAATACGACGATACCTCTTCTAGATTTACAACTAAATATAAATACTCCAAAAGGCCCATCACTAAAGCCCAACTCTTAATACTAAGACAATAATTAACTAACTAGTTAAACAACCCAATTAAGATAATTACTCTAGCAGCTTCACCAAGCCCATTGTTTTCTTCTTTGTTCTACGTTGATACACACGCCATGGCGTATCAATTCTCCCCGTCGGCAAAACGGCCTTGTCCTCAAGGCCAAATTTGGGAAATTGAGCACTGATATCAGCAGCATCCATCCAAGTGTCCTCATCTTCCCCATGTCCTTGCCAACGAATTAAAACCTGCTCCACCTTTGAATTTTCTCGTTGAATCCAGCGACGCTCTAACACTTTTTCAGGCCAATAAGGGGGGTCAGCTGTGATTAAATCCTTGGGCAGCATTGGGGAAGCAGCTGCACCTCAAATAGCCAGTTTCAACAGTGTGACATGAAAGACGGGATGTACCCGTGATCCTGGCTGGAGTTTGAGGCGGTATGCTACTAGTCCAACTCTCTCCTCGACCTCAAAAGGTCCAAAGAAGCGTGGGGCAAGCTTTGCCTTACCAGTTTTAAATAAGGATCATTGTTGGTAGGATCGAAACTTTAAGTACACTCGATCCCCAACTGAAAATTCCAGCGGTCGTCTATGCTTGTTCGCCTCGCGAACCATCCTTTGTTGTGCCCTCGATAAGTGTATTCTCAAATCTTCCAAAATTCATCACGTTCCCTCAATGTGTCTTCAAGAACCTTGCTACGAACCTCCCCAGGTAGGAATGGTAGTATGGAGGGTGGAGGCCGTCCTTATACTACCTCAAATGGTGTTGTACCTGCAGCGGACTGAAAACTAGTGTTGCAACAATATTCTGCACAACAAAGCCACATAACCCAACTCTTTGGCTTCTCCGACGCAAAGCAACACAAGTAGGTTTCAACACACCTATTTAACACCTCCGTTTGTCCATCAATCTCCGGATGGTAAGAAGAGCTCATCTGAAGACGAGTACCAGCCAATTTGAATAGCTCTTTCCAAAAAGTACTCAAAAATATCGGATCCCTATCGCTGATTATCGTAGTCGGAATGCCATGCAAACAAATAATCTCCTTGGAAAAAATTTCTGCCACTGACCTTGCTATGAAAGGGTGCTTTAGACCCAAGAAATGCCCATACTTTGAAAATCTATCAACCACCACCAATACACAATCCATTCCCCGTGACCTTGGTAGCCCCGAAATAAAATCCAAACTGATATCTTCCCATACTCTTCTTGGAATCGGTAGTGGTGTTAACAAACCCGCTGGAGATTTTGTTTCATATTTATTCCTTTGGCAAACTTCACACTCCACTACATATAATAACACTCTTTTCATCATACCTGGCCAGTAGAGATTCAAAGCTAGTCTTTTATAAGTCCGAAATGCGCCGGCATGACCCCCTGTTGGTGAAGAATGAAATTTGCGCAGCAGTTCGGGAATCCAGCGAGAGGATTTTGTAATTGCCAGCCGTCCCTTATAGTAGAGTACTCCTTGCACCATAGAATAATGCTTTGGCACTGCTTGATTTGCAACAATATCTGCCATTATTTTAGAAAGGATCTCATCAGCGTGCACTTCAGCTTGCAACTCTTGCCATCCTAGCCATTTTGGCATGGTAATAGCTGACAATTCCCCTTCATCATTGCGACGTGAAAGGGCGTCAGCAGCCTTGTTGGTTACGCCCTCTTTGTATACAATGTCGAAGTCATATCCTAACAACTTTGCTACCCAATTTTGTTGGGCTGGTGTTGTTAATGGTTGAGCCAAGAGGTGCTTCAAACTACGCTATTCTGTACGAACAGTGAATCGTCGACCCAATAAATAAGGGCGCTAATGTTGGACAGCTAAGACCAAGGCCATCAACTCCTTCTCGTACGCTGATTTTGCTAGTAAGCGACCTATCAATTACTTACTAAAATAAGCAATTGGTTGCTTATCTCGCATTAATACAGCTCCAAGCCCTCTCCCGGATGCATCGCACTCAATCACGAACGGTTTTGCAAAGTCAGGCATTCTAAGAACTGGCGCAGTGGTGAGGGTAGATTTAAGAGATTGGAAGGCCATTTCTGCCTCAAGGGGCCAACTCCAAAAACTACTCTTGTCTTTCTTTAGCAAGGTGGTGAACGGGCTTGTAATTTTCCCATAGTCTTTAATGAACCTCCAGTAGTAACCTGTGAGTCCCAAGAACCCACGAAGTCCTCGAAATGATGATGGTGTTGGCCAAGATAACATGGCCCCGACCTTGGTCGGATCCATTCGAACTCCTTCACTCGAAAACACATGTCCCTGATACTCAACCTGGGAGGCTCCAAATACACATTTTTTTGGATTAATAAATAATGAATGCTCATGTAATAAATCGAATACCTGCCTCAAGTGTTGTAAGTGTGCAGACCATGATCGACTATAAATGAGAATATCATTGAAGAATACTAGAACACACTATTGTAGTTGGGCTCGAAAGATGTCATTCATTAGACCTTGAAAGGTGACTGGGGTGTTAGTCAAACCGAATGGCATGACCAAAAATTCATAGTGGCCTGAATGTATTCAGAAAGCTATCTTCGAAACATCCTCAGGAGCAACTCTTATCTGGTGGTAACCAACTCTCAAGTCTAGTTTGGTGAACCAACAAGCGCCATGTAACTCATCAAGGAGTTCTTGTATCACCGGAATAGGATATTTATCCAATACTGTGATCTTATTCAATGCACGGTAATCCACACAGAAACGTCAAAATCCATCCTTCTTGCGAACCAGCAACACCGGACTTGAGTAAGGGCTCGAGCTAGGCTGAATAATGCCCGCTTCCAACATTTCAGCCACCAATTTCTCCATCTCATCTTTTGAGAATGATTGTATCGATACGAACGTACTGATACAGGGGCAGCTCCTGGCTCCAAATTAATATGGTGGTCACTTGCTCGATGAGGTGGCAGACCCTTTGGTGGTGTGAGAACTCCCTGGTACTCTGAAATTAGAGAATCAAGTTCCATTCGTTGGGATGTGATAAGTTTTGCCGCCTTTGGAATCTGATTTGTAGATCAGCCATTTTCCAAAACCCATAAAAACCAAGTTTGATCGGTCTCCTCGAGCATTCCCATCTCTGATAGAGGGCTGAAAAATAATTGATGCACATTATTAAAATAAATCTTGAACATTATAGTTCAACCTAGAAGCATGTGGAAATATAAAATGTTCTAGAATAAAGTAGATAAGACTACAGCTGGCAAAGGTGGAGATATGTCTAGAGAATTCTTGATTAGTACTCCATCGACATTTACCACCTATAAATAGGTGAAAGTGTAATTCAATTTGATGTGTAAAAAATAAACATCCGCAGCATCCTTTGACCATTGCTACCTTCTCTCCTAAACCAATTCTCTCTCACTAACGCCTCCACTATCAATTCTAATATCATTTTCAATTACTTCAATCATTTCAAAAACTATTCACCCCATGCCACATCATCTATTCCCTTCATTCATTTTTTCATTTTAAATACCAACAATGGTATCAGAGCCCGGTTAGTTCATTAACTGGGTTAAAATAAGCTTCCGCATATTATCACCAAAACCTACACTATACCCACCAACTATTTTCATACCTTAAAAAATGTCCTCTCTAGCCAATACCCATCAGATCCCAATCCCAAACTTTTCAGGTGAAGGATACAACTATTGGGCCATTAAAATGAAGACATATTTTATGTCTCAAGGCCTATGGGAGATCGTCGACAAGGGGTACACTATCCCTGCAGATGCATCATCTTTGTCTAGTACGAACAAAGAAAAACTAGACAAAAACATGGAGAAGGACAACTTGGCGCTTTACATTCTACAGATGGCTGTGGCGGAGTCTCTATTTCCAAGGATCAGTGGAGCGAAGACATCCAAGGAAGCCTGGGATATTTTAAAAGAGGAGTACCAAGGGAGTGACAAGGTACGAAATCTAAAACTACAAACTCTTAGGAGAGATTTCGTAAATATGAAAATGAAAGAATCTGAGACCGTAAAAGATTACTACACTCAACTGAGAGAAGTAGTAAATCAACTAAAATCTTATGGGGAAGATATGACAGATAAGAAAATAGTGAAAAAGATTTTAATATCTCTCCCTATTAAATACAACCCAATAGTCACTACTATAGAAGAGACTAAAGATATAGAAAAATTAGCAGTGACAGATTTATTGGGTTCTTTAGAAGCCTATGAAAAAAGACTGAGCATAAATGAAGATGAAAATATTGAAAATGCTTTTCAGTCTAAATTAAAAATACGGTCTCAGAATTCTAAAATTTGGGGGAGAAAAATTGGAGAAAATAACAATAATAGGAAAGAAAAATATTCCCCATGTGGAGTTTGTAAAAGAACCAATCATCTTGAAAAAGATTGTTGGTACCGAGGTAAACCACAATGCAAAAGTTGTGGAAGATTTGGACATCTGGAGAAAAATTGTCGCTCCAAGAAAGGTCACCAGGCCAACTACTCTGAAGAAAAAGAAGATGGAGATAATCTCTTCTATGCGAACCATGTCGCATCAGAAGTGAAAAACGATACGTGGTATGTAGACAGTGGGTGCAGCAACCACATGACTGGAGATGAGAAGATCTTTCAAAACGTTGACAAAAATATCAAATCTCAAGTGAAGCTGGGCAATGGTGACCTGGTGGAAGTTGAAGGAAAAGGCACGATAGCTGTCAACACAAGAAGAGGTACGCGGTACATCCATGATGTGCTATTGGTACCAAAACTACGCACTAATCTGCTCAGCGTGGGTCAAATGATAGAGAAAGGATACTCTCTAGTATTTAAAGGCGACTCATGCACCATCTATGACAAGACAAACAAAAATCAAGTGATAGCTGTAGTCAAAATGCAGCATCAAAGGAACTTTCCAATCCAATGGAGCTATGTGGAGACAGCACTAAATGCTCAAGAAGATCAATCATGGCTATGGCACCGGAGGTTCGGGCACTTCAACTTCTACGGGCTAAAACTACTCCAACAGAAGAATATGATGAGAGATCTTTCACCAATCAAACCAAAAAAGGATGTATGCGAAAAATGCATGGAAGGCAAGCAACACAGGAAGCCGTTTCCATCAGAACAAGCATGGCGAGCCAAACAAGCTTTGGAGCTGGTTCACACTGATGTATGCGGGCCAATGAGGACTCCAACATTCGAGAAGAACATGTACTTCATTCTCTTCATTGACGACTATACAAGAATGACCTGGGTGTACTTCATGAAAGAAAGATCAGAAGTCTTCTCTATCTTCAAGAAGTTCAAGAATCTAGTGGAGAATCAAAGCGGTCATCGCATCAAAGTTTTACGGAGTGATAGAGGGACGGAGTACACATCCAAGAAATTCAACAAATTCTGTGAAAAAGAAGGAGTCAACCATCAACTAACAGTTGGCTATGCTCCAGAATAAAATGGAGTCTCAGAGAGAAAGAACAAGACCATAATGGAGATGGCAAGAACAATGCTAGCAGAGAAAGGCATGCCCAAAGTATTCTGGGCAGAGGCTGTCTACACTGCAGTCTACTTGCTGAATAGGTGTCCAACAAAGGCAGTACAAAATAAAACACCAGTTGAAGCCTGGAGTGGACGGAAGCCATCAGCAAAACATCTTAGAGTTTTTGGGAGCATTTGCTACGCGCACATCCCAAAAGAAAAGAGACACAAGCTGGAAGAGAAGACCGAGAAGTGCATATTTCTTGGATATAGCACTCAGTCCAAAGGCTATCGACTCGTAGTCTCAAGACAAAGAAACTCATCATCAGTCGAGATGTCGAGTTCGATGAGAATGCATTATGGAATTGGGATGAAGAAAAAATTGAGAAGAAAAGTATCATGATGCCACAAATACGTCGACCTATTAAGCATCAAGAAAGTGAAGATGAAGAACTAAAAACTCCAGAAGAATCTCCACTACCTCCAAGTCCTGAAACTTCAGCACCTCAAGTTCAAGAAGGACCAGACTCAGATGAAACACCGAGAAAGGTGAAGTCACTAAGAGAAATCTATGAGACATGTAACTTTGCAGCGATCGAGCCAGCAAGCTTTGAAGAAGCTGTAAAAGAAAAAGAATGGGTCAAAGCAATGGAAGAAGAGATCAAGATGATCGAGAAGAACAACACATGGGAGTTGAAGGATCTACCAAGTAACAAAGAAATCATTGGAGTTAAGTGGGTCTATAAGACTAAACTTAATCCAGATGGCTCAATCCAAAAACACAAGGCAAGGCTGGTAGCCAAAGGTTACTCACAACTACCAGGGATCGACTATAATGAGACATATGTTCTAGTAGCACGTCTGGATACAATAAGGGCCCTCATTGCACTAGCAGCCCAGAAGAAATGGAAGATATACCAGCTGGATGTCAAATCACCATTTCTAAATGGATACCTTGAAGAGGAGATCTATGTTGAACAACCTCAAGGGTTTGTGGCAGAAGGACAAGAAGACAAGGTGCTAAGACTACGAAAGGCACTATATGGGTTAAAACAAGCTCCACGGGCCTGGTACAGTCGCATAGATGGCTACTTCATCAACAAAGGATTTAAAAGAAGTGAAAGCGAGCCAACTCTCTACATCAAGACCCAAGGTAACAATAAAAGACTAATCGTTTCCTTATATGTTGATGATCTTATCTATACAGGAAACGATGAAGACATGATCAAAGAGTTCAAAGCAGACATGATGAAGACATTTGAAATGACAGACCTCGGACTGATGAACTACTTTCTCGGTATCGAGGTAAGTCAAAAAGAAAATGGGATATTTATCTCGCAGAGAAAATATACAAATAATCTGCTACAGAAGTTCAAGATGGAAATATGTAATCCTGTAGCAACTCCCCTCATCACAAATGAGAAGTTCTGCAAAAAAGATGGCGCTCCAAAGGCAGATGAATCAATATACAGAAGCCTAATTGGAAGTCTGCTATATCTAACAGCTACAAGACCAGACATCATGTATGCGACGTGCTTACTATCTAGATTCATGCAGAACCCAAGTCAAGTCCACTATGGAGCTGCAAAAAGGATACTAAGATATCTACAAGGAACTAAGGACTACGGCATTTGGTACGAACCACAGGATAACTCAACGCTAGTTGGCTACACTGACAGTGACTGGTCTGGATCAACAGATGACATGAAGAGTACCTCGGGCTATACATTCTCTCTCGGCTCAGGAGTATTCTCGTGGGGATCTAAAAAGCAAGACTGTGTCACACAATCTTCAGCAGAAGCAGAGTACGTAGCTGCTGCTCTAACAGTGAGTCAAGCTATATGGCTAAGACGCATTCTTGGATACATGGGAGAACACCAAGAAAGCCCAACTGAGATTTACTGCGACAACAAGTCGGCAATAGCCATGGCGAAAAATCCCGTGCATCACAGTAGGACAAAACACATCGCCATCAAATACCACTTCCTACGAGAAACAACTAATAATGGAGAAGTCGGGCTTAAGTACATTGGAACAGAAGAGCAACTAGCGGATATATTCACAAAAGCTCTACCGAGATCAAGATTCGAGTTACTACGTGAGAAGCTCGGGATCATCCAAATGCGCATCAAGGGGGAGTGAAAAATAATTGATGCACATTATTAAAATAAATCTTGAACATTATAGATCAACCTAGAAGCATGTGGAAATATAAAATGTTCTAGAATAAAGTAGATAAGACTACAGCTGGCAAAGGTGGAGATATGTCTAGAGAATTCTTGATTAGTACTCCATCGACATTTACCACCTATAAATAGGTGAAAGTGTAATTCAATTTGATGTGTAAAAAATAAACATCCGCAGCATCCTTTGACCATTGCTACCTTCTCTCCTAAACCAATTCTCTCTCACTAACGCCTCCACTATCAATTCTAATATCATTTTCAATTATTTCAATCATTTCAAAAACTATTCACCCCACGCCACATCATCTATTCCCTTCATTCATTTTTTCATTTTAAATACCAACAAGGGCAAATCTTCCGAGATAGCGAACGATCCCCCCAAAGTTTAACGACCACATCATGCATCTTGAACTCCATAGTAAGATCAGCCCAATTTGCTTTAACATCACCTAGTTGTGCCAACCACGTAACTCCCAAAATAATATCCACACCCATAATAGGAAAAATATAACAATCAATATTGAAAGTGCATGTGTCAAGTTGGAAGCAAACATTCTTACAAACACCTTTTGCTCGGAGGGTGGTGCCATCTCCCAAGACCACTGAAAATCCTTTCGATTCATCAATGGGTAGATGCAAGGTACGAGCCATGGATTCCGCCATAAAGCAATGGCTGGCACCACTGTCAATCATTGTAAAAAGTTTTTTACTTCTAATACGCCTAAAAAGTTTCATCGTTTGCGCTCCATCTAGGCCGTTACATGATAAGTAAGATAATTAAAGGGATTGTAACACCTGCAAATCAACTTCAAAGTCGCTATCCATTCGCGCTTCTAAGTTGGAGTGTTCTGGCACATCTCTGATAATTTCGGAATCCTCATCCGTCTCAATAATCGTTAAATATTTTGCAGCACACTTATAGAGAGGCCCATATGGTTGGCTGCAACGACAGCATTTTCCTTGAGCTCGGAATTCACGTAGTTATTCTACTGTTAGATGCCAGGTACTACGATTGGGATGGGATCCTATTGATCCCGTAATAGAGTTGGAACCGAAAAGAGTATATGAATGAGATCCCGAAGATGCCCCACCAAAGGTGGGTTTGTACTCGGCCGTGCATCTGATTGGAAGGAGTTGGATGGACGGTGACCCAATGTTCGTGTATGGGGCGACTTAGAAGGCTGATTGTATGGGTGATATCCCCGGCTCATGCGACGGGCTGCCTGAATTACAAAGAACACAGTAGACATTTTGGATTCTGGAATCCTCTCCCGTATGGAAGCATTTAAAACCCCCAAAAACATGCCTAGGTATTGTTCAGATGGAAGTGATGGGAGCTGTGCCACGCGCTCTTTGAATAAAAATAAATAATCTTCTAAAGAAACTGTTTGTCGGGTAGTGTGTGTACCACGCGCTTCATATGCATTTATAGTGTGTGTGTCCCCGAAGCGGTTTATCAGATCTTGGAAAAACTGGCTCCAAGAAATCGTGGTTGTATGTCGGAGAACCCACTGGGCCCAATACATACCCCGGCCCGTCATCATGATCAATGCAACTTGAACGCGATGAGTATGACGAACGAGGAAGTACTGTTCCGCTTGAGCCAACCAGGCCACTAGGTTTGAGCCATCAAAACCAGGAAGTTCAAGGTGCTGTGAACGTGGATGTGGTGATCAAGTTGGTGGTGGCGGACGTGTGGGAGATGGGGCTATCCAAATCGAAGCCGAGCTCATATTAATTTGACTGTGAACAGGAGTAGGTGCTGATTCTTTAGATGTAAAAAGTTCTGCATGGTAGACATCAGAGCTTGTAGGTGACGATTCATATCCTCCATAACCGTTGATAGACCCGAAACTGTGGTGGGTAAGCTTTGGAGTTCAGATATTGCCTTCTCCATCGCATCGAGACTTTCTTTCTGTGTCATGGTATAGAAAGCGGCAGGTCGGACCAGTTGATAGAGTTAAGGCAATGGATATATTAAATATAAGAGATAATCCTCAAGAAGAGGCCACAGAGAAGTCTCTGCCACAATCCTAAGGTGCTAATAATAAAATACGACGATACCTCTTCTAGATTTACAACTGAATATAAATACTCCTAAAAGGCCCATCACTAAAGCCCAACTCTTAATACTAAGACAATAATTAACTAATTGGTTAAACAACCCAATTAAGATAATTACTCTAGCAGCTCCACCAAGCCCATTGTTTTCTTCTTTATTCTACGTTGATACACATGCCATGGTGTATCATCGAACAAAAGGATAAGATGATACAGTGTATATCATCCATATTGGTGTTGGGCTTTAAGTGCTCTATAGAGTCTCCTCATGATAGGATAAGCAAGAAAGAAACTGTATCCGAGCTACACAAAATCAAACATCGTTTTTTCTAGTTGGATGCCTTAACATTTAATGGTAAGACAATTTTATCTGTCTTGAAAAGTCCAAATTACTCTTGTAAGTCATATGTTGATTATCATGCATCATAGTATAGTTTTGCTAACTCTATAAAATATGTCATCATTCATCAGCTATCATAGTTTTCTTTGATATTTAAATTACATAACTTACATTTTATAGCTAATTTAGTGATTGACTCGATGTGATATTTGAAGTACTACTCATAAATGAGTATTCTGATTAATTTGTCTCCGGACTTCATGCCCAAAAACATCATGGATCGTCTCCCTGTCGAGCAAACAACAGTTTCAAGAAAGCATTGGAGAGTGATTTTGCAATATTTGAAAGATGTTGGACCAAAATAACCATTTTACTCCTACCAAAGGGAGCCATGGAGGATCACATAACCATCATCCAGTTAACGAGGAATGATTTATGGAGCTGAGGATGTATCCTTACGTGTAATTGTGAGTTAATATCAATTTTAATTCTTTGGCCTTTAAGATTAGGTGGGCTTATATATAAGAAAAAAATAATTAATTAATTAACCTATGCAATCACGATCCATCTCATTTACGGGCAGGAGAATGTCTCTACCCGTGTGCCTTCTTTCCTAAGCATGTTTATGACTTTTTCTTCAAATACTATTTTACAACCATTTGCATTTAGAAGCAGCCCATATCTGCTTTTCGAAAAAACAAAAGAAGTTGTTGGGGGTATTCCTCCATTAATTGAAAAAGATTTGAAGCCCATATCTCCATACATTCCAGAAACGTCGATAATAATTACAGGATTAGAAATCTCACTTTCTTTAATGAATGTCCTAGAACCTACCATCTACTCCTATAAACGTGAATGCTGGAGTAATTGTCAGGGAAAGAGTGCAGAAAACAAGTTCCTCCATAGAGAGTAATATGGATATCCACTTCTGTAAGTGAGTTTGATATTGAGAGTTATCCTCTAGTTTAAAATTAGAGAGATGAACATCGTTGTAATATCCACACATATAGAGAGAGATTTGAGACTGAGGTCCAACTGTGGTTTTTTCCCGATTTGGGTTTTCCACGTTAAATCTTGGTGTTCTTTCTTTTGTTCTTTCTTTTTAATATATTATCATTTATTAAATTCCAAAAATATTTGCAGAGAGAAAAGGACATGCTTTCGCTTATTTTAAGCCTTTTCTCAACAGTGGTATTAGAGCCTTGGTTACATCAAGGCGTAAATCTTGTGTAATCTACGATGGAAGGAAACGCTAGTCATGATGGCGACATGTTCAAACGTATAGCAGAAAACTATTCATATTGGAAGCCGATGATGGAGGACCGCCTGTACTGTAGAGATTTATATGAGCCAATCATGAATTCAAAAGAAGCCCGAGGAAAAGAATGCAAAAGATTGGGATCTTTTGAATAGCAAGGTGGTCGCTATGATTCATAAGTACATAGATCGAAGTTTGTTTGAGCATGTATCAACCTACACGAATGCTTTTGATTTATGGACAAAACTAGAGTCTATGATTCAAAAGAAGACTCCTTGAAACAAAGCACATTTTGTCAGACGGCTTGTAAAGCTGGAGTATAAGGATGGAGAGAGTATGATAGAGAATCTGAACAACTTCAAAGGGCTTGTGAATCAATTAAATAATGAGTTGCAAGTGCTATTACTTCTAAGTTCGTTGCCCGGGAGTTGGGACCCATTGGTTGTCACACTTAGCAACTCTACTCCAGAAGGAAAACTCTCCATGGATATGGTTACAGACAGCATGTTGAATGAAGAAGCAAGGCCAAAAGAATATGGTACACCTTATCAATCTGATGCTAACATAGTTGAAAGTTATAGCAGGAGTAATACTCGTGAAAGAAATGAATCACGAGGAAGAAGTAAAAATCAAAATCATGACAAGCCAAAAGGAAGATCAAAATCCCCTTCAAATGTTGAGTGTTTCAATTGTGGGATTTCGGGACACAAGAAATTTGAATGTCGCAACTTAAAGAGAGACCAGAAGAATGGATCTGTCAAACCAAACAAAATAAATCCAAAGAAAGAAGACAATACCACGGCGGTTGCTACGGTAAATGGCATTGATGTTTTTCTTATTGGAGAAGATATTTATCTAAATATTGCAGATAATGGTAGCAACTGGATAATATATTCTAGTGCTTCATTCCATGTCACCCCTCATAGAGAATTCTTCTCATCTTATCGATGTGGTGATTTCGGATTTGTGAAAATAGAAAATGAAGTCACTAGCAAAATAGTGGGCATGGGTGAAATTTCATTGATCGCAGACACAGGTTGCAAACTTGTGTTGAAAGATGTGAGACATGTACCGGACATGAGTCTCAATCTTATCTTCGCAGGAAAGTTAGATGATGCAGGCCTTGTAAGTCATTATGGTGATGGTAAATAAAAGCTTAAGAAAGGCAACATCATCTATGCTCGAGGAATAAAACAAGGCTCCTTGTACATTACACATGGCAAGTTGTGCCAAGGGGAAACTAATATTGCATATGGAAATTCAAAAGTTGAAATATGGCATAAGAGGCTCGGACATATTAGCGAGAAGGGACAGCAGACATTAACCCGAAAAGAATTACTCCCAGACATCAAAGGTATGACACTTGATATTTGTACTGATTGTTTAGTGGGTAAACAACATAGAGTTTCATTTTATAAACATGCATATTCAAGAAGAAAAAATCATATTCTTAACTTGGTACATACCGATGTATGTTCAATGAATGAAAGATCTCTTGGTGGTGCTCTTTATTTTATGATGTTTATTGATGATCATTCTAGAAAGGTTTTGTTGTTTTTGCTTTAATAAAAAGAATAGGTGTTTGAAGCATTCAAAGAGTTTCATGCGAGTGTGGAACGAGAGACAGGATTAAAGTTGAAGAATGTACGCCCTAACAATGGTGATGAATATCGTGGTGTATTTGACACATACTGCAGGACACATGGAATCAGGCTAGAAAAACTCCTCCAAAAACACCGCAGCTAAACGGTGTGGCGGAGAGAATGAATCGTACAATTGAAGAAAGAATATGATGTATGCTGTCTCATGCCAAATTGCCTAAATATTTTTGGGGAGAAGCTGCAAAAACTGATGTTGATATTATAAATCTTTCACCATCAACCCCGTTAAAAGGAGATATTCCGCATGAAGTTTAGTCAGGCAAGAAAGCAGATTACAACAACCTGAAAATATTTGGATGTTGCGCATTTGTTCACATCCCCAAAGATGAACATGCCAAACTTGACTAAAACACAAAACAGTGCATCAATCTTAGCTCACCAAGGGATGAATTTGGATTTCTCTTGTGGGATCCAGATAACAAAAAAATTGTAAGAAACCGAGATATTATATTTTTTGAAGATCAAACATTAGAAGACATAAAGAAGCCGGATAAAGTAAAGGTTAGACTTAATTATATCTCTGAATTATAAATTGGGGAAACCATTCCGGAGACACGTGAAGAAGAAGCAGAAAACATTGAGGATAATCATGAAGAAAATAAGGAACATTCTCAACATAATGATTCTAAAAATCCTCAAATGGAAGTCACTGCACCAGAAGATGCTCGACCCAATAGAACAATACGTCTTCCTGCTAAATTTAATGATTTTGTAATGCTTACTGATGAGGGATCCTCAAAGCTATGAAGAAGCAATGCTTGATCAGCACAAACAAGAATGGTTGGTAGCCATGTGAGATGAGATGAAATAGTTGCATGAAAATTAAACATACGATTTGGTTGAGCTACTGAAGGGGAAATGGGTACTGAAAAATAAATGGGTGTTCATGTTGGATTGTATACTAAAAGTCTAGCTTTAGTATGAACAATGTCATAACAATATTTGAAATGAGAATCATTGATCAAATGATTGCATCTTATAATTTATTTTATATGCATGATGCAATAGTCCATTTACTTTATACTGTAGATAATATGTTGTGCGACAACATGCAGAAGATCATATTATCGGTTTCCTTATAAAGTATAAACAGATGCTCACAACTGAGATAGACGGGGACTCTCTATCGGTATGATTGTAGTGTGGTTTGGTATTAGCTTGTCTTGGCTATAGAATCACATTAGTGCACTTGTGTGTATTGAGCAGGACCGCCTGAGATCGTTCTTCTTATACTGACTATATAGTAGAACTTGATCTCTGTTATTATAGAAGTTCGTGCTCTTAATCCCTATACAATAACCTCGACACGTAGGGCAGTATGTATTTCTTTGATTCATCAATGGGTGAGATTTATAAGTATTAAATCAACAAACTCAGTGAGTTGGGAAATAGTGTTGTATCTATGGTGTGCTGTTGATTGTAGAAGGAATCCATGTCCGTCATAGGTTGATGATGTCCCCTTGAGGAGCTCATAAGGTTTATCATGTAAATCTTGCAAGTGGATTAATTTCCGGCATGATAATAAGGTTGAGTGGTACTAATCTCGGATGAGATATTAATTAATTTGAGTTGTCAGTAACTTAATTAATTAATGGGCATTGTATATCTTAAACATGGGGAGACTATCGGGCTTATAATAAGAAGGAGCCCAGAACATAATTTTGGGATTGGACGGGTAGTGCAGTAATAATATTTTAGTGGACTATATTATTATTATTGGATTTAATTAAAAGCTTTGGGCTAAGCTTGGTTAATTAAATTCAATTAAGGCCCAGCCCAATTTCTCCTCCTGGTCCCTGCTGTAGCCCAAGTATATAAGTCATCTCAGTTCCTGTTAAACCTAAGTCTGTGCCTCTTTTGACACACGGGAGAAAACAGAGAGCAGAATGAGAGAACTCTGGGGATTGTTGACCACCCAACACCAGAGTTGACTTTGGGACATACGGTAGAAGATCAGAGGTGTTCTTCACTGGTGTTCATCATCTACATCGACCCAGAAGTACGGTAAATGGTTTAATTGCTTCCGCTGATTTGTTTACCTGTTTTACTAATGATCACGTTGATTCGCACGATCCAATTGCCAAAAATTGGTATCAGAGCGTTGGTTTCGTGGTGATACGTGAATCGTTTGGTTGGGGATTATGTGATATCATGATTATTAGTTATGATCTTATTGTCATTGCTCATCGTGGTATATTGATAGCATGTTTGTAAGTTTTTTTGTGATTATGTGACATTATCTGCATATAATCGCAAGATAAAAAACTGGGGTATAGTTTTATACAAGTTGAAAACCTATCTGCTATCTTTTATCACTGTTGATCAAACGAAATACGAGAAAGAAGAACGATTGCGAAGACCAGCCTCAACAAACATTGCGACTGGTTGATGTCGTGAGTTTTCCAGAAGAGGCTTGATCGCTTTCGGCGCGTCTGTGATGGGGCTGCAAGGCGAGTCCCTGCAAGTTTCAGGCGGGACCAAGGATATTTTGGGTGGGTCTGTTACCACTGCCTCTGATCGATGCAACGACGAAGTCTGGTGTTCATCGCGATCAGACGTGGCTTCGGGCGGGTTTTAGCCGAGACACCACAGTTTTCCAGACGAGGACTGCTGGTTCCAAGCATGTATCCTGGCAATTCTGGGTGGGTCCCTGGCGGTTTCGATCGGGCCTGCTTCGCTTCTTCTCCGGCGGGTCTGAGCAACTGCAGATCGTGTCTGCAACTTCTCTCGATTGGGTCGCCATGGCAGTTTCTCGGCCACGTCTGATACTTGTTCCGGGCAAGCCTATTACTGTTTCCGAGCAGGTCTCCTTGGTTAGAAGACAGCACCGGCGGTAAGCTGCTGCAGGCTTAGGCAGACCAACCATGTTCTTCGAGTAGCGGCGCTTCAGGACTGCTGATTGATGTCGAAGGGTAGTGCGACCGGCGGTGTGGTGACTGGCGGGGGCTGCTGGGAGAGCTGACTGCTGGCGGTCGTTGTCGGGTGCACTGGATCGACGCACGAGAGTCGACTGACGGCGCGATAGCGTTGGGTTGTGGGTGCGGCCGCCGGTTGCAGCAGTGGTGTCGTTTTCTGCCGGTGATTGCTGGCGGTGATGCTACGGCTTGATGGAGGCTGCGGCTGGAGTTAATCTAGGGCGTCGTATTGTTGCCGGGTGTGCTGCGCTTTGACGATTCGTGGCTTACCGTCGGCGGCAGGGCTGATAGCCGGCGGCCGTGGGACCAGGAAGCACCGGTGGAGACTGGGTGTTGAAGCTGGTCGCGGCTGGGGCTTTTCTAGGGCAGCAAGCATGGGTTGTTGGGCCTAGTTTAGTTATTGGGCCTAATTTTTATTAATGCTATTGGGCTGCTGGGCCCATTTTTAATTAGGTATTGTTGGGCCCAATTCAGTAATTAATAGTGGGCTGCTCATTTTTTTTTAATTTGGTTTTGGGCTGTTGGGCCCAATTTTAATTAAATGGTAATGGGCTGCTGGGCTATTTTATTAATTGCTGGTTTTAATTAATTGTGGATAATGGGCCAAGCATGATAATTAATTAATTATATTAATGGACTAATTTTGTGCTAGTGGGCTTAGTGGAATTAATTTAGTTTTGGGCTAAGATTATGGGCCATAGATAATGAGTATGATTAATTAATTAATCTGCTGCTCATTTTGTGCTTATTTGTTGCTCTTCAGGCCCAAATTAATTGATCCACTATTTATACAATTAATTATGTTATATAACTGATTAATTGATTTAATTGTCAATTATTGTTGTATATGTGAAAGGCATGTTCTATGTAATTTATTTATTTAAATTGCTGTTAATAGAAGCATGCTATTTTGTATATTTTATTCTGGAATATTATATGCATGTTAAAACCCTCGGTGTTAAATAACTAAGTGGGAGAGGGGATTGGTAATAAATTCCCACGGCCTCCATTATTGGTTTGTAAGTGATGTGAGTAAACTTGCGCGTTGGCATTAGAGCCTTCCTCCCTAACGGATGAGTTTATTTACGGATCACTGGTACAAACTTCTTTAAATAATTATTGTTTGTAATGTGATGCATATGGACTTGCGCGTTGGCTATAGTGCCTTCCTCCCTAACGGATGAGCTTATATGCGGTTCACTAGTACAAACTTATATAATTGATGATTATAGAAAGTTATCTGAGCGCGTGTGTACTTCTCTAACAGTAAGGCACATAAGCTTGGGCAGCGGACTTGGGATCAAATAATGGTGTACACTTAGATGTGAATAATTAGTATCCTCCCCAACGGAGTCACTGCTATTATTTACATGGCTAAAGAGGAACCGACTATTAATTATTTTGTCATAAAGTTAGGTTGACAAATGAAATTAATGGGTAAAACCTTCTCTTGTAAATGTTCGGGTTTGTAAACGTCCACCCTAACGTGGCTTGCAGACTCACGGTGCTTGAGATGTCGGTGAATTTTATTTTTATATTGTTTTTGAGGGAATCAATATAAAAGGATAAAATTCGAAGATTTGATCGGTAAATTTATTTGTGATTCTCTGAATTTTGAATGGTTTTATTTCACTAATTGTTAACTAAAAGACATTATATTTACTTGTCCAAATTAGATGATTAGAAAAAAATCTTGGTTTTGAAAATTACTGCTTAAGAAAATACATGTGTATTCTCACAAAGGGCGTCTCATGATGCCTATTAAAGTCTCTAGTGAAGAGATGAGAGGTTCATAGAAATATGATGATCTCATGTAACTCTTCGGATACTTGAGTAAATTAAAAGGCAGAAGATCATGGTTGAATTGATAAATGAATTGGAAAAGCTTGGAATAGAAATTGAAAGGGAAACCTAAATCAATTTATTCTTCACAATTTGCCTGGATGTTTTGAGCAAGTTCTACCTGAAATACGAGAGGTTGTATATGGTGGGAAACTTCTAACAAAACATATGGCAAAAGAAAGCCAATTTTCATCATGATGTGAACAAATTTAATATCTTATTTACTAATGGTTTGAACATGATTAGTGATGGCATCTACTGATACGAAGTATGTAGATACTGGAATCACTAAATGTTTATCACTGAGTAATGATAAGATTGTTAATAACATGGGTAAAACTACAAAGGTAGTTGCTATTGCAGTGGGAGTTGTTTATTTATCTCATGATAAGAATAAACGATTGATTATGAGAAATTGTCTTTACGTACATTTCATAGAAAGAATTTAATTTCAGTTTCTATGCATTAACGGATGGATACTTCATTTCATTTAAATGACATGGTCATAGTAATGAGGAATGAGGCTATAATTCGTTAAAAGTACGTTGGTGGATTAAAAGTATACTCTTGAATCATGTACATCCCACAGATGCAATAAATAGTAATTAAATAATGCATCTTCTAATATTAGTAAGAGAAAGGAACCTTCGAAGATGAACTAAACATACATTTGGCGTCTAAGACTAATTCATTTTACTTAAGTAGGATTCAAAAGTTGATAGCCAATAGACCGTAAGGTTTATCTGAAGTGGAAACTATCGGACTTGCGGTCTTGCTTGGAAGTAAAAATGATTAACTGCATTTTCAAGGCCGTGGGGTGTAGAGCCAAAGATATATATGTTGGAATTAGTTCATTCTGATTCAAGCGAACCTAATATTATCCAGGCGAGAGGTGATTATGAATATTCAAAGATTATTCTGGAAACCAATATATTTATATGATGCACTGCATGTCTAAGTTCTTTGATTAATTCAAGAATTGTAAGGCTGGCACAGTGAAGCGTCATGGAAAATATATTAAGTCATTACGATTCAATCATGATGGCGAATACCTCTTGGGATAGTTAGGAGCTATTGATCAGAAGTTGAGATTAAATCTCAAGTTGACTACACCGGGTATGCCCCAGCTGAATGGTGTGGTGGGTAGAAGGTATTAGGCTCTTATGGTTATGATTAGATAGATGATGAATTATTTGGAATAATTAAATTCATTTTATGGATATACCCTAGATACAGTAATTCGTGAAACGTTTGTCTGTATATGGGATATCCTAGAAAATGGAGGGTGATTTATTTAGTCCAAAAGATCGAAGGATAATTGTTAACTCAATAACTAGATTTTTGGAAAAGGACTATGTAATAAATCACAAACCCATGTATAAGTTGTTCTAAAGGAAGTGAGAGGAAAACACAAAGTGTAAGTACCAAGTGTACAAGAGGATATACCACAAGGTAAACTGCAACACGTGTCACGTCTGATACACAATTACATGTAGTGCCTTGTCATAGTGGGAGGGTTGTATGACAACCCATAAATATATGTTTTGGGAGAGTCGTGAGACTTGATCCCTAGTAAATATGGTATTGTCCCACGGATACGACGTAACACTACAAGATGAAAATGCGGAATCTTAGTAAGTTGCAATGCATGTTAAAATAGAATCTACGGGTTCTATATTAAGTCTGGGAACTTGTATGACCACTAAATGGTGTAAAAGCCATTGCAAGGGTCAAAGGAAATAAAAGAGGATCATATGGAAAGGTGAAAACCTTGGAAGCAAAGCTTGTTACGAAAAAGTGTACTCAGAAAGAAATGGTTCGATTATGAGAAAACATGTTCGCTGGTAGCTATGCTTATGTTGATCCGGATTCTTTTATTTATTGCTGCTCATATTGAATTATGAGGAACACCAAATAGATGTCAAGACAACTTTCCTGATTGGAAGTCTTGAGGAAAACATCTACGTGAAGCAACCAGAGTAATTCATTGCAAAGTAATAATAGCATTTTGATAGTAAGCTTAAAATTGTCCAGCGATTGACTAAAGCAAGCTTTAAGATAGTGAAGCATCTATTTTGATTAGGTAATCCAGTGGCATGGATTTAAATCAATGAGCGGATGAGTCTTGTGTGTTGTAAAGAGTGATGGAAACGTAGTGGTGTTTCTTGTACTATACGTAGATAGTATCTTGATCATTGGAGACAATGAAAGAGTATTATCGGGCGTATAGGTACGGTTAATAAAGCGGTAAAGATGAAGGACTTAAGAAAGGCAAAATATATCCTTTTGATCACGGTAATACGGATCACAAGAAAGGATATTATGCTTATCTCAAGTTTCATAAAATGATACAGTCCATACTCGTTTAGCATGTAAATTTATCTAAGTGAATGTGTCTTTGAGACACAAGAAGAAGATAAAAAGGATGAAAGCGGTTCCTTATGCTTCGGCGAATAAGGAAGCTTAATCTAAGGAATGCTATGAACGATGTTGGATATCTGTTTTGCTGAATGCAAGAACAGTAGGTATCAACGTAACCCGGAACAAGAATGATGAACTGTGGTAAGACATTTATAAAGTGCCTGAGAAGGACTGGAAATTATATGTGGACTTACTGGACAGATTCACTGATTCTTGTGGATTACGAAGATTCAGATTTTTTTAGTCAGATTGGACGGCAGTAAATTCACCTCAAAGGTTATGTGTTTAAACTTAGGAAGAAGAGTCATAATGTGGAGGAGTGTTATATAGAAATATATTTCAGACTCCGGACTCCATCATGGAAAGATGATGAATTGGAGCCTATGAGGCAGCCAAAGTATCTATATGACTCTAGAGACTTCATGATGGACTTTTTGAAGTGTTTCTAAGTTTGCCCAAGGTAATCACAATTTACATTGATGATATTGGTGCAGTTGCAAACTTGAAGAAATCACAAGTCCATAAGGCAATTAAACACATGGAGCGCGAGTACCACCTGTTACGAGAAATCGTATGATGAGGGAAGGTTGTTGTCGCCTAGATTGCATCGGATGATGACCTAGTAATCCATTTACAAGGACCTTAAGGCGAGAGCTTTTAATGGTCGCGTAAGTGGGAGTAGGAATCAGATGTATGGCAGAAGACATGACAGCATAGTCTTTTAGTATAAGTGGGAGATTGTTGGATTGTATACTAAAATTCTAGCTTTAGTATGAACAATGTCATAACAATATTTGAAATGAGAATCATTGATCAAATTATTGCATCTTATAATTTATTTTATATGCATGATGCAATAGTCCATTTACTTTATACTGTAGATAATATGTTATGCTACAACACGCAGAAGATTATATTATCGGTTTCCTTATAAAGTATAAACAGATGCTCACAACTGAGATAGACGGGGACTCTCTATCGGTATGGTTATAGTGTGGTTTGGTATTAGCTTGTCTTGGCTATAGAATCACATTAGTGCACTTGTGTGTATTGAGCAGGACCGCCTGAGATCGTTCTTCTTATACTGACTATATAGTAGAACTTGATCTCTGTTATTATGGAAGTTCGTGCTCTTAATCCCTATACAATAACCTCGACACGTAGGGCAGTATGTATTTCTTTGATTCATCAATGGGTGAGATTTATAAGTATTAAATCAACAAACTCGGTGAGTTGAGAAATAGTACTGTATCTATGGTGTGCTGTTGATTGTAGAAGGAATCCATGTCCGTCATAGGTTGATGATGTCCCCTTGAGGAACTCATAAGGTTTATCATGTAAATCTTGCAAGTGGATTAATTTCCGGCATGATAATAAGGTTGAGTGGTACTACTCTCGGATGAGATATTAATTAATTTGAGTTGTCAGTAAATTAATTAATTAATGGGCATTGTATATCTTAAACATGGGGAGACTATCGGGCTTATAATAAGAAGGAGCCCAGAACATAATTTTGGGATTGGATGGGTAATGCAGTAATAATATTTTAGTGGACTATATTATTATTATTGGATTTAATTAAAAGCTTTGGGCTAAGCTTGGTTAATTAAATTCAATTGAGGCCCAGCCCAATTTCTCCTCCTGGTCCCTGCTGTAGCCCAAGTATATAAGTCATCTCAGTTCCTGTTAAACCTAAGTCTGTGCCTCTTTTGACACACGGGAGAAAACAGAGAGCAGAATGAGAGAACTCTGGGGATTGTTGACCACCCAACACCAGAGTTGACTTTGGGACATACGGTAGAAGATCAGAGGTGTTCTTCACTGCTGTTCATCCTCTACATCGACCCAGAAGTACGGTAAACGGTTTAATTGCTTCCGCTGATTTGTTTACCTATTTTACTAATGATCACGTTGATCCGCACGATCCAATTGCCAACAGTTCAGACTCAAGGTAGAAGAAAATTCTTTAAAACCCAGATATAAAGCTCGAATTTTTATGAAATGATGCAATCAAAAGAAAGGAATCGATTATGATAGGATTTTCTCAACAGTCATGAAGATTTCATCTATAAGGATAGTTCTAGGTCATGCAACCATTCTTGATCTAAAAATTGAACAGCTCGAAGTGAAGACGGCATTCCTTCATGGAGAATTGGACAAAGAAATATATATAGAGCAGCCTGAGGGATTTGTGGTACCGGGGAAGGAGCAGTTAGTTTGTAAACTCAAGAAGAGTCTATGGTTTGAAGAAAGCGCCAAAACAATGGTACAAGAAGTTTGTTTCATTCCTGGCTAATCGTGGTTTCAAGAAGATTCCTACAGATCATTGCGTGTTCATAAAGAGGTATGAAAATAATGATTTCATAATACTTTTATTATATATGGATGATATGTTGATTGTAAGACGTGATGCAAAGAAAATAGATAGCTTAAAAAGGGCATTGAGTTCATCATTTGCCATGAAAGATTTGGGTCCTGCAAAGCAGATTCTTGGAATGAAAATATCTCGTTATCAGTCTAAGAAGTTATTGTGGCTTTCTCAAGAAAGTTACATTGAAAAAGTTCTTGAAAGATTCAATATGGATAAGGCAAAGCCTGTGAACGTGCCTCTTGCTGGGCATTTCAAGTTAAGTAAACAACAGTGCCCATCAAGTGAGAAGGAGATAGATAAGATGAAAAGTGTTGCATTCTCATCAGCAGTGGGTAGTCTTATGTACATAATGATCTGTACAAGACCTGATCTAGCATATCTGTTGCAGTAGTGAGTCGTTTCTTATCCAATCTTGGGAAGGAACATTAGGAAGCTGTGAAATGGATACTTCAATACCTTCGATGTAATTCTAACAAATGTTTATATTTTGGGAAAGGAAAAACTATCTAGGAAGGTTACACAGATTCAGACTTGGCAGGTGATAAGGATACAAGAATATCGACTTCTGGATATCTGACTAATTTTGTAGGGGGAGCTCTATCTTGGCAGTCCAGGTTATTAAAGTGTGTGGCTTTATCAACTACTGAAGATGAATATATTGCAATAACTAAAGCATGCAAGGAGATTTTATGGATAAAGTACTTTCTCCTTGAACTGGGCTTAGAACAAGAAGAATACGTCTTAAATTGTGATAATCAGAGTGCAATACATCTTGCCAAGAACCACACATTTCACTCTCGTTCAAAGCACATTGATATCCGATATCATTGGATTCGAAATATGTTGGAAGATAAGCTTCTACAGGTTGAGAAAATTCGTACAGACAAGAATTGGTCAGATATGATGTCAAAAGTGGTTTCTACACAAAAATTTGAAAATTGCTGCAAAGGTGCTGGGTTTCTCAATTAAGTCGAAAAGAGGAGATTTGTTGGGCTATTCCTCCATTAATTGAAAAAGATTTAAAGCCCATATCTCCATACATTCCAGAAACGTCGATAATAATTACAACATTGGAAATCTCACATTCTTTAATGAATCTCCTAGAACCTGCCTTGTACTCCTATAAACGTGAATGCTGGAGTAATTGTCAAGAAAATAGTGCAGAAAACTAGTTCCTCCATGGAGAGAGTAATATCGATATCTACTTCTGTAAGTGAGTTTGATATTGAGAGTTATCCTCTAGTTTAAAACTAGAGAATATCCACACATATAGTGTGAGATTTGGGACTGAGGTCCAACCGTGGTTTCTCTATTTGGGTTTTCCACGTTAAATCTTGGTGTTCTTTTTTTTGTTCTTTCTTTTTGATATATTATCTTTTACTAATTTTCAAAAATATTTACAAAAAGAAAAGGACACGCTTGCGCTTATTTTAAGCCTTTTCTCAATAGAAGTCACCTTAAATATATATGTCTTCTGCCATCCTGGAATCTGCTATGGTTTTTGTTGATGGACAGACAAAATTCCACACTCGCTTGCAATGTTCAGACATTGCTTAGCATATGCACTAGCGCATGCGTCCTTGTTTATTCTTTCGGGTAGACCAAAAAAATTATCAACACAAAGGCGTCGTTGTATATTGAAATAATAGATCAAGACAAAACTAGAGAGTTTCTCTTGAAACTGAGAGACGTGAAGAATCCCTCTCCCCTCAGATTTTATTAGACAAAAACCACTTACATAGATGGTACCAAAACTCCAACCAGCTGGGCTAGCCCACTGGCCACTAGGCTCTTAACTTAAGTGAGAGATCCAGGTTCGATTCCCATTAACAACTAACATTTACCGATCAAAAAAATGTTGATACCAAAACTCCATTTTGAATTGTTTGTAAGAACTTAACAAAATATATTTACCCCATGAGACTCCTTCTCGTGTGCTAACCCCGATTCCTCGAACTGGTGTATACAATGAATACGTGATAAAAACTAAACCCAACTCTTTGAAAACTCTAAACTCTCAAACATATCAATAAACAAAAGTATTCTCAATCTTTTATATGAGTTAAAACATAATTGATTGTGTTGGAATGGCTAAAATTGTCATTTTATTTTGGCATGAGCACATATTTTATTGTATGGTATGTTTCCTTATTTTTACAGGGAAAAGATACTCAAGAGATATTGATTGACCTTTTCAAAGAAAGGGAATATCTCTACAGTTTATTGTGATATTACTACAGGATTGATTGAGTTATTTTAAGCAAAGCCTTGGAGAGGATTGCCGGACAGACTTGATTTGAGTGTAGATTTGATGGGACGGTGCGGCAAAAAACTTTATAGAAGAGGATGTGAATTGCTATTTTGGAGTGACGATGATTGTGTATGAAAAAGAAGCGAGTAATTTCAATCTTGAGTTTTGTTAGTTAAGTTCTTTTTCGTTTCATCCTTGATTGAAAAAGAAAGTTTGATTTTTTATTCTGTAAGAGTTTCTTCGATCAAGAGAGATTCGTGGTCTCAAGTTCTAGGAATAGGCCAAAACTGGAGTTAGATTCAAACGTGACAAGAAGTTGTGATGTGATTGTCTTGTTATTGTCAAGAGCGTGTTGTAAATTTAATGGATAGTTTTGAGGGAATGACGGAGTCTTCCCGTTTCACTATTTGTTTATAGAACATAAGAATTAAGATTTACATTTGGCGTCAGAGCAGGTTATCTTGTTTAAATTCCTGTGTTTTTTATTTTTATCATGAGTTCTCGTGATACTAGCTTTACTATGCACCCTCCTTTCTTAGATGGATCAAATTATTCATATTGAAAATCCATGTTGATAATTTTTCTGAAATCTATTGTGATGAAGAAGTTTGGAAGGCTGTTGAGGAAGGATGGACTCATCCTTTCACAGTTGAGTCAAATGGAGCCAAAAAACTCAAAACTAAAGGATGGACCGATGATGAAATGAAAGGTGCAATATCAAACAAAAAGGTGTTGGATTGTATATTAAAAGTCTAGCTTTAGTATGAACAATGTTATAACAATTAATTTGAAATGAGAATCATATGGTCAAATGATTGCGTCTTATAATTTATTTATATACACGATGCAATAGTCCACTTACTTTATACTGTAGATAATACGTTGTGCGACAGCACACGAAAGATCATATTATCAGTGTCCTTATAAAGTATAAACAGATGCTCACAATCGAGATAGACGGGGACTCTCTATCGGGATAGTTATAGTATGATTTGGTATTAGTTGTCTTAACTATAGAATCACATTAGTGCACTTGTGTGTATTGAGCAGGACCACTTGAGATCGTTCGACTTATACTGACTTATAGAAGAACTTGATCTCTGTTATTATGGATGTTCGTGCTCTTAATCCCTATACAATAACCTCGACATGTAGGGCAATATGTATTTCTTTGATTCATCAATGGGTGAGATTTACATGTAATTAAATCAACAAACTCGGTGAGTTGGGAAATAGCTGTCTCTATGGTGTGCTGTTGATTGTAGAAGGAATCCGTGTCCGTCATAGGTTGATGATGTCCCCTTAAGGAGCTCATAAGAATTATCATGTAAACCCTGCAGGTGAATTTATTCCGGTATGATAATGAGATTGAGTTGTACTACTCTCGGGTGAGATATTAATTAATGGAGTTGTCAGTAACTTAATTAATTAATGGACATTGTATATCTTAAACATGGGGAGACTGTCGGGCTCATAATAAGAAGGAGCCCATAATGTAATTATGGGATAATATTTTAGTGGTATATATTATTATTATTATTGGAATTAAGTATAAGCTTTGGGCTAAGCTTGGATATTTAAGCCCAATGGAGGTCCAACTCTAATTTCTCCTCCTGGTCTCTGCTGTAGCCCATATATAAGTCATCTCAGCTGTCTGGAAACCCTAATCTATGAGATTAATCACACCTAACACTGTGAGGGGGGTGAGGGAACAGCAGACTGAGAAGATCTCGAGAATCGTCACCCACACGATGTCGAGATTGGACTTGGGAGTACAGCAAAAGACTGGAAGGTTGTTTGCTGCTTCTATCCGCCACCTTCTATGTTTTTTATAAAATCATACAAACTTCAGAATGGGACATGTGATATACTGTCGAAAAGCCACGAAAGAGAGGATCGTTTTGGCATGTAGATTACTCAAATCTGACATCGGATGAGAGAGTTATGCCCAAAACGGTCAGACTGTGTAGGCTGCCAGCGAGAATCCATCTTCTTCAACATACCCTGGTGAAAGGGAATACGTTTCTTTGGTTTCTTGCTTCCGCTGCATGTAAGAAACGTATGGAACCCTAACGGATCACGTTAACCAAATGATCGAACGCCAACATAAGGCTCTATATGCTATTCTCTCATCTTTAGATGTTCAATGTCATTATTTAGTGTCCAAATGTAGCGAAGCAAAGGAGGCATGGAAGATTCTGAAACTTCAATTTGAAGGAACATATTCTGTAAGAAATTCGAAGATCCAATGACTGATGGTTGAATATGATGGGATGATGATGAAAGAGAATGAGAATATTGATGCATATTACTCTCGATTCTCATCAATTGTCAATCAGCTCCATCTTTTGGGAGAAAGTATTGATGAAGAGAAGCAGATCCAGAAATTCATAAGGACTTTACCTTAAAAATTCAGCGAGAAAGTCACTGCTCTGGAGACATTCAACAAAATTGTAAAGTTCAGTCTTGATGAACTTATAGGTGATCTTAGAACCTTTGAAATGAATAAGAATTTCGATCATCCTATCGCTAAAGAAAAGTCAGTGGTGTTCAATGCTGAAGAAAACATCAAAGATGAAGGGTCCTCAGAACTTTCTGTTTGTGAATTTGAAAAACACATGAGTCTTCTCACTAAGAATTATGGGAGGATGATGAGGAGGTTCAAAGAAAGGTCACCAAATCAAAGAAGAAATGCTTATTGCAGACCTGGAGGAGAGAAGAATAAACAGATTTCCTCTGAATCAAAGATCGATAAGGATAAGTGTCGTGAATGCAAGAGAATAGGACACTATCAATATGAGTGTCCAACTTACTTAAGGAGAACAAAGGTCCTTAAGTCCACCTGGAGTGATTCCGAATCTGAAGACGAAGAGAACCTTGACCACATAAATAACCTAGCCCTGGTAAGTTCTCTTTCATGTCTTACTGCTACTGAAACACAAATCGATGGACTTATTTATTACTCTGATTCTGAGAATGAAGATTCTCCAACTGCTGAAGACATGAGGTCAATGTATTAGCTCATGAATGACAAATGTTCTTGAGGCTTTTAGATTGATAAAGAATTTGGAAGATCAAGTTGTTTCTCTTAGAAAGTAACTTAAGATCTCTGAAGATAAATTGCTTGCTAGTCAAGTTCTTTTGGACTCAGCTCCTTATAAGAACAAACTTGAAAATCAGTCTGTTGAGTATTATCTTGGGATCATTGAATCTCTCAATATGAAACTGTCCATTTCTTTGTGAGATAGAGACTCCAAGTTCAAAACACTCAAAGAACACCTGGAGAGAACCATGAAGCAACATCAACTGATGATGGTTGTTATAAAAAAAAGATAGAGAAAGATCAAAGTAAACTTGAGAGATTGAATCTATCTATTCATCGCTTGAATACTAGAAAAGCCAAGTTAGATGAGGTCATTTGAACAAGCAATGGGTATGGAAAAAAGGTGATTGGTTATGAATCTGAAGAAGATCTGGGTAAAGAAACTATGTTTGTCCATGCTTCGAAGAATTATCAAACTCCTGTGGCTAGAATGGAACAATCTCCCACATTGATTGCACCATCCGCCTCTAATAAAGTTGTTATGTCAAAGTCACAACTTAATCTTCCATCCTTTCAAAAGGAATCTTGTCAATTCCTCCCTAAGAGAACCTTTATTAAACCTAATCCTAATATCAAGAAACACTAGATTCCATCCACTTCGGTGAGCAATTCAAAATTCATTCATGTTCCAAGAACTCCTCCAGTATGTCATTATTGCAACATAAAAGGTCACATTCAACCAAAATATTACAAGATGCAATATGATATTGCTACTGGTAAAGTTGTGAAATGAAATCCTTTTGGAATACCAGTGGATGAATATTCAGCATGTATGTCCTCTCATCTAGGGCTGCAAAGCAGGAACTGTGATAATTGGTACTTTGAGAGTATTTGTTCCAAACACATGACTGGAATGAGGTCAAATTTAAAAAATGTCAAGCAAGTGAAGGGAAGCAATGTTACATTTGGAGATTGTAAGAATAATAAGGTGATAGGTGTTGGTACCCTGGATGTTCCAGGATTTCCTGAACTAAAGGGAGTTCTACTAGTCGAAGAGATGAAAGTCAATTTAATCAGTATCAGCCAACTTTGTAATCAGAACTTGTATGCCAGGTTCACAAAAGACTCCTGTTCTATCTCTTAATGGCAATAAAGCCCTGCAGTGCAAGAACAACGATCTGGAAACGTGGCATCAAAAGATGGGACATTTAGCTTTTGGAAATCTAGTTTCTCTTTCTCAAAAGAAACTTGTCAGAGGAATACCTGAGCTTAAGTTAAAAGATCAACATGTTTGTGAACCTTGCAAACTAGGCAAACAGGTAAGGAAATCTCATTCGTCTAATTATAACATTCATACGAATCATATCTTGGAATTATTTCACATGCATCTAATAGGACCACTTCAAGTTGTAAGTGTCAGTGGTAAGAAATATTTTTTGTCTATTTTGGTAATTACTCGAGATACACGTGGGTAAGTTTCTTAAAAGAAAAATCTGACACTTTTAGTGTTTTTAAGAAATTATGTATGAAGATTGAAAAAGAAAAAGGCATTCCAGTTAAAAGAATCAGATCAGAAAAGAATTCGAGAAGCTGTTTCATGATTTTTGTGACACAAATGGAATATTCCATGAGTACTCATCTCCTAAGACTCCCCAACAAAATGGTGTTGTTGAAAGGAAAAATCGGACTCTTTAGGAAATGACTCGAGTGATGCTTATCTCCAAAGGAATAGCCTTGAAATGGTGGACAGAAGCCATGAACATGGCATGCTACCTTGGTAATCGATTCCATGTTCATCATGAATTGGGTAAGACACCATATCAGCTCTGGAAAGGTAAAACTCCCAACTTAAAACATCTTCATGTTTTGGATGCAAGTGTTATGTTTTAAATGACATAGAAGGACGTGGGAAGCTGGACATTAAAAGCATGATAGGGTGCTTCTTGGGATATTCAATAAACAGTCGTGCATACAAAGTTCTGATTATTAGAACAAAGTGTGTTATTGAATCCTTTAATGTTGAGTTTGATGACACAGAACCAATGGTCAATATTGTTCCTTTTGATGTAGTGTCTCTGCTTGAAAAAGGAGAAGAAAATCAAACTCCACAAACTGAAGAGTCAGAAGAAGAAAGTGAGAGTGATTCAAGTCCCAGAATGAGAGACCCACCTTTGAAGATCCAAAAGGATCATCCTTCGGATTTGATAATTGGGGATCATCAATCAAGAATCAGTAACAGGAATGCTCCTAGAAAAGACTAATGGAAGATGTTTAATGTCTCTTTGTTTTCATATTTTGTTTCCAAATTAGAGCCCAAGAATGTTAAAGAATCTCTAAATGATCCATATTGGATACTTGCCATGCAAGAAGAGCTCGAACAATTTGTTTAAAATGATGTCTGGGAACTTGTTCCAAGACCTTCAGAACACAATGTCATTTGGATAAAATGGATCTTCAAGAATAAAACAGATGAGCATGGAACTATCACTAGAAATAAGACTAGGTTAGTTGCTCAAGGATACACTCAAGTTGAAGGGATTGACTTTGATGAAACATTTGCCCCAGTTGCTAGACTTGAGTCTATCATATTACTCCTAGCTATGGCATGTCACCTTGGGTTCACTATTTATCAGATGGATGTGAAAAGTGCATTCCTAAATGGTTTTCTCAAAGAAACAACATACGTTTCCGAACCAAAAGGATTTATTGATCCAGAATTCCCAGATCATGTGTTCAAACTGAAAAAGGCTCTATATGGCTTGAAACAAGCACCTAGGGCTTGGTATGAATGGTTAACTGGTTTTCTTCTTGCTAAATGATATTATCGAGGGAGAGCTGATAGAACACTGTTTCCTCAAAAGACAGGTAAAGAAATCATGATAGTTCAAATCAATGTAGATGACATAGTATTTTGCTCCACTTCTGAGAAAAAGGTCAAGGAATTTGTCAATCTCATGACCTCTGAATTTGAAATGAGTATGGTAGGTGAACTATCTTACTTTCTTGGATTGCAAGTTAATCAGTTAACCGAAGGGATTTTTATCCACCAAACCAAATATGCAAAAAATCTTGTGAGGAAGTTTGGATTAGATAAAGCCAAATATTCTAATGTGCCGCTCAGTCCTATAGAATCTTTATCTCAAGATCGAGGAGGAACATCGATTGATGAAACTCTATATAGGAGCATGATTGGTAGTCTTCTTTATCTAATTGTCAGTCATCCTGACATTTCCTTTAGTATTTATTTGTGTGCCAGGTATCAAAGTTCACCAAAGGAGTCACATTTGAAAGCTGTAAAGAGAATCATAAAATATGTTGCAGGAACATTAGAATATGGACACTGGTATTCTAATGACACCAATGCTAATGTTCGAGGATTCTCTGATGCAGACTGGGTAGAAGACAAGGATGACTAAAAAAGCACTTCTGGAGGGTGTTTCTTTGTTGGTAGTAACCTTGTGTCTTGGTACAGCCGAAAACAAAATTGTATCTCTTTTTCCACGGCTAAGCAGAGTACATAGCTGCAGGTAGTTATTCCTCCCAGCTAATTTGGATTGAAAAAATACTTGTTGATTATCAGTTGAAACCAAAAACCCTTTATTTATTTTGTGATAACACAAGTGCCATTAATATCTCCAAAAACCCAGTTCTCCATCAAAGAACCAGATATATTGATATTCGATTTCACTTTATTCGAGAACTAGTAGAGGAAGGAATTCTTTACATAGAACATATTTCCACTGAGAAACAACTAGCAGATATTTTCACAAAAGGCCTTGATACTAAAAATCTATATCCCTTAGGAAACACCTGGGAATTTGTTCTATATAAATCCTTTTGCATTCAGTACTAGGCATTTGCATGACGGATATCTTTTTGGTCCTTAGATGATAATTTTTGGTTGATTTGAACATCTATAACCCATGCAGTTCAGGGCTACCTACTTGAAATGATGTATTGTGAAAGCCATCTTCATTGAAAAGAGCTACATACACAGAAAATAAAAAACGAGGAGTAAACCACTGCATTTGGGATTTATCTCTTGAAAAAAAATAGTTATAAGGCTGACTAAGTAAATTCACATGTTCTTAGTACATCTTCTACATGAACAAATCAAATCCACTCTAAAGGATATTTGTTTCAGGCTGTTGTAAGGTGGAGATGTATTTTTTTAAAAAAAAAATGGGTGGATTTACTTATTTTTAATTCAAGATCTGATTGATGTTCTTTTCAAACTTAGATATTCTCTTTGGACCAAATTGACATATGTCTTTCCTTAGGCATTTTCCCTTCCTTTTTATTTTTGGTTTATATCTGTCAGGGTTCCTTGGAAATCGTGGGATAGTTTTAGAAGATTCTTTCTCTTCTATATCTCTGATCGTGCAATCATATCATATCACTCCCTCTCTCTCCATTCCTCTCACCCTAAAACTGTTCATCTTCTCTCACCATGGTTCGCCAAAAGCAAACTGCTTTTTGCCGCCTGACCGCCGGTAAAAAATGGAAACGCTCTGTTTCTCCAGTTTCAAATCCCAACCCTACTCTTCCTTCTTCGCAAACTCCTAATCGTTCATCTCCTTCTAGTTGGGAGATTATTGAGATCGATAAAAAAGCGGTTGACAAGCCACGATATTTTGCCAGGAAGAAACTGCCTTTTTCTGGTGCTCTAGTTCCCGTGTCCACTGTTCCTCGCTCTCCTTCTCCAGAAGATGTTTCTGAGGCCATTGACATGGGGAATGCAAGATCTAAGGAGTTCTACTCTGCTTTTCTGCTGCACATCGGTATGAAACCTTCCTAGATCTGGTGTTTCATTCCGAGCGTAATATCTATGTGTCTGATTTTGATAAATTTGGGATTATGTCTATGCTTGAGTCTGTTAGACTTCTGGGTACTGTTACTGGTCTTAAATCCTTTTGTCCCAAAATTATGAGAGAATTTTACTCAAATCTTACTCCTGATGTTGGTGATGTTGACTCTCCTCGCTTTCAAACTGTGTTTTGTCGTAATCGTGTGTGCAAGTTTTCTCCCTCTGTCATTTTTAGGGTTATGGGTGTTCCAGAATCTTCCTCTGGTCTGGATATTGTTCCCTTTTTAAACTATGTGTGTGAAGTTATCACTGCTGGCAAACTGACAATTTGGCCATCTGCTGGGTTGTCTCCCTCTAATTTGGGAACCACTTTTAACCTTCTCCACAAGATTACTATTCGCAATTGGACTCCATCTAAGAACAAGTCTCATTTGACAATTTCGCAAGCACGGTTTGTTCATGTTGTTGCTACTAAGGGGAGGTTGGACTATGGTCAGATTGTATTTGATACCATTATGGGTTTCTCTGGGAAGGTTGATGGTTCTAGGCTTCTTCAGTTTCCTTGTACTATCTGGTAACTCTTAAGTGATGCAGGTGTCCAATTTATGGATGGTGTGGATACTCTTGAGGATCTTCTAGGTGAGTTAAATATTTCACATAAGGTGGCCAATCTGAAAGAACGAGTAGAATCTGCTGCAAGCATCCTCGAATCTATCTCTCCACAGGTCTCAAAGGTGACTACCGAACTGCTTTCTATTCAGGTTGCTCTCAATATCCAGGTTGCTCGCATGGATAAGCTGATGGAGGCCTTGGCAAGTGCTAAGGGGAAGAGACTAAGGGCCACAACCGTTGGGACATCCGCGTCTACTGGGAAGTTAAAGATAAAGAAGGTTAAGGAGGAGGATGAAGATGATGACTCTGCCCTGAAAGATGTTGCTGATGAGGATCATTCCTCTTAAAATTAAACACTCTGCAACTTTTTGAAACTCTGTTTTATTTTGTGATGCCCTGTGAACTTGATTTCTAGTACTTTTGTTTTTTGCTTTGTTGGATGAACATTTCTTTATCTTCTCCAGGGGTATGAATTGTTCTTGTTATGCTGCATGCCTTACTATTATCTTTTGCAGTGCAATATGTAGCTCATGCCAAGGAGAGTTTGTTGACATGGCTGTTGAGAGTGAAAATAAGCGTGTTTTAGTGTCCAATTGAACACCTTTTTTATGAGTATTATTGTCATATATTAGCACAATGGTCTTATATTCATTATATATGAGAATAAGGTGTACTTGAGGTGTTTTATTGTATTTTAGGTAGAAAAAGGATCAAAAGAGCCAAGTTTAAGAAAAGGTGCAATTTGTGCAAGAATGCTGATAAACGCACGTCCAACTTGTGTAATTATTCTGTATTGATGTGGAGCTCTGAATTGGATTTGTGATATATGGTTGGAAATCTACAGAAGAGAGGGTCATTTTTGTGTAAAGAACATCCTAATCAGATTCCGAACGAGAAAGTTATGAGCAAAGTGGTGACGTCGTGCGAGCTGTGCCGAACAGAACTGATGTGCTACATTCCATGACTTGTACAAATTCAATTCTTGGATTTTTGGTGATATCTTTATATTCAGAAAAATCCAAGGAAAAGAAGATCATGTGAGCGCAAAAATCACTTGAATTGGAGGTCGGACGAGGAAGTTATGCTCAGAATCGTGAAGTCGCCCAGCTGTTGGCTAGAATTTCTGAGAATTTCCGAAAACTACCTTATTTATCCGGATCTCTTTTACCAAATTTAACGCATGTCTCTTACCAAATTTGACATATGCCTAAATTTGGGTCCTTTCCAAGACCTATAAGGAGAGCTCACAAGTATAAAAAGGGGTGTAGATCACATCATAAAAAAAAGGAGGAACACAATACAAGAGAGGAGAAGAGAGGCCAAAACATACAATATCCCACAAGGGGGATCACCCCCCAACCATCATCCATATCTTTTCCTCCTTCCATCCATCACTTTGAAGATTCGTTTGTGGAATCAAGAGGAGAACCAAGAGGAGAATTCAAGGCGGAGAAGGACGCGACGACGCCCACATCTAGGGTTTTATTTGTTTCCTAATTTATCTTGTATTTTCCAGATATCCGGGTAAGATCTATCCAACACCCATGATTGTTCTTCGTAACATCATGGGCTAGAGCCTTTTTGGTAGAACTAGGGTTGTAAAGGTTTTATGAATTAATTGAACTTCCATGTGTACACTCCGTACAACACTACTTGTGGATTTATTTTATATATGATTGTGCTTTCTTAATCCATACTCACTGTCGTTTTGTGCATCATTAATTGTTATGTAGAGTCTGAATACATATCTTGGTTATTGATTGAGTGCGTTCACTGCTGAGCAGGATTCCATGTTATGATTCTAAGTGAGGGGACTCCGAAGCTTTATTAGAACTATCATATATGAATACTTATTAATTGAATTGAATTCGGGTTATTAAGTAGGATAAAGAGGGTAATTTTATAGTACCTATAAAGGGAGATCATATCGGGTTAGAGTATCAATCCTAGGGGGAAATAATTGATACTGATAGTACCTATAAAGGGGGATAAAATTACGTCTCTTGCTCTGAGGTTATTCACACGTGTTACATGCATGTTTACTTGTGTCTATAGAGTAGATATGCATGGTTTAGTGATGCGTCCATATTCCACAAGGCAGAGTCGGACATTGACACATGGAAGAGAAGTTAAGTAGTGAAATTGAATTATCCTAGAGCTATCTATTCTCCTACTTGATCCACTTTCGTATTCTTCTAGTGATATTTATTTTATTTGTTATTTTAATTACTTGTTTATTAGTTTAATCATCCTAAACCTCAAACTTAATTGCCAACTTGTCTTAATTAATTTAGATAATAATTAAATTGATAATACGCCATCCTTTGGGTTCGATATTCACTTGGTCGCTTGCTTAAGCTGCAATTGATATCTTAATACTTGGGGATTAATTTTGCGTGCAAAGAAAACGCGCATCAATGGCTAAAATTGTCATTTTATTTTGTCATAAGCACATATTTTACTGTATGGTATGTTTTCTTATTTTTACAGGGAAAAGATACTCCAGAGAGATTGATTGACCTTTACAAGGAAAGGGAATATCTCTACAGTTTATTGTGATATTACTACAGGATTGATTCAGTTATTTTAAGAAAAGCCTTGGAGAGGATTGCGGGACAGACTTAATTTGAGTGAAGATTTGATGGGAGGGTGCCGCAAAAAACTTTATAAAAAATGACGTGAATTGTTGTTTTGTAATGACGACGATTGTGTATGAAAAAGAAGAGAGTTCTTTCAATCTTGAGTTTTGTTAGTTAAGTTCTTTTTTGTTTCATCCTTGATTGAAAAAGAAAATTTGATTTTTTATTCTGTAAGAGTTTCTTCGATCAAGAAGGATTATTGGTCTCAAGTCCTAGGGATAGACCAAAACTAGAGTTAGATTCAAACGTGACAAGGAGCTGTGTAGGATTGTCTAGTTATTGTCAAGAGCGTGTTGTAAATCTAATGGATAGTTTTGAGGGAATGTCAGAGTCTTCCTGATTCAATTCTATGATGTTTTATAACAAGTTATTTTCATATTTGTTTATAGAACATCAGAATTAAGAATTACAGATTCCCTTGAAAATCTCCAGCACATTTTATCACACTTCGTTTTCTACTTATCTTCGTTTACTATTTTATGTAAGAAACCTACTTTACTAATTTTAATGGATATTTCAATCTTTTTAATATAAATAAAATACTTCCTCTGTCCCCGACCACCCTTCTCATTTACTGTACAATATTGTTCAAGAAACATTGTACTTTTTGACCAATTTTGTTGACTTTATAGGATATCATAGTATATTTAGGTAATTAAAAAAATAAAGTAATGGTATGCGTGTGAAAAATGAATGACAATTTTGAAATTAAAGTAATTTTTGAATTAGTTGGATGAAATGATGTTTTCTTTTTTGGGGTGTGAAGGGTGGTGTGAGACGGAAAAATAAGAAAAGTGTGAAGCGTGGTGTGGAACGGAGGGGTATAAATTATGTTATGTATGTTAAATCAGAATGATAATTTTGAAATTAAAATATCTTTTGAGATTATTGAATAAATGTATTATATCCTTTTAGAGATTGTTATGAATCTTGTTGTTGGATAAATAAATGAAGAAAGTATGTATGATTTTAACCTTTTTATGTCACTGAGGGAATATAAATTAGCAAATTCAAATTTGAATAAAGTTTAAGACACAATCCATCATATATCTTTATATTATATCAATTAAAGTCTCAGGTCATTTATTTTCATCTCAAACATTTTTTGTTTTGCTAATCTGATTTCTGTTCCAAAACAAAAATTTTCACTAATTTCATTTTATAAATTTTGTAAAAGCATCTATTTAATCCCATTGTTCAATCTCATGCAATAGCAAGTTTTGTTTTTTAGTAAAAATGACCATATTGGGAGTTAAATTCATTTTTCGTTTCATAACAATAGGAGTTAAATTCATTTTTCGTCTCATAACAATGGGGTATTTTACTTTCTGTCTCAAAAAATATTTTTATTTAATTTAGGCTCATAACTACCAAAAATGTCTGATTTCAATCCCATTTTAGCCGAAAATTTAAATTTTTGCCAGAATCATTCATGTGAGTTGCGCTTAATTTCCGACAATTTTGGTGTCATAATCAAGCAATGTATGTAGTTATGAGACTAAATTTAAAAAAAAAATTGGGATAAAAAGCGAAATACCCTATTGTTATTAGATGGAAAATAAATTTAACTTGACAAAATCAATTTTTCTTAAACTCCATATCTACCATAACGATGCAATTTAATTTGGGATGGGGTGAGAGTGTATATATAGTAGGATCAAGTTCCTGAAAAAAATTTTAAACTTCTTTGGTAATCTATTGTTCAACAAAAGAATTAGTATGACACTGGTTCTACGGTAGAACCAGGATTATCTTTAGTATTACTTTTTAAAACAAATAATGAAAGGTTACTCTTTAGTAGAAAGAGAAATACTATTATTTTTAATAAATTATTTTGAGTAGAGTAACTCTATATATTTTAAATAACTTTTCTAAAATAGGTGCACGGTACACTCAATTCGATATTCAAAAGAATAACTTTCTAAAAGAATAACTTTTCTGAAATAGCTGAAAATTAAAGACGTTGATTTCTCATCTAACAAGGAAATTGATTAAACAATTAAGGGTTAATTACAACAAAAGTCTCAATCTTTTCGTGAATTGCGGATTAGTCTAAATTTTTCAATATTTACAAATAAGTACTCGACCTTTAATCTATTTTGCAAATAAAGCCACCGGGCAGCAGGGGACCTGCCCGATGGTTGATGTGTCATCTTTTCTTCCATGTCGCCTTCCACGTGTACAAAACGATGTCGTTTCAGCCTTTCACCTGTCTAAAAGTTAATTACATGAAAATCTCAATATTTTCTCTGATTACGAATTAGTTCAAACATTTGGATATTTGCAAATAAGTACCTGACTTTAAGCCCGTATTGCAACTCTAATATTGGGCAGCTGGAGGACTGCCCCGACGATAACGTGTCACTGTTTATGCCAAGTCACTCTACACTTGTTAACAAAATGATGTCGTTTTGATTTTTTTAAAACTAAAATTTAATTTATATCCAAAAAAATATCATCATATATCACAAATTAACATCACCCATCAAAATCCGCCATGTGAGAGGTTGTGGCAGACAACTTCTGAATTTCGAATAAATGATCCATACGATAATTATTGATGCTATATACATTAAAAATGACGTTGTTTTGTTAACAAGTGTAGAGTGACTTGGCATATACGTAACATGTCAACGTCCGGGCAACCCTCCAGCTGCCTGGTGGCTCTAGTTGATATACGGGCTTAAAGTTGGGTACTTATTTGCAACTATTCAAAAGTGTGGACTAATTTGCAATCATTGAAAAGGTTGGGTCTTTTCATGCAATTAACTTTTTGACAGGTGGAAAGATGAAATGATGTCGTTTTATATACGTGGAAGGTGACGTGGAAGAAAGATAACACGTCGGCCACCGGGCAGGTCCCAGCTGCCCAATGACTTGATTTGCAAAACGGATTAAAGGTCAAATACTTATTTATAAATATTGAAAAGTTTGAACTAATCCTATGGGATTTTTTTATTGTAATTAATAAGTACTTTAAGAGTGAAATCAACACTAAACCAACAAAATCTATAATCCTTAATCCCGTCACCTAGCTCAATAGCTTGCTTATATTATCTAATGTCAAAATATTAAGTTTCTATATCTCATATTTTCTCTAGTGTATCATTTAATATTTTCTACATTTATCAACACACACCACTTCCATATTAATTTGACATAATTAGTTAAAACTTAAAGATAAATTCAAAACAAACATAAAATATAATCACTATTAAATTGGTTTTTAAAACCCATAATTTTTCAAAATTCAAAACACATATATACGTATAAAAAAATCCACAAACTTTAATCATCTTGCAAATTAATCCTTACCTTTGAGAAATATTTGTATAAAAAAATACAGCCTTTAATTATTGTTACAAAACACGCCCAATTTGTAAGTAAAAATAAGGTTATTTTTTGAGAAATTTGGTACGTTTTGCAACAATATTTAAATGTGGTATTCTTTTTAATTTCTCAAATGTGGGGATTAAATTGTAATAAAAATAAAATTCGAGGTTTTTTTCACAATTAACCTTAAAAAAATCTACTCTATCACATTTGAATTTATTAAAGTTCAAAATTATAAATTAACACATGATTGATAAAGTCCAAGATATATAAGGAAGCAATTAAATTAATTTATGCGTTAAGTGTAATTATTTAAGTCCAAAGCATAAATTAAAATTTTAATTAGCAATTAAGAGTGGAAACCCAAGTAATTGATCCAAATCATTTCCAAATAAAATCCAAGGAAAATTTAGCCCAGTATGATGGAAAGGCCCAAAATATGTCATTGAGCCCATGTTTTAATCAAAGCTTCGCCTATTAAATTAATTCATTGAGCACATGTGATCCAGGCCCACAAGATGGAGATTCAAATCAAACCCAAAACTCTTGACGTTAGTCCGACTTTAGTCGTTAAAATTGCGAGTTTGAATCATCGGACTCGTCATGACCTCGGACTGGGATAAGTCCCTAGTCGCAAGGAATGCGCTACGCTGGTCTCGACTGCCGTTTCGAACGGTACATTCTTCTAAAAAGAAGTCTGGTTCACTTCGAGGAAACGTTGTGTGGGAAAAAAATAATAAAAAAAGGAGAGAGAGCAAGGAAAGTATATGTGCAATAAGAGAAAAGAATTTACTTTTTAAAATAAATGAATAAATAATTGATAATTAGTATAATTATTTGAGGTCAAATCAAAGTCAAACAAGCTCAAAATATCATGTGAAGTGGGCTTGACCCAAGTCAAATAAGTCATAAAATAAATCAACTGGACCCGAATCAAGTCAAGGAGAGGCTAATTAAATTAAATGAGCCCAAATCCAATCCAACAGGCCTAACTAAATTAAATAGATTCAAATCCAGTCCACAAGGCTTAATTAAATTGGATAGGCTCAATTCAAGTGTGAACGCAATCTTTTTTAGGAGAAAATATCTCTTACTCCCTCCGTCCAAAAGATATTGACACACTTTCCTTTTTGGGTTGTCCCACAGAAATTAACATATTTCCTTTTTAAAGATATAAGACCCACACAAAATAATTTATTTATTTACATGGGTCCACACACATCACACTTACCACTGATACAACTACCCACTACACATTAAATATTATTTATCTCATTTCACTTTACATTAAATTATTATACTCCTTAATCTCCGTGCCCAAAAAAAGGCATCAATTTCTCAAGGACGGAGGGAGTAAGTGATTATTTCCTTCACCTATAAATAAGGGCCTTCAGTCTTCATTACAGTCATTCCCTGATTCCTGAATCCTACGAAGCCAAAAAAACTTTCAGAGTTGCCTAAATTGTTCTGAATTTTTCAAGAGAATCAAATCTTGAAAATTCTCTATGAACCCAAAAGAGTTTCAGAGTTGTCTGAGTTGTTCTATGTTCTTCAAGGGATCAAATTAAAAATGACGTTCGTTCTAGATTAAAGTGCTAAACCCCTAAAATTTGATGTTTCTTTAAGTCAAAGTTCATCCAACATTCTTCGTGAAGTCAATAGTGTTCTATCAAATTGGACAGTGTTCTTTGTGAAAATTTCTCAAGTCAACTTTGATCCAAAAAAGGCTTGGCGCTTCCAGACAAACGATTCAAAACTTCAAGCCCGAGCACGGACAAGCTTCATCTGAAGATCCGACTCAAAAAGTTGAAAAGACAAAGTTAATTCAAGAGATGAATCGATGATAAATAGGAACTGTTCTCTTAAATTCTCCAGTTTAATTTTGGATTATCTTTGTAATTTCTTTTGTATTTAATACTTAATAAATACAAATTTGTTGTTAAAGACGGCAAATCTATGAAGGAAGATGAAGTTTTTATGGGAGCTATGAAGGGCCACCAATTTTTTATGAGGAAAATTATAAATTTTCTTATGTTGATGACTCACCGATCATTGATGGGGAAGATGAAAAGTTTATGATGGTCCATCAATTCTTCAATAGAGAATATGATACAATACTCTATGCTGATGATAGCCCATCAATTTTCTCAAGGAGCGCATCAATTTTCTTTGAGGAAGACAATGCACGATGCAATTTTCTATGCTGATGTTGACTATGATGGCCTCCAAAATTTTTATAAGGAGACTTTTAAAATTAGGTATTCAGCGAGTCCAAATAGTCGATTAGTGCTGAGGCGATTCTCAATATGGGATGAAATGGAAAAGAAAGGTAAGGGGCTTTGCTTCAACTGTGATGAAAAGTTTGTTCACGGATATAAACATAAAATTATGATTGATTGAAGGACTGCTTTCCGAATCGTCCTTGAGGACAATGATCTTCTCGAAGGGGGTGGGAATGATGCAGAGTTGGATATTGATTTTGATATTAGAATATTATTTATAATCCTTTATTTCTGCATAAGTTTATTTATTTATTTATTTAGAATTTATCTTTTATGGGTAGTTATCAAGATTAGGAGGTTTCTTATTTTTTAGTATTTCAATCTTATAAGTATGAGTTGTAAATGCGAGAATGACATTATAAGTATGAATTGTAAACGTGAGAATGAATATCAAGAAGTAAATATAGTTAATTCTTTTACAATATTATTTGCAAACCCGTTGACTTGATCTGTGTCAAGTCTTGGTTCTTATCATTGTAACTTGCTGGCTTGAGCCAGAGTTTTGGTTCGTTGTCGATGTTTATCTTTCAATTCCACATGGTGATTCTCATTTGGACTAAATAACTTTTACAGAATGGTTAGTTATGTCAAAAGAAGATCCATCTCATAAAATGATATTCATGAAATAATTTTACACAAATATTTTAAATAGAGGCGGTCTTAGATGAGACCGTCGTGAGATGGATTATTCATTAACTTAATTAAATATATTTTGTACTAATTAAAAAAATTAATAAAAAAAAGCTCTCTATGGAGTTTGAATTTGGCACACTTAATTTCTCCACAATCAAGCGTACAATAAGGACTGAATAGTCTTTCCGCTTCACAATCAGCATAACAATCTGCCTAACACTTCAAATATTCCTCGTTCCAACCTTCCACCTCGTCTATTGTACAAATAAACAAACACAGAATTATTGAAATTACATTAACAACTATCAACCCTTTGTTTTTCATTTTCATTTAGGAATTACTTTTAATAAAAATATTATTCTCCCGTTCTAAACGCTAACACTTACTTTTTATACGGGATTAAAAAATATAATATTTTAATATGTAGTGAGTCGAGAGATACAAAATATCTTAATGTATAGTGGTTGTTGTAATAGTGGTGTGTACCCTATGATAATATAAATAATTATTTGGGCCAATTCAAAAAATATCTATTTATTTAACTAAATTAACAGTACTAAAAACAAACTTCTATAATAAAACTAACCAATATACACTATTTGAACTTTAATGCCTATACTATTCAACTAATAATACCTAATGAGTCCCATGTCGGTATGAGTGTCGGTGACAATGTCAGTGAGTGTCCCATGTCGGTAAAGATATTGGTGAGTATGGGTGACCATACCGGTGACCGGGGGTGGTGGCCGGCCGGCGATAGCGGTGTTGGATTATATACTAAAAATCTAACTTTAGTATTAACAATGTTTTTACGATATTTTGAAATGAGAATTATTGATTAAATGATTACATCTTATAATTCGTTTATATGTCGATGCAATAGTTTATTTACTTTATACTCTAGATAATATGGTGTGTGGCGTCGCATGAAAGATCATACTATCAGTTTCTTATAAAGTATAAACAAATGCTTACAATCAAGATAGACAGTAACAATCTATTGGGATGGCTGTAGTGTGACTTGCTATTAGTTTGTCTTGACTATAAAATTACACTAGTGTAATTTGTTTGTATTGAACAGGACTGCTTGAGGTTGTTCGATTTATACTTATTATATAAAAGAACAAGACCTCATTTATTATAGATGTTCGTACTCAGCTTAATCCCTATACAATAACCTCGACAAGTAATTCAATATTTATTTTTTTTGATTCATCAATGGGTGAGATTTGTTTATAAATCAATATGCTCAATGAGTTGGGAGATAGTATTACCTATATGATGTGTTATTGATTGTAGAAGGAATCTGTGTCCTAATAATTTGGGCTGATGATGTCTCCTTGAGGAGCTCATAAGGATTATCATGTAAACCCTGTAGGTGGATTTGTTCCGGCATGATAATAAGGTTGAGTAGTACTACTCTTGGATTAGAGATTAATTAATTGAGTGGATAGTAACCCATTTAATTAATGAGCATTGAACATGGAGAGTTAAATGGGCTCATAATAAGAAACAGCCGATAATATAATTTGGGATTAGGGTGGCAGTGCAATAATAATTTTTTAGCGGACCGAATTATTATTATTGGGCTTAAGGTATAAGTTTAGGGTTAAACTTAGATGTCTAAGCCCAATAGGAGGTCTAACCCTAATTTCTCATCCTGATCCCTATTGTAACTTATAAATAATCCATCTCAGTGGTCTAGTACGGATGATTCACGTTTTTTTCTTAGAAAATAAGTGAGGAGAAAAAATTCTTACGACTTCTAAAATCTCGAAATCTTAGGCGGTCGGAATTTTTTTGGGGAAGACTGCGTATTAAGATATTTTAGAAGATCGTCGCTCACACGACGCCTAGATTAGTCATATGAATATAGTAGAAGATCAAGAGGTTGTTTCTGCAGTTCGCGAATTAGACTTCTCTGCCTGTCTTTAATGAAAAGTGATTCTTTCTGTTATTCCACTGCGCTAGATTTTCATAGAACCCGAATGAATTACGTAGGCCATAAGATCTTATCGCCATAAAGTGGCCGACGGCGATGGCGGTGGGCAGTGATATGAGGGGGAGATAAAAGGGGTGGGGATTGTTTGGGGTGGGGGAATTTTGGACTTTTTATGGTGCAATTAATTAGAATTATAGTAAAAAATTTTTGATGTTGGTATTGTTATTAATGGATGTTTTTTACACAAATGACCATTAACACTAATTAATTTGCATGGTTCTCATTATTATAAAAGGAAATGTAAATCTCATGATTAGACGTTCCAAATGAAAATGCGCAAATGTTATGGTAGAAAAGAGCTATTATCTATTATTTTTTTTTTTTTCATTATATAATTCAACTTCTATGTTATCACTTGAGCACGTATTACTTTATATTAAAAATATTACTCCCTCCATCCCATAGAAACATTTACGTTTGTTTTTTGTACGGGAATTAATGAAATATTATTTTAATGTGCATTGAGGTAAAAGAATTAATATTTTAATGTGTAGTGGGTAATTGTATTAGTGTGTTGTTGTGGGCCCCATTGATATATTAAAATATTTTGTGTGAGTCTCGTTTGCTATAGAGGAAATGTAAACCTTTTTAAGAGATGCCCAAAATGAAAATGTATAAATGTTTCTATGGGATAGAGTGGGTATCACTTTTTATTCATCTTATGAATTGTTTATTATGTATCACTTTTCTTTATCATATATCACTTTTATTTAAAATATTATCACGTTTATTACTTTAGTGAATTTTTCGTTAAATAATTCAATTAGATGTATATCACTTTTCTTTGATTATAAATTACTTTTTATTAAAAATATTATAACGTTTTACCCATTTTATAATTTATTCTTGAAATTAATTATCATTTTTTATTAAATATGTTATCATTTTTCTTTTAAATTGTTATCTATGTTCATCTATAATTAATATAAATTATTCATTAAATAGTTCACAACGCTATTATTACTTTACATTAATTGGATATCACTTTACATTAAAAGATTTTCATTTATTATCATTCACACGAAGTCATTCCGTGAGGTGGTCCAATAAAAATCTTTACCCTTATGAATTATTCATGACATAAATCAATGAAAAGATATCACTTTTATTTGATCAGTATCATTTTTTTAAAAAAAATATTACTCCCTTCGTACCAGCTTAAGAGGGTCATTTTTTCATTTTGGTCGTCCCACCCAAAGATTCTCATTTTTTTTACACACATGGGATCCACACACCCTCTCTAATATAATTAAAATATGGGACTCACACTCCCACTAATACAACTATCTACTACACATTAAATAATAATACTCCTTAATCTACGTGTAAAAAAACAAATGGCCCTCTTATGCCGGGACGGATGGAGTACTACATTTTAAAAATATTATCACATTATCCAAATTTATAATATTTAAATTAAAAAATAAATTAAATAAATAAAATTTTAAAATATTATTCCTTCCATCTCAAAGATATTGACCCATTTTCCTTTTTGAGTTGTCCCACAAAAATTGACATATTTCCTTTTTAAGAACATGGGACCCATACAAAAATAAGTTATTTATTTATATGGGCCCACACGCACATCACACTCAACACTAATACAATTACCTACTACATATTAAATATTATTTCTCTCACTTCAATTTACATTAAATTATTATAATTCTTAATCTTCGTGCTAAAAAAATGTGTCAATATCACTGGAATAGAGGGAGTATATTTTTCAATAATAAAAATATAAATTAAATAAGAAAAAAAACGTAAAAATAAAATAAAACACGCATATGCACATGCCTAATTAATTACATTTCCTAATTAGTTTTTTCAATTTTCTAACTTTACTTACAATCAAAGTCCATTAAAATATTCTTAATTAATTTTTTAATTTTCAAATTTGATACCATCTATTTTAAGCTTATTAAAATATTCATGACTAATTTTATTTTCCTTAATTTGGTTTTTTTCTCTCTTTTTTCGATTTAATTTTAGAAGTATAATAATTGTAATTTCAACCTTATAGTTCAATATGTAATTTATTCTAGTGATTTATGATATATTTTTGTAATTCCAAATTAATTTTAAAAATATAATTCTAATTTCACCCTTGTTATTTAGGGTATATTTTCTCTCTAGAGTTTAAAGTTTTCACTATAATTGTAATTTCAGTTTGGTGGTTTAAGTTATATATATTTCACTCCTATAGTTAAGAGTTTATGATATAATAGTAATTTTACCCTTTTAGTTTAGGGCATATATCAACCCTAGAGTTTAAAGTTTATGGTATAATTGTAATTTCACACTTATAGTTTATAATATATTTCACCCTAAAGTTTAAGGTTTAGAGTGTAATGGTCTTTTAAATATAATAATAATAATAATAATTAGGAATTGGAATTTTATCGAATTAAAGCCTGAAAATGTGTAAACTATCAGTTTGGGGCTTAGTTATTTTTCCTATCAATTCGGGACCTAAAATATGTAAAAATATCAATACAGAGCCTGAATTTATCAAATATTATATGCTATTTTATCAATTTAGGACCTAAATTCAGGCCCCAAATTGATAGTTATACATATATTTCAGGCTCCGAATTGATAGAAAAAATAATTCAAATTCCAAATTGATAATTTACCCATTTTTTATGCCTTATATTGATAAAATTCCTAATAATAATAATAAATAAATAAACAACCACAACAACAACATAGGCTCTACCAAATAACATTTATTGATGAGGGAACCATATATTAATTTAAAGGGACCACATCTATATATTTATACTAATATAAAAGCAAAATTGATTTGCCCAGTTTTGACTAATTTTGACCAATTTTAATCTTAATCTGAATCATCTATTGCCACCCATTAAAATAATTAAATAATTATAATTATGACTTTTTCAAAATAGGAAATAAAATATTATTTATTAAAAAATTAATAATATTAAATATAAATCAAATCCTAACCATCTATTTTTCAAACAAATCTCAACCACCCATTAAATAATTAAATAATTGTAATTATAACTTTTTCAAATTAGGAAATAATTTAATGTTTCCAAAGGGTTTAGGGTTTTAGGGTTTAGGGTTTTAGGCTTTAGTAAAATTGGTAAATGTTATTTCACAGAATACAGTTACATCAAGTACTTACGTACGATGCGAATACAATGTCAACCCAACCTATCCAACCTACTTAAGCAAAATGCTTAAGTTGAATAAAGAAAATACATCAAGGATTCATATACCAAGATGATATCTAAATTTTGATTTTGTCTGCAACGTGAGTCGGGGACAACATTCTCATGCCAAAATGAAGAGCGTTTCTTTCCATCCAAATGTAGTAGACCGTGGTAGCAAAGGTGATGAAAAGAAGTCTTCTTGCCTTTTTGTTGCTTCTGGTATCCTGCATAATCTTACGGAAGGCGTCTGTGACTAATGATAGCCTTCGTCTTCTCCATCCAATCTATCCTCTCACTTCATTCCAAATGCGAGTGATATGAGGGTAATTAAAGAAGAGATGCGATGTAATCTCCTAGTCGAAGCAAAAACAACATCGTTTGTCTTCTCCTGTGCACCATACCCTCTCCTTCGTAGCCACTCTGTCCCTATGCACTAACCATAATTTGAAACTGAACTTCCTCACAATCCACTTGTGCCAAACCTGTTTATAGACAAAGCTCGAGTCCGCTGTGTATCTACTCCTTAGATGATCATACATACGGCGGACTTTGAAAACATCATTCTCACAACACTTCTCCATAACTCCAATCACTCCTTCATCCCCTTCTAATTCATTCTCTACCGTATTCCTAATGGCAATGAGGACTCTCCATAAGTATGTAAAATTATTACCGGGAGAGGTCACTGTCCATTGGGAATCCGAGAGCTAGACAGAGTGGATCCATTTCACCCAAAGAGATGAAACTTCTCTATTTACATCCCACAATGCTCCTGACAAAAAGGCCTTGTTCCAAGTGGTAATGTCCTTCAATCCTAGCCCCCCGCATTCTTAGGTTAAAGGATGTCGTTCCAACTCACCGGGCTCACCTTCGTACCCCACAAGAACATGCGAATAATGGTCTTCACCTTTTTAGGCTTTAGGGTTTAGGGTTTATCTTAAACAAATTTCAGCCACCCATTAAAATAATTACTCCTTTCGTCGAGTACATTGACTGATCAGCACTTAGCCACCGAAAAGAAAGAACGTTCTCATGAGCTGCATGAGCAAGCTTCAGATGATCATGGCCTCAAGAAAGGCGAAAATCCTGCACGAAACTGCTTCTGATCAATGACAAGTTGAATACTGATGCAATTGCCAACTACTCAGATTTGGAAAGAATAATGTGGTGGACTGTTGAGAAAAACAAAGGCAAGTTAGAGTTAGGAGAAGAGAAAGCAAAAGCAATGGAGTCATTGCTTGAACTTTGCGCGCAGCTTCTGAAACGAGAGAGGTTGGAGGAGCTTGCAGGCGTGTTAAAACCTTTCGGAGAAGAAGCTGTTTCATCTAGAGAAACTGCAATTTGGTTGACCAAAGGATTGATGAATATTCAAAGACATTTAGGGCAACAAATTCGCTAAATTTTATGATTTTTGACCGAATAATATTTATTTGAATTATATGATTTGTTTGAGTAATAGATGGCCAGGATTGAATTATTATAATTATTTAATTATTTTAATGGGTAGCCGAGAGGTGGCTGAGATTTGTTTAAGAAAAATAGATGGTCAAGATTGGATTTATTCTAGATTGGACTAAATTATTTCCTAATTTGAAAAAATTATAATTATTAATTCCAGTAATTGAGCTCTGATCCCCCGGTTTAACAACAACCAAAGCTCCAACATTATGCTGAGTCATCGACTTCACATCATCATACACCGTATCATCGGTGGTGCACCAGAGCCAGGATCCATATGCACCCTTCCCTTTGGATTTCTGAACATCATATATAGTAGTGCTTTCGAAATTGTATAGATTCGTTGTATGGCTTCCTACCATCCTCACACAATTAATAACTCAAGAACAAAATACTTGGAGTTGTATGTACAATTAATCATCAATTAAATAATAATTAAAGTAGTAAAATTAGTCTTATATGTGGAGATGATTAATTATAATAAATTAGGGATTATGGGCATTATGGGCACCCGTGCGTTGCACGGGATGGGTTATTTTTAGGGCAACAATAATTTCACTTAATTTTATGATGTTTGAACTGAATAATATTTATTTGATTATGAAGTGAGATTATTCATAATTATAATTATTTAATAATTTTATTGAGTTGCTGAGATTTGTTTTAGAAATATATGATCAGGATTTTACCCTCTGGAAACATTATGTCATAAACCCTAAAATCTAAACCCTAAAACTCTAAACCCCTAAATCCTAAACCCTAAACCCTTTTATGATTAGGATTGGATTTATATTTAATATTATTAACTTTTTAATAAATAATATTTTGATTCTTAATTTGAAAATGTCATAATTATAATTATTTAATTATCTTATTTTTTAATTTGAAAAGATTATAATTATAATTATTTACTTATTTTAATGGGTGGTTGAGATTTGTTTGAGCTTCTCTCATCCGGTTTTGGTGTGGTTTGAATCTTGTTGTCGTATTAATTTTTTATTTATTTATTTTAATTATCTCATAATATGACAAATTAAAATGAAACAATAAAATTTTTATTTTTCTAAATTATAGGATCAGATTCTATATTACTGATTCAAAGCCATTTATTGTTTACACCTCTTAGTGAATTGACGAACCTTTCGAAAGCAATATTGGTTTCAATATAAATAAAAGAATGTTTCATCTGAAACATGTAGATATTTGATGTTTATTGCAGAATACGTTATTTTGAAAAATTAATACTCCCTCCATTCCATCCAAAGAGTCTATTTTTTTCCATTTTGGTCGTCCCACCCAAAGAGTTCACTTCCTTTTTTACACACATGGGACCCACACACACCCACTAATACAATTAAAATATGAGACCCACACTCTCACTAATACAACTACCCACTACACATTAAATAATAATACTCCTTAATCTACATGCTAAAAAATAAAAACTACCCTTAGTGTGGGACGGAGGGAGTATATAATTGAGTTCAACTTAAAAAATGAATACCATTTTTTTTTTGTGGATAAACATTGTGGGTGGCCGAGATTTGTTTAAGAAATAGATGATCATGATTGGATTAATATTATTAATTTTTAATAAATAATATCTTATTTTCTAATTTATTATTAATTTTTAATAAATAATACTCCCTCCGTCCCACGTATTTTTACCCACTTTCCATTTGGGGTTGTCCCACGTATTTTTACCCATTCCATTTTTGACAAAAATATATAATATTTTATTACATACTTTTTATAATCCCAACAACTTTAATTACTTTTTTACACTTTATTCATCATTCTCAATAATTTTATTCACTTTTTCTTTTTAAATAACTAATTTATCCCTACTTTCTCTTACATTATATATTAAAAAAATAAAACGTCTTAATCTCCGTGCCCGTACAAACGGGTAAAAATACCCGAGACGGAGGGAGTATCTTATTTTCTAATTTATTATTAATTTTTTAATAAATAATATCTTATTTCCTAATTTTAAAAAGTCATAATTATAATTATTTCATTATTTTAATGGGTGTCTGAGATTTGCTTGAGAAATAGATAACCATCATTGAATTTATTCTGGGTGTATGAGATTTGTCGAAGAAATAGATGGTCAAGATTTGATCATATAGAAATATTATGCCACAAATCCTAAAATCCTAAAACCCTAAGATATAATTATTTTAATGGATGGTTTGATCAGGATTAATATTATTAGTTTTTTTAATACATAATATCTTATTTCCTAATTTTAAAAGGTCGTAATTATAATTATTTTGTTTAAGAACTAAACCCTAAACCATTTGAAAATATTAAATTAAATAATTATTTTAATGGATGGCTTGGTTAGGATTGGAATAATATTATTAATTTTTTTAATAAATAATATCTTATTTCCTAATTTGAAAAAAACCATAATAATAATTATTTAATTATTTTAATAGGTGGTTGAAATTTATTTAAAAAATAGATGGTCAGGATTGGATTAATATTATTAATTTTTTAATAATTAATATCTTATTTTCTAATTTAAAAAAGTTTTAATTATAATTATTTAATTATTTTAATTGGTGAAATAATTTCCTGATTAGAAAAAGTCTAAACCCTAGACCCTTTGTAAACATTAAATTATTTTCTAATTTGAAAAGGTTATAATTACAATTATTTAACTATTATAATGGATGGTTGAGATTTGATTGAAAAATAGATTGTTAGGATTGGATTTATATTTAATATTGTTAATTTTTTAATAAATAATCTTATTTCCTAATTTGAAAAAGTCATAATTATAATTATTTAATTATTTTAATGAGTGGCTTAGATTTGTTTAAGATAAACCCTGAAACTCTTGAACCCTAAATCGTAAAACCCTAAACCCTTTGAAAACAATAAATTATTTTCTAATTTGAAAAAGTTATAATTACAACTATTTAATTATTTTAATAGATGCTTGAGATTTGTTTGAAAAATAGATGGTTAGGATTTGATTTATATTTAATACTCCCTCCGTCTAGAGTATTTTTACATATTTGTATGGGTACGAAGATTAATACGTATTTTTTTTAATATATTATCTAAGAAAAAGTAGGGATAAATTTGTGATTTAAAAAGAAAAGGTAAATAAAGTTGTTGGGAATGATGAATAATGTGTAAAAAAATTATTAAAGTTATTGGGATTGTAAAAAGTAGGTAATAAAATATTATGCATTTTTTCTATTATTGGAATAGGTAAAAATACATGGGACAGCCCAAAATGGAAAGTATGTAAAAATACGTAGGATGGAGGGAGTATTATTAATTTTATAATAAATAATATATAATTTTCTAATTTGAAAAGATCACAATTATAATTATTTAATTATTTATTGGGTGACTGAGATTTGTGTGAGAAATAAATGGCCAGAATTGTATTTATTATAATTATTTAATTATTTTAATGGGGCAGATTTGTTTAATAAATAAATTGCCAAAATTGGATTTATTCTAGATTGAAGTAAATTATTTCCTAATTTGAAAAAGTCATAATCACAATTTAATTTAATTATTTTATTGAGTGGCTGAAATTTGTTTCAGAAATAGTTGGTCAGAGTCAGGATTGTATTTATTATAATTATTTAATTATTTTCTAATTTGAAAAAGTTATAATTATAATTATTTAATTTAATTATTTCAATGGGTAGCTGAAATTTATTTGAGAAATAGATGGCCAGGATTTGATTTTTTTTGTTGAGATTTGTTTTGAAAAAAGATAGCTATGATTGGATTTATATTTAATATTATTAATTATTTAATAAAAATACCTTATTTTCTAATTTGAAAAAATCATAATTATAATTATTTAATTATTTTAATATCCCAGATTATAGGCAGTTCAAAATTTTTTATTATAGAACGCTTAATCCAGACGGTTTAAAACCAGATTATAGGCTGTTCAAATTTTTGACTGTGCGTTGCACGTAGGGGTGGGTAATATCGGTATACCGAAAATACAGATGCCATATCGATACCATACCGAAAATTTCGGTATGGAAAAATCCATACCGATACCGATACCGAAATTTCGGTATACCGATTTTTTGGTATACCGAAATTTCGGTAAATTAAATCGGATACCGATACCGTACCGAAATTTACACCATACCGATTTTTGGTAAATACCAATTAATACCGAAATGTTGACATACCGTTTCATACCGAAAATTCAACATACCGAAAAATACCGATTTACCGAAATCATACCGAAAAATAATATTTAATTTTAATCAAAATAATAAAATTCATATAAAAATATTTCAAAATAATTAAATTTTCTAATCTCAAACATTATACTTATGTTGTTTTTAATTTATTCATGATTAAATAACAAATTTTTTATTATTATATTTTTATGCTCCTATAATTTTATTTAGATGTGTATTATATTTTTATTTATTTTAATTAGAGCTTATTTTAAAATTTAAAAAATATATATGAATAAATGTAATACATAATAAAATAAAAATAATTTAAATATATTTATAATATAAAATATACTTAAATATTGTATTATGTATAATTAAATTTTTTAAAAAAATTATATAAAATTTTCGGTATATCGGTATCGGTATACCGATACCGAAATACCGAAAATAATTTCGGTATACCGAAATACCGAAAATTTTAATATCCTATACTGATACCGTACCGAAATTATCGGTACGGCAATCATACCGTACCGAAAATTTTGGTATGTTGAATTTTCGACATTTTTCGGCATTTTTCGATACGGCGAGCGCGGTATACCGAGTTTTCGGTATTTTTCCCCACCCCTAGTTGTACGGTATGTGTTAGTTTCGGAGCAACAACTTCATTTGATTTTATGATGTTTGAATCGGATAATATTATTTTGAAAAAATATATAAAATAATAAAAATAAACAAATACCCCTACAAAATATACTCAGGTTTCAAATCACAACATGATGCATCAAAAGGATTAGAAAATAAATAACAACAAAGTACTCCTAATAAATATTAACAAACCTCAGCATCGTGATAAATACCTCCTAGATTGGTTGAACCATGAATTTGATAATTAAGAGACTCAAGCAATCTAACGCATCTGAGTTTGACGGCAATGTTTGTTTTGTTAGTTGGTAGAGAATTAATCAAACGAACATATTATTAATGAGTATATATTCTTGCCATATAAAATTATTAAAAAATTGGTATATATTTATTTTTTGATTTTTTTGTTTATTGTTGCTATATTAGTAAAAGATTTAATGTGATTATTAAAGTTTAAAATTAAATATCTCAATGTAATGTAATATATCGAAAATAATATTTATTTATTTATAGGCCATAAAGTTATAATACATTTATTTTTTAATGTTTTTTGGTGTTTAGTGTTGCTATATATTAGGTAAAGATTTAATGAGATTATTAAAGTTTTAAATTAAATAAAAATTCTTAATTTCACGAAATAATGTGTATATATTGTTGCCACATAGTTAATAATTATTAAAAATTTGGCATATATTTATTTTTTGATTTTTATGAGATTATTAACAATTATTTGCAATTTGATTGGTCAATGGATTATTTGACCTAATTATGTGGGCTTGGGCTGATTGGTCAATGGATTATTTGACTTAATTCTGTGGGTTTGGGCATTTTCATCCCTGCAATTTGATTTGTCTATTTAATATTATTAATTTTTTAATAAATAAAATCTTATTTCCTAATTTAAAAATATCATAATTATAATTATTTAATTATTTTAATGGGTGACTGAGATTTGTTTTAAAAATAAATGCCTAATATTAAGCATATCATAAGATTATCCAAAGAGAATTCATAAGTAATTAACCATATATTTAATTCAAAATGAGGAACACTAATGGTTATGAGTACGTAAATTGAGATATCACTTATCTCGATATGTTCATTTCGAGGTATCTTAATTGTGCAGGTTTTTGGTGTTTTTATTGAAAATGCAAATGACTCCTATTATGGTCTTATCAAGAAATTTGAAAATGTCAATGAGTTAATTGTGCTGAATTTTTTGTTCTACAAGAATAGTATTACGGGATCTTTCTCATTGCTTAATAATTGGTGATGCTCGTGTTGGTATTTTGTCAAATTAAAAGAAGGGGTTTTTATTCTCCATCGTGGAAGATCAAAAGGAGATTTCTTATGCTATTTAAAGAGGTCTCTAGTTGATGCCAATTCATTCCATTTGCCTAGAAAAAAAGCTAAATCAAAGAAAGTTTGAACCTATTCTCTTCATTTAAGTTAAGACGTGAACTTTTCATTTGATCAGCAGAAGAAAGTTCGAATGATGCATCTGATGAGTACCGCTCCTCCGGCCACCGCATCGCCCGTATCGTCAAAGATGTTGTCTTGAGGGTGGGATAATATTTTTTTAAAATATTTTTTTCTCAGATTCCTCTTTGGAAGTTTACTGATATAAATCGATTTGCAAGGAAGACTGAGGAATGCAAAGCCTTCTTTCAGAGTGTGTATAACTTTGTCTATGTTTTGGGAACATATTTCAAGCATTATGTGAGTCTGTGTTATCTCTATTCTATTTTATGAGTTCCAATTGAACATGTTTGACTGGACGAATCATTTCAACCTGCCTACTATTATTTTAGCAATATGATGACTTTTTTATATTCATGTGTGCTCTTTGGTGGTCAATTTTCTAATCTTGATGGATCCTGAGTTTGACAAATTATAGTTTAAACTTTTTTAGATTTTCACACTCTACTACTCTAGGTCTCTTTGTCGGTACTGAAATGAAATATAACGAATCGTTATAAGAAGGTCAGTGATTAAGAATCTCATTTTATTTATACTTTTTTTCAAATGATATGGCTCCACAAGATGGAAGCAATAATATTTATTTTTCATGTATTGCCCATTTTCCTTTTATCCAGTCTTAATTGATTACTTTGCAGTCTTTACTGGATAGATTTAATTAATTTTGTTTTTCACTGGGCTATGAATTTTTTACTTTATCTCAATCGTTTGTTAATAATATGATGTTGTTCAGGTGGCTATAATGGATGGTGTTGTAATGGGAGGTGGGGCAGGTATTTCACTTCCAGGGATGTTTGGCATTGTAACTGATAAAACTGTATGAAACTGCTCCCTAAGTATATCTCTTAACCTAACTGCTTTGTGCTTTTATACTATCTGAGAGATTTTGCATGAATCAGGAAAAGACAAGAGAAAAGTATAATTAGAACGTGTTTATTTTGTTGTACAGATTACATATTGTGACTTTATCATGCAGGGATTTCCCATTTTATTACCAATATACTGTGTGTTGCTTTCTGATATTGGAATTTATTTTTATTTTTTAACAGAAAATGTGCCCCAATAAGATCTGTTCGTTGCTCTTACATATTTCAGTATCATACGTGGTAAGCTCTCTTCCCTATTATGTTGATTATTTATTACATTTAGGAATTTGCAGTGGGGAATGATCACTATGGATCTTATGAGTACCAAATGTAGTTTAATTATGGTGTGTGACCTACAGGTTGTATAAGCTTACTAACACTTATTCAAGCGTTTCAGTGCTTTTCGATTTAGCACTTTTCATTTGTGTTCTTAACCTTTACAATCTTCGAATCTAATCCTTTATATTTGATAATCATTACTAAGAATGTGTAAAGACACCTTTGGTAGATGCCACAACAGTTTGCTCGAGAAGACTTATGATGAATTGTCTATTCTTTGTGATGTTGCGGTTGGCCTAATTTTATTCTCCACTAGAGGTCATCTCTATGAGTATTCTAACATCAGGTACACAATACTAACTTGATTCTCCAAATGAAATTTTTTGTTTCTTGAATTTTAATAAGGCATGGAACTAATTTTGAATCTATAAGATTTTTTAAATGGACAATCTAAAAAGGGGTGATAAATAGTTGAAGATTGATGTGATGCAATTTTGTTGGTTTGTTATATGTTTCAGACAGTGTGTTGGAATATTAGGAAATATTTAGAGGAGAGTACATAAGGCCTTTTACAGTGAAGATTTTTTCTTGACATAGATTTAGTTGTGGAGGGTGCATAGAAATGTTTTGAGGTTTCCAAAGGAATCAATGGAGGGAGGAAATGGAGTTGAGTGTTTTTAAGAGAATAATCTTATGAATCTACCAAGCGTTTGTTTTAATGCCTCAAATAAGAAACGAGTCTGTTTTCTCAGTTCTATGCTACGTAATGTTGATGAGCTGCTTTCAAAGCCTTTTATAGTTGAGAATTTTATATGAAATCATCCAACCCTATTGATCTGAACCATTAATCCTATTTATGGTCACTTTATTTATTTTATAAGTTCTATTTTACTCAGCTTTTTTAATGAATACCGTATTATTCAAAGGAAATCTCAGTTGAGTTTGAATTCCTTTTGCAGGAATGTGTGATCTTTTGATACGTAATTCAATCATCGATGGAAGGTATTATGCCTTTTCCTAAATTTTTTCCTATTTTATTGAATTATATTGTTTTCCAACCTGTATCTATTCATACATCCCATATATTTTACATACATTTTTTTTCATCGATTGTTTTACATACATTTTTTTTACTTATTTTATTGTTATAGTAACTAATGTCTCAGTTTCTATGTGTGCTTTATGACAAGTAAATTATAGGAATTGGAAATAATGAAGAGACATATTAGGTTTGCAACATCACTGCCCTTCGCTTGGAAAATGTGAGTTCCGTTGTAGTCGATAGCCAAAATTTGTTAGCCTTTTGTGAAGAATTTTTTGTTATTCAACCCCTGTGTATTAGTGTAGCTGCATGCTTTTTTCACCTTTCCTATTTCATAGGTTTTGAGTATTTACTGTAGTTGCAATTGGGGCTCTTATGTGATTAATATAATCTCTTTGTAATTTAGTTGCTTACCTGGGGTTGAAATCAAAGAGCGACCTTTGGACAACAATTGAAACACCAATTGAAAACTAAAGCAGATAATATTCCCAATCAAGGTAAGGTGTTAGTGAATGTTAAAATAGTTCAGTTCTTAATGTTTTCGAAGTTTGGAATTGAGTTTTTGCATCATAAGATGGTGAAATACTGACACTGTTATTGCGGTATGAATTGTTCAGTTTGATCTCAGGTTGCTATTGGTGGTTGCATTGCTTGGGCGATTGATGATCAGGTTAGAGCTATGTGTGGGGTATGATATTTTTTTTCTCTCTCTTACTTTGCAAAAGGGATTGTGTTTTCTTTGGTACATGAAATTGTGATTTGTGTTGATTGGCTCTTGAATGAAGTTTTTATATGTTTATTTATAGGGTGCATATGTAAAAGTTAAAACGTTTTTACGAGTATAGAAATATTATCTTAGAAGAATGAATCAAGGGTCTTCCTATTTGAGTTAAACAAACATATTATCTTCTCTAATGGTGGCTTTGCTTGCTGCATTATTTTTCCTAGATAGGTGATTCTTTGGTGCATTTTTTTTCTTTTGAATTATAATTATATACTGTAATTTTTTCTACAGACGAGACATTAATGTGTGGAATTTGACAAAGAGCAAGTACAATCCACTTTATCTCCTTAATCTAATACAAAGTAAGTCCTCCATCAAACTTATTTGAGTATTATTTTCTTTTTCTTCCAAGTGTTGAATGCTCCTTTTTAAGTTTTTGTGAAGAAAAGTTAATTGTGTAATTTTGTCATCATTCGTTGGCTGCTTATAATGTCAAAACTCTTAGAAAAAGTAGTTGGGTTTTGACGTAACTTTGTTAATCTATTTTTGCTCCTTAAACTAATGTTCTCTCTTAGACAAAATTCTTTATCTAATTTTGTATTTCTCTTAAACATGGATCCAAGTTCACCTACATATTCTAAAGTCATTCACAGGCTGCCCATGCCTATCCTTGGTGATGAACTACATCATCCTGGATGGAATGCTTGCAACTATTACCCTGGAGATCCATCTGCTGCAAAGCGGTATGTTTTACATGGAGTAGTATCTTATTTATTTAAAATTCCATTAGGCAACTAATATTTGTTTTTGCTTGACTGTGTGGTGGTATTTAGATTAATCATCTATTTTACTATGCCATCTGGGTTTCCTAATTTAGAATTAAGTTTGGTGTACGATTACTATGGGTACGAACATTAGCCAATAAGTAATGTATTAAAATGAAATCAAAAACCATACAAGATAAAAATTATCTAAATCTATATAACTCGTTGTTCATATCGCGAAACATTTGTCTATTGAGTGCATCTGGCGCTTGAGAGTGCCAGGTTGGCGCTTCTCCAACGCTCGAAATGAGATCTGCAGCCGCATTAGTAAGCTGAAGGTGTTCAATGAAATGTATGAATGAAAATTTTAATTTTTTTCCACTGTTTTCATGAGATTATTCTTACATTTTTTTAATATTAATCCAGAACCGCGCAGCAATGCCATTTATTTATTTATTTTTGTTCATCTTATTGTTTTACATCTTATATGTTCCCCATATTATTTCTGATTTTTCATTTTTCAGGAAACATTTATCAAGAATTTCTTGAGAAATATTACTCTATAGAGACATATAATTTCCTGTTAGTTGATCTTATTGTTTTTCATCTCATATGTTACCCTTATTATTTCCTAATTCCTATTTGTGTCAATTGCAAATAAATGGTATGCTCTACTAGAAGCAATTATCGATTTGCCCGTTGGATATTGTTATGCCTATGAAAGGTACCATTTGCATTTTCCTTGTCATTTTTTTCTTTTCTTTTTGGCCTAATTTGATATTAAAATCACTCTTAATGTTTGGTCACAACAGCTCAAAGGTTCATTTTTCGATCTCTTCCCAAGGGAATATCAGAGCATTTATTGGATGGTGAGTTTAATCCTTCAACTTTAAAACCTCGGGCTGAAATTCATCGAAGTTTTATTCTTTTAGTTCCATCCAATTTATAGAATCATTAATTATATTATAATTAGATTTGAGTTTGTCTTTTGTCATGTCTTTTGAACTCTTTAATTTGGACACTCCTTAGTCATTAACATTATATTAGGTTCTTTCTGCTTTAGTTACTAGATTTTCAGAACTTCCTTTCTTGCACTTTATGCTTTATCTCACATGCACATTCTTTTGAATATAAATGATAACTGAAATAGGAAAAAATTATTTGAATTACGCATAGAAATGTAGGAATCAAAGCTGCTGGAAGATTCATTATGTCTCTATTTTTAAATTTTTTAATTAAGAATTGTGGTTATTATTGCAGATGGTAAGGAGAGATTCTCAATTTATTTGTCGAAATATTATTTATAGTCCACACTACAGGGTTACAGGTAATTTTACGTTTTTTCGAAATCTTTTTTTCTTCTACTTTATTTCATCTTTGTGGAATTTCTTTTATTGTTCAACTTAGGTTTTCCTTTCTTTTACTTTTTGTGAGAAATGGGTCAATAAGAATCTTATTTGGCATTTCTAGGAGTTGGCAAATTCATGTTTATTGATTTTCAAAATCATTCAACTATTTACTTAAAAATAGCTAATGCTTGCTTTGCTTACCCTTATATCTCCAATATGGTAATGATTATGCTATGGGATTGAGTTGTTGTGATCTATTGAGTGATTTTCATTAACTCAGAAGCTTGAAATATCTCAAACTTGAGTTGCAGCTACAAGGGAGCCAACTTATGGAGAAGTTTATTGACTCGACTTTGTAGAAGAAAAACTGGCGAGTAGTTTTCAACTCTTTTGGAAAATATTGAATTTTTTAGTTTGCTACTATTTAATTGATTGAATGAAGTTGAATCATATATTAGTGGAACTACACATACTTTCTAAGAAATATTTTATTGGTACACATCTTTTGTTAAGTGAATGTTGTACTTTGCATGTGTTATTTCAGTATATGAAATAAGCTTAGGTTGATAACTATTTTTTTTTTCATATCAAAATATGTTATATTCTTCATTGTAGGTTTTGTTTTTATGATAAAAATTGTATGGGCATTTATTTCTAGGGCCTTATTCTTGGCCGTTTATTTTTAACTTTGGGATTGTGAGACAATCGATTTTGCATATTTATATTTAAAATATGTTTCTAGGTTGGCATGACAGACAGAATATTGCCTATTGTTAAGTTTCTAAATTTGTAGAAATAAGTTTAATTATTTTCTCGGAACAACTTCACTCTTTTACTTATGAATTCTAATTTTTTTTCACTTTATGGAGGATTAAAGATGGGGAATTTATATAAGATTATGCACGAGAAATTTAAGTATTGATTTAAAAATTGGGATGATATTATATGGAATTTTTAAAATGGGACATGTCATGGTACGGTAGTAAACAATTAAATGGATATAAGTAATAAATATGTAATAAATTGTAATTTTATAATTGTATACAAATACGGTACCCAAATAAGCAAGTATTCCTAAATAATTAATAAATATAAAATTATATTATGTTCAAAAAATTAAAAGATATTACATAAAAAAATAGAATATATGAAACAAATCTCTTGTGAGAGGATGTTGGATTATGCATTAAAGTATGGTTTTGGTGTATTATAATATGATTTATCGTTAACATACATTAACTACAAATAATCATACTTTGTCTATACAATAAGCATACTTTAGTGATGGGTCGACTCGTCTCACACCCGTCTCACAAGAGAGTCTCTCAATTTCAAAATATATAAATTTAAATAAAAATGTAAGATATAAATTTTATATTGTTAATATAAAGAAATAAATATTGTTAATATAAAGAAATAAATTTAAATATAAAAGGTAAATAATTGTCTTATATATTTTTTTTTCAGCGCAAAGTACGGGTAAAAATAAAAATTCATTGGTAACAAAAAATAAAATCTATATATTACTATTATTTAGCTATATTTATAACATACAATGGTAATCTACATTTGTGTATACCTTCACTAATTTATCAATATTTATATTTAAAAAAATAATTATTAATCTGCATGCCGACATAAAAGAACAGAGGAAGTATATTACGAGACATTTGAAATTCTTATAACTACACTTATATATTTTCTACCTTATAAATTTTTTATTTTATATTTTTTTTGAATTTTATTAATTAGATATGATTAACTTAGGGTATTGATAAAAACTTTTGGAATCACTATCATATTATAATAAAATTTTAAAAGGGAATGGTAAGGGTGATGAACATTTATATGAATATTTATATGAATATGTGTTGCAGTACTCCTAATTGCAATATTAGTTATTTCTAATATGTATATTTTCTAATACCCGTTTTATCTCAAGCGGAGTGGAAATAAAGATGACAATGGCAAGGATATTTTCGGTTATTCGGTCTACCCGAATTCTAATGAAAAAAAGTATGGGTTTGGGACGGGTACAGATAGTTATAAAAATTACTATTAGGATTTGGGACGGGTATGGATAGCTATAAAAAATACCATTAGAATTTGGGACGGATATGGGTAATGCCTCAATACCTGCAAGTACCCTGTTTATATATATTATATTTTATTTTTTTATAATACTTAATAAATAATATATAGTTTATATATTATGAGATATTTTATATATTTAATTAATATTTATAAATTTTATTTAATTATATTTATTATTATATTTATTTAAATAATAAGAAATATAAATATACTCCCTCCGTCCCGGCATAAGAGGGCCATTTATTTTTTTGCACGTAGATTAAGGAGTATTATTATTTAATGTGTAGTGGGTAGTTGTATTAGTGGGAGTGCGGATCCCCTATTTTAATTGTATTAGAGGGAGTGTGTGGGTCCCATGTGTGTAAAAAAGAAAAGGAGACTCTTTGGGTGGGATGACCAAAATGAAAAATGACTCTTTTAGCCTGGGATGGAAGGAGTATAAAATAAATGAATATTAAATCCGTAGGTATTGATAAACGGATATGGGACGGGTACGGGTACCATAATAAATTTTAAAATGAGACGGGTATGTGTATAGTTGTTTTTTAATCGAATACGAGTACGAGTACCCCAAAATAAGTGGGTACCCTACCCGTTGCAATCCCTAATTGAAAATGTTATGAGTTGTTTAGAACGGATTTGAGACTTATACATATAGTTAAAAAATTATCTAATTAGTAGTATTTGGGATAGATACAAGTATATGCATTGGTGTTTGCGGATTTTTTTTATACATGTATGATGTGTTATGTAAATTTTTTTTATATGTATAAGTTATATATGATGAAATATTTTATATATTTCATTAAAAAGTTGTAATTTTCATTTATAGATTATATTATATATATTTTAAATTTAATTAGTATCAATATAATTTTATTTAAAATATTAATTTAATCACTTTAAACAATAAAATATACAAAAATATATTTTTATTAAATGGGTACGGGAAATTTTACACGGGTCAACACACAATACTAATGCAACTACCCACTACATATTAAAGTAGAAATTTTATCAATCGAGGGCCTAAAAAATGGGTAACCTATCAATTCGGGGCTTGGATTATTTTTCTATCAATACGAGACTTCAAATGTGTAAAACTATCCATCCTATCAAATATTATCTCCTATTTTATCAATTTAGGGCAAAATACAGGCCCTGAATTGATAGTTATACATAATTCAGACCCCGAATTGGTAAAAAAATAATTTAGGCCCCAAATTGATAGTTTACCATTGGTCCTCGATTGAAAATATTATCTCTTAATTTACGTGGAAAAAAAATGTAAACCTTAATGTGGAACGAAGGGAGTACATATCAGGAACGGAGGGAAATATATATATATATATATATATATATAAAGATTTAAATGTTCACAAAATTCCCCATCTGTACGAGGCTCGGGTAAAATTATTCTTAATAAGAGAAAATCAAGCTTTCAAACATTAAATTATATCGAAAAAAGGAACCAAGAAGAAGGAATCAAAGCATTAAAAGAAACATATGTTGAATGACTCTAAAAAAATTACAACACAAAAAAAAATGACATTACTATATATAAAAAAAATACTCCTCGCATTTCAAGAAAATTTTATTAACCTTATAAAAAAAGAAAATTATATATATAAAAATATTTCAGAAATTTTCCTTTCGAGCAACGTAGAGCCTGGTAAACGCTAGTGTTAATTAATTAGAAAATTAGGTGTAGAACCGGTACTATATATCAAAGTGGATCTTAATATTCTTATCAGGTTATCCATAATCTCACGAATTTTAATAAAATCACACCTAAGTTTTTGTTTTTAGTATATATTTTTATAAGGCCGGCATCACTTGAGATCTCACAGACAGTTTTTTAAGTAGTTATTATTTTTTATCATAAATATTATAACTTTCGTTCAAAATATTATTATTTTTTATTTATTTAAGTATTATTCCCTCTGTCCCATAAAATTTTTCACACTTTCTTCATTTGTTTGTCCCACAAAATTTTTCACACTTCAAAAAAGGAAACATCACTTTATCTAACAACTTCAAAAGAGGCTTTAATTTTAAATTTGTCACTCCTTTTTCAAACACATATCATTACTTTATACTTTTTATCACCTAAAAATACTACAATACTCTCCAAAGTCAATAAAATTGGTCAAAAAGTGCAACTTTTCTTAAACAACGTGGAACAGTAAATGTGAAAAATATCATAGGCCGGAAGGAGTATTTTTAAAAAAATATTATCACTCTTTATTCATTAAAAAAAATCTTAATGCGAAACATTATCATACAAATGTTTGCCTAAATTTAACAGTGATTACGAGTAGATTCGACCATAACTTCTTTTGGAAACTATAATCAATCAAATACATGCCTGCCACCTAGCATTTTAAAAGAATCCCAAATCAACGACATCTTACCACACTTTGACACACTATTTTAAAACTTTAATTTGCTATATACAAAAGATGTCACCTGAAGGCCAATCACGAAATCAAGAAAAAGACCTTTTACGTGAGTAAACATATTTTAAATATATTATTTAATAATTAATTTGTGACAAATGTACCAGTTGGTCTTTTTAAAAAATGGTGTACCCCACCTAGGGGTGTGCGGATCGGGATTCGGTACGGATTTTAAAAAAATCCATTTCAAATTTTCGGTACGGATTTTTTAAAAAAAAATCCGATATTGAATCCATAAATAAAAAATCCAATATTGAATCCGTACCAAATTTCGGTTCGATTCGAAACGGATTTTCGGGAAAATGGATTTTGACGGATCGGAGCGGATCAGATCGAATTTCTCATGATAAATTGATTTTTGCACACATAAATACTTAGAAAAATATCAATTAAACCAAAAAAAACTAAATTTCCCAAATCCAAATAAGAATAAATACACAACCAAAATATTCATCAAACAAATTCGAAGTTTTAATACTCCCTCCGTCCCAAAACAATTGACACTTTTTTTTTGGGCACGGAGATTAAGGAGTATAATAATTTAATGTAAAGTGAAGTGAGAGAAATAATATTTAATGTGTAGTGGGTAGTTGTATTAGTGGTGAGTGTGATGTGTGTGTGGGTCCATGTAAATAAATAAATTGGTTTCGTGTGGGTCCCATATCCTTAAAAAGGAAATATGTCAATTGTTGTGGGACAACCCAAAAAGGAAAGTGTGTCAATATCTTTGGGACGGAGGGAGTATTTGAATAAAAATTGACTTTAAGAATAAATTCACATTAAGAATTTCACTTTCATGAGACATATAAGAAGAGATAATATTTGAATAAAAATTTATACTCGAATTGATGAAAAACGAGAGTGATGCATTGCATTATTTCATAAACAATTCATATTACAAATAAAGAATGATAAACTTTTAATGAAAAGTAAAAATATATTTAATAAAAATTGATAATTATTTAAAAAATGTAAATAGTCTTATATAAGACGACCTCATGTGTTCCCTAAAAAAATAATAGTCTAAGATTAAAAAAACTTAATAATTTTAAATTTTTTCTTTAAACCTTTAACTTTAAATTTAATGTTTATTTCAATTAAAGTCCATCTAATAATATTTTAAACACAAATATGGATTATCATTTAAATTTTGCATTTTATCTTCATTAAATAAATATAAACTATGATAACTATTTATTAAGTGTACAATTGAATTTACACTTTAGAGATACCATTTACTTTTATTTATTATGTTCTTTTAAATAATAATTTGAACTTAAACATATTATTTTATTTATTTTCTATTTTTTTAGAAATTTATTTTACTTTATGAAATATATATTTTTTAATATATAGTAACAAATAAATATTTAGAGAATTAGATATAATTTTAAATTATTGTTTATAATTATATTATAATTAATTATTATAATATAATGTAATCGTAATTAATAAATTAAAATTAATTAATTCATGACTTATAAAGTATAAACTATAAATAATAAGATAAATATATTATATATAATTTTAATGCATAATTTCAATTCGGTTTTTCGGTACGGTTCGGTTCGATTATATCCAATGTTCGGTACGGGAAAACGGAAAAAATCCAAGTCCATACCAAACGAAAAATCGGTTCGGTTCGGTTCGGAAAAAAGTCAAAAGTCAACGGTTTTTTTTGGTTCGGGATTAATTCGGTGCGATTTCGGTTCGGTTTCGGTTAAATCCAATATCCGTGCACACCCCTAATCCCTACCATTAGGGGCCGCACCGCCCATACCCTGGGAATTGGTGGAGGAGGTAAATCGCAGGATGTGCCTCAAGTGGCTTATAGAGAGGGCTCACTGTTTAACTTGTGCTTGCAAGGGGTCAAATCCATGCCAAATGCATGATTCAAACCACCACTCTGCAGCAACCAAGCTCAGTTAGAAGGCCTTTCCACCCTCCCTTAGCCTTTTTTAATTATTATATAGAGGTTACAACAACTAAAGGTTTTTCAAAGAACCACGTAGCATTCAATAATTGGAGCAGCAGGAAATGAGTCCATTAATACTTGATTTGTCAGGTAGAGGTTGATCAGAAGCATGGGATAGTGGTGTATGGTCATAGGATCAGCTGGTATTTCCCTTTCAATTAACTTCCTTTCCATATATTTTCAAACTTTTTAGAATAATGCTAAACGATATTCTTTGAGTCATTCTTGTTTATCATTTTATCTGCTACTAATATTATGATTGATAAATAATAAGAGAAAAAAAATTCAATCATTATCCTTAAAATTGATATATTCTATTTAGTATTTAGGATATATTGTTTCCTTCTCTCTCCTAAATTCAAGGTGTGGCCATTGGTAGATTTAGAAATCCACCATGGGTGAGCTAAGTTTATTTAAAAAAAAAAAAATATATATATATATATATATATATATATATATATATATATATATATATATATATATATATATATATAACAAAGGAATGATTCTTTGTCAAAAACTCTAATTAATGTTGAAGGAAGATGAATGAAGAATGAGTCAATTTTTAATATTTAATGTAACGAGTTCATAAAATATATAATTTGAGAATATACATTTATTATTGGGCTTCTTTTAAGTAAACTTAAAATATTTTTAGACTGAGCTAAACTAAAAATAAGAAATCATTCACATATATAATATAATAGGCTCTTGGTGGGCAACCCTAGGCTTGAACCCGCGGCAGCCCACCCCTAAATCCGTCCCTCCGTATGGAAAAGGAGATGTTACACAATAATAGCACTGACAACGGTGTGACACAGGATATATTACACAATAATGTTATAGGAAATCCGAATCGGAGTAAGGCAAACATTTATAAACTTTTTTAGTAAGGCAACACTTATGGGATAATAAAATTTTTATAAAAAATAAACTTGATTGATGAAAAGTGATAATATTTTTAATACGAAGTGGTAATATTTTTATTGAAAGGTAATGACTAATTAATAAAAAAAATATATATATAACGTTTTTACTGTGAGACAGTCACACACAAGTGTTGCTCATATTCCAATTCCACTCTATTGTTTGATTGAGCATATGCAATTCTAATTTATTTTATGAATAATTCGTAGGATAAATGAAAAGTGAAAATTACTTAAATAAAAAATAATAACTAATCAAGAGAAAGTGAGATATTTTACTGTGAGGCGTTTCACACAATTTTGTAATCACAGTAATTTGCAATACAAGTTAAATTAGAATAATTGAATGCTACAAACTAAAGACGAATATGCTTGTGTACATATATTGCACAATAAGTAAATTATAAAATAAAAAAAAATACCCTAAAAAAACATTAAACATTAAAAAAATTTATAAAAATAAGTAAAAAAAAGCTTGAAGCGAGATTAAAATGTTTCTTTACTAAATTGATGAGAGGAATGCTTTTTAAGAACCCTAACACAAAATCTCAAATTTCACAAAGATTCTACATCCAAATGCACACTACATAAACGATAAAATGACGAGATGCGGTCCACCATTTGAAGGGAGAATCACACAGTGGTGGTCCGGATGATGCTGGTAATAATTTATACTAAAAACATTGCTTCAATTCCAAAAAATGATCACCTCATAGTGTGAATGAGATGAAGGATACTCTAATTAATATATTCAAAAAATGATCACCTTGTATGATCTATAATAAAGAGTTATTTAAAAAAAAATTGATAGAATTCCCTCTGTTAACTTCTCATATTATATAACATGTAACGTATTTAAGAGATATATATTGTTCAATAAGAAAAAATAATTTTCTACTAATGCATATCTTGAATTTATATTAGAGTATCAATTCAAATTTCCAAATATAATCATTCGCTTTATAAAATTCAAGTAAAACATTGTTAATTCTAAAACTCCTAAATGAAAAGTGTTCAAATCAATCAATCAATCATCCATGTCATGATCATCTTGAGATGATGTATCATGTCGGCGACTCCCAGATGTAGATCCTCGATGACTCTTGGATGTAGACCTTTGTCAACTATTGGATGCACGTTTAGGAGGTGCCAGTGGATCAGGAACATTTGGCTCCATTGGCATATTCATCACCCTAGCCCAGTTTTATACCATCTCCGGTATCTTTTGAGCCTCCAACTGAGTCCCAGTAGCCACCTCTCGGTCTCGACAGACATCTTCCCGCTCCCTGCGATCCTCCTCCAAGACCATGTTGATGCGAGCCTCCACCTGTGTAATCTAAGTTAGTCGATGATCAATCTCCCAAACATTTACCAAGGAGGTCGCGGATTGAGTATTGGCGAAGTGTAAAGTAGTCGAGGCCCTAACTGCGCAGCCCAATCTCCCAGTGCCTACAACCCTAACTCAGGTATAGAGAGTTGAGATCAACGGGTGCCTCAGAGGGTGATCCACTGCTAGGGTCTCCTTTTTCTTGTGAAGTGCGCTGAAACTTCACGACATCGTCTACTTGGTCTTGTGAGCACAAAATGGAATTTATATGTAAATATTGTTGGATTGTATACTAAACGCCTAGCTTTAATATGAACAATGTTTTAACAATATTTGAAATGAGAATCATTGATCAAATGATTGCATCTTATAATTTAATTATATGTCAATGCAATAGTCCACTTACTTTATACTATAGATAATATGTTGTGCGACAACACGTGGAAGACCATATTATCGATTTTCATATAAAGTATAAGTAGATGCTCACAATCGAGATAGACGGGGACTATCTATCGGGATGATTGTAGTATGATTTAGTATTAGTTTGTCTTGACTATAGAATCACAGTAGTACACTTTGTGTGTATTGAGCAGGACCGCTTGAGATCGTTCGATTTATACTGACTATATAGGAGAAATTGATCTCAGTTATTATGGATGTTCATGCTCTTAATCCCAATACAATAACCTTGACACGTAAGCCAGTATGTATTTCTTTGATTCATCAATGGGTGAGATTTACATGTATTAAATCAACAAGTTTGGTGAGTTGGGAAATAGTGATATCTTTATGGTGTGCAATTGATTGTAGAAGGAAACCATGTTCTATTAAATAGGTTGATGATGTCCCCTTGAGGGGCTCATAAGGATTATCATATAAACCCTGTAGGTGGATTTATTCTGGCATGGTAATGAGTTTAAGTGGTACTACTCTCGGATGAGATATTAATGGGCATTGTTTATCTTAAATGTGGGGAGACTAACGGGCTCATAATAAGGAGCCCATAACGTAATTTGAGATTAGAGCGGCAGTGCAGTAATAATATTTTAGTAGAATATATAATTATTATTGGACTTAAGTATAAGTTTTGGGCTAAACTTGGATACTTAAGCCCAATGGAGGTCCGACTCTAATTTTTCCTCTTGGTCCTAACTGTAACCTATAAATAGGTCATCTCAAATTATCTGGAACCCTAATACACGCCTAACACACGTGAAAAGAGGGAAGAGAGAAGATTGAGTGATTCTTGAAGATCGTTGCCCACACGTCGTCAAGATTGGACTTGGGAATATAACAGAAGATCGGAGAGGTTATTTTCAGCAACTTAATCATCAACTTCCACAACTTTTTTAAATTCATGTGGAACTCAAAACTAGTGGTGTGATACATGGATGGAAAGCCACAGAAAAGAGGATCGTTCTGGCATAAAAGTAACTCAAATCGGAGATTGGATGAGGAAATTATGTCCAAAACCGTGAGGTCACGCAAGCTGCTAGCGAGAATTTTCTCTTCCACAACATACCATGATAGAAGGTAATACATTTTTATGTTCTTGCTTTCGCTTATTTAAAAATACATGGAACCCTAACGGTTCACGTTAACCAAATGATCGAACACCAATAATTGGTATCAAAACTTCGATTTTATGGTGAAGCGTGAAACGTTAGGCTAGGATTTATGTGCCAAAGGTGAAAGGGTTTAAGTATATTTTGTGTTATGCTTGTATACCCTATTCGAATACCATACACGTTCGTTGTTGGAAAATACGGGAAGCGAGCGACTGCTGGCACGATGAACGACAGCACATGCGGTGGTGCATGATGGCATAGACGGCAGCTGTGGATGGCTGGATGGAAATACCATGCGGCACGAGTCATGCCAATAGTTGGAACGAGTCATGCCAGTGGAAAAGTAACGGATGTGCGGCGGGTGTGCATGGGTCGTGCGGTGCTAACTAGCAGTGACTTGGTACACATGACGTATAGGCAATGCTGCTTGGATTGAGCTACTGGTGAGACCGACGAACATGCAGAACGATGAGCAGTGCAAATAGTGCTGCTCAGATTGAGCCACTGGCTCGAGTCGAGTCTTGACGTTCATCGACAAGCGCGAGTGGTGGTGCTGCTGGCGGGGATATTTCACGGCGACAGGGCATGGTGATTCATCACGGAACGTGACACAAGCATGACCAGCAGGTGCGAGGTCCAATGGTAGCTCGCGCACGAGTCATGCCGACAACTAGCACAACTTGCGGCGATCGTGGACTCGACGACGACGTGTTCTGGAGTGTTTCGGGTCAAGGAAACCCGTGATGATGAATGACTTAGGGCGCAAATAATCCTGCTTGTTGCGTAAGACATCGGTTCTACAGCTGACGTGTCAGATAAAACTTCCTTATTTAGTAGCGATTTAATTCGTTATATATAACTTTCATAATTGATTTAATTATCCATTATTGTTATATATGGTTGCGTGTCGATATCAATGATTTCGATGATTTGAACGATATCGACGATTTTGATAATCTAGTCAATATCGATGATGTCGATAATTTGGACGATATCGACGGTCGATATCGATAGTTTTAAAATTTTGATAATCTTGAGATTTTTTGCAAATTTGATAATCTGGTCGATATCGATGATTTTGATAATCTGAACAATATTGACGGTCGATATCGATTGTTTTGAAATTTTGATAATCTCGAAATTTTTAAAAATTTGATAATCTGGAGGTCTTTGCCGCTATTTATGCTTGGAGGCGAACAATCAAATTCACTGATATATAATTGTTTATAGTTGATTTAATTATCTGATTACTATTATTTATGTATATATGATCCTCTGTGATTTATTGTCTTATGTACTGTAATAGGAGCATGATAGGATGCGTATTTTATTGATTGATATTATATGCATGTAAAAACCTAGGTGTTAAATAACTATGTGGGAGAGGGGATTAGTAAATAATTCACGCGGCCTCCATTATTGGTTTGTAAGTGATGTGAGTAAACTTGCGCGTTAGCTATAGTGCCTTCTTCCACAATGAATAAGTTTATTCACGGATCACTTACAAACTTCTTTATGATGATTGTAGGAAGTTATTTGAGCGCGTGTGGACTTCTCCAACTGTAAGGCACACAAGCTTGAGTAACAGACTTGGAATCAAATAATAGTGTATACTTAGGTGTAAATAATAAGTATCCTCCCCAATGGAGTCACTGCTGTTATTTGCATGGCTAAAAAGGAACCGATTATTGATTATTTTATCATAAACTTAGATTGACGAATGAAATAATGGGCAAAACCTTCTCTTGTAAATATTCGAGTTTGTATACATCCACACTAACGTGGCATGCAGATTCACGGTGCATGAGATGTTGGTGAATTTTATTTTATATTATTGTGAGAGAATCAATATAAATGGATAAATTCGAAGGGTTTGATCGGTGTATTTATTTACGTGATACTCTGTATTTTCAAATGGTTTTATTCCTCTTATTTTTTACTAAAATAAAACATATTTACTGCTCCATAATTAGATGATTAGAAAAGAATCTTGGTTTCGATTCTTACTGCTTAGGAAAACATGTGTTCTCACTAAGGATGCCCTCTGATGCCTATTTAAGTATCTAGTGGAGAGGGAGAGGTTTATAGAAATATGATGGTCTCATGCAACTCTTCGGATACTTGAGTAAGGTTAATAGGTGGGAGGTCATGATTGAATTGATGAATGAATTGGAAATTATTGCAGTAGAAATTGAAGGGAAAACCCAAGTCAATTTTATTCTCCATAATTTATCTGGATGTTTTGAGCAAGTTCTACCTGAAATACGAGAGGTTGTATATGGTAGGGAACTTCTGACAAAACATGTGGTGAAAGAAAGTCAATTTCATCAAGAAGTGAACAAAGTTAGTATCTTATTCATTAGTTGTTGAAGCATGATTAGTGATGGCGTTTACTAACAAGTTGTGTGTAGATACCGGAATCACTAAATGCCTGCAACTAAGTAATGATGAGATTATTATGTACATGGCTATGAAAGTAGTGTCTATTGTAGTGGGAGTTGTTTATTTATCTTCTAATAGGAATAAACATTTGATTATGAGAAATTGTCTTTACATACGTTTTCATAGAAAAAATTTAATTTCAATTTCTATTTTATAACAGATAGATACTCTATTTCATTTGAATGGCATAGTCATTATAATGAAGGATGGAGCTATAATATGTTGTAGTACGTTGGTGGATAATTTGTACACTCTTAAATCATGTTTATCCCACGGATGCAACAAATAACAATAATAATGCGTCTTCTAATCCTAATAAGAGAAAGGAACCTTCAGATATGAACCAAATATACCTTTAGCATCTGAAACCAGGTCATGATTGCCTTTTCAAGGCAAAGGAGTGTAGAGCCAATGGTATGTTGGAATTAGTTCATTCTAATTTATGCGGTCCTAAGACTATATAGGCAAGAGGTGGTTAGATGTATTTTGATACACCGCAAGTCTTAGTACTATGATTAATTCAAAAGTGCATGGCTCATGTGGTGAAGGGTCATCGAAAATATATCAAGTCATTACGATTTAATCGTGGTGGAAAGTACCTCTTAGGATAGTTTAGGAGCTCTTTATCAGAGATTGGGATTGAATTTCAAGTTGTCAACACCGGGCAAACTCAGCAAACTGGTGTGGCTAAAAGAAGGAATATGACTCTTATGGAAATGATTAGACAGATGATGAGTTATTTGGAATTACTAAATTCATTTAATGGGTATGCCATAGAAACAACATGTCATATTAATGTTTGTCTATTTGTGGGATATCCTAGAAAAATGAAGGGTGATTTATTTAGTCCAAAAGATCAAGAGAGTGTTTATTAACAAGAACACTAGATTTTTGGAAAAGGACTATGTAATAAATCACAAACCCATGAATAAAATGTTCTATAAGGTGTGAGAAGGGAAACGCAAGGTTAGTACCAATTGTACAAGAGGATATACCACAAGTAAACTGCATCGCGTGACACGTCTGATACACAATTGCGTGTAGTTCTTTGTTGTAGTGGGAGGGTAGTTTTATAACCTGAAAGATTTATGTTTAGGGGAGTCGTGAGACTTGGCCCCTAGTAAACATGAAATCGGCCCATGGGTATGACGAAGCAATACAAGATAGAAATACGGAATCTGAGCAAAGTGCAATGATTTCTAAAATAGAATCTATGGATTAAAAATTAGATTTGGATGCTTGTAGAACCGCGAAATGGTATGAAAGCCATTGGAAGTAGTTCTACAAAATAAAAGAGGATCAGACGGTAAGGTGATACTTTGAAATAAGGCTTGTTACGTAAAGGTACACTAAAAAAAGAGTGAGTTCGAGTATGAGAAAACCTTTCTGCCGGTAGCTAAGTTTAAGTCAATTCGGATTTTTTTATTTATTATTGGTCATATTGAATTATGAGGTATAACAAATAGATGTCAAGACAACTTTCGTAATTGAAAGTCTTGAGGAAACATCTATGTGAAATAACCAGAGTGATTCATTGCAAAGGGTTAAGAGCATTTTTAGTATAAGCTTAAAAGTGTCCATCGATGGATCAAAGCAAGCTTTAAACTCAAAGTACATCTGTTTTGATGAGGTAATCCAGTGATATGGATTTATTCAATGTGTGGATGTGGCTTGTGTACTGAAAAGAGTGATGGAAACGTGGTGGTATTCCTTGTACTATACGTAGATGGTATCTTGCTCATTGGAGATAATGAGAGAGTATTGTCGGGCGTATGGGTATGGCTCATAAAGTAGTATGAAATGAAGGACTTAAGAAAAAGCAAAATATATTCTTATGATCATGGTGATACGGATCACAAGATAGGATGTTATGCTTATCTCAAGCTTCATGAAATGATACAATCCTTACTCGTTTTAGCATGTGACTTTATCTATGGAAATGTGTCTTATGACACAAAAGAAGATAAAGGTGATAAAGGTGGTTCCTTATGTTTCGGCGAATAAGAAAACTTAATATAAGGAATGTTATGCACGAGAATGGATATTTATTTTGCCATTGGCATGGTCAATGGGTATCAAGGTAATCCCAAACAAGAATGTTGAACTGTGGTAAGACATATATTTATGTACCTGAAAAAGGACTAGAAATAATATGTAGGCTCACCAGACAGATTCATTGCTTCTTGTGGGTTACATAGATTCGAATTTTTCAAATCAGATAGGGACATCAGTAAATCCACCTCAAGGTTATGTGTTTAATTTTTGGAAGTAGAGTCATAATGTGGAGGAGTGTCATATAGAAATATATTTCGGACTCCACCATGGAAAGATGATAAATTGGAGCCTCTGAGGCAGCCAAAGTATCTACATGACTCTAGAGACTTCATGATGGACTTAGATATGATTCTGAGTTTGCCCAAGGTTATTACAATTTATTGTGATAATAATGGTGCAGTTGCAGACTTGAAAGAATCACGAGTCCATAAGGCAACATTGAGAGAAAGTACCACCTGTTACGAGAAATTATATGATGAGGGGAAGGTTGTTGTGGCAAAGATTGCATCGGATGATAACCTAGTAAATCCTTTTGCAAGGACCATAAGGCAAAAGCTTTTGATGTTCATGTAGTGGGAGTGAGAATCAGATGTATGGTAGAAGACATGGCAGCATAGTCTTTTAGTATAAGTGGGAGATTGTTGGATTGTATACTAAAAGCATAGCTTTAATATGAACAATGTTTTAACAATATTTGAAATGAAAATTATTGATCAAATAATTGCATCTTATAATTTATTTATATGTCGATGGAATAGTCCACTTACTTTATATTGTAGATAGTATGTTGTGCGACAACACGCGGAAGATCATTTTATCGGTTTCCTTATAAGGTATAAACAGATTCTCATAATCGAGATAGACGGGACTATCTATCGGGATAATTATAATATGATTTGGTATTAGTTTATCTTGACTATAGAATCATATTAGTTCACTTTGTGTGTATTGAATAGGACCGCTTGAGATCATTTGATTTATACTGATAATATAGGAGAAATTGATCTCAGTTATTATGGATGTTCGTACTTTTAATCCCTATACAACAACCTTGAAACGTAAGCCAGTATGTATTTTTTTGATTCATCAATGGGTGAGATTTATATGTATTAAATTAATAAGCTCGGTAAGTTGGGAAATAATGCTGTCTCTATAGTGTGTTGTTGATTGTAGAAGGAATCTGTGTCCTATTAAATAGGTTGATGATGTCCCATTGAGGAACTTATAAAGATTATCATGTAAACCCTGCAGGTGGATTTATTCCGGCATGATAATGAGGTTGAGTGGTACTACTCTCGGATGAGATATTAATTAATGGAGTTGTAAGTAACTTAATTAATTAATGGACATTGTATATCTTAAACATGTGGAGACTAATGAGCTCATAATAAGAAGGAGCCCATAAATTAATATGGGATTAGAGCGGCAGTACAGTAATAATATTTTAGTGTGATACATGGTTTTTCTGAATTTTTGTGGAACTCAAAACTAATAGTGTGATACATGGTTGGAAAGCCACAGAAGAGAGGATCGTTGTGAAGTAAATATCACTCAAATTGGAGATTGGATGAGGAAGTTATGCTTAAAGTCGTGAGGTCGCGCAGGCTTCCAGCGAGAATTTTCTCTTCTTCAACATACCTTAGTGAAAGATAATGGAAATTTATATTCTTGCTTCCACTGATATAGAATTGCATAGAATCCTAAGGTTCACGTTAACCAAATGACCGAATGCCAACAATTGGTATCAGAGCTTCGGTTTTGTGGTGAAGCATGACACGTTAAGCTAAGGTTTTTTTATGCTTACGTGGATTAGGTTTTAGTATTTTTTTTCAAATTATACTTATATTCCTATGCATAATCATCGACAACGATTACGGCACATTACGTGGGTGGCTGTGACGGAGTTGAGCGATGCGAATGCGCGGCATGAATAGTGGCAGCCTATAAATAAGTCCAATAGAGGCCCGACGCTAATTTCTCTTCCTGGTCCCTGCTGTAGCCTATAAATAAATCACCTCAACTTATCTGGAACCCTAATACACGCCTATCACACGTGAAAAGAGAGAAGAGAGTAGATTGAGTGAATCTTGAAGATCGTCGCCCACACGACGTCAAGATTGAACTTGGGAATACAGCAGAAGATCAGAGAGGTTATTTTTAGCAACCTGATCGTCAACTTCCATGATTTTCTCAATTTTTAGAACTCAAAACTGGTGGTGTGATACATGGATGGAAAGCCACGGAAGAGAGAATCTTTTGGCGTAAAAGTCACTCAAATTGGAGATTGGATGAGGAAGTTATGCCCAAAACCGTGAGGTCGCGCAAGCTGCCGTCGAGAATTTTCTCTTCCTCAACATACCTTGGTAAAAGGTAATACGTTTTTATATTCTTACTTCTGCTGATTTAGAAACACATGGAACCCTAACGGTCAAGTTAACCAAATGATCGAATGTCAAAAAATATTTCATAACTTACAATAATTTGATACCATTTATAAAAACACTTACAAAGATCTGGATGGTAGCGCTTGTAGGTAGGAACATTTTCACCATTCCTCATATGAAGAATCTTTGCTACATCATACACCGTAAATAAGGAACCTTGTAGTTGTTGAAAAATATAGAGTTGGATCTGGATAATTAGTTACTGTATAAAGAAATAATATTTATAATTCTCTAACAACTTCATTGAGTAAAAAGTTTAAATTGTACCCACCAGCTGACGAGCCCACTCTGTAGCTGATCTGAATCCACCTCTATGGCAAGCGACTAGATCACCCTCCTCTGAAACGTGCCTCCGATTGACCTTATTCCTCTCTGCCACAGCGCGAGCTTTGAGGCTCGTCCAATACTGTACCAGCAACCCCAAACTTCTAGTAGGACATATTATGGCCTATAGTGATCATTCACAAAGATCATCTTTAGGAAAAAATGACGTCTTTGTATCGACGTTGGGCCCTATCCTAGAGTGCGAGCTTTATGCCTCAAGCGTCAATTGTTTAGCGTACAAATTCGCTAGATTTTAAAGTCTTATTCATGTGACTTTTGTGTATTTTTATCTTAATTTTGGTATTTATTATTGTATTTTTTTAGAGAAAAGTGTGTGAATCATATTAATTTTCATGTAGGAATGAGGTATTATTGAGCTTAAATCAGAAAAGGAAGAAACAAGAATTAAATTGGGATGAAACAAGCTAAAAAACGGATGCAAAACTGAAAAGAAATGCATAGGAAGAAACGGGGCTCAATTCTGAGTTGAAACGAGCAAGAAAAGGATAATAGAAAAAACATGAGCTGAAGGAGAAACACAGCCAGCCATGACCATGTTCATGATTCGGGTTTTATTATAGAAGAAAACACGGGCTTTCTTGGCCGTGTGAGGTGGCATGACCATGTACCTGAAGAATTCAAAAATTACACCGAAAAAGATCATTTCTCACTTAAGCCCATGATCCAATTTCTGTCTTATTCTCTTTATCCTCCACCACTATAAATACTTTTATTTTCAAATTTTAGAGAGAACAATAAGATTTTAATTCATTTTGGAGGCTACACACACGTACTACATACACTTTCTCTCTACTTTCTCTCTTCTCCATTTTTATTTTCCTTCCATCACTCCACAAGCCCATCTTCTAATCTTTCACACATCTATCCTTAGTATTGAAATTACATGGAACTAAGCACAAGAGGAGGAATTTCAAGAAGCAATTGAAAATTTCCAACAAGTTAAATTGAAGGGGAGTTAATTTTTTTTTTTGAATTTTCTTTGAATTAGACTCCATGGATTATTGTAATGAATCATTTATTTATTTTGTTAATTTAATTATGTTAGTCTAATCCCTCTTATGGGGTTAGGGACATGATTAGTACTTAATATTTATTTTATTATGCAAATTAAATGTGGTTTGGACATGATTGAATATTTGATTTCTTCTCATGGGTCTTGTGATGCATGAATTATATGTTGACAAGGTTTGCTAATTATGGGTAACATGTTAATTTAATGGATTGTTGATTAATTTGTTGGTTATGTTAAATAAGTGTCATTATATTAATTCATGTGGATATTGCTTGGAGTGAGATGGAGACAACCCTCCAAAGTACTAGAATAACCATGAGATGATATCGTGTTTAGGTTTGACCGAGAGAATATTTGAACCTGGTGAGAGGAATCAATCCAACATTGGCTTTAGTACGCACAAAAGGAATAATTACCTCTAAAATAGTACCTCTTAAGGGAGATTTAGAGACTAATTAGTACCTAGATGGAAGGGGTCAGTGTTGAGCATCGATTCTAGGTGCGTTTGGAAGTCTCTAAGAGATTTATAACCTTAATAACTAGAGAGGGAGCTTTGGATACTTTAGTGATCGCCTCTAATCCAATTTCTATCTCGTCTATTCCTTTTGCATAATAAAATGAATCCTAAATCACTTTGATTGTTTCTAGTCCTATTTCTTACTACTTGCCCTACAACACCAATTCTCTATTTTTATTTTATCCTATTTTCTCTTGTTTTCTCTTATTTTATTTCTTTGATTAGCATCATCTTGATTCGTCCTTATAAAAACGATAAAAATATGAGATAACGTGTTCGTTCAATCTAAACTTAAACTCTATAGGTTTCGATAATTTTATTCCATGGGGTATATTTCTACAATGAACGAGTATTCTTGCTCGTTAGCGAAAAATACTCAATCATCAGTATCATCCCACCAATATGTACTCTGTTTGAAAGGCAAGCACAATTTTAGTTTTCATTTAATTTAACAAAGATTTGAATCAAATGGAGTTAGTTTCTCACTATGAACGGATCCAAATACTCGTGCTACTTCTTGTCTGATACCCATGACCATGTGTATCAATCCTTTTCCAAATTTTTCTCAATCATCCAAGCAATAAATCCAGATACCCCGTGTGCCTCTTGTATGTTGCATTGAGACAAAAAACATGTTTATTAAAGAGATGTGGATCACAAAACATAGTGACAACGTCAAATACTTACTCATCCATAAACAACTTCAACATCATTCTCATGAGGATAATGCTATATAAGTTGCGTGGAGCTGCTGTAGAAGATGGTCATGGTGGAGGTGCTGTAGGAGCTGGTCATGGTGGAGGTGCTCTAGCCAGCTACTGCTCGTGATGTTCCTCTACAGGCGGCGGAGGAGCATCAACCTCCTGTCTCCTCACTCGAGGGCCTTTATACCCTCGTCTCGGCCTGTGTCTGTACCTAGGTAGATCAATCTACTATTGAAAAAAAAATTGTTTATAATACACATTAAGCAATAATCAGGATTCAGGTTAAATACGTAAATATGCACATAAAGTTATTTTCTTAATTAAAGCTAATTACTATGAATAATCCTCATCACTCGTGTCATCATCCTCAAATGACTCAGAATCATTATGTCAAACTACTCTTCATCAGATGTTGCTGACTCAGCTCATTGCCAATCTCAATCAGCACCTCATCTTCAACTACCAAAATATTCGGGAGATCATTTGAGATGGATGGTGTAATCCTATACACTTCTTCTTCTTGTAAAGGAGGCATAATAGGTTCTTGATAACGCACATCTACTAGTGACCTGACTTTGGTCTTTATTGCAACGCCAATCTGTGGTATCATTAGGATACTAACAATAATAAACCTGATAGGCTTATGTTGCGAGTATAAAATGATCATACTTGGCCAGTCTCCTCCGGCTGTGTATCTCGACTATCCTTGAATATCTTTATTTAGCCCTTGTTCCCCGTGGGGAAGGATCGTCCTGGTACAATTGAATAAGACCACGTATTTTGCAGGCATCCCTATATATTATATTCGCACAACCTCATAAGTACATCATAGTAATCACTCTCATTTTCACTATAGACGCTTCCTTAAATGCATACTCTACTGTTTGAGGACTTTAAACCTTTCTCATAGTGTATTGTGTGAAACTTATAACCATTGATGTAGGAACAGGTCCAGGTTGTCACCAAGTTTAACAGACTCTCAGATAGTGATTTCATGAATGGATTTTGTATCCCATTAGCCAGGTTTTTAACCTAGGGATTGACAACAAAACATTGAGATGTAATAAACTATGAAGAATTGTCGTAGAACTATATAAAAAGATTTGTTCTCACGTGTTGTTTTAACCATTGGGGGAAATCATCTTGGAGTAGATTACATGCTTAAGGAGCAAATTAAATACAAATCATTAGAAACCATTTACCAAATGGGTTTGGATTAATTAAATAGGAATTTCATTTACTCAATAAAGGGTCGTACTTTGACGAAATTCATCAAGACATATATATAAGTGGCCTTCTTCTCAATGTATTTCATCCATCGTGTTTTCTCTTTTCCTATTTGATGACCAGGTGCGGTGAAAATCAACAAATTGCCCTCATAAATTGGAATGTCCTCCCCTCGGTTATCATAATTTCTAAGCAAATTGTGTTCTTTGACCCTAGTGGTCACCCTATCCACAAAGTAGTAAGAGCAAAATGTTGTGGCTTCCACTATAAGGTAAGCATTTGTAATTGATGCCTCAACGTTAGCCTAGTTCTTACCCTTTTGTTTTGATTTCTGAAGAAACCTACAATTACAAATATAATTCTTATATATGTCGAAGGTTTATTTATACACAACACTATTTAAATACAATGATTTATCTTCGAAATGATAAAAATACATATATTGGACAGGATCGACAATACTAACCTCGTAAGCAAGGTGTACAGACAAACGCTCTATTGAGTCAAAGAAGCTAGGAGGGAAGATCTGCTCGAGCCTACATAGAATCACCCGTATTTATTTCATTAATATTTCAACAATATTTTTTAAGAGTCGTTGTGGCCAGGTCTTTGAAGAAGAAACTCAATCTCGTGATTGCTAAACATATAGCTTCAGGTAGTAAATGTCTAAAAGCTATGGTTAACAATCTCTGCATAAACACATGACAATCATAACTCTTCATCCCAAACAATTTCAACTTCTTTATCTCAACATTCTGACTCAAATTTGAAACATAATCATTGGGGAACTTCAATTATTTTACCCACTCAAGCAAACATCTTTCTCTTCCCTTTCAAGTGTGTAACAAGTCTTTGAATAGTATTCTGCTCCAATAGGCTTCTCTAACTCGGGCCGATTGTCATAAATATATAACTTATCTCGAGATTTACATGTGTTTTTGTCTTCCCGTCAATGTTCATGATGTTATTAAAAATATTATCAAACATATTTTTCTCAATATGCACCACATCCAGATTGTGTTGGATCAAGAGATCTTTCCAATTGGGAATGACCAAAATAGCCCAAGATTCTTCTACCGAATTCCTATCGGAGCAACTTCAAAATAAGGGATCTGTTACCATCTTTATCCGAAATCATTGATTTCTTTAAGCACTTCCACTCTAGTGTACTTGTGAATTTTTCCTTAGAAACCGTCACACCGACCCTGAAGTGATTCAGGTCATCACAATAGGGACATTCGTCCTCCGTGAACCTCTGATAACTATCAAACCAAGAGTGTTTGTGACTGTCCGCTAGGTAAAAAGCATTAGTTTCTCCCATTCAATAGGGACATGCCATCATGTCGGATTTACTCCACCCAGATAACATTTCGCAGGTTGGGAAGTCGGAAATAGTCAAAAGTAGTGCAGCTCGAATCTTGAAAATTTTATTTTTTCATAATCGTACGTAGAAAATCCGATCACCCAAAGTAAAAGCAAATCTGCCATCAAAGGCTGCCAAATACATATCTAGTTTGTCTTTGGAATTCTTTGAGTCGGGTACTAACAATGTTAGGATAGGTGTTGCTCCTTCATACACATTCAAGGGGGCAGGTTGTAAGTAGTCACTACCACAGGCTAACATGAGTGTTGTTCTGAGTTTCCAAATGTATTAAAACTATTTGTGCTTAACCCTAACCATACATTCTTTTTCTCACGAGCAAATTCAATGTGATGTTTGTCTAACTCTTTCTATGCTAGTGAATCAACCAGGTGATTTTGATCGCCCAAAGTATCACTAGTACAATTTGCATGCCATGTCATGTCATTTGCTGTGGCAAACAATGCATATTACCTCTTTAACCTAGAAATCAAAGAAAACTACCATGTCTTTTTATATGGCTCTTTTTGTTTCTACTACCTCAGAAATCCTTGTAGTGTGGGTACGAACACACCTTGTCGTACTCAAGCAACGAGTCCCAACCCCAGTAAATCATGCAACAGTGTAAGAAAAAATATATAATCTCCAACGGAAGTCAAATCCCGCTCATCAATTTTTTCTCTTATAAAAGTTTTTAGGTACTGAGTTTCCAGATGGAAAAATTTCATTGCACAATTCCGCTATCTGACTATACCATTTCTCTAAGATTTGATTCTCTGCTTTGATACTCATCAACCTAGCGTTCATCGATAATTATGAATGGGTGCTGCCAGGATACAACTCCTTGTTTGTAACATCCAGAATATTGTAGAATCTTTGTGCCTCGGCATTGTGTTCTTGAGGCTCACTAGCTTTAAAGGTTGGTTCAGCCACATCTACCAATATCTCGTGGTATCGATCATCACTCGATGAGCCTACGCCATGACCATCAACAAATCTAGAACCGTTGCCCATCATCCCACTTGCAGAGTAGATGTACCCTCCCTACTACCAACATGATATTGTCCAATACCCCATATCCTTTCACCGTGGAAAAACCAATTGTAGTAGTGGTTGAAGAACCCCTTTTAATAAACATGGTCTCTCATTTCATCTAACTCAACCCATTTTTTATTTCGACAGTTCCTATCTTTACACGAGCATCTAATTTTCCATCTTTCATACACCCAGAGTGACTAATAGCATACTCAATTAATTGCTCTAAACCATTGACACAGTCGGGAATACTCCACCAATCCTCCGAGGAGAATACATCCACTCACAATTGGTTGAATAACTCATGTCTCCTATATTTAATATTACATTATATCCCTACAAAATAATTGTATTCATGAGTATTTTATAAAAAAATTGGCAGACTCTCCTTATTTCTACGTGTTCTCCATTAATTTTTAAGAACATAGAACTAAGAAAATCATGTATTCACTATTTAAATTAATTTCTAAAAAATTCGGCAGAGTCTCATTTGTCTTTACGCGTTCTCTGATGAGAGTGAAAATAAGTGTGTTTTAGTGTCTAATTTAACACCTTTTTTATGAGAATTATTGTTATATATAGGACAAGTGTTTTATATTCGATATATGTGAGAAAAAGGTGCATTTAAGGTGTTTTATTATGTTTTAGGTGGAAAATGATCAAAAGTGCAAAGTTGGAGAAAAAGGGGAAACTTGTGCAAGAATGTTGGAAAACAGACGTCCAACTTGTGCAATATTTATGTGTACAAGGTTGAAAATCCATAGAAGAGAGGATCGTTTTGGCATAAGAAATACCTAAATCGGAGTCCAAATGAGGAAGTTATGATCAAAATGGTGATGTCGCGCAAGCTGTTTCCACTCAGCACGATTGTGCCACTTTGCATGACTAGTTACAACTTCAAATTGTGGACTTTTTGTGATTTATATATATGGATAGAAATCCAAGGAAGAGAGGATCACGTGAGCGTAAGAATCACTCAAATCAGAGTTCAGATGTGGAAGTTATGCACGAAACGGTGAGACTGCGCACTGCCGCTCGACCAAGGTCAATCTCGTTCGACCAAAATGGTCTTGGTCGAGTGGGGACATGGAATCTTATTTTTGGTAATTCCGTACCTTCAGTGAATGTATGTTCATATTTTTCACGAAAAAGCCCATCCAAGGTCCATTAGGAAAGTCTAAAAGTATAAAAGGGGATACAGATCACGCCAAGGAAGACAGTAACACACATCCATCCTACACCACCATACAAGAGGGGATCACCCCCCAACCATCATCCACATCCTTTTCTCTATCCATTCATCACTGTGAAGATTCGTCTATAGATCCAAGAAGGAGAATCAAGAGGATTTGAAGAGATAGAAGAAAGAAGGAAGAAGATCGCTACACCAAGGGTTTTCTTAATTCTTTTCTTCTATTTTTTAATTTTTCTGACTATGGGTAAGATCTATCCAACCCCATGTATGTTTCCCACAAACCATGGGCTAGAGCTTTTTTAGTAGATCTAGGGTTTTGAAGTTTTTATGAATTAATTGAACTTCAGTGTGTATACTCCGTATAACACTACTTGTGATTTATTTTATATATGACTATGCGTTTTTAATCCATATTCAGAGTTGTTTTGTGCATCTTCAACTGTTATATATAGTTTGAATATATATCATGGTTGTTGATTGAGCGCGTTCACTGTTGAACAGGATTCCATGTTATGATTCTAAGTGAGGGGACTTTGAAACTTCATTAGAACTGTCATATATGAATGTTTATTAATAGAATTGAATTTGGAAGGATAAAGAGATTAATTTTATAGTACCTATAAAGGGAGATCATATCGGGTTAGAGTACCAATCCTAGGGGAAATAATTGATACTGATAGTACCTAGAAAGGGGGTGAAATTATATCTCTTGCTCCAAGATTATTCATACGTGTTACATACATATTTACTTATGTCTATAGAGTAGATTTGCATGGCTTAGTAATGCGTCCATATTCCACAAGGCAGAGTCGGATATTGGTACACGAAAGAGAAATTAATGAATGAAACTGGATTACCTTAGAGCTACCTATTCTCCTACTTGATTCACTTTCGTATATCTTCACTGCTTGATTTATTTTATTTGTTATTTTAATTATTTGTTAGTAGTTGATAATTACTTCCACAACTCTTATTGCCTTTCATCTTAATTAATTTAGTTAATAATTAAATTGAGAATACGCCGTCCTTTGGGTTTGATATTTAACTTGATCGCTTGCTTAAGCTGCAATTGATATCCTTAATAATTGAGAATTAATTTTGCGTGCAAAGAAAACTCTCATCATTCTCCTTTTTTTTCATTTATTATAATATGATGCATCCATCGCACAAACTAACAATACACAGCACAGTCCCTCCAACCAATTATCCTTTCAAAACAATCAATTCAACAAAAACTAATAAAATTCAAAATTCCTCAATAAATAAACATTTGATATATTTAAACATCAACATTACTTAAAATAATAGAGTTTATGCATTCTAAATTAATATAATCTATATAAGCATGTAATATTGTATAAGCATATAGTTAATTAATCAATCTACTCAACCTTATTAATTAATCTATATAAGCATATTGCATTAATTCATAACGCAATTGAGTAGGGATAAAAACTATTTTAGTCTCATAACTTTCCTCATGGTCTATTTTAGTCCCAATAAAAATAAGTTTGTCAATTTAGCCGCACCTATTAAGAAATAAGGCCAAACACGTCCTATTTTTGCTGAAAAACACTGACATCACCAAAAAATGGCCACGTCACAATCGAAATCGTCGATTTCTGGATGGGACGATGACCGCCTTGATGGCAGGTGAGTCAGCGGGACAAAAACCTATTCAGTCTCATAACTTTCCTCATGGTCTATTTTAGTCCCAATAAAGATAAGTTTGTCAATTTAATCCCAACTGTAAAGAAATAGGGCCAAACACTAGGGATGACAACGGTAGGGTATCCGCTTAATTTGAGATATCCGTACCTATATCCGAATAAAAAACAACTACTCGTATCCGTATCCGTCCTATTTAAAAATCTTATTATGGTACCCGTACCCGTCCTATAATCATTTATTAATACCCGCGGGTACCCATACCCGTTTAATATTAATTTATTTATTATATATTTATATATTTTTATTGGTTAAATAAATATAATAATAAAAATTACATTATTATTAATTAAATATAAAATAAATTCTATTGTTTTAAATAAATATTTAATAAGTATGATTAAATAAAATTTATAACTATTAATTAAATATATAAATAACTCATAATATATAAATTATATAATATATATTAAATTTTATAATATATATTTATTTAAACGGGGTATCCGCGGATATTTGAGTTATTACCCGTACCCGTCCCAAACCCTTATGGTATTTTTTACAACTATCCGTACCCGTCCCAAACCCATTTACAACAACTCGTACCCTTTTCATTAGGATTCGGGTAAACCGAGTACTCAGAAATACCCGTCCCATTGTCATTCCTGCCAAACACGTCCCTATTTTCGCTGAAAAAACTGACATCACCGAAATCGTCGATTTCTGAGCGGGACGATTACGTGACGCCCTAATGGCATGTGAGTAAACAAATTAATGTTATTTTAATGCCAACAAGTCATTTTTATTTTCTAAAATTTTAAATAATTAGAAAATAAAATTAAAACAAAAAACGTACTAAAAACCTGATTAATAAACCAGGAGATTAATTCAACCTGAATATGCTGACTGTTTACTATTTTATTTCCCTCAAGAGTAAGGTATCAATTGTAGCGCGTGTGACCAAGTCAAATATCGAACCCATGAGATAGTTTTAGATCTACTAATTAATTCTATGTATGACAATTTAGTGTAATTCAAATTGAGGATTTTTTAGAATAATTTAATTATAGACTGAAATTAATAAATAAACTAGTACGAAAGAAAATAAATCACGCAGAAAAATTATTTGAAATTCAAAAATGGAGAATTAGTATTGCTAAGGCAAGTCAGCTTAACTATGTGACAGATTATTAATACATTTTTTGTTTAATTTTTGTTTTTTAATTATTTAAAATTTTAGAAAATAAAAATGCCTTGTTGGCATTAAAATAACATTTAATTTGTTGACTCACCTACTATATATCAGAGCACCATATCATCATCCCTGCCGGAAATCAGCGATTTCGATTGTCACGTGACAATCACATGTCATTTTTTTAGTGATGTCAGTGTTTCCCGACGAAAATAGGACGTGTTTAGCCCTAGTTCTTCATCGGTAGGATTAAATTGACAAACTTATCTTTATTAGAACTAAAATAGACCATAGGAAAAATTATGGGACTAAATAGATTTTTATCCCAATTGAGTATGATCATGATATATTTTTATTTCAAATGAGAGTTTGCATATTGCCGTCACAATTCAAACTTTCCGTCACAAAAGACGTCACAAAAAGCCATTACAAAATGGCTGTATTTTTATAGTGATATTGATTGAAATATTGATCTCTTAAATTTTACAATTATATTAATATAGAAATTAAAATCGAATATCGGTATAAGTTTTAAAAAATATTAAATTTTTAATTAAAAAATAGAATTTTCAATATGAAATTTAAGAATATAATTAATTTTAATATATAATTTTAATCTATAATTTTGATAAAAATTTTAATAATTTATAATGAAAAAATCAATAACAATATATATATATATATATATATATATATATATATATATATATATATATATATATATTTCTGAAGTGATCAAATAAGTACTTCTTGGCAGGGTGTGGTTTGGTACAGTCCCCTGCCAATAAAATTCTTTTTGCTTAGTACCCTCTCCGCCCCACAATACCTTTCAAACTTTCTATATTTGTTCGTCCCACAATACCTTTCACACCCCAAATATAGTAAAAATAATTACCAATATATTATCCAACTACCCAATAATTTCAAAATTGCCATTTGATTTTCCATCCATAATTAACATTAATTTTTTATTTTTTCCTAATTAAAATCCAATTAACAAACCCACTTAATCCCTCGTTTGACCAAATACAGTAGGTTAGCAAATCATATCTCTCATTCCAATCTTGTCTCTCTGGGTCTTCTCACAACGGCCTCCATTCATTCTTCTCTCTTTGGTTTTTCACACTCAATCTCCATTTTATATTAAACCCTATCCCCTTCTCTTACTTCTACTTCTACTTCCGTCGATCTAACTCTCTTTTTGAGGTTGAAATCGTGGATCTGAGAAGTTTGGAGGGAGTTTTAGGTTGGGGTTGATCCACGAGATTTCGTAAGGGAGATCACCGAAACCACCTTCGAGATTTGTGGTTCTCGACTCCCTATTGCTAGATCTGTGGTTTCCCGACTTCCCATCGCTAGATCTGTGGTAGACAACCACGACAGTGAAGGGAAACTCATTTGAACCACATTCGGCACGGTGTATCCGACTCCCTATTCACGATTATGTGGTTGACTCAGATGTATATCGGTACTGCTGGCATTCGATCGTTTGATAACGTGAACCGTTAGAGTTCCATGCAATTCTATATCAGCAGAAGCAAGAATATAAAATCAAATTACCTTTCACCATGGTACGTTGAGGAAGAACAGTTGCAGAAACAACCTCTTGATCTTCTGTTGTATTCCCAAGTTTAGTCTTGACGTCGTGTGGGCGACGATCTTCAAGACCCTCTCAATCTGCTCTCCTCCTTTATTTCTCACGTGTATTAGGCATGTAATTCGGGTTTTTGGACTAATCAGGTGACTTATTTATGGGCTACAACAGGGGACAGGAGAAGAAATTAGAGTTTGGCCTCCATTGGGCTTAAGTATCCAAGTTTAGCCCAAAACTTATACTTAAGACCAATAATAATAATGTAGTCCACTAAAATATTATTACTGCACTACCACTCTAATCCCATATTATGTTATGGGCTCCTTATTATGAGCCCGTTAGTCTCCCTGTGTTTAAGATATACAATACCCATTAATTAATTAAGTTACTGACAACTCCATTAATTAATATCGCATCCGAGTGTAGTACCACTCAACCTTGTTATCATGCCAGAATAAATCCACCTACAGGGTTTACATGATAATCCTTATGAGCTCCTCAAGGGGACATCATTAGCCTATTTAATAGGACACGGATTCCTTCTACAATCAAAAACATCACACCACAGAGACAGCACCATCTCCCAACTCACCGAGCTTGTTGATTTAATAATTAAATCTCACCCATTGATGAATCAAAGACATAAATACTGACTTACGTGTCGAGGTTATTGTATATGGATTAAGAGCACGAACATCCAAGTTCTCCTATATAGTCAGTATAGGTCGAACGATCTCAAGTGGTCCTGCTCCATACACACAAAGTGCACTAATATAATTTTATAGTTAAGATAAACTAAAACCAAATCACACTACAACCATCCCGATAGATTGTCCCCATCTATCTCGGTTGTGAGCATCTGTTTATACTATATAAGGAGCCGACGATATGATCTTCCGTGCAACGCCGCACACCATATCATCTACAATATAAAGTAAGTGGACTTTGTAATAACATAATAATAATAAATTATAACATGCAAAACATTTGATCATATGATTCTCATTTCAAATAAATTGTTATAACATTGTTCATACAAAAAGCTAGACTTTTAGTATACAATCCAACAGATACATCTTTAACTTTTGCGATCTGCTTAACTGAAATCGTTGGTATGCGCCTGTAAGGCTTGTAATGTGCTTCTGAAACCTTTGATGACTTTGTTCTTGTTCATATAATTCGGTTTTCTGAGTCACCAATGAATTTTTTTACCCATTTAGGAGACTTTAGAAGCATATTTGATGTGTTAGTAGTTACCTGGGTTTGAGAAACCATTTAGGAGACCATGCTCTATGATGAAATTTTTCTGAGATTTTTCAGAAAGCAAGTGTGATATTAAATCCATCAGAATGTATTTGTGAATTTTTGTTTCAGTTGCTGCGATTTTTTTTCTGTTATTTTTTTTTAATTTTCTTGAATTTTTTGAATTTTTAAATTTTGTATTTTCTGTAGTTCCTTAATTTTTGTAATATCTTTTTGTTTGATTTTTGGATTTATTTTTGTTATTCGTGTAATTATTTGGATTTTGTTTTTGTAATTTGTATGATTTTTTTGGATTTTTTTTTGTAATTTCGATAATTTTTTTATTTTATTTTGTAATTTTTGAAATTTTTTTAAATTGAATATTTTATCTATCATTCTGATGTTTTTTTTTTCAAATTTTCTGATTTGCAATTTTTTTTGGTAATATTTGGAATTTCTTTTTTTTCATTATTTCCTGAATTTCTGTTTTTTTAATTTTACCAATTTTTTTTCAATTTCTTGAAATTTCGGAAATTTTAATTATTTGGTATTTTTTGGAGTATTTGGATTTTTTTTATTTGTGTGATTTTGGAATTTGGGATTTTTTATTTTTTATTTCTATTTCTTTAATTTCTGTAAAATCTAATTTTTTTTAATTTTAGGAATTCAATAATCAGTAGATTATGGTTTGGGTTAATTTTAATGATAAGGTTAAAATCTACGGTTTGGGTTAATTTTAATGATAAGGTTAATACGATCATAAATCCAACTGTATGGACAGTTTTACCTTTAAAAAGTGAGTTGAAAAAGTAAAAAAATAACTTTTTTTAAAAAACATGAAATAGTAAACGTAAAAGGTTTTCCGAGACGGAGTGAGCATTTAGTATTTCAAAAAGATGATTCGATAATAACTTTTACAAAAATAAAAATCGTGTCACTATTGAATTAAGGACCTTTTCTTCATTCTAGCATCTTTAAATTTTACAGTAAACAAAAAAAAAAGAGTTTTTAAAAGTCTATAAGGGCTCTGTCTTCAGTTATTTCTATAAATAATTGTACAGACACATGTGAATCAGTGACTGACGGAATGTGATAATTTCATGACGATTTTTATCGTCCTCTTTTGCCACCTTTCATGTTACAACTTATCTCTTTCAATATTAATTTTTTGGTCAAGAAAATTGACCGCATAAACTTTAATTTCTCCAATGTATTATATTCCTTTTCATAAGAACTAATCAACGTCTAATGTGGTCCCAACTCAAACGTGCTAATAGTTATAAAAATTTTTGAGTCATGATATTGAATTATGATTCGTAAAAGGACTGAAAATTAAAATAATAGAGTTAGCTAGTCTGATGTCAACAAGATAATAATGGTGAATTCTCTTTATTTATAAATTAAAAAAATAATTATACTTTCAAATATTTTAAAATTTGAAGATAAATATTAATTCCTAAAAATATAAAAGAACAAAAACATTAGGGTACAAGATTAATTCAGTGCAAAGACTATTTTGCCTAAATAATAAAGATAATGATTGAATTTACCCATCTACTCCTGTTTTGCATTAAAATTTGCATTTCAAGAAAACAGACAAAAAGCAATAATAATTTAATAAAAAATTATACATTATTAATAAAAATGATAACCATCAAAGTGAACTTGTTTAATTAAGAAATCATAGTACGTAAAAGTAAAAAAGTTGAAAACTTTAATGAAGAATGATAATAATTATAAATAAATAAATAAATCCGTTACGTACACATCATTCTTAAATTAATATCATTCTTATAATTACTAATGTTATAAACATTAATTATATCAAAGCGGTGTACGAGACCAATGTAAGTAACCTAAATAGTGAAAGAAGTAATCTAAATTATTCAAACAATCATAGCAAACATATTATAACATACATGGAGTCGGAGACCTGTTTTTATCGAGAGGATTGGTTCACCAAACATAGAAGCATTTAACTTAATCATAGTTAAACAAAAAATTGTATCATTTTTATACTTATTTAATTTAAAGTCGTGTAGTTATTGAATTGTAAGGCTAATTAGGTTAATTTGCAGCTTTAACTACTCATAACTAGTTGAAACCCTGCCATTATGCAGAATTAAAAGTTAATCTCTTTATTCCAGTATTTTTGCACATGGGAATTAAGAAAAGTTTCCTTTAATGTGTAAAATATTGTAAAGTGTAGTACTTTTGGTAATTCAATAAGAGAATACGAATAAAATTAATGAATTTTTATTAATTAAAATGAGTTTTTTTTTTAATATTATGATATTTTGAGGATGTTAGTATTATATTATATATATAGTTTTATATTTTAGAAATTATTAGGAATGTATATAATTATTGGGTCCATTACTATTAAGTTCCATTTAATTATGTGTCTATATTACTATTAGATACAAAAATAAATTATATTATTAATTAATACAAATTGAATTCATAAAATACCATTTTTATCCCTATTTTAATTGTATTAAAAATTTAATTTAAAAGGTATGATGCAAAAAGATAATGGGATTATGGCTATTAATATATAATTAATTAGCCACTGTATTAAAAAAAATACCCCAAGAACGCGTCGCATCGGTAGCTCTGATTCGCCTTTGATCACATTCACATTATTTTTATATTTAGTAATATTTATGTTCAAATATGTTTTTGTATATTTGTGTTCAAATAGTATCTATTCAGAAATTTTTATTTTCAAATTTTATGTATTAATTTTTTTTAAACATATATTTGTGTTCAAAAATTATATTTTTGTGTACAAAAGTTAACTTAATTTGTTAATATTCAAAATTTATGTATTTAAAAATATTTATTTTAATATATTTATGTTCAGAAATTATATATTTTGTGTTCAGAAATTAACTTATACATAATCTATGGATCTATGGGGAAGAAAGATTTCGATGTGTGAAATATTTTTGATATGGAAACAGAGAAAAAATTTTAATGAAGGATATGATCCACTATCATTTTAATTTTTAATGTAAATATATACATATTTTATCTACATGATGTATTTAGGGGTAATTGGGACTATTCATATAATAATTTTGTAATAGTTAATAATAAAATATATACTTTGTATCTACTAGTAATATTATAATATATTTTGTACTAGATAGTAATAAATCCATTTTTGTTTGTCCCAAATTAATATTTTGTTGTACTTGGTTCTCATTCTTTAATACAAATCTAATTTTTCACAAATAACAGAGCATTTTAGGCTAACGCTAATTTTTTATCCTTTCCTTCTTCAACCCTCAAATCATTCTCCATATTATAATCAAGTACGATATGAAGATGAATAATCTTGTTATTATGTAACCACATATCCACCTCATTAAGAGTATAGAAGCATTGAAGTAGTAGAAGAAACCGCGGAGGTGAGCCTACCACTGATCTTTTCTAAGAATCCATTTAAAAAATATCAAAGTGAATTTCTTACTTTTCCTATTACTGATTTTGATGCATGATATGTTTGATGAGTTTTCTATTGAATCCAATAAATACTTACATAAATTTGATGATTTCAAGGATTTAGTAGGAAAATTAAAATTGACTATGAGCCTCACAATTGCAGATATAGGAGAAATAAAATCCTTATAGGTGGCAGAGGATGTAATAATTGAGGTTGAGAAGATGGCATCTTTGACTGATTTTATAGATGTAGGAAAAGTCAAGATAGATGTGGGAGAATGAAAAATTTTCACTGAGCTCTAAGGGTAAGAATGTTATATTTCAATGTAACAAAGGAAGAAGAGATGGTTCCTACTTGAAGCCTCCTAACTTACCTCCAAATATCCACATATTTGAAAATTTTTTCTTTAATTTTAATTTTTTCCATACGTGATCATGTTGAACTTGAAAATTCTAACTTATTTAATACTTATTTTGCTAGAAAAGATGATTCTGAAATTGAATGAAAAATTGATAAGCTGGAGTTTTGGTATGTATTGGGTGAGACCGTCTCACGGATCCCTTACGTAAGACGGATCCTATTTTAACCAATTTGATTATATTTGAAATTAAACTAAAAAAATTAAAAGAAAAACAAGGGTCATGTTTGGTTTAAATAAATTAACATGCTTACATATTTGTGAATTGCGATCCAGTGCATCTGCGCATGTGCGCTGCATATTGGAATTTCAAATGGATTAAAATCAATTATTTAAGCGAGTTATCATTTTAATAAAAATATTATTAATAAAACAATAATAATAATAATATAAATTTATTTATTAAATATTCAACTTTTCTGTTATTACTTTAATTTAATTGGGTATCATTTTATATTAAAAATATTATCACTTTTTATTATTTCTATAAATTGTTCATAAATTAATTTAATTAAACGATTATCACTTTTTCTTTATCATATATTACTTTTTATTAAAAATATTATCACTTTTTATCAGTTCGATAAATTGTTCATGAAATAATTTAATTAGACGAATATCATTTTTCTTTGATAAATAATCGCTTTTTATTAAAAATATTATCATATTTTATCAAATCTATAAATTTTTCCTGAAATTAACTTTCGTAATTATTTATTTTCATTAAAAATGATCACTATTTATTTACTATGTTATCACTTTTCATTTATAGTATAATAAATTATTCATAAAATAGTTTATATCACCGTTATCACTTTTCATCAATTGAGTATTACTTTTCTTTATAAAGGTTATCACTTTTTATCCTTCTCACTACGGGCTCACATAAGTCTTTAACATGAATTATTCATAACATAATTCGAATAAAAAATTATCATTTTATTTGATTAGTATATTTTATATTAAAAAAATATTACTACTTTTTAAAAATGTGATCACATTTTATAAATTTATAATATTTAAATTAAAATAATAAATGTATAATAAATTTTAAATTATTACATTTTTAATAATAAAAAATACTCCCTCCGGCCACTTACAAGGTATCCATTTAACTAGTTTGGGCGTCCACTTCAAAGATATTTATTTCCCATATTTAGTAACAAAGTATATCTCATATGGCCCACCACCCTCTAATACAATTGCCCACTTTACATATAATAATAATAATCCTTAATCCACGCGCAAAAAGTAAATGAGTACTTTTCAAGTGAGGCATTTTCTCAACACACAATTAATCTTCAAGTATGAAGGATGAGATTGTAGCTTAGATAAGCGACCAAGTTATATTATCGAACCCAAATGACAGTTGGTTACCAATTTATTATTATGCAATTAATAGAAACTATTGTTGACAATTTAAGTGGAAAATATTTATTAAACTAATAAACGACTAATAAAATAACAAATAAAATAGAGACAGAAGAGATAAACGAGAGTTGACAAGTGAGAAGATAGGCTCTTCGGGCCATCCAGTTTCACTAATTAATCTCCCTTCCATGTGTCAATGTCCGACTCTACCTTGTGAATTATGGACGCATCACTAACCATGCACATCTACTCTATAGACACAAGCAGATAAGCGAGTAACACATGTAAATTAACTTGGAGCAAGAGATATAAGAACACTCCCATTTCTAGGTAGTATCAGTATCAATTATTTCCCGTGCACTAAGTACTCTAACCCGATATGATCTCCCTTTATAGGTATTATATAATTATCCTCTTCATCCTACTTACTAACCTGAATTCAATTCAATCAATAAGTATTCATATAATATAGTTCTAATGAAACTTCGGAGTCCCCTCACATAGAATCATAACATATATTCTGGCTCAGCAGTGAACGCACTCAATCAATAACCAAGATATGTATTCAGACTCTACATAATAGTTAATGATTCACAAAACAACTCTGAGTATGAATTAATAAAGCCTAGTCTCATATAAAATAAATCCACAAGTAGTGTTGTACGGAGTTTACACATGGAAGCGTATTGAACCCGAATACGTGGGGCCTTTGGGAAATCAATTAACTAGATAAAAACCTTCATAACCCTAGAACTACCAAAGTAGTTCTAGCCCATGATGTTTGAAAGAACGTTCATGGTGTTTGGATAGATCTTACCCATAGTCTTGAAAATTACAAGAAAGATTAAGTTGCGAAGTAAACACTAGATGTGGGCGCTATAACTTCTCGCTCCGTCTTGAATCTTCACTTGATTATCACTTGATTCGCTGCACGAATCTCTCTCTACAGCTCCTGCGGATAGAGTTAGGGTTTGGATGTGGAATCTAACTCCCTTTTTTATGTGATTGGCACCCCTTTTTATACTTGTAACTTCTCCTCATGGATCTTTACTGGGATTTTCCGTAGATAACACGCACATGCATGTACTGGAGGTGAAAATATCAATGTTTTGGTGCTAATGTGTCTCCTTTCGACCACACTGGGCTTGGTCAAATGGGACTTTCTTAGTCGAACCATGGGTATGTACGCTAAAAATCCTCCCATTCGACATGGCTTCTAAGTTCTTGTTGTTACTTGGTCGAACGACCTCTCTAAAAGTTGAAACATCCCCGTTCGATCTTATCTCTATAGTTCGACCAACCTGACTTGGTCAAACGGCATATCTATGGTTGAACTGCACCTCAAAAAACTTGTCTTCCCATTCATAGCACTTTTAACATGTTTTTCTGTACAAATATGCTCAAATAGCCTCAGTAGCATCTGATTCATGTGTTTTCCATTAACATCCCGATTCATCTTGATAATAGACCAAATTATACTCAATTTCCACACAAATTTGAGCTCAAAATACATGAATTATCACTCTCATCAAACCCCCAAATTTACATGTTGCTCGTCCCAAGGCAATGAAATTCAAAACAAAGCAAGAGAGTCTAATCACGAGATCCTTATAACAAGCATAACCTATTCTAACACATGCAATTATATCAATTCAAAACATGCATTCATCCCTCATAACTTTCATCCATGCAAGAATATCAATCAACCACAATATTTCTACGAGTACAAAATCATCTAGCTCACTAGGTAAGTGTTTACTCTCGCTCTCAAGTGTAAAAAATGTACACTTAAAAAAGGTTAGTATATACGCTCAAAATCAATTCATATATTTGCGTAACCATAAGCATGGCAAAGGTCTCAAAAATTAATTCATAATTATTTCAATACTAGGATCACAAAGGACTTGTTCTTTAGGCTGTAATGTTGGCTCTTTGGTAAAGGTAGGAAAATATAGATAAAGTGACTAACTTCACTAGTAGAGAATTACCTAGGAGAGTTGCTTTTCATCAAACAGCATTAATACTTCTTCTCATTCATCATTCTCATGATCTTTTCAATACTTCTTCTCCGGTTTCACTTGGAATCAACATCTTTCCTCTTTTTCAAAGTATAAGGGTACCAATTTTGAGCACTACCCTTTTAAACAATCGGGGTACCGGTTTCAGGTACTACCCTATTACAAGATCTAACCACATTTTTATTTTCATCACTACATAAACTTTCCTTCCCTTTTCTTCTTCATATACAAGCTAGCAATTTATTCACCTTAACTCTCTACTAGTAAATATGGTATTTCAAAGCTTAAGTATAGGTAAACAAAGGCTTTTTATCATAGGCTTTTCAAAGAAAAAGCTTTAAAGGCTCAACAGGGCTTCCAATGATATTAACTACAAGGTAGGATAAAACTTGGCTCAGTTTAAACAGTAACAGCCTAAGATCATCTCCCAATATTTATCAATCATAAACCTCAAACAAGACTCCATGGCAAGTTCTAGAATATGAATATATGAACGATATTCACAAGAATAAACTATCATGCTTCGATAAAGAATGATTAATAAGCTCAAATTCTCACATGGGTAATAGATTACTAAGCACTCTTTAAAGCATGCAATCAACATCAACCTCTACATAAACTACAAGTAATAACGGTACATGCCTATCATCAATAAAATCAACATGCAAAAAAAATAAGTGCACAAGCATAATCAAGAAGCATCATCATCACTAACAAGATCAAACTTCAACAAATGTATCCATCCTTATCATCATCAATCTCAAGTATAAACCACACACACATAAATTTCAAGAAAATACTCAACCACCCACACAATCACTCAACCTGTAAAGTGAAAAAGAGAATAGAGGTGAGAAAAATAGATAAAGATAAAACTTGGTGCCACTACTCCTCTGGAGCATCATCATCACTCACTTCATTGCGCCAATCATTGAAATTCCTCTATAAGGTATCGATCTTCCTATCCAAAGCTTTATAATTCTCATTCACATCTCCCAATCTCCTATCCATAGCATCATATTGGAGGTTGAGCGCTGTGTAATTAGTGTTCGCCAATGCCAGCTGTCGATTTGTCTCTTACTGGTTTGCATTCAGAGTGGCGAAATGCTCGTTCAATAATCTGAACTGCTCCTGATAATAGTGATCCTTGGACTGCCAGAAATTCTGCTGCTGCTGTGGTGGCAACTCATAGTACTGATACTGTTGTGGCTGTGGCTGCTGTAGCGGTGGCTGCTGTGGCAGCTCCATAGGAGGAAAATCCATCTCCGGCTGCTCATAATATGGCTGTTACTCTTCATTCTCGTTCACAAAATCTGCTGGATCTCCCACTAAGATCATATCCGCATCAATGTAAATACCATGGATATGCATCTCAGCTAAAAGCCTTCAATTTTCTTCTCTAATACAAGTGTCAGAGATTGCCTTGTACTTCGGGGTATCCATCAACAAGTTATTATTAATCTGAACGGTAGTAAGATCAACAAGTGACAATGGAAACTTAAAAGAAATCGGATTCTTGCCATGGATGAACATCCACATATCATCACTCCTCTGAATCAAACCCATCCTAACACATGTAGACATAATCAAATCAGGGTCTCCTCGGATGGACCGATGCTTAGTCAAATCAACTCGATAATACTACACTATCGGAGTAATCAATCCACCAATGTTGACCTTCTGGAAGGAGTGAGTAGAGAACTTATATAGCTGCTGGAAAAAGTAAGAAGCCTCATTGAATTGAACTCCATTCATCATGCACCATAGCACGTATAGCTCTCCTCTAGGTATACTACTTCCCTCCACTACAACAATAAAGAGCTATAGGGACACAAAAAGTATCTCAATTGCATATATTTTGAGACACATATTATTTTTGAGACACATAATATAAGTGTTGAATGTAATGGTGTCCCATTAAGTTTTGGGACACATCATGTGAACGATTATAAATGTCTCTAAATGTATTGATATGTGACATTTATATGTGCCTCTAAATAGTTTATACCATACAATTAAGTGCCTCAATATGATTTTATATATGTTAAGATAGTAATCTTTTTAGATATTTAAAAGTGTCTTCAAACATGTATTGAGACATTTAGAAGTGCTTGTTTTGTAATCTTTTTAGATACTTATAAATGTCTCCAAATATCTATTGAGACATTTATAAGTGGTTGCTACAAGACATAAATAAGTGTCTCTAAATAAAAACTAGCTTGTTAATGACAATTTCACCTATATTAGTAGCTTCTTTTTACCTCCTAAAATTTTAATAATTGAGCATACGAATAGAGAAAGCTATAAATATAAAAAAATAAAAATAATTCACACAAACATTAAACAGCAATCAATTAATTACACTAGTAAGAATTAGAGTTACATAATCTGCCAAAGCTTACAATCTTTAATCTTTACACCAATTTTGAAAAAGTAAAAACCTCCCATTTTACCAAATAAAAAAGTACAACCTCACATTTCACCAAATCTTTTCTTAATACTTTTGCTGAACCTTTTCTGCAGCAAGTGCAATGAATGAAGTAACCAATTTTCAACATATCAATAATTAATCACAATCAATAAAAAGTTGCAGTTAAGGAGGCAATGTGAAGGGAAATATACTTTACAAAGTCTGTGGAGATCCTGCAATTTACATGACAATCGATAATCAGGAATTTATGACAACTACAAAATTCATTTCCAATAAAATTTCAACCCATCTTGGTCAACTTACTTTAGGATGAGATGAGAAGTTGTTTTTTACTCCAAACACTTGATTACAATTTGTATCTTTTTTTTAAAAATCAATAATGAGCCATATTCATAAGTGAAGCAATGAAGCAGTATCTCTTATTGTTGAATGATCAATATCAATGCTTACTCCTGAACTTATAAACAGACTAACCTACTTGAGGCTTGTCGTGGACGATGCCCAATATTGGTTGCATGACAGCCATTATTCTGGTATAAAATCCATAGCAAGTTATATTAATGGAAATGAGAGAATACTTTTACATATGATGCACAGGAACATAAACATACTTAACAATTGAAGAGCTCGAATACAATTGTAGACATGTTGCCATTTACATGGTTTGAGTTCTTATCACATAAAGAATATTTTTCTGTTAAGAAAAAGAAGACTATATATATATATATATATCAACTCACTGGCAAAGGATATAACATTGCTAGAAACCAAACAATGTCCACAAAATAATCCCTTGTATACTAGCCAATTAAACCTAAAAAAAACATGTGAAATTTTATTCGGCATGTAGCAACACAACAACAAGCTTAAAACTGAATATCAACAAACTTAAGCACAAAATCCTATTACTTTCTATAACATTTAAATAAATTATTATTTTATTACTTCCATAATTTCTCACATGAGTGCATATAGCAACCCAACTAGATTAGAAAGTAAACTAATAGAAGAAGCATAATTTAGTTTTCAAAGACCAAAAGAAATCACTAGCTTTGCTATAAATAGTACACTAATACCTATTTATTTGCTTGTATTTTTTTAGTATGATAATGTTGTGAAAAATCAACAATGTTGAGTATTCAGAATGACAAATTATATAATCTACAGGCATAATATTAACTTATCAGTTATGTATAAGTGAAGTGCATAGCCTTATACCTACACTTTCTCCAAGATGCAGTGATACTGAATTCAATTGAGCCTTTTCTCATAGAGTCAGTTCACTATCTTCCTAGATTTCACGATTTCTTTTGCGAGTGATTGTACCAAAAGTGACACCGCAAATCATATTTAAAATGTATGTAATCTCATAGCTGCAGATAAGTTCAAATAAAATCTAAAAAACTTATGGATCAATCAGTCATTCTACCTACAGATGGTGCTGGTGTATAAATTTCTCTTTGTTCTTTATACAACCAATAGTTCAGAAGTTATAATAACTTCCATCTATTTCACACCTAAATTATCCATCCCCAAAAGGGGGAAAGGAAAACATAACTGAAATTTTTCACCTCTGAATTGGAATACATCCTAAATCCCTAATCCCTAGTTCACCACTCGAGAAAGATCATCAAATTGAAATAAAATCAGCTCATTATTTAACATTAAAGAAAGGCCATAGTGATTTTAACAACTTCAAACATATAGAAAATATCCACTTCTCTTAACATGCATATGACAAACAAAGAGTTGCAACCAAATAGCAATCCCTCCAAACCCCCAAAACTTCAAAGAAGATGACAGGGCGGAGCGGAGAAAAATGTATGAAGTAGGTTCCTTACAGGAGGTGAGCAGATAGATTTACTGCAGAATGTCATGGCCACAAACTCCATTTTTAGATCAAACCAATCAGATAATCCACCTGAATGAATCATACGCAGAGCATAAGATAAGCCCATAATAAATAATAAAAAAAGGAGGGGTAATGTGGTGATCACTCAGCATAGCAGATCACATATCTTAAAAATGAGGGAGAAAAAGAAATCAAACCTTGATCGAGATTTAAGATGGTTGACAGCTTATGCTAATCGACTGATTATTAGTTGAACTCAAGAATTTTTATATAAACACGTCTGTCATGAAATGCAATGTGAAGAAATAGAGTGAAGCACCACAGAATCAACACAAATAGTACAACGGAGTGCAGAAGAAAATAGAAATCAAATACCAACTAACGAAGTTACCTGTTGGAGGAATAGGAATATCTAAAAAATGTGTTCATATTCTCTACTTGACCTTGATTTGAGCATCCAACTTTTATCCATCATGAATCTGTAAAATGCAATATCTTTTTAGCAAAGGGAAAAGTAAAAAATTATAGAAAAATGAAAGAGTGGGAGATAACATGACAAACATGACGATATATGAAAAATACAAGAAGAGAGTCATTTTATTTATTTATTTATATTTATTAAATAAGAGAACAACAGGGCTGGGGTACTAGTTTGGGGGTGGTTGTGATGATGTATAAAGATGCAGACTGAAGAAGTAGTGTGTTGAGCAGTGGTGTTGGGAATAAGGATGGAGTGGTGGTAAAGCAGACAGGTAGTATGAATACTAACACAAAATTTATACTTACTAAAAATATTAAACTATCCAAAAAAAAGTCAAAAACTAATTTTTCCTTATTTTTATTTCCTGTTTTGTCCAATTAATTTTCAAACTTGTAGAGAATAGTATGCTTTAATTCTCTTTCTTTCATGGATTTTAATTGAAATTCAAGTCTAAATACTCTATGAAAGAAGTGAGAATTGAATCAGAAGTAGATTTCCTAGGAAGTATGGATTGGCTACCTAAGCGCATGACATTTAGAATATGGTCCAAATTTCAAACAGAAAGTCAGCCCACAAACAAATAGAGAAGAACGAACAGAAAGTATGGGTTGCTTCTTTACTACCCTTGTACTCATCTTCAGAGGCAATCCACAAATATTTCTATAGTAGCTATAAAATTATTACACTTACAAATTAAATATAAATATTATTTTACTAATTATTTCATGTAATCCATGTATGTATATAAGAAAAACAAGGATATACTATGAGCTTAACAATTAAACTTTGGGTTTATTCCCCTTTCTCTTCTTTTATACTTCAATTTATCTTGTAGCAGTTCTAAAAGATAGCAAGAAACGACATAAATAGACCCATTAAATCTGTTTTCATCAACTTTAGATGTGGTAGATGTTGAGAGTGAAGTTTGCACAAAGAATCAAGGGTAGATGAACTTAGATACATGAGTATGATATTTTAATATGATGATGATTTTGTTTAACTAGTTCCATCAAACTACACAAGATACATATACATAGACTAGTTAAAGGAATTGAAACTTATTCGATTCAGAGTAGTCTGTTTCTGAATAGAGTAACATTTTTTTAAAGAACATGAGTTGTCGAAAATCTGTTAAGAAGTCTGGAAAAGGCAATAAAAAGGAATAATGATATCATCAATACAAAGGATTTGGCATCAGATTTCAAGTTATCTCAGCACATTCATTCATGACATCAGGAAACCAGATTCAACCAAATTATACTAACTTCTTATGCTACCGGCCACTCAATTCAATTAGAATACATGTGTATACTAAAAATTTTAGCAAGGCTGGGTAGCAATCAGAAGTACACTGATGTTTTATCATATTCCCTTATCTAGTGCCTTAGTTAAGTGATACAAAATCAAGAAATAGACAAATGAGCAGATCAATCTTAGCTAATCACAATAAGTTCATTAATCATGTTGCATTCTATCACCATTATCATACTTGTGATGAAACTAACCTCAACTAACTAAGAAATAAAATTTTTATCAGTTTAATAATCTATACCTACAAATCCATTCCAACTCCAAATACTTAGTTGCTTGAAATTAGAACCAATTGTCTACGATTAAAGATGTATGACTAAAATGTGTGTGTGAGTGTGAGAGAGAGTACCTCGTGCAGTGTAGGAAGATGACTCTATTTTGAATTAGAACTACCAAAAGAAGAAGACGTCCTTGGCTACTCCAGAAGCATACACATGATGCTTAAAACTAGTAGAAAATAAATGAAACAGAATCAAAATTTACTTAATTAGCGACTGCACTTCAAAATCAAAATACTAGCAGAACACAATCAACAATTATAACCAGTAGAACAAAGAAAACGGCACTGGCTCAATGAATGTCTTCATCATGATGATCAACATAATAAGAACGAAGAAGAAGAAGAAGATGCTGTAGATTGAATCTACAATCAATACTGTAGATTGATTCATAGACTAAAATGGGAAGAAGAAGATTTCTCTCACCTCACCTCACCTCGTGAAAATGAAAAAATAAATTAGGTGAAAAGATTAAAGGAAAAAAGTCCTTTAATGATGGAACCAAAAATGCTAGTTGATCCAGCAGTTGAGGAGGCTCTCACATAGAAATCTCAGCCATTGAAAAAGTTTAAAAATAATATTATTAAATTGAATATATCACAAAATAAAGAGTAAAGTATCTCAATAAAATATATTAGAGACTCATAGTATAAATGTCTCAAAATAAATTTAGAAACAAAAACATACTAAATTTAAATATTCTAGCGAAATTAGTAAGTGTCACTAAATAAGTGTCCCTCAAAATTTAAAAATATATTAAGTGTTCCTAAAATATAGAGACACAAATTAATAAATGTCACTAATAAAGTGTCCCTCAAAGTCTAAAAATATATTAAGTGTCCCTAAAATATAATTTGGAGACACAAATTAATAAGTGTCACTATTAAAATATCCCTCAAAGTCTAAGAATATATTAAGTGTCCCTAAAATATAATGTTGGGACACAAATTAATAAGTGTCACTAATAAAGTGTCCTAATATCACATTTTTGTTGAAGTGCTCAGATCGAGCAAACAGCGTGTTGCTCAGGATCCGGTCCATGTTTGCTGTCACGGGATTGCGAATAAAAGTAACCTTAGCGGTATTGGTATTGTTATCACCTTGCCTCCCCGAAATAGATCTCTACAACTAATCAACATTAAAACTTGCATTCTCTGTTGCAGAAACCTTCGGGCATCCAACCATTTCATTAAACTCATTCGTATACATCAACTGCAGTTGGCCACCAATCTGCATCCACAATCCATATGGAAGATAATGATCTCCAAGATCAACTCTCATCGTGCACAACACCTCGGCTATGATGTGGAAATAATTCTCCCTCTTCAGCTCCATTAATCGAGTGATCCCTACTCGATTGAACATCCAACGAATATCATTGATAATGTTCATCTCCACCATCGCTTGATCATCCTGATAACGAGTCCTTGTTATCTTGTCAGAAATAGCTACCCACAATTCTTCCTTCTCCTCCCAATTATTAATCTTTATTCCATAATCAGAAGGTCTTCTCTTATCTCTCTTCAATTTCTTTGCAAATTCACCCTTCTTAAGAGGATTAGTCTCCTTCCTTTTAGAAGGTGTAGCAATTCCTTTACCTATAAAGATTATACTTCAATACATAATAGAGAAGATAAAGAAGTATACCCAACCTAGGGATAATTAAAGCATGAATTCTACTCAAGACTTCAAATTCATATGCAATAATCACTTCATGAATTGATTCCCAAAATTTCAAGTATATACTTCAAACATATAACACATCTATACTCAACACTTTCAATAAGAGGAATCAAAATTCCTAAGTTTCAACTTCCATGTTCAACATGCTTCTCAAATTCCAAAATTCAACAAAAATTCCAGGCATGCCATCTTCCACAACTCAAATACTCATAAACATCACTTTAAATCAATGAGCCCATACATGCATTTCAAAATTAAACTCAAGCCCAAAATATTAGCATCATCAATTTTACAAAATTTCATCAATCCAACGTAAATTGAACTCATGCAAACTAATGTAAAATTTCAACCATAACACCAAGATTCAAACTTCAATTCCAACTAAAAACATATTTAATCAACTCACCCAATCCTCACCAAGCATAATTCACTTCAATTCAAGGGTAGAGAAGTAAGAAAACATACCTTTATCTTCGGACATGGTGTGTGTATGACACTTGCCAAAAATCCCCAAATTTGAGTGGAATAGTCCAAAATTGGACTTGAATCCTCCAAATCTTGGATGTGGAAGTGTGTAAAAAGAAAAAATTAAGTGTAGGATGAGTTTAAAGTGAATTTCTTACAGACGAAACGAGAGCTTCGAGGAAGGGTAACAGAATTTGGTCGAACAGTACGCTGAAAATTGCCTTAAATCGTGACTCCAAACTTTATTTGACTCAAACGTGAAGGTCGAACTAGGGCTCCCAAGTCAAACTGTATGCCTGTTCGCTGAAAATATTTGTCGTTCGACCAACCAGTCTAGGTCGGACCGCAGTGTTTGGTCGAACGAGATGTTTGTAAACTGATAAATCTCCCTCTATTCTCTCCTGTTCAGTTTGACTTCCGTTCGACCGGGAAATGTTGGTTGAATGGGATAGATTTGGTCGAACCGGCCTTTTGTAAGCTGATAAACTACCTGGCATGTCGTTCGATCATAGTTCAACCATATCATTTTGGTCGAACCACGAAAGTATGGTCGAAATACCATATTTACTAGTAGAGAGTTGAGGTGAATAAATTGCTAGCTCGTATATGAAGAAGAAAATGGAAGGAAAGTTTGTGTAGTGAGGAAAATAAAAATGTGGTTAAATCTTGTACAGTGGTAGTGCCTGAAACCGATACCCCAATTGCTTAAAAGGGTAGTGCCCAAAATTGGTACCTTAAACTTTGAAAAAGAGTAAAGATTTTGATTCCAGGTGAAGCCAGAGAAGAAGTATTAAAAGATCATGAGAATGATGAAGGAGAAGAAGTATTAATGCTGTTTGATGAAAAGCAACTCTCCAAGGTAATTCTCTACTAGTAAAGTTAGTCACTTTATCTATATTATCTTACCTTTACCAAAGAGCCAACATTACAACCTAAAGAACAAGTTCTTTGTGATCCTAGTATTGAAATAATTATGAATTGATTTTTGACACCTTTGCCAAGCTTATGGTTACGCGAATATATGAATTGATTTTGAGCGTATATACTAACCCTTTTTAAGTGTACATTTTTTTACACTTGAGAGCGAGAGTAAACACTTACCTAGTGAGCTAGATGATTTTGCACTCGTAGAAGTATTGTGGTTGATTGATATTGTTACATGGATGAAAGTTATGATGGATGAATGCATGATTTGAATTGATATAATTGCATGTGTTAGAATAGGTTGTGCTTATTTTAAGGATCTCGTGATTACACTCTCTTGCTTTGTTTTAATTTTTGTTGCCTCGGGACGAGCAACATGTAAGTTTGGGGGTTTGATGAGAGTGATAATTCACGTATTTTGAGCTCGGATTTGTGTGAAAATTGAGTATGATTTTGTCTATTGATGCGTGTTTTCTTTGCACAAAAAATTAATCCCCAAGTATGAATAATGTTATTATAGCTTAGATAAGTGACCAAGTTAAATATCGAACCCAAAGGATAGCGTATTATCAATTTAATTATTTACTAAATTAATTAAGACAATGCAATAAAGTTGAGTACCGAATTATTTAACTACTAAACAATTAATTAAAATAACAAATAAAATAAAGTATCATTGGAAGAATGTGAAAGTGGATCAAAAAGGAGAATATGTAACTCTAGGATAATCTAATTTTACTCATTAATCTCCCTTTCGTATATCAATGTCCGACTCTACCTTGTGGAATATGGACATATCACAAAACTATGCAAATCTACTCTATAGACACAAGTAAATATGCGTGTAACACGTGTGAATAACCTCGGAGCAAGAGATATAATTTCACCCCCTTTCTAGGTACTATAGTATCAATTATTTCCCCGTGTGTTTGGTACTCTAAGCCGATGTGATCTCCCTTTATAGGTACTATAAAATTATCCTCTTTATCCTACTTATTAACCCGAATTAGATTCAATTAACAAGTATTCATATATGACAGTTCTAATGAAGCTTTAGAGTCCCCTCACTTAGAATCATAACAAGGAATCCTGCTCAGCAGTGAACGCACTCAATCAATAACCAATATATATATTCAGACTCTACATAACAGTTAATGATGTACAAAATAACTCTGATTATAAATTAAAAATGCATAGTTATATATAAACTAAACCATAAGTAGTGTTGTACAGAGTATACACACGAAAGTTCAATTAATTCATAAAAATCTTCAAAATTCTAGATCTACCAAAATGGTTCTAACCCATGATGTTGCGAAGAACAATCATGGGGGTTGCATAGATCTTATCCATATGTCTAGAAAATACAAAATAAATTCGAAAATGAATAAAACCATAGATGCGGGAGTCGTCGCGTCCTTTTCCGTCTTGAATCCTCCTCTTGGTTCTCCTCTTGATTCTACAGACGAATCTTCAAAGTGATGAATGATTGAAGGAAATGATGTGGATGATGATTGGGGGATGATCCCCCCTTGTGGGGTGTAGGATGCTTGTGTTGTTCTTCTCACATGAATAATTATGTAAAATATATTTAGGTGTGAGAAGGGAATTAAATAAGGAAATAAAAGATATGGGTGAATCATGGAGGATTATGTGATAAGGAGATTAATTGCGCTCCAAGAAATAGGTAATTTTTGGAAATTTTTGGAAATTCTCGCTGGCAGCTCGCGACTTTACGATATTGAGCAAAATTCCTCATCCAAATTCTGATTTTAGTGATTCTTATGCTCACGAGATCGGGATGTTTATGAAAAACACACGAATCAGATGCTACTAAGGCTATTTGAGCATATTTGTATAGGAAAATAGGTTAAAAGTGCTTGGAATGGGAAGACACATTTTTTGAGGTGCAGTTCGACCATAGTTGTGCCATTCGACCAAGCTCAGGTTGGTCGAACTACAGAGGTGAAGTCGAACAAGGATGTTTCATCTTACAGAGAGGTTGTTCAACCAAGATCATCCTATTCGACCAAGTTACAACAAGTCGAACTGAGAAGCCAAGATAATTCACACGTGTTACACTCTTATCTACTTGTGTCTATAGAGTAGATGTGCATGGTTTAGTGATGCTTCCATAATTCACAAGGCAGAGTCGGACATTGACACATGGAAGGGAGATTAATTAGTGAAAGTGGATGGCCCGAAGAGCTACCTACCTTCTCACTTATCAACTCTCGTTTATCTCTACTGTCTCTATTTTATTTGCTATTTTATTAGTCATTTATTAGTTTAATAAATATTCTCCACTTAAATTGCTAACAATAGTTTCTCTTAATTAGATAATAATAAATTAGTAACGAACTGTCCTTTGGGTTCGATAATATAACTTGGTCGCTTAACTAAGCTACAATCTCATCCTTCATACTTTGGGATTAATTGTGTGTTGAAAAAATGCCCAACAATCATCATATTATGCCCAAACAATAGCTAGAGAATCACACTTAGACTATATAAAAATTATATATATTACTCCGCTCACACTACAAAATAAATAAAACACCACTGAACACTAGGCAAATTGCAAAAAATCGACACAACAAAACTGGTTAAAGTTTTTATATACCGTAAAAAATCAACTCCCCTAGCAAACGTTACAAAGAAAAGATTATACTCTTAGTGCTACAATGAGGTAAGTACATCACACCCCACACACTTAGTAAAAACTTACGTTTGAAACTTAGTTTGTAAAGAGATGTAATTGTCGATTAGTGAGCACCTTAAATATAAAAATTTCTTACTCACACAAAATAAAGAAAGTAATAAAATAGGAGGGTCACGACGGTACCAACTCAACGTAAGGTGTCTTCAAAGATGACACAAGCATCATCCGGCAACTTATAGTGCTTCAATCAAAGCCCATTCGATGCTATGATGTCTCCATCTTTATCCATGATCTCAAAACTCCCCCTCCACATGCTCTATGGATAATAAACGGTCCCGTCCACTTCGATTTTAATTTTCCTGCAAAAGGCTTCAAACGAGAGTTAAAGTGTAATACCTTATCTCCTTGCTTGAACTCTTTATAAGTGATCTACGAGTCATGCCACTTCTTAATTCTCTCCTTGTAGATCACCGAATTCTTGAAAGCTTGGCTTCTAAACTCATCTAATTGATTGATATGAGCCAACCTTAAATCCTTAGCCTCCTTAATAGACAAGTTCAAGCTCCTTACTGCCTAAAAAGATTTATGTTGAATCTCTACGGTAATTGGCACGGCTTCCCATAGACAATTTGGTAAAGTGATATGTCTAGCACAATCTTGTATGAAGTTCAGAACCCCCATAAGACATCGTCGAAGATTTGTTTCACTTGTCTGTTAGAGACTTCCGCTTGCCCATTCGCTTGAGGATGATAGGGTATAGTAACCCTATGCTTAACACTATACTCCTTGAGAATTCTTTCAATAAGCTTGTTGACAAAGTGGGAACCTCCATCACTTACAAGTTCTCTAGGAACTCTATAGTAGGCAAAAATATGTTTCTTCAAGAAAGACAACACCGTCTTTGCATCATTCATTTGGGTAAGAATCGCTTTCGCCCACTTAGAAACATAATCAACAACAAGAAGGATGTATAGGAATCCATTAGAAGGGGGTAAATGCCCCATAAAATCGATTCCCCATACATCTAAGATTTCAACAATAATGCTTGGCTGAAGTGGCATCTCATCTCTTCTACTTATGTTTCCCATCCTTTGACATCTATCGCATGTCGCTACATAGGATTCACAATCTTTAAACAAAGAAGGCCAATATAAAGTGGATTTTAGTACCTTTGCTACAGTTTTTTGGGCTCTGAACTGTAGGATTATATACTAAAAGCCAAGCTTTTTACATGAATAATGTTTAAATAATTTATTTGAATTGAGAATCATATGATCAAATGATTGTGTCTTATAATTTATTTATATGTCGATGAAATAGTTCATTTACTTTATACTGTAGATAATATGTTGTGCGACAACACACGGAAGATCATATTATCGATTTTCTTATAAAGTATAAACAGATGCTCACAATCGAGATAGATAGGGACTCTCTATCGAGATGATTGTTGTGTGGTTTGGTATTAGCTTGTCTTGGCTATAGAATCACATTAGTGCACTTTGTGTGTATAGAGCAGGACAGCTTGAGATCGTTCGACTTATACTGACTATATAGGAGAATTTGATCTCAATTATTATGGATGTCCGTGCTCTTAATCCCTATACAATAACCTCGACACGTAAGGCGGTATGTATTTCTTTGATTCATCAATGGGTGAGATTTACATGTACTAAATCAACAAACTCGATGAGTTGGGAAATAGTGTTATCTCTATGGTGTGCTGTTGATTGTAGAAGGAATCCATGTCCGTTATAGGTTGATGATGTCCCCTTGAGGAGCTCAGAAGGATTATCATGTAAACCCTACAGGTAGATTTATTCCGGCATGATAATGAGGTTGAGTGGTACTACTCTCGGATGAGATATTAATTAATGGAGTTGTCAGTAACTTAATTAATTAATGGACATTGTATATCTTAAATATGGGAAGACTAACGGGCTCATAATAAGAAGGAACCCATAACATAATTATGGGATTAGAACGGTAGTGCAGTAATAATATTTTAATAGTATATATTATTATTATTGGACTTAAGTACAAGCTTTGGTCTATGCTTGGATACTTAAGCCCAATGGAGGCCCAACTCTAATTTCTCCTCCTGGTCCCTACTGTAGCCCATATGTAAGTCATCTCAGCTGTCCGAAAACCCTAACTGAAAAGTAATTCATGCCTAAAACTGTGAAAGGGGGTTAGAGAATAGCATATTGAGAAGATCTCAAAGATCGTCGCCCACACGACGTCGAGATTGGACTTGGGAATACAGCAGAAGACCAGAGGGTTATTTGCTGCTACTGTCCGCCATCTTTCACAATTTTTATAAAATATTACAGACCTAAGAATTTGACGTGTGATATACTGACAGAAATCCAAGGAAGAGAGGATCGTTTTGGCATATAGATCACTCAATTCTGAGATCGGATGATAGATTTATGCCCAAAACTGTGAGGCTGCTCAGGCTGCCAGTGAGAATTCATCTTCTCCAATATACCATGGTGAAAGGTAATAAGTTTCTTATTTTCATGCTTCTGCTGACTGTTAGAAACGTATGGAATCCTAATGATTCACGTTAACTAAACGATCGAACGCCAACACGAAGTGCCCCCCGTTAGGTTGTGTATGGCAAAAATTAAGAACACTCTCCATCTCCATCTCGGGCACATACCTACGGACAATAGAATCCGTACAAATCTTGTAGATAAACGGATCATATCAAATAAAAGTCTCAACATCCCTCTTAAACTTCGCAAGTTGATACCTATTGAAATCTTTCAGAATTTCACCTAAAATTGACATAATCCGCATACCATTGTTCCATTCCTTGAGCAGCCACTACACAAGCTCTCTCTGCTTCTTCAACAAACACTACCATGATCTTCTCATCCGAAACATCTCCTCTATGTATTCAAAAGAGTCATCACAATATTCCCTCGTCTCTAACTTGATAGGTGATCCACCAAAATATTCTCCGTTCCTTTCTTGTCTCGGATATCCATATCAAACTCTTGTAGAAGAAGGATCCATCTAATAATTCTGGACTTCGCCTCCTTCTTCTCCATCAAGTACCGGATCGTAGAATGATTTGTGTACACTATTGTCTTCATGCTAACCAAATACTGTTGAAACTTATTGAACGCATACACAACAGTTAAAAACTCCTTTTCAGTAATAGTGTAGTTCTTTTTGTGCTGCATCAAACGTCTTTCTCGCATAGTAGATGGCGCAAAACTTCTTTTCCTTCAGCTACCCGAGCACCACTCCAAGTGCTAGATCACTTGCATCACACATAAATACAAACGGCTGAGTCCAATTCGGTGTGATCAAGATAGGAGCAGTAATAAGTGCCTCTTTCGAAACCTAAAAAGCTATTAGACATTCTTTATCAAAAACAAAAGGAACATCGTTTTCAAGCAAGTGAGACAAGGACTTGGAGTATTTTGAGAAGTCTTTGATAAATCTTCTATAGAATCCGGCATGTCCAAGGAAAGAACGCACTCCCTTCTCATTTATAGGTGGTGCCATCTTCTCAATGGCCAACACCTTTGCTCAATCAACTTGCAATCCCTTGACCGAAATATGATGCCCAAGAACAATCTCATCTCTCACCATGAAGTGGCACTTCTCCCAATTCAAGACAAGCTTAGTTTCTTGACTTCTCTTTAAAACAATAGATAAGTTAGACAAACAAATATTAAAGGAGGAACCAAAAATAGAAAAATCATCCATAAACACCTCCATGATCTTCTCTATCAAACCATCAAATATGATCATTATGAAACGCTGAAATATAGCAGGTGTATTACATAACCTAAAAAGCATCTTCCTAAAAGCAAAGGTTCCATAAGGGCAAGTAAAAGTAGTCTTTTCTTGATCCTCAGGAGCAATCATGATTTGATTATAACCTGAGTACCAGTCCAAGAAACAATAAAACTCATACCCTACTAGACGATCTAACATTTTATCTATGAAAAGAAGAGGGAAATGGTCTTTGTATGTATTTTCATTCAGTTTCCTGTAATCCGTACACACACGCCATCCCGTAGGTATCCTAGTGGCTAATGTCTCTCCATCATCGGCTTTCATAATAGTCATGTCCCCCTTCTTAGCTACTACATGCAATGGACTCACATGGGGACTATCACTAATGGGATAAATAATTCCTGCATCTAACCATATTAGGATTATCTTCCTAATCACTTCTTGAATCGCGAGATTAACCCTCTACTGATTCTGAATACACCCCTTAGCTTCATCTAGCAACCTTATTTTATGCATGCAATACGATAGACTAATACCCTTCAAATCATCAAGAGTCCAACCAATAGCAGACTTATACTTCCTAAGCACATCTAACAACTCTTCAAGTTGATCATCAGTAAGAGAAGAAGATACAATTACCGAATAAGTTTAATTGTCGCCTAGATAGGCGTACTTCAGGTGCTCCGGTAGTGGTTTCAACTCCTCCTTATTTTCTTTCTTCGGTGTGCTTTCTCTATCCAATGGGATGTATTGCCTAGTCCACTTAACTTCTTCAAGCTTGGTTCTTTTGGTTTCATACCTATCATCACCCAAAGCAAGTAAATTTTCAAGAAATTCAATACATACATCATTAGAGAGCTCATCTAACTCCGTGGTGAGAAAAGTAAGAGACTCCACCAAGCATGTCTCCAAGGGATCCTTCGATAGGATCAATGATATATCTTCCTTCGCAATCTCCTCCACCACATCAATGCTGTGATATTGCGTCTCCATTGGCATCTTCATTGCTTTATCAAGGTTAAACTTAACCTCTTCTTTATCCATTCTCAATCTAAGCTCCCCCTTTTGGACATCAATCATAACTCCAGCTGTGGAAAGGAATGGCCTCCCTAAGATAAAAGGAACATTATCCTTGTCATCTTCCATCTCTATCACAAGAAAATCCACAGGAAAGACAAGCTTCTCCACTTTCACAAGTACACTTCAATCACACCCTTCAGAAAAGTCATGGACCTATCCGCCAACTGTTGAGCCACTGTTGTGGGAGCGAGCTCCCCCAAACTTAGCTTCTTGAATATAGATAAGGGTATCAAGTTGATGCTTGCACCAAGATCACAAAAAGCTTTTCGTGCAGGCCCTTTTCCAATTTCACATAAATAGTGAAGCTCCCCGGGATCTTTCAACTTAGCTGGCATCTTTCTCTGAATGATCGAGCTACAGTTCTCTGATAGATTCACTGTCTCTACTCCATTCAAGATCCTCTTATTCAATATGATATCTTTAATAAATAGGGCATAGTATGGCATCTCCATAATTGCTTCGGAGAAAGGAATGTTCAAGCTTATCTTATTCATTATATCCTGAAATCTCTTGAACTTACATTCCAATCCCTTCTTCACTATCCTGAAAGGAAACGGAGGAGGTATCTTTGTCTTAGGAATTCCCCATTCATCACGTTCAACCTCCTTCACCTTGTCCTTCTCGGCTCTCAACCTCTTGGCTCTTTCCCACTTCTTCTCTACTATTAGCTCAGTATTTTGCTTTTGTGATGGTACTGTAGTGTTCTAATTAATAGGTGTAGCATTCGATATTGAAATGAGATGCAATTGACATGGTTCGACCATGGTTCGACCAGAATAGTCTGGTCAAACTACATGGGTGTGGTCGAACTAGGCATCGGTAAGCTGGTTCAGTCTGTCTAGTGCTGGTTCGACCATAGTTCGACCTGCATGATCTGGTCGAACGGGATGAGTCTGGTCGAACGGGAGTGGGAGCTCTATAGACTGAACTCGATCTTTCTGTTTGTCATGTGCAGATTCGACCATAGTTCGACTAGAGAGGCCAGGTTGAACTGGAGCGCATAAGTCGAATGGCGAGCCTGAAAATAGAGCATCATTTCTCTATTTTTTTAAGCTGGTTCGACCACAGTTCGACCATCAGGTTTAGTCGAACTGTATAGGTCGGGTCGAGCTGGGCCCCTGATCTCCTTATTTTCATCCACAGGCTTCATCGGACCTTCATACTGCGTCTCAGACCTCAATGTGATGGCATTACAAGACTTAGGGTTAGTAATACTTTGAGATGGGAACTTACCCTTCTCAATTATTTAAGTCAACTGGTTCACATTCCCTATCATCTCCCCTATCAACAAGGTAAGGTCTTTTATCTGCTTGGATAACTCCTCATGATTTGAATCTATTTTTATATCAATACGATCCACCCTTGCATCATTCCTAGCCACATATCCTCCAAACCAGGTTTCCCTTCTTCCATCTTAGCACCAGGATTAACACCAACAGGAGGTTGCATCGCTTCGTTTGGACTGCTCCATGAAAACTCAGGCATCCTTTATTGTTGATAGTTACCCGGGGGATCACGATTGTTGTAGTTCCATTGGTAGTTTCTATTTCCTTGATTGTTCGGATACCTCGTTCCTTGAATACTTTGTCCCGTGACATAGTTTGTCTCTTCTAATTCATCTTGGATCGATCTTTCTTCATCGTCATCCTGCTATATCATCATTGGTACTCTCTGTGACAAATCTGTAATCTGTTTCTGCTGAGTTTCAAGTAGCTTATTGATATTAGCTAAGCTCGAGACGATCTCATCTTTTCTACTCGTCTTTACCATCGTATGTTCAACCTGTGCTAGTTTTTCAAGAACATAGGTACCTCTAACTCTATCAATCGGCCAATCTCTTGAATTCATCGAAATATCCTAAAAGAGCTTTTCGGCCTCAACGGATGTTTTAGCAAGTACTGCTCTATTCGACGAAGCATCGAGCAGAACACGAGAATCACAATCCAACCCATTGTAAAGATACTGATATACTGAGCTTTTGACAATCCATGCTACGGGCACCTTCGAAGCATGTCCTTGAATCTATCCCATGCCTCATGAAATTTCTCATTACCACTGATAGCAAATTGATTGATTTCTTGTTTCATCTTAAACACCTTTGAAGATGGCATGTATCGCTCCAAGAACTTCACTTTCAATTGCTCCCATGTAGTACATTCAGTAGCACTAAGAGTATCGTACCAATCTCTCGCTTTTTCAGTAAGCGAGAATTTAAACAGTAAGATCCTTCTTGCATCTTCATGAGTTCCTGCATCTTTTTGTGTGCTTGCATAACTAAGGAACTTATTGAGATGTTGTTGAGGATCCTCGAAAGTTTCCCCTGAGAAGGAGTTTCTTTCTATCATGCTGATAAGAGCGGGATAAAGATCAAAATTGGCATCGGCTCCATGCGCTCCTAAAAGCCCCACGTTGGCCCCTCCGTTATTCTTGAAGACTCACGGATGGAAACAGTATTCAAATTCACCCTATTTTGGGCCATGTTGACTGCTTCTGCTTCCGATTTGTCTCCGATTGTAGCTTTAATAGCTTCCGAGTTTAGTACGTGAACTTTAACTCCTAAATTAAGAGCTTCAGTTGCTTCCATGTTCTTGTTCTTCTTCTTCTTGCCTTCTTTCTCGATGATGCTCCAATTTCCAGATTAAAAGGCGCTAATGTTTCTGCCTTAGATCTAGTGTACATACACCTAAGAAAAATATAGTGTTAGAATCTAAAGACAAGTATGGAATAGTTTCAAAAAAAATAGCAACAATAAATTTGATAAGGACAACCGTCCCCGGCAACGGCACCAGATACTTGTTGGGTGTTTTCTCAACATACAATTAATCCCCAAGTATGAAGGATGAGATTGTAGCTTAGATAAGCGACCAAGTTATATTATCGAACCCAAAGGACAGTTGGTTACCAATTTATTATTATCTAATTAAGAGAAACTATTGTTGGCAATTTAAGTGGAGAATATTTATTAAACTAATAAACGACTAATAAAATAGCAAATAAAATAGACACAGTAGAGATAAACGAGAATTGACAAGCTGAGAAGATAGGTAGCTCTTCGGGCCATCCAGTTTCACTAATTAATATCCCTTCCATGTGTCAATGTCCGACTCTGCCTTGTGAATTATGGACGCATCACTAAACCATGCACATCTACTCTATAGACACAAGCAGATAAGCGTGTAACACATGTGAATTACCTTGCAGCAAGAGATATAATTACACCATTCTTTTTAGGTACTATTAGTATCAATTATTTCCCATGCACTAAGTATTCTAACCCGACATGATCTCCCTTTATAGGTACTATATAATTATCCTCTTCATCCTACTTACAAACCTGAATTCAATTCAATCAATAAGTATTCATATAAGATAGTTCTAATGAAGCTTCGGAATCCCCTCACTTAGAATCATAACATATAATCCTGCTTAGCAATGAACGCACTCAATCATTAATCAAGATATGTATTCAGACTCTACATAACAGTTAATGACGCACAAAATAAAAACAACTCTGAGTATGAATTAATAGAGCATAGTCTCTTATAAAATAAATCCACAAGTAGTATTGTATGGAGTTTACACACAGAAGTTCAATTAACTAGATAAAAACCTTCATAACCCTAGAACTACCAAAGCGGTTCTAGCCCATGACGCTTCAAAGAACGTTCATGGTGTTTGGATAGATCTTACCCATAATCTTAAAAATTACAAGAAAGATTAAGTTGCGAAGTAAACCCTAGATGTGGGCACTGTCGTTTCTCACTCCGTCTTGAATCTTCACTTGGTTCTCACTTGATTCGCTGCACGAATCTCTCTCTACAGCTCCTGTGGATAGAGTTAGGGTTTGGATGTGGTGTAGGATGGATGTGGAATCTAACTCCATTTTTGATGTGATTGACACCCCTTTTTATACTTGTAACTTCTCCTCATGGACCTTTACTGGGCTTTTCCGTAGAAAACATGCACATGCACGCACTGGAGGTGAAAATATCGATGTTTCGGTACTAATGTGTCTCCGTTCAACCAGATTGGGTTTGGTCGAATGGGACCTTCTTAGTCGAACCACGGGTCTGTATGCTGAAACTCTTCCCGTTCGACTTGGCTTCTCATTTCGGCTTGTTGTAACTTGGTCGAACGGGATGATCTTGGTCGAACAACCTCTCTAAAAGTTGAAACATCCCCATTCGACTTCACCTATGTAGTTCGACCAACCTGAGCTTGGTCAAAGGGCATAACTATGGTCGAACTACACCTCGAAAAATGGGTCTTCCCATTTCGAGCACTTTTAACCTGTTTTCCTGTACAAATATGATCAAATAGCCTCAGTAGTATTAGATTCGTGTGTTTTCCATAAACATCCAGATTCGTCTTGATAATAGACCAAATCATACTCAATTTTCACACAAATTCGAGCTTAAAATACGTGAATTATCACCCTCATCAGTGACCGGAGGGAGTATAAATAAATTAAATAAAGCCTAATTAATTTTCATTCCATAATTAATTTTCTAATTTTCTATTTTGATATCAACCAAACATGGCTCTTTAAATTTACTTAGGTCTAATTATTTTTATTCTAAAACTAATTTTTTAATTTTTTAATTTCATAGCAATCAAATAATGCCTTTTAAAATTTTTTAATTGGATTAATGGTGATCTGTCTCACATGAGAGGATCCATGAGACGGTCTCACCTAAGTTTTTGCCCTAAAGTTTAGACAGCCTTGTGAAAAAGAAAATTCTATGGATAATATATTTATGACTAAGAAAGGTGAGCTGGTAAGTGTGGACAAGAATAAGAAAAGAAAGTACTTTATAGTAAGAATAAAAGAAGACCGCTTTCTGATCTAGTAGTCTAAAAATCGAGCTCTCCGACTTTAAATATGAGCGCTTAATGGGGGTCTATCCATCAGTTTTTTTTTATTACTTTTAGTATTTTATTTTTCGTATTTGTCTTGTGGTAGGAGATCTATGTCTTTGGGTTCATACATACGCCTAAGGTAATAACATCCTTTTTCAAACTTAGTTTCACTCTTCGTTTTGAATCGAGTTTTTTTTGGGAGATGATTTTCTTTCATTATCCAGTTAGCATTTTCCTTATTTTGTTTGTTGTTGTGTGTCTCCAATTTGGTGTGATTAATTATTTTTTTAGTTTTTTATATTTTCAATATTTTTTTTGATTTTTTGATATTTTCAAAAAAAAAAATTCAAGATTTCTCCTACGATTTTACTGATGAATTTTGATCTGTGATGAGAGTGTTTGAGTCTTGATGATTGAAGAAGGTGCTAGAGTAATAAGACGAGTTCTACGTTGAGGTTTTTGTCTAACGAGTTGAACAACTCGCGAGGAGCTAGTAAATATTTTGAAGGAGAAAAATCAAATGCCTTCGTTTTCTTATTTTAATTTTTATGTGTTTTCAGATTGTTGAGTAGTTGAGGTACTAAAGTTTGTGTTTCTGGTTGTGTGGTTTATGTGATTTATTTGTTAGATTTTTGCTAAAAATTCATATGTTCTTGAAATTGATAAATGAAGTGTATTTGAGTTATATTCTATACTCCATGTACTAGTGGGATATTGCTTACCCTGAAAAGTACTATGTTACTTGTTAAATCATGTGAGATTTTGAGTCTTTAGATTAAATATATAACATAAACATACTTTAGCTGTACGGGTCGACCCGCATTATAACCTGTCTCACATAATTACCGTCTTATAAGAGACTTTGAGTTGTTATATATGTTTTTACCGTCTCACAAGGGCTAAAGTATATATATTTTTAAATTGTTATAGTGTGATTCACTACAGACATACTTTAACTACTAATAAACATATTTTAGTTATATAGTAAGCATACTTTAACAACGAGTCAATCCGTATCACAACCCATCCAAGTAATTACCGTCTCACAACTACACTTTAACAACGGGTCGACCCGTCTCACTATCCGTCGCACAAGAGAGTATCCCTTAAAAAACATATACATTATTGAATAAGGGTTAATTGTAAAAAAAATTATGAACTTTACTCATACTAAAAATTAATTATCACATTTGAGAAATTGCAAAAAGTAACAAAATATTTAAGTATTGTTGCAAAACGCACCCAAATATACAAAAAGAACCCCATTTTTAGTCAAAAATTGAGTGTGTTCACAGCAATACTTAAGGTTGTGTTTGGATTGAGGTATTTGAAATCCAAGGGATTTGAAAATGAATGGATTTAGAATTACTTAGATTTCAAATCTATTCATTTAAATGTCCTTGTTTGGATGTACTATGGATTTGGAAAGGGGTTTTCAAATCCTTTGATTTCAAATCCGTTGTTTGGTAATATATTATTAATCTTAAAAAATTTAAACTCTAAAATTTACATTAAGATTTAATAATTAATAAAATTAATATGAAAAAATATTTTTATTCACATTTTTATCACAGCATATACGGAGCACAATCATGATTTTAAAATTATAATATTTTCATATGAAATATATATAAATGTCACCGTCAAAACAACGAATATATAAAAAGTACACAAATTAGGAAGACATGAAAGGTCCATAAAATTTTAAGATGGATTCTAACTTCTAAAACGGAAGAACTAAGAATTAATGATAAAATGAACCCATTTCTTCTTTTTTTCTTCATCCGAGAAGGCTTTTAATAACTTGAATTCTTCTGGATCACCATTCATCAACTTACGAACAGCCTTAAAAACTTGATCACTAGTAAGTCCTGGAATCATAGACACCACTTCATGTATCTCAATACCACTTGGTTTTTCTTCTTGATTCTTTTTGCTAGCTAGATACCCTTGAAATGTATTAGCAATTGAACCAACTACTTCAACCAAAGAATCTTTCTTAGATTTCTTACTCTTCTCAACCAATGCATCTAACGAGCTTGATGGTCGCACTCGTGCGTTCGACCTTGATGGTAGAGCTGAATTAACCTCAAAATCCTCTTCTTCACCTATGGCTTCACTGGCTTCTTTAACGTTTCTGCACCATGACCTGTTGCTCTATCTCTGCCACATAATAGAATAATATCATCCCAATTATCTATCACTTTGTTGTGCATACCTTTTGCTTCCAGATGAGACTGCATAATAAACTCCAACAAAAAAAAATACATGAGAAAATAAATTAAATACATAAAGATCAATTCACTTTAACAAAAGACAGAGTAGTGCTAGTTGAAAAAATAGAGAAAACCTCTCCAACCAATGTCTACCAAGCACACACAATCAATTAATAAACATTAAAATCTACCATAGCATCTGTTAAACAAAGAAAATCAGAACCAAACAAATTAATATGACCAATAAAAATAGTACATGAAGTATTTCATCTTACCTCAACATATGCAGACCAAGAGCTCCATATATCTGATGTCACAACAATCATCTTCCGGTCCTCATCCCATATAAAACCACTTTGTTTAGATTGGATATCTGAGACCACGTTATAGCACTTTTTCCAATTTTTTAATCTATTTTTCACATTGTCTTTTGTTAGTTTCAGATCAATGTCATGTTTAAGTGTGTCACTGCAGCTTGGAGAGCTTGGGGCTTCCAAGTATCACCATCACATTTGTATTCCAAAAGCATTTGATCGGATAGGACATTTGCTAAATGTTTATCCATTTCATTATTCCAAGTTACATATTGTTGCTTGTACTTAGGTGCTGTAAACAAATAAATTAACATTCATAACAACAAACAATATAAAACAATAATCGGGTCGAAATATATAAAGGTTACCTTGAACTTGTGTACTTGAAGTATCGCCATGAGAAAGACTTTTCTTATTAGTATTAGAAAATGTATTTGCTCCCCTTTTCATGTTTCTAGTCAAGCTTGGACGGTCTTCTTTTATTGCAAGTCTAAAGAGTTGCTAAATTTTTTTTTCAAGAAACATGCATAACAAACCAAGATGGATATGTAGTTCAAGTTTTTTAACTCATCGTGATATATTAATAGATTTTTTCTTTTCTCAATTCAACTTTGACGAAGACTAAAAAATTTAGTAACTAAACTTGACAGAAGCAAACTATACCAAGACCACCACTCTTTTAACAGAAATTAATGGGGGTAGATACGTATCAGTTTTCATAATGTCTGGAGGTGTTTATTTTCGACTCAATTTTGAACATGCAATATTTGAATGGAACAAGACCAGACTTGATCATGTACTTCTGATCATCTTTTTTAGCATAATTAATAACCAACAAAACACACTCCACACACACCACCTAGCTACTTTTACAAAGTTGACACTTACTACCAATTTTATGCATGCATGTTTAAAACTGTTCTCATATCTACCTCCTTCAGTTTTATATTTATTCATTTTATTTTCTTTTTAAAAAAATAAAACATAGCTAGTTTAATTAATTTTATAAAATTCCATTTTTACTTTTCTAATAAAAAAATAGTGTTAATGGTTAGCTGGCGCTTTGACCCACTCCAAAAAAGCAAATAATGAAACCAGTAGAATATCAACTAAGCAAGAAATAAAGTGTCTAAGTTTGACACATTAATTTTTCTCTTATGTACAAATCTAAATCTCTTCATTAAAGCATTAGAAAAACAACTCTTACAAAAGCATTCATTCTGAATGACAAAACAGGGGAAAGGAAATAACTATAGGCACGGCCAGTCAAAAATCTATTTGGTAATGACTAGATAGGAGAGCAGGAATATGCATCAAATATAAAGAACATCAATCAGTTAAAAAATAAAAACAACTTACTGTGCCATTCCAATCCGCATGGTAGACCTCTCCATAAGAACCTGAAGAGACGATTAATGTGATCGAAAAATCAACACACATATAAATGACACTGGACATCTAGAAAAACTCAGGTTTATTAGTATTAGAATTCGGCCACACATAATTCTTTGTCCAACAGACTTCTATCATAAATGATAGAATTTCATTAGAAAACGAAAAGGAGTGATTAGAAAGTTTTAGAAAAATAAGCAGTTTATGGCATAGAAGTGATTCATCAGTCATGATTCTTGTGAAAGCTATTAATTTCAACTTGTGCCTCTATATGTGTGTGTTTTTTTAAAATATTTATTCTTTTTTAATCTACCATTGCAGGGACATCATGGGTTATAATATTATCTCTTAATGGCTGTCTTTAATTTTTTTTTAAAATAAAATTATAGTTATAATTGTTTCTTTAATTAAAAAATAACCAAATTCACAATGATAGTAATAACATCATAATAACTCCAAATAGCATCAAGCATCTCCTTAATGCAAATTACTCCATTATAGAACGCATATAATTAAATTAAAATGCAAAGATATTTGTGTGAGAAAGCACATTAATTTAATAACTTGATGTAATGAAAAGAAAACAGAGAATGCTGAGATTATAACATCATAAATCAATGCAGGATAAAATTTACAAAAACTTTACCCCATCTGTAACATGATGAATTCACATATAGAGACCAAGCATATATGCATCTGATGAATTTCAAAGTTAGATGATGGGTTTGGAGCTTTAAATTTTTTTGTAGAAGGAAGAGATAAATATAAAAAAAAAGGTTGAATAGGGAAAGATTATAATGAGGATTGGGATGATGAGTTTTCCAAGTTAGAAAACTTCCATATTCGAATATGCTATCAAGTTATGCGACAGTGGCTTGTGAAAGTGGGAACCTAAGCATTGATGTATTGAGACTGCTAAAGAAGATGGATAAGGCTGGATTGAAACATGGCCGTGCACAATACGAGCGCCTCATATGGGCTTGTACACGAGAAGAACATTGTTCAGTGGCTTAAGATTGTATGCAAGGCACAAGGGTAAGAGAAACAGACTCTGAAATAAACTTATCAGTTTGCAGATATTATAATAACATGATCAGAGGTTAATGCTTAGCAGCTGAAGAGAATAAACACGAAAACCCAAAAACTGAGGTTGTGCAAGTGAGAAACAAAATGTAAACCATACTCTCATATGCTAAACTGACATGGCTTATAACAAATACGTTGTTGAAACTCAAGGAGATATTGCATGAATTCAAAATTCAAAAACCCTTTAACACAAAAATACGACTAAAAAAATACCAAATTCCACATTTCAATTGATTTCCATTTTCAACATCTGATCATCCAGTATTCCATTAAAAATAACAATCAATCTCAAAATTGAAACTATCATATCAATAGGACTAGCATTGGTCTTTACCTTAAGTGTTGTTCTCTGTAATAGTGCTTGGAGTAGTGACAGGGGAAATGAGCTTATTGGCGGCTTAGCGTGCTTGAATTAGGGATCGGGAGATGCAGCTGCTACTTGATTGGAGTGAGAGAGAGTGAAACCAGTGAGACAATGAGAGAGAGCGAGATTTCAGAGACCAGCGATATAATTGTAGAGGGCGAGATTCACATTTGTGTTGGAGAAGAAGACGAGAGGGAGAGAGCGAGATTTGAGAGACCAGCGAAACAATTGGTGAGGGCGAGATTCAGATTTGTGTTGGAGAAGAAGACGGGAGGGATTTGAAATGACTAGGTTTCGGAGCGGATTTGAAATCCTTGAAAAAAAGTCTGAAAATTTTCATTTCTAAATCTAGGATTTAGAATCAACTGATTTGGAAAAATAAAATTTGGAATCGACGGATTTGAGAAAACAAGATTTCAAATCCACTGATTTACATTTCTATCCAAACAGCCATCACGGATTTCAAATGAGGATTTACAAATCCACTGTCAAATCACCCCATCCAAACAGGGCCTAAAGGTTTTTTTTTTCTTTTTCTTTTTTTTTTTCAATTTTTCAAAGATGGTAATTAATTTACCATATGAGTAGTTCGTAATGTTTTTTACCATTAACCCTATAAAAATTAATACATATATGTGATATCAACTCTTAACCTAATCACCATAAAATGATCAAATAAGAGTTAATTTCTGGACATTGAATTAAATTGAGTGATTGAAAAATTCCGCATCAACACAATGAAATTTTATATTACTCGCCACCAAATCACCCCCTTAGAACACGATGAAAACATCATGGAACGAGGGTCCCACCCCCACCCACAACATATTAAGCCTATAAGTACATGATTAGTCTTAGAAGAAAATGCCACATACTAAAATTCCCACCAACTGCTCACTAGCTCCCCAATGTCCCCATAAACAAACCAAATTATTCATTTTAACAAAGAGAAAAAATGTGCATGATAAGAGATTTTGAGGTGAAGGTGGGTCAACCGGAGGTGGTTGCGGCGGCGCTACCAATGTACGAGCATTGGTTGCCGCTTTCCAACCTCGACTTGCTGCTGCCGCCGGTCGACGTCGGCATTTTCTTCTGCTACGATTATAGCCAAACTGAACTCACCTTTGCCCACATAGTCGGTGTTCTGAAAAAAGCTTTGGCCCAAACTTTGGTGATGTATTATGCATTTTCTAGCGAGCTGGTCAAGAACAACGCCGGCGAGCCGGAGCTCCACTGCAACAACAACGGCGTAGATTTTTTCGAGGCGTTCGCCGATGTGGAGCTGAAGGATCTTAATTTGTATAATCCTGATGAGAGTGTTGAAGGCAAGCTTGTTCCTCAAAGAATGCGGGGAGTTCTTGCAGTTCAGGTAACGAGTTCCATCTTTTCCATATTCTCTATTCTTCAAAAAAATTCTGATCCCTACGTCCGCTGTTGAGGTATTAATTTGTCATTTTGATCAATCATTCTTAAAGTATTCGGTTCGAATCTCCTGTTATATTTTGTTGTTACATCTCCTATTACAAATAATTGGATGATTGACACGTAGGATAAACTAATTTATACCCTAAAAATCAACCCTAAGGGGAAAGGTTGAAATTTTCCACTCCGCATACATGTCACTCATCTAACACGTGTAAAAAGAGATATAACACACCAAACTGTAACATGATATCCAAGATCTAAATATCTAAGTTTTTTTAGGAAATAAATGAGTATTAGTTAATATGCGTATAATATTACTTAATCAGCAACAATGGCCCAACTTCTAATATGCGTATAGAAAAATAACCTTTCTTCCCCTCCAACCACGCTAAAGATATTAATTTGGTCATGTTGAACATTAATTTGCTCCAAATAAACGGTTCATTTCCCTTTATAGAAAGAAAACTAACACATACTACATCTAATTTCTAAATGAAGTGGAAATAAACAAACACTACTCTTCTTTGACGCTAGCGAAAGAAATAATAAAGTTATATCACTTGACACATAACATTTAATAATAAATTCATCTCACTTGACACACATAAATTCATCTACCCCTCCCGTCCTTATAGTTACGTTTGCTTTTTACACGTGAATTAATAAATATAGTATTTTAATGTGTATTGAGGTGAGAAAAATAATAATTTAATTGTAAAAAGTAATTAATTTGTGTGGGTCTCCTATTCTAAAAAGATAAATGTAACTATTAGGGTAGGACGCTCAAGATGAAAATATGTAACCATTAGGATAGGACGGAGGGAATATATGTTATTCTATTTTTATATTCCATCCGTCTCAGACTCATCTTTACAATTTGACATATATTAAGAAAACTTGATTTTTTACTTACTTTTTCTAATATTTTTAAATAATAAATAAATTATAAAGTATATTTAGGTGTTGATGTCAAAGTTAAAATTAAATTAGTATTATAATTGGAAAATCAAAAGTAAGAAAGAAAAGATATAAAGTAAGAGAGATAAAAGTATGTTTGAAATATAAAAAAATACATAATATATTTAAATTGAATACGTATTATTAATAAAATTCGTATTAATAAGTTGTAAATAAATATAGAATATTTTAACGTTAATTAGTTGTTAATAAAATATCTTATCTCTTGGTTCATATATAGTCTATTTTAAATTTTGATTTGTTTATATGACTATATAGATTATTTATAAGAATTTACTTCGTACAAAGTAAATTTAAAAATTATTACCAGCTTTTAGGGCAATTTGATGCTTTCACATCTATTTGTTTTATACTTATATTTTTCATTTTTTTCTGTTCATCATTAATCCTCGCAATTCATAACGGAAACAACTAATTTAATTACTTTTCTTACAAAAACTATTTATAAAAGTTTTATAGTACTCTCTCTGTCCGGAGTGAAGAGTTGCATTTGTTTTTAGGCACGAAAATTAAGGAGTATTATTATTTAATCTGTAATGGGTAATTGTATTAGTAAAGATGTGGTCTCATTTTTTAGTTGTATTAGTGGGTGTGTATGGATAAAAAAGGAAATGAGACATTGGGGGCGAACGCCTAAAATGGAAAAATGATACCTTTGAAAGCGGACGAAAAGAGTTCAAGTTTTGACTAAAGTTATTAATGTAAAAATTTCTTGTTGAGAACTAATTTTCAATTAAAAATGTATGGTTATTAATTTTTATTTCAGAGAATATTTATTTTAAAAAAATTGGTATTACTTCCTCCGTCTCGGGTATTTTTACTAATTTGTACGCATACGTAAATTAAGAAGTGTTGTTTTTTTAATATACTCCATTTGTACGGACACGTAATTTGTATGGAGTATAATGTAAGAAAGTATGGATAAATTAGTAATATTGAGAGAAAAGGTAAATAAAGTTGTTGGGAATGATGAATAAAGTGTAAAAAAGTAAATAAAATTGTTGGGATTGATGAATAAAGTGTAAAAAGTATATAAAATGCGTAGTGTGTTTTTATCATTAATAAAATGAATAAAAATAAGTGAGACACCCCAAAATAAAAAAGTGGATAAAAATACGTGACATTGAGGGAATAGTTCTTTCTGATAGGGCCTGGATCCGCACACCCGGCACATTGCACATAAATATTTGCCTTAACGTGTATAGAAATTAAAACTTTTGCACATTTGTTAGGTGCATGTAATACATTCATGCAAATTGTATAATCTATAATATTTTATTCTATATTTTGTGATACTTTATAGTTATAATATTAATATCTTTATAAAATAATACATGACTAATTTGCTTAATTTTCAGCTGTATAGTGTAATACTTTATATCTAATACTTTAAATCTTTCTTATCATAAATAAATTCATGCTAAATTTTTTTGATTCATAAACAAGTTCATATTTTAAATAAAAATAAGAATAAAAATTCTACAACTTCACAATACTTTATTTTCAAAATTACCACCCTTCTCAACTCATATAATACTTTATAATAAATTTTAAAGAATACCAAACTATTTTTATAATAAATTAAAAACATATACTCCCTCGCTATAGGTCCCCGTTTATTTTTTGCATTTGAATTAAGGAGTATTATTATTTTATGTGTAGTTGGTAGTTGTATTAGTAGTGAGTGATGGGCCATATGTGGATCCCTTTTAAAGGAAAATGAAAACCTTTGAATGAGACGTCCAATATAATAAAATGGGGATCTTTCGATGGAATGAAGGGAATATTTTTTTTTTTAATTTCATCTCTACTGCATAATAATAAATTTCATCGTGGAACGGGAAGAACTATAAAATGCTCATTCTTATTTTTTTTATCAGAAAAATAATATTATTAATCAAATATGAAAAAAGTAAGAAAATTACCCATCAGATGTAGTACAACAATAAAAGAAAATATAAACCAATAGAGATATAGAGATTTAAACAATTCCTAAGAAATCACCTGTTCAAAAGATGTTAGAGAATGAAAGTAGGTGAACGTCTCCAATCTTTATAGCATATTAGCAAACTTGCTGAATGTTTTCCAAATAACCAACTCCATATACATGATTTAAGTTCTTCCATCATATCAATTTTTTCCATTTTAACACTATTGAAAATAATTCCATTTCTTGTCTTCCATTTATTATATGGTCTAGCAAGGATGAACCCAAATCGCCAGCTTAATTTATCAATAAGATAACAATTTGTTTAAATACTAAAAATTAAATTTTATTGTTCCAGTGTCGGGTTAACATTTCAAAATGAGGAGCTCATTTTGTGTAGTAAGTAATAGTCTAGCAACTTTTTAATATATATTCCCTCCATCTCATTGAAACGTACGCGCTTCTTTTGTAATATATAAAAAAAGCTCGTATGTTTCAATAAAACGAAGGAAGTATGAGATTGACTCCTTATGTATGACGAATAATAGTTTAACCCTTATAGATAGTTGAGTCAATATGATTTACCAACGTTAGATCGGATGTGGGGACCTCTAGCTAGAGTGGGCGATTTACCTCTTGTCCAAAGAAACGAACCAATGATATGTTGGCCCAGTGGTTGAGGGGTCAACATTGAGGTGCTCCTGATTGAAAGGTCAGGGGTTCAAGCCCCCCGGAGCGCAATGGTGGAACAATTAATATTGAGGGCTACAAGCGGCAGTGTGGGAGGCTGAAACTCAGTGGGAACCTGCGGCTCGGTGGGAACCTGCGGCTGAGCTAGGGGGAGGGTCAGTATGGAGCAATCACCAGCATGGAGCAATCACTTGGGGATCGACTCCTTGTGCGCAGTAGTTAAAGATATTAGGAACATGTGATCCATTGTGTGGTTACCGCGATTTACTTGGAGGCAGTTCTGAGGGGCCGGGACTGTTTCCTCGAGGACTAGTCGGGCGTAAGCCCGGAACCTCGGTATCAAAAAAAAAAAAAAAAAAAAACGAGGGATGGGCGTACCGTACAAATCACGTGATTTTTACTTAGATACAAAAGGTGGGAATTAACACAAACCCAACATGTGACTTGTCGAGTGGGCATGACAATTATTCATAAAGGTGATAGAATGACGACAAGTGAAGATTAATTTTTTTTTTAAAGAGTGAAAGTAATTATGGGGTGTTTGGTTATTTCCGGTTGGCTTAATTATATGGAACTGCTTCATACTATGAATCAGATTAATGTGCTGTTCGCGTTTATATTTTATTTAATATTTTTCAATTAATAATTACTCCCTCCCCAATCTCTCCCTTTGCTTTTTGCGCGTGATTAAAGAGTATTATTATTTAATGTGTAGTGGGTAATTTTATTAGTAGGGTGTGTAAGTCCCATATTTTAATTGTATTAGTGGATGGATGGATCCCATGTGTATAAAAGTCAAAATTGATAGATTAAGAATGGACGACCTAAAATGGTAAAATGAATAGAGTGGACGGAGGAAGTATTTATAGTATTTCATAACTTATTTTACACCTAGCTAGATTCATAAGACCTTATGACTTACCGATTATTTTTTCACTATAATTTAGTATTTAAGTTCACCCTTTATGGTTTACTGCTTATTTTATCTTTAAAATTTATTATTTATATTTAGGGTGTAATGTTCATTTTAAGGGTATAATTGATATGATTTTAATGAAATAATTATAAAATGGAATTAGATACAAATATGAAAGAAATGATTAAATATTGAAATTTTCAAATAACGGAAAATGCATTATTAATTAATTTAATTTTATTGTTAATATTTTACAATATAGTGTAATGATTGAATGGGAAGATGTTAAAATTAAAACTTTAAAAATTATAAAAATGCATTTTATTTTAGTAGTATGATTTTGATATTTAAAGGTGTTGTGGCCTCTAAATTTCCTATATTGTTCACGTTTGTAATATGTTATCGAACATCATCTTTGAAATTCAAACAAAATTTATTTAAAGCTACGTGGGACAGAGTTATGATTGAATGATGAAAATTATTCAAGTATGGTGCACCATGAAAAACATAAACTTTTTGCAGTTCATTGGGCCCATTATAATTAATTAAGGTATAACTAAGCTACAAGATTTTGAAATGATATTTTTGCCTTAGTACTTTGGAGCCATTAATTATAAATTAGGCACAAAAATGATATTTTATTTAACTTTTTGTATTAAAATAATTAATAAAGGTAAAATATTAAATACCACACAAATAAAATACTATTAAATTTTATAAACAACAATAAAATTACAAGAATGAGATTTGTGTGCACCATTTATATGAATTTAATATTCGTACTACTAGTTTTTGATAAAATCCAAATTTTCAATACCTTACATTGTAATAATTTATGTATTGATAATTTTTTCAGGTAATAAATAAAACAATAGTTATGATAGTTACGTTGTGTATATATTAAAAAGGTGATGATTGTGAAATTAAAATGTATTGGAGAAATATTAGAGTGGTGAATCTAAAATCTAATTATGGTGTGGATTAAGTTTATGTAAAAAAAAGAATAAATGTATAACACTGTTGTGAAAGTCTCGAGAGATTTGGGTTAATTATTTCAAATTAAGGTATAGATAAAAAACAAAACAAGTTATGAAATACAAAATAAAATATTATAATAAAATATAAGATTCAAATTTCCAAAAGGGAGGAAGTATTTATTAAATTCAGTTAATGATAAATTCTAATTTGTTATTCCAACTTAAATAAAAAAATGAATACTCCCTCTGTCCCAAGTTAAGGTTTATGTTTTCCATCTTGGTTTGTACCACGTTGAGGTTTACATTTTCTTTTTTGTCAAGATGAACCAAGGACAGAGGGAGTTAAGGACGGCATTTCACAAATGTCTAGTATATATATGTTCAAATCATTATTATATTATACGTGTAGCATAGTAGTTTAAGACCTCATTTTTATTTGGGCTTTTATCAATTCAAGGCCCGAATTATGGGTAAACTATCAATTAGGGGTCTGGATTATTTTTTCTATCAATCCAAGGCCTGAAATATGTAAAACTATCAATCCGGCCTAAGTTCAGGCCCTGAATTGATAGTTTTACATAATTCAGACCCTTAATTGATAGTATACATAATTCAAGCCTCGAATTGATAGATTACTCATTTTTCAGGCCCTGTATTGATAAAATTCCTTTTTATTTCATAGGTTGAGGATTCGATCTCTCCAATTAACGCAGCCTTTTATTTATTTTATCTTTTGACATTGTTTTAGTTAATTTTTATTTTATTTATTTTTATATATTAATTTTATTCATATTATAATTTTCTTATAATTTTTTTCTTTTTACCTTTTATTTATATTATTTATATTTTAACATTGTTTTAATTAAAAAAATTAATTTTTCTTTTGGTATTTTTTGTGTTAATTTTTATTTCATTCGTTATTATATACTCCATTAGTTATAATATATAGGCCAACTAATCTAAATCCAGTTAAAATCTAAATACCCCTCATGAATTAAGATTAAATCATATATATTCAAACCAAAAAAAGTTAATAAAGTTGTTAAGAAGTAGTAACTTCTTTTTTTTAAAAAAATGCAAATAATTTTGCAGGACGAGTGAGGTATTTACTTTACAATTTGGCCCCCCTGAATTTATTTTCTGGCTCCGTCACTTATTTGAACCCACACAAAATAATTAATTATTCCACATAGGGCCCACACACAACACTAATACAATTACTCACTTTTTACATTAAATATTAATTTTTCACACCTCACTACACATTTAAATATTATATCTCTTAATATACGTACAAAAAGCAAATGTAAACATTAACGCGGGACAGAGGGAGCATAGCCTATACTTATTATTTATTCTAAAAGTTTAGTATTAATTTCTAAAATACAATTCTCTTTAAATAAATATATCTTTTCTCACCATCATCATTGCCGCAGCAGCCCCCACTCTCTCTTCTCAGACAACGACGAAGATCAACCTTGTTCAGATTAACCTTTCCACCTCCACCTACTTGATGTGGAAATGGCAGTTTGTTTCCATGGTGACGGCGTTCGAGATGTTGGATCTCCTTGATGGTTCTTCTCCTTCTCCCCCGAAAACCATCACGTCCGCCGCCGGTGAGGAGTCTTCGAATCCAGCCTTTACCGCTTGGAATCTGCAGGATCAGAGGGAAAGAGTTGACATTGTATTGTATATCCACATTCATTGTATGTATTCTTGGCTTTGATTTGATCTTCATAATTTATGGAGATTATGTAATCACTCAATTGTATATAATACTCTTATGAATGCAGCAAGATTGTGATCTTCAAAATTGCTTATAATCTACCCTAATCACTTGTTGTTTGATTTGAAAAATTAAAACCAGAATCTAAAGAAACTTGAAGTAGGAAGACAAGAATTATAGTGGTTCGATCATGTTGATCTACATCCACTTTGTAAAGGAGAGCAATCACTATATGATGATAACATGGTTACAACTTGGACTTGAAAATCCTAATCTTATATGTGTGCTTATGCTTGTGTTGATCTGCACACTTGTATATATATATACATGATCACACCTAACAACCATTTGATCAGTTGTAACTGCCTTCAACCGAACCAGCTTCTTATGCTAATCAACCTTCAAACTAACTGATCTTATAGCTCAACTCCTTAACTGATTCAAACTGACAAGCAGCACATTGGTTCGACCTGATGCCAAGTCGAATCCTGATCGAACCACAGCACAAGAAACTTTTTGTTTTCATTTCATAATTGATTCGACCACGACACTTTTGATTCGACCACAACTTCTGATCGAATCAAGGTCGAATCAGCATTCTGTTATAACTGCTCATCGATTCGACCACGACACTAATGGTTCGACCACACTTTCTGGTCAAACCTTGGTCGAATCATTACCATGTTCTGAAGTATTATTGATTCGACCACGCCACTCATTGTTCGACCCTATCTTCCAGTCGAACCTTGGTCGAATCACTCCAAAACATCCATGCAAGCTTGTATATGCATGGTCTATTCTTAACAAATCTCCACCTTAGACCATGCATCATCACAAGTGATAACATACTCTCCACCTTACTGCAATTACAGGCTGCAGCTGACCTTTCTTCCTCCAATTTTAGGAAATACCAATAAGACTCTTACACAATTCAAATTTTTGAATAGGTAGAGCCTTAGTAAACATATCAGCTGGATTCTCAGCTGTCTTAATCTTCTTGACAGCAACTAGCTTTTCCTCTATCATATCTCTTATGAAATAGAGTCTCACATCAATGTGTTTAGTCCTTTCATGATAACCTTGATGCTTTGAGAGATGTACATCACTTTGGTTATCACAAAATACTTCAATAGTGTCTTGCTGAACACCAAACTCTCTCAGAATTCCAACTAACCAAACACCCTCCTTGATTGCTTCTGTGAGAGCAACAAATTCTGCCTCTGTGGTAGAAAGTGCTACAATGTGTTGATGTGTAGCCTTCCAACTTATTGCTGTGCCAAATAAGTTGAACACATAACCTGTCATGGACTTTCTTGTATCAAGATTAGCTGCATAATCTGCATCAACATAACCAACAACAGCCTCATTCCAAACATCTTGTTTCTGGAACTTCAATCCAACTGACATAGTTCCTCTAACATACCTTAATGCCCACTTTACTGCATCCCAATGAACTAGACCAGGATCACTCATAACCTACTAATCACACTCATCACATAGGCTAAGTCTGGTCTACAGCATACCATAGCATACATCAGACTACCTACTGCACTTGCATATGGTATTTTACTCATTTCAAACCTTTCTTTATCTGTTTGAAGTCCTTGCAGTAATGACAGACTCATCCCTTGCTTAACTGGTACTGATGCACTCTTACAAAGATTCATATTATATCTCTTTAGTACTTTATCCAGGTATGACTCTTGAAACAACCTCAACAGTCCAGCTGACCTGTTCCTTTCTATCTGCATTCCAAGTATCATCCTTGCCTCACCAAGATCTTTCATGTCAAACTCCTTCCTTAAAGTATCCTTAACTGAATTGATTCCTACCATATCTCTGCAAGCTATCAATATATCATCTACATAGAGTAGTAGATAAGTGTAGCTTCCCTTATCACACCTTATGTATACACAGCTATCATACATGTTTCTGACAAAACCATTAGAAGTAATGTACTCATCAAACCTGAGATACCATTGTCTTGGACTTTGCTTAAGACCATATAATGACTTAAGTAATAAACAAGCCTTAGAGTCTGCTCCTTGTAGACTAACACCTTCAGGAATCTTCATGTAAATCTTTTCATCTAAATTTCCATGCAAGAAAGCTGTTGTTACATCCATCTGATGCAATTCCAAATCCAACTGAGTAACTAATGACAGCAATATCCTTATTGAGCAGTGTTTAACTACTGGTGAAAAAATTTCATTATAATCCACACCTTCTTGCTGTGAAAACCCTCTTGCTACAAGCATTGCTTTATACCTTATTCCTCCTTCCTTGCTTGTAACTGGTTTCTTCTTATATATCCACTTACAACCTACAAGTTTCTTGTTAGTAGGCCTGTCAACAATCATCCAAGTATTGTTCCTTTTTAAGGATTGCAACTCTTCTTCCATAGCATCCAACCAATGCACACTCTCCTTACTTGAAACTGCTTCTGAGTATGTCCTAGGTTCATAGACATCAACATCTGATGCTACATATAATGCATATGATACAGTGTCTGCCTCTATGTATCTTATAGGTGTTTTGATCTGCCTTCTTAATCTGTCCCTAACTAATTGATAGCTACTTAGAGTTCTTCTTTCATTTGTACCAGCTGAGTCAGACCTTTCCTCAGCAGTAACTTCCTCATGTACATTATCATTTCTTTGATCTTGACAGTGTTGTACTACTATCTTGTCATCATGCTCCACCTCAAACTTACACTTATCAGTAGTTATAACCTTATCAGATCCCCTCTCCAACAAAGGCATCATTTCTTCATTGAATGTAACATCTCTACTGACTATAAACTTGTTATTCTCATAACACCATAGTCTGTATCCTTTTACCTCTTTAGGATAGCTAACTAGCACACACTTAACTGCTCTAGGATCTAACTTGTCTTGTTTCTGATGTGAATACACCAGACAACCAATAACCTTCAGATGACTGTAATCTGGTACCCTTCCAGACCATACTTCTTCAGGTGGTTTAAACTTGAGTGCTGTGCATGGTGACAAATTTATCAGATAAGCTGCAGTAGATACTAGCTCACCCCAGAAACCTTTTGAGAAACCTCCACTACTCATCATACACCTAACTCTTGCAAGAAGTGTCTGATTCATTCTCTCAGCCACTCCATTTTGCTGTGGAGTACCTGGTATTGTCCTGTGCCTCTTAATACCCTTCTCTTGACAAAACTTATTGAATTCATGTGACACAAATTCAAGACCATTGTCTGTTCTTAAGCACTTGACCTTGTTTCCAGTTTGTAATTCTACTTCTGTCAACCATACTTAAAAAACTGATAGTGCTTCATCCTTGGTTTTCAGAATTTTAATCCATACCTTTCTTGAATAATCATCAATGAATGAAATGAAGTATTTTCCACCTCCTATTGTTGAAGTCTTGGACGGCTCCCAAAGATCTGAATGAACATATTCTAACCTAGCTTTGGTATTATGTTCAGTTGCACCCCTTTCCTAATATACAAGCTTCACATTGATCCAACTTACAGGTTGAGCTGATCTCAAGAATCTTCTGCCTTGCAAGTTCTTGCAAACCTCTTTCACTTATGTGACCAAGCCTTCCATGCCAAACTTTAACACTACTATCATCCTTAGTTGAATTAATCTGTCCAACCATCACAGAACCATCTAAGAAGTACAGATCAGACTTCTTAAAACCTTTACAAATACTGACTTTCCTTTTATGATAGTAAGTGTTTCTCCCTTTAAATGACACTCATAACCTTGAGAAACTAACATTCCAAGGGATATTAGATTTCTTCTCAAACTTGGTACATATCTGACACTTGTTAACAACCTGATTTTCCCATCAAACATTTTAAGTTTGACAGAACCTATACCTTCAATCTTACAGGTGTGATCATCACCTAGCATGACTGATCCTTCATCATGTGATCTTAATTCAGTAAACCAATCCTTTCTAGAAGTCATGTGAAATATGCATCCTGAATCTAAGACCCACTCTTCTGATACTGAATTTGAACACACAGTCATTGCTTCAATGAAATCAGACTCTGTAGCAACTTGATTTGTTGTTACCTGATTTGCATGAGGCCTCTTATTTCCTCCCTTTTCAGCTATCTTCTTTGCTACCATTGCTTTCCATTTCAAACATTGCTTCTTGTAATGTCCAGGCTTATTGCAATGGAAGCAATTCTTGTTTTCTTCTTCATCTGCTGGTGCATTATAGTTCTTCTCTGGCTTCCTTTTATCAACATTGCTCTTATTAGGCTTGTTGTTCTTGCTCCACTGGTTATGTTTTTTCACTGTCAATCCTTCTGCACTAGCTTGTTGTTCTGGATTCTTGTGAATTACCTTTGCCTTAACTGCCAATAACACTTGCTCTAGGGAGATTGATTCAGCATTAGCAAACAACAAAGTATCTCTCAAACCTTCAAAAGATTTTGGAAGTGCTGACATGAGAATGACAGCCTTGTCTTCAGTTGACAGAGCCACATCTATGTTTTCTAAGTCATCAATGATCTTGTTAAACTCATCTAACTGACCAATTATAGACTTATCTTCTGATACCTTGAAGGAGTACAACTTCTGCTTCATGTACAATCGGTTGGCTAAACTTTTAACCATGTACAACTCCTCCAGTTTCTTCCAAACTCCTCTTGCAGTAACTTCTTTTGAAATCTCCCTTAGGGCCTTATCTCCAAGACACAAGTGTTGGATTGTATACTAAAAGTCTAGCTTTTTGTATGAACAATATTATAACAATTAATTTGAAATGAGAATCATATGATCAAATGATTGCATCTTATAATTTATTTATATGTTCGATGCAATAGTCCACTTACTTTATATTGTAGATAATATGTTGTGCGACAACACGCGGAAGATCATATTATCGATTTCCTTATAAAGTATAAACAGATGCTCACAACTGAGATAGACGGGGACTCTCTATCGGGATGGTTGTAGTGTGGTTTGGTATTAGCTTGTCTTGGCTATAGAATCACATTAGTGCACTTGTGTGTATTGAGCAGGACCGCTTGAGATCGTTCGACTTATACTGACTTATAGGAGAACTTGATCTCAGTTATTATGGAAGTTCGTGCTCTTAATCCCTATACAATACCTCGACACGTAGGGCAGTATGTATTTCTTTGATTCATCAATGGGTGAGATTTACATGTAATTAAATCAACAAACTCGATGAGTTGGGAAGTAGTGCTGTCTCTATGGTGTGTTGTTGATTGTAGAAGGAATCCGTGTCCGTCATAGGTTGATGATGTCTCCTTGAGGAGCTCATAAGGATTATCATGTAAACCCTGCAGGTGGAATTTATTCCGGCATGATAATGAGGTTGAGTGGTACTACTCTTGGATGAGATATTAATTAATTGAGTTGTCAGTAACTTGAATTAATTAATGGACATTGTATATCTTAAACATGGGGAGACTAACGGGCTCATAATAAGAAGGAGCCCAAAACGTAATTTTGGGATTGGTACGGTAGTGCAGTAATAATATTTTAGTGGAATATATTATTATTATTGGACTTAAGTATAAGCTTTGGGCTAAGCTTGGATACTTAAGCCCAATGGAGGCCCAACCCAATTTCTCCTCCTGGTCCCTGCTGTAGCCCATGTATATAAGTCACCTCAGTTTGTTCTAAACCTAACTCTGCGCCTAACATACGAGAGAGAGAGTGAACAACAGATTGAGTAGGTCTCGTAGATCGTCGCCCACACGACATCGAGATCGGACTTGGGACATACAGCAGAAGACCGGAAGGTCGTTTGCTGCTGCAGTTCGTCATGTTCCAAAATTCATATAAAATCGTAAAGTTCTTCGATTTTGATGTATTATATACTGATGGAAAGCCGTCGAAGAGAGGATCGTCTGAGCGCAAAGACCACTCAATTCCGACATCAGAAGAGGAACTTATGGCTATTCTCGTGGGACTGCGCAGTCTGCCAGCGAGAATTCAACCTCTACATCAACCCTTGGTGAAAGGTAATGCGTTTCATGTTTACTTGCTTCCGCTGCTTGTTAGAAATACATGGAACCCTAACGGGTCACGTTAACCAAACGATCGAGTTCCAACAATTGGTATCAGAGCTTCGGTTTCGTGGTGAAGCGTGACACGTTAGGCTAGGGTTTATGTGATTAATTTTTCGGAATTAGGATCACATGTTTAGGGTTTTGGTTTTATTGCGCAAACCATGAATATCTCTATGTGATATATACCCTGTATCATATCTATTCGTCCATGGTTGTGTGTGAGAGGATTCGACGAAAATTGTTCGTCAATTTCACATTCAAAGAAGAAAAAGAGGGCAAAAATTGAATCACGTTTTTGAGAGAAAATCCAGCGCAGTGATATTGCAAAGGCAATAACCAGAGTTTCAATGGTCGGATTGAGTTGTAATTTGGTCAGCACGTTCAGATCTTGTGGATGTACATTCTGAACGGTGGAGATCGAATTTGGAGCTTTTTCGTGCTAGGATTACGCTGAAAACAGAAGCAGATTTTTGGGCGATTCTGTTTTGCGCAGTCGAGGGAAAAGAGCCGTTTCTCACAAACTAACTGTGAGATCGAGCTGTAATTTGGTCAGCACGTTCAGACCTTATAGATGTACATTCTGAACGGTGGAGATTGAATTTGGAGCTTTTTCTTGCTGGGATTACGCTGAAAACAGAAGCAGATATTTGGGCGATTCTATTTTGCGCAGTCGGAGGAAAAGAGCCGTGTCTATCAAACTATCCGTTGGATCGGGCTGTAATTTGGTCAGAACGTTCATACCTTGTGTATGTAAATTCTGAACGGTGGAGATCGAATTTGGAGCTTGTTCTTGCTGGGAATACGCTGAAAACAGAAGCAGATCTTTGGGCGATTCTGTTTTGCGCAGTCGAGGGAAAAGAGCCGTTTCTCACAAAATAACCGTTGGATCGACCTGTAATTTGGATAGCATGTTCAGGAGTTACAGTAATAGATTTTGGACGGTGAAGATTGGATTCTGAGAGTTTTGCAGTTTCGAACTACGAACGACAGTTGGTGTAGTTTGGTGTTGCGCGTTGGGCTGAACTTGGTTTCATGCAAGTAGGCCCTTGGACGAGCGACAGTCCGGGCGAGGGGCGCTCGTCAAGGCACTTGGAGCGCTCCCTGACACGATTGGCGGTGGGATATGGCGATGGACGTCTTGGGGCACAAGCAATCCTGCTTGTTGCGTAAGGCATCGATTCCACAGTAGGAGTGTCGGACAAGACATTAAAATTTAGAGGCGTTTTTATTCCTAATATATATAACTGTCATAATTGATTTAATTGTCTATTATTGTTATATATATATGGATGCCTGATCTCTATGATTTATTGTCTTATATAGAAGCATGCTAGATTGCGTATTATATTTGGTATATTATATGCATGTATTGCAAGAGTGTTGGATAAGACATCCAATTTTAGGAAAACTAATTCCTAATATATAACTGCCATAATAGATTGTATATTATTGTTATATATGGATGTCGAATTAATTCCTAATATATGACTGCTATAATTGATTTAATAATCTATTATTGTCATATATGGATGTCGAATTAATTCCTAATATATAACTGCTATAATTAATTGTCTATTATTGTTATATATGGATGTTGAATTAATTCCTAATATATAACTGACATAATTGATTTAATTATCTATTATTGTTGTATATGGTTGCTCGTCGATATCGATGATTTCGATAATCTAGACGATATCGACGATCGATATCGATAGTTTTGGAATGTTGATAATCTTGATGTTTTTTGAATATTTGATAATCTAGTCGATATCGATGATTTTGATAATCTGGACGACATTGACGGTCGATATCGATGGTTTCGAAAATTGAACAATCTGGAAATTTCAAAATTTTTATAGTTTGGAAGTCTTTGCTGATATTCGTGCCTGATGGCGAACAATCGAATTCGCTGATATATAACTGTTAATGATTGATTTAATTATTAATTATTGTTATATATGTATGCATGACTCTCTGGGATTTACTGCCTCATGTGCCGTGATAGGAGCATGCTAGAATTGCGTATTTTATTTTATGAATATTATATGCATGTAAAAACCCTCAGTTTTAAATAACTAAGTGGGAGAGGGGATTGGTAATTAATTCCCGCGGCCTCCATTATTGGTTTGTTAGCAATGTGAATAAACTTGCGCGTCGGCATTAGAGCCTTCCTCCCCATCGGATGAGTTTATTCATGGATATTGCTGGAACAGGCTTCTTTAAAATTATGTTTGTAATGTGATGCACATGAACTTGCGCGTTGGCTTAGACCTTCCTCCCTATCGGATGAGTTCATGTGCGGATCACTGTACAGACTTATAATTGATGACTGTAGGAAGTTATCCGAGCGCGTGTGTACTTCTCCATCTGTAAGGCACATAAGCTTGGGTCGCGGACTTGGGGTCAAATAATGGTGTACACTTAGATGTGAATAATAAGTATCCTCCCCATCGGAGTCACTACTTTTATTTGCATGGCTAAAGAGGAACCGACTATTAATTATTTTGTCATGAGGTTAGGTTGACAAATGAAATTAATGGGTAAAACCTTCTATTGTAAATGTTCGGGTTTGTAAACGTCCACACTATCGTGGCTTGCAGACTCACGGTGCTTGAGATGTCGGTGAATTTTAATTTTATATTATTTTGAGGGAATCAATTAAAAGGATAAAATTCGAAGATTTGATCGGTGTATTTATTTATGATTCTCTGTAATTTCAAATGGTTTTATCTCGCTTATTGTTGACTAAAAGAAATTATATTTACTGGTCCAAAATTAGATGATTAGAAAAGAATCTTGGTTTTGAATTTTACTGCTTAAGAAAATACATGTGTGTTCTCACAATGGACGTCTCATGATGCCTATTAAAGTCTCTAGTGAAGAGATGAGAGGTTCATAGAAATATGATGGTCTCATGTAACTCTTCGGATACTTGAGTAAGTTAAAAGGCAGAAGATCATGATTTAATTTGATGAATGAATTGGGAAAGCATGGAGTATAAATTGAAGGGAAACCTAGATCAATTTAATTCTTTGTGAATTGCCTAGATGTTTTTGAGTAAGTTCCACCTGAATTACAATAGGATGTATATGGTGGAAAACTTCTGGCAAAACATGTGGCAAAGGAAAGTCATTTTCATCATAATGTGAACAAGTTTTATATCTTATTCACTACTCCCTCCGTCCCCCAAAGTATTTCACACTTTCCTTTTCCATCCGTCCCTCAAAGTATTTCACACTTCACTTTTACTAAAAATGGTAATGAATACACTATAATAATACTTACTTTTTACACATATCCCAACAAAATACTCACTTTTTCACCCATTCCAATAACTTTACACACCTTTTTCATTAAATTAACTAAAATATTTCTTCTCTTTCTTACTTTATACTTAAAAAGTCAAATTTTTCTTAAACTCCGCGCACACAAATACGTGAAATACATCGGGGGACGGAGGGAGTAGTTGTTTAAAACATGATTAGTGATGGCATTTACTGACACGAAGTGTGTAGATACTGGAATCACTAAATGTTTATTACTAAGTGAGGATAAGATTGTTATGACATGGGTAAAACTACAAGAGTAGTGGCTATTGCAGTGGGAGTTGTTTATTTATCTTACGATATGAATAAACGTTTGATTTTATGAAATTGTCTTTACGTACATTTTCATAGAAAGAATTTGATTTCGGTTTCTATGCATTAATAGATGGATACTCCATTTCATTTAAATGACATGGTCATTAAAATGAATGATAGAGTTGTAATCTGTTATGGTACGTTGGTGAACAATTTGTACACTCTTAAATCATGTTTATTCCCTGGATGCGACAAATAGTAATTAATAATGAGTCTTCTAATCTAGTAAGAGAAAGGTACCTTCGGAAATGAATTTCCCACCTTAATGGTGTGACGAATAGAAGGAATAGCACTCTTATGGTAGTGATTAGATAGATGATGAATTATTTGGAATTACTAAATTCATTTTATGGATATGCCCTAGGAACAGTAATTCGTAAGAATGTTTATCTGTTTGTGGGATATCATAGAAAAATGAAGGATGATTTATTTAGTCCACAAGATCGAAGAGTGATTGTTAACATAAACACTAGATTTTTGGAAAAGGACTATGTAATAAATCAAATACCCATGTATAAGTTGTTCTAAAGGAAGTGAGAGGAAAACACGAAGTATTAGTACCAAGTGTACAAGAGGATATACCACAAGGTAAACTGCGACGCGTGTCACATCTGATATACAATTGCGTGTAGTGTCTTCTCGTAGTGGGAAGGTTGTTCTAACACCTGATAGATATATGTTTTGGGAGAGTCGTGAGGCTTTGTCCCTAGTAAACATGGAGTTAACCCACGGATACGACGAAGCACTACAAGTTAGAAATGCCTAAATCTTAACAAATTGCAATAAATGTTGAAATAGAATCAATAGATTCTAAATAAGATCTGGATGATTGTAGAACCACGGATGGTGTGAAAACCATTGGAAGTGGTCATACAAAATAAAAGAGGATCATACGGTAAGGTGAAAACCTTATAAGTAAAGCTTGTTGGGAAAAGGAATACTCAGAAAGAAAGGGTTCGATTATGAGAAAACCTGTTCGCCAGTAGCTATGCTTATGTTGATCCGGACTCTTTTATCTGTTGCTACTCATATGAAATATGAGGGATAGCAAATAGATGTCGAGACAGCTTTCCTGATTGGAAGTCTTAAGGGAAACATCTATGTGAAGCAACCAGAGTGATTTATTGCAAAGAGCTAAGAGCATTGTGATAGTGAGCTTAAAAGTGTCCATTAATGGACTAAAACAAGCTTCAAGATCATGAAACATCCGTTTTGATGAGGTAATCCAGTGACATGGATCTAATCAATGATCGGATGGGTCTTGTGTATTGAAAAGAGTGATGGAAACGTGGTGGTATTACTTGTACTATACATAGATATTATCTTGCTCATTGGAGACAATGAAAGAGTATTATCGGGCGTATGGGGTATGGTTAATAAAGCGGTATAAGATGAAGGACTTAAGAGGAGCAAAAATATCCTTTTGATCACGGTAATACGGATCACAAGAAAGGATGTTATGCTTATCTCAAGCTTCATGAAACGATACAATCCTTACTCGTTTTAGCATGTGACTTTATCTAAAGAAATGTGTCTTGAGACACAAAAGGAAGATAAAGGAGATGAAAGCAGTTCCTTATGCTTCGATAAATGAGGAAGCCTAATCTAAGGAATGCTATACATGAGTATGTATATCTGTTTTGCTAAATGCATGAACAGTGGGTATCAACGTAACCTGGAACAAGAATGATGAGCTGTGGTAAGACATATATGAAGTGCCTGAGAAGGACTGGAAATTATATGTAAGCTTACTGGACAGATTCACTGCTTCTTGTGGATTACATAGATTCAGATTTTTTAGTCAGATTGGACGGCAGTAAATCCACCTCAAGGTTATGTGTTTAATTTTAGGAAGTTGAGTCATAATGTGGAGGAGTGTTATATAGAAATGTATTTCAGACTTCGGACTCCATATGGAAAGATGATAAATTGGAGCCTATGAGGCAACCAATGTATCTGTATGACTCTAGAAACTTCATGATGGACTTTGATGTGATTCTAAGTTTGCCCAAGGTTATCACATTTTATATTGATGATATTGGTGCAGTTGCAAACTTGAAGGAATCACAAGTCCATAAGGCAATTAAACACATGGAGCGCAAGTACCACCTGTTACGAGAAATCGTATGATGAGGGGAAGGTTGTTGTTGCCTAGATTGCATCGGATGATGACCTAGTAAATCCATTTACAAGGACATTCAGGCGAGAGCTTTTAATGATCGTGTAGTGGGAGTGGGAATCAGATGTATGGCAGAAGACATGACAGCATAGTCTTTTAGTATAAGTGGGAGATTGTTGGATTGTATACTAAAAGTCTAGCTTTTTGTATGAACAATATTATAACAATTAATTTGAAATGAGAATCATATGATCAAATGATTGCATCTTATAATTTATTTATATGTTCGATGCAATAGTCCACTTACTTTATATTGTAGATAATATGTTGTGCGACAACACGCGGAAGATCATATTATCGGTTTCCTTATAAAGTATAAACAGATGCTCACAACTGAGATAGACGGGGACTCTCTATCGGGATGGTTGTAGTGTGGTTTGGTATTAGCTTGTCTTGGCTATAGAATCACATTAGTGCACTTGTGTGTATTGAGCAGGACCGCTTGAGATCGTTCGACTGATACTGACTTATAGGAGAACTTGATCTCAGTTATTATGGAAGTTCGTGCTCTTAATCCCTATACAATAACCTCGACACGTAGGGCAGTATGTATTTCTTTGATTCATCAATGGGTGAGATTTACATGTAATTAAATCAACAAACTCGATGAGTTGGGAAGTAGTGCTGTCTCTATGGTGTGTTGTTGATTGTAGAAGGAATTCGTGTCCGTCATAGGTTGATGATGTCCCCTTGAGGAGCTCATAAGGATTATCATGTAAACCCTGCAGGTGGAATTTATTCCGGCATGATAATGAGGTTGAGTGGTACTACTCTTGGATGAGATATTAATTAATTGAGTTGTCAGTAACTTAAATTAATTAATGGACATTGTATATCTTAAACATGGGGAGACTAACGGGCTCATAATAAGAAGGAGCCCAAAACGTAATTTTGGGATTGGTACGGTAGTGCAGTAATAATATTTTAGTGGAATATATTATTATTATTGGACTTAAGTATAAGCTTTGGGCTAAGCTTGGATACTTAAGCCCAATGGAGGCCCAACCCAATTTCTCCTCCTGGTCCCTGCTGTAGCCCATGTATATAAGTCACCTCAGTTTGTTCTAAACCTAACTCTACGCCTAACATACGAGAGAGAGATTGAACAGCAGATTGAGTAGGTCTCGTAGATCGTCGCCCACACGACGTCGAGATCGGACTTGGGACATACAGCAGAAGACCGGAAGGTCGTTTGCTGCTGCAGTTCGTCATGTTCCAAAATTCATATAAAATCGTACAATTCTTCGATTTTGATGTATTATATACTGATGGAAATCCGTCGAAGAGAGGATCGTCTGAGCGCAAAGACCACTCAATTCCAACATCAGAAGAGTAACTTATGGCTATTCTCGTGGGACTGCGCAGTCTGCCAGCGAGAATTCAACCTCTACATCAACCCTTGGTGAAAGGTAATGCGTTTCATGTTTACTTGCTTCCGCTGCTTGTTAGAAATACATGGAACCCTAACGGGTCACGTTAACCAAACGATCGAATGCCAACAACAAGATGAGGGCACTTCTGGCCTTGGTTTGTTGATCTTGATCTGCTGCAAGAACCGCAGCATCAACTCCTGCTATCTGACCTTCAGGCAATGGTTTAATGGCATCTGATAAACCTTGTTGAACCAAAATGGCCTCCATCTTCATCCTCCACAGACTGAAGTCTGCCTTCTCTGAAAACTTCTCAATATCAAACTTAGTAGTCACCATCTGATCTTCTTCTCCACTGATCTTCTTCCTTCTTCTTGGCTTCCCACAGACTGCGCTAATTCTTATGAATGCAGCAAGATTGTGATCTTCAAAATTACTTACAATCTACCATAATCACTTGTTGTTTGATTTGAAAAATTAAAACCAGAATCTAAAGAAACTTGAAGTAGGAAGACAAGAATTATAGTGGTTCGATCATGTTGATCTATATCCACTTTCTAAAGGAGAGCAATCACTATATGATGATAACATGGTTACAACTTGGACTTGAAAATCCTAATCTTATATGTGTGCTTATGCTTGTGTTGATCTGCACACTTGTATATATATATATATATATATATATATATATACTATACATGATCACACCTAACAACCATTTGATCAGTCGTAACTGCCTTCAACCGAACCAGATTCTTATGCCAATCAACCTTCAAACTAACTGATCTTATAGCTCAACTCCTTAACTGATTCAAACTGACAAGCAGCACATTGGTTCGACCTGATGCCAAGTCGAATCCTGATCGAACCACAACACAAGAAACTTTCTGTTTTCATTTCATAATTGATTCGACCACGACACTTTTGATTCGACCACAACTTCTGATTGAATCAAGGTCGAATCAGCATTCTGTTATAACTGCTCATCGATTCGACCACGACACTAATGGTTCGACCACACTTTCTGGTCGAACCTTGGTCGAATCATTACCATGTTCTGAAGTATTATTGATTCGACCACGCCACTCATGGTTCGACCCTATCTTCCAGTCGAACCTTGGTCGAATCACTCCAAAACATCCATGCAAGCTTGTATATGCATGGTCTATTCTTAACAAATATGATTCCTCCTCATCATCACAGTTAGTGATGATCGCATAATTCTTGTTTCATATAAAAATAAAACAAAAGATCAACATGAGCTAATGGAAAGATCTCATGGTAGTACTCAATGGAAAATGGTTCAATGAATACTCTGTTTTTGTGGATATATATTAGCTAATTAAACGCCCCCAGGGCATAGCTCAAGTGGTAGAGGGGAGGGTGGAAAGGCCTTCCAGCTGAGCTTGGTTGCTGCAGGGTGGGGGTTCGAATCCTGCCTTTGGCATGGATTTGGCCCCTTGCAAGCACAAGTTTAACAGTGAGCCCTCCCTATAAGCCACTTGAGGCACATCCTGCGATTTACCTCTTCCACCAATCCCCAGGGCAAGGGCGGTGGGGGCCCCTAATGGTGGGGTACACCATATATTAGCTAATTAAACATTTGAATAATTACAGGTTACCCAACTTAGAGGTGGAGGAGTGGTGGTGGGAAGCACATTCCTTCATCAGGTTGCGGACGCTTACTCTGCCAATATGTTTCTCATTTCATTTGCGCAGTTGGCGCGCTCAAAGCCGCTGTCTCAGTCACCGTCTTTCCGCCGCTCGCTCCTCCTACCCCGGCGGCCCGGTGGATATCACGCGTCAGTCGATGACATGTACGTTCCGATGTCAGCTCTACCGCCGCCGGATGATCAGCCCCACAGCGACGATCAATCCGCCGTCAGTCGCATTTATTACATCAAGGCTAGCTGTGTCAACCAGCTCCAGGAACTGGCCAATTTAGGTAATGTATAACTAACACCTACTTTAAAGTTTAAACTTAAACCACTGCATTAATTGAAACGGCTTATAATTTGTGAATTAGAGTTACACCTTGGATATTAATTGTTGGAATCCAAAAATCTGTTGAATTGGTCTGTTTTAATTTGATTTGGAAGAATAAGAATGTAAATACAAGTAAAATCATCTTGTTGTATATTAATTTCATAGGAGTGATATCTTTTAAAATAAAGTGTATTAAAAAGTTAAATTTTATTGTTTTTGGGTGTTAAAATTAGTGTTATGAGATAGAAAAATGAAAGAAATTTTAAATAAGTAGAGGCAGAGTAGTACTACACTACTCCCTGACTCTTATTATTATTATCATCATCGAGCTAAGATCAATTCGACTTGACTCGTTAACTCAACGTTTATTGTTCCATGTGTAACTTTTAAAGTTGTTAAATAAAGTGATGTTTCCTTTTTTTTTAGGTGTAAAGAGTTTTGTGTGACAAACAAATGAAAGAAAATATGAAGGGTTTTGAAACTGGAGTAGCATAATTTAGTAGAGGAAGAAAATACTCGTGATTATATTTTGTTTAACACACAACCAGATAATAATTTTATTAATTAAAGATGCTCTAATTATTTAAAGTGGTTGATCAACAGGTGGGGTTCGAGTAAAGAGAAAAGAAGAACAAAGTTGGAGGCATTCTCTGCATTCCTCTGGCAAATGATTGTTTCCAGTAAAGTTAACTCTAGCAATAATTACTGTAAGCTGGGAATTGTTGTTGATGGTAGAAAAAGATTGATGGAGAATTTAGATGCAAAAGAATCCCAACTGATCTCTTCTTATTTTGGCAATGTTTTATCCATCCCATTTAGGGAGATAAAAATTGAGGAATTGAATGAAAAGCCATTAAATTGGGTGGCAAATGAAGTCCACCAGTTCTTGCAGAGTGCCTTGACAAAGGAGCACTTTCTTGGGCTGATAGATTGGGTGGAGGAGCACCGCCCCGAGGCAGCGCTGGCCAAGATATTCGCGGGCAGAGTCACTGAGGAGGAGCCCGCGGTGGTGGTCTCGTCGGGGCTACATTTTCCGGTGAGAAACATGGATTTTGGATGGGGGTTGCCTGTGTTTGGTTCCTACCATTTTCCATGGGGTGGAAAGTCTGGATATGTGATGCCAATGCCAAGTCCTAAAGGAAATGGGGATTGGGTTGTTTACATGCATCTCCTCAAACCACAGTTGGAGTTGATAGAGGCTAATGCAGCTCATGTCTTCAATCCCCTCAGTTCGGATTATCTTTTTCTTTGACCTGATAAATTAGTTTGGTTTTATAATGAATTAGTTTGTGGATTGGACTTACAATTTATAAACTATGTTTTAATTTATTAATCACCTTAATATATGAGTTAATGAATTACTCTCTCCATCTCACAATTTTATTGTGATTTGTGTTAAATTCACTCAAAATTTTGAATCATGGCTTTATTTGAATAATTAAGTACTCTGTATGATTTTACTTGTTAAATCTATTAACTGCTTGACTATTTGGAAAAATGTGTTTTTGTTGATTTTTGCAAGAAATATGGTGATTTTGATAAAATTTGATTATACAAGAGGAATATATGAAAAAAAAAAAAGGAGAATCGATTCGAAGTTAAAATAAGAAAAAAGGGAGTAAAACAAAAATTGCGTGCAAGTTAGAAATTTTCAGCACCTAATGCAACGGCCTATTTTAGCCCATTCTCCACTTAATTGGTGCAATCAAAGCCCATTCTTATTCATGGATCATCCTACCTCAAGCAACAAGCCCATGTAGTGGAGTAAAAAAATTATATATAGCCGATTATTTTCACCTATTTTTGGTCCCATGAACCCAATTATCCGACATGGAATAAATTATCCAAACTTCCTCATATTCTGCTATTATATATACACACTTTCATGAAAGCCTACATACAATTCACTCAGATTCAATATTTATTTTATATTTTGAGATTTATTTGAAGAGTTGTTAAAGTGAGAACTCCATTAGTAATTTATTTCACGTAATATCTTTTTTTAATTTAAAATTGGGTAAAAAGTCTCAAAACTTTTGGTGATTTCGGATTAGTTCAAACTTTTGAATATTAATAAATAACTAATCGACCTTAAGTCTATATTGCAAATCAAGCTAGCATGCCCTGACCTCTATTAATGAACCCCGTGCTCTTTTGAACAGAGGTAACGGAGTTATAGGAGAAGAACCAGTTATACTTCCAAAAACTGGCTTTGAGTATGCATCTGCTTATCCAATGAGCACATTGAGTGGAAAAATGGTGAGAGTAACATAGGTGCATGTTGGGTGTCTTTGGATTGAGGAATTTGAGAGGGGATTTATAGATCATTTACTCAAAGTCAAAACTACATCTTTTGACCAATCCTAGTTGGCAAAAACGTCCACGTTTCCTTCCTAATCTTATCTCTCACAAATTCATCGTCAAATGTCCTTCACAATTCATCCCAGAAGTAAATTAAACCAAGAAGAATGGAACAAAGATGATATCATTCGTGAAGTATAAAGTTTCAGTTGCTGAATACAAGAAGTTTGATTACGCATATTTTGGAAACAAATTAAAGCAACAGCAAATTGTGATACTGCCAACGAGCATGAATGAAATCTCAGTTGAAGAATTTTTTTGCAGAAGTATGAAGTCCACTCCAGTTGCCCAAAGTATTAAGAATTTCTTCCTCTTGGAAGAAATAAATAACTAGCAAGGTTTAGAGCTTTCCAATCTCTACTGGTAGAATATTAAGAAGGCAGAGAAGCAATGGGAAAGTCACAAAATATCAACTCTTTCCGCAGCCAATACATCCTTCACAGTCCGGTGGGTCCGCGCGCTCGAGGTCCTCCGCCTTCTCTCTTTCCCGCCGACCAAATCTGAATTCACATCCGCCGCCGCCTAACTCCCCACTAATTTCACCATCCTAGCGCACCACGCGTGGCAAACACTGACGCTCAGCCTCGGGACGAAGAAATCTAAAGTGGTGGTGTTCGTCTTCAAGTCGGAAATCATAAAGGCGGCGGTGGAACGGTTGTGGCTGTCGGAGATTCCGCTGGGAAGGTGAATAAGAAACTTGATTAGGGGCTAACGGAAAGGGTTTACGCCGTCAGGAGAAGCGGAAATCAGGGTTTCTCAGTCGGTGACGACGCTAAAGGATTTCATCAACCATACGGCCATGTTAGCTATGCCTAACAAGAGAAGTATTAGGCTATCGCAAATTAATTTCACCCTTTTTTTCAATTTTAAATTAAGAATTTTGAATTATTGTTGACGTTCTGTTACAATACTTTTGTTGTTAGAAGAAGACGAGAGAAGAAAGATGACAGTAATTTGAGAGAGCAGATTAGGAACTGGTATGAGAAACGAAGACGAGAGAAGAACGATGAGTTGCAGTAATTTGAGAAAGCAGATTAGGAATTGGGATGGAAACGTTGACGTTTTTGCCAACTAGGATTGGTCAAAAGATGTAGTGTTTGACACGTCAGCATCGGGCAGGCCTCCAACGGCCCGTTGGCTTAATTTGCAATACGGGCTTAAGATCGAGTACTTATTTGTAAATATTCAAAATTTGGTCTAATCCGCAATGGGTGAAAAGGTTGGGACATTTAATGTAATTAACCCTTCAAAATTTAATGATTTTAAAAAAGGTGGAGACACAAAGGAAATGATAAACCTTGTGGATGTAGCACTTTATTTGATGAAATCTAATCCTACTTAATATCTCTCTTCTTTTTCTCTTCTATTTTTTATGTTTTGGTTGTTTGAATGATATTTGGATTGTTGATTAGTTTGTGAAATTGCCCGATTTGTATTCTTAGCTTTGATTAGTTTCATTTATGGATGCTTAATTGTTTAGTCTATATGTTTAATTTGTGTGGTTAATTATCTATTGCATATGGTAATTAGCAGTGTTTTTATAGAGATTGAACCGGTGGAGGCAACAGTTTGAGGTTCAACCGGTCGGACCGGTTTAATCGGCGATTCAACCGAAAAATTTAATTTTATATTTTTTTAATTATATTTAAAATAACTATTAAAAAATAATATAATAAATTTTTTTAATAAACATGAAAGGTCAAAGCTCAAACCCAAAGCTCACACTTATGTTAGTATTCTATTTTTTAGAGCCCATTCATTTTAATTTTTTATGGCCCATATAAATTAAGTGTATTTAAAAGGAATAGAAGTAGGGAAGTAGGGTTATTCTCCATCCTCCACCAGGGGCGCTGCTCTTTCTGCTTTCTCTACTTTCTCTCTTACTCTCCCTCTGCTTTCTCTACAGTCTCTCTTACTCTCCCTCTACGGTTCTCTCTATCTATCTCTCTTACTCTTTCTCTCTCCCCTAACAAACAACCATCAATATTACTTGAAAAGTTATCACGGTGGTTTAAAAGTTTGTAGAGGTTTCGAGGACTCCATATCTTCCTTGAAGAGAAACCTTTTATTTTTATTTTTCTCTTCTACAATGGAGAATTGGGTGTAATACTTTAAGAGTTTCTCAATAGGAGGTTTCAAATTGAATTTTCTGTGAAATTTTTCAATAACAGAATGTACACCCGTACACAACAGCTGGTCTCAGTTTTAGTTTTTTTTTTTAATACAAAATCGGCGGTTTCAGGTTATTTCGGTTTTTTCGGTTCTTCTCGATTTGAGAAGGTTATTACCGGTCCAAAAGCAAAAGCGGTTTTGGGGGTGTTTTCGGACCGGTGTCCAGGCCGATTACCGGTTGAACCGGCCGGTCCGGTCTGATTTCAACAATACTGGTAATTAGAACGATAGTTCAATTATGTGTCTTATGAGTTAATTAAATTTTTTCATCATTGAGTTATGTGGATTAATGTACTGGAGAGAGTTGGAGACGACTTCTCATGTTTAGAACTACATAAATAGACATTAGAGGAGTTCGATCGAAAGGTCAATCAATTTATATATGAAACCTAATCTTAGTGGATTCATATTACTTGGAAAGAAAATATTGCATATGATTTAGTACCTATCTAGGGAACTAGTAAAGTAATTAGTACCTATTTAGAGGTGTTCACTCTGATCTCGATCTTATGTGCTAGTTTGGGACCTTTGTAAGGGCCTACATCCTTTTGTTCTCGAGAGAGAAAGTTATGGTGAATATCGTGACCGCTCTTATTTTGATAGCTTAAATTGGGAGACAATTAGATATATTGCATGATTGATCCATTTGAAGTGAATCATGATGATTTCATTTGCATAACCTTCCTTATTTTCGAAAATCTCAAAAATATTGTAATTAGTTTATTTTCATGCTTTTGCTTACTCCTTATTGGTCATCCCTAATTAATACAAGATTAAAACTTGAAGGCCACGAATCCTAAATTCTCATGATACGAATATGTAACTTGGTTGCTCTTGCCTACAATCGATAAAAGCACACTTGCTCTTTTATGCATTAAAAAATATGCATTGAGTTTTTTTATCTTTACGAGTTCCCTAATTAGTACCTATTGGGAGGTGTTCGCTTTGGTTTCGATCTTAAAAACTTTTGAGAGTCTTTTTGATGGCCTACAATCTAAGTAACTCGAGAGAGAGTTTAGATACTTTTGTGATTGTTCCTATGCCATGTTCATTATAAATTTTAGATTAGAATTAGTTGCATAATTTCTTTATTTTCCATACCATGATTGTTGCTAATCGATCTCATCCTTGCATCATTTGGAATCCATTCTTTCTTGCATCCATCATATCTTTTATTTCTTGCATTACTTTAATTGTTTTTCTTTGCATGCTTATGTATCTCATTCTTTTGTCGTCCTTATAAAATCACAATAAATTTGAGATCGCTTAAACTCTTAATTGTTTAATTTCCCTATAGTTCGATAATTCAATTTGATTGCTCGTGAACTATATCGATACAGTACACTTTCTCTTTAATGCTAAAAGAAAATACACATCACATTGCGTTAACTATTCCACGTTATTTAAGTAAAAAAAATTTTAAATAACTTTATTAATTTTAAGGTATTATTATAGTATTTTTTAATAATAAATTAAAGTGGAAATTATGTTATGTGTGTTAGACTATAATTACAATTATAAAATTAAAGTGTCTTTTGTGATTGTTAGATACATTTATTATTTTCTTTTTCAAACTAAAATTGTAAAATAGTTATCTTATTAGCATATGGAATGATTAACATCTGACTTGAAGGTCATCATTCCAATCTTTTTTTTCATTATCACCAGACTCCACTAAATTCATCCCATTGTAATGACCATCAACCGTTTCATTTTTCCTTTTTAGTTTACCTTTTGCCTTCTTTGGATGGCTTAAACTTGACGCGACAAATATCTTTCTCGTCAAAGTCAGGTGTAGGTTCTTTGACACTGTGGCTTCCAACCTTTGAATTGGGCGGCGAGTTCTTGATTTATAGATTGATCATACCTTTACTTTTACAAAACTAAGGGGTTAGGGAATAGTGAGAAGGGTAATGAAAATAGATGTATATTGATTCTCATTGTTAATGCTTGGTTGATACAGTGGGAATCAAAATTCCGCAATTATTTTCATTGATTCAATAACTACTCCCTACCCTTCGTTTTCATTGTTATTGACTCCTTAGTGATACCCATTGTCATTTTAATTGAGGATTTCGTACAAAAACTTGATAGGCTTTTTCTGCGCACTATAATTAAATCCTCAAGTGTAAGGATATCAATTGTAGCAGCAAGCACCCAAGTTAAATTATCGATCCCACTGAGACAGCTAATTATTTATTTTACTATTAATACTAATTAATCAGAATTGAGTAACCAATATTCAGAGTATTGTAGTGAATTAATTATCTAAATTACTGAAAATATAAATAACTAAATTAATTAAAAGGCAATAAAAATAAAAGCAAGTTTCTAATCAAGAGATGACGAACAGTTCTAAGGTATCAGGTAGAGACCAATTAATTTAGGTTATTAAACTTACGATTGTTCATTCATGCAGTTTCACTGAAAATACACCACATATCCCTGTTATCCCACCGAATATGATTCGATTCAAAGCTAACAGTCTAATCTGGTTTAAATCCTAAGGTGCGCAAATATTACCAAGCCTTATTCCTAGATACTAATCAAAGCAAGCAACAATACCTCCGGATGGTAAGCCCGACTAACAAGATATTTTCTGGAATTACTACAAGGTTCTATTCACTTCCTACTTGATTGTCTAATTGCATTGTTCCACTAAACTAATCAAGCATTTGACATACCAGTTCATGAAATTAAAGTGCTTATAGCGGAGCTACTTTAATCCCTAACAGATAGACAATACCAATCATGAATGCACACAAGCTAACACAATAATCCAAGCATTATAGCGGATGTCATGAATATATTATGAAGACGTTACGAAGCAGAAAAGTATGTCTTAATAAAATAAGTAAAATCAAAAGCTCAACTGCATAAAATCTCAATCCTTGGTCTAAATCCCCAAATCAATTAAATCAATCCATCAAACCCTAGAACTGTATATAAAATTAGCCCATGAGGTCACAAGCAACACTCATGGCTAAGCAATTCATACCAAAAATCAAAGTAAAAGGAAGGAAAAGGAAGGAATTATGAAACCCTAGTGTAGGAGCAATCTCACGTTCCTTCTCCGTCTCTTCAATTGCTTGATTTTCCCTCAATTAGCATTTGAAACCCTTGTGGAATTGGATGGAGGATGAAATCAGATTGTAATCTGATATGGGTGTGATAGGAGGTGTGAATTGATGATGGATTATGGATGGGTTCTCTCCAATTTGTGTATTGATCTCCAATTTCGTACCAAACGGCCCTAAGTATTTTAAAAGGGTGGAATGGATTAGGGACGTTATTTGCGAAAGAAGGTGAATTGGGAAGAAGATGAAACAAGAAATGATTTTTAGAACGAAAGCTGCCCCTTGTTCTGCTCGCTGCTTCCTTTTTCATCCCTAGCCAATTAGTGAAAATTGGGCCTTACATTACAAAGAAAATTAATGGGCCCATTTCTACTTTGCATATTTCCATCTCCTCTTCATTTCTATATCCAAATAAGTGGGCCCATGCTAATTTAGTTGATGGCATGAGTTAGAATGACCGTTTATTTTATTGGGCTCATTACATCTCAATTAAATGGACCTGCTATTTGATGTAATAAGATAAATGGGCTCAACTATAATGTGAAGAATGGGCCGTTATTCGATTTGAAAATTTCAACATTTCACATCTTTTTTGTGTAAGCCCGTTTTACCTCCAAATCGAGTCCGGTTTCTTTCTATATCTTCCACTTTACCTTTAGAACTCAATTCTAACCGGAAAATCTTTAAAAAAAACCACCGAAATACCATTTCTCCTATACTTAAGTGAATAGAATTTTTAACCTATCTTCCACTTTACCTCTAGAACTCAATTTTTACCTAAAAATCTTACAAAAAAAACCACCGAAATACCATATTCCCTATACTTAAGTGAATAGAATTTATTGGTATCACTCTGTTTCTTGAAAATACTGGTGCTAACTAAACTTGCATTTTACAATAGTGTCTATTTTTTGAATTGTTTTTCATGGTTGGAACTAGTTTTGTTTTAAGATTTAGAATTGCAACTTATTTTGTATGCAGCAAGATTTTATTATTGAGTTTTTTTGGCAAGTTAGATAATTTTTTTAAAGAATTTATAATACTCCCATTATAACTTTTAACTCCTGAAAATGCCAAATTATGTATAAAAATTAATATATGGAAATATATTCTAATTTTTTAAGGAGACTAATATTGAAGACAAAGTCTTTTGTGAGACGGATGTGAGACGCGTCGACCCATCACTAAAGTAGGCTTATTGTTTAGATAAAGTATGTTTAATGGTTGTTAAAATATGTTTTTTTCTAAAATATGCTTGATTATGCATTAAAGTATGATTTTAGCGTGTTATATTATAATTTATTATTAACATATTTTAACAACAAATAAGCATACTTTATCTATACAATAAACATACTTTAATGATGGGTCGAACCATCTCACACACGTTTCACAAATAACCCGTCTCACAAGAGAGTGTCTCAATCTTGAATTTTTTATTTTTTTAATGTTAATGTAAAACACAATACAATTAAAAACTATCTATTAACTTATACTTCCTCCGTCCATTATCAATCTATCTGTTTGTTTTGTGCACATGGATTAAAGAGTATTACTCCCTTCGTCCGCTTCTAAGGTGTCCATTTTACTATTTTTGGCGTCCGGTTCAAAGGTATCTATTTCCCCATTTAGTAAAAATATACACAATATAGCCCACCACTTCCTTCTAATACAACTACCCACTTTACATATAATAATTATACTTCTTAATCCATGTGCAAAAAGCAAACGGACACCTTAGAACTGGACGGGGGGAGTATTATTTTATGTATGGTAGGTAGCTGTATTAGTGGAGGGTGTGGGTCTCAAATTTTATTTGTATTAGTAGAGTGTGTGGATCTCATAGTCTAAAAAGAGAAATAGATGGATTAAGGGTGGACAATCCAAAATAAGTAAGATGGATAGATTAATGATGGATGGAGAGAATATTTAACTACAACAAATACATATTTAAGTGTTGGATTTTTTTTGGTAATTATGCAAATACTGTAAATAATTAGATGTTTATGATATTTTTTTATTAAAAAATTAATATTTATATACATACAAAATTTTATATATATATATATATATATATATACTCCCTCCGTCCCACCCAAAGAGTTGCTTTACTCCCTCCGTCCCACCTAAAGGATTGTTTTTGCTTTTTGCACGTGGATTTAAGAAATATTATTATTTAATGTGTAGTGGTATTTGTATTAGTGGGAGTGTGAGTACCATATTTTAATTGTATTAATGGGTTTGTTTGGGTCCTATATGAATAAAAAAAGAAAGTAGACTCTTTGGGTGGGAAGTCCAAAATAAGAAAAAATGGAATATTTGGGTGAGACAGAGGAATTATATATCTATACTTGAAAGGTATCAATTTTATGATTTTAAGCGAACTTCAAAGATATCTATTTTCCTTTTTTAATAAAAGGAACCCATATATGGGCAATCAAATTTCTGTAATACAATTATACACTACACATTTAATAATAATATCAAAGATATCTATTTTCCTTTTTTAATAAAAGGAACCCATATATGGGCAATCAAATTTCTGTAATACAATTATACACTACACATTTAATAATAATATTTTTTATTCACGTGAAAAAACAAATAAAATACTCAAAAGTTGTAGGGGGAGTAATTGGTTTTACATTTTTTTGTTACACTCATATGAAGCTAAAAATGAAAAAAAAAATTCCTACAGTACTTTGGTTTTGTTTATTTATTTATTTATTATTTATTTTTCATTTCATACTAATTTAAATTCATTATTTATTCTTCTAAGATTTGTTTGTACCGATTCCGTACGTAGATATGAAATTTCAAAGTTTAATTAATTTTATTGATTTGATTTTTAAGATATATATCCATCATTAAATTAAAATAATATTATATCTTAATTATTGTACTTAAGTTTTCACCTTTTAAAAAAATTAAAAATGTCAAAATGACAACCTTTCACATACACTTTATTAACAAAAAATTCATTCATATCTAACACATCAACATACTTTATTATTTATTTATGAGTTAATTATAAGAAAACTACAAACTTTACATTCATTGCAAATTAATTTTTATTTTTAAGAATTTGTAAAAAAGACCTACTTTTAATTATTATTACAAAAGATGGACACAAATTTATAATTAAAATTTAATATAAATTACTTTAATAATTATTTTACAGTTTAATCATTTACATATACATTATTTTAATCCTAAAATATTTTTAATTGTAATGCGAATATTGTATGTTATTATGATGTATATATCTTTTTATGCCATCATAATATAAAAAAAAAATTTAAAAGAATTTTTTAAATGTTAACTTTTTTTCTTGTTAGGATATGTTAAATAATATACTCACTCAATCCATCACTAACGTATCCATTTTGCCATTTTGGATTGTCCACTTTTAAAGTATCCATTTTTTTTTAGCAAAAAAGTGCACACATAGCCCACTACTCCCAACCACTCCCTACTAATACAACTACCCACTTTATATAAAATAATAATACTATTTAATCGACGTGCAAAAAGCAAACGAATACATTTGCGGTGGACGGAGGGAGTATAATATAGATAATTTATGTGTTATGGGGCACCATGCCTAAATACCCTTTACTACATCCGTCCCACGTATTTTTACTCACTTTCCATTTTGGGCTGTGCCACGTATTTTTACCCATTCCATAAATTATATATACATAACATTTTATTACATACTTTTTACAATTCCAATAAATTTAATTACTTTTTTACACTTTATTCATCATTCTCAATAACTTTATTTACCTTTTCTTTATAAATTAATAATTTATCCATACTTTTTCTTACATTATATATTAAAAATATAACACATCTTAATCTCCGTGCCCGTACAAATGGTAAAAATACCCGGAATGGAGGGAGTAATATTAATTTGTACGTATACACTTTAGTATATGGATGTGTATCCTTTATTTATTGAAGAAAACATATTTAATTAAAGTATATATCTTTTGGAATAAAATGTTGTAACCTTATTAATTAAAGTGTATACCATTTAGAACAAAATGTTGTAACCTTACTCACTACTTTGTGCACCTGGTGACTGAACTTAGTTTTAATTTTGGTTAAATTAATTTAGAGCAAGTGTACTCTATTGTGTGTAGTACGTAAGCGACCAAGTGCAAAATTTATTTAATATCGAACCCAAGGGCGAAAGTGGGTAGCCATGTTTGAGAAGTGTTTCACTCTAGAGAAGCACTAATTGATTAAGGATGGGGTTGATTAACTAAAACTAACAACTAGGAAAGCAATTAAAGATAGAACATGTACAAATGAGATGGATGATGAGTGAAGGTGAACAATCTAAGAAGTATGTAAGGCAAGCAACATTCATGGATAAGGTATATATAGACTCATACATACACATGCATTGATGTTTTTCATGTTATGATATTAAGGGCAATCACGTTTGTACTCCTAACCCCTATGGCCAAGGTGATTAGATTCTCAACTCTTTTACAAGTTTAAATCTCCTAGGATTGTCTCTTACTCTCAATTCCCTTAAGGTACTATGATCATAAGTTTGGTTCCCCTCACTAGTTCATCACTAATGTCCTATCATGAGGTTCTAAGCACTTGAAGGGTATGACTTACCTCTCCTCATACTAACTAAGTTAATCTAATACAATCAATGATTCAATTAAACCAGTATACATAATATTGGAATGACCATCATAATACTATGAATAGAGAATTTAACCACACAAATCATACATAAAATGAGAATAAACATTCATGATAGAAAATATTCATAATAATCAATTCATCAAACATGTGGTGTGCAAAATCTACATAATCCCTAACCAATCATATTGCTAGTCTCACATGAGGACTAACCACTACATATTATAATAAAATCAATACAATCCATGGCTTGCTCCAATTGAGCCAAATAATGTAGAAAATAACAAAATTAAGGTAAGTTGGCTCCCCTTTGATGGTGATCTTCCTCCTCCTTGATCATGCTATAGTCTTCAACCAATGATGAATTCTCCTTCTTAGATTGGTGGATTGATGGATTTATGGATGGATTTGAGGATATCAAGTGGTTTGAATGGATGAAGTGAAAGATGGAAGAGATGGAGATGAACGTGTGTGATTTAGGTGTTTAGTGTGTATGAAAACTGATCCAAAATGATTCCTCCCCGGATTTTATGTTCAAAACATGTATTTATACCCCCTGGAAGCTTCTACACGCTTCCTGAAATTTTCAGATTTTTAAGCACAGCTCGACTCGAGTTGCAAGTCGAGTTTGGTCTTGCAACTCGAGTTGGCTCTCGGGACGATTTTCTCTGCCCCGCTTGGCTTGCAACTCGACCTGGACCATACCCAACTCGACTCGACTTGATAACTCGAGCTCTTGCCTGTCAAGTTGTGTTGGATGAATCACTCGAGTTGGTGCAGTGCCTGCAGCGCAGTTTCACCGTTTCGCGCATAACTTCTACATCTGATCTCCGATTTAAATGATTCTTGCGTTCACGCGACCCTCTCTTCTGTGGCTTTCCAACCATATTTCACATGCCTAGTTTTGAACTCCACATAAATACAGAAAAATTACACAAGTTAGCCGTGTATTTTTTAGCATTTTATTTTGGCTCGTTTTTTCTCATTTCAACTTCGAACTGAGCTCTGTTTTTTTTCACATCTTCCTTATCGTGTATAGAATCCATATCTTTCTGAAAATCACAAAAATTACAGCAAAATACTAATTTTCTAAATATTTACAAATATTGCGCATTTTAAAGCACTTAATCATGAAAATCACACATTTATCATTTCAAAGTATAAATCTCCATATCTTTATATAACACCACCAAATGATATATAAAATGACTAAAAACACAATACAATATATAATAAAGACACTAAAATTTAGGTGAAAACGACACCGATCAACCCTCCAAACTTAAAGTGTTGCTCGTCCTCGAGCAACGAAAATGAAAAAACGAAAGGAGAAATTTTTACCTTGAGAAAGACTTAAAGAACATAAGCAACAACACATCATAAGTAACAAGGAATACAAATTATATCAAGTAATCCTACAACATTAAAATCATGACATGAAAAATTGATAAGTTCAAGTCTAAGAAAATAAAGGGCAATCAAGTTCCTTCCGGTCCAAACCTCACATAGGATTTCATTTCACTCAACCCTCTATAAGGTAAGGTATATCAATACTCATCAACCGATCAAACTCGACGCACCATAGGCTTGCTCACGGACTACATTCACAAGCCACCATAACTTCAATTAGTGATCAAAAAGGTCTTTTATTTTTGGATGTAATATTAGGCTCTTTGATAGGGTAGGAAAATTTGGATAAAAGTGACTATTCAAGTGTAGATAATTGAAGAGATGATCAGCTTCTTCAACTTCTTCACATTTCCATCTTCCTTTATTTTCGCCTTTAATCACAAGCACTAATCATTATCATGCCTTGGATTTCTTGAGCTTCTTTTGATTTGCATGCTTCCTTTCTTTGACTTTTGAATTCCTTGAGCATATTTTTATTTTGCTCATTTTCTTGTGTTGAGGTTACATGTACATTTTGCTTGAGCTCTCTTCATCATTTTCTTGCTTGTTTACCATTTCCTTATTTCTTTTGCACAACTTTACCATCAAACCTTGTAGACCATCATCTCCTCAATCACCCACACAAAGGTTATATATTAAGGCTCAAATGGGTATTCAAGGCTTGTAATGTGCTAATATCAAAAGAAATAGGCTTTAAGACTCAAAGTGGTTAACTAGGGATGATGTATAAGGTAAGGAAATATATGGCAATGACTTTAAAGTAACAAGGATGGCCTAAGATCATATCATTAACCTCCACCAATCGAGCTCATTCCCGTAGTCCATGAGCAAGTTCTAGTTTGTCAAGGCTCAATCGATCAACTCATGAAGAAATTAACCATGGAGGCACGGTTGAGGCTCAAATGCTCACAAGCTTTTGCTCGGACCCTTAGGAACTCATTACACCTCAATTCATCTCAAAATTGAACAAGTTAAATAGAACATGTCACAATTTTAAAGAGTAGAGATTCTCAATATAGTTCGACATCACTTATCACAAACAACATACCATTACTCACATTCAAAAACGATTAACAACATCCCAAAAATAAACTACCAAACAACCCTATACAAGAATAAAAATACAACACAACACCTAAGAAAAGACTCACCAAACAAGAAACAAGACAACAACACATAACATGCAAAAACGCAAATTCATCCATCGAAAGAAAATCAAGCACATACCTCATCATCCAATATCATGTAAGCTCAAGATTTTGCCATCTTATTCAAAAATAAGAAAAAAACTAATAAAGCAAGTAAACCTCCCAAGTACATAACATATGAAGTTTCATACTAATCCAAACAATCCAAATCAAATCAAGTATATGCTAAGCAAATAGAAATGATGAGTATTAAAGTAAACTACCTGAAAAGGCATTTAGTAATGGAAATGGTTGGCACGAGTTTTCGGATTGCATGCCCAACGAATCTCGTCATTGATTTCTGAGCTCAATTCATGCTTCCACTACGCTTAATTTGTGCTTAAAAAACTCATCAAAACCATTAGCACAACAATTACTAGCAAATAATGAACTACCATATACTTCAACACAATCAAACTAACCAAAATCAATCAATACTCATGAGAAAATTTTTAAAATTTACCCAATTTTACAAGAAGATCTCTCAATCAACATAATAAGCACACTCAAATGGTGAGTCACACCATGCACTCTCCCCCAAACTTAAATCGAAATAAGTTGAGAATTAAGTTTGCAAAAAGTGGTGGGACTTACCCTTGTAGTTTCCAACAATGAGCTTCTTGTAGAGAAGTATATGCATCACAACAATTCAAGGTTTGTCCACCATGCACTATCCCCCCAAACTTAAAGTGAAACAAGAGTTGAACTTTAAGTTTACAAGTAGTGGTGAGACGTACCTTTGCACTTCAAATCAAGCACTTCTCGTATCTCTAATACGCATTCTCCTCACGAGCACAATCAACCTACATGCCAAAAATGCAAGAAAACTAAATCAAAGCAATTAAATGAAAGCATTAAAATAAACGATGGATTGCCTCCCATCTAGCGCTAAGTTTAACGTCTTCAAGCTGGACAGATTATGGAGAACTCATTGAAATGGCCAAGGATACCGTTCGTTCTTGCCATCAAATTTTAATCTTTGTACTTTTTTCTCTATTAGGTATTTGTGGCAAGTAACGACCATAGTAGCATCCTTTGAGATTGGCTTTAAAAATTCCACTCTTTTGAGCTTGCATTCCATTAACCTTTCTTTTCTCGACCACCACTTATTCCTTTTTATCAAGTATGTCTCCAACATCTCTTCAAGCTCTTTCTTGTACCTAAGGCATTGAGAATAATCAATAGGTAAAACAAAGTTAATATAAATAATATTTTGAAATTCAATGCAACTTGAAGAGTTAAAAGATGTAGAAATGCTCATTTCACTCCCGAACTCATCATTAAGTGCTCTTAGACCTTGTTCCACTTCATCGAATTCATACTCATCTCTCGATTCTTCATCTTCACTTAAATTTTTCTCATTATCAAGAGACAAGAAATCATGAATAATCTCTTCATCCTCAAAGCTCTCTTCTACCTTAGGCTCTTTACTCCTCTCACTTTCCTCCTCTAAACTTTCTTTTACCTTGTCTTCCTCATCCTCAATAAGCTCAACATCTCTTGAGTCTCCTTCATTATCTCCCGAATACTCTTTTACCTCCAAATTTTCTTCAATCTTTTTATCAAAATTCTCTATTTCACGAAGAGTGTTTCGTTCTCTTATCATTTGACTCATTTGATGTTCTAGGGCCTAAAATCTCATTTCATTTTCCTCACTCATTTTTCTTCAAATTCAATCATCACATTCAACATACTCATGAGTTTACTATCTCTATCTTCTACGGTTGGCTTTATCTCTTCACTCGGTGGTTGCCATCTTTGATCTTGGAGATAATTCCCTTGAGCATTATTTTGGAAACTACTCCCTTGCATGTAAGAAATATCCTCCACTTGAGGACTTGGCATCATCCACTCTTGTCGTACCATAGGATAAGATGTTGGCATATTTTGAAAGTATTGAGCCCCGTAACTAGGAAGACTTGGTTGAAAATTTTGCTTTGCATTGCTCTTTTGAGCATATCTTCTATACAATTCCATTAAGACACTATTTTTGGATAAAGGAGTAACCGTAGGAACTTGATTGTTGTAAGATCTTGGAATAGAATAAGTATTTCCTTGATACGGTTGGAATGTATTAACATTGTAAGCTCCTTGCCATCCCCCATATATTCCATTATTGTAGCATTGATCCATTTTTGCTCTTCTTCTCAAGATCTACTATAATTCTTCTCCACTTGCTATTTTTTGTTTGTACCTTCTTCCCTTCTTTCAAGGTTGATGTACCTATCAAGAAGAAACAAGTTAGAACAAGATTTTCCAAAACAAATATAAGATGCAAAAATAAGAAAAATGTCCTAAGTAGAGCTAACAAATTCAAACACGTTATACTGAAGGCTTTTGCCCCGGAAACGGCGCCATGAACTTGGTTTCAATTTTGGTTAAATTGATTTAGAGCAAGTGTACTCTATTGTGTGTAGCACGTAAGCGACCAAGTGCAAAATTTGTATAATATCGAACCCCAGGGTGAAAGTGGGTAGCCGTGTTTGAGAAGCGTTTCACTCTAGAAGGACTAACTGATTAAGGATGGGGTTGATTAACTAACACTAACAACTAGGAAAACAATTAAAGATAGAACATGTACAAATGAGATGGATGATGAGTGAAGGTGAACAATCTAAGAAGTATGTAAGGCAAACAACATTCATAGATAGGGTATATATAGACTCATACACACACATGCATTGATGGTTTTCATGTTATGATATTAAGGGCAATCACGTTTGTACCCCTAATCCCTATGGCCAAGGTGATTAGGTTCCCAACTCTTTTATAAGTTTAAATCTCATAGGATTATCTCTTACTCTTAATTCCCTTAAGGTACTATGATCAAAAGTTTGGTTCCCCTCACTAGTTCATCACTAATATCCTATCATGAGGTTCTAAGCACTTGAAGGGTATGGCTTACCTCTCCTCATACTAACTAAGTCATTTCATGCAATAAATAATTCAATTAAACCACTATACATAATATTGGAATAACCATCCTAATACTATGAATAGAGAATTTAACCACACAAATCATACATAAAATGAGAATAAGCATTCATGATAGAAAATATTCATAACAATCAATTCATCAAACATGTGGTATGCAAAATCCACATAATCCCTAACCAATCATATTGCTAGCCTCACATGAGGACTAGCCACTACATATCATAATAAAATCAATACAATCCATAGCTTGCTCCAATTGAGCCAAATAATGTAGAAAATAACAAAATAAAGGTAAGTTGGCTCCCATTTGATGGTGAACTTCCTCCTCCTTAATCATGCTATAGTTTTCAACCAATGATGAATTCCCCTTCTTAGATTGGTGGATTGATGGATTTATGGATGGATTTGAGGAGATCAAGTGGTTTGAATGGATTAAGTGAAGGATGGAAGAGATGGAGATGAACGTGTGTGATTTAGGTGTCTAGTGTATGTGAAAACTTATCGAAAATGATTCCTCCCCGAATTTTATGATCAAAACATGTATTTATACCCCCTGGAAGCTTCTAGACGCTTCCTTAAATTTTTAGATTTTTAAGCACAGCTCGACTCGAATTGCAAGTCGAGTTGGGTCTTGCAACTCAAATTGGCTCCAGGACGATTTTCTCTGCCCCGCTTGGCTTGTAACTCGACCTGGACAATACCCAACTCGACTCGAGTTGATAACTCGAGCTCTCGCTTGTCAAGTTGTGTTGGATGAATCAAAAACTGGAATTTTATCGGCCCTCAACTCGACTCGAGTTGGACCTTGAACTAGAGTTGGGTCACTGTATGCATGCTGACCTTGCTCGACTCACAGCTCGACTCGAGTTGCAAGTCAAGTTGGACCTTTCAACTCGAGTTGGTGCAGTGACTGTAGTGCAGTCTCACCGTTTCACGCATAACTTCTACATTCGATCTCCGATTTGAATGATTCTTGCACTCACGCGACCTTCTCTTCAGTAGGCTTTCCAACTATATGTTACACGCCTAGTTTTGAACTCCACATGAATATAGAAAAATTACACAAGTTAGACGTGTGTTTTTCAGTATTTTGCTTTGGCTCGTTCTTCCTCATTTCAACTCCGAACTGGGCTCTATTTTTTTCCACATCTTCCTTATCGTGTCTAGAATCCATTTCTTCCTGAAAATCACACAAATTACAGCAAAATAGCAATTCTCTAAGTATTTACAAATATTGCGCATTTTAAAGCACATAATCATGAAAATCACACATTTATCATTTCAAAACACAAATCTCTATATCTTCATGTAACACCACCAAATGATATACAAAATGACTAAAAATACAATACAATATATAATAAAGACACTAAAATTTAGGTGAAAACAACACCAATCAGTGACACAAGTGACCAACTTATTAATATAATTAGTAATACTTTCCCTATATTACATATTTTTGCACACTTTCAATTTTGAGGTGTCCTAGGTATTAAGCACACTTTTAATTTTGAGGTGTCTCAAGTATTTGTGCACTTCTATTTTTACTAAAATAAACTATACATTTTACGTACATTTTACACTTTATTCATTAATCTCAATAATTTTATTTTACTTTTTTACACTTTATTTATCATTATCAATGACTTTATTATTTTTCTCTTCAAATAACCAACCTATCTTTATTTTTCTTATATTATTATATTTAAAAAATAAGGGTATTAAGAATGATACTTAAAAAACATTCTCTACGTATTAATACTTCAACTCCCTCAGCAAAAGAAGACGGAAGGGGTACTAAGAATGATGCTTAAAAAACATTCTCTTAATACTTCAACCCCTCAGCAAAACGGTTCGGATCCCCTATTTCGTATGGTATTTTACTCTATGTTTTATAATATATTCCCTCCGTCCCCCCCCCCCCCCCCTCCCCCATTTTTTTTCATTTTGAGCGTCCCACCCAAACAGTTATTTTTTTACACATATGGGACCCACACACACTCACTAATACAATTAAAATATGAGACTCACACTCCCACTAATACAATTACCCACTACACATTAAATAATAATACTCCTTAATCAACGTACCAAAAAATAAAAGACTCTCTTAGTGAAGGACGGAGGGAGTATATTTTTTTAATAAAAATAGTATATCATATTAAATGACTGTTAAATCCTTGCACATTAATGTTAGGGAATGATTGTGACACGTGTCATGTGATTAGTAAATGAAAAAATAAAATCACAGTGTAAATTGGGTTCACAGTATAAACCCTATAGTTCCTCTTCCAATCATATATACCTATGTATTAATAGAGTGTTTAAATTAAGAGGGACTACATAGTTTACAAGGGGATTACGATGTAAACCCGATTTATAAGAAACTAATTCGAAATGAAATATGTGATCCCAATGGTAGCTTGGAGCCCTCCGTGAATGTAAAGATAAAACTATGATTTTTTGCAATAGTTGAAATCGATATCAACTAGCTTTTTCAAGAAAAAAAGTAGTAGTACATACGAAAACAAAGAAATCAACCTTAGTAATTTTATTTATGGTTGAATAAATACAAACCCTATTTGGTGCGTTCTTTAAATTGTAGGGAACAGAAGGTATATTCATATTCAGAGAGGACGACAGAGAAGAATATTATGGATACGTGTCAGAAGAAGAATCTCATCCAGAGAGAGAGTTAGAGGGAGAAACTCTTCAATTAATTAAGTGTGTGTATAATAAAGCAGAAAAAAGAAAGAGAGAGAAGAATTGAGGAGAGAGGAAAAAGGAGAGAATCGGCAGAAAAGGTGTGAATTGGAGTCTTGTAACCGAAGCTTAACGTAGAAAGAAAACGACCAACCATTCATCATTGCATTACGGAGAATTCGATTCCCTTTTTCTTTTTTTCAAGTGAAACGCTTTTCTTTGCTCTCTCTTGGGGGGTAGGGTGAGGGTAGGGTCTGATTTTCCTTACTTTTGTTACTTTTTTTTTACATTTTATAGTCACAAACTTTTATGGTTCCAAGGAATTACTGCAGTTAATAGTTGATCTGGCTTGTGTTCAACTCTCCCTTGTTTTTAACCTTAAAACATTAAACGCTAATGTTTGTTTCGGGTTTTTAGTTTTGAAGTCCAAATTTTGATTTTGAAAATGTAATCTTATTGTGGTTTGCGTTTTGAAAAATCAGATTTTATAAACCACACTTATCTACATATCTATCTCTATATATAATAATTAGAGAGATGCAAAAATACCCCCATTATTTATAGGATAAAATCATTGCCAATATAAAAATAAAAATAACTTGTAATTTTTTTAAACAAATTTAATGTAATGATACAAAATTACATTTGATCATATATTTAAATAATGTCAAAACAAAAACACCACCCCCACCTCCTACATTGCATGTTGGTTGTCAGTGAGAGAATGGAACCAACATTCGAACCGACGTTTGTCACTCGGTATGTCAGTAGGGGACCGACTGGAACCGACACTCGATTCAGTGTACCGACGTTTGTTGGTCGATTTGTCAGTGGGGGTGCCGATTGAAGTCGACACTCGGACCGACGGATGTCGGTCAGTTTGTCGATGGAAGATCAACTAGAACCAACACTGAACTAGTCCAAACAGTTGAAGTCAAGTCAAAATCAAAGGGTATTTTTGTCCTGTAATTTAAAAAATTTTGGTCACTCTCTGTATATTTTAGTCACTATTTTACTAATACGCAACAGTCTAAAATTAAATAAATTTTGCGGAGGTAATTGAATGAAAAATAAGTGAAAAGTAGGTTATGATTTTGCATGGTGGTTGTGAAAAACAAAAAACCCTAGGTAGTGATGAAGGGTATATAGAATGTGAGAAGGGTAAGAGAATCTTGCTGCCTTCCAACCCACTTGAGTAAAGCAGGTAGCTAAAGAAGATTCCCATATCCCTTAAGAGTTCCTTTGATATTCTTTAACAAAGAACATCTTTTCTTCCTTTAAGTTTTGTGGATTTGTGTGCTCTTAATTTTTTTTAGACTCCTATAATTAGAGTTCAGATATTCCCTTGCAGAATTATAGATATACATGCATATATAAATACATATACCTACACACACAAATCTATACATACATGCATACATATATATCTATATTATCGGTTCGAATTCTCTGTGCTATTTTTGTACAATATCTCATGTACAAACTGCGTTGGATTTTTTACACGTAGGAGAGAGAGAGAAACTATACATAAAAAGGAAATTTTAAACCCCAAGGATAATGGTTAGATTTATTTCCCCTCTTACGTACGTGTCAAACATATAACATGAGGCACATATTATGATGTACGAAACTAGCTCAGAAGATCTGGTGTGCGATATTATATTCTTTCTTTCATTTGAAACAAAATGTCTTGCAGATATTCGCTTTATCATCTCTCTTAATGCACTTTAATAAGGAATTATGCAACTTTTGAAAGTTGAAAAACCAAATGAAAGTTGCTTGGGTGGGATTGATACTGAACACCATTTTGAATATTTCCCCACGTCCTTTTATTGTATTTTAAAATGCTAATATTCTGATCTCTAATATTTTATGTTAAATAATCTAAATCGAATCAATATCACATTCAACCATGAATCTTTCTTTGGTTATGAACAACACCATTAAGCATGCATGCATGTCCTCTAATTCCCAATTTCAAAAATTCACGAATATCTCGTTATATTTCATTAATTAATTATACAATTGTAATCATGAATCAGCCATCCATTAGTTATAATTAAATATTACAGATAATTTTATATATAATGTCCATGTGTTAGAATTTGGAGCTGCATTTGGATTGAGATGGAACTGGAATGCATAATACTAATTAATTAATTAATAGAATATAAATTGTGTTGAAAAGGGTGTGGTGACCCTTTATTTGGGAAGCATTATTCTTTAGACGAGATATCGAGTGTTATTCTTTAAAATGCCGAATGTTACTTTTTTTCAGAAGAGTAATAGTTCGTCGTACAGATACTAGATTAATATAATTACAAATACGTATACAAAGACAAATTGTTTTTCATTCAAAAGAATAAAACGAGAGCAAGATAATTTTCTATTGAACCGTTTTATAAATCTATTGCATGATTATTAGTTCATTGTTGAAAACGGGATCAAGATTTAATGCTCTTAATATTATTATTACTATTTTACTATGTCTGAGTAATTTAAAATATCTTCTTTGTAATATATGATCAAACCCAACAATACAGACCAATTTTATGTCTCTATATTTTTGTTATTATAAAATATCTTCTTTGTAATATATGATCAAACCCAACAATACAGACCAATTTTATGTCTCTATATTTTTGTTATTAAGTTGGAATATATAATCTCAATTCTTTAATGTTGCGTTGGTGTTATAGAAACCAAATTTGAATAAAAATTGACTTTTTTGTAATAATTATTCTGAAAAATCTATATTTGACAGGTTATGAAGATGTGGATGAATATTAGTACTAGCTTCTCCTTTCTTCATCTTTTAAGTACTTCAATTTATTTTATTCGATTTCTTTCTTTTCAATTGCTCATCACTCAACTCTAATTAAAGGGCTAAAACAAAAGTAGTATCAACAATGTAAAGTGTGAAAAAGGAAAAGAGAAAGTAGTCTAAGAAGAAGAATCATTTGCTTATGGGGGGATATTAATGGAAGGCTATTAAATTAATAACAATATTCAAAAAAAAAAAAAGATTAACTCTCTTTTTCATTACCATTGAGTCCTCAAATTTAGTGAGTGATCAATAGATTCCTTCTCTCAGGGATACCATTAAATATAGCCTTTTTGCTCTCTTTCTTGCTTTTCCTTCTTTATTTTTGCCTTCTCTTCTCTCCAAAACTCTACTTTATTCTCCCTCCAACCCAACCCTAAAAAGGATACCCCCTCTCTCTATCCTTGTGTTCACAAACATCCCATAATTCCCTTTTCTCTCACCATTGGTATTATTTCAAGTCTAGTACAAAAACAAATTCCCTAATTGTTGTCTGGTTTTTTAGATATATATCTCCATCTGCATATATACAGACTGCTAGAAATTTTATGTTATAATATCAGAAATGATGGCATCACCATCTGAACTAAGCTTTGATATCAAACCCCAGATGTATTCCATGCTTAAAAAATCTTTGGGAGAGCAAGCTACTGAGCAAACACAGAAGCTTGAAGAATTTCTAGCTCGTTTAGAGGAGGAACGTCTCAAGATCGATGCGTTTAAACGTGAGCTCCCCCTTTGCATGCAACTCCTCACGGACGGTGAGTTTTTTAGTCTTAGACAAACACTTGTGTGAATCGGGTTGATCTCCCTTCATATACTATTATACCCTATGTTTAGCTAGGGTTGAAATTAATGGGGGATCACAGGGTTTTTAACCGATTCACAGGAGACTAACCCTTCAGTCCATTTGTTTCGTTGTTTGAATTTGGTTTTATTTAGATTATTTTATCTGAAAAAATCCTTGCAGCAATGGAGGCGTCGAGGCAGCAACTACAGTCTGAGAGGGAGAGCCGATCTGAGGCGAAGCCGGTGCTTGAAGAATTCATTCCGCTCAAGAAGACGAGTACATGTAATAATATGGAGATGAGGGAGGGGAATTTGTGTGGCGATAAGGCCAACTGGATGACATCTGCACAGCTTTGGAATCAAGAAATTGAAGGGACAAAAGCCCCTCAATCTCCAATAATGGCATCTTCTGATCAAGAAACTGATATCAAGTTAGGTTTGAATGGGAAACACAGAATGAAGGGGGGAGGGGCTTTTCTACCCTTTCTGTCCAAAGATGGTGATGAGGCATTTCCAGAGTTAGCTCTTAACTCAACACACAATACAGAAGATCATATGGAAGATAAAAGAAATTCCTCAGAAACAATTTCTAGAAGGGAGAATTCTGGTAAGGGTGGCAATTCTTGTGTTGAGAAAGAGCAAGTGAGTGGGACATCAAATACAGCTCAAACTCATCGAAAGGCCAGGCGGTGTTGGTCGCCGGACTTGCACCGCCGGTTTGTTAATGCTCTTCACATGTTGGGTGGTTCACAAGGTGAGTAATTAGATAATTATCTAGATGAATCAGCTTTCTATTCTAATTATAACTTTCTAAGCATAAATGAATGAATTAATTATGAATATCTAACTGGTTATGAAAACCTAAAATCTTTATGTTTTTAGTGTCAGTTGGTTGAGAATTATTATGTAACAACCGAAATGGATCTCCCAAGTACGCGAGTTCCATTTCCTCTCATTGTTCATGTCAACAGTTTGTTTACATGAGAGTATATTCAGATTGTTTCACATCCTATTTCATCCTCTGTTCTATGGGATTGAGCTGTGGACACATTACTCGTGAAAAATAGGTGATTTGTCCACGCCCCAACCCCATAGAATAGGAGATGCAATAGGGGTGTGGAACAGGTGATCTAATTAAATTTGTCTTTAGTATGAGATAGGATATGTATCCATGATGTAACTACTTATAACTTTCAAATATTTTGTTTGTTAGCAGTGGCCACTCCCAAACAAATTAGAGAACTGATGAAGGTTGATGGATTGACCAATGATGAAGTTAAAAGCCATTTGCAGGTTTCTTTCTCTCTCTCTCTCAATCTCTCTAAAAAGCACAAAACAAGAACACACATGCATGTACACACAACAATACAATCAAACTCCAAACACTCGTGCCACTGAAAAAGAAAAGACAGCTTCATGATCTTTTTGTACTTTACTGACTAGACAACCTCTCCTTTAACTAAAACTACCTATGAAATTTGTGAAAGCAGAAATACAGACTTCACACAAGAAGGCCCAGCCTGAGCCCACAAGCGCCAGTCACGGCGTCCCCCCAGGTGGTGGTCCTGGGCGGCATATGGGTCCCCTCAGAATACGCAGCAGCTGCCGCCCACGGCGGAGCGCCAGCTGCTGCGCTGTACGGCGCTCACGCCGCGGCCACTCATCACGTCTCGCCTTCTTTCTGCTCCCCCACACCACAGGTTCCTCAAGAGATCTATCCTGCAATAGCACCGCCACCTCCGGCGGCCAACCACCAGCTACACCACCACACCATCAACGGCCACCACCACCAGCAGCTGCATATGTACAACAAGTCTCCATTAACACAGAGAAACAGCTCTCCGGATTCGGATATCCAAGGCGGTGCCGGTGACCCGTCTGAAAGTATAGAAGACGGGAAGTCGGAGAGCGGAAGCTGGAAAGCTGACAGCGGCGGTGGCGGTGGAGATCAGAGGAGGGTGGAAGGCGATGAGAGTAATGCAAGTGTTGTTAGTCTTAAATTCTGAAATCATTAACTGAAATTAATTTTAGTATATGATATTATAGGAATATGATTAAATTTTAGGTGTAGTAGTTCTTTCAATTGTTAAAGTCCATATATATCTTACACTATGTGAAAAGTGTATGAGACCAGTCGCTTATGTTTTTTTGATATCCAGATGCTGCATGTGTTTCTTCTAGGGAGAAGAAAAGAAGAGAAATTAAATTTAACTTCTCTTGCTGTCATAAGCTTCATGCTTTGAAAGCCATGTAATAAGATTAGCTACTTTCTTTTATTGAGTTAGCAATATTTAAGGTGTATAACTATCTTTGTTTTTATTTATTGTGAACATTCTTTAATTACACTTTAAAAACCAATTAATATATTCTCAAAATTCTAAATCCTAAGAATAAATACTCCCTCCCTCCGTCCCGGTGTTAAGTTCACTGATACGGTAGATATAAAACTTAAGAAAAGTTACTTTTTGACTAATTTTATTGACTTTTGAGGGTTATTATGGTATTTTTAGGTAATAAATAAATTATAAAATATATTATGTGTGTTAGGTGAGAGTATTTTTGAAATTAAGATAACTTTTGAGGTTGTTGGTTAAGGTGAAGTTTCCTTTTTTGATTGGTGAACATAAGTGTGTGACGGACGAATATGAAAAATTAAAATATAAGTATGGGACGGAGGGAGTATTAAATTTTAGGGTTATTCTGTAACGCATCGGGTTAACTCTAAATTCTAAATAGTTGATCCAATGCACAATTGTTTTTAAAGTGCAATAGATCCATATTTATAAACGGGTCAGATATATAACTCAAAAATACCAACCAAAAATACGAAAATGGATCACTCCTTTCACACATCTGAAGCATGAGACATGTCTCCTCCTCTCTCTTCTAACAGGCGATTTTACCTATGGTCCTACGCTGCTGCCGCCGCCCACTCTCTGTTCATTCTACTCTACCGCTGCCCGCCACCGCCACTCAGCCTTCACTGTACTCTACCACCGCCACTCCGTCTTCGCTCTATTCTACCATTGTTGCCTCCTCTCAGATCTCAATCTTCATCTACCCTACCTCAGTACCGCCATCTTTGTGCCACCTTATCCCCTGGATTTCAGATTTCCTTACCTCTCTCACTTTTCAAATTTTTTATTTATTTTAATTGGTACATTTTAAGATTTTAATTCAAAATTGATTATAGATGTTGGTTGTTGTGGAATTAATCTATTGGAATTAGGGATTGAGGTAGCTAGGTGTGGGTGTGAAATTGGAATTGAGTTTCGCGGTTGATTTGTGCAGTGGAGAATCGTCGCTGAATTGAGGATGGGATACGATTGATTGGTGGTGGAAAACGCCAGTGCTCTTGGTGTGGAATCGGAGATGGTGGAGAATAATCGTTGGTCTTTGCTGTAGAGAATCGATAGTTGATGGTCTTTGGTTACGGTTTAGATGTGTTTTTATATTGTATTGTATAAGTTTTAATTAAGTAATGTGTATACTTATTTTCATAATTGTATTTTCATACTAAATATATAATAATATACATTTATGAAGAAAAGTTTGTATGCAATTGATTTAAAATTTATACACTTTGATATTAAAAATATGTAATTTTATGTATTAATTTTTTCTTTTTTTTCAATTTATTAATTAAATGTTGAATGTAATTATTAATTTCAGAAATAAAATTTATATTATGTTAGTTTTTATATATTTAAATATTTTAATAAACTATATTTAATCCACTAATGTATTTGTACTTTCTTGTAAATGTATTAGATTTTATACAAAAGTGTATAGCATTTTCTATTAGCATGTATAATGATTAGTCGTTATAGTCCGGGCGACCAAGCAACAAAATATCGAACCCAAGGGAATTTAGGATTCATGGCCTTTAGGTATAACATAATGATTAGTTAGGGACGATCGAAAAGGTAGTTTAAAATTAAAAGAAAATAAAATGCATGGAAAAATAAATCTAATTATAATATTTTTAGATTTTCAATTCCATGGTAGTTTTTATGATACACTCATATAATCAATCATTCAACATCTTTAATTGATTTCCATTTTTAAGCAAATCATGGTAAGGGCGCTCACTATTTCCACCTATCCCCAATGGCCATGGTGAATAGGATGTAGATTGTTTTCACAATCCCTAAAAAGCTCCTAGGATCGATCCTACTTGCAATTCCCTTTAAGGTACTATGTTCGTATGGATGGGGTTTCCTTCACTAGTTTAATCCTCGGGCACAAGTGATCTCACTAATGTTCATTTACATTGTTCTAAACATAAGGACTCCTTGGTCAGGCTCCCCTTATATTAAACCCACATGTAATAAATGGAAGAAACTTACATATGATAATCATGCAAAACAACTAAGGGTAAAGCAACGACAAGACATGCTGATACACAATACACAACTTAATCACAATGCACTAATATTAAAGACATAAATCCCATATTACTACAAGGCATGTGAATCTCATAAATAAAACCAAATCAAAACCGAAAATTTAATCAAGACATTTTCATAAATTAATTAATAATCATGCCATCAAATAACCACCAAAACATAGAAAATAAAGATAATAAATAGGATTAGATTACTCCTTAATAAAGTTTTTACATCCATGAATATCATCTTCTCCTTGGTGTCTACACCTTCTTTGAAAGCAAATATAATCCTAATCTAGAAAAAAAAATTAAAAGTACAGATCCCTCACCCCGAAAGGGGTAGGGATCTTACAACTATTTAATGGAGAATTTTTGGATGAAGAGTGGTAGCGAAGAAAAGAAAAATGGAGTGAGATATGTGGAGGAGGAAATGGAATTAGAAGAGTTGGGAGCCTTCTTCTCCAAAAGATGAAAATGAGGCCATATATATGTGTGTGTGGAGGCTCAAAGATATTAGGGCAACATATGGGTTCATGAGCTTTAGTAAAAAAATAGGCTTGGGTGGAGAAATGGGTTTTTTGGCTCAAAAATCAGTTCTAAGAACCGGGTTGAATAATATTTCCGTACAACATTATTACCAAGCCGGCTGGTAGCCTAGATCTCAAAACTCGATCGAGTTTTTCTTACAGAATCTTGCGTGGCGGATATCTTAAAAACTCGATCGAGTTTCTCTTACAGAAACTTAAGCTCTATTCTGCTCCTATGACAACACTTCCGAGATCCCAAAAGACAACACTTTCAGATGTTGTCTATGATCACTTTTCTCAACACCTAGAAAAAGTGTTGTCATAGCCCTGTTTAAATATGTTGTCTTTTGAACTGCCACCATTTTTTCTCGTTTTTATACCGATTTAATTCCCGTTTCTTCTATCATTCTTTCAAGCTCAAAAACGCCACTTTTTCTATAAAAATACACAAAAACACCTATCTCCAAGTAATCAAGCAATTAATAGTATTTCACTTAAATCATGCTTAATTATCAAATTAAATCCAATTAAATTTATGCAATTTAAGCCCAAAATTCTAGGTGAATTTTACACTGATCAAATCCCCAAACTTAAAGTGTTGCTCGTCCCCGAGCAATGAAAGAAAAGAAAGAACGAGGAGGGGAATTCACCTAGAATTGAATCAAGATATCAATAAGAATTGAGACATTTCAAAACCATTTCAATTCAATCAAAACAAGCAACAAGACATTAATTTAAATGCATACCAGTTAAGCTTAGGAAATATACAAGTAAGTGAGACCTTCACTACTCCTCTCTAGATTTTGCTTTACTCTCACACTCAAAAGAAGTGTACGGGAGAAGTGTATACTCTCAAAAATCGATTCAAATGCATGTCATTACCATATACTTGCCAAAAGTCTACGCTCTCCACCACTTGTATGCGTGTTAATTATTGAATCAATAAGGTCTTTATATGGGGTTGTAATGTAGGCTCTTTAGTATTAGGTAGGAAAAATATTTAGGAAAAGTAAGCTCAAGATTAGTAGATAATTTAAGTTGATGGCCAATATCAACTCTCACTCTCTCTTTCCTCAAATTAGTGAAGAATTCAAGTTGGTTGGCAGCCTCAACTCTCATTCCCACTTTTTCTCTATTTTCCACCTTAATCAAAAATATAATTTATACATCCAACAAACTAAAGAACCTTTTTCTTCTCTTCTTCCACTATTGAGTTTTTTTTTTCTCTCTTTCCCCCAAGGGCTTTCTTTCCATTTTTCTAGTAGAGCTCTTTTATGCTTCTTTTATACAAGCTTCACTCATTTTTTTCTTTTCACACAACCTCCATTTTTTTTTCATCTTTTCTCCCTTTTTTCTTACACTTTCACCATTTCTTTCTTTCCAAACTCTCTTGTAAGCTCAATTCAACTATTTCATCCCCATTAATCCTCTACTAATCAACAAAGGTGATTAGGATATAAAATATGGATAAAATGACTAAATTTGTAGGTTGCCAAAGAAATAAGGATAATAAGCTCAAAGGGGCAAACTACGATATGATTTCATTTGGCAGGATAAATTTGGCTAAGTGACTTGTCAAAAATAAGATGACCTTAAATTATTTCCGACAATCTTCACATACGTGTAGTTTCAAGAAGACACAAAGGCAAGTTCTAGAATACACACAAAAGAATAATGCACACACAAGAAAGGAAAAGCCATTTGATTTCATGAATTTAAGGCTTAAAAGCTCACGGGCTTATAGTAGTGAATGACAACACAAAACAAGCATAAACCATAGCTCAACAAGCACACAAATAAAAACCATCAAGTCACAAGTTTCAACCAAAAATCATAGCCTCAAAAATTCTCACAATGAAGCACAAGAGAGCTAAGAAAATTTTCTCCTTATTGAAAGTAAGAAAAAAAACAAGAAAAGCACGAAAAAAAATAAAAACAACAAAAAAAGGAGAAAATATGTGCCAAAGAAAAGAGTAAGGACTTAAACGTGCGCCGGTGCAATATGCTCAAGTAGGAGTTCATGGATACAATTTATAATTCAAACCGTAGAAAAGTCAAGTAACAAACGACATGCCCCCCAAACTTAAATTAGACAAAGTCGAATTTAAGTTGGGAAGATGTTTGTTACCTCAATTTGCACCACTCTTTTCCTCTTCAAGGACAATACCATGGCTCCACGCTTTCGTCCCTACAAACACAACCATAAAGCAAAAACGAATCAAAGAAAAAAAATATCCCTACCTAACCATTCAACGAACCCAAAATCACAAATACAACTAAATTCCCCGACAAAGGTGCCATTTGATCAGTCGTTATAGTCCCGACGACCAAATAACAAAATATCGAACCCAAGGGAATTTAGGATTCATGGCCTATAAGTATAGTATTGTGATTAGTTATGGACGATCGGAAAGGAGGTTTAAAATTAAAAGAAATAAAATACAAGAAAAAATAAATCTAATTACAATATTTTTGGATTTTCAATGCCATGATAGTTTTCATGATACACTCATATAATCAATCATCCAACATCTTTAATTGATTTACATTTTTAAGCAAATCATGGTAAGGGCAATTACTATTACCACCTATCCCCAATGGCCATGGTGAATAGGATGTATATTATTTTCACAACCCCTAAAAAGCTCCTAGGATCAATCCTACTTGCAATTCCCTTTAAGGTACTATGTTCGTATGGATGGGGTTCCCTTCACTAGTTTAATCCTCGGGCACAAGTGATCTCACTAGTGTTCATTTACGTTGTTCTAAACATAAGGACTCCTTGGCCAGGCTCCCCTTATATTAAACCCACATGTAATAAATGGAAGAAACTCACATATCATAATCATGCAAAACAACTAAGGGTAAAACAACGACAAGACATGCTGATACACAATACACAACTTAATCACAATGCACTAATATCAAAGACATAAATCCCATATTACAACAAGGCATGTGAATCTCATAAATAAAACCAAATCAAAGCCGGAAATTCAATCAAGACATTTTCATAAATTAATCAATAATCATGCCATCAATTAACCACCAAAACCTAGAAAATAAATATAATAAATAGGATTAAATTACTTCTTAATGAAGTTTTTACGTCCATGAAGATCATCTTCTCCTTGGTGTCTCCACCTTCTTTGAAAGCATATATAATCCTAATTTAGAAAACTACGGATCCTTCACCCCGAAAGGGGGAGGGATCTTACAACTATTTAATGGAGAATTTTTGGATGAAGAGTGGTGTTGAAGAAAAGAAAAATGGAGTGAGATGTGTGGAGGAGGAAATGGAATTGGGAGAGTTGGGAGCCTTCTTCTCCAAAAGATGAAAATGAGGCCGTATATATGTGTGTGTGGAGGCTCAAAAATATTAGGGCAACATATGGGTTCATGGGCTTTAGTAAAAAAATGGGGTTGGGTGGAGAAATGGGCTTTTTGGCTCAAAAATTGGTTCTAGGAATTGGGTTTAACAATATTTCCGTACAACATTATTACCAAGCAGGCTGGTAGCCTAGTGGATGCAGGCGCCTTCATCTTACCGAGAGGTCTCGAGTCCAAATCCCAGCCTCCGCGAGAATTAATTCCTTTTTATTTTTAATTAAAGGAGCAGCCCATCATGCCCAAGTCTGGAGGCCCACATGTGCACGGCCCATCATCGCTGGCCCAACATCATCAGCGCAGAAACAGAAAAGTAGCATAACTGATGACGTGGCACTCATGTCTCTTAAAACTCGATCGAGACTCGATCGTGTTTTTCTTACGCGTGGCGTGTTTTTCTTACGCGTGGCGCATATCTTAAAATTTCGACCGAGGAGTGAGAAACTCGATCGAGTTTCTCTTACAAAAACTTAAGCTCTATTCTGATCCTACGACAACACTTCCGAGATCCCAAAAAACAACACTTTCAGCTGTTGTTTACGATCACTTTTCTCAACGCCCAGAAAAAGTGTTGTCGTAGCCCTGTTTAAATATGTTGTCTTTTGAACTGCCACCATTTTTTCTCGTTTTCATCCCGATTTAATTCCCGTTTCTTTCATCGCTCTTTCAAGCTCAAAAACACCCCTTATTCTGCAAAAATACACAAAAACACCTATCTCCAAGTAATCAAGCAATTAATAGTATTTTCACTATAATCATGCTTAATTATCAAATTAAATCCAAATAAATTCAATTAAATTCATTCAATTTAAGCCCAAAATTCTAGGTGAATTTCACACCGATCATATAACTAAAATTAATAATTATATTGATAAAAATATTGATAAATATAATATCAATATATGTATATATATATTTTTAAATAATACATTTATTTAAAAATAAAAACATAAACACTATTAAATTATTACAACTAATACATAATACATGTAAAAAATAAAATTAATTTAATTCTAACTTTTCTGTATAAGGTTAATAATGATACATTAAAGTATAAAATGCAATACATTTTATATACTATCAAATTTAAATAGAAATTTCTTACCAAATTCTCATCTACATCTACCCTGCATCTTGCACAATTTGATATTTCTACTCAAATGAGTAGCTAATTTAAATCTTAACTAGTTTAAATCTTGACTTTCTTAATTTTTGTGTAACATTCAGTTTGATCTTGTAAGCAAGAAAAGAAGAATATAGATTCATATGAGAGAATTCCCAAGAAAAAAAAATAATTTTAACTTTTCCATATAAATTTATTGATGATACATTTAAGAGTAAAATCAATACATTTATATGATAAAATGTATACACTATCGAATTGAAATATAAATTTCCCACCCAATTCTCATCCCTTTTAGAAATTCATATTCAGCCGCATACACAAATACCTTCGCCACCAGTCATCTTCCACCACAAGTATTCCATGTCCAAGCAGTTTCCGTTCATCGGAACTGGATCTATCGTGCATAATCTCAAGCATTGATAGGAAATTTTCTCTTGCTCCTTAAATCCCATATCTGTCCATGTTTGATAAGAAACTCTTATCTCCTCCAAATTTACAAATTGAATCCAAAATTGACGCGACTCTATAGTATAGAAGACGGCGAATCAGATGGAAGTAGATCGAAGAAGGTGAGAGGTGGGCTGCCCGGCGGCGACAGAGGAGAAGGATGAAAGCGAGATGGAGAGAGAGTGTAGGGTGAAAATCTCCTCCGAATTTACAAATTGAATCCAAAATTGACGCGACTCTATAGAATAGAAGACGGCGAATCAGATGGAAGTAGATCGAAGAAGGTGAGAGGTGGGCGCTGCCCAGAGGTTGCGCTGCGCGGCGTAAGGCGACGGAGGGTAAGGATGAAAGCGTGAGATGGAGAGAGAGTGTAGGGTGAAATATTGGAGTGTGCAGAGGGGAGCGAGAGAGCGCGTAAATGTTGAATGATCCATTAAACTAATTGAGGTATAAATATCCGGATCATGGGTTATTTTTGACCCGATTACACCTTAAAAATTAGTGCACATTAGTATTTGCCAAATTCTATGAGTATAATATAGGAGTAACTTAACTACTGAGCTATACTATAATATAGAAGAAGGGAAAAATGAAACACGTACAATAGCGTAAGAAAGACAAGTAAAAAGCCATAGGCGGCAAAATAAGCCTAACATAAGGTTGCAAATTAAAGAAAAAGGCCTAACAAACAGCGAGAATATATTAAAAAAATCATCAGAAAACAGAAAGATCATTTGTAGTGATAATAGGTAGTATTCATGTACATATACAAAATATTGGTAAGGAAATGGAGAGCCAAATTATGCAACATGAGATCTCTACCCGTATCTGAAAGGGCATTGATCGCAGAAGTCTCTATGACTATAAGAGCAAGTGTACTCTATTGTAGTAGCCACGAGTAACTAAGTTTTAATATCAATCCTGGGGATGTCGATACTAAATGTATCCAAATTTGTGCTCAATCATTCTTAAGAGTGCTCAAATTTGAGTGAATGTTGTTAAGCAATACTATTAACATTTATCTAATTAAAGTAACAAATGAAATACAAGGAAATAACATGTAACAATCACGTGAGGTAGAATAGATACGGATGAAACGTCAATCTAAGGAGGTAGCAAGGCAAGCAACACTATGGTCTAGACTCAATGGCGGACGTACGTTGGTGGTAGGCTGGGCACTGAGCCCCCCTAAACTTTCGAAAATATTTAATATATATATATAGAAAACATAACAAAATTATTAAGTGGCACGTTGGTTTAGCTCTCTAATATTAGACGTTATTACGTCGTAGCTTCGAGTTCCAACCTTACCTTAGCGCATGTACAGGTAATTTTTCTAACTCCCAAATAATATTTAATGGGTAGTAGTTTGAGTTTCAACCTTACCTTAGCGCATGTACAGGTAATTTCTTACTCCCTTGGGTATGTGTATTAGTAGTGTCTGGGCCAATGTGAATATGTTAATATTTTTTTGGACTAATATTTAATATGTAGTGAGTATGTGTATTAGTAGTGTGTGAGCCAATGTGAATATGTTAATATTTTTTTGGACTAATATTTAATGTGTAGTGGGTATGTGTATTAGTAATGTGGGCCAATGTGAATATGTTTATATTTTTTGTGTGGGTCTTATATTCTTTAAAAGGAATATAACAACTTTTATGGGACAATTCAGGGTCAATGTGAATATGTTAATAAATTTTGTGTGGATCCTATGCTTTAAAAGCAATGTAACAATTTTTATGGGACAACCCCAAAAGGAAAATGTCACAACTTCTGTGAGATGGATGAAGTATTATTTATTATTTTTCTTTATCCTCACAGTTTTTGTACTGGTTAGTATTATTATTTTTTTCTTGTTAGTTTTTCTTTCTTTTATTTCTTTATGTATATTTTTTTCTCTTTTCTTTTTCCCTTTTCTCTTTTCTTTGTATTTATAATTACACTTTTTTTCTCTCTTTCTTTATTTCTCTTCTATTATTATTATTTATAACTAGTAATGTTTTTTTCTTTTAATATAGGTTTTAAATTTTTTAAAATAGAAATACATATATGAATATTATTATTAATTTACATATTAAACACACTATATTACAGGAGTAAATTATTAGTATTAATATTTCTATTATTATTTATTTTTTCAATTTAATACGTAATTCTTAATCTATATATATGAAAAAATATGAAATGAAAATAGTATATTATAATATTAATATCGACTCCCTTGAACGCAGATACTGCGTCCGCTACTGTCTAGACTTATGAGAATGCTAGCTATGGTGATTATCTAGGATTAAGGTTATAAGAAAACTCATTATTCTACCTAAGCTATTTCGCAATATACTTAGGATATAAACTACCAAGATATTCCCTAAATGCCTCTTAAAATTGTCTCCAATACTCATAACTCTTATATGTACTTAAAACTTATACCTAATAGAGATATTATTACACAAAATTTTCTCTTTGGAGGCAGAGACGTTTGCCTATATTCCCTTTCTAAGATTTGTGTCCTATCGATTTGGTTCTCTTCACTAGATCAAACACCTTTGCAAGTAATCCTCACTACAATCCTATGAGATTCTAAGCATGCATTGTTCTTCACAAATTCAAGTCACACTTAATAGAAATAATCCATAAAAAGACGTTATTCAATTAACGTTCATAGCACACAATTGAGTTCACACTCTAATCAATATAACATGGAGTTAACCCTGCATATAAATCAACATATGAGTTAAGAAATAAGCATTCATAATAGAAAATACACATGATTCATTCAATTCACCATTACGAAATCACAAATCTCAATTTCCTAGCGAATCATGTTGTTTGTCTCACTAATGAGTAATGAGACTAACTTAATAATGTTATCATAAATCCATTATACAATATCTTATAAGACTCCATTGATGCCAAAAATTGAGAAAAAAATACAAATTAAAAGATGAATGGCTTCCCTTGTCACATGGGGAAATCATTCCTTTAACATGTCAATTCCTCTTCAACTATTGAGCTCTTATTTAGAAAAATAATGGGTAGAACATGTATGAAAAAATTTACGGAAATGAATGGAGAATTTATGGTAAATTTGAGTGGAATTGAGATGGAGATGGAGATGTAGAAAGGAAAAATGTGTGGAAAAATGTAAAAAAGTGTGTGTTCTAATCCAGAAAAATGCAAACTGATTTCTAATTAAAGTGAGAGCAGTTATAAACATATGGAAGATTCCATAATTTTCTTAAACAAATTGTAACTTTTGACCAAACTCGATTCGAGTTGCGGAACTCAAATCAAGGTGGGACATCTGTCGAGCTGGAATATATTTTCAGTGTGTCGAAACTCAAGTCAAGTTGCAGAATTTGATTTTGGCATAGTCGAGTTGGTGTTTCAGGTCTCCAAACTCATCTTCCTACAGGGCCGACCTATCGAACTAGATGTGTGTTCAAGATTGGACTCGAGTTGAGTCCTATCACGATTTCAGCATTCGATATTCATTCTTCTTCTTACTCAATTTTGCTCTCTTTTTGCATCTGATTTCAGCATATTTAACTCAATTTCTCAATATTTCTTTCACAACTCAAAGTACACACAAATGCTTAAAATACACAACCAATTATAAACAAGACGGATAAGATACATGAAATACAACTAAACTTCACAAAAATCTAAGTAAAAATGACGACGTTCAAAATCCAAACTTGAAATGGTGCTCATCCTCGAGCACCAAAAATGAGAAATAAATGAGGAGAAATTCTCATAATCGATAAGAACAACAAATCATATTATATGACTCCATACTACAAAGAACTTTATATATGAGATTTTAACAAGTAATTCAATTTCAAGAGAACCAATATTGTTCCTTCCAATCCAAACCTCACGATAAGTGTTCGCACTTAACTTTCATTAGTGTACGTACTCATCAACCAACCAAGCCTAACTCACCATAGGCTTGAGAGAAGACTACGTTCACAAGCCACCATAGCTTCGACTAAAGATAAGGTATTTTTTAATGTAATGTCAAGATCTTTGTTACAGGTGGGGAATTTATGTACATGAGTCACTAATAATAACTGCAAGAAAGAGTGAAAATTCACGTAATTTGAGCTCTGAGTTCTGTAAGAATTGTGTACGATTTGGTCTTAAATCGAGGCAAATTGGGATATGTATAGAAAAGTCACGAATCAGGTGCCACTGAGGTTGTTTAAGCATAATTTTGCAGGAAAACATGTCAGAAGTGCTCATAACCAGAAGATAAGAGTTTCGAGGTCCCGTTCGACCAGATAGGGAGTTGTTTGACTAGGACCATTGTGGTCGAATGGCGTGTGGATGTCATCTCAATGTACAGAGGTCCCAGTCGACCGAGGTCATTTTAGTCGAACAATGGTCAAGCAACAAGAATGAGTTGATTCAATGCACAGGTGATCTGTTCGACCATCATTCAACCAGAGACGAGTTATTTGACCAACACCATTTTGGTCAAATGGTGTCGTAGATTTCTTGATCCGTACGTTTTTACACCTCATTGCATGTATCTGCGTATTTTCATTAAAAAAGCCAACAAAGGTCCATTTGAAGAGTCTTAAGTATAAAAGGAACACTATTAACATCCAAGAGAGGGAGTTGGTTACCACATCTGTACTACATCACATCTAAACCCTACTTTCCATCCAAAAGAGCTGTAGAGATTCGTCTGTCGAATCAAGTGGAGAACCAAATGAAGATTCAAGATGGAGAGAGATGCGACGACTCCCGTGTCTAGGGTTTTACTCATTTCTTAATTTATCTTGTATTTTTCAGACTATGGGTAAGATCTATCCAACCAACATAATTGTTCTTTGCAATTGTAATAATAAATTTTGCATTTATAATAAAATAAATACAAATTGGGGTACAAAGATAATTTCAAATGGATTTAATTTAGAAGATATGTCAACGAGTTTCGATCTCAATCAATCCTCTAATTCTTTTCTTGAACCAATTTGGCTTGACTTGACTTTGACTTGACTTATGTGTGTTGACTTTTACTGTGGTGTATGTTGATTGTATGCTGAGTCGGATCTTCAGTTGAAGCTTATTCGAGCTCGAATGTATAGTCTTGTATCATTGATCAGGAGGCGTTGAGCCTTTATTCGAATTGAACGTTGATTGAAGAGCTTTCTGTGAAAGAAAGCTGTTGACTGAAAGATCACCGAATTGGAGGGACTTGGCACCTTAATCTCTGATCGAAGGTGGTTGGCTGAAAGAATGCCGGATCGGAGGGATTGGCAGCTTGATCTCTGATTGGAGGCGGTTGGCTAGATGAACATCGGATCGGAGGACTTGACAGCTTGATCTCTGATCGGAGGCGGTTGGCTAAAAGAATGCCGAATCAGAGGGCTTGACATCTTATTCTCTGATCGGAGGCAGTTGGATGGAAGAATGCTGGATCGGAGGGGCTTGACACCTTAATCTTTGATCGGAGGCTGTTCTTGACTTGAAGTTCTCAAGGGAACACTACTCGTATTCTTGATCTCTTCAGAAGCGTCTGCGTCTTCAGATGTTTAGTGTGTCTGGAATGAATGGAGGAGGACTCTTTATATAGGTGAGGGGTGAGGATGCCCCATAAATAACTCACAACCTGATTGGTCAATGGCAGATTTGACCTGATTCTGCGGGCTTGGGCTTTTCCATATATAACATAATTCGATTGGTCATTGCTTGATTTGACCTGATTTTGAAACCTTCCAGGCTTTATTTGACTTGGAAGGCAAGCTTTACTTAATTTAAACCCACTTAATTTATTAGGATTTAAATTAATTATCAATTATATATTAATCTATTATAGGAATTAATTTATTAAATCTCAAAATAAAATACAACAAAATGATAATTATAACATTAATTTGTCATATATTTTCCTTTAATAGGAAATAAAATTCAAGTGCTTACAGCCACATCATGGGTTAGAACCGCTTTGGTAGTTTTAAGGTTTATGAAGGTTTTACGAGTTAATTGAACTTTCGTGTGTATACTCCGTACAACACTACTTGTGGTTTATTTTATATATGATTGTGCGTTTTTAATCCATATTCACAGTTGTATTGTGTATCTTCAACTGTTATAGAGTTTGAATATATATCTTGGTTGTTGATTGAGTGCATTCACCGCTAAACAGGATTCCATGCTATGATTCTAATTGAGGGGACTACGAAGCTTCATTAGAACTATCATATAAGAATACTTATGAATTGAGTTGAATTCGGATTGATAAGAAGGATAAAGAGGTTAATTTTATAGTACCTATAAACAAAGATCATATTGAGTTAGAGTACTAAGTGCATGAAAAATAATTGATACTGATAGTATCTAGAAATGGGGTAAAATTATATCTCTTGTTTCAAGGTTATTCACACGTGTTATACGCATATTTACCTGTGTCTATAGAGTAAATACGAATGGTTTAGTGATGCGTTCATAATCTACAAGGTAGAGTCAGACAATATACTTGAGAGGGAAATTGATGAGTAAAACTAGGTGATCCTAGAGCTACATATTCTGTCACTTGCTCACTTTTGTTATTCTCTATGCTTGTTTATTTTATTTTGCTATTTTAATTATTTATTTAATAGTTTAATAATTATCCCAAACCTTTATTGCCAACTTAAAGTCTTAATAAATTTTCTTAATAATTAAATTGATAATAATCCGTCATTGTGTTCGATAAATAACATGGTCGCTTATCTAAGTTACAATAATATCCTTCATTTTTGGGGATTAATTGTGTGTAAAGAAAATGCTCAGCAAGTTTTTGGCGTTGTTGCTGGGGACGACATATGTTATTAATTTTTATTATAATTAAGACTATTTCATACTTGTTTTTATTTTCTAACTTTGAATTTTTCTTAGGTGTATGCACACTAGATCGAAGGGAGCTAATATAGAGTCTTTTGATCCTTAAGTAGAAGCATCGACTACGTAAAGAAAAGGAAAGAAGAAGAAGAATAATAAGAAAGTGGTAACAAATGATACTCTTGAACTAGGAGTTGAAGTTGAAGAGCCGAACGTGGAAATGACTAAAGCCCTCGCTGCATTTAAAGCAGAAACAGAAGCAGCCGACTGATGAGTGTGTAAATTCACAAGTTTGGCGCTATGTTTTGTGCTAGTTTTAGAGAGTTTTGATGTGGAAATAGGTGGAAAACCTATATATATTGTGAAATATCATGAATCAGGTGTTAGTGGAGCTATTTGAGTGTTTTCTTAGCAAAAACGGAGTGAAAGAGCCAAGAATCGAAGAGACGGAGTCGAAGCCACGCAAACCGCCCAAGAAATAGGTGGGTTCGACCTGGCTGGAGGAGGGTTCGACCTCTCCAGCAGGTCGAACCAACGTTGCTGAACATACAGAGATGGGTTCGACCACGACTCAGTTGGTTCGACCTGGCCATCAGGTCAAACCATGGTCGAACCAATTTGCAAGAAGGAGGATTCGACCACGACGTTGGAGTTCGACTTGCCAGTTGGTCGAATCGGGAGCGGGAGTTGTCCAGTGCTGAGGTTCGACCTGGGGTTCGACCAAACCCTAAGTGGTTCGACCTGTCTAGAAGGTCGAACCTGTGCAGAATTCTTCCAGTAGCGAGATTTGACCTGGGGTTTGACCTGTGGCTAGGGGTTCGACCTGCTTGATGTGGTCGAACCTGTGTGCGAGAACTTACCTTATCCGGATTTTCGAGGCCGAAACGCGTGAGATCACTTAGAAAGCCTATTCCAAGCCCTAGAGACGTGATTACAAGTATAAAAGGAGGCTCATACAGAGAATAGAGAGAGCTTTTGATCGTCAATAATAAGAGAGACAAGAGTAGAGGTGGTGATCCATCCGGAGGGCTGTGACAGAGGTTCGCTGAAGGTTCAAGTAAGAATGATCAATCTAACCATGATTGTTCCTAGATCAATCATGGGCTAGAACCACCTTGGTAGTTCTAGGGTTATGAAAGTTTTATGATGTAATTCGTGTTTCGTGTGTAAAACTCCGTACAACACTACCTGTGGTTTGTTTTATATAAGATTGCATATTTAATCCATACTCATAGTCATTTTGTGCATCAATGATCGTTGTGTAGAGTCTGAATACATAACATGGTTATTGATTGAGTGCGTTCACTACTGAGCAGGGTTTATTGTTATAATTCTAAGTGAAGGGATTCCGAAGTATTATTAGAACTGTCTTATATGAATATTCATGAATTGAATTGAATTCGGGTTGATGAATAGGATGAAGAGTATAACTTTATAGTACCTAAAAAGGGAGATCAAATCGGGTTAGATTCTAGACGTAGAAGATAATTGATTATGATAGTACCTAGAAAGGGGGGTGAAGCATATCTCTTGCTCCGATGTTATTCACACGTGTCAAGTGCATATTTACTTGTGTCTATAGAGTAAACTTGCATGGTCTAGTGATCCGTCCACAAACCACAGGGCAGAGTCGGACACCATCACATGAAAATACGAATTGCTAGTGAAACTGGATGACCCGACGAACTACCTATCATTCTTATTGATCACAACTCACTTTTCTCGACTCTTGCTATTTCTTTTGTTATTTCGATTAGAAGTTATTATCCATTAAACCTTTACAATTACCAACATAGTCTAAAATATACTAGAAGATAACAAAATTGATATTTATCTGTCCTGTGGGTTCGATATTGTAACTTGGTCATCTTCGCGACTACAATTGATATCCTTATACTTGAGGATTAATTTGTGTGTTGAGAAAACCCCTATCAAGTTCTTGGCGCCGTTGCCGGGGACGGCGTAAACTATCTTTTTTGTATTATTTCTAGTTTATTAGGACTATTTACCTTGTTTTGTTGTTTTCTTTCTTATTCGTTTTAGGTGTATGCTCACAAGATCAAAGAAAGGTAATCTTGAACCGTATAATCCTGAGATTGGAGCATCATCAAGAAAGAAGAAGAAGAAGAAGAGCAAGGCAAAGACAATAGATCCAACTGAAGCTCTGAATTTTGGAGTTGAGGTTGACGAGCAGATTTCGCAAGCGATTGAGGCTACAACTGAAGTTAATTTGGAGGTAGAAACAGTCAACATGGCAGCGAATCCGGATAATCTAGCCATCCGAGAGGTTTTCAGAAATAATGGGGCTGGAAATTATGAGTTTTTAGGAGCAAGGGGAATTAACACAGCGTTCGATCTTCATCCCGCTCTTATTAGCATGATAGAAAGAAACTCCTTTTCAGGAGGGTCTTTCGAGGATCCGCAGCAGCATCTGAACAAGTTCTTGGGCTATGCAAGTACTCAAAAAGACGTAGGAGAACATGAAGATGCTAGGAAGATCCTTTTGTTCAAATTCTCGCTTACTGAAAAGGCGAGGGATTGGTACGATACTATTAATGCAGCTGAGTGCACCACGTGGGAGCAATTGAAGTTAAGGTTCTTGGAGGGGTATATGCCACCTTCGAAGGTGTTTAAGATGAAGCAGGATATTAACCAATTTGCTATCAGTGGAGGAGAGAAATTTCATGAAGCGTGGGATAGATTCAAGGACATGCTCAGGAAGTGTCCTCAACATGGGTTATCTAAAGCCCAATATATCAGTATATTCTATAACGGATTGGACTGTGAATCAAGAGTGCTACTTGATGCTTCTTCTAATGGAGCATTGCTTACAAAGTCATCCGTTGAGGCCGAGAGATTGTTTGAAGACATATCGATGAATTCGAGGGATTGGCCTACTGATAGAGTTAGAGGTACATATGTTCTTGGAAAGGTAGCTCAGGTTGAACAAGCAATGGTGAAAACTAAGAGAGAGGATGAAATCGTTTCGAGCTTGTCCAATATCAACAAGCTACTTGAGTCTCAACAGAAGCAGATCAGCGAGATATCTCAACGAGTGCCAATCATGCAGCAAGAGATGATGAATAATGGAACCATCCAAGACGAATTGGAGGAAGCAAATTTTGCCATGGGTCAAAGTATTCAAGGAACGAGGTACCCAAATCAAGGAAACCGGAACTACCAAGGGAACTATCGAGGGAACTTTAATAATCGTGGTCCATCTGGTAGTTATCAACAGCAACCAAGGAGGCCTGAATTTTCATGGAGCAATACGAACAATGCAGTGCAACTTCCGATGGGTGTTGATCCGGGAGAAAAGGTGGAAGAAGGGAAGCCTGGTTTCGAGGATACTGTGAACCGGTACATGGTAAAGAATGATGAAAGAGTGAACCGCCTTGAGGCAAAGCTTGAGAAAAAGATTGATGATCACCACAGAGATTTGTCCACTCAAGTGAAAGATCTCACATTGTTGATGGGTACAATTGCAGAGAATGTGAACACATTGACTCAAACTGTAGGAAAAGGGAAGTTTCCGTCTCAGAGTATAGAGAATCCAAAGTTGTGTAATGCCATCACACTGAGGTCGGGAACGCAATACGAGGAACCGATGAGGCCGGAATCAAAGTTGGAATTTTCTAAGCCTCGGTTTGACCAACACGCAGAGGGTTCGACCAACTTTTCAGGTCGAACCCAGGTCGAACCTCATTTGCCAGAGCACTCTGTTTTGACACAGGAGCAGTTCGACCAACACGTAGAGGGTTCGACCAACTTTTCAGGTCGAACCCAGGTCGAACCTCATCGGCCAGAGCACTCTGTTTTGATGCAGGAACGGTTCGACCATGATCAAAAGGGTTCGACCATCTCTTCAGGTCGAACCCAGGTCGAACCGAAGGATGGAGATTATACAGTGAAGCGGTTCGACCAAAGGGGCAGTGGTTCGACCTCCAATGTTGGTCAAACCCAAGTCGAACCTCCGGAGCAGACTGAGATCAGTCTTCCAGGAGAGAGGTTCGACCAATACAGTCCTGGTTCGACCTCTCGGTCTGGTCAAACCCAAGTCGAACCTCGCCGAGATGTTTTGTTTGATGCACCTGTTGTTCCTTTTGATGTTGATGCAACTCCAGTGGTACGGAATGAGCAAAGTACAGACATAATAGCTGAGAAAAAATGGGAAAGAGCTAAGCGATTAAGAGCCGAAAAGGAGAAAGCGGAGAAGGTTGATCGTGATGAATGGGGGATTCCCAAAACAAAGATACCTCCACCGTTTCCCTACAAGCTAGTGAAGAAAGGGTTGGAAGAAAAGTTCAAGAAGTTTTCAGAGATAATGAATAAGATAAGCTTGAACATCCCTTTTTCAGAGGCAATCATGGAGATGCCATATTATTCTCGATTCCTTAAAGACATATTGATGAAGAAGCGAAGCTTAACCGGAGTGGAAAGGGTAAACTTATCTGAGAATTGTAGCTCAATTATTCAAAAGAAGTTGCCACCAAAGATGAAAGATCCGGGGAGCTTTACTATTCTATGTGAGATCGGGAAGGGGCCAGCACGGCGAGCTTTGTGCGATCTAGGGGCAAGCATCAATTTGATGCCGTTGTCCATCTTTCAGAAGCTTGGTTTGGGGGAGATGACCCCGAAAACTGTTGCTCTCAAATTGGCAGATAGATCCATGACGTTTCCGAAAGGTATAGTTGAAGATGTTCTAGTAAAGGTGGAGAAGCTAGTTTTTCCTGTGGATTTCCTTGTACTAGAAATGTATGATGACAAGGATAATGTTCCTTTAATCTTGGGGAGGCCATTCCTTGCTACAGCTGGAGCTATGATAGATGTTCGGAAGGGAGAACTGAAGTTGAGAATGGACAAAGAAGAAGTTCTTTTCAACTTAGACAAAGCAATGAAGATGCCAATGGAGTCCCAATGTTATAGTATTGACGTGGTGGATGAGATTGTGAAGGAGGATATGTCTCTGATCTTGTCAAAGGATCATCTTGAGACATGTTTGATGGAGTCTCTTACTTATCCCACTACGGAGCTTGACGGACTTTCTAACGAGGTATGTATTGAATTTCTTGAAAACTTACTTGCTTTGGGTGATGACAGGTGTGCTTTGGAAAGAAATAAAGTGGAAGAAGTCAAATGGACCAGGAAGTACTTGCCTTTGGATAACGAAAATACTCCAGTGGAGAAAATAAAAGAGGAGTTGAAACCTTTGCCGGACCACTTGAAGTATGCTTTTCTTGGTGATAATGCACAATATCCGGTAATTGTATCTTCTTCCCTTAATGATGATCAACTTGAGGAGTTATTAGATGTCTTGAGGAAGTACAAGTCTGCAATAGGGTGGTCACTTGATGATTTGAAAGGTATTAGTCCTTCGTATTGTATGCATCGGATTAGGTTGTTGGATGAAGCCAAGGCTAGTGTTCACAATCAGCGTAGGGTGAATCCCGCAATTCAAGAGGTGATAAGGAAACAAATTCTTACGTGGTTGGATGCTGGAATTATATATCCTATTAGTGATAGTCCCCATGTGAGTCCATTGCATGTAGTTGCTAAGAAGGGGGCATGACTGTAGTGAAAGCTGAGGATGGAGAAGCTATAGCCACGAGAATTCCTACGGGATGGCGTACATGTGTAGATTACAGGAAATTAAATGAAAACACGTGTAAGGACCATTTCCTTCTTCCGTTTATGGATCAAATGTTGGATCGTCTTGCAGGGTATGAGTTTTATTGTTTCTTGGATGGATACTCGGGGTATAATCAAATCATGATTGCTCCCGAGGATCAAGAAAAGACCACTTTTACTTGCCCCTACGGGACCTTTGCTTTTAGGAAGATGCCGTTTGGATTGTGTAATGCGCCTGCTACTTTTCAGAGATGCAAGATGGCAATTTTTGATGGTTTGATAGAGAAGATCATGGAAGTATTCATGGACGATTTTTCAGTCTTTGGTTCTTCTTTTGATATGTGTTTGTCTAACCTTGCTGTTGTTTTGAAGAGGTGTCAAGAAACTAATCTTGTCTTGAATTGGGAGAAGTGCCATTTCATGGTGAAGGATGGGATTGTTCTTGGGCATCATGTTTCCGCCAAGGGATTACAGGTAGACCGTGCTAAAGTGGTGGCAATTGAGAAGCTTCCACCACCGACCAATGAAAGAGGAGTGCGGTCCTTCCTTGGACACGCGGGTTTTTACAGGAGATTCATTAAAGACTTCTCAAAATACTCTAAGCCCTTATCTCATTTACTTGAAAAGGATATTCCTTTTGTGTTTAATGATGAGTGTTTAACAGCTTTTCAAGTTTTGAAAGAGGCGCTTATTACTGCCCCTATCTTGATCACACCGGACTGGACTCAACCGTTTGTACTTATGTGTGATGCAAGTGATGTAGCATTGGGTGTGGTGCTTGGGCAGCTAAGGGAGAAGAAGTTATGCGCCATTTACTACGTGAGTAAGACTTTCGATGCGGCACAAAAGAATTACACGGTAACTGAAAAGGAGTTTTTGGCTGTTGTGTATGCATTCGATAAGTTTCGTCAGTATTTGGTTGGCATGAAGACGATTGTGTATACGGATCACTCAGCGATTCGTTATTTGATGGAGAAGAAGGAGACGAAGCATAGGATCATAAGGTGGATTCTACTACTGCAGGAGTTTGACTTGGAGATTCGGGATAAGAAAGGAACAGAAAATGTGTTGGCAGATCACTTGTCAAGGTTGGAGACTAGGGAGCATTGTGATAATTCTTTCGAGTATATTGAAGAGATGTTCCCTGATGAGAAGATCATGGTTGTGGCTGTTGAAGGTACCGAGCGAGCATGTGTGGTTGCAGCGCAAGGTATGGATCCATGGTACGCGGATTATGTTAATTACATTGTCATTGGTGAAATTCCAAGGGATCTCAACCGATATCAACTTGCGAAATTTCGTAGGGAAGTTGAGACATTTATATGGTATGATCCGTTTGTTTACAAGATTTGTACAGATTCTATTGTCCGAAGATGTGTACCCGAGATGGAAATGGAAAGTGTGCTTGAGTTCTGCCATGCACAACCGAATGGGGGGCATTTCGGAGCGCAAAAGACTGCAGCTAAGGTACTTCAATCCGCTCTTTATTGGCCTACTTTGTTTAAAGATAGTGAGAGCTATGTGGCGTCTTGCGATAGATGTTAGCGCATGGGTAATATAGGTAGGAGAGATGAGATGCCATTGCAGCCTAGCATAGTCATGGAGATATTTGATGTATAGGGGATCGATTTTATGGGGCCTTTTCCCCCGTCGAATGGGTTTCTCTACATTCTTCTTGCGGTGGATTATGTTTCGAAGTGGGTGGAAGCAATTCCTACTCGTGTTAATGATTCGAAAGTTGTTTTATCTTTCCTAAAGAAACATATTTTTGCCCGTTATAGAGTTCCGAGAGCATTAGTTAATGATGGAGGTTCCCACTTCGTCAATAAATTTCTGGAGAAGGTGCTTAAGGATTATGGTGTTAAGCATAGGGTTACTACACCCTATCATCCGCAAGCGAATGGGCAGGCAGAGGTCTCCAACCGTCAAGTAAAGCAGATTCTGGAGAAAGTGGTAGGAACTAATAGAAAGGATTGGGCTATGAAGCTTGATGATGTGTTATGGGGGTTCCGGACCGCTTACAAGATGGTGTTAGATATGTCACCGTATCAAATTGTCTATGAGAAGTCGTGCCACTTACCCGTAGAAATCCAACACAAAGCGTTTTGGGCTTTGCGTCGCTTGAACTTGACCCTTAAGGATGTAAAGGAGTTGAGGCTAACTCACATGAATCAATTGGATGAGTTTAGGAGTCGTGCTTTCAAGAATTCAGAGATTTATAAGGAAAGAATGAAGAGGTGGCATGATTCCAAAATTTCATACAAGGAGTTCAAGCAAGGAGATGAGGTACTACTTTTTAACTCTCGTTTGAAGCTTTTTGCAGGCAAGTTGAAGTCTAAATGGACGGGACCATTCATGATTCATCGAGCCTTAGGAGGGGGGAGTTATGAGCTTATTGACAAAGATGGAGACGTTATCATGGCGAATGGGCATCGATTGAAGCATTATAGGTCGCCGGATGATGCGTGTGTCATTTTTGATGATACCTTGTTCTGATTTGGTACCGTCGTGACTCTACGACGTTAAACATGAGCGCTTGTTGAGAGCTTACTCTTCCGTTTTATTGCTTTATTTCTTTTGTGTGAGTAAGAAATTTTTGTATTTAAGATGCTTACTAATCGGCAATTACATCTCTTTTCAAACTTTGTTTCGACTTACGTTTTTACTAAGTTTGGGGGGGTGTGATGTTATTACCTTATTGAAGCATTAAGAGTATAATCTTTTCTTTGTATTGTTTGTTAGGGGAGTTGGTTTTTGCAGCCATATTGAAATTTTAATCGATTTTAATGTGACGATTTTTTACAACTTGCCTAATTTTCAGTGGTTTTTGGTTGTGTTTTCTTTTACGGAGATACTTATGAATGATATTATGTGGAACAATTTCAGAAGTTGTGCTTTAAATTGTACCTAATGAAGTTGTGTTGAAGCTTGAAGTATGTAGTGCATGGAGAACACTCAGTTTTGGAAATCAGGAGGTAGGTTCGACCAAGTTTAGGAGTGGTTCGACCAGAGCCAGAGGTCGAACAAAGGCAGAGGAAGTCGAACCGGCGTTGAAAGTTGTCCAGAGAGGAGGTTCGACCAAAGCCATAGTGGTTCGACCTGATCAGGAGGTCGAACCTATGGTCGAACCTGTCAGTCGGAAGCACTCTGTTTTCCAGAAGAGGGGTTCGACCAATTCAAGGAAGGTTCGACCTGTTTAGCAAGTCGAACCCCTGGTCGAACCAAGAAGATCGTTTGTCCAGAAGAGAGGTTCGACCTCGCCATCCATGGTTCGACCAGTTCAGGTGGTCGAACCCGAGGTCAAACCAAGCCAGGTACGCGATTTAAGTTCAAATTTTCAGAGGGGTTCGATCACTTTTTCGAAACATCAAACCTCGAACACTCTTCGAACTTCTACACCCTTACACAAATTCTTCAATTATACTTGATTTCACACCGATTACACAACATTACACCTTGAATTATCGATTCGGTCGCGGATTTGGGAGAATTTCGTCGCGAGTTAGGGCTGAAATCGCATTTTTTTTAGTTGTTTTGTGTTCTCGATCGGTTATTCACCATGGGCAAGTCACAAGGTACGTTTTTCCAACTCAATTACTCTAGGATTGAAGGTTTAGGTAAGAAATTTGATGTGAATGAGAGGATTGATGTTGAGAATGGTTGAATTTCATGGTGAAAGTTGATATTTTGATTGGTTTCATATGAATTCTTGTTTTTTGGTTTGTGGTTGATTGATTATTGATAGAACTTGGATTTTTATGTGGATTGATCAAGGATATAGAACATACCATAGAATGAGCATGTTGATTTGGTTTGAAATTGATGAAATTGGAGTAGTTCATTGAGGGAAACATGTTGAATTTTTGATTGAATTGCTTGAATTGCTTAATGCATGCTTGTTGGTTATGCCTTGATGATTAAAGAAGGTGTAATTGAAGATGTTTTGAGAATGTTGAATAAGCAAGTGGTGTTGAGATGATAGTTTGTATGAATATGCATTGATACTTGAAGTCTTGAGTAGAGTATGTGATGTGCTAGTACAATACTTGCTTTCTTGTCTTGTTGGTTGGATTGAAGTATTTGTTTTCAGGAAAGGGACAAGTATCAAGTAAATGAAAAGGAAAGGCAGAGGAGGAGAGATCAAAGAAGAGGCATGACAGGCCTTCAAACTTGGACAAAGTGACAAGAAAACTGAGGCTACAAGATCGTTTACCTGATAACTTCAAGATTAGGATGCAAGGTTGGGATGAGATTAAAGAGAAGTGGGAAGAAGTTTCAGACAAGATAGCTCGCACTCGATACCAAGATGATGAAGCGATGAGGATAATGAGAATAGGGGATGATATATTTTGGATGTTTGATCAAGTAGGGATCCGAAGATTCATGGAGTTGAAGAGGCCGACGTACTTCCATGTTACAGCTGAAGTAGTTTGCTCGTTTGAGATGGAGAAGGACCCGCTTGGATACCCCTATCGGTGTACGTTTCAGCTTGGTGGAGTGAGTAGGAGATGGACGTCTGAGGATTTCAACGAGCTGTTTGAGACGCCTTTGGAGATCCCTCGTTTAGAAAATGCTGCATTCAGTGTAAAGCGATTTTGGAGGGAGATCACTGGGGAGATTCGTGATTACAAGACCAGACAGGCTCGTGCTTCCACAATAAAGAACCCTGTCTTGAGGTACATGGACCGCATCCTGAGCAACACGTTGTTCGCCCGCTCGGAGGGGAGTGTTGTGTCTAGAGGAGAGTTATATGCCCTGTGGTGTATGCTGAATGGAGTGAAGTTCAACGTTGGAGCTTATTTTATTGCGCAGCTGAATCGATTCAAGACCATTGGTTTACAAAAGGTGAATATTGGAGGGTTATTGACGATTTTGGCTGAGCATTACAACTTGGACCTAACCGGCATTACACCAGTAGAAGGAGAACTCGATTTGATTATGAGCACGTGCACGAAAGGAGGGTTTGCCCATTTTAGAAATGGAGATTGGTTTTTCACGAGAGGTCTCAAGCCTTTCGAATTTATGTTCCCCTTCGACGTGAGCAACTTGACAACTATTCGGGAAGCAAGGAATAAGCTAATGAATTCTCTTGGACACACCGCTTTTATCCGTGGCAGCGAAGTCGGGTGGTGATTGGAGAGCGGTGGCACAGATGTGTGCTGAGGGGAGGATGGCTGAGTTACAGCAGATTGTTGATCGAGGAGAGTTCCGTCCACTCAGCCACAGCAGTCTGAAGAGGAGGATCAGGTAGATGAGCAGCCGGAGATGGAGATTCCGGAAGGAGAGCAGCATGATGCGCCTCAGCATGCTCCGGGACCGCAGCAGCGGAGAGCAGTTCCAGGTACTCGGGAGCAGCTTCGCTTGATTCATGAGCAGCTGATCGCGGTGGTAGCTGTACAGCAAGAGACGAACAGGCAACTCGCGCTCGCTAACGCCAATTACGCCATGCTGAACGAAATGTACTCTACCTTGGATGAGCGTGTTGGTAGAGTGAGTAGTCGAGTGGATATGATGGATAAGCACATTACCAGTCTGTGCCGAGCTGTGGAAAATAGAATGGATGAGGATGACGACGATGATGAGGATGATGATGCTCCTAGGGAGTAGTTTCAGGTTTCTTTTAGCTTCTCCGATTCATCTTATCTCCCATTCTTCTTTTTATTTTTACAAATTGGGGTGTGATTCATGTGTGAGTGGCATGTACTTGATATAGTTGATCTTGTATCGTTGCTCTGTATATGGGTTATTGATTCTGTGCATTCATATGTTTACGTGTTTATTTTCATTTGGAAAGAGCATGAATAATTTGTTAAGTATATGGAATTCATGAGGAATTGATTTTGATTATGTGCTATGATGAGTATTAGGAATTGATTACCTATGTGAGGATTTGAGCTTTTATCATGATTAATCATGATAGTTTATTCTTGAGAGAATCATTCGTATGAACGTATTCTAGAACTTGGCTTGGAGTCTTGTGTGAAACTTACAATTGATGAAATATTAGGATATGATCTTAGGCCATTTTTGATTAATTGAGTCACTTAGTCAAATTTTACATTTCCTAATGATTTTATAAATCTTTGGTAACCCTGTTTGAGCCTTTTAAAAGCTTTTTCTTTGGCAAGCCAAATATAAGAGCCTTAATTACCTTATTTGAGCTTTAAAAATATCCTATTCATTGGTAGAGAGAATAAGGTGAATAAGTGTGGAAGAAACAAAGGGAAGATGGAATGAGGTTCAGTAAGAAAAGTGCATGGTTAAATCTTGTTAGGGATAGTGCCTGAAATTGGTACCCTGAATTGCTAATACATGGGGCTTGAAGTTTTAAGAAACAGCCGAACGATGTTCGAGAAGGGTAGTGCCTATAACTGGTACCCGAGCAATTAAAAGAAGAATGATGTTGATGCAAGGAAGAGAAGGAAATTGATAATTGCAAGTGCAAGAGAAGAATTGGAGGAGAATATGAGGCCGAATGAGAAATCAAGAACCTCCAAGGTAACTCTCTACTAGTGTATTAAGTTACTATGACCAAATTTTCCTACCCTTTCCAAAGAGCCAACATTACAACCTAGAAACAAGTCCTTTGTGATCCTAGTATTAATCTAATGTGAGTTGATTTTTGAGACCTTTGCCAAGCTTATGGTTACGCGTGAATATGAATTGATACGAGTGTTTATACTAGCCTATAGTGCCTCACGCACGAGCGAAAGAGAGTAAAGACTTATCTTGTCAGTGAGATTACTTAGTACTCCGAATGGTGTGTGATTAGATTGATTTTACATGAGTGAAATATTTGATGCAAGTAATTCTTGTTTGATTCAATGAAGTGGCATGTGTAATATGTGTTGTACTTGATCTTGTTGGATTATACACGACTCCTGTGGTTTAAATTGGTTGCCTCGGGACGAGCAACATGTAAGTTTGGGGGTTTGATGAGTGTGTAAATTCACACGTTTGGCGCTATGTTTTGTGCTAGTTTTGGAGAGTTTTGATGTGGAAATAGGTGGAAAACCTATATATATTGTGAAATAGCATGAATTAGGTGTTAGTGGAGCTATTTGAGTGTTTTTTTAGCAAAAACGGAGTGATAGAGCCAAGAATTGAAGAGACGGAGTCGAAGCCATGCGAACCGCCCAAGAAATAGGTGGGTTCGACCTGGCTGGAGGAGGGTTCGACCTCTCCAGCAGGTCGAACCAACGTTGCTGAACATACAGAGATGGGTTCGACCACGACTCAGTTGGTTCGACCTGGCCATCAGGTCGAACCATGGTCGAACCAATTTTCAAGAAGGAGGATTCGACCACGACGTTGGAGTTCGACTTGCCAGTTGGTCGAATCGGGAGCGGGAGTTGTCCAGTGCTGAGGTTCGACCTGGGGTTCGACCAAGGCCTAAGTGGTTCGACCTGTCTAGAAGATCGAACCTGTGCAGAATTCTTCCAGTAGCGAGGTTCGACCTGGGGTTCGACCTGTGGCTAGGGGTTCGACCTGCTTGACGTGGTCGAACCTGTGTGCGAGAACTTACCTTATCCGGATTTTCGAGGCCGAAACGCGTGAGATCACTTAGAAAGCCCATTCCAAGCCCTAGATACGTGATTACAAGTATAAAAGGAGGCTCATACAGAGAATAGAGAGAGCTTTTGATCGTCAATAATAAGAGAGACAAGAGTAGAGGTGGTGATCCATCCGGAGGGCTGTGACAGAGGTTCGCTGAAGGTTCAAGTAAGAATGATCAATCTAACCATGATTGTTCCTAGATCAATCATGGGCTAGAACCACCTTGGTAGTTCTAGGGTTATGAAAGTTTCATGATGTAATTCGTGTTTCGTGTGTAAAACTCCGTACAACACTACCTATGGTTTGTTTTATATAAGATTGCATATTTAATCCATACTCATAGTCGTTTTGTGCATCAATGATCGTTGTGTAGAGTCTGAATGCATAACATAGTTATTGATTGAGTGCGTTCACTACTGAGCAGGGTTTATTGTTATAATTCTAAGTGAAGGGATTCCGAAGTATTATTAGAACTGTCTTATATGAATATTCATGAATTGAATTGAATTCGGGTTGATGAATAGGATGAAGAGTATAACTTTATAGTACCTAAAAAGAGAGATCAAATCGGGTTAGATTCTAGACGTAGAAGATAATTGATTATGATAGTACCTAGAAAGGGGGGTGAAGCATATCTCTTGCTCCGATGTTATTCACACGTGTCAAGCGCATATTTACTTGTGTCTATAGAGTAAACTTGCATGGTCTAGTGATGCGTCCACAAACCACAGGGCAGAGTCGGACACCATCACATGAAAATACGAATTGCTAGTGAAACTGGATGACCCGACGAACTACCTATCATTCTTATTGATCACAACTCACTTTTCTCGACTCTTGCTATTTCTTTTGTTATTTCGATTAGAAGTTATTATCCATTAAACCTTTACAATTACCAACATAGTCTAAAATATACTAGAAGATAACAAAATTGATATTTATCCATCCCGTGGGTTCGATATTGTAACTTGGTCATCTTCGCGACTACAATTGATATCCTTATACTTGAGGATTAATTTGTGTGTTGAGAAAACCCCTATCATCGACATGGTCGAAGATAGGCCAAATCTGGATAATTTTGCCATCCGTAAGGTTTTCAAAAAGGGTCAATAAATAGTAGGTATAAAATAAATTTAGGAATTACTGAGTGATACATTCTCTTTAGAAAATTACTGATAAATGCAAAATTATATTTTATTTTTCCCATAATACCTATATCTATCCGTACATTAGTGTGCAGTGTTAAAATGAAAATAAAAATATGGTATTTATATGAATATACATTAGTCTACATTCTAGTGAGAAAGAAACTGAAAATACGTGATTAAATTGAAGAATCCTACTAATTTACATTAGTGTGCATTCTTGAGAGAGAAATAGAAAATACGCGATTAAATTGAAAAAACCTATGAATGTACATCAGTGTGCATCTTTGAGAGAGAAATGAAAATTACACTATTGAAACTATTGCTAAGTACATTATTGTGTATTCTTAAAGCGAAATAGAAAGAACCTTACTAAAATACATTAGTGTGCATTCGTGAGAGAGAAACAGAAAATACGTGATTAAATTGAAAAACCCTACGAATGCACATCAGTGTACATCTTTGAGAGAAACAGAAAATACACGATTGAAATTATTGTTAAGTACATTAGTGTGCATTCTCAAAAAGAAACAGAAAATACGCAATTAAATTAAAGAACCCTACGAAAGTACACTAGTGTGCATTGATGAGAGTGAAAATAAGCATGTTTGAGTGTCCAATTTAACCTTTTTTATTGAAATTATTGTTATATATTAGCACAAGTATCTTATATTCAATATATGTGAGAAAAAGTTGCACTTGAGGTGTTTTATTATGTTTAAGGTGGAAAAATGATCAAAAGTGCAAAGTTGGAGAAAAGGTGCAACATGTGCAAGGATGCTGGAAAACGCACGTCCTACTAGTGTAATTTTTATGTACTTTTGTGGAGCTTAAAACTATAAGTGTGGTTCACGATTGAAAATCCACAGAAGAGATGATTGTTTTCGTATAGGGAACACTTCAATCAGATTCAAAACGAGAAAGTTATGATCAAAATAGTGACGCCACTCAAGCTGTGCCAAAGAGAACAGTTATGTCAGTTTCCATGGCTTGTTAAACCTTCAAATATTGGAATTTTTGTATTTATTTATATGGATAGAAATCCAAGAAAGAGAGGATCGTGTGAGCGGAAGAATCACTCAAATCGAAGCTTTTATGTGGAAGTTATACGCGAAAAGGTAAGACTCTGCAAGCTGGTTCGACCTTGAAATCGTGTTACAGAGTGGTTCGACCTCCCTGATCTGGTTCGACCAAGCCCATAGTTGAACTAAATGCCTGAACAACTCCAAATCTGTATTTTTACACCCCAGTGCATATATTTTCGCATTTTTCAAGAAAAAGCACATCCAATGTCCATAAGGGGAGTTTGCAAGTATAAAAGGAGATGTAGATCACACCAATTTGAGGAAAGACAAGCAACACAATTATACTACACTCCACAAGGGGGGGTCACCCCCAACCATCATCCACATCCTTTCTTTCATCCATCCATCACTTTGAAGATTCGTTTGTGGAATCATGAGGAGAACCAAGAAGAGGATTCAGATAAAGAAGGACGTGACGACACCCACATCTAGGATTTTATTCGTTTCCTAATTTATTTTGTATTTTCTGGATATATGGGTAAAATCTATCCAACCCCATGATTGTTCTTCACAACATCATAGGTTATAACCTTTTTGGTAGATATAGAGTTTTGAAAGTTTTTATGAATTAATTGAACTTTCATTTGTATACTCCGTACAACACTACTAGTAGATTTATTTTATATATGATTGTGCTTTCTTAATCCATATTTACGGTCGTTTTGTGCATCTTCAACTTTTATATAGAGTTTGAATATATATCTTGGTTGTAAATTGAGTGCGTCCACCGCTGAACAGGATAAAGAGTACCTATAATGGGAGATCATATCGGGTTAGAGTACTAATCATAAAGAGAAATAATTGATATTGATAGTACCTAGAAAGGGGGTGAAATTATATATCTTACTCTAAGGTTATTCACATGCGTTACACGCATATTTACTTGTCTCGATATAGTAAATTTTCATGGTTTAGTGATGTGTCCATATTCCTACACACAACTTATTCAAAATCTTCTTTTCTCAGAATATTTTTAATTTTTCAAAAGGAGTAATTATATTCATGAGATTTGGAGGAAGATATATATGGAGTAAGAGAAAAACATGAGGAAAATACGCATAAAGATAAAAATCGATACTAAGTGTGTCTAGTATTAGCTTAAATACCACTTGTAAGGGCTTGAGTGTGTGCAATTTTGAGAAAAAAGAATCGATTTTATTCTTACAGAAAATATCGTGACAAAACTAATAACAGTGCACAATTGAAATTTAAAAGGAGAAAAAAATATTATTTTCAAAACTTTTCTATAAGGGCCTATTTCTGTAGCGGCTTTAAGGTAAAAGACTTACTATTGCTGATTTGTTTATGAAAGTACAAGCTAACGTTTTTTAAAATGAAGCCTAAACAATGATTAATCAATAATAATTTTATCGTAAATAGAAGAATCGATCTATCATACTAAAAGCCCCACAATCATCCCGACCATCATAGAATCCCACCGAAGAGAGAAGTTTCCCAACTTTCTTCTCTACGGTACAAATGATAGATTAAATCTATAAAAAAATAAAAAAACTAAACATTTTTAACACGTTCACAATCTCTAAATAAATCTAAACTGAAATCTCTTATTTATAAACAACTTGATATGAATATATCTTCATGACATGACGGGTTGGAGGTGGTTATCATCTCAACTCTCACCAACTCCTTTGTATGAAAAATTCTGATCCTGGAGGCTTTAACTTTATCTGAACACATCAACAATTATGAAAAATTATTTCTGACTTATCTATCCAGAAAACCAGATTTATTGCCAATAATTTCACCAATCCTAAATAAAAAACACACACATACAAGAAAGAAAGATAAAATTTAAAAAAATTATGATAATATTACATCAACAAAGATTAAAAAGAAATTACTATAAGAGTTGGTATGTTTTAATCTCCATAAACTAAATTTACACTCGGGTCTGGGTTCGAACCTGAATAGAGAATGATTATATCCAACACAAACACTAAATCCATATAACGTGGATAAACCTTTTAATAATACTATTTTTGTTTTAAATAGTATTGAGGTAAATAATAATAATAATAATAATAATAATAATAAAAATAGGTCTTGCGTGAGACTGTCTCACATGAGACCTTTTTTCACTTGTTAAAATAGTTATCACTTTTGCTACAAAATATAATCACTTTTTATTTATATTATAAATTGTTCATGAAATATTATTATCACTTTTCATTAATTTATTATCACTTTCTTATATTATAGTCGTATTCTCTTGCTTGATTTATTTTATTTCATAATTAATTTAATTATTTAAATTTAGTTTTATTAGTTATTTATCTACCATTCAAAACCCCCTATATTTGTCTTGCAATTGAATTATCATATAGAATTACTTATTAAGTTCATAACTATCGCGTGGGGACGATATTCACTTGGTCACGCACTACAATCGATCCTTTACACTTGAGGGTAAAAGAAAATAGTGATCAGGAACACTGCAATGGCAGCAACAAGCGAGGTAATAATATAGAGAGAAGGTTCACAACATTTAATTCCTTCATTTTTTTATTTTTTTTTGCACAATCTCTCTCTCTCTCTCTCTTTGTAATTTATCTACTATTCGTCTAGATTTTTTAATTTTTTTTCATTTATCAGAATCTTGCCTCTTTAGCCTTCATTCATCGATCTTTTTTTAGCATTGTTATGAAGCTTGTTTCAGTCAAAGTAAGAATTGAACACTCTCATTGTGTTCATTTATATCTGCATTTTAATCTTATGTTTAGGATTTCACAAATTTTCTTATATGCATGTTTAATAATTTTAATAATTAGGGTATTATAGTATGGAATTATATTACATGTGAAATGGTTGTTTTGACTCTGTTTAAATATAGGTTGACATATGTTGGTATTTCATGATATTTTTTATTTTCTACTAGTTGTGCTATCTTCTTGATTTGTAAGCTTAAGATTCAACTATGGCTTTACAATGGAAAATATAGTTTACCAAATTGTTGCTAATTTTTTTAATTTGATATAGTGTTCATTTGATCAAATTGTGCTCTAATACTTGGGGCGGATTGCTTTTCCCTATTTAATTAGTGGATTTGACCTTTTTAGCTCTACTGATATTGTTAAGGAGGTTACTTCAATTATCATTGGACCTGGTGTTGATGTTGAAGTCACCGTTGCAGATTCTTGGACATTTAAATGTTGATGTATTGCTAAACTTGCTGGTAAAAAATAAAAATTCAATTATTGATGCTTGAGATTGCTTCTTAATAATAAGAAATGCAATTATTGATGCTTGAACTTGTACACACCTCTTGCATGAAAGGCTAAGTTATATGAATGGTTATATTTTAGTAATTGGAGTATTTCTCTTTTTCAATATACCGTTGCTCTTTTATTATATCTATTGTTACTCCCAAGTCGAATAATAGACTCGATTTATATGAACCTTTTCTCTTAAATTAAGGTAAATAAGTTAAATGAATTGAGTTGGTAATGACCATATTACTCATTAAGCATACAAGAGGTCACTCTTTTGTTATATTAACCGAAATCTCTCAAGTTAAATAAAGTGTTAATATCAACTTATTCATTTGATTAACTGTAATGAGTAATAGGTGATAAAGACTTTTGAACATCTTAATCAACCATTTGATTTTGAATGTGTTGTGCAGATATGAAGACCTGAATATAACGACATTCATGTGAAGAAGGTTGTCAAATGATTGGTGGCCATACTAGACTGACTAAGGGAGATTGTGTTTGACATGCATCACACATGTCACAAAGAGGATTTTGTAATGCTAGATAATTACAATCTTTCTTTTTTCATTTGTTTTAGTTAGTTGTTGTGCAATATTATGGTTGTAATAGGCATAGTACAATTATATATTTGATTTAAAAAACATTAGGTGTTTATGGTGTGGATTCAAGACCATAATTCGAAATTGTAGTTATATATCACAATGGAGTCCGATTTTGATGGTTCCTTTACCTGCCAATGATGTATTTCTCTCTTCTAATACGAATGTTTGCTCTCAAGTCAAGATTCATGAAGTGTTCCATTTTTATTTAATATAAGTGTTACACTTCAGTATACAAGGTGTTATTCTTTTGTGATATGAACTAATACTCCCAAGTTAAATAAAGTATTACTCTTGACTACTCTTTTGTTAAATGAACTGTTATTCCCAAGTAAATAAAGAGTTATTCTTAATTATATAAAAGATATTATGAAGTAGCGAAAAAGGATATATTGTGTGTGAGTAAAGGGTACATTATTATTGAGTAAAGAGTACATTTTTATCGTGCAAAGGGTATACTAGTCGTGTATATTGTATAAGTTTGCAAAGAACATATTGTGGTAATGTAATATCTATGGAATTACAAATGGTACACTGTTGATTAGTAAAGGGTACAATGTTTGAGTAAAGGGTATACTATCTGTCATGCAAAATGTATAGGGGTCATGTAAATTGTATTAAGCTTCAAAGGGTAAATTGCTGATGTGTAAAAGGTACATTATTTGGCATGAAAAGGGTGTAGTGGTCATGTAAATTGTATGCAGTTGCAAAGAGTATATTATTGATGAGTAAAGTGTACATTGTTAATGAGTAAAGGGTACATTATTTCTCGTGTAAGTGTGTGGATTTTAGAACATTTATTATTGATGGTGTTTCAAGTTAATGTTGTAAAGGTACTATAATAGCATGGTGCAAAAAGCATATAATTTTGTAATAAAGAGTATGACACTTAACACTAAATGGTATAACAAGTTATCTAATACTTGAATTTCACAATGTATTTTCAATAAAATCATTTCATAATTACATAAAAGTTTACTCATTCAAAATAAAAAATAATAATAATTCATCAAAATCTTTCATAATATTTGATCTATTATATCACTAAAGTAAACGAGCATTTGGAGTTTTAGATCCAAATTTCTTTGCTAACTCTATAGTTTTCCGTGTACTCTTGCTTTTTTCAAAGTGCCCTGTTATCCTCTTCTTCTTCACTTTTATAACATAATTAACTGGATCCAACACAATATTAGACAAATTCTTGTTTTGGACAACTTGTTCTGTTTCTGCTGAAGAATTTGTTAAATTTACCAAAGCGTCAATAACCAATAAATCTGTTGCATATGCATCATCTATATACTTTCTTGCATCTTCATTGTCCCGACACTTCAACACTAAATTATAATATCTTCTTTCTGCTTTATGCCTCCAAGATATTTTATCTCCATTCTTTTTTGTGCCTCCAATAAATTGGTCCCATATTTTAGACTTGTCTAACTTCATCCACTACAAGAAACTGTCAAAATACCGATAGATTTACCGACGAAACAAAATCATCGGTAATTACCGACGGATTACCGACGGATTGCCGATGTTTTTTTATTTAATATGATTTATTTTAAAAAAATCATCAAATGAAATTTCCGATGATTTTTGCGATGGATTACTGACGAAATTAGCGACGAATTATTTTCCGTCGGTAAATCTGTCATTATTTTGGAGGGATTAAATTCTAAAAATTTACCGACAAATATTTTTCGTCGGTAAATATAATAAATTTTATAAAAAATAATTTTTATGTGAGTTTTTAATTTCCCGACGGAATATCTTCGTCGGTAAATATAGTACTCCCTCCGTCCCATAGAAGTTGACACACTTTCCTTTTTGGTTTGTCCCACTAAAGTTGACACATTTTCTTTTTAATACATGGGACCCACACAAAATAATTAATCTATTCTCATGGGCCCCACATATCACCTCTAATACAACTACCCACTACACATTAAATATTATTTCTCTCACTTCACCTTACTCCACTATACATTAAATTATTATACTCCTTAATCTCCGTGTCCAAAAGAAAATATACCAACTTCTCCGGGATAGAGGGAGTATAATTTTTTTAAAAAGTAAATAAATTAGTTTTTAAGTTACCGACAGATTAAATCTGTCGGTAAATTAAAGTCAAATTTTTTTAAAGTTACTGACGGATTACATTCGTTGGTAAAAAAATATTTTTTTTATTTTTTGTGAAAAAGATTATTCTTTAATTTACCGACGGAATCCGTCGGTAACATAAATTTTTTTCTTTTAAGTATTACGGCTGCCTTAGAAAAGTTATTAGGGGTGCCTCCATTACGAATCCTCCAATCCTAAAACTCTTCCACTCCTCTTCCGCCTCTCTTTCACTCCGCCGCTGCTCACTATCGATGCTGGTTACTTTCATCCTCGCCGAAAAATATCTTTCATCGGCAGCCACACTGTCAGTCCGTCGAGTCGCTGCACCATTGCCAAAAAAGAATGCCGCAACAGATCCGTAGCCAAAAATGCTGCTGACACCCGTCGATCACGTGCCACGCCACCAGCCATCGGTCTTCTTGCTTAGTTCGCGAACAACCGTCTTCGTGCGCAGATCTGCTCCTCCGCTTGACGCTTCTGCCGTCGAAAAGAATCACATTATCGCCACCGACCAAGATCTTCCTCAATACTGTAAGTTTCTCGCCCCTTTTATCTCTTTACCGGATTTACTATAGCATTTTTTCTATTGTATTGTTCCCTCGTCCTTCCCTCAATTTCAGATTCGGATGAACCCTAATTTTGCTATGGGCTGATGCAAATGTAGAGTGCAGGCTAATGCAAATGTAGAGGTGAATTCCTTCTCTGTATTTTTGCGTTTCAATTTGTGTGAGCTATTTTTTTGTCTGCTGGGTTGTGGAGCTGAAATTTTGGTTCCTAGATTTAGCTCTTTCTTTTGATTCAGATTGCATTTGTAGGTTTTGATTCAAAATGTAGAATTATGTGCTCAGATTTGCTGAATTTTAGGTATTTGCTTGTGTTTAATTTGAAGCCGATTATAAGATTTCCCCCCCCTCTCTTCCAATTTTCCTCTCAAAATCTTCAATGTGTTTGTCTCTCTCTCTGACTCTCTTTTTTCCATTATTTAGACCATTATATTCTATTATCATCTGATAATTATTTCCGTCGATTCTTGTTGTGGAAAAGTGAAATGGGAGCTTACAAATGATTATATTTTGTCTGGAATTTTTAGTTATTTTCATGCCAATGTTAATACTATTTAAATGTAGCTTTGAGTTCTATTTTACAAGATTGTGTGGTTATGGGATTTGTTGTTTCTTTTTCATTCATATGAATTAATTTTAGATCTAATTATCTACAATAATGTAAGTAAAGAGACCTTCAACGAACTACACTCCACAAGCAGATGCTATATGTTGTTAACTTTTCTCAAGATTTTCATGATTGTTAAAAGGAATCCATCAATGTCAAGAAGTTTGATACACATGATAAGGTTATGTTGTTGATATATTCTGGTGTTTCTTGAAGAACCTGGATATTCACCTTGTCCCCCTTCTTGAATCTTACGAATAACTGTATTATACTACATACTTAGTTGACTTGAATTTTGGAATGGCAGCTGAATCTACTATAATACTAGCTTCAATGTTTAATATTAGTTTAAAGATATTGCACTATCATCCAATTTTATGGAAAGGGTAAAAACTTGATTTTTTTATGGAGGAGTATAAAATTAATATTTAAATTCGAAAATTAGAAATGTCCAGAAGATTACTTGGGCCTAGTCTCATGCATTCTGTATTTCTTCTGTTGTGATTTTGTCCTTCAAATTCATCTTTTGATATTGATTGTAATCTAACTGGCTCTATGGGAGAAGAAGATCTGATACTCTTATAAGATTGTTATGATTATATCATCCTCTATATTTTCTTAATTTTCCTCAATAATAATATGATAATGACTGAAGGTGTGAGCTTTCATATTTAGATTTTTTTATTTTATTTTTTTCTCCAGTTTTTTATGTAGGTGCTCATCTAATGCATAAATTACAAAATTTTGTCTGATGGCATCTTGAGTGTGTAATATGTGAACTTTATTTTTTGCAGTATAGTAGCCGTCCGTATGCTCAAGCCTTTATTTATTGAAATCTTAGAACATTCTTGGTGGATTTAGTAAATGAAGTAGCTTAGTTGTTTTTCGTGTTTAAACTATTTCTTGCCATTTTATTAAAAAAGGTAAATTTTGGCTAATGGGTGTTGTATGACTTTTTTTTACACTATCAGGAACAAAAATAATCAATTTCTCTCGGGGATTCGATATGCCAATCAACTGCAGACTGATGTATATGTTGATGCTGAAGCCGATTTGGGAATTTTTTGTGAAGATCATTTAGTCAAATATTTTGTATCCATGCTCTAGTAGAATTATTAGAATTGAATATTTTATGGTGAATTTGGATTGTGGAGATTTTATAATTTAAATATTATATTAGATGAATAATTTATATTAAGTAGTGTTTTGAAAGGGTTATTTAATATGAAATTTTAATTGTTTTATGGGTATTTAAATTTAAAATATAATATGGTAATTTAAATTTAAATTACCGACGGAAAATTTCGTCAGTAAATTTTAAAAAATTATAAAAATATACATAATTTACCGATGAAAAATTCCGTCGGTAAAATCGTCGCTATATTATCATTTCCGACGAATTTGTATTGTATGATTACCGACGGATATCTTTCTTTACTGACGAAATAATCCATCGGTAATTACCAACGGATTTTAAATTCCGTTGCTAAAAAGTTACCGATGCAGGTTTTCGCGACAGAATTATTTCAGTCGGTAATCCATCGGTAACTAAGTTACTGACGAATTTTTCATAGTTTACCGATGGATTTTTTCGTCGGTAATCAGACAGTTTCTTGTAGTGATCCACCTTTTTGTATATAACAATCTGGTATACGGTCTACAGAATTAATGTGTAGAACTCTAAAACTATGGTAGCACAACAACCCACAATCCTCAAATTTCTTACAAGAGCACATGATTAGTTTATCTGCACATCAAAGAATACTTGATAGATTTTACCATCAGCATCAATAGAATAAACATTGTAAACCATTGTTGTGTCTTCACTTTCAACATGTAGTGATCGAGCAATTATATGTTTCTCAAATTTTTTCTCAAAAAGACTAAAGATTGTAATTTTGTACCCTTCAAAATCATGACCACAAATTTATTGAATAAAAAATAAAAAATTTGAACGGGGGTATAATTATTACAACTAAAGGGTAAAACAGCTACTATTGAAGGGTACGTCATTGTCATGCAAATGATATATTGTTGTCATGTAAACTATATGGATTTGCAAAGGGTATGTTATTGATGAGTAAAGAGAACATTGTGTTGGATTGTATACTAAAAACCTAACTTTTTGTATGAACAATGTTATAACAATTTATTTGAAATGAGAATCATTGATCAATGATTGCGTCTTATAATTTATTTATATATCCCATGCAATATTCCACTTACTTTATATTATAGATAATATTTTATGCGACAATACGCGGAAGATCATATGATCGATTTTCTTATAAAGTATAAATAAATGCTCACAATCGAGATAGATGGGGACTCTCTATTGGGAAGGTTGTAGTGTTATTTGGTATTAGTTTGTCTTGATTATAGAATCACATTAGTGCACTTTGTGTATTGAGTAGGTTCGCTTGAGATTGTTCAACTTATACTGACTATAAAGGAGAACTTGATTTCAGTTATTATGGATGTTCGTGCTCTTAATCCCTATACAATAACCTCAACAGGTAAGGCAGTATGTATTTCTTTGATTTATCAATGGGTGAGATTTACATGTAAATAAATCAACAAACTCGGTGAGTTGGCAAATAGTGATGTATCTATGGTGTGCTGTTGATTGTAGAAGGAATTTGTATCCTATTAAATAGGGTGATGATGTCCCATTGAGGAGCTCATGATAAGGATTATCATGTAAACCCTGTAGGTGTATTTATTTCGGCATGATAACAAGGTTGAGTGGTAAAACTCTCGGATGAGATATTAATTAATGGAGTTGTCAGTAACTTAATTAATTAATGGGCATTGTATATCTTAAACATGGGAAGGCTAACGAGCTCATAATAAGGAGCCCAAAACATAATTTTGGGATTGGAACAGTAGTTCATTAATAATATTTTAGTGGAATATATTATTATTATTGGACTTAAGTATAAATTTTGGGCTAAACTTGGATACTTAAACCCAATGGAGGCCCGACTCTAATTTCTCAACCTAATCCCTATTGTTGCCCATATATAAGTCATCTCAACTATCCGGATGCCCGATGATTCACGCTAAAAATCACAAGTTAAAGAGAGTGGAGAGCAGATTGAGAGGATCTTGAAGATCTTTACCCACATGACGTCAAGATTGGACTTGAGAATATTGCAGAAGATCAAGATGTTATTTTCTGCAGCTGTTTTTCCTCAACATACCCTGGTGAAAGGTAATATGATTATATACTCTTGCTTCCGCTGATATAGAATTGCATGGAATCCTAACGGTTTACGTTAATCAAACGATCAAATGCCAACACATTATTGATGAGCAAAGAGTAAAATATTATCGTGCAAAGGGTCGGAGTTTAGATTGTTTAAAGTTTATTATAAAATGTATTATGACTTGGCGGAAAGGGTATATTGCGTATGTGTAAAGGGTACATTATTGATAAGTAAAGAGTACATTGTTTGTTATGTAAAATGTATACAATGAAATTACAAAGTATTTATTATGGATGAGTAAAGGGTACATTGTTGTTATAAAAATGGTATGGAGTTTAGAATGATTCAAGTTTTGTGTATTATAACAGAGTGCAAAGGGTATATTGCGGATGAGTAAAGAGTACATTGTTGTTGAGTAATAGGTGCATTATTTGTATACCTATAGATTAACAATATATATAGCAATGAAGAAGTCATAGATATTTGACAAAACATGCCATCAACACTTTTTTGGAATCACATATATAATATACGGAATAGTAGTGAATTCATTAATACTAAATGGTATAATAGAAGAGTAAACTTTGAACAATAAGCATCACTAAAACAGGACTTAGGATCAAAATCCAAATCTGGCCATTGGTGATGGAATTAAAAGATGATTACAAAGACATTTCATAAAATGTCAACTAGCTCATGATGACTACTACATCATGTTATTATAGGTTTCTAAACAGAATTACAAGAGTAGTTGCTATGAATTATACTATTTAGGGCAATTAAATTATGCATCAAAAAACTTAGTGTTACAGATGTAAATCAGCATCAAATGATAACACAAATAGCAATGAAGAAGAGTTAACAATATAATAGTTTTTAAAGGAATTGTTCAAATTGTTGGATTGTATACTAAAACTCTAGCTTTAGTATGAACAATGTCATAACAATATTTGAAATGAGAATCATTGATCAAATGATTGCGTCTTATAATTTATTTTATATGCATAACGCAATAGTCCATTTACTTTATACTGTAGATAATATGTTGTGCGACAACACGCAGAAGATCATATTATCGGTTTCCTTATAAAGTATAAATAGATGCTCACAACTGAGATAGACGGGGACTCTCTATCGGTATGGTTGTAGTGTGGTTTGGTATTAGCTTGTCTTGGCTATAGAATCACATTAGTGCACTTGTGTGTATTGAGCAGGACCGCCTGAGATCGTTCTTCTTATACTGACTATATAGTAGAACTTGATCTCTGTTATTATGGAAGTTCGTGCTCTTAATCCCTATACAATAACCTCGACACGTAGGGCAGTATGTATTTCTTTGATTCATCAATGGGTGAGATTTATAAGTATTAAATCAACAAACTCGGTGAGTTGGGAAGTAGTGCTGTATCTATGGTGTGCTGTTGATTGTAGAAGGAATCCATGTCCGTCATAGGTTGATGATGTCCCCTTGAGGAGCTCATAAGGTTTATCATGTAAATCTTGCAAGTGGATTAATTTTCGGCATGATAAAAAGGTTGAGTGGTACTACTCTCGGACGAGATATTAATTAATTAGAGTTGTCAGTAACTTAATTAATTAATGGACATTGAATATCTTAAACATGGGGAGACTATCGGGCTTATAATAAGAAGGAGCCCAGAACATAATTTGGGATTGGATGGGTAGTGCAATAATAATATTTTAGTGGACTATATTATTATTATTGGATTTAATTAAAAGCTTTGGGCTAAGCTTGGTTAATTAAATTCAATTGAGGCCCAGCCCAATTTCTCCTTCTGGTCCCTGCAGTAGCCCTTATAAATAAGTTATCTCAGTTCCTGTTAACCCTAAGTCAGTGCCTCATTTGACAGTTAGAAAGAACAGGAGCAGATTGAGAGAATCCTGCGGATTGTTGCCCACACAACAGCAGGATTCAACTTGGGACATACTGCAGAAGATTAAGAGGTGGTTCTCTGCAACGGATCAACCTCTACATCAACCCAGAAGTACGGTAAACAAGATTTAATTGCTTCCGCTGTTTATTGTTTGCCTGTTTACTAACGATCACGTTTGAGCCACAAGATCCAATTACCCAATAATTGATATCACAGCGTTGGTTTCGTGGTGAAACATGAGACGTTAGTTAAGTTTTGTGCCTTTCTTGTTAATAATCGTATGAAGAAAGCATGAGATTTGGGGTTTGTATATTTTGTATCATTCATGAAATCCCTATCTGCTTTGTGTTATCTCGTTGTTAATCAAATTCGAAATGACATATACATACAGTTGTGAGCGACAAAGTAAGAAAAACACGATATCACACACATCGCTGAGCGACGGCGATGGAGGCGTGTCGATGGGACCTGGTGGTCGGTGCTGCAGACTTATGCTCCTAGGGTGATTCGATTACAACAACAGGCTGCACCCATGGAAATTCCCCGGCGAGTCACAGGAAGCTTTTGATCGAGTCTGAGCGGCTTCCGTCGGGCGATTGGAATAGGAACTAGGTGAGGATAGGCTGCAATCGGACGAGTGTATCAATGGTTTGAAGAAGCTTCCGAGCACGTCTGCTGAAATTTCCAGTCGGGTCGAGAGGCGCAGCGGACTGAAGTTCTGTGCGACGTCAGTTGGAGCAGTAACAATCCGGCATCGATCGGTGGCTGGACGCGTCGGAGATGATGACGGAGTCTGGTGTTCGATGGGCTGAAGGTGCAGCTTCACGTGTGATCCATCGATGTGGAACCAGGCGGCGAGTTCGACCCTGTAAGGCCGGTCTGACGCGATCGGGACTGTAGTTTGAACGATTGTGTCGACTGGATTGTTTTCATCAGCGTGAGGGGGCCATTCATCGTGATTGCTCCAGCCTGTTTTGGGCATCGAGAGGTGTTGGCTGGCGGCCGAAGCTCTGACGGCGCGTATCTAGGCGAGTCAGCTGATGATCGGTGATTGCAAGGCATCGACGGGAAGCGGCTGCGTTGATTTGATCGATTGGCAGGAGGCGAGATGCCGGTTGGCTGTGGGCACGTCTGCCGGGAGAAGGAGGCCGGCGGCGTCACAGCTGATGGAAACGGCGCTGCTGGATGGAGGCCAGTCGACTGATGCTGTTGCCTGCGTTCTTCTCAGACGGAGGGTTGACAGGCACGACTCCGGTGAGCTGACGGTTCGTCCGCCGATAGCAGCTGTCACCAAACCGTGCCGGTGTGAACTCCCCGTGGATGTTGCGGCTGATCGAATAGGGCATCTGCTTGTTTCCTTTTGGGCTTGTTTCCAGGGCAGCATGGGTATTGGGCCTATGTTGTTGGGCTGCTTTTGTTTTGATGTTGGGCCTAGTTTAATTATTTGGGCCCAAATATTTTAATTAAAAGGATATTGGGCTGCAGGGCCCTATTTTAATTAAGGAGTATTTGGGCTGATGATTAAAAGGCCCAATTTAGTAATTATATTAGATGCTGCTCAATTTTAATTTGGTTTTGGGCTTTTGGGCCCAAATTTTAATTAAATGGCAATGGGCTGCTGGACTAATTAATTTTAATTAATTGTGAGTATTTTGATGTTGGGCCAAGGTTAAATATTGGGCTAGACCTTTATGCTGAAATTGACAAAATAAATGGGCTTAATTATTTTAATAATGGGCTGCTCATTTTATGCTAATGAAGTTTGGGTCAGCTGGACCTATTTAATTGATCCAACACATTATGCAATTAATTATAATATATAACTGATTTAATTGCTTTAACTTGACAATTAATTGTTATATATGAAAGACATGTTCTATGTGATTTATTTATTTAAATTGCTGTTAATAGAAGCATGTCTTAGTTGTATATTTTATTCTGGAATATTATATGCATGTTTAAAACCCTTGGTAATTAAATAACTAAGTGGGAGAGGGGATTGGTAAAAAATTCCCGCGGCCTCCATTATTGGTTTGTAAGTGATGTGAGTAAACTTGCGTGTTGGCATAGGCCTTCCTCCCTAACGGATGAGTTTATTCACGGATCACTGGTACAGACTTCATAAATAATTATTGTTTGTAATGTGGCACATAAACTTGCGTGTTGGCATAGGCCTTCCTCCCTAACGGATGAGTTTGTGTGCGGTACACTGGTACAAACTTATAATTGATGATTGTAGGAAGCTACCCGAGCGCGTGTGTACTTCTCCAACTGTAAGGCACATAAGCTCGCGCAGTGGACTTGGGATCAAATAATGGTGTACACTTAGGTGTAAATAATTAGTATCCTCCCCAACGGAGTCACTGCTATTATTTGCATGGCTAAAGAGTAACCGACTATTAATTATTTTGTCATAAAGTTAGGTTGACAAATGAAATTAATGGGTAAAACCTTCTCTTGTAAATGTTCGGGTTTGTAAACGTCCACACTAACGTGGCTTGCAGACTCACGGTGCTTGAGATGTCGGTGAATTTTATTTTATATTGTTTTGAGGGAAACAATATAAAAGGATAAAATTCGAAGTTTTGATCTGAATATTTATTTGTGATTCTCTGAATTTCGAATGGTATTATCTCACTAATTGTTAACTAAAAGACATTATATTTACTTGTCCAAATTAGTTGATTAGAAAAGAATCTTGGTTTTGAAAATTTACTGCTTAAGAAAATACATGTGTTCTCTCAAAGGACGGCTCATGATGCCTGTTAATGTCTCTAGTGAAGAGATGAGAGGTTCATAGAAATATGATGGTCTCATGTAACTCTTTGGATACTTGAGTAATTTAAAAGGAGCAAGATCATGATAGAATTTGATGAATGAATTGGAAATATATATGGAATAGAAGTTGAAAGGGAAACCTAAGTCAATTTTATTCTACATAATTGCTTAAATGTTTTGAGTAAGTTCCACCTGAATTACAAAAGGATGTAAATGGTGGGAAACTTCTGACAAAACATGTGGCAAAGGGAAAGCTATTTTCATCATGATGTGAACAAGTTTAATATCTTATTTACTAATGATTTAAACATGATTAGTGATGGCATCTACTGACTCGAACTGTGTAGATACTGGAATCACTAAATGTTTTTCACTTAGTAAGGATAAGATTGTAATGACATGGGTAAAACTACAAAGGTAGTGGCTATTGCAGTGGGAGTTGTTTATTTATCTCATGATAAGAATAAACGATTGATTATGAGAAATTGCCTTTACGTACATTTCATAGAAAGAATTTGATTTCGGTTTCTATGCATTAACGGATGGACACTTCATTTCATTTAAATGACATGGTCATAGTAATGAGGAATGAGGCTTTAATCCGTTAAAGTACGTTGGTGGATAATAAGTATACTCTTAAATCATGTTCATCCCACAGATGCAATAAATAATAATTAATAATACATCTTCTAAAATTAGTAAGAGAAAGGAACCTTCGGAGATGAACTAAACATACATTTGGCGTCTAAGACTAATTCATTTTACTTGAGTAGGATTCAAAAGTTGATAGCCGATAGACCGTAAGGTTTATCTGAAGTGGAAACTATCAGACTTGCGAGTCCTGCTTGGAAGTAAAAATGATTAACTGCCTTTTCAAGGCTGTGGGGTGTAGAGCCAAAGATATATATGTTGGAATTAGTTCATTCTGATTCAAGCGAACCTAATATTATCCAAGCGAGAGGTGGTTATGAATATTCGAAAATTATTCTGGAAACCAATATATTTATATGATGCACTGCATGTCTAAGTTCTTTGATTAATTCAAGAATTGTAAGGCTGGTACAGTGAAGCGTCATGAAAAATATATTAAGTCATTACGATTCAATCATGATGGCGAATACCTCTTGGGATAGTTAGGAGCTATTGATCAGAAGTTGAGATTAAATCTCAAGTTGACTACACCGGGTATTCCCCAGCTGAATGGTGTGGTGGGTAGAAGGTATTAGGCTCTTATGGTTATGATTAGATAGATGATGAATTATTTGAAATAATTAAATTCATTTTATGGATATGCCCTAGATACAGTAATTCGTGAAACGTTTGTCTGTATATGGGATATTCTAGAAAAATGGATAGTGATTTATTTAGTCCAAAAGATCGAAGGATAATTGTTAACTCAATAACTAGATTTTTGGAAAAGGACTATGTAATAAATCACAAACCCATGTATAAGTTGTTCTAAAGGTAGTGAGAGGAAAACACTAAGTATAAGTACCAAGTGTACAAGAGGATATACCACAAGGTAAACTGCAACGCGTGTCACGTCTGATACACAATAACATGTAGTGCCTTGTCGTAGTGGGAGGGTTGTGTGACAACTCATAAATATATGTTTGGGAGAGTCGTGAGACTTGATCCCTAGTGAACATAGTATTATCCCACGGATACGACATAGCACTACAAGATTAAAATGCGGAATCTTAGCAAGGTGCAATGAATGTTGAAATAGAATCTACGGATTCTAAATTAAGTCTGGGAGCTTATTAGACCACTAAATAGTGTAAAAGCCATTGGAAGTGGTCATAGGAAATAAAAGAGGATCATACAGAAAGGTGAAAATCTTGGAAGCAAAGCTTGTTGCGAAAAGATGTACTCAGAAAGAAATGGTTCGATTATGAGGAAACATGTTCGCTGGTAGCTATGCTTATGTTGATCCGGATTCTTTTATTTATTGCTGCTCATATTAAATTATGAGGGACAGCAAATAGATGTCAAGACAGCTTTCCTGATTGGAAGTCTTGAGGAAAACATCTATGTGAAGCAACCAGAGTAATTCATTGCAAAGTACTAATAGCATTTTGATAGTAAGCTTAAAAGTGTCCAGCGATGGACTAAAGCAAGCTTTAAGATTGTGAAGCATCTGTTTTGATTAGATAATCCAGTGGCATGGATTTAAATCAATGAGCGGATGAGTCTTGTGTATTGTAAAGAGTGACGGAAACGTGGTGGTATTTCTTGGACTATATGTAGATAGTATCTTGCTCATTGGAGACAATGAAAGAGTATTATCGGGCGTATAGGTACGGTTATTAAAGCGGTGGATATGAAGGACTTAAGAAAAGTAAAATATATCCTTTTGATCACGGTAATACGGATCATATGAAAGGATGTTATGCTTATCTCAAGTTTCATAAATGATACAATCCATACTCGTTTAGCATGTGAATTTATCTTATTGGATGTGTCTTGAGACATAAATGAAGATAAAGGAGATGAAATCGATTCCTTATGCTTCGGCAAATAAGGAAGCTTAATCTAAAGAATGCTATGAACGAGATTGGATATTTGTTTTGCTGAATGCATGAACAGTGGGTATCAACGTAACCCGGAACAAGAATGATGAACTGTAGTAAGATATATATGAAGTGCCTGAGAAGGACTGGTTATCATATATACACTTACTGGACAGATTCACTGCTTCTTGTGGATTACGTAGATTCGGATTTTTAGTCAGATTGGACGGCAGTAAATTCTCCTTAAAGGTTATGTGTTTAATCTTAGGAAGTAGAGTCATAATGTGGAGGAGTGTTATATAGAAATATATTTCAGACTCCAGATTCCATCATGGAAAGATGATAAATTGGAGCCTATGAGGCAGCCAAAGCATCTATATGACTCTAGAAACTTCAAGATGGAATTTGAAGTGTTTCTAAGTTTGCCCAACGTAATCACAATTTACATTATTGATATTGGTGCAGTTGCAAACTTGAAGGAATCACGAGTCCATAAGGCAATTAAACACATGGAGCGCAAGTACCACCTGTTACGAGAAATCGTATGAAGAGGGGAAGGTTGTTGTCGCCTAGATTGCATCGGATGATGACCTAGTAAACTATTTACAAGGACCTTAAGGCGAGAGCTTTTAATGGTCATGTAGTGGTAGTAGGAATCAGATGTATGGCAGAATACATGACAGCATAGTCTTTTAATATAAGTGGGAGATTGTTGGATTGTATACTAAAAGTCTAGCTTTAGTATGAACAATGTCATAACAATATTTGAAATGAGAATCATTGATCAAATGATTGCGTCTTATAATTTATTTTATATGCATGACGCAATAGTCCATTTACTTTATACTGTAGATAATATGTTGTGCGACAACACGCAGAAGATCATATTATCGGTTTCCTTATAAAGTATAAATAGATGCTCACAACTGAGATAGACGGGGACTCTCTATCGTTCTTCTTATACTGACTATATAGTAGAACTTGATCTCTGTTATTATGGAAGTTCGTGCTCTTTATCCCTATACAATAACCTCGACACGTAGGGCAGTATGTATTTCTTTGATTCATCAATGGGTGAGATTTATAAGTATTAAATCAACAAACTCGGTGAGTTGGGAAGTAGTGCTGTATCTATGGTGTGCTGTTGATTGTAGAAGGAATCCATGTCCGTCATAGGTTGATGATGTCCCCTTGAGGAGCTCATAAGGTTTATCATGTAAATCTTGCAAGTGGATTAATTTCCGGCATAATAAAAAGGTTGAGTGGTACTACTCTCGGACGAGATATTAATTAATTAGAGTTGTCAGTAACTTAATTAATTAATGGACATTGAATATCTTAAACATGGGGAGACTATCGGGCTTATAATAAGAAGGAGCCCAGAACATAATTTGGGATTGGATGGGTAGTGCAATAATAATATTTTAGTGGACTATATTATTATTATTGGATTTAATTAAAAGCTTTGGGCTAAGCTTGGTTAATTAAATTCAATTGAGGCCCAGCCCAATTTCTCCTCCTGGTCCCTGCAGTAGCCCTTATAAATAAGTTATCTCAGTTCCTGTTAACCCTAAGTCAGTGCCTCATTTGACAGTTAGAAAGAACAGGAGCAGATTGAGAGAATCCTGCGGATTGTTGCCCACACAACAGCAGGATTCAACTTGGGACATACTGCAGAAGATTAAGAGGTGGTTCTCTGCAACGGATCAACCTCTACATCAACCCAGAAGTACGGTAAACAAGATTTAATTGCTTCCGCTGTTTATTGTTTGCCTGTTTACTAACGATCACGTTTGAGCCACAAGATCCAATTGCCCAACACAAATAGCACAATTGCAGAAAGTGAAAAGAATAACAAAAAATGAACTCGAGTCATCCAAGAAATATTTACCTTCAATCTAATGATATACTCCTCCTCTTTCAGCAAAAAAGACATTAAAACTCTCAAACTCATCCTCCCAAAGCTCGACGAAATGAACCTGCTCTGACGTCATTGTTTCCCTCTCTCCGCCGCCAACATCAATTATCCGCCGCTTCAGAGCCTTTTCCTCATCGCTTGCCTAAGGCTTCGACTCGATTAGCTTGAGCTACTTCTTCAGTTGAGACATGGGATATAGGGTAGGGAGTGGATTTGGCGTACCCGTACCATACCCTACCCATTTACACCCCCTAATTATTACTAATAGTTTGACCCGGATCTAATTTCAGGATCCGGCCATTAAATTCAACTTTGTCCTAAAAATTTAATGATAATACTTGTATGACATGGGAAGATTTTAGTAGAACTAATGAAAAGTAATAATATTTTAACATAAAGTAATAATCAAATTAATCAAAAGTGATAGTGATGATTAATGAAAAGTGTTTGTGGTTGAATTTATTCATAAACATTTCGTAATATAATTAAAAAGTGTTAACATTTTTAAATAAAAAGTGATAATTTTTTTTTAAATAATTATTTTTTAATAAAGTGTATAAATAATCTCATGTGAGACTCATGCAAGTGTTTCCAATTTTATTTTTTACTCCCTTCTCTTTGATCACTTATTTCATTTTACTATTTTATTTACTATTTAATTTGTTAATCACGTGCAACGTGTCACAATCATTTTCTAATTTATCATTAGTTTTACAAAAATTTAATGGTCATTTAATAAGGTATAGTATTTTTATAAAAAATAAATCCTAAATTATCATTAAATGTGCAATGGTTTAATGATTATTTAATAAAGTATAGTTATTTTTATAGAAAAATAAATTATGAAATAGGGATGGAACAGGAACTATAGTAAATTTGGGACATTAATGCATGTTGTTTTTCATTGTGAAAATTAAGTTTATGTGGGATCATGACATAATGAGAATTTTTTATACTTTTTCTAATTAATTATCATTGATTTCATGATGAGAATCTTGTTTTAGATTTTTTATTTAATTATCATTTTTATTAAAAATATTACTTAATTTCTTTTAATAAATATTATCGCTTCTAATCTATTTCAATATTTTAATCTCATTTACACCACACTTTTCCCCAAATTTTAAATTGCATCCATCTTAATTATAACTACAAACCTATGATCCCAACATACACCTTCGTTCATCTTCTCTCCCTAATCAATTAATATGCTTTCTTTATCTTTCCTTTCTCAATATACTACTTTTCTACACAAATTAATATATCTTCGTACAATTAATTTAATATAAAGCAAAAATATATCTTTTCAAAACTCAAAATAAACATCAACTAAATTTTAGTTCTTTCATCGTGACGAACTGAGCTTGATAAGGGTCCTGTAAAAAGAAAAAAAAAACTAAGCTTGATAAGTGATCTAGACTTAATTTGTCATTTCTAATATAATATCCTTAAATTATTAAGTCCAAAATAAAGAGTCCCAAAAGTGCAAACAAATGTTTTTTTTCCTACACTACTTGTGACGTATTGTATGCCGCCTCTTTAGAGGAGCGAAACTTGATAGGGGGATAAAGAAAAAACAATTATTCCAACACTATATTTGGGACTTTCTTTATCAATTCTCTCAATTTTTACCTTATAAAAACAAAAAAAAAAACAATTATTCCAACACTAGTAAAAGTGTTGAACGTTGTCCCAAGGAAACTGCATGCGTTGAAAAAAAAAAAAAAATAAGACTTTTCTGAGGCTATTTTAAGACAACATCACATATAATCTACACTATATATAACATAACAGGCTATTCTATGTTTCTAACCAAGATCACTCTATTTGAACTGAGATTCAAAATTCATCCATAATGGATGTAATTTGGGCACACTTTTGGGTGATTACATCTCTACCTCTGTTTCAACACCTAAGAAACAAGAAAAGACTACCTCCTGGTCCTAGAGCAATTCCCATCTTATGACATTTTCACCTGGTTGTCTCGACTAGCCCGAACGCACGGCCCGATTATGGGCCTGCGTTTCAGGTTTGTCAACACAGTTGTTGTATCATCCCCTGCAGCAGCAGAGCTTTTCCTCAAGACACATGATCTGGCTTTTGCTAGCAGGCCGTACAGTGAGGCAGCCAAGTACATAGGGTACGAGCAGAGAAACATCATCTTCGGACAGTACGGCCCGTTCTGGCGCCATATGCGAAAGCTCTGCACATTGGAGCTGCTGAGCAACCTTAAGATGAACAAGTTCGGGTCCGTGAGAAGGGCTGAGCTCGGACTGCTCGTAGTTCGCTCAAAGACGAGGCGCGAGCAGACCGAGCAGTTGATGTCAGTGCCAGTGTTTTTACTCTCACTGTGGATATGTATAGTTTGATGGTGCTTGGAAAGAAGTATTATTCGGATGGGGAGAAGGGGATTAAGTACATGTTTGGTGGGATTTCGGAGCTTGTCGGAAAATTCAATGTCGGAGACTATTTTCCCTATGTTGGGGTGCTTGATGTGCACCGGATTAGACCCAAGATGAAGGAATGACTTTTTTTATGGATTCTTCGAGAAAATCATTGATGAACATGCTGAGAAAAAGAGGGAGAAGAGTGAGGACTTTGTTGACACCATGATGCGTATTATGGAGTCCGGAGAAGCTTGATTTGAATTCGATCGACGCCATGTAATAACTTTTAGAGAGTGTTTGGTTCATAAAATTAATATACAAATATTATAAACCATGTTTCTTTTTTGACTGATGAAAGATAAGTGTTGGATGAACGAAACGAAAAGTGTCAAAGATAAGTGTGGGACGATGAGAGCATAACCTATATGCTTGCCATTTTAATAGCTTAAGTTGGTATTAGACCATGAACTATATAAGGATCAAGCATATAATTCAAACATCTCTACCTGCTTGAACTTTTAAATAAGATGGTCAATTAACACTGATCTTTTCTTTTAATATAAAACTAAACATACATACATATATATACATATACATATATATATATATATGTATATATATATATATGTATATATATATATATATATATGTATATATATATATATATGTATATATATATATATATATATATATGTTCTTCAGGATTTGCTGGCTGCAGGATCGGAATGGGCACTAACAGAGCTCATTAGGCACCCAAAAGTAATGAAGAAACTCCAAAGAGAATTGGAATCCGTGGTGGGAATGGAGAACATGGTGAATGAATCTCATCTAAGCAAGCTCGACTACTTAGACTGTGTGATCAAAGAAATGTTTCGTCTCCACCCGGTCATTCCCCTGTTGATCCCCCACGAGTCGGTCGAAGACTGCACTGTCGACGGCTTCTTTATACCTAAAAAATCAAGACTTATGGTGAATGTGTATGCTATTGGAAGAGATCCTAATGTGTGGTCCTATCCAGAATGCTTTGCTCCTGAGAGGTTTTTGGGCAGTAGTATCGACGCGAGCGGGCGCGATTTTCGACTCATCCCGTTTGGTTCGGGGAGAAGGGGCTGCCCTGTATTGCAGCTAGCAATGTTGGTGGTGAGGTTGGTGGTGGCTCAGTTGGTGCATTGCTTTGATCGGGAGCTTTCAAATGGTATGTTGGCTAAGGATATGGACATGTCTGAACATGTTGGTTCAGTGATGACTAAACATGAGCACATCATGGCAATTCCTAGGTATCGATTGGCCAAATGATTGATTGTCTTAGTGTTTTACAAAGTTCAATAAAAAATCATGTCATAGTAGCATGTGGAAAAGAAGCCAGAAATACTAATGTTTATGATAGTGTTGGCCCTTTATACATCTCCTTCTACAAACCATTTTTATAAATAAATAATACGTAGGGGCTAAGAGTGTCATTTCTCAATTTTGATCATCCCACCCAAGAAGTTCCGTTTCATCTTTTACATACATGGGACTCATACTCCCCTCTGATACAATTAAAATATGAGACTCACATTCCCACTAATACAACTTACCGCTATATATTAAATAATAATACTATTTAATCTGCGTGAAAAAAAATAAATGACCCTCTTATGCCGGGATGGAGGGAGTATATCAACTTTAAGGAGAAATATTTAGATTTTTATGGTTTGTTTGATGGTATTCCTGTTAATCTTGCGAGTAGTCATATGCTTGTCTCAAAAATTAATCTATGCATGTATAAATAAAAATTAATTCGGACTATAAAATTAGAATGACTCTAGTACCATTTTAAATGACCTCTCGTCTAAAATCTTAATTGAGGTGGTCAATTATCTAATATTATGGATGGTAATAAGAGACGCAGATTTCCTGAAAAAAAATACATTTTGTCCGATAAGCGTGCAAGAATTTCAGTTTCAACCCTTAAATATTTAAGTTATCAAATTAAAAAAAAAATAAAGAGTATTGTTAAATACATACCCTTTTTTTTTAAATACACACCTTTATTGAATACCTTTTGATTTTTTATTTTTTAATTTTATTGTATGCACACCCTAAAAAAATTCAAAATTACCCTTTTAAAATTAAAATTATACACACCCAACAACAAAGACCAATTAATTCTTATTAAAATAAAAACTTCTCTTACACAATTTTAAACTTTAACATATATCGTACTTGAAGAGAGAGATAAATTCATTCATATAATCTACAATTGACCCTAATTCACAAATTTAATTAGTTTTTCATGGCTGAAGATAATAATTCCCTTTATAACTCAAATATAATAGATGTTTATGTATTAATTACTCAAATCATTACTAACTTTTTACATTACTAATAGTCAATTTTCTCTCTCTAAAACTATAAATTTTTTGTTTGTTGTTTATCTTAGTGGAGAAGAATTCTCTGAGAGAAGAAACAAAATTGAGAGAGATTAAGGAGTGAGAAACAACATTAATGGCCGTGTGTTTACAAAATAGTAGAGTTGATTGTCTGTGTTCATTGAGTCAAAAATCAAACAGAGAACTTAAATAAATAATTAAGATCCTTTAATTTGACAAAACATAAATTTTGGTATTCTAGAATATAATAAAGAAGAAAGAAAAAATACAACTACTTTGAAAATTCTCAGCGCTAAACATTTAATTAAGCCTTGTTTGTGGAATCTCTATTTCAAATTCTATTCAGTTTATGATTTCAGACTAAAAGTAAGATTGGCATTAAAACAAAAAAAAAACAAAAAACATGAGAACACTGACGGCAACAATGAAAAGACGCGAGGAAGAAGAAGAGTTCAACGGCAAAAAAGCAACATAATCGAATAACGGGGATATTAAGGATTTATAAGATAAGATATCTATAAAATATAATTTAATATAAAATATATAGAATGTGTATTTAATAATCCTAGGGTAATAGAGATATTTTAAATATATAATATATTAATAATATAATAATATGGTGTGTATTCAATAAAGAGTGTATATTAGGTGCACCCGGTTGCAAGGGTGCACCCATATGTATAACTTTTTATTATATTTTGTATACATATTATTCTCTTTTGTATACGTGTTTTGTAATAATTGTATACTATTTTCACATTAAGTTTTTCATTAAAAAAACTAACATTAATACGTGTATAATTTTTTATTCAATAGTGTATACATGTATTTTAATAATTGTATATTTTTTACACTGAATTTTTCATTAAAAGAATTAACAATTAAATTGTATACATTTTTACTCTTAATTGTATATGTTTTTATTTATATTTGTATGTGGGTGCACACTATATTTTGCCTTCAATAAAGAGGGTGTGCATTTAGTCTATGCCAAAAATAAAATAATAAAATAAAAATAACAGGAAAGAATTTAATTATGGTTTAATATCGTGCAAGAAGTCTGCAAAAATAAGCTCTATGAAATCAATCAAAATTGCACACCTCCTCACTCAATCAGCTGCCTAAGTTGACCACCCTCTACATCAGCCACCTGATCGAGAAACTATATTAATAAGCAGTTCTATCTCTGTCTCGCCTCATCTTATCTGGATTTTACATTTTTCTTTTTTACCCGTGCTCCAAAAAAAAAAGAAAGTAAAAGATACTTCTTCCATCCCGTAAAATTGTAACATTCCGAGCCAAGATTATTTATAGAGAATTTAGTAGTTTTAGTCCCACAAGACACGTCTTCTTTGCAATATGATCCCACTATATGCTTTTTTAAACCCAAAAAATTTTCTTTTTACAAATTAGTTCCAAAAGTTTTAAAACTTGCAAATTTGATCTTACTCAATTGCACTTCTAATTCCATGAGAATTATTATACTCCCTCCGTCCGCCAGAAAGGTGGACATTTTGCCATTTTGGGCGTCCGGATCAAATGTCCACATTTCCCTTTTTAAACACATGGGACCCACACACATCACTAATACAATAAATTTATGGGACTCATACACCCCACTAATACAACTACTAACTACACATTAAATAATAATACTCCTTAATCCACGTGCAAAAAATAAATGCCCACCTTTGAGGCGGACAGAGGGAGTATATGCATCCCAAATTATCCTATATTATATTAAAATTACTAGATTTTCATTCTTTTTGTATTTAAAATAGACATAGTCTATTACGATTGTATCAAGATTTTGATATGATATAGGATAAGGTACGAATATATATTTTTAAAATTTTATGAGATTACAAGTGCAATTAAGTGGGACCAAATCTACAAGTTTTTAAACTTTTGGAACCAAGAAAATCTTTTGTGACTATAAGAGCAAATAATGGGATCTTATTGCAAAGTAAATGTGTCATTTGGGACTAAAATTGTTAAATCCTCTTATTTATGTAAACTTGAGCATTTTAAAACATAACTTTAAAATATTATAAAAATATGGAATTGGGTAATGCTTACCCTATTTTCACCCTCCCACACCTAAGTGAGAAATAAATTTATAGATCTTAATACTTTAAACTCTATCATAATTAATGCGATCTAAAATTTTGAAGTAGAAAAATATTAAGTAGAAAAATATCTGAATCCATTGAATTACTTTGGCAGAAACCAAACTAGAAAATCAATAAGTATTAATACTGTTTTTCCCAATCCTCAACTAAGCTTCTTTATTTTCTTAGAACTGTCGTAATCTCTTCTAATGAGGATAAAAGAAGACTGTGTACGCCTTAATGTATTGGGAATTGTAATCTAGAGGGAGTCCTTATATATATACTACTTAACTAGACAACTTTAGTCACCTAATCATATAATATTGGGTATCAACCATAATTAATTCATATCAATTTTATAACATATGGACTTTTCTTCTTAGTTATATCACTTAATTGAGTTTATAAAATAATTGAATAGATATACAATTGCATAATAATACATTATTGTGTAAAATTCGATTATATAGGAAATCCACACCATACCTCTAAAATTTAAGTTAATTCCCACTTTGACCCTCAAATACTTACCTTATTTCACAATGAAATTCTAGTTTGTATTCCATAACTTTTATCTTTTTATTAAAAATACAATACTCTAGTTAATAATCATTTAAACTCTTACACACGTTATTTTAGATATTGATTATAATATACGACTAAGTATTGGTTGAATTATCATACCAACTTATCTAAAATGATATGGAAAATAATTAAGCATTCTGGAACTTTTGAACGTTGAAGAGAGATCTTGAGAGTTGTGATAGCCAACAACATAATCATGACTAAATTCTAGAATATTTTAGGTGAATACATCCACCAAAAATAACATCCATAAATAGCCATGGCCCATGGTAGGTAGGGTGTATTGAGTAGAATGAGGAAAACATAAATAGCAAGTGTAGGTGAGTGCTCGCATTGAGAGTGAGAGTGATCTTCAGTGTATTGTATAGTGTTTGCACATGACACATCAAAATAAATATATAAATACACTTCATGTATTTAAGTGTCATGATAAAAACCTGATTAAAATTTACATAAATATATACATATAATTTAACAAATAAATATTATAAATTTCATTTGAATATATTTTAAATAGCGTATATTAATTAAAATAATTATTTAAAAATGCTTTCACTGGAAATAAAATATTAATTTTATTTCCTCCAATTCACATAATATTTTTAAGTTTAAATGCTCCACGTTTCCATGCTCCACGACGAAAGGAAAATTGTACATAATATTTCCATTGTACAATTGGCCAATCAGACTCCACGTTTCCATGCTCCACGACGAAAGGAAAATTGCAGAAATGGCAAGTTAAAAGAACTTTTAAAAACTTCCAACAGGAATGAAATCTTATGAAGAAGCAATGCTACAAGATACAGTGGTTTACCAAAATACTTATATTATGCCTAAATTTCATTTTTATACTAGAGCCAAATCATCTCAGTATATTGAATATGATGAATTCTATGTAACTAGTCTCCTAATTCAAAATGGAAATGGAGGCACCAACCCAATGGATACAAGTTATAAAGGCAAAGTTTTGGTCGTGGCTAACAGTGAATATGAAGATGATACAAGTAAAAAAAAAAATAAAGGTGTAGTTGTAATTAATGATAAATAGAAAAATTTGTAAAGATAGTATATTTTTAATTAGAATGATGTTATTCTTCTGCTTTCATTTTACTATGAATGGTTTTTATGTAATAACTAGGAGTTATGGAGCATTTGTTTTGGGTTTGAGCACCCAGTACCCTATCAATAAATAAATTTTACTTTGGATAAAAAAATAAATGAAAATGGTATGTATTTAAATTATATCTAAATAAATGGTAAATGTAAGATTTTAAATTATTTTTTGAATATAGAATAGAGGATGACTATTTGCACCCCAAATTTGTTAAATAAACCTCAATAATTTAATGAAATAAAATATGATAATGTGAGAAAATATAAATACCATTTTATAAATAATAAATAAAATTTATTATAATTAAATTTCTAAATGCACCACGCTCAGATTTCTAAACGCACCCCATTTTTATAATCATTAAGTCACAATCAGCCCTAATCCCTTTTGCATAAGCGTAGTATCATGGAACAAGAAAAAACTGAGAATGATGATAATTCGAAACAAACAATAATCGTAAAGGAGGAGCATAATCATGATGAGAGTGATGATATAAGTGTTTATTTTTAAAATTAGGTTTAGGGTTTGGATTTTAGTTTGTAGAAGATTGTATACATAGGTAATTTTTTATTCTAAAAATTATCATATTCAACTACAACAAACAAATAGGGATGGAGTTATATGATGGATTACTGCAAAGAAGTTGAGTTTAATAGATTCTACGTAGCATGCGAACAACTGAATTGTTTCGTTGAAAGCCTGCTATACTCACTATGCCAAAACTGTGGAATAACAACGGAAAATTAAAATTCCGTTGTTTTCAAAGGGCTAGAAATTTACTTCCGTGGTTATTACTAGAAAAACGCGCTCATAAACAACGGGGATTTGCTTCCGTAGTTAAAGATCCGTTGTTAATAGAATTCTTATTATTTGCTTTGTTGTTAATAGAATTCTTATTATTTTAATATTTTTTTTTATATATTTTAAATAAAAATATCAAATGATATAAATTGGATACTTAGAAAATCTTTGGCTTTCGATTCTTCATCCCTAATCGTTCGTGAACACTGAACATTGCTAGCTCGTTGCTTCTTCTTCCTACCATACCACAAAGACGGTCGACGAGAGAAACGAATTTTCAGCGATCGCTTCTTCTGCCTTAATCGCCCGTGAATATTTCTAGCCTTTTGCTTCTTCCTGCCATACCACAGAGACGGCCGACGGAAGAGACGAACGACGGCAGTGAGGCGAAATTACCAGGAAATCAAGCTCGGGTTCCTCAATATATGCTCGATCAATATAGGTAGGTTTGTTCATTTCTTTTCAAATAAGTTATGCCCTTTTCTCCCAAAAGCATATGGCTCCATGAAATTTAGGGCTTTTCTCCCTAATACATATGCCCTTTTTATTTTCGAAAAATGTAATTCTCTATGGTCTCCTTTTAATTCTTCCAGAATGGTTTATTATCGTCGATCGAATTTGGGATTTCAGAAATTTGTGAAATTTGCCATGTGAAATTTGGGATTTCAGTTACTCTGATTTTCTTATCTCATGGCCATTGATTTTTTTTTTCACTTCTATCCTTTGCTTTGGAGTTTCCTATGAAAAATCTTGCTTTGTTGAGGGAGATTGCTAAGGTTTATGGTTCGTTAATTATGTGGCATTGGGGCTCTCATGATTTGCTGATTTGCTGTACTATTGTTTGGTGAATTTTGTTTATATCTATATGAGGTGGATTCGTATCTTATTTTTTGTTAAAACAACCTGATTGTAATACAACTATGAAGGATTATAATGTAACTTGATTTTATGAAGTTGATGTGTTTTGTAAACCACGTGAAGATGGGAAAGACCTAAATATAAAGGTTGATGTGCTTAGAGCCTCAATCTTCTCCATAAAAACTTCAATGTTTCATTTTTCTTCATTGTGAAACCTAGTATGGTATGATGGCAGTCAGCACATTACTCAAATTTGCACAAAAAAAATGTGGGAAGAAAATTTAAGCTAGAAAGCAAAAGGTCAAAGTGATAACAAGAACCCTACCTAACTAACTTCACTTTCTTGAAATCCATGGCTTGCGATTAGCAGATGAAAATGTGTCAAATATCAGTGCAGATTATTTCAGCTGAATCTATGAAAAGATCAAATCCTTCTGAATTCATGATATTTCAACCTTGTGATTTCTTTGTGGAAAAAATGGATTTGAGAGTTGAAGAATTTGTCAAAGTTAAATTATAGTGTGTTTGCAGATGGGAAACTCCAAATTTTGGAAAGGAAAAATGTGTTTATGGTACTAATGTCTATTGGCAGTTGACTTCTCATTTAATTACAAGCTTAATGGAATTAGTAAGAAGATTTTATATTCCAAAATAGTTGGTGGTTGTACATTTTATGGCCTATCAGACTCCAAGTCTTGGATTTCTCCTTCAAGTGTCTTATTTGGAAATTTACAATGAGGTCAGACTTTTAATGAATTATTCTTTCTCAATTGATGTTGGATAACATTGCTTAATATTATACTATATCACAAGTTAATTTGAGAATTTGCTGAATCCAGTTGGACAAAATTTGAGAATTAGAGAAGATGCTCAGGTGGTTTTCTTATTAACCTCTATTGTTGTGCTAAAAAAATATCTTTGCCAAAAGTGAACATTTTTTCCACAGGCCACAACTTACCCCGACTATACACTTCATTTCGGTCAGGTTGTGTCGGTTAGGAATTGCCGAGAGCTCAGCACTTGCAGCCTTCGCTGTGGCTATGTGAACTGTACAATCCCCAAGATGGTTAGTACTTGGAGTTACTTTAAGATTTGTAATTTTTTCCTCTTAATATGCTTAAATTTCCTAAAGAATTGCATCTGAGTAAATGTATTTTGCATTTATAAGTATCAATTGGTTTATGTAATTGTCATATGGTGTGATATCTTACTTTTATCTTGGTGTTGGAATTTGAGGGGAAAATGAAAATGATATATAGGAGTATTATTTAATCCCTTCAGAATTGAAATATTATTAATTTTTCATGAGAATTAACGTTGCAGTAGTAATGTGAACAGAGTTTGTTTTGGAAAGCAGATTCTCTGAAAGAATATAATGGAAAATGTGTGTATTTGTGTATGGTTAAGACAATATATGTTAGAAACACATTGTGTGCCAATCATCACCAAGTGTTCTGAATGATAATTTGGATATTTTTTCTGTAAAGTAGTGATAATGCCCTTTTCTTTTGATATTGCAGTAGGAAGTTTAGCATATCTTAGTTTCATATTATTCACATAGCAAGACAATCAGATTAATGTATTCACATAGGGATACAAGTATTCGAAAAGGAAACCACAAATATCTCTATCAAGGTAATTATGTGTCTGATTTTACCTTGTAATTTTTTTATTTGTATGGTGATTAATGGCATTGCATCTAACGATCTATGGTAGCTTAGTTGCTTTTCTCATAGTTTACACTTTTACTTGTGGAAGTGCTGATACGTTCTTTTTGTTGATTGTACCTTTTATATTTTGCAGCCCAAATTGAAATTAACTTCATTTAATGTTATTCACATAAAAGTATCATGTGGAGGACCGTCTTGTGTCTATGACATCTTGATGTGTAATTATATTACCAATTAACTGCTATTCAATCCTGATTACATGACTTTTTCCATGTTTATCATTCATCATTTCGTGTCTTATTCTATTTGTCTTTCTTATTAGAGTTACGCCTTCTACCATTAGATGTTAACTATCTATTTGTTCTTCTTCTCAAGCTTTGGAAACATCCTACCTTGGAAGATAGCAACAGATATGAATGGGCAGTCAAAGGGTTACGGATATGTGCAATTTTATACTAAAGGAACTGCGCAACGTGCTATTGCTAAGTTGAATGGTATGTTTATTATTGATAAGCAAGTCTATGGAAGCTGGTCTTTAATGTATTGTTTGTGAACCTTTCCCATCTCTAAGGATCATTATACATCTTTGGTTGCAGGTCCGGTGATATCCTAATGGAAAAGGCAGAGGATCTTGATATGTAGCCTTTTCAGCTCCGGAAGAAGCTTCCAGAGCTGTAAGTTACACCCTAATGCAGACACTTTCTTTTCTGTTTTGATCTAAAGCTTCCTGAGAGCTTTGTTCCTAAGAATAGATGTCAGATTCTTCATCTTTATAGTTTTAACTCTAAAGCTTCTATCGACCTGTAATCGAACTTTTTTTACTCACAGATGGAGAGGTGGATAGTTTCCAGCTGACCCCTGTTAAACAAGTTGCAAATATCATATGGAGCACAATTTTTCAGGGAAAACTGAAATCTCGTAATCATAGATTTCCTCTTCTGTTACGGGTATGATCTTTTTTGAATGCCTATCATGTTAAAAAGTAGGAAAAGTGCTTAATGTGCGTATCGATTTAGAAAATACGACAGTTACATGTGTTGAGCAGTGGTAAGCTTTTGAAAAAATTATGAAAATCTGTTAGCTGTCCATGGAGGAAGCTTTTTGTAAGAAAAATGATGGGGAGGAAGTGCTTGAATTTTATTATAACTTTCTTTTCTCAAATTATTGTAGCCTAATGTGTAAAATGCCAAATTTTCTTGTAGGCTCTATTTTTCGCTCTTTTTTTTTTTTTATGTCATTCTAGCTTATCAAGCTGTTAACACCAATGTTCAGCTACTAGTTGTTTTCTATGCATATTGTTATCAATATAGTATATGCTGACTAAAACATTGTGTTTAAATGTGTGTGCAGAGAAATTATTACTCTGTAACACCAGTCTAAGAATCTTTTCTTGGGTTACTATTAAGTGAATCTCGAGAAGGTGCAAATGATTCTTTGACATTTCAAAGAAAGGTTTGTTCTTTATCCACTATCTAGTCTAATTAATCATCTAGTCATACACATATTTCCTATGATTGTAAATGTGAACGTCAAAATATTCTAGTTACTTCTAAAGTAAATATGCATGTGTATCAATTATTATATTTATTTTAAAGCTTATATTATTTTAATCTCAATATACATATCATACATACATATGAAACTTGGATTCTATTTTCTTTCTTTTGGAGGGTGCCTGGGTGGGGTGGATTGCAGGCTGGCGATGTGAGAATGTACACATATTTTTTACTTAAAAAAGATTTTCTTTCACCCCTTATTATTTAATACGAGGAAAAATAGTTTGTAGATCTGCTTCATGGTATTGGGGAAAAGTGGATATTTTTTTTAAAAAACTGAATGTTTGTTAATGTCAGGGTTGTTAGCTAAGTCAAATATATTTCCCTTGTTGACCTTAGGGGACTTTTGCTGGACTTAGTTGCACAGTTCCTTGGTGCTTAGGTATGAACATTTTGGGTCATTGTCAGCTGCAGATCTTACTGTGATGTTATATAGGTGGAATTGATATTGTACACTGATGGTTATCTCAAAAATCATTTAATAAAAAAATTATTACCTTTCAAAATTTGTCATTTATACTTGTTCTCATACCTCGTAAATTCCCCTGAATTCGTAGTGCTAGAAAGTCTTGTGGGGATATGGATATAGCTGGTGACGACAGCAATCGAACACTTAATTTTTTAGCGAACAGTTGGATGTCGTTCTCTCACTGTTCGCTTCCTATAGCCGAACAAATTTACTCGTGTGTTCGGTTATAGGAACCGAACACCCTATTTTCTTTCTTCTTCTTATTTTGACTTTTTTTTTGTTTATTTTGTATGGTAAACTGAGTGAACATGTGAAAGGTGGACACACAAGAAATTAAAATTAATTAGTTTCTTTTTTTTAATTTTGGTATAATTAATTAAAAGTTTAAAGTAGTCTTCATATGGGATATATTAAGTAATTTAAATATGTAACCTTTAATTTCAGTGGAGTACGTTTAGAATTGGGGTTCATTTAACAATTTCAGGGGTGCAAATAGCCCCCTATAGAATAATGCTGTCATTTGACGTGATAGATTGTTTACATAACCAAGTAGAGTACTGAGGACATAGAGATGTAAAGGAGTAAGAACAAGTTAAAAAAATGCTGGAACATTGAAATTTCTTGAGGAATAAATGACACATGGTCTGATAACTTATCATTCACTACTAGTAGATGAAATCGTTCATCTAGATGTTAGTTTTAATAACTTATCAGGCCATGTTCCATTAATTTCTCAAGATATTAAAATATTATGGCTCTCTTTTAACATGTTCTCTTGTTCCTTTCCATCTCTACGTAATCTCACCTCTATTTTACCCGACAACACTTGACATGATTTTATTAATTTGATTTAAGAGAGTCGAGTTAGATAGAGAAAAGGAGTATTCATGGGTTAATTTGCAGAAGATCAAATTGGGATGAATTTCGATTTCTTTTCTCTTCAATCAAGTTATTAGTGAGTGCGTGTTTAGGGTTTGGAACTGTGAATTGGGGAAGAATTAGTGGGTGGGTGGTGTGATAATTTTGATCTGGGCGGGTAAAATTAAATTAGGGTTATTTCCTTCAGATCATTTCTTGTTATTAAATTCATTCATCTATGGGGTTGGGTGTCCACGGCAAAATGGTTATTGACTACATAAAATAAGGTGCGAGAAATATGCTCATTAAAGAATATTTTTATAAATAAATAAGAAAAATATAATTATTTAACTTGAATAATATATAGAAAGAAGCATTTTCAGTAATAGTTAAACTTTAATTATTTTTAGGCAAAGTCTACTGCTGTTAACAAAATACAATCATTATATAAATTAAATTAAAATATATTAATTATCAACTAAAAAAATTTTCATATTTGCTGAATTTATATTATTATTAATTAAAAAGAATTATTATTTGGATACATAGGGTCTAATCGAGATTAAAATTATTAAATGGACATGAAGATTAAAATTATTATTGGCATTACATATATAGATATATAGATAGAAACGGAAGTTAAAAATTGTATATCAATAAAAATTATTTAAATCAATGTTTTCCAACTCATCGGATTGCAGGCCTTGCCAGTTAATTATAAAGCCCAGCAACGAGTAATGGCCAATTCTACATAATAGCCTAATATTGAAAAGACCATACTATTCTTTTGTATAAATGGTATGAATGATGACCCAGAGAGTGAAGGATTTTCCTCACAGGAGTATGGAAATGTGGTTAATTTACGCCAAATTTCAAAGTTTTAATGTTTTATAATTGTGTCATCTATTAATATTACCTTCCTGCCTTTTGTGTTCTTTTTTGTGTTTGCATAAACTAAGTATGAAATTGGCAGTTTTGGGAATTCAGCTCAGACGATCACCAACTGCTCAACAAAATGCCTCAACGCGGTGTAATGCCCGCAACAGCTTTGGTCAGCCACTTGGCGAAGCAAAACCAACACAGAGAAGCCATTCAGAGCTTTTTAGGAATGCTTCGTCAAGACATCAGACCCAATGAGTACACATTTGGTACGATTGTGCATTCTTCTATTGTTCTAAAAGACCTCCGTTTGGGCAAACAAATCCAATCCTATGCCAAGAAAGTCGGTCTTGATTCGAATGTCTTTGTGGGTAGTGCAATCTTGGATCTTTATGTCAAACTGAGCAATATCGATGATGCTGTGAGGGCTTTCCAAGAGATCAAAGAACCAAACGTGTTCTCCCACGCCACGCTGCTTCGCGGCTACACTAAAGCAGGAAGGTTTGCTGAAGCTGGGGTCCTTTTTCGATCAACGCCGGAGAGAAATGTGGTTGCTTGGAATACTATGATTAGTGGATGTAGCCAATCAGGGAGAAATGAGGAAGCTGTCAATCTTTTTATTGAGATGTTAAGAGAAGGTGTTACACCTATTCAACACACTTATCCTTGTGCTATTATTGCGACTGCGAATATCGGGTCACTAGGGCTGGGGAGGAGCATCCATGCATGTGCAATGAAGTTCTTGGGTGATCTTGGCTTATTTCTTGCAAATTCTTTAATTAGTTTTTATGCAAAATGTGGAAGCATGGAGGATAGTCTATTGGCCTTCGATAGAATGAAGGAAAGAAACACCGTATCTTGGAATGCTTTGATTTGTGGCTTTGCACAGAATGGACATGGAAATGATGCATTAATAATGTATGAGAAGATGAAGTTGGAGGGCATCCAACCAAATAGTGTTACTCTTCTTGGTTTGCTATTGGGGTGTAGTCACTCTGGCCTCGTTGATGAAGGTCACAAGTTTTTCAATGACGCTAGACGTGTGGATCCGAACCTCCTAAAACCAGAGCACTACGCGTGCATGATAGATTTATTATCGCGGTCTGGGAGATTTGAGGAAGCTGAGAGGTTTATTCAGGATTTGCCTTTTGATCCGGGGGTGGGGTTCTGGAAGGCCTTCCTTGGAGGGTGTGTGGTTCATTCAAACACAGAATCAGGGGAAGTAGCAGCAAGAAAGATCCTGGAGTTGGATCCTGGAGACGTTTCGTCGTATGTGATGCTCTCAAATGCACATTCAGCTGCAGGCAGATGGGAGAATGTGTCGGATATAAGACAAAAGATGAGGGACAAAAAATTAAGCAGGATTCCTGGAAGCAGTTGGATTGAAATTAGAAGCAAAATTCATGTGTTCGTAACAGGCGATAAGAGACACAGCAGTAAGGATGACATTTACATGGCCTTGAGATGCTTCCTTGATCATGTAATGGATAGCCATGATCCTATTGATCCCATTTCTGAGTTTTGACGTCGTTTTCGACCATTCACTTCATTTGTGCGTGCAAATGAAGAAAAACCTGAATAAAATTGCGCAGCAGAATTGGAGATAGCATCATTTCTAGAGAGTTCTTCAGGTGTATCTCTGGATAACGTCGTTTCAGACGTGAACAATCAGTGCGTGGTCCGTTGGCGAGACGTAGAGGGTGGCATATTAATGGGGAATGTGGGATTGGTAAATGTTGAGAGTAGCAGAGTTGTTACAGTGAGAGAACGAGGAGAGTTGGAGTAGACTTTGTTGGAGGGGTTTGAATGTCAAGGCTGCCCTCTGTGGGCGGTTGCAAAACTTGGAAACAATCATTGTTATAGCTGTGCATCATCTTTATCTTACTTCTTCAATTATATTATTTTTAGGAGCCGTTTGGTTCAAATTTCGGAATAAAGTAATCAGTGAGGGTAATAAGAATGAGATTGATTGAAGGGGGTAAAGGTATACATTGAATCAATTGGAGTGATCGAAGATTTTGGATTCTCATTATCTATTATCAAGCATGATGAATGAGAATTAATACTCTTTCATTCTCATTACTCTACCACAATACCCCTTACCAAACGCCCCTTTATACATTTTATAACTTGGCAATTTGCTTTGGTCATATGGTGCAAAATGTTAGAAGAGTATCTGGAGGGCATCACTTTTAGTCATTCATACATGTCTTCCATGATGTATGCATTTTTAATAGAAAGAGAATTTGAATGGCATTATGTACACAACTAAGTATAATATTTTAACAAGAACATGATTCTTGCCATTGTTAACAACCAAGAATTCTTTGCACTAATGTCAGATTTTGAAATATTCAACAAATGTACTTCTTTTGGATCTGGTAGTAGTGGGTCAAAAAACACTTGCAAATTATTGTTAAGTACAAAAATGCACCCGAGTAGAATTTTTATATTACTACAATTAGATTTTACAAATATTTTAGTTTGAAATTGCATTTTAATTTGGATTTAAAGTAAATTGAAAAGCCCATTAAAAAAAGAAAGGATAAAAAAACAAACACACACACACACATTTGCAAGCAAAATAAGATTAAAGTCAGATATCAGCAAGACAACAAAGTACAAGACAAGATAGTTACAGTAATGCAGTAAAAAAAAGTTGTATCGTAATTCACCATGGCTTATTTACGGATTTGTGAGTGCAAATAACGACACCTTTTGGGATTTAATAGTTATCTTCATACACCAGATTTCTTATGGCATCCTCCATGTATCTTTTGATATTACATAAGAAAGGAAGAGGATCTTACAGAGCATCTACTGGAGAAACAAGTAGCCATCCTAGGGTCATCGGCGCGATCTATTTTCACATCAATGAATATAGAATGGCAAAGAATGATCTAGTTAAAAGTTAAAGCTAATCTCTGGACTTCGAGGGTTGAAGCATGAGCAGTGAGTGAGACGAGGTATACTTCCCATTGCCAAAAGATCAAACATGGAAAGCAAAGAGAGGGTTTAAAAAGTATCATCCGGCCTGCATAACACATGAGAGATTTCATTCATTCAGTAAAGCCAAAATGTCACACTATACTCCTAGTTGATGCTAACATCATTTAGAGAGAGATAGATGATGAGCGTTTTCTCAACACACAATTTAATCCTCAAATATATAGGATATCAATCGTAGTTTTGAAGGTGACCAAGTTATATATCGAACCCGAAGGACGGATAAATATCACTTTAATTATCTTCCAGTTAATTATGACTATGTTGGTAATCGTAATGGTTTTGGTATTCGAAATTAAGTAATAACTATTGATTGAAATAGCAAATAACGAAAACAAGAAATAAGTGAGTTGTGATCAAGTAAGATAGTAGGTAGTTCGTCAGGTCATCCAGCTCCACTTATTAATTCATACTCTCGTGTGACAGTGTCCAACTCTGCCTTGTGGTTTATGGGCGCATCACTAGACCATGCAAATTCACCCTATAGACACAAGTAAAGTTGCGTTTGACGTGTGTGAATATCCTCGGAGCAAGACGTATACTTTACCCCCCTTTCTAGGTACTATCAACATCAATTATTTCCCATGCACTTAGTACTCTAACCCGATTTGATCTCCCTTTATAGGTACTATAAAGTTATACTCTTTATCTTACTCATTAACCCAAATTTGATTCAATTAACAAGTATTCATATAAGATAGTTCTAATAAGACTTCGGAATCCCTTCTCTTAGAATTATAACATAAACCCTGCTCAGCAGCGAACGCACTCAACCAATAACCACGTTATGTATTCAGACTGTACACAACAATTATTGATGCACAAAACGACCATGAGTATGGATTAAAAATGTGCAATCTTATATAAAATAAACCACAAGTAGTGTTATACAGAGTTTACACATAAAAAACAAATTAACTCATGAAACCTTCATAACCCTAGAACTACCGAAGCGGCTCTAGCCCATGATTGATCTGAGAACAATCATGGTTAGATGGACTGATCTTACTTGAATTTCCAGTGGAGCCTCTGCCACAACCCTTCCGGATGATGGACAATCGACATCCTCTCAACTCTACGTCTCCTTGTCTTCTTACTTGATTGGTGTCCTTTTCCACTGCTGCATAAGCCTTCTTTTATACTTGTAATCACGTCTTATGGGCTTGGAATGAGCTTTTTAAGTGATCACACGCATTGACGGTGTAAAAATATGGATATGGTAAGTTCTCGAGCATCGATTCGACCTCCTCCACAGGTCGAATCCATCCTGCCAGGTCAAACCAGAGGTCGAACCAGCCTTCTGTAAGTCCCAGGCATTCGATTCTACCAACTGACCAGGTCGAATCGATGCGACGTGGTCAAATCAATTCTTTCGCCAATGGATTCGACCTCGATTCGACCTGATGCTCAGGTCGAATCCCTCCTTTCGTGGTCGAATCCACCTTCTGATGTCGTGTACTGCCAATTCAACCAGCGAGACAGGTCGACGCCCATCCCCTGGTCGAATCAGACTCCTGATTCGCCCGTTTGGACGCCTTCAACTTCCTTTCTTCCATTTTCCTTCGAAAAACCGCTCAAACACCTTCATCAACACCTGATCTATGACTTTTCACAATATATATCAGTTTACAACCGATTATAGCCTTCAAACACTTCATAATAATACAAATCCAGGCGCTAGATTCGTGAATTAACACACTCATCAAACTCCCAAACTTACATGTTGCTCATCCCGAGGCAACGCAATCAAACCAAGGAGTCGTGTATAATTCACGAGATCACCAAGCACCACACATATTACACATGCAATTTTATCAATTAAGACGAAGTATATCCTGCATCATACATATCATTCATGCAAAACATCACTCAATCATAACACCTTCGGAGTACTAAGTCATCTCGCTCACAAGTCAAGTGTTTACTCTCTCACTCAAGTGCTAATCACACCTAGCAGGTTAGTGTATACGCTAATACTCAATCCATACTCACGCGTAACCATATGCTTGGCAAGGGTCTCAAAAATCAACTCACAATCAACTTATTACTAGAATCACAAAGCACATGTTTTTGGGTTGTAATGTTGGCTCTTTGAAAATGGTAGAAAAATTTAGATAAGTGACTCAAACACTAGTAGAGAGTTACCTTGGAGGTCCTTGCTTTCTTTATTCGACTCTATATCCTCCTCCAATTTCTTCTCTTGCACTTGCAAATTTTTTTTTGCATTTCCTTCTCTTTCTTACATCAACATCATTATTCTTTTGATAGCTCGAGTACCGGTTGTAGGCACTACCCTTTTTATAGCAATCGGGGTACCAGTTTCAGGCACTACCCCTAACAAGATTTAACCATTAGCTTTCTTGCTTTCCTCAACCTCATTCTATCTTCCTTCTTTTTCTTGCTACACTGATTCACCTCAACTCTCTACCAATGAATAGGGTATTTAAATAAAGCTCAAGTAAAGGTAAAATAAGACTCTTTAATTCGGCTTGCCAAAGAAAAAGCTTTTAAAGGCTCAAAAGGGCTGCCAAAGGTATAAATAATCAATAGGAAGGTAAATTTTTGGCTAAGTAACTCAAGTAATCAAAAATGACCTAAGATCATGTCCTAGCAATTCATCAATTATAAGTCTCACACAAGACTCCAAGCCAAGTTCTAAAATACGTTCGTATGAATGATTCTCTCAAATATAAACTATCATGACCAAACATGATTAAAAGGCTCAAATTCTCACATGGATAAATAGAATCCTAAGTACTCCCCATAGCACATAATTAAGTTCAATTTCACAAGAATTCTACATACTTATCAAATTATACATGCCCCTCATCAATCAAAATTAATACATGAACATATGAATGCACAAAAATCCATGAAGCTCATATATTAAATCAACCATACAAGTTCTCATCAACTCAACTCATGCATCAATCTATCCTCACAACTCATCCAAGATCAAATATGAGAATATAATACATGTCACTCACACAAGAACACACTCAGCCTGTAAAGATAAAAAGAAGAAGGGAGATGAGATGAATCATAAAAAATAAAAAACCTGACTCCCCTACTCCTCCGGAGCATCATCATCCACTACAAGAAACTGTCAGATTACCGACGGAAATTTTCGTCGGTAAAATATGAAAAATCCGTCGGTAAACTGTTTACCGACGAATTACCGACGGAAATAGAGTTGTCGCTAAAATCATGGTCGGTAAATTTTTACCGACGAAAATTTAATTCCGTCGCTAATTACCGACGGATTTTGAGCGTCGGTAAATAAATTATCCGTCGGAAATCATTCATTGCCAATTCGTCGGAGATCATAAAATAGTGACGATTTTACCGACGGAATTTTCCGTCGCTAATTAACGACGAAAAAAATCCGTCGGTAAATTAAAATGCAAAAACATAAAAATAATAAATTACCGACGGAAAAATCCGTCGCTAAAATTACCGACGAAAAAATCCGTCGGTATTCTAAATATTTTTATATGATTTTTTTTGTTTTATCGACGAATTCATCTGTCGTTAATTTATATTTATTTTATTATTATATTTGAAATTTCAATAATAAAACCTGTTAAAAAAATTAACATTTTAATTAAATAAGCATTCAAAATACCAACATAAATTTATCATTTAATATAATATTCAAATTATAATCTCCACAATTTCAAATTCAAATGATACAAAAAATTGAAACACAAAAAAAAAACATGTCATCAAACATTTATATAAGACAAAATACTAATAGAATCTGCAAGTCTTTGAATAGGTGGCTTCTCGTCCTTGAGCATCCTCTACCTTCAAAACAAGGAGTCAAAACATGTAGGATTTATATAGAAAATTCCAATGTAGGGGATTTTGTGGGTAATGCATAATGAGTATAAGAAAGCTTTATAATGTAAACTATACCATAAGTTGCATGAGATGACAATATAATTTATAAAGCTATGGTAATAGGGAATGCCACGTGTATCATTGAAATGATTCATCAATCTAAGGCTAAAATTCTAGAAAAGAATGTTTAGACTAGAAACTTAGTCATGCTAACATGTATCCTCAGTCTGAGGGCTATAATATAGCTTGAATCACAGTGACCTTCAACGTAAGACTAAAACTAGATCACAAGCAAACTCCCGCTGTTCACAGTTAATTGCTCAATATTCTTATGCATTTTGAAATTTTCAAATGTGATATTTTTAATTACTCTCATCAACTACTAAAGATCACACCACACTCAAACCTTAAGACTAAAACTCGATCACAAGCAAACTCCCGTTGTTCACAGTTAATTGCTCAATATTCTTATGCATTTTGAAATTTCCAAATCTGATATTTTTAATTACTCTCATCAACTACTAAAGGTCACACCACACTCAAACCTTTACGCAATCAAAAACTTCAAACATTCACACACTAACCAATTTTAAAGATGGGGAAGACTAAAGATCACTAACTAACTAATAAAGAGAAGTCGGAAAAAATAATCAAGCACGTACATGCACAGAAGAGAGGGGGAGGAGTAACCATGGTAACAATCTTGGATATTGTTTAATTTGAACCGGTAGAAGAGGCCTCTATCCGTAAAGGACCATCCTGGAAAAATGTTCATAAAACATCAATAAAACAATGAATAAATGTCAAATGTTAACATTTGAATTTATAGACATAAACACATCTGAACTATATTAATCAATTTTAGAGCATCATGCAAAACTTTAATAATATTTAAATAGAGGTGCTCTAAGTATCCTCATACCTAATTGATTGTTCTTGCAGAAACTGATAGCCCTTTTTCCTTGAATACAGGAAGAGGATTCACTAGTAAGCATGGACTCATCCACAAATGACTAACAAAAATACTCATAAACATTAACACATTGATGTAACATGTGTACTATATAAACATTATTAAAAAATATTTACAAATATCTAGATAAAAGCAACCCACAAATGAATCTAAAAGAGAATTTTTGATAATCTTGTCTACATAACTTGAGGGGAAAAATTGAATTCACTTACTTCCATATATTTATTCATTCCATACTTGGATCTTTCACGGCCAAGACTTGATCGTGTCACACTTCCAAATGGAGCTAACTATATTGAACGGAAGATGATGATTAATGAAAGATGAAGCATTCATTTATTATCTTTGATTTAATAAACATATATAGACTTTTTCAGCATTGAAGTTATCATACTTACCCATTGCGTGAAGGGAAAAAGGATCACAAGTATAATAAGATCACAAGTATATATTTTCTAGCCCTAGCATTTTGGGAATAGTTCACTGCTGATAGGTGGAGCACGGAGAAGTATAGAGAGCGTAAAAAAGGGCAGCAATCACAAAATTACAAGAGGAGCAAAAACCAAGAATGATAAACTGAAAGACTCATCCATATATCCAAATATAACAATAATCGAGCAGAGTCCATCATAGGTTGTAAAATTCAGAGTTAAAGATAAGAAAACTTCAACTACTGAAATCATAAGAGACAAGAACAATAAGAATACTCATGTGAACAACGTAAAGCTCCTTATACCAACTCTTAAACATAATCCAACAGGAACTTTATCAAAATTAAGAACGAAACAAAAAAATCATCAAGAATTTCAAAACAATCACCGTATCCTCTCCTAAATCCAGATGGCTTATTAAAACAAAAGTTAGTGAACTTTAAAGTTAGTATATTTTAGTTGGTTATTAGTATGTAATAATAATAGTAATTGCTGACATCCAATCAAATTACAGAGGCCAACTAAATGTACTAAGCAAACCTAAAGTAAAAGAAATCGATTCATTTCGAGTACAAAATTGAATGCTAATCAAACCTTGAACATGATCATATTTCACATGCAAAATAGATGGGTTTTTTTTTTCTGGTTGCAAACTACTAACTAACCTTGTTTTCTATTTGAAATATTTTTTTTCTTTTTTGTGCCAAAGGTTTCGGAGTGTTTTAGAACATTTAAAATAGTTTAACAATTTCTTCACTGAGTTGAATTCCTCTTCCATCACTATACAGTTTAAACCATGAATTCAGAAGGCTTTAACATTGCAGAGATGGATTATCAAAAGAAAATTTCAGTACATAACACAAGTAACAGTAGGTTAGAAATTCATGTCAAATCTCATGGGGAATTCTTGGACTACTACTAACCATGAGCAAAATAATCATAAACGCTACAGATAAAATCTCTACATATACAAAAAGAAAGCAGGATCTCCACAGAAACCATATATGATTAAGCAGTAAGTTTTTGCTTACTCTCACTCAAATTAATAATTTTTTTCTTGGACATAATTAACAGAGAATATAATATTCATCACCTGTGAGCTGTAACCAGGTTCTCAGTGAACCTCAAACCATCAAAATTAGGAAAAAAAAATTCCCCCTTCTCTGATCACACCCTTGATTTCCTGCTATTCACCTGATGGGCGGGCGCATTCGTTAGATGCGAAGCCAGGAAGAGCGGAAGTGGGGAAGGAAAGGGCTACCGTGGAAGTGGCAGCCGAGGCCGTGATGAGAATACTAGTGCCTTTCTTTTGCCTCTATGGTTTAAGATCTGAAAGAGAAATAAACTATCTTTTCTTCTAAGTTAGATGTAATTTTCAATTTTAGAAAGAAAAAAAATTATTAATTATCATGAATTGCAGGGGAGAAACTGTCGAAATTTCTGGCAGCTTTTCCGATCATGTACCTCTCTGGAGGCACGTGCGTGGCTCTGATCGTGATCGGCGGCTAGACTCTGAAGATATTCTACCAGACGGTGTGTGGACCCGATTGCACTTCCAAGCCGCTGACCGCGGTCGAGTGGTACCTTGTGTTTACGTGCGGGGCGGTGGTGCTGTCTCAGTTGCCTAATCTGAACTCCATCGCCGGAGTTTCTTTGGTTGGAGCTCTCACCGCCGTCGGCTACTGCACCGCCATATGGGTGGTGTCGGTGGACGAGGGCCGCCTCCCCAACGTCTCCTACGACCCTGTCCGCCCCGGCACCGACGTCAAGAAGATTTTCAACGTGCTCAACGCCTTCATCACAATCAATCTCAGACAACACGACGCCGTCGATTCTGGAAGAGAATCACCCCACAACCACCGCTGGAAATTTGTCGAACAGTTGGGAGCTTGTTTTATTTGAGGAATCGCCGCCGCCTCCTCCGCCTCCGCCTCCGCTCCCGCTGCAACAACCATATATCGAGCAGCAATTGTAGAATTTCACGGTGCCACAAACGTACTACAATCCATTTCTACAGGACACAATGGAAGTATCAAATTTTCAAGCTGTGCCTACATTTCAAGCATTCTCTTCTTTCCCGATGCAGTTTCCGATTCAGAGTTCGTTCGCAGCGCAAAATGAAAACGACCCATTTGCAGGTCCTTTATTTCCAGTTGAATCAGTGTTGAGTAGTTCCATGGATCAGCAGGATTTGCTGCAAGAACAGCAGTTGTGGTTACGAAACCAAAACAAGAAAAAGTGTTCTTCGAAGGCTAGAACGTCGATGGCCATCAGCTTGAAGGAGATGGAACTCGGGGATGAGTCCAAATTGAAAATCGCAAGGAATAAACCCCTCGGTGCTATTGACGGCAGTCAAATTAGGCATCGGGGAGGGGGGAGAAAAAAATAGAATGAGAATATCTGCTCCCCTCCCTTGAAATAAAATTCTATTTTACCGACGGATTAAATTCGTCGGAAAATAAATAAATAAAATTTAATTTTATTTAAATTTGCTGATAAATAAATAAATAAATAAATAAAGATTAATTTTTAAAAATTATATATATAATTTGATATATTTACCGACGGATTTACTCCGTCGGTAAATTAAAGACTAATTTTTTTTAAAGAAAATAAAAATTGATATATTTACCGACGGATTTAATCCGTCGGTAAATATATAAAAAAATTTAATTTTATTTACCGACGGATAAAATCCGTCGGTAAATTAAAGACTAAAATTAATTCTTTTAAAAATAAAATTTGATATATTTATCGACGGATTAAATCCGTCGGTAAATTAAACACTAAAATTAATTTTTAAAAAAATAAAATTTAATATATTTACCGACGGAAAAATTCCGTCGGGAAATTAAATACTAAAATTATTTCTTAAAAAATTAAAATTTAATATGTTTACCGACGGATAAATCCGTCGGTAAATTTAAAAACTTAATTAATTTTCTTTAAATAAAATTTTATATATTTACCGACGGATATAATCCGTCGGTAATCTTCCGGGATTTATTCCCTCCAAAATACCGACGGATTTACCGACGGAATAAATGTTCGTCGCTAATTCCGTCGGTATTCCGTCGCAAAAATCGTCGGAAATTTTTATTTATGATTTTTTAAAAATAAATCCTATTAAATAAATAATCCGTCGGTAATTCGTCGGTAAACCGTCGGTAATTACCGACGATTTTTTTTCCGTCGGTAAATCCATCGGTATTCTGTTAGTTTCTTGTAGTGATCATCACTCTCCTCAGACTGCTGATCATCCAACCTCCTAATGGAGACTACTAATATCGCGGTCCATCGCCCCCAACCGATCTTCCACTCGCCTCAAGTGCTCATTCATCGATTCATATCTCTCACTGAGTGCAGTGTAGTTGGCATTAGCGAGTGCCAACTGCTTGTATAATCATCCAAACCAGCCCGCTGCTACTGTGGCAGTGCTGGAATGGGACGAGGAACCCTTTCCTGCTGCTCAAGAATATCCATCTCCTGATGCTCATCCTCGTCTCTCGGTGGCTGCTGCGGTGGTGGCTGCGGCTGCTGCTGCCTCGATCGGAACTCACCTTGATCAACAATCTGATGCAGCTCCTCAACCCTACCTGTTGAACACATCTTAGCCACTGTCCTCCAATCTCCTCTCATAATGCTCGTAACAGACAAGGCTCTATGTCCCAATGAGTTCATCAACTTGTTCCTTTCTCACGAATGGTAGTCATATCACTCACGGCGAAGGGAAACATAAAATCGAAGGGCTTAAGACCCCTCGTGAAGAACCAATCTCCTCCTCGTAAATGAGCGAATCCTGCCTTTACACAGAAGAACATGCCCAAATTTGGCTCTCCTTCCACCGGTGTAATGCCGGTAAAGTCCATACCATAATACTCAGCTACGGTCATCAGCAATCCTCTGATATCCACCTTCTGAAACCCGTAAATCTTGAACCGACTCAGCCGATAAATCAGGTAAGCTCCCATGTTAAACTGTACTCCATTCAGCATGCACCATAAGACGTAGAGCTCTCTTCTAGACACGCAGCTTCCCTCAGATCGGTCAAATAATGTGTTCCCCAACACCCTATCAATGTAACAAAGTACAGGGTTCCTAATCAATGCAGAACGAGCACTCTTGGTCTTATAATCTTGAATCTCTTCAGAAATCTCCCGCCAAAATCGATCAGCATTGAAATGTCCATTCTCTACCCGACCAATCTCTTTAGGAGTCTGAAACAACATATTGAAATCCTCCGCAGACCATGTTCTCATCACTCCTCCTAGCTGGAACGTGCACTCATACGGAATCCCCAAAAGATCCTTCTTAGCTGTGAAAGAACAAATAACTTCCGCCGTCACATGGAAGTATGTCGGCTTCTTCAGCTCCATGAAATAACAAATCCCAACTTGATCGAACATCCACAAAATATCATCCCGAATCCTCATAGTGATCATAGCTTCCTCATCTTGGTACCTCGTTCTCGCAATCTTCTCTGATACTTCAGCCCACTTCTCCTTAATCTCGTCCCACTCATTCATCTGGATTTTAAAATTCGCAGGCAACCTCTCTTGAAGCCTCAATTTCTTCGTCACATTATTCTCTCGAGAGGGCTTATCCTGCCTCTTCTTTGATCGAACCTCAACCTCCTTGCCCTTGTCTTTGCCTTGACCTGAAAACAATACTTCCATAACAACCAACAAGGAACAACAAACCAAGTAATTGACTAGCATAGCATCCAACTCTACTCAAGACTTCAAGTTTCAATGCATAATCAACCAAGCCAAACTTGTTCATTCACGATCAAAACTCAATCCTCTAACATAATTCCAACACCAATCTTCATACTAATCAACAATCATAACTAATCAACAAGCATGCATCAAGCAATCCAAGTAAACCAACATGAACAATCGCAATTAACTACTTCAACTTCAACAATTCCAACCCATAATCAACATGCTCATCAATCACACTCCCTAATCACCTAACAATTCACGTAAAACTCAAGGTTCTAACATCAATTAAACAATCCAAATCGAACCAAACAAGTATCTGCATGAAATTGTTCAAAACATCCAACTATCACCATGAATTTCCAATAAAACATGTTCAATCAACTTACCCATTTCACAATCAACATGTAGTACATCAATCCTAGGGAAATTGAGTTAAGAAAACATACCTTTTGTCTTGCTAATGGTTCAAAATCTAACTAGTGATCAAACTCCTTCAAATTCGCTAAATAACCCTAATTCGCGGCTAAAATCTCCCAAATACGCGACCAATTGAAGGGATTAAGGGTGTAATGTGGTGTAATCGGTGGAAAAACACGTAAGATTGAAGAATTTAGGAGTGAGTTCTTTAATTAGAAATGGATTCGGGTGAAGGTGGTGTGAAGAAATGGTCGAACGATTTGAAAATCGAGAATAAAACACACTTACCTGGCTTGATTCGACCTAGATTCGACCTGCTGAAGAGGTCGAATTTACTCCATCGTGGTCGAATCAACATTCTGAACATCTTCCGCCTTCAATTCGACCTCGATTCGACTTGTTCCCCTGGTCGAATCAAAATGCCTCAGGTCGAATCAACACACTGTAAGATTCAGGTCACCGATTCGACCTTGATTCAACTTGAACTACTGGTCGAATCGAAGCAGTCGTGGTCGAATAAGCTCACTGGAAAATTTTACGTTCCGATTCGACCTGGATTCGACTTGGGCCTCTTGTCGAATCACCATGCCTCGGGTGGAATCAACCTACTGGACAATTTTTGCCCTTCGATTCGACCTATACACTTCAATTCGACCTTCTCCCTTGGTCGAATTGACTCCCTCATGCTCCAAAATCAAGTGTTCTTCATCCCCTACACACTTCAAGCTTAACAAACCAACATTAGGTACCAAAATAGAGCATTACTTCATCAAAAATCAATCCTAAAACTTAACATTCATGAGTAACTCTGCAACTACACAAAACATGAAACAAAACACCACTGAACATTAGGCAAGTTACAAAAAATCGACATATAAAAACTGGTTAAAATTTAAGCTATGTCGCAAAAATTAACCCCCCTAACAAACGTTACAAAGAAAAGATTATATTATCGGTGCTTATCGAGATAAGTATATCACACCCCCCAAACTTAGTAGAAACTATAGTCGAAACTAAGTTTGCAAAGAGATGTAATTGCTGATAAGTAAGCACTTAAAATATAAAAATTTCTTACTCACACAAAAGAAATAATAAAGCAATAAAACGGGAGGGAAAGCCCCCAATAGATGCTCATGTTTAATGTCGGAGAGTCACAACACTACCACTTTAGTGTAAGGTATCTTCAAAGATGACACAAGCATCATCCGGCGACATATAATGCTTCAATCGATGCCTATTCGCTGCGATAATGTCTCTATCTTTGTCAATAAGCTCAAAACTCCCCCCTCCACAGGCTCTATGAATCATGAACGGAACCGTCCATTTCGACTTCAACTTCCCCGTGAAAAGCTTCAAACGAGAGTTAAAAAGTAATACCTCATCACCTTGCTTGAACTCCTTATATGAGATCTTCGAATCATGCCACTTCTTCATCCTTTCCTTGTAAATCACTGAATTCTTGTAAGCACGATTTCTAAACTCATCAAATTGATTAATGTGAGTCATCCTTAACTCTCTCACATCCTTAAGAGACAAGTTCAAGTTTCTTAAAGCCCAAAAAGCTTTGTGTTGGATCTCCACAGGCAAGTGGCATGAATTTCCATAAACGATATGATACGGTGACATATCCAACACCGTCTTATATGCAGTACGGAACCCCCATAACACATCATCGAGCTTCATAGCCCAATCTTTCCTATTGGTTCCTACCACCTTCTCCAAGATTTGCTTCACTTGACGGTTAGAGACCTCTGCTTGCCCATTCGCTTGAGGATGATAGGGTGTAGTATCCCTATGCTTGACATCATAATCCTTAAGCACTTTCTTCGAAAGTTTATTGACGAAGTGAGAACCTCCATCACTCACTAGTGCTCTAGGAACTCCAACGCAGGCAAAGATATGCTTCTTCAAGAAAGATATGACAATCCTCGAATCATTCAAGCAAGTAGGAATGACTTCCACCCACTTAGAAATATAATCCACGGTTAAAAGGATGTAAAGAAATCCATTAAACGGGAAAAAGCCCCATAAAATCGATCCCCCACATGTCGAAGATCTCTACAACTATGTTCAGCTGAAGTGGTATCTCATCTCTCCTGCTTATATTCCCCATACGTTGACATCTATGGCATGACGCCACATAGGTTTCACAATCTTTAAACAAAGTAGGCCAATAAAGAGCGGATTGAAGTACCTTGGCTGTAGTCTTCTGAGCTCTGAAGTGCCCCCCGTTAGGTTGTGCATGGCAAAACTCGAGAATACTCTCCATCTCCATCTCGGGCACACACCTACGGATGATAGAATCCGTGCATTTTTTGTACACAAACGGATCGTACCATATAAAGGTCTCAACATCCCTCTTGAATTTGGCAAGTTGATAACGGTTGAGATCTCTCGGAATTTCACCCACGACAATGTAATTAACATAATCTGCATACCATGGATGAACCCCTTGCGCAACAACCACACACGCTCGTTCAACCCCTTCAACGAACACAGCCACGATCTTCTCATCCGGGAACATTTCCTCAATATACTCAAAAGAATCATCACAATGCTCCCTCATCTCTAACCTCGATAAGTGATCAGCCAATACGTTCTCCGTACCTTTCTTATCTCGAATCTCCAAATCAAACTCTAGAAGTAGAAGAATCCATCTAATGATCCTTGGCTTCGTTTTCTTCTTCTCCGTTAAGTACCAAATCACAGAATGATCTGTGTGCACTATAGTCTTCATGCCAACCAAAATCTGTCGAAACTTGTTGAATGCATACACAACAGCTAAAAACTCCTTTTCAGTCACCGTATAGTTCTTTTGTACTGCATCAAAAGTCTTACTCGCATAATAGATGGCACAAAATTTCTTCTCCCTCAGCTGCCCAAGCACCACTCCAAGTGCTACATCACTTGCATCACACATAAGTATAAACGGTTGAGTCTAATCTAGAGTGATCAAGATAGGTGCCGTAATAAGCACCTCTTTCAAAACCTGGAAAGCCGTTAGACATCATAAAAAACAAAAAGGAACATCCTTTTCAAGCAAATGAGACAAGGGCTTGGAGTATTTCGAGAAGTCTTTGATAAATCTTCTATAGAATCCGACATGTCCAAGGAAGGACCGCATTCCTCTTTCATTGGTCGGTAGTGGAAGCTTCTCAATTGCCACCACTTTGGCTCTATCCACCTGCACTCCTTTGGAAGAAACATGATGCCCAAGAACAATCCCGTCTCTCACCATGAAGAGACACTTCTCCCAATTCAAGACAAGATTAGTTTCTTGACATCTCTTCAAAACAGTAGCAAGGTTAGATAGACAAATATCAAAAGAGAAACCAAATACAGAAAAATCATCCATAAACACCTCCATGATCTTCTCTATCAACCCATCAAAAATAGCCATCATGCAACGCTGAAAAGTAGCAGGCGCATTGCACAATCCAAATGGCATTTTTCTAAAAGCAAAAGTCCTGTATGGGCAAGTAAAAGTTGTCTTTTCCTAATCCTCGGGAGCAATCATAATTTGATTATAACCCGAGTATTCATCCAAGAAACAATAGAACTCATACCCTGCGAGACGATCAAGCATTTGATCCATGAATGGGAAAGTGGTCCTTGCATGTATTTTCATTCAGTTTCCTATAATCGCTACACACACGCAATCCCGTTGGAATCTTAGTAGCTATTGCCTCACCATCTTCAGTTTTCTTAATAGTCATACCCCCCTTCTTAGCTACAACATGCAATGGACTCACATGGGAACTATCACTAATAGGATAAATAATACCGACATATAACCATGCTAGGATTTGCTTCCTAATCACTTCTTGAACCGTGGGATTCTCCCTCCGCTGATTTTGGATACTACTCTTGGCCTCATCTAACAACCTTATCTTGTGCATGCAATATGAAGGATTAATGCCTTTCAAATCATCAAGAGACCACCCAATCGTAGACTTGTACTTCCTAAGCATGTCTAACAACTCCTCAAGTTGATCATCATCAAGGGAAGAAGATACGATTGCCGGATATTTTTCATTGTCGCCAAGAAAGGCATACTTCAAGTGTTCTGGTAACAGTTCAGCTCTTCTTTCTTTTTTTTCCATCGGAGTACTCTCTCGATCCAGCGGCAAGTAATTTCTAGTCCACTTCACTTCTTCAACCTTAGTTTCCTCCAATGCATACCTGTCGTTACCCAAAGCAAATAAATTTTCAAGATATTCAATGCATACCTCATTGGAGAGACTATCAAGCTCCGTAGTGGGATAAGTAAGAGACTCCATCAAGCATGTCTCAAGAGGATCCTTAGACAGGATCAGAGACATATCTTCCTTTACAATCTCCTCCACCACATCAATACTGTGACACTGCGACTCCATAGGCATCTTCATTGCTTTGTCAAGGTTGAATAGGACCTCTTCTTTATCCATCCGCAACCTAAGCTCCCCTTTCTGTATATCAATCATGGCCCTAACACTAGCAAGGAAAGGTCTCCCCAAAATAAGAGGGATATTATCCTTGTTATATTCCATCTCAAGCACAAGAAAATCCATAGGAAAGACTAATTTCTCCACTTTGACAAGAAAGTCTTCAATAATACCCTTCGGAAACGTTATTGACCTGTCCACCAATTGAAGAGCAAATGCTGTAGGAGTTAACTCCCCCAAACTAAGCCTTTGAAAGATAGACAATGGCATCAAATTGATGATTGCCCCAAGATCGCACAAGGCTCGTCGTGCCGGCCCCTTTCCAATCTCACACAAGATAGTGAAGCTTCCAGGATCTTTCATCTTTTGTGGCAACTTTATTTGGATAATCGAGCTGCAATTCTCAAAAAAATTCATCGTCTCCACTCCATTCAAGCTTCTCTTCTTCAACAATATGTCCTTAAGGAATCGGGCATAATACGACATCTCCAATATCGCCTCAGAGAAAGGAATACTCAAGCTTATCTTATTGATGATATCTGAAAACCTCTTGAACTTATCTTCCAATCCCTTCTTAACAATCTTATAAGGAAATGACGGTGGTATCTTTGTTTTGGGAATACCCCATTCATCACACTCAACATTTTCCGCTCTATCCTTCTCGGCTCTCAACCTCTTGGATCTTTCCTACTTCTTCTATGCAACTATCTCAGTTTTCTGCTCATTTGGAACCAATGGAGTAATGTTCACCTCACGAAGAGTGTTTGGTGAGGAAATAGGTCCAGTACGGGGTGATTTGACCTGGATTCGACCAGGTGCTCTGGTCGAATTGGGCACGTAGTGGTCGAATTGATCTTCTGGAACATGATTCTCACACTGTCTCTCCGATTCAACCTGGATTCGACCTGAAGGTCTGGTCAAATCAAAGTCCCCTTGGTCGAATCGGCTCACTTTATGATTTTTTCCATCTGATTCGACCTGGATTCAACCTGAACGTCTGGTAGAATCGATATGCTGCTGGTCGAATCGAGCTTCTGATAAAACAGAGTACTCTGGACTGGTGGATTTGACCTGAATTCGACCTGTCCCCCTGGTCGAATTGACTTGCTGATGGTCGAATTGAGGCTTTGACGCTTCCAAATCACGTCCAGTAGGCCGATTCAACCTCCCCTTTTGGATTTGACCTATAGTGTAGGTCAAATCGGGGTCAAATTGAGCCCTCAACGTCTCCAACCTCGATTTTGGCCTCATCGGTCCTTCGCATTGTGTTCCAGACCTCAATGTAATGGCATTGCAGGATTTTGAATTTTCAATACTTTGAGACGAGAGCTTTCCTTTCTCAATAGTTTGTGTGAGCTTGTTAATACTTCCTGCCATCTCCCCCATTAAAAATGTAAGGTCCTTTACTTACTTTGATAAATTCTCATGGTTTGCATCAATCTTCTTTTATAACTTGGCCTCAAGATGATCCACTCTAGCATCATTCTTATCCATGTACCTGTTCACCATATCCTCGAAACTCAATTTTCCTTCTTCCACTTTCACACCCGGATCAACACCCATCGAAGGTTGCATAGCATTGTTAGGATTACTCCATGAAAACTCCGGCCTCCTAGGCTATTGATAATTACTCGGGGGTCCCCGATTGCTGCAGTTCCACTGGTAATTCCGGTTACCTTGATTTTAGTACCTTGTTCCTTGAATACTTTGGCCCATAGCGTAGTTTGCTTCTTCCTTATCCTCTTGGATCGGTCCATCATTCATAACTTCCTGTTGCATGATCAGTACGCGCTGATATATCTCGCTGATTTATTTTTGTTGGGACTAAAGTAGCTAGTTGATATTTGACAAGCTAGAGATGATCTTATCTTCTCTACATGTTTTCACCATAGCATGTTCAACCTTAGCCACTTTTCCAAGGACGTAAGTGTCTCTAACTCTATAAGTTGGCCAATCTCTTGAATTCATTAAAATATCTTCGAATAGTTTCTCAGCCTCTACAGATGACTTGGTAAGCAAAGCTCCATTAGAAGAAGCATCCAATAACACGCGTGAATCACAGTCCAATCCATTGTAGAATATGCTGATATATTGAGCTTTAGATAGCCCATGTTGAGGACACCTACGAAGCTTGTCCTTGAATATGTCCTACGCTTCATGAAACTTCTCTCCACTACCGATAACAAATTAGTTAATGTCTTGCTTCATCTTGAACACCTTCGAATGTGGCATATATCTTTCCAAAAAAAATCAACTTCAATTGCTCCCAAGTAGTACATTCTGCTGCATTGATAGTGTCGTACCAATCTCTCGCCTTTTTAGATAACGAGAACTTAAACAAGAGGATCTTCCTAGCATCTTCATGTTCGCCTGCGCCTTTTTGAGTAATGCATAGCCCAAAAAATTGTTTAGATGCTGTTGTGGATCCTCGAAAGTTCCTCCTGCGAAGGAGTTCATTTCTATCATGCTAATAAGAGCGGAGTGAAGATCAAAGTCCGCATTCGCCCTCCTTGCTCCTAGAAGCCCAAAATTTCCAGCCCCATTATTCTTGAAAACCTCACGGATGGCCAGATTATCCGGATTCGCTGCCATATCGACTGTCTCTACTTCTAAATTAACTTCAGTTTCAACGTCAATCGTTTGCGAATTTAGAGCGTCAACTTCTACTCCAAAGTTAAGAGATTCAGTTGGGTCTATGATCTTATTCTTACTCTTCTTCTTCTTCTTCTTCTTCCTCAACGATGCTCCGATCTCAGGATTATAGGGTTCGAGTTCACCTTTCTTTGATCTCGTGAGCATACACCTAAAAAAGACTAAGAGTTAAAATAGTAAAATAAGATAAATGATCCTAATAAACTAGAAATAATAAAAAGATATTTTAAGCAGTCCCCGGCAACGGCGCCAGAAACTTGATGGGCGTTTTCTCAACACACAATTTAATCCTCAAGTATGAAGGATATCAATCGTAGTTTCGAAGGTGACCAAGTTATATATCAAACCCAAAGGATGGATAAATATCACTTTAATAATCTTCCAGTTAATAATGACTATGTTGGTAATCGTAATGGTTTTGGTATTCGAAATTAAGTAATAACTATTGATTGAAAAAGCAAATAACGAAAATAAGAAATAAGTGAGTTGTGATCAAGTAAGATAGTAGGTAATTCGTCAGGTCATCCAGCTCCACTTATTAATTCATACTCTAATGTGACGATGTCCGACTCTGGCTTGTGGTTTATGGACACATCACTAGACCTTGCAAATTCACCATATAGACACAAGTAAAGTTGCGTTTAACGCTATGAATATCCTCAAAGCAAGACGTATACTTTATCCCCCTTTTTAGGTCTATCAACAACAATTATTTTCCGTCCACTTAGTACTCTAACCCAATTTGATCTCCCTTTATAGGTACTATAAAGTTATACTCTTTATCCTACTCATTAACCCGAATATGATTCAATTAACAAGTATTCATATAAGATAGTTCTAATAAGACTTCGGAATCCCTTCTCTTTGAATTATAACATAAACCCTGCTCAGCAGTGAACGCACTCAACCAATAACCACGTTATGTATTCAGACTCTACATAACAATTATTGATGCACAAAATGACCGTGAGTATGGATTAAAAACACACAATCTTATATAAAATAAACCACAAGTAGTGTTGTACGGAGTTTACACACGAAAAATAAATTAAATCATGAAACCTTCATAACCCTAGAACTACCGAAGCGGCTCTAGCCCATGATTGATCTGAGAACAATCATGGTTAGATGGACTAATCTTACTTTAATCTCCAGCGGAACCTCTGTCATAGCCCTTCCGGATGATGGACAATCGACCTCCTCTCAACTCTATGTTTCCTTATCTTCTTACTTGATTGGTGTCCTCTTCTACTGCTGCATAAGCCTTCTTTTATACTTGTAATCACGTCTTATGGCCTTGGAATGGGCTTTTTAAGTGATAACACGCATTGATAGTGTAAAAATACGGATATGGTAAGTTCCCGAGCATCGATTCGACCTCCACCACAGGTCGAATCCATCCTACCAGGTCGAACCAGAGGTCGAACCAGCCTTCTGTAAGTCCTAGACGTTCAATTTGACCAACTGACTAGGTCGAATCGACGCGACGTGGTCAAACCAATTCTTCCGCCAACGGATTCGCCCTCGATTCAACCTGCTGCTCAGGTCGAATCCCTCCTATCGTGGTCGAATCCACCTTCTGATGTCGTGTACTGCTGATTTTACCAGCGAGACAGGTCGAATCGCCCATCCCCTGGTCAAATCGGACTCCTGATTTGCCCGTTTGGATGCCTTCGACTTCCTTTCTTTCGTTTTCCTTCGAAAAACTGCTCAAACGCCTTCATCAACACCTGATCCATGACTTTTCACAATATATATCGATTTACAACCGATTATTGCCTAGAAACACTTCATAATAGCACAAATCCAGGCACTAGATTCGTGAATTAACACACTCATCAATAGAGCAGCTAAGAAAAATAGAGGAGTAAATAAATTTATGTATAGCTTTTCAACAAATTCATGCCAAATTGTAAATTGATGAATTTGAAACAGCAGTTACAGCAGCTGTTCACAAAGACAGTGGGCACTAAAGGATTAAAATTCCATGACGAACATGAGGAATAAATATGTGAAGTATCAAACTTCACAAAAATGAACTATTAGATTTTTCTTGTTGATATATAAATTTAAATTGTTAATGTGACAAATGTTCTTAAGCAAAGGAGCAATTGGTCAAAATTTTAAAGACCAAATATTAATCATCAATAGTGACTCTTGAAAAATGGCATAGTATAACTCAGACAAAGCAAAAGACACTAATATATAGACAAAACATGCAAAGACTACATAGTAGTCAGGGGAATATTTGTTCACATGATAAGCGTGTTCACTTTCTTCGTTCGAATGTCGTATATTTTCTTAACAGCATCCTTGATCTTTATCTTATCTAATTATAAAAGTGATAACTAATTACAAAAGCATAATGATCTCGCCGTGAGACTTTCTCACACAAGACTAGCCCAAATATAAATATTTGTACGTATTTACATACATATATTGGGTGGTTGCATAATTAAAGGAGGGTAGGCCATGTAATGGCTCATGATTTAATTTCTTAAATAGCAGAGTAAGCGTATAGCAAATTGGTGAAGAGAACAACAAGAGTTACTAACCTTATAATTCGCTCATGATATCCATGAAGAGTGTACCGTAAATTCATGTAAAGTCTCATATTCCTGGAATTCCAAATTTTCATTTTTATATCCTCTTCAAGTAAAGGGGTTCTGTCTACCACTTGAAAAGCACCAATCAATGGAAGGGATATAGGATCAAATTGGAGCTCTTTCCATTTTTAGCAGTGTTTGATAATTACATTTCTAACAACTTTGAAGCTTCCACTAGTCCACTTTCCTTTTGCCAGATCCGAATCTTCTATTTCGAGAGAGAGAAGTTTTTTAAATCCATCCTCTTCCACTTCCCATGTAGGACCTCGAAAGGAATTGCATCTCAACTTGAGAATTTTCAAGATTTGGCAACGAAGCCAGTTTGCACATTTCTTCCCAAGGATATCCTATCCCACTCAAACTCACCTTCCTCAACGAAAATGGGAGGCAATGAAATGAAGCAACCTCAACCGTCCTCTCAGGATTCATATTGACACATTTTAGTGATTCCAATTTTTTCAGATTGCAAATTTGACCAAAGTAAACCAAACACTTTTCCGTCAATGTGATTTCGATTCCTAGCTTTTTTAGATTAGGGACTCTTCTGACAGAAACACAGCTGCCATCTGCTACATTTGACAGCTTCATAAGCTTATGCAAGGATGATTCGCCCAAATCCGGTAGGTCACATCCCACGACATCTAGAAGCTTCAGGTTTTCCATATCCCATATCTCAACAGTAAAATAAGACAGAGCTCCACAGTGCTTGATGCTCATATGAGGATGGATAATCAAGTATTCCAATTCTTCAACTTTGGATATAGACGGAGAAAGCTTTCTATTGCATGTGAGAGCAAGGTATGTTAACTTAACCAATTCCAATACTTGTATTGGGAATTCATAAAAATTGATATTAAGGGCATCGAGCCTTTTTAGAAACTTTAAACCAAAATATATGGGTACCATGTATTGTGTATATGGACCAAAACATAAGAGAGATTGTGCAGTAGATATACAGTTTTCCAGGATTGAGTTATGCACATCTTTTATGGCAAATAAAACATTACTGTGCACACTCAATTCATTTGATTTTGTATGCCTTCTTCGAAACCATCATCATAACATTCTAAACATAAAAGAGTTGGTCCTCATAGCTTCTCTTTTGCAGAAGTGCCACCAGGATAAATGGAGGCCATAAGTTTTTGTGGTCTTCCTAAATTCGAATTAAACGCAGTAAAGTCTAATAGGTGGAACATGACAAGACAATTGTAGTCGAGAAAAATCATGCATTCTAGCATATGAGAAACTGAATATAAGTTTATACTCGGGTCAACGACTTCCTCAGCAGTCCACAAATTAACAAGCTTAGACCAGGGGATTTCATATTTTGCAGGAAAAACTCCCATATAAAGAAAGCATAATTTGAATTCGTCTTCTAATTGGTTATAGTGTGGAAGTAGTACCTCAAATATTTGATCATATGCGTCAACAAAGACTTGGTGATTCCTTTGTGTGGCTACGTCGTCCTAAAATGATTCCTGTGAGTTCTCGAAATCTTGGTTGTCCTCAGCATTGGACAGGAGTTGGGCAAAGGTAATGATTGTAAAAGGAAGGTCGTCACACCTCTTAGCTATCATCTTTCCAGGTTTCTCAAGCTCAGGAGGGAACATTTTACCACCGAAAACCTTATCAAGTAGAAGATCCCAACTTTCTTCTTCATTCATCGACCGCATTTTAAGAAGTAGAGCATAAGAAGTGATGGGACGATCTAAATATAATATTTTCTTCCTAGTGGTAAGAAAGACTCGACTTCCATCTTTGTTGTCAGGCAGTGAGGTTGTCATATAATCCAGAACATTGTCATAGGCCACATCGTCCAACACAATCAGATACTTTTTACTCTCCATGCTCCGTTACAAATGCAATCTGCCTACTTCCTCCTCCGAGAATGTCATGTCAGGGTCCACCTGAGCAAGAATGGCTCTCATGATTTCCTCAGATTTCCACTCACTATCATATCCAATAGTCACCCACACATGATAGTCGAAGGAATCCAAAACATTCAAGTCTTGGAACATCTCTCGAGCAAGGGTGGTCTTACCAATGCCCGCCGTCCTAGCAAGTACTAAAGTAGGGGGTTTGATCCCTCGATTTAAGAGGGTATGTTTGTGCTTTCTCCGGTAGTCACGTAATCCAACCATGTTGGAGTTGGAAACAAGTGTGGATGTGGATGAAGGATACCCTTCCCTCATCTTCTTCACGCTCTCAATTAATGAAGGAAGAACTCCACAAGTTTTGCTTCCTTAGAATTCTTCGTCTCCCTCAAGTCTCACTCCCTCTAAAGTAATAGAATAGAGAATAGGTGGTCTGTGAGATAGCGAATTGCCTGGGTGGTCCGTTGGAGCGAGGGCTTTATCTCTTCCTGCATCGGCTGTCCAATCCTTCCACGAATGTCATAAAGGATTTCATCTCCTTCACAACCACTTCAAACATTTTCAGAGCATTGGGGGAAAGGAGAACGCCAACATTTTTTAAGAAGATAGAAAGAAGACACTCCACTGTAACCGCTGCAGAATAAGCCATCTTCTCCCTAATTAATCTCAAACACACGTTTTATTCCACAGCCTACGCATTTGCTGTGAGGTTATATGGCCTGTTTCCCAATTCACACACTAAACCTGTTGGATTGCATACTAAAAGTCTGGCTTTAGTATGAACAATGTTATAACAATATTTGAAATGAGAATTATTGATCAAATGATTGCATCTTATAATTTATTTATATGTTTGATGCAATAGTCAATTTACCTTATACTGTAGATAATATGTTATGCGACAACATGTGGAAGATCATATTATCGGTTTTCTTATAAAGTAAAAATAGATGCTCACAACTGAGATAGACGTGGACTATCTATCGGGATGGTTGTAGTGCGATTTGGTATTAGTTTGTCTTGACTATAAAATCACATTAGTATGATTTGTGTGTATTGAGCAGGACCGCTTGAGATCGTTCGACTTGTACTGTCAATTTAGGAAAACTTGATCTTTGTTATTACATATGTTCGTGCTCTTAATCCCTATACAATAACCTCGACACGTAAGGCAGTATTTATCTCTTTGATTCATCAGTGGGTGAGATTTATATATTAAATCAACAAACTCGGTGAGTTGGGAAATAGTATTGTCTCTATGGTGTGATGTTGATTGTAGAAAGAATCAATGTCCGTCATAGGTTGATGGTGTCCCCTTGAGGAGCTCATAAGGTTTATCATGTAAATCTTGCAAGTGGATTAATTTTCGGCATGATAATAAGGTTGAGTGGTACTACTCTCGGATGAGATATTAATTAATGGAGTTGTTAGTAACTTAATTAATTAATGGACATTGTATATATCTTAAACGTGGGTAGATTGTTGGGCTCATAATAAAAAGGAGCCCAAAACATAATTTTGGGATTGGATGGGTAGTGCAGTAATAATATTTTAGTGAACTATATTATTATTATTGGATTTAATTATAAGCTTTGGGCTAAGCTTGGTTAATTAAATCCAATTGAGGCCCAATCTAATTTCTCCTCTTAGTCCCTGTTGTAGCCCAATATATAAGTTATCTCAGCATCATGGAACCCTATTCAAAAGCCATTTTCAACGTGAGTAGAGAGAAGGAGCAGATTGAGTGGATTCTGAAGATTGTTGCCCACATAACACCAGAATTGACTTGGGTCATACAGCAGAAGATTAAGAGGTGGTTCACTACTGTTCATCCTCTACATCAACCCAAAAGAAATGTAAACTTTTATTTTGCTTCTGCTGTAATTGTTTACTTGAATTCCTGATAAGTCATAATTTAGCATAATTATTTGGTTGAAATTCATGTTTATTTGATTAACTTATGTGCTTATTAGGGTGCTAAATTGACTTATCTTGTCTATGGTTATTTGAGGCCTTTATGTTGTAAAATTGATGAGAAACGGGCTGTTTTGTGTAGAAAATTCGTGCTGCCAGATTGACTGACACTGACCCCCTCAGTGTCAGAAGGGACCTGCGAAAATTCAGGATAATTAGGGAAAGTCCAGCTGAAAAATTCCTACGTATTTCCCCGTGTATTCCAGCGCTTTGAATCACTAAAAAATCATGCCAAATCTGATTTAGAGAATAAAAGATACGAAGAAGATCCTGGAGATATTTTTGGGAGAAAAAGATAAGGAAAGAGATCATGATTACTTAAGGATCAAGACATAGATATTTATGGGATATTATTAATTATTTTTGGGAGCAGATACACGTGAATTTAAGGGCTGCAGAACACGTGAATTATGGAGATCAGAACAGAAAGGAACGTGAGGAACTGAAGCAGATTTGCGTGAAACAGAAGAACACAATCGAACATCATTCGGTTTTATTTTATTTTAATTTCATCTTTGTTATGAACATGCGGGGCTAATCCCCTTTTCTAGTTTAAGATTCGTGAACCTCCTATTGAATAATTAATTTAATTATTTATGATTTTTACATTGAATCTTTTGTGCAAGTTTATTTTATTACATGCAGTGATGTTCTTAATTGTGATTTGATAGTTATTTTAGCCTGATCACCTATTTAATTATTAAACTGCTGAATGTTATTCTATGACCTACAATCCGTAATTGTTGTAGGAATTGGATTAAGTAACAAATAGAGATAATGCCCTCTAGGTGTAATAAAATCTAGGTTGTATGATACCTAGCCGGATTTCGTAGCCTAGTAATCCTATGTTTAGAGTTTTAATGCATCTACGAGTTCGAATCCATAGGGTCACTCGTAGATAGTTCAATTTAGTGGTCGTACCCTAGTTGATGAACGTAAGAACATTCGGGTTGATTGATCGTACCGTCAATCTAGGGATTTGAGTTTGTGCACTAGGCTAGATGTTTAATTCGTATGATTAATTAATTTAGTAAACGGGAGGGGATCGACATCCTAAACTAGGCTTTAATCACTTGGTTAATTTTATAATTAATTTTTATCTGCTTTGTCACTTAAGAATTGAATTAATTCTACTTTTGTTATTTTCAATTTATCACAATCAAAATCCCCCTTTTATTTATTTTGTATGTTAGAAACATTTTAATTTAATTAGAATTCATAATACTCTCTTGGGTTCGACCCTACTTGCTACTATACTACGTAATAGAGTGAGTTGAAAATAAATTGTATTTTGGTACGTCTGCGACAGCCTATCAAATTTGGCGCCGTTGCCGGGGAGTAAAATTGAATTTCATTTAATTTTTTGTGTTTCTGACAATATTTTGCATTGTTACAGGTTCTGGAATTTTTTTTCGAATTTTTCTGGAATTTTCGAAATTTCCAGTTACACTGACACTGACCCCATCAGTGTCAGAAGGCCCTGTTTTTTAAATTTCTTTTTCTGTGGATGATTACTCGATTTTCAGGTAAAAAACAGCTTGAATACATATCTGAAATCGAGAGAACTGCCCGGAGGTTGAGAAAGGAGTCCCGGAAGAAGAAGGAAACAAGTTCGTCCATTGGCGAAATCGTAGAAAACCTTACCGAGTCCGAACTTGCAGCTGGTCCACTTCATCTTGAAGAGGAGAATTCTGATTTTTCTGATCTAGAGGAGGAGGATACTGTAGGATCTGAGTCGGGAGAGAAAAAAATGGCTGGAAATAATGAGGAAAAAACCTTGAATGAATTGGCAAATCCGGACATAGTCCATCAGCCGTTATGCATTAACTTTCCAGCGATCACTGATAATACGGTATTTGAATTGAAATCAGGATTGATTCACTTACTTCCTGCTTTCCATGGTCTTTCAGGTGAAAATCCTCACAAGTTTTTGAAGGAGTTCTCGGTTGTATGCATGAGCATGAAACCAACCAGAGTGACGGAGGAAATGGTCAAGCTTAGGGCATTCCCCTTTGCAGTGAAGGACATGGTGAATGATTGGTTATATTATCTCCCTCCCGGATCGATAAATACGTGGGCCGAGATGGAGAAACTTTTTCTCCAAACTTACTTTCCGGCCAACAGAGTTACTGTCTTGCGCAAGGAGATATCTGGAGCTCGTCAGATGCAAGGGGAGAGTTTACATGAGTATTGGGAGAGGTTTAAACGCCTCACATCAGCATGCTCCCAGCATCAGATAAGCGATCAGTTGCTGTTGCAGTACTTCTATGAGGGGTTGTCGATCATGGATCGAAACATGCTTGATGCAGCTAGCGGTGGAGCATTCATGATGAAAACACCTACTACTGCTAGAGACTTGATTGCGAGCATGGCTGCCAACACTCAACAGTTTAGCACACGTGATCCATCGGTTAGAGAAGTGAAGAAGGTCCATGATTCTAAGTTGGAGGAAACTTTGAATAAGTTAACACTTGTTGTGGAGAATCTTGCTAAAGGAAGAGGGGTAAACCCTCCATCTTGCCAATATTGTTTAACTAACGATCACTCTACTCTTGATGGCAGGGTTACACCTAGTGATGAACAAGTAAACGCCATTGGGCGATATGATCCCTTTTCTCAAACCTACAATCAGGGTTGGAGAGATCATCCCAATCTTAGGTATGGAAGTGGACATGAAAGAAATTGGGGGAAACAACAGTTTCAAGAGCAGAGAGTGGTGAATAGGCCACACAATTACCCTCAAGATGGTGGAAATCGCAAATTAGTTGGTTCAAGTTTCGGAGCTTCATTTGAGGAGATGATAAAAGAGTTGGCTGCCAGCAATCTCAAATTTCAAGAGATGACACATTCATCCATTCAGGACTTGAAGATGACAACTCAATCGTCAATCCGAAACTTGGAAAATCAAGTAACCCAATTGGCTACAACTGTAGGCCAGATGCAGGCTCAAAACAGTGGAAAGTTGCCCTCACAAACGGAGGTTAATCCTAAGAATGTGAGTGTTATTACACTACGGAGTGGGAAACAGTTGGAGGAGGTTGCAACACTGTTGAGAGTTGAATTTCACGCATTTACATATGCACATTACACCGTTTTGCTTAGGAAAGTTATTATTTTTGCATGGAATTGAGTACATTTGAGTATTTACATGATTTTGATGCTACTAAGGTGTTTTGTTGAGTTTTGAAGGGTAAAACATGATCAAAAATACAGTCCACGTTGCACAAATTTTCTGTATTATTGTAGAAGTCCAAATTGATCATGTGATATATATTTGGAAAGCCACAGAAGAGAGGGTCATTTTGACATAAAGAACACCTCAATTGGATTTGAAACGAGAAAGTTATGATCAAAGTGCTAACATCGCGCACGCTGTACCGAGGAGCCACTTTGCATGACTTTTTACATATTCAAATGTTGGAGTTTCTGAGATTTATTTATATGGATAGAAAGCCAAGGAAAAGAGTAACGCATGAGCACAAAAATCATCTATATTGGAGTCCGTATGAAGAAGTTATGCTCAAAACGGTGAGATCGCGCAGTGCAGTTTCGGCAGCTCGGCGGGTAGCTCGCGGCGAGCGGCCCTTCCACGTGGCCAAAAGCTGCCGAGCTGGGGTCCCTCAGAGCCCACACGACGGCCCCATTCCAACCATATGTTGCTCGGCTGGTTTGGGGGCCGCTCGGCCATTAGCTCGGCTCGAGCAAGGTGCCGAGCGGCCCAAAATCGAGCCCAGTCGGGGCCTGTTCGATGCAGCAGTGTATATATACCCTCAAATCGCGATTTTGAAGCAGTTTTGATCGCGAAAAAGCCCTGCATCAGTCCAAGAAACAATTAGGGAGATCAAGACACAAATTGGAGAGAACCCATCCATAACCCATCATCAATTCACACCTCCAACACCTCCATATCAGATTAACAACCTGATTTCATCCTCCATCCAATTCCACAAGGGTTTCAAGTGCTAATTGAGGGAAAATCGAGCAATTGGAGAGACGAAGAAGGAACGAAAGACTACGTCTACACTAGGGTTTCATAATTCCTATCTTTTCCTTCCTTTTACTTTGATTTTTGGTATGAATTGCTTAGCCATGAGTGTTGCTTGTGACCTCATGGGCTAATTTTATATACAGTTCTAAGGTTTGATGGATTGATTTAATTGATTTGGGGATTTAGACCAAAGATTAGGATTTTATGCAGTTGATCTTTTGATTTTACTTATTTTATTAAGACTTGCTTATCTGCTTCGTAACGTCTTCATAATATATTCATGACATCCGCTATAGTGCTTGGATTATTGTGTTAGCTTGTGTGCGTTCATGATTTGTATTGTCTATATGTTAGGGATTAGAGTAGCTCCGCTATAAGCACTTTAATTTCATGAACTGGTTAATCAAATACTTGATTAGTTTAGTGGAACAATGCAATTAGACAGTCAAGTAGGAAGTGAATAGAACCTTGTAGTAACTCCAGAAAATATCTTGTTAGTCAGGCTTACCATCCGGAGGTATTGTTGCTTGCTTTGATTAGTATCTAGGAGTAAGGCTTGGTAATATTTACGCACCTTAGGATTTAAACCAGATTAGACTGTTAGCTTTGAATCGAATCATATTCGGTAGGATAACAGGGATATGTGGTGTATTTTCAGTGAAACTACATGAATGAGCAATCGTAAGTTTAATAACCCAAACTAATTGATCAATACCTGATTCCTTAGAACTGTTCGTTATCTCTTGATTAGAAACTTGCTTTTATTTTATTTTATTGCTTTTAATTATTCTGCAATTTATTATTTAAGTATTTTAGTTAATTCGCAACAAAACATTGAAAATCGGTTACCTTATTCTGATTAAGCTAGTATAATTAGAAAATAAATAGTTAGCTGTCCCTTGGGTTCGATAATTTAACTTGGTCACTTACCGCTACAATTGATATCCTTCATACTTGGGGATTAAATTATAGTGCGCAGAAAAAGCCTATCAAACACCCAAAAAGCCTGACCAAAACATGCAAGAAGATGATGAAAAACCTGCTGGAACAGTGGAGGATCAGACTGATCAGTTTGGGGCTGAAAAATCTGACGTGCAGAAACGAAACACTGACACTGACCCCATCAGTGTCAGAAGGTCAAAAAAAAATCAGGTTAAAAATTCTTACCCTATTCCTTTTAATATTAATCATTTGCCTTTTCCAAGCAGGATAAGGAAGTCGGACACTATTGAGAAGGATATGCAGCTACTTGAAGTGTTTCGGAAAGTGCAGATTAATTTACCTCTTCTTGAGGCAATTAAGCAGATTCCGAGATACGCCAAGTTCTTGAAGAATTTGTGCACCAATAAGAAGAATTTGAAAGTAGATGAAAAAGTGGTAATGGGAGAAAACGTTTCAGCTGTCTTCCAGCAAACGTTACCTCAGAAGTGCAAGGATCCTGGCATGTTTGTGGTTCCTTGTAAGATTGGGAGTTGTAATATAGAGAGAGCCATGTTGGACCTTGGAGCATCCATTAATGTGATGCCTTGATCAGTGTTTGAGAAGCTGGGTGTGGGAGAGTTGAAGAAGACTGGAGTTGTCATCCAACTTGCCGATCAAAGCCAGACATACCCAGATGGAGTCATTGAGGATGTTTTTGTTCAGGTAGATAAACTCATATTCCCTGCTGATTTTTATGTGTTAGAAATGAATGACCACCCATCAAATTTCACTTCTATTCTGTTAGGGAGACCATTCCTCAACACGTCATGCACTAAGATAGATGTGAGTGAAGGTACTCTAACGATGGAATTTCATGGGCAGATCATCAAATTTAACATATATGATACTATGAAATATCCTGATGATGCTAACCTGCTTTCTGTTGTGAGTACTATGACCCTATTGTCCAGGAACACTTTGAATTCACCAGTAGGGATGCATTAGACACAGTAATTGATCATGGAATCATGAAGGAGGATGCTGAAAGATGTGATCATGAAGAGCTGAATCACTACGTCAATGTTTTACATAGTTCCTCTCAGAGACCAAGCACCTTAGATGTAGCTTCTGTTAAATTGCCTGTGAAGTCTCCTAAAGACATTAATTCAGTTTTTTCTATAAATGTTGTTGAGCCTTTGGTGCAGGATTGTTTTAAACTAACTCGCAGGGATAACTTTGGCACCATCATTGCAAATGGAAGCATGATAGTGCATGAAAATAAATTGAAGAAAGAAAAGCTTGGTGAAGTGCCTAAGCTAGAGTTGAAAGTGTTCCCCGAACACTTGAAGTCCTCATTCTTGAGGCCGAACCATGAACTCAAGGAATATCATAAGGGGTTTTGCACTGTTGAGGTTGATAGGATGGAGTGGAACGAAATTTCACATACTTGAAAGATATACCTTACCTAAGTCGAGCCAACGACAATAAATAAAGGCGCTGATTGGGAGGCAACCCAATTTTCTCGCTTTATTTTTATTATTTTATTTTATTTCATTTTCATTAAGGTGTTTGATTGTTCAACATTAATTTCTGGGGGTTGCAAGTATGTTATGTGGAATTTAACTGCTGCTTCGGGGTTTTATTTCAAAGATAGAAATATTAAATTGGGCCATGAAATAATTTTTTTGCCTTGATTGAAGTTACATTAGTGGCCCAACTAATTATTTTATTGTGCATGTATTGGGGCCCAGTTTTGAAGCCCAAGATGGAATAAAGAATTATCAAGGGCCCAACCTATATTTTGGTCAACAAAATTAGAGAAGACCCCCAATTTCTCATCTAGATTGAAGAAGCCCTGCCCCCAATTTTTCAGACATTCACGAATTCTCACCGAATTCCACCACTTCGAGTTGCAGCCGCTGAACGTCTCAGCCATGGCCAAATTCCGCTCAAGTACACGTGCAAGAAAGAAGAAGTGGAGGGAAGATGAGCCAGAATCGTCGCTGGCGATTGTCGTCTACCGCGAACCAATTGCCGCTTCCGACGAATTCCTCATCGCCGCTACCCCTCCGGTTTCAGCAGCTTCTCCAGCCCCGGTCGCAACTTCCGGTGGGAAAATTCCAGCATTGGTCTCCAACGAGGTACCCACCACCGTCGTTGCTTCATCTTCAACACCGAGAGTCCCTCCACGCCGCCATCCATTGCGGGTAGCATCCACCATCGTCGCCCGTACTGGTTCCGAACACACGATTGGGGGGCGCTACACACGATTGGTCAATCGATGCTTTCATTGCTCGGATGGACAGGTTTGAAGATGCGCCAGATGAACGATCTTGTTCGGCAGTTGAAGGATCGTGGTCAGAATTCGCAACGGCAATAAATCAGGTGTACTCATATAATTTCATATTCAGTTTCTCTTTTGTACTTGCTTTTGTTTGGGGACAAACAAATGTTTAGGTGTGGGGGGAGTTTTATATGATAATTGGGTTAGAGAAGTTTTGTGAATATGCCTTGTGATTTTCTTTTGTTTGTCTTTCTATTTTTGTTGTGGTGGGTGAGTTCTTGGGGCTGTATATACTTGATTTTTCTTGTAAATCCCTGTGTGGATATTGAGTTTTAGTTGGTGAATACTTGTTGAAATGTGAAGACTTAACGCATGTGAATGTGGTCTGCAATTTCAGTTGATCAATGGGCGAATATGCTGAAGTTTTGGCAAGTTTTCAGAATTTGTTGTGTCTCATGCCTAATTTCCGTTGTCCTCTGAATTGTGTTTTGATTAGGAGTTTGAAAATTTGAGGAATATACTCTTTAAAGGGGATGAGAGTGACACATGATTGGAGGGAGTAGCAATGTTGTTGAGGAACTGTTGGAGTGTGATAATCTTTGTAAATTTTTGTGATGGTATTGGCTGATTTTATTTCGAATTTCATGGCAAATTATACCCAATTTTTGTGAGCTTTTGAGCCTTAACGAGCTATCATTTTTAAGCTCTATTGAATTTATTTCTTGAGTGCATTGAATTTGAATTGCTCATTCTAGAACTTACTCTTTTGAATGCATTTCAAGATCATGTGATTGATTGTGCGTGATAAAATGATAAGGGCACTTAGAATTAACCCTTTTTGGCTTATATTGTCCCACGTAATAGTACGAACTTTAGGGAAGCCACGTTGAGCCTGAGCCTTTTCTTTGAATTATGAGCACATAAATTAACCCTGAATTCCCATTTTTTTCTTAAACTCTTCCGTTTGAACCCTTCATTACTTTGCAATGTGTGAATCTTGTTAAAATACTTAGTGGTTGGATTGATGATGAAGGAGGTTTTGATAAAAAAATGGAGAAGAAAAAAAAAAGAAAAGGAAGGAAGGTTGGATGATAAAAAGAAAAAAAGGGGGTCTGTTAGAAAAAGAAATGGAAGAAAAGAAGTTTGAAAAAAAAAGAAAATTTCGTGAAAAGAAAAAAGAGAAGAAAAGGATAAAAAAGACACTGATTTACGTGTACGCCTGCTATTCCAAATGTTGAAAAGGTGCAGTGTGGGGAGATTTTAAGTGCAAGAAAATATTTTGAAAAGGAAAATGTGAGGATAATGAACGTTTTGATTTGTAAAGATCACATGTTGTGAAGTGCTGCATTTAGCCATTTTTATCTCTCTATTTTTACCTTACCCTGACCTTTAGCCCCATTACAACCCAATCAAAGACCCTTTGATTATTGCACATGATTCATCCAAAATTGGTGGAGAATTGATTTGGGAGCAAGCCTATGGTAATGACTTTTCTTATTCAATTTTTGAGTGAACTTGCTACCTAGATCATACATATGAGTGTTATTGAGTGAATCTGTGTGAGGCCATGGAATTTTGAAATATTTGAAGCCATGAAAGTTGCAAGTTTTAAGTGAAGAGTCACGTTTCATTTAGTTCCAAATGCTCATTGGTTGCTTGTCTCTTGAAGTGTGTAATTTTCATTTACCTTGGTAGATAGAGTTTTTTGGTTTTCTGTTCTCTATGGTTTTGATTTGCTTGAGGACAAGCAAAGTTTAGGTGAGGGGAGATTTGATAAGTCATAATTTAGCATAATTATTTGGTTGAAATTCATGTTTATTTGATTAACTTATGTGCTTATTAGGGTGCTAAATTGACTTATCTTGTCTATGGTTATTTGAGGCCTTTATGTTGTAAAATTGATGAGAAACGGGTTGTTTTGTATAGAAAATTCATGCTGCCAGATTGACTGACACTGACCCCCTCAGTGTCAGAAGGGACCTGCGAAAATTCAGGATAATTAGGGAAAGTCCAGCTGAAAAATTCCTACGTATTTCCCCGTGTATTCCAGCGCTTTGAATCACTAAAAAATCATGCCAAATCTGATTTAGAGAATAAAAGATATGAAGAAGATCCTGGAGATATTTTTGGGAGAAAAAGATAAGGAAAGAGATCAAGATTACTTAAGGATCAAGACATAGATATTTATGGGATATTATTAATTATTTTTGGGAGCAGATACACGTGAATTTAAGGGCTGCAGAACACGTGAATTATGGAGATCAGAACAGAAAGGAACGTGAGAAACTGAAGCAGATTGGTGTGAAACAGAAGAACACAATCGAACATCATTCAATTTTATTTTATTTTAATTTCATCTTTGTTATGAACATGCGGGGCTAATCCCCTTTTCTAGTTTAAGATTCGTGAACCTCCTATTGAATAATTAATTTAATTATTTATGATTTTTACATTGAATCTTTTGTGCAAGTTTATTTTATTACATGCAGTGATGTTCTTAATTGTGATTTGATAGTTATTTTAGCCTGATCACCTATTTAATTATTAAACTGCTGAATGTTATTCTATGACCTACAATCCGTACTTGTTGTAGGAATTGGATTAAGTAACAAATAGAGATAATTCCCTCTAGGTGTAATAAAATCTAGGTTGTATGATACCTAGCCGGATTTCGTAGCCTAGTAATCCTATGTTTAGAGTTTTAATGCATCTACGAGTTCGAATCCATAGGGTCACTCGTAGATAGTTCAATTTAGTGGTCGTACCCTAGTTGATGAACGTAAGAACATTCGGGTTGATTGGTCGTACCGTCAATCTAGGGATTTGAGTTTGTGCACTAGGCTAGATGTTTAATTCGTATGATTAATTAATTTAATAAACGGGAGGGGATCGACATCCTAAACTAGGCTTTAATCACTTGGTTAATTTTATAATTAATTTTTATCTGCTTTGTCACTTAAGAATTGAATTAATTCTACTTTTGTTATTTTCAATTTATCACAATCAAAATCCCCCTTTTATTTATTTTGTATGTTAGAAACATTTTAATTTAATTAGAATTCATAATACTCTCTTGGGTTCGACCCTACTTGCTACTATACTACGTAATAGAGTGAGTTGGAAATAAATTATATTTTGGTATGTCTGCGACAGCATATCAATTCCTAACAGATCACGTAGAGCCAAACGATTCAAGAGCCAACAATTGGTATCAGAGCATTGGTTTCGTGGTGAAATGTGAGATGTTAGGTTGGGTTTAAGCCTTACTTGTGTTTATGGTCGGATTGATAGCATGTATGAAAGGGATTATTTGATTATGTGGAATAATCTGGTTATAATCACATGGGTTTTGTACTATTATTGTTATTTCACCATGGTATACAATTTGGTTTGTGTGATTGTTGTTGATTGTAACTGCTGGACAAAACACACACATTGCGTGAAACCCAATCTGCTATCTATCACACACACACGGTGGTGGTAGCTGGGCTGAAGAAAGGGCGACGATGTTCGAAAAGATAGAAGAAAGCGTTCCCGGAAATCACGTACGATGAGGGGGATATTGATTAGAGCTATTTTTACCTATATTTTAGTGTCTTTTTATATGTGTTTTCGTATTATTTTATCCATATTTTATATGTTATTTGGTTGTGTTTTGTGTTTTTATTGAAATGTGTGTGAATGAGGGAGAACGAACCAAAACAGTGAAGAAATACAGGAGCCAGCACCAACACGACCCTGTAAGAGAAGGCCGTGCGGCGATACCTAGTTATTCAACACGGGCAACTTAAGGTCGTGTCCAGTCGCACGAGTCATGTTGCAGCACACGAGCCGTGTTGCGTAACACGGCCCTGTAAGGAGAGGCCGTGCGGCAGCATCAGAAGACACAACACGGCCACCTAGTGGCCGTGTTGCAGAGCACGACTCGTGTTGTGTACGTTCCTGCTGAAATTTTTAGATCCTTCTAGAAGCCTCCATAGGAGTATAAATACCCCTTTATTCAACAATTGGAAAGAGATCTGAAATTCCCATCATCTACACACACATCACACACCATTTCTTCTATTTTCCACTATTCTAGCCTCCATCTTTTTCATGAATGCTAGCAATGTCTCTTCCACCGATGCTTTACCCTCTCCATTTGGCGGCTTAGCACTCGGATCGAATCCCGGAGGAAATGACACGGCGGCTTGAGGATTAGAGTAAGAAAGATTTTCATGCTTCCTCGGAGCTTGATAATTTCCACTTGATTGATTGAAATTGCTTCCCCGAGCTTGTCTTTGATATCCTCCTTGAAAATTACCTTGATTAGAAGGATAATTACCTTGAAAATTCCCATGATGATGGAAATTCCCTTGGTAATTTCTCCTATCTAAATAGGCAACATCCTCTACACTTTGCATAACATTGCTCTCCTCATTCACCATAGAACTTGTGCTTCCCCCTTGACTTACTCCTTGAGTGATCAAATTCAATTGCTTTGTTAAAGCTTGAATGCTCTCATTGAATTCTTTCATTCCTTCATTTTGAAACACATCACTCTTCACTTTGTTCACACTCCACTTGAGCTACCTTTCCAAATGCATAACCTCCCATTACTCGCTCGGAAGGCCATTGATAAGCATTCATCGCAATGTCTTCAAAAATATCCATGGCTTTCATAGCATCCACTCCAAATATAGACCCTCTGGATGAGGCATCTACATGCATCCGATTTTGTTGATTCAACCCTTGATAAAAGAAAGCCACTTGTTGATTCTCATGAAAATCATGTTGAGGACACTTTCGGAGCATCTCTTTGTAGCGTTCCCATGCTTCATAAAAATTTTCATCCGGAAGTTGCCTAAATTAAGTGATAAGGCTTTTCAATTGGAGAGTCTTTGAAGGAGGAAAGTACTTGTTTAGGAACCTTTGCTCAAGATCTTCCCATGTATTACAACTTCCCAAAGGAATTGTATTGTACCATGCTTTAGCCTTGTCTCTTAAAGAAAAAGAGAACAACCTCATTCGAATAGCATCCTCCGACACTCCCTTCATCTTGACGGTATTTGCAACCTCCAAGAAAGTAGATAGATGAGTGTTCGGGTCTTCAAGAGGACCTCCCCCAAACTGATTTGCTTTGACCATGTTGATCAATCCGGTCTTAATTTCATAATCATTGGCTTGAACCGGAGGAACCATATTGTGCACGGCTCTCGGTTGGAAGTAATCCCGAATTGCTCTAGGCCTTGGCAACTCTTGTTGTTAAAATATCCTTTGAGCTTCTTGATTGGCAAGCAATTGCATATACTCTTGATTTTGAGCAAAGACATTCCTCATTATCTCCGCTTGATTCTCTTGCACTCCTTCTTGTACCCCCCTTTGATCTTGTAAAGGATCTTGGGGTGGGTTATAATTAGCATTCTCTCCACGTTGATTCTCCATATTTGTTCATTTTTTAGCTCTTCGTCTCTCTCGCTTCCTTTGTCGCGCGGTCTTTTCTATCTCCAAATTCAAAGGAATGATCGATTGATTTCCCTTTGATCTTGTGATCATAAAACACCTACAAAAATTCAAAGAGTGAGACCACAAACACAAATAGTAAATAAAATAAAATAAAACAAAATAAATCCTTATCAAGAACAACTAAAACAATAACACAGTACTCGACTAGTCCGTCAAACTCTCCTTTGGCAACGACGCCATTTTCTTGTTTACTCATCCTCTTAGCGACTGGATAAGTCAGGACCATTGTTTTATGATCGCGATGGGCCTGTTGTGAAGATCGACAATGGATTCTCGGTTTCTTCGCACATCTATGGCAGCCTTGTAGCGGGCGTTCAGGCTATCTTTGATCTAACCAGTGGTGGGTTGTTGTCGTGTTAGATGCAGGAACAAGCGGCGATTCGAAGCAAAATGGTGCATTTCTTAGTGGCTGGAGGGGTTCGATTCAGGCGTGTTATCGCCGGTGTCTTCCTGGCGGCTGCACGGCGGATGGCTGGCGGTCGCTGGCGGGCGCGCTGGATGGATGCACGGCGGATCAGTCAGAATCCATGGTGAGTCGTGATGATGGCTGGAAATGAGGTTGTCGTCACCACTTGGTGGGAAGCACTTGTGTCAATCCGGCAACGACGTCAGAATTGAAGTAGACAGAAGTCAAACTTACAGTGGCGTCGGAGGTGACTCAGTAACGCTTCCGATCGACTGTGAAACTATTTCGGAGCGAGCCTGATTTAGTCCCGATCGCGACTGTCCAAGTTTCGGGCGAGCCAATTACAGATTTTGAGTGGGTCTTAAAATCAAAAGCTGCTGCCCATACACGACATCACCAGGCCATCCGCAGTACCTTCTGGTCATTCTTCATGGGTCAGCGCTGCAGACTGCATCGAAGACCATCATCAGGTTGTTCCCAGGATGATTCTCGACTGAGCGAACCGGCAACAGGGGCTGATGCACGCGGGTTCTAGCTTTGGGGGCTCCAGGGAAGTCGATGATTAGCTGGCGCGCTGGATCGAAGCACGGGAGTGGCCTGTCGGCGAGACTCCGGTGGGCTGAGGCACGATCGTCGGGAGCAGCGGCACCGAGTTTCTTGCATGACAATTGCCATGTGGAATCAATCACGGCTGACAGGATAGGGCAGCGATGATGACTCTTTTATGCTGGGTCTTGTTTTTAATTTGATTGTGGGCCAATTACATGGGCTCTCAAGCAATTGTTAATGGGCTTAATTAATTTATTAATGGGCTGCTCATTTTATTGTGTTATTGCTGTTGCTGGGCCTATTTGTTATTATTCATAATATATAATTGATTTAATTATTTTACTTGACAATTAATTGTTATATATGAGGCATGTTCTATGTGATTTATTTTTTTTTAAATTACTTAAAGTAGAAGCATGCTAGGATGTATATTTTATTATTAAATATTATATGCTTGTAAAAAACCCTCGGTGTTAAATAACTAAGTGGGAGAGGGGATTGGTAATAAATTTCCATGGCCTCCATTATTGGTTTGTAAGTGATGTGAGTAAACTTGCGTGTTGGCAATAGGCCTTCCTCCACAACGGATGAGTTTATTCACGGATCACTGGTACAAACTTCTTAATGATGATCGTAGAAAGTTACCTGAACGCGTGTGTACTTCTCCAACTGTAAGGCACACAAGCTTGCGCAATGGACTTGGTATCAAATAATGGTGCACACTTAGGTGTGAATAATTAGTATTCTCCCCAACTGAGTCACTGCTATTATTTACATGGCTAAAGAGGAACCGACTATTAATTATTTTGTCATGAGGTTAGATTGACAAATGAAATTAATGGGTAAAACCTTCTCTTGTAAATGTTCGGGTTTGTAAACGTCCACACTAACGTGGCTTGCAGACTCACGATGCTTGAGATGTCGGTAAATTTTATTTTTATATTATTTTGAGGGAAACAATATAAAATGATAAAATTCAAAAATTTGATCGGTATATTTATTCGTGATTCTCTGAATTTTGAATGTTTTTATTTCACTAATTATTAACTAAAAGAAATTATATTTACTTGTCCAAATTAGATTATTAGAAAAGAATCTTGGTTTTGAATTTTACTACTTAAGAAAATACATGTTTGTTCTCACAAAGGACGTCTCATGATGCCTATTAAAGTCTCTAGTGAAAAGATGAGAGGTTCATAGAAATATGATGGTCTCATGTAACTCTTTGGATACTTGAGTAATTTAAAAGGCGGTAGGTCATGATAGAATTTGATAAATAAATTGGGAATACATGGAATAGAAGTTGAAGAGGAAACCTAAGTCAATTTTATTCTCCATAATTGCCTAGATGTTTTGAGTAAGTTCCACCTGAATTACGAGAGGATGTATATGGTGGAAAACTTCAGACAAAACATGTGGCAAAGGAAAGCCATTTTCATCATAATGTGAACAAGTTTAATATCTTATTCACTAGTTGTTTAAACATGATTAGTGATGGCATCTACTGACACGAAGAGTGTAGATACTGGAATCGCTAAATGTTTATCACTAAATAAGGATAAGATTGTTATGACATGGGTAAAACTACGAAGGTAGTGGCTATTGCAATGGGAGTTGTTTATTTATCTTATGATAGGAATAAATGATTGATTATGAGAAATTGTCTTTACGTACGTTTTCATAGAAAGAATTTGATTTCGATTTCTATGCATTAACGGATGAATACTTAATTTCATTTAAATGACATGGTCATAGTGATGAGGAATGGGACTATAATCTATTATAGTACGTTGGTGGATAATATATAAACTCTTAAATCATGTAAATCCCACAAATGCAACAAATAGTAATTAATAATGCATCTTCTAATATTAGTAAGAGAAAGGAACCTTCGGAGATGAATTAAACATACATTTGGCGTCTAAGACTAGTTCATTTTACTTGAGTAGGATTTAAAGTTGATAGCCGATGGAACGTTAGGTTTATCTGAAGTGGAAACTATCAGACTTGCGAGTCTTGCTTGGAAGTAAAAATAATTAACTGTTTTTCAAGGCTAAGGGGTATAGAGCCGAAGATATATATGTTGGAATTGATTCATTCTGATTCAAGCGGTCCTAATATTATCCATGCAAGAGGTGGTTATTAATATTCATCAATCGATGATTATTCTTGAAATGTATATATTTGTTTGATACACTGCATGTCTATGTTCTTTGATTAATTCAAGAATTGCAAGGCTGGTACAATGAAGCGTCATGGAAAATATATCAAATCATTACGATTTAATCGTGATGGTGAATAGCTCTTAGGATAGTTAGGAGCTATTAATCAGAAATTGAGATTAAATCTCAAGTTGTCTACACCGGACATGCTCTAGCTGAATGGTGTGGTGGATAGAAGGTGTAAGACTCTTATGGTAATGATTAGATAGATGAAGAATTATTTGGAATAATTAAATTCATTTTATGGATATGCCCTAGATACAGTAATTCGTAAAATATTTATCTGTTTGTGGGACATCCTAGAAAAATGGAGGGTGATTTATTTAGTACAAAAGATCGAAGGGTGATTGTTAACACAAACACTAGATTTTTGAAAAAAGACTATGTAATAAATCATAAATCCATGTATAAGTTGTTCTAAAGGAAGTGAGAGGGAAAACACTAAGTATTAGTACCAAGTGTACAAGAGGATATACCACAAGGTAAACTGCATCGTGTGTCACGTCTGATACATAATTGCGTGTAGTACTTTGTCATAGTGGGAGGGTTGTTTGACAACCCATAAAATATATATTTTGGGAGAGTCGTGAGACTTGGTCCCTAGTAAATATGGTATTGTCCCACGGATACGACGTAGCACTACAAGATTAAAATGCGAAATCTTAGTAAGTTGCAATGAATGTTGAAATAGAATCTACATTAAGTTTGGGAGCTTGTAGGACCACTAAATGGTGTAAAAGCCATTGCATGCGGTCATAGGAAATAAAAGAGGATCATACGGTAAGGTGAAAGCCTTGGAAGCAAAGCTTGTTGCGAAAAGGTGTACTCAGAAAGCAATGGTTCGATTATGAGGAAACATGTTCGCTGGTAGCTATGCGTATGTTGATCCGGATTTTTTTATTTATTGCTGCTCATATTGAATTATGAGGAACAACAAATAGATGTCAAGACAACTTTACTGATTGGAAGTCTTGAAGAAAATATCTATGTGAAGCAATCAAAGTAATTCGTTGCAAAAGGGCTAAGAGCATTTTAATTGTAAGCTTAAAGGTGTCCATCGATGGACTAAACCAAGCTTCAAGATCATAAAACATCCATTTTGATGAGTAAATCCAAAGATATGGATTTATTCAATGAGCGGATGTGTCTTGTCTATTGTAAAGAGTGACGGAAACGTGGTGGTATTTCTTGTACTATACGTAGATAGTATTTTGCTCATTGGAGACAATGAAAAAGTATTGTCAGGCGTATGGGGTATGGTTAATAAAGTGGTATATAATGAAGGACTTAAGAGAAGCAAAATATATCCCTTTGATCACGGTAATACAGATCATAAAAAAAGGATGTTATGATTATCTCAAACTTCATGAAATGATACAATCCTTACTCGTATAGTATGTAACTTTATCTAAGGAATTGTGTCTAAAGACATAAAAGGAAGATGAAGATGATGAAATCGGTTCCTTATGTTTCGGCGAATAAGGAAGCTTAATCTAAGGAATGCTATGCATGACAATGGATATCTATTTTCCAAAGGCATGAACAGTGAGTATCAAGGTAACCCGAAACAAGAATGTTGAACTGTGGTAAGACATATACTTATGTACCTGAAAGGCATTAGAAATTATATGTGGACTTACCGAACAGATTCACTGCTTCTTGTGGGTTACATAGATTCGGACTTTTCAAATCAGATATGGACGGCAGTAAATCCACCTCAAAGGTTATGTGTTTAATCTTAGCAAGTAGAGTCATATTGAGGAGGAGTGTTATATAGAAATATATTTCAAACTCCTGAATCCATCATGGGAAGATGATAAATTGGAGCCTCAGAGGCAGCCAAAGTATCTGTATGTCTCTAGTAATTTCATGATGGACTTTGAAGTGTTTCTAAGTTTGCCCAAGTTTATCACAATTTACATTGATGAGATTGGTGTAGTTGCAAACTTGAAGGAATCACGAGTCAATAAGGAAATTAAACACATGGAGCTCGAGTACCACCTGTTACGAGAAATTATATGATGAAGGGAAGGTTATTGTCGCCTAGATTGCATCAGAAGATGGCCTAGTAAATCCATTTACAAGGGCCTTAAGGCGAGAGCTTTTAATGGTCGTATAGTGGAAGTGGAAATCAGATGTATGGCAGAAGACATGACAGCATAGTCTTTTAGTATAAGTGGGAGATTGTTGGATTGTATGAGAATTATTGATCAAATGATTGCATCTTATAATTTATTTATATGTTTGATACAATAGTCCATTTACTTTATACTGTAGATAATATGTTGTGCGACAACACGCGGAAGATTCTATTATCGGATTTCTAATAAAGTATAAATAAATGCTTACAACTGAGATAGACGGGGACTATCTATCTAGATGGTTATAGTGTGATTTGGTATTAGTTTGTCTTGACTATAAAATCACATTAGTACGCTTTGTGTGTATTGAGCAGGACCGCTTGAGATCGTTCGACTTGTACTGTCAATTTAGGAGAACTTGATCTCTGTTATTATGGATGTTCGTGCTCTTAATCCCTATACAATAACCTCGACACATAAGACATTATTTATCTCTTTGATTCATCAATATGTGAGATTTATATATTAAATCAAAAAACTCGGTGAGTTGGGAAATAGTATTGTCTCTATGGTGTGCTGTTGATTGTAAAAGGAATCCATGCCCGTCATAGGTTGATGATGTCCCATTGAGGAGATTATAAGGTTTATCATGTAAATCTTGCAAGTGGATTAATTTCAAGCATGATAATAAGGTTGAGTGGTACTACTCTCGGATGAGATATTAATTAATGGAGTTGTCAGTAACTTAATTAATTAATGGAAATTGTATATCTTAAACGTGGGGAGACTGTCGGGCTCATAATAAAAAGGAGCCCAAAATATAATTTTGGGATTGGATGGGTAGTGCAGTAATATTATTTTAGTGGACTATATTATTATTATTGGATTTAATTATAAGCTTTGGGCTAATATTGGTTAATTAAATCTAATTGAGGCCTAATCCAATTTCTCCTCTTGGTCTTGTTGTAGCCCAATATATAAGTTATCTCAGCATCCTGCAACCCTATTCAGAATGTTGTTTTCAATGTGAATAGAGGAAAGGAGCAGATTGAATAGAATCTGAAGATTGTTGCCCACATTGACTTGGGTCATACAGCAGAAGATTAAGATGTGGTTCACTACTGTTCATCCTTTACATCAACCCAGAAGAAAGATAAATTTTTATTTTGCTTCCGCTGTAATTGTTTACTTGAATTCCAAATGGATCACACTGAGCCAAACGATTCAAGAGCCAACAAAACCAACGTATTTACATGTAACTTGATTGAAAGAAAAGAAAATAAAATTCACAAATATGAATAAAATTTATTTAAGCAGAAATTCGATACTCAACTCACTTATATATATATGTAAAAAAGAATTGCTAGGAAAAACGCTTAGAATACTTACTACATAAATTGGCAGTGGTGAATTGGGAAAGAAATATGAGCCATTCATGCTTCAGATCATTCACATTTCGACCCTGTTTTCTCACATCTATTTTACCCGCCAACACTTGCCATGAATTTATTAATGACATTTTTTTGGTTTAAGAGTATAGCAAAAAGATTCATGGGTTAATTTGCAGAAGAAATTGGGATAATTTCGTTTTCTTTTCTCGTCATGTATGAGTGCGTGTGTTTAGGGTTAGAAATTGTGAATTAGGAAATAATAGAGTGGGTGGTGTGATAATTTTGATTTGGGCGGGTAAAATTTAATTGGGGCTATTTCCTTCATTGCTCATTTTCTTGTTATTAAATTCATCTGTTGGAGTGTCCATGGCAAAATGGCTGCCCTTGCTGCACCGTATGGCCATGTCCCTCACGATAGGGAGAATCTAAGGCCACTTTGCTTGCGATGGATTTTTCGTAAAGTGAAGAGGGTTGATAGGAATCTGTTTAATCGGGTATGAATCATTAATCCATTTCGGTGAAGATAAATCAGTGATATTGTATCTAATTGTTTTTTTTTTGCATCAGGATCTCGATGTGGTAGATTTTCCGCGTGTCCTCACTCATGAGCGTAGAATGGGGTATTGGATTGCATAGAGAATGATCCTTTGGAGGGGTTGATCCTGAGGATGTGCACCAAGGCATTTTTTAACCCCAGACAAAAGGTCGTCCGGGGGCCTGATTGCTCACAACTGAGCAGCATACCGCAAAAGAAGCATACGATCCTACTAGTAATTCATGGGATCAGCAGTACTATTCGGGTGTGGATGTTGAGGATCGGTGGAAGGGCCAGCACACGGATGATCCTGCAGCTTGGATGTCAAATTGGGACTGTATTCTTACCGACCTCCCTATACTCCTAGCCCTGACCACAGTGGACATGCTTCAGAGGAGACGAGGTATGCTGAGCCCACATCCTATGATCCGATGCATCATGTTCCTCTTTCATCCGCTCGTAACTGGTGTGCTCGCTTTGTAAATGAGCATGACGGACAGCAGCACCATGACGCTAGAGTGTATGAGCCTCCAGTTTTTCGTGGGAGTGGGATGGGTTACGCCCATGGAGATGATCAGGAAGACCACGGATTTGATCAGGGTTTCAAAGAAAGGATCTTTCGTAGGTTGGATCAGCAGGATGTATTGTTACACCAGATTGCTTGTCAGATTGTGTCTGAGCGTCAGACAGCACATTTCTTTCAATAGGCGCTTACACAGGAGTTCAGGCGCCTTGGAGCTGATTTTTCCCGGACCCGATTATCTGAGGCTGAGCTATCGAGCTCGAGGTCAGGGGTTAGATATCCCCCTTCTACAGTGGTGGATCCTGTGAGTCCGATGACCCCCATGCCTGGCGTTGCTGAAGATGGTTTGATACGTGCTAAGCGGCCAAGAAATCCAACTGCAGTGTTACAGTCACCGTTCACAACGACTGAACGGGAGCGGTGCTGGCAACTGTACCAACGATTTAAGACAAGTAGAGATCTGTAAGTACTAGTCTACTATTTTCCTCGTTATCATATATTACTTTAAACAATTTTGATTATTGTTAATGAATTGTTGAATTCAGGGTCGACGTGAGACTCGGGTAAAGAGTAGGCAGTGATTTTTCACTGGGATGGAGGACCCCAGTGTTTGGTTTGACGACCAGGTAATTGAGAGAGTGTTCATGTGTATACTTAATATGTAAATATGTTCATTATTTCACATTTCTCTGTAATATATTTCTATATGTTTCAGCACCTGGATGCATACCTCAGGTTATTATCAGAAAGACCAGCTGACATAGGCATACACGTCCATTTGGATGTTGAGTCCTACTGTATTTTGGACATGCAATTCTCTGTAAGTAATAACCACATTTACAATTGACCATAAAATTTTCCATTTAATTATGACATTGATATTATACAATGATTTTCCTGCAAGGTTTGAGTTCAATCTGTATGGAATGAGCACACGAGGCGGTACAAAGATAACAGAACGATATTTGCCAACATAAGTGATGACTTGTTGACAGATCTTCATGAGTACGCCCAAGGGCGATTGCCCGTGTGGAAGGGGTCGAGGCCATGGTTAGAGTGTGACGTGGTATTTTATCTTAACCCTTGATGTAATTAAATAATAGTATCTCCTACTTTGACCAAGTGTTTTACACCTAATATATGCATTCCTTTTAACTTACTTTGGCAGATATTGTTCATAGTCCACACGATAGCGCACTACTACCCGTGTGCACTGATTATGAAGGATATGACCTTTTATTATTTTGACTAGTTCCGACATAGATAGGATGACGAGGCCGACAAGAAGAACCACCTGATGATGGAGACTCTACCATTAAGACGTGTCATGCCAGCTCTGATGTGCGAGATTGACCCCCGAGGGGTTCCGCACACTTTTCCTCTGACACCAGCTCGCAGAGAGGTTTGTTAGAGACAGGAGGATGACTCCAGTTGTGGATCAGCGTGTCTCAGGACCATAAATGGATTATTAGCGAGGAACTTTAACTGGGATACCCCCGACCACATGTTGTGTTTCCATAGGCACATTGCTTTCCTAATCTTTTAGGCTGGTACCATTATTGCCAGAGCATGATGTACTTATATTAAAATGAATACTAGAAAATTTTGAGTGGAAAAATCTGATAGTTGGGATCATGCATGACTACGACAAACACAATTCCTATGTGTTTTCCCTTCATATGAGTGTCGTCTATGACAATTATTGGACGACCAAACTCTAGAAACCCCCGCCTCGATGCTCCAAGTGCATAAATTGCAAACCTTAAATGGTCATCTTCATCAACAGAGATTCGGGTGTGCGTACTAGGATTTGTGTATTCCAACTAATACATATACGCAGGGAGCATATGAAAAGAGCTGTCGTGATCCCCGTACGTGTGTCCAACAGCCAAATGTTTCGCCTTTAACGCTACATTGTAGCTAATGCCGAACCCAAAATCAATCTTAATCTCTTCTCTCATCGTCTGGGGTCGGAGGTCAGTAATCTTATCAAACTGCCTAGCAGCAAAATATTAACCGATTACTTTGGATGACACCTGTGTAGGAGCAGACCTGTCTGGATCATTTAAACAACCATGATGTTCGATGAATTTAACTACTTTCTACAACCCAGAGCTCATTCTTGCGTGCATCTTAAATGGACAGCCTGTTTGACCCTTCAACTTACATTCAACGTTATACCTGGTCGTGCTAGATCTTTCAACATGGGTCTCCACTCCCATCCGCAAGTTATACATTCCTACAGCTATTTGTAACTTATCTTTTGTATCAAATACACTTTTCTCGTGAAGAACACCAGACGCATCAAAGTCAGGGCCAGCCAACTGATCTACTCTGTTAGATTCATCCGGAATGCCTATGAACGTGGCAGGTACATTAGTTTCGTATAAAAATTTACTTTAGTTCTATTTCTATTATAAATATACATAGTTTCCATACCTGGAATCAACCAAGGACGGGTGTTGGGCCGTATATTATGCAACTCTTCTGGCTGTATTTCAGGACGGGGTAAGTCACGATTAATCAGTTCAAGAAAGCTAGGGCCACCTTTCTGACGTATGTAATCACGAATTTCTTCATACAATTAGAGTCTTCTCTCCTCAGCACCATCATCACTTTCGCTAGAAGACTGAATAGAATCCTGCTGTATGTAATCTTCTTCTTCGATAGTCCTATTTCCGGGGTCATCATCATTATAACCATCTACATCACCCTCACCCTCACCAAAGACGTCATCGGCTTCAACATCTATAGATTCTCTAAAACCAAACCACTCAATCTCTGAGGCCGGACTGTACTTCACATTCAAATTAAGACCAGGCATCCCACTAGAATGTGCCCTCGTACATGGGTCATTGCTCGTACCAGCACTTTCGTCATCATAATCCATCCCTGAAACCATACTACTCTCTGCACTCGCGATATGACGGAGTGTCACGTACACCATTCCTACATCAACACAGTTGAATACTTCTGCCACACGTGCATCATTCTTTATCTTATATTTAGACAAACGGCCATCGTAATCAACTAGAGAATGAACTACATAATCACAATAACCCAAATTAGCTTGTACTATGTCATGAATTTCTTTCAGCAAACTACTATAACACAAACTGTCCTCTGGCAAGAATAACTAGTTCACCACTCCACCTTTGTATCGCAACCCTTCCCAAGCTCCACCCCAACACATCCCAACTTTTTTATAACTCATCTGCACATTTTTCAAGAAAACTTTAATAACATCAACATTAACACATTAGAAAATTAGATGCAACATTAAAATATTAGAAAATTAAACTCATATTGTATTCTATTAGGCCAACAGATTAATGTATGCAGCCCTACACTATTTCAATATTCGGCCTACCTTGACACACCTTAAAAAGTCTCAGTATATTTTTCTTCTATTCGGCCTATGTTTCTTCTTTTCGGCCCATAAGGTTCTCCTATTCGGCCTACTAAACTTGCTCTACTCGGCCTACGTGTTTTTTAAAAATAAAAAATTCATGAAAAATTTAGTTCTTCTATTCGGGCTACGTCTTTCTATTCGGCCCACATTATTTGTCTATTCGGCCTACAAATGTTGTTCTTTTCGGCCTACTACTTTTCTAAAATTAAGAGAGAAATTTTTGGCTTATTTGGCCAACGTTTCTGATATTCGACCTACAAAGTTTTTCTATTCGACCTATAAGTCTTCTTCTATTCGGCCTACTCACCATTGTTTAAAATTTGATAAAATTTAGGGTTATAATGTAATGCACCGGGTGCACTTAGTACTTTATAAACTAAATATAAGGTGTAGTGGTGAAGATTAAATATAAATACGATCTAACATGAGTGGTGAATATTTAATGTGGAAAGAATTTTGAATGTGACACAATTATTCTAATCGGCATACAATTTTTTTTCTATTATAAAACGTTGAATAAATAAAATACACTCATGAGGCATGTAAAAATTATAAAATTAAGGCATTCAAAACTGTTAAAACAAGTTTAAACATACCTTGTACATCTGCTCCCCAAAATCTTACACCTCTCTAAAAAACTAGAAATTTGCTCCCAAATGCTCTTTCAAATGCTCAACCTCTAAAATAACTAGTAGAAAATTTTTAATAAATATTGGACCACCATATATATATATATATATATATATATATATATATATATATATATATATATATATATATATACACCACATTTTTTTATATAGATATGAGAGAGCACATGCCTACATAGGAGTACTTGGTATTATATATTGTACTTTGACACTTTATTCAGAAATAAAGATGAATCGGATTCCTTTACTATACGTTTGGTACTTTTAGTCAAAAAGTGTGGAATCTCATTCTCCAAACATGTGAAAAGTGGGTCCCCTTCAAGGGCATTTTGGTCAATTCCTTTAAAAGTGGCTAGAAAAAATTGTATATAACACATGTGGCCACTTAAAATTACACTTAAGTAATAGTGGCTACTTTTTGTCATTTTCATTTTTTATAAAATACTCATTTACTCTACCCGATTACCCTACCCATTTACCCATATATATATATATATATATATATATATATATATATATATATATATTTATTTATTATATTAATCGACACTACACTATACAACATAATTTAACATCTTAAACTAATAATTCATTTTAGTTTTCAGTTTTCACTCTAAACCCTAATCGTAACTTGGAATATGGAAGTGGCTTTCCTCTTGTGTGGTTGAGAGTGATGATTTATTTATATGTTGGGCATTTGTATTTATTTGAGGCGGATAAAATAGAGAGTGGTGTCGGCATCATAGGGATAAATGGGAAGATTGAAGGCAACTACGATGCCCATTTTATAATATGTGGATATCCATTTATTCAAGGATTATCCATTATCAGATGGATATTAACTGTATCTTACCCGATGATACATTTTAAGGTAATAGGGTACCCGTGATGGAAATAGGATATAGGGTAGGGTATGGATTTGGCGTACCCGTACCATACCCTACCCGTTTACACCCTAATTATTACTAATAGTTTGACCTGGATCTAATTTCAAGATTCGGCCATTAAATTCAACTTTGTCCTAAAAATTTATTGATAATACTTGTATGACATGGGAAGATTTTAGTAGAACGAATGAAAAGTGATAATATTTTAACATAAAGTAATAATCGAATTAATGAAAAGTGATAGTGATGATTAATGAAAAGTGTTTGTGGTTGAATTCATTCATAAACATTTCGTAATATAATTAAAAGGTGTTAACATTTTTTAATAAAAATTGATGATTTTTTTTAAAAAATAATTATTATTTAATAAAGTGTATAAATAATCTCATGTGAGACTCATGCAAGTGTTTCCAATTTTATTTTTTACTCCCTTCCCTTCGATCACTTATTTCATTTCACTTTTTCATCTACTATTCAATTTGTTAATCATATGCAACGTATCACAATCAATCTCTAAATTATCATTAGTTTTACAAAAGTTTAATGGTCATTTAATAAGGTATAGTTTTATTATAAAAAAATAAGTCCTAAATTATTGTTAAATGTGCAATAGTTTAATAGTTATTTAATAAAGTATAGTTATTTTTATAGAAAAATAAATTATGAAATAGGGGTGGAATAGGAACCATAGTAAATTTAGGACATTAATGCACGTTTTCCATTGTGAAAATTAAGTTTATGTGGGATCATGACATTATGAGAAATTTTTATACTTTTTCTAATTAATTATCATTGATTTCATGATGAGAATCTTGTTTTAGATTTTTTATTTAATTATCACTTTTATTAAAAATATTACTTAGTTTCTTTTAATAAATATTATCGCTTCTAATCTATTTCAATCTCACTAGCAGAGCTCATTAGGCACCCAAAAGTAATGAGGAAACTCCAAAGAGAATTGGAAACCGTGGTGGGAATGGAGAACATGGTGGATGTATCTCATCTAAGCAAGCTCGACTACTTAGACTATGTGATCAAAGAAACGTTCCGTCTCCACCCGGTCGTGCCCCCGTTGATCCCCCAGGAGTCGGTCGAAGACTGCACTGTCGACGGCTTCTTCATACCAGAAAAATCAAGACTTGGTGAATGTGTATGCTGTTGGAAGAGATCCTAATGTGTGGTCTGATCCAGAGTCCTTTGCTCCCAAGAGGTTTTTGGGCAGTAGTATCGATGCGAGCGTGCGCGATTTTCGACTCATCCCGTTTGGGGAGAAGGGGCTGCCGTGGATTGCAGCTAGCAATGTTGGTGGTGAGGTTGGCGGTGGTTCAGTTGGTGCATTGCTTTGATTGGGAGCTTCCAAATGGTATGTTGGCTAAGGATATGGACATGTCTGAACATGTTGGTTCAGTGATGACAAAACATGAGCACATCATCGCAATTCCTAGGTATCGATTGGCCAAATGATTGATTGTCTTAAGTGTTTTACAAAGTTCAATAAAAAATTATGTCATAGCAGCATGTTGAAAAGAAGCCAGAAATACTAATGTTTATGATAGTATTAATCAAGGTTATTTTGCTTGTCGAGCTTGTACACGTTGAAATGGGGACGTTGCCTTTAAGGTTACATCTCCTTTTACAAACTATTTTTATAAATAAATAATACGTAGGGGATAAGAGTGCTATTTTTCTATTTTGGTCATACCACTCAAAAAATTCTCTTTCATTTTTTACATACATGGGACCCGTCATACCCCCTCTAATACAATTAAAATATAAGACTCACATTCCCACTAATACAACTTACCACTACACATTAAATAATAATACTCCTTAATCTGCGTGCAAAAAAAAACAAATGATCCTCCTACGCCGGGATGGAGGGAGTATATCAACTTTAAGGAGAAATATTTAGATTTTTATAGTTTGTTTGATGGTATTCCTGATTAATCCTACAATTAGTCATATGCTAGTCTCAAAAATTAATCTATGCATGTATAAATATAAACTAATTCGCACTATAAAATTGGAATGACTCCAATATCATTTTAAATGACCAGCTCATCTAAAATCTTAAATGAAGTGGTCAATTATCTAATATTATGGATGGTAATAAGAGACGCAAATTTCCTGAAAAAAATACATTTTGTCCGCCAAGCGTGCAAGAATTTCAGTTTCAACTCCTTAAATATTTCAGTTATCAAATTGAAAAAAAATAAAATAATAAAATAAAAATAAATGGAAAGAATTTAATTATGGTGTAATATCGTGTAAGAAGTCTGCAAAAATAAGCAAATGGGATCACATATTCCATTTGATGTTCCAATGAGAAGGATGCAGAATGAAAGCAAAGTTTCATAAATAGATGAGCTGTGTACCTTGGTTCAGCTTCGCCTGGCTTTCGCTAAAAATACTGCCATAGTCATGTACAACAAATTCCAAGCATCATCGAAGAAGTTGAAAAATGGATCTCTTCAGCACTAAAGAGCCAACAGCTCCCCAAAATCCAACTATAAAACCAAATGCCAATGTTATGCACAGTTCTTGAGTACTGGAGTGCATCACAAGCCCACCATCCATATTTTGGGAGGGATATGATATCACCATAAAACATGTTTTCACTTATGCTCAGATACACAATCCCTGTGATCTCCTCACCCAACCATGGAGGGACATTTCCTGTTACCCTGTTTTGTCCAATATCAAACTGTTGCAAACTTCGGCAGCCCTTCAAAGTTGGTGGCAACTCTCCGGAGAAATTATTCCCTCGCAAGTGCAATGCTATAAGAAATTCTAATGAGCCCACATCCTGTGGAATTTGACCTGAGAGATTATTGTAATTCACATTCAGAATTCCTAATTGTTTCATTTTGTTCCACTGTCTGGGAAGTGCTCCCTCCAGTCGGTTATTTGAGAGATCAAGAAACACGAGCAAACAATATGCATGGGGACATAGAGATGGAATGGAACCTGAGAACATGTTAAAACAGAGCTGGAATATTGAAATACCTTGAGGAATAAATGGCACATGGCCTGATAAGTTATTAAAACTAACATCTAGCTGAAGGATACTAGTGAATGACAAATCTGGGATGGTGCCACTTATCTGATTATGGGAAATATTTAGGAATTCACGGCTAGGCACATTCCACAACCATTTAGGCATTTCATCTGATATACCAGCAAAAGCAATATCAATACCAGAGATATTAGTCTGAATTTGAAGCCATGTCGGAAAAGACTGGCGACCCATTTTGCAGCCTGATAGATTTATCGCCATCAGACGAAAAGGCGGAATCCAGTCATTGCTCAAATCCAATGTCAACGAATTGAAGGATAAATCCAAATACCTTAAATTGTGAAGTTCCCTGAAGTTGGATTCAGAGATAGTGCCTTTTAACAAATTAAAAGCAATATCTAAGTTAGAAAGGCTGGAAAGTTGGCTAAGACTTTCAGGCAGTGGCCCAATAAGTTTATTTGATCTAATGCTTAAAGAAAACAGATGAGTTAAGTTCCTCAAAGACTTTGGAATGCCTTCTAACATGTTAGAAAGATCGATTGACTGGAGAGAATTCAGTTTCCCTAAGGCATCTGGAATGGAGCCATCCAGTTTATTATGGGAGAGGTTATATAGAATAGCCACTTAAATGTGGAAGAAGTGAGCTCATTTGATGGCAAGTAAAGGAGCAAAAGAGAAGAAGAGACGTTGACAAAAAGATCTGTGGAGTAATGCTTAGTAAAACATGGTGTACCCAATAAGCATCACTTATGTTGGTCTCAATCAGATCAAGTGTAGATAACAACGAGAGACGAGAAAGCCAAAAGAGGTTCTCCGACCAAAGGCCATTTCCAGCTAGATCAAGTGTGCCTAAGTTGGTCAAGTTCCCTAACACGGGCGGAATCATTCCATGAAAATGGTTAAAACTCAAGTCTAAGTGATTCAAATGATGCAACTCAGACAAAGCTGGAGTGATTTTACCTACTAATTCGTGTCCGAACAGATCATGTTTAGTCACATGACCAGTGGTTGTGTTGCACCAGATGCCTTCCCATTTGCAACATTCCTTTTGATGGACTTCACTCCTCCATGATGACAGAGAACCCAACGGTCTGTCATTACTTCTTGCTTGAATCTGAGAAGAGCCTCTCTCTCCCCCTCTATGCACCTTATTTCCCCACTAACACTTTCAAATTCATATGTGATCATGCAAACTAGAACAAAACAACTACTTCAATATGATCAAACATTTTTGTTTTCCTTTCTGGTATGGATGTTAAAGGGAAAAGATATATTGATTGGTTATGAGGGTAATTAATCAGTGTAATATATCTGTGGAATGACCCCATTAGCCACAATGATTTGTGGATTCAATCTTGACACTTAGATCACCTAATAGTACTAATTAGTAGTTATTAGCTTCAAAAAGTCACAACTCTATTGATGTTGAAAGAGATTAATATTACTTCTCGAACACGTCTTGGATTGAAATCTTTGTAGATAAAGATTTCACAATTACTCGAACATGTTTAGGAAAAGTTTTTGTAGTACTTCCTCGGTCTCAATAGAAATTTCACAAACATTTTCGGGAGAATAACCGTTTACCCATTTTTTTAAAGTTAAAATTATCGTCAACCATTAACTAATTTATGAGTCCAAATGTGGTGCACCGGGTGCACCGGTGCACCTAGATGATCTTAGCCGTTAAATTAGTTTTAAATTTAATCCACACCTTTAGATAAAATAATAAAATTAATTTTTTTTTATTAAAAAACTACCCACTATCTATATTTTGCCTATTAACATGGGGTACACCAGGTGCACCCTAGAATGACCCCTAATTTATATAACATCTTTATCCATTTATTTATTTTTTTTATCAAAATACCCATCTTGTCGAAATACTATATCGGAATTCCATCATATCGAAATACTATATCGGAATTTCAATACCGGATCCAACATTCGATGAAATACCCTCGTGCTATCGGAATATTAAGTCGGAGCTCCTACACTGAATTCGACATCCGAAGATGTCGAAATCGGTGTCGGAATCCCAACATAACATTTTGACAGGTGGGGGTATTTTGGTCCAAAAATGATCAATTGAGTATGGATGTTATATAAATTATTTGATCGTTGACAATGATTTTTAACATTTTATTTTGGATATTTTTAGCCATTAACTCAATATTTTATCATGTTGTTAAGAATAGTTATGGGATAGTGGACTTTAACACGGAAACTAATTTTGTCTTCTGGATATGGGTTCTACTAGAGATGTCTTTATTTTAAAAAATATATAATTTATAAAAATATATTTTATGATTTTATATCTTATTATTAAATGTATATATATTTATTTTGTTTATTTTTTGTGTTACTTTACTATTAAATGTATCTTCTATCTTCGTGTTAAAAAAATGAACATTTTATTAATATAAAATGAAGCAATTTTCAAGAACATAGAATATTTTTAATGCCTGGAAAATATGTAAAAAGATTTGAATTATTATTTCTAGGGATTATTATATAGCTTAATAACTAATAAATATATTGATCTAATATAATTACTGAGGAATACTCCTTCCGTCTCAGGTTAAGAGGGTCATTTTTCTATTTTGATCGTCCCACCCAAAGAGTCCCCTTTCTTTTTTTACACACATGGGACCCCCACACCCCCTCTAATACAATTAAATATTGGGACCCACACTCCTACTAATACAACTACCCACTACACATTAAATAATTATACTCCTTAATCTACGTGCCATAAAATAAATGTCCCTCTTAAGGAGGGACGGAGGGAGTATATAACATCTTTTATTTTTTCCTATTTTACTCTTATTCACAACTATTAATATTCAACGTTTGCACTTAATAATATACTTTGATTACACTAATATGCACTAAATAAGATAAAAGTGTAAACATTATATAACAGCAACAATACTTAAATGGTGGTGTTTTTTTTTTCTCAAAAGTATGGATTAGTTAGTAATATAAGTAATCTTCGTGGTTTTTTTTTCAATTAACTCCTCTTTTTAATAAATAATTAAATGAAAAAAAATTATACATTTATTAATAACTCTTGCTATTACCGCCCGTCATTAAGCTCAAGAGCACCCCAATTGATAAATTTAATGAAAAAGAAAATAAACTTATTAATTTAATTTTACCATCCAAATCAAAATTACTCCAACCACTATCTGATTCCCAATTCACACACTAAACCAATGCATTTACACGTAACTTGATCGAAAGAAAAGAAAATAAAATTCACAAATATGAATAAAATATATTTAAGCATAAATTCGATACTCAACTCACTTACATATATGTAAAAAAAAATCTATGAAAAACGCTTAGAAATTAGAATACTTACTACTACTAAAATTGGCGTGGTAAATTGAGCAAGAAACCTGTTTTCTCACGTCTGTTTTACCCGCCAATACTTGCCATGAATTCATGAATTTATTAATGACGTTTTTTTTTTTTTGGTTTAAGAGTATCGAAATCGATAGAGAAAAGGATTCATGGGTTAATTTGCAGAAGAAATTGGGATGAATTTCATTTTCTTTTCTCGTCAATCATATTATGCATGAGTGCGTGTGTTTAGGGTTTGAAATTGTGAATTGGGAAAGAAGGGGGGGGGGGGGGGGTTTGTAAAATTTAATTAGGGGCTCAATTAAAAATACCCACTGCCCACCTGCTGAGTAAAAAATCAGAAATGCCCGTTTTTAACACCTTTTACCAAAGTGCCCCTCATTAATATTTGTGGGGCCCAATCAAAAAATTCAAAAAGCAACTGTTCCCTATGCCTCTCTCTCCTCGCATTCCGTCTTTCTTCATCCTTCACAAGTCTCGATCTCCTCGGGCTTTAGGTATATATTCAAATTTCCGAATAATTGTTAATTGTGATTATCCGAATAGACAAAACAGTTTCTGAATAATTGTGTAATGTGTTTATCCGGATTGCTATTAAAATTGTTTATCCGAATTGATATGCATCACGTTTATCCGAATTGCTATTAAAATTGTTTATCCGAATTATTATTTGTATTATGTATCCGAATTCATATTGGGGTAATTCTTTATTCAAATGGTTATGTAATGGTTGTGTAATTATTAATTTGCGTGAATACAGTTTGATAATTGAGAGAATTATATCTTTAGTTTATTTTTTTTATATGAGTATATGAATGTTAAAAAAAATTAGAACTTATAATATAATACAAAATAATAAATAATTTATTAATTCGAAAATTTTCTTAAAAATTATGAAAACTATACGTATATTAATTATACACATGTTTAAGCATATGTCGATTTAGTAATATACATAATTTAATAAATTTTAATTATATTGTAATCATAGAAGATTTGTTCATATATAGTTAATAGTTGTTCATTTTGAATAATTGAATAAATTTATAATAAAACTTTAAGATGAAACTTTGCCACTTATCATTTACTTTAGATTTAAGCTTATCGATGAGAGTGAAAGTTCACCTAATTTGAGTTCTAATTTGTGTTGATTGCAGTAAAATATACAACCTTTAATTTCTCACTTCTTATTAATTTAAGGAATGTAGTATCTTAATAGTTAATGATGTGAAAGAAATAATATTTTAATTTAAAGTAATATATTTTCAACAAAAAAATGAGTGTGAAATTAAGGAATGCAGTATATTAATGTGTATTGATATGATAAAAATAATATTTTAATATAAAGTGGGTAGTTGTATTAGTATGATGTGCGGGCCCATAGAGAGAGAAATAATTAATTTGTGTAGGCCTCATTTACTAAAAAAGAAAATGTAAATATTGAAATATGACGCCGAAATTGAAAATATGTAGATATTGAAATTGAACGGATGAGAATATATATATATATATATATATATATATATATATATATATATATATATATATATATATATAGGGTCAGTAACTGTTAGGTATAAAATTATCTACTTATTTACTACGTAGTACATTGAAAATACCCACTGCCCACCTGCTGAGTAAAAAATCAGAAATGCCCGTTTTTAACACCTTTTACCAAAGTGCCCCTCATTAATATTTGTGGGGCCCAATCAAAAAATTCAAAAAGCAACTGTTCCCTATGCCTCTCTCTCCTCGCATTCCGTCTTTCTTCATCCTTCACAAGTCTCGATCTCCTCGGGCTTTAGGTATATATTCAAATTTCCGAATAATTGTTAATTGTGATTATCCGAATAGACAAAACAGTTTCTGAATAATTGTGTAATGTGTTTATCCGGATTGCTATTAAAATTGTTTATCCGAATTGATATGCATCACGTTTATCCGAATTGCTATTAAAATTGTTTATCCGAATTATTATTTGTATTATGTATCCGAATTCATATTGGGGTAATTCTTTATTCAAATGGTTATGTAATGGTTGTGTAATTATTAATTTGCGTGAATATAGTTTGATAATTGAGAGAATTATATCTTTAGTTTATTTTTTTTATATGAGTATATGAATGTTAAAAAAAATTAGAACTTATAATATAATACAAAATAATAAATAATTTATTAATTCGAAAATTTTCTTAAAAATTATGAAAACTATACGTATATTAATTATACACATGTTTAAGCATATGTCGATTTAGTAATATACATAATTTAATAAATTTTAATTATATTGTAATCATAGAAGATTTGTTCATATATAGTTAATAGTTGTTCATTTTGAATAATTGAATAAATTTATAATAAAACTTTAAGATGAAACTTTGCCACTTATCATTTACTTTAGATTTAAGCTTATCGATGAGAGTGAAAGTTCACCTAATTTGAGTTCTAATTTGTGTTGATTGCAGTAAAATATACAACCTTTAATTTCTCACTTCTTATTAATTTAAGGAATGTAGTATCTTAATAGTTAATGATGTGAAAGAAATAATATTTTAATTTAAAGTAATATATTTTCAACAAAAAAATGAGTGTGAAATTAAGGAATGCAGTATATTAATGTGTAATGATATGATAAAAATAATATTTTAATATAAAGTGGGTAGTTGTATTAGTATGATGTGCGGGCCCATAGAGAGAGAAATAATTAATTTGTGTAGGCCTCATTTACTAAAAAAGAAAATGTAAATATTGAAATATGACGCCGAAATTGAAAATATGTAGATATTGAAATTGAACGGATGAGAATATATATATATATATATATATAGGGTCAGTAACTGTTAGGTATAAAATTATCTACTTATTTACTACGTAGTACATTGAGTTTTTAGAATTACTCACGCATACAAATTTTAAGTCTGTAGTTCACATATTACCCATACATATATACGCACTTCCATTTCTCCTCTCTCCCCACCACATTCCAAATATTCTCTTTCCCAAATCCGCCACCAATCTGTCAAGGACAAGCCCTCCACCACCGATCTCTTCGCCAGCGCTTAGGTGGTGGCCGCCGCCACTCAAGCCCAGTATAGCAACCAGCCGGAAAGTTATTGGATAAGCTTACTTCTGCAACTGTGGAGGATTCTCACTAACTTGCTAGTTTTGAAATGAACTAAAGTTGAAGTTCAAATTTACTATTTTCAAGATCTATTTGCTCCTCTGTTTCTTTATATTTCTTCTCTCCAAAGAAATAGATCTCGAAATAGAGATCTGCTACACATGTCTCGCCTTCTGCTCTTATTCCTATTCTTCCCGGTAATCTCTCTCTCTCTCTCTCGCTCTCTCTCTCCCTCCCTCTGTCAATGCTTTTTTTTAGATTGTTTGTGTAATCGTTTCTCTTCTTCTTCTTTCGAAATTAGGTATTAAATTAGGTTTCTGAACAATTTGGGTGTTAAAGTTAAAGAATTTGGTTCTTGGTGAAGAAATTTTTTTTTCTCGATTTTTTATGAACATTAGTGTACATAGGTGTACATCAAAGTAGGAAGAAATCAATTGCGCATTCGTGTATTTTTCGGCGGCGAGTAATTCATGGGAAGTGATGAACATTGATGTGTTCTCAACATTGGTGTTCATCTTGTTTTGTATGAAAATTGGTGTACATTGAAGCAGATGCGACATATGATGGACATTGATTTGTTTTAAACATTGGTGTTCATGTAATAATTTTGAACATTGGTGTACATTAAAGCGTTGGGTACTTTCAAGTTGTAAAATCTGAGATTTCATCGTAAAATTTCTTATATATTAGTGTAAATTTTTTTTTAACATTGATGGGAATTTTGTTATCCTTAATTTTTGTAAACATTGATGAGTATAAGTGAGATCTGTTACCCTTAATGAGAATTTTACGTAAAAATAGAAAGTAAAGGTGTACATTGAAGCAGATGCGACATATGGTGGACATTGATTTATTTTGAATATTGGTGTTCATGTAATAATTTTTGAACATTGGTGTACATTAAAGTGTTCAGTACTTTCAAGTTGTAAAATCTGAGATTTTATCGTGAAATTTCTTATATATGAGTGTAAAACTTTTTTGAACAATGATGAGAATTTTGTTATCCTTAATTTTCGTAAACATCGATGAGTGTAAATGAGATTTGTTATCCTTGATGAGAATTTTGCGTATAAAATAGAAAGTAAATAATGAATTAAAAATGGAAAGTACTAAGGGGTAAAGTTGGAAAAATAAAATATCTGAATGTATCTCTAAGCACTTCAATTTTATTTTGTATCTCCTAGTAATTAGGCTATGAAAACACGTACCTATTGGTAATAAATATATATATACTAGTATGAAAGTCGCGTAATACGCGGGATCATTTAATTATTACTCTTATTTTTAATAATTGAATAATCAGTATCATATAATTATTCAACATTAATTATTGAGATTCTTTTTGTAGCTATACAACTTCTTTATCAATATAAGAATTTATAACAATATATATCTTTTTAACTTTTGATAATATGATGTGTAGCTAAATCATATGTAAAAGTTAATATAACTAACTTTATTAATTTCTGTAGTTAAGTAATTTTACTTGATTTTTATTATTTTCAAATACTCCCTCTATCCCACTCAAATAACACAATTTTTACTATATTGGGCGTCTCGTTCAAATAGCATCATTTTCATCTTTTAATAGAAAGGGGCCACCAATGGCCCATAACTACTCATCACGTCTTTCTAATACACTTACCTACTTTACATAAAATAATAATATTTCTTAATCTACGTATAAAAAATAAATGGTGTTGTTTGCCCAAAACGGAAGAAGTACATGTTAATGTGATTCAATATATATATATATATATATATATATATATATATATATATATATATATATATATATATATATATAATATTTAATATTTTTTATTTGCGAAAAAAGTTAAGTATTTCTTAATAAGTTATATAATAGTAATTCTATTTCAATTATTTATTTTTTAAAATTAATATTTAATATAAATAAAATTAAAAATTTATATATAATATATTTTTAAATATTTATAAATTTGTATTGAATTTATTATATTTAATTTTTTAACTAAATTTTTTGGGTAAGTCTTGCGTGAGACCGTTTCACTTGAGACTATTTTACACCTTTTTAATAGTAATCAATTTCGCTACAAAATGTTAACACTTTTCATTTATACTATAAATATTGGTTCATGAAATAACACTATCATTTTTCATTAATTAAGTATCATATTTCATAATAAAAGTTATTATTTTTTGTTCGTCTCATGTAAAACCTTACGTGAGACAGTTTCACACAAGTTTTTGCCTAATTTGTTAGGTTTCAAATTATATAAATAATAATAAGTATATTCTAAAATATTTATAAATTTGTAATGAATTTATTATTATATATATATATATATAGTTAATTTTCTTAGTTTCAGATTATATTAATAATTAAAGTAAACGAATGTTATATGTCATAATTGAATAATTCAAATACATATGAATAATTAAATAAAATTAATATGCTAAAATTAATAAATAAAAAATTATTTAAAAACTCGATTTCAATATCATTTGCCAACATCAAGTAATATATCAAAAAATGTAATATAAAATAATGATTAAAGTTAAATAACTTGAAGATTGCTTTCGATTGAGATAAATCGATTCAAAAAATACTTGAATGATCTACATGAATCAATTTATTAAGCTTTTATTCATGTTAAAGAATACATATTAACAAAGACTTTAATAGATTATCTATTTGAAGAGGTAAATCGATTCCAAAAATACTTGAATGATTCAAGAATACTTGAATCGATCGATTATCTTATTCCTCTTGAAAAATATTTGAATCGATTCTCTAATTCTTCAAAATGAACAAGAGAATCGATTCAAACTTGAATCGATTCTCTTATACTTGAGTCTTGAATAATACTTGAATCGATTCTCTTATTCATCTTGAAGAATACTTGAAGAATACTTGAATTGATTCTCTTATTCATCTTGAAGAATACTTGAAGAATACTTGAATAGATTCTCTTATTCATCTTGAAGAATAATTGAGTTGATTCTTTTCATCTTCAAGAATACTTGTTGATTCTTTAGAGGTGAATGAGATTCAATTATTTAGAAGTGAATCTCACTCCATCAACTGTACATATCGATGGATCCGTACCAACTGAACTGCATGAAAAGGCACTCCTCCTCCCAAGCCGCTATTAATTTTGCTTCCGCCCTCGCTCTTGCCCAGACAATCACTTTTTATTCTCTCTCCATTTTGATTCTATGAATTATGAATTGTTAAGTCGGGTTGACCCTCATTTTGTGGGTTAGATTTTGATTCAACACATCACGATACAATCTAATTTATTTCTTGTTCCGAATGATCATCATTTTCAGTTTTAGTTTCTTCCATGATACTATTATGATACAAAAGGGTTTAGGGTTGATTGTGTTTTAGTAATTATAACTTTGGGATGCATTTAAAAATCTTAGTGGGGGTGCATTTAGAAATTTAATTATATTTAATCTTAGTTTATTATTTATAAAAGGGTATTTATGTCTTCTTATATTACCATATTATATAATTGGGGTTCAAAAATAATTCAGGGGGTGCACATAGCCACCCCTTTTTTAATTTAGAAGAGTAACAATTTATGTGCTAAAGAGTTATTTCTATGTACTAAATAGTACTCCCTCTGTCCCAACTTCAACTTCACACTTTCCATTTTGGTCTGTCCCAAATTCAACTTCACACTTCCATAAAAGGAAAAAGCAACAAACTAATATCCCTCTAACATACTTTAATTTTAAATTTGTCATCACCTTTTTAACACACATAACATACTTTATCATTTATTTATTACCCACAAATATAATACTACCCTCAAAAGTAAGTCAAAAAGTGACTTTTCTCAAACTTCGTATCTACAGTAAACGTGAACTTGAATTTTGGATGGAGGGAGTAACTGTTTATATAATTAATATATATAAACCTGGTTTACACACGTGTTTGTCATTAAATAAATATTACTTAAGAGATCTATACTAAAACCATATGGAAATTATATTAAAATCAATACTTTTAAATATTTTCGTATAGAATAGAATTACGTAATTAAAAAAAGAAGTACAAGATATCATGAAAGTCAATCAATTTTATCAACCATTTATAATTATGAAGAAATATACAGTAGGATTTTAGATTTAATCTTTTAATTAAATAGTGTATATATTTTTGCAGTATTGATCATTTATATATATCTTTATCGTATCAAAATTTTCAATACGGTATCATATCTTACCAAAAATTTTGGCATACCTAAAATTTCGATAAAATTGATATTTTTCAATATTGTAATGGCAGTATACCAAAATTTTGGTATTTTTCCCAGCCCTACGTGCAACGCACGGGTTTCAAATATTAGTTTTTTCATAAAATTTTAATGAAACATTTAACCACTTTTTCTTTATCATATTATACTTTTATCTTAAATGTTATCACTTTTTATTATTCAAGTGAATAATTCATGAAATAATACAGTGAGTAGAAATCACTTATTGTGAAAAATGTTATTATTATTATTATTATTATTTTTATTTAAGTAACTTGTTCGCTAACATACATTTATCATCTTTATTAAAGATGATCATTTTTCTTTTAAAATGCTATCACTTTTCATATATATTATAAATTATTCATAAAATAGTTAATTATATCGTTATCACTTTTCATCAATTAGATATCTTTTTTATAAATTTATAATTTTTAAATTAAACAATTAATAGAATTTAAACTTTTCAAATTTTTCATAATAAAAAGAAGTTAACTCGGGCTTATAATTTGTCATAGTGCTCAACTTTTAATTTCATTGGATGACTCATACTCGGGATTTTAATTTGTTAAGCCTACTAACTCGGTCAAATTGTACACTCGGGCTTTTAATTTCACTAACTCATAATTTTAAATTCTTTTCACCTCCATTCCATCTTCTAATAGAGCAGAAAGTGGGCTGACAATGTATAGGGTATCAGCGTCATTTTGTACGTAAAGTGGGCAGATCTGATTATTATCAGTCAAAGTGGGCATATTTGATCATTCCAAATTGGTTTTGGGCATCAGGTGCTATTTCCTCATTTAATTAGGGCTATTTCCTTCATTTCTTGTTATTAAATTCATCATACTTAGAAAGAAGCATCTTCAGGAATAGTTCAACTTCAATAATGAATCATGTGCATAATTTGTTATTGTTTTTGAATCAAATGATGGGAGTTTGCAAATATTTTTGTAAGAATAATTCATGGCACTGTTGCCGAAATAAGATGGCTATGCTCAGAAAATGTTTCCTCCAAACTCCCAGAAACTCCCACAATCTAGCTGCTACACATTTCATTCCACCCCAGCAAGCAGTTTTGGATTTCAACTCAGATGATCATCAGCTATTCGATAAAATGCCTCAATGCAAATTAATGACCGCAACAGCTTTGATCAGCCACTTGGCGAAGCAAAACCAACACAGAGAAGCCATTGAAAGCTTTTTAGGAATGCTTCGTCAAGACATCAGACCCAATGAGTACACATTTGGTACGGTTGTGCATTCTTTTGTTGTTCTAAAAGAGCTCCATTTTGGCAAATAAATCCAATCTTATGCCAAGAAAGTCGGTCTTGATTCGAATATCTTTGTGGGTATTGCAATCTTGGATCTTTATGTCAAACTGAGCAATACTGATGATGTTGTGAGGGCTTTCCAAGAGATCAAAGAACCAAACTTGTTCTCCCATGCCACGTTGCTTCGCAGCTACACTAACGCAGGAAGGTTTGCTGAAGCTGGTGTCCTTTTACGATCAATGCCGGAGAGAAATGTGGTTGCTTGGAATACTATGATTAGTGGATGTAGCCAATCAGGGAGAAATAAGAAAGTTGTCAATCTTTTATTGAGATGTTAAGACAAGGTGTTACACCTATTCAACACACTTATCCTTGTGCTATTATTGCGACTGCGAATATCGGGTCACTAGGGCTGGGGAGGAGCATTAATGCATGTGCAATGAAGTTCTTAGGTGATCTTGGCTTGTTTATTGCAAATTCTTTAATTAGTTTTTATGCAAAAAGTGGAAGAATGGAGGATAGTCTATTGGCGTTCTATAGAATGAAGAAAAGAAACACAGTATCTTGGAATGCTTTGATTTGTGGCTTTGCACAGAATGGACATGGAAATGATGCAATAATAATGTATGAGAAGATGAAGTTTGAGGGCATCCAACCAAATAGTTTTACTCTTCTTGGTTTGCTATTAGGGTGCAGTCACTCTGGCCTAGTCGATGAAGGTTCCAAGTTCTTCAACGAGGCTAGATGTGAGGATCCGAACCTCCTAAAACCAGAGCACTACGGGTGCATGATAGATTTACTGTCGTGGTCTGGGAAATTTGAGGAAGCTGAGAGGTTTATTCAGGATTTGCCTTTTAATCCGGGTGTGGGGTTCTGGAAGGCGATCCTCGATGGGTGTATGGTTCATTTAAACTCAAAATTGGGGGAAGTAGTAGCAAGAAAGATCCTCAAGAATAAACATAATTTTTATTTTTAATTAATATTTTGTATATGTTTATTTTTATTTATTATTATCTCAAATAAACATAATTTTTATTTTAATTAATATTTTATTCTTAATTTTTATAAATAATTTTTTAAATTTATTACCAATTTAATATTAATAAATAAAATAAGAAAATATATTATTTTAAAAAGAAAATATTAAATAAGGAAAAATGAGAAAATTACATGTCATAATGGAGGAGACGACATGTGGGCAAAAAAAATTCTGCTATAGTATACTTAAGATATATATATATATAGTTAATTTTCATAATTTCAGATTATATTAATAATTAAAGAAAACGAATGTTATATGTCATAATTGAATAATTCAAATACATATGAATAATTAAATAAAATTAATATGCTAAAATTAATAAATCAAAAATTATTTAAAAACTATATTTCAATATCATTTGCCAACATCAAGTAATATATCAAAAAATGTAATATAAAATAATGATTAAAGTTAAATAAGTTGAAGATTGCTTTCTATTGAGATCAATCGATTCAAAAAAAACTTGAATGATATACATGAATCAATTTATTAAGCTCTTATTCATGTTCAAGAATACATATTAACAAAGACTTTAATAGAATATCTATTTGGAGAGGTAAATCGATTCCAAAAATACTTGAATGATTCAAGAATACTTGAATCGATCGATTATTTTATTCCTCTTGAAGAATACTTGAATCGATTCTCTTATTTTTCAAAATAAATAAGAGAATCGATTCAAACTTGAATAGATTCTCTTAAACTTGAGTATTGAAGAATACTTGAAAAATACTTGAATTGATTCTCTTATCCATCTTGAAGAATACTTGAATAGATTCTCTTATTCATCTTGAAGAATACTTGAGTTGATTCTTTTCATCTTCAAGAATACTTGTTGATTCTTTTGAGGTGAATGAGATTCAATTATTTAGAAGTGAATCTCACTCCATCAACTGTACATATCAGTGGATCCGTACTAACTGAACCGCATGAAAATGCACTCCTCCTCCCAAGCCGCTATTAATTTTACTTCCGCCCTCGATCCTGCCCAGGCAATCACTTTTTATTCTCTCTCCATTTTGATTCTATGAATTATGAATTGTTGAGTCGGGTTGATCCTCATTTTGTGGGTTAGATTTTGATTCAACACATCACGATACAATCTACTTTTATTTCTTATTTCAGATGCTCATTATTTTCAGTTTTAATTTCTTCCATGATACTATTATGATATAAAAGGGTTTAGGGTTGATCGTGTTTTAATAATTATAACTTTGGGGTACATTTAGAAATCTTAGTAGGGTGCATTTAGAAATTTAATTATATTTAATCTTAGTTTATTATTTATAAAAGGGTATTTGTGTCTTCTTATATTATCATATTTTATAATTGGGGTTCAAATAACAATTCAGTGGGTGCAAATAGCCGCCCCCTTTTTTAATTTAGAAGTGTAACAATTTATGTGCTAAAGAGTAATTTTTTATGTACTAAATAGTTACTGTTTACATAATTAATATATGTAAACCCGATTTACACACGTATTTGTTATTAAATAAATAGTACCTAAGAGATCTATACGAAAATCATATGGAAATTATATTAAAATCAACACTTTTAAATATTTTCGTATAGAATAGAATTACGTAATTAAAAAAAGATGTACAAGATATCATGAAAGCCAATCAATTTTATCAACCATTTATAACTATGAAGAAATATACAGTAGGATTTTAGATTTAATCTTTTAATTAAATAGTATATATATTTGTAGTATTGATCATTTATATATCTTTATCGCATCAAAATTTTCAATACGGTATCATATCTTACCAAAAATTTCGGCATACCAAAAAATTCGATAAAATCGATATTTTTCAATATTGTAAGGGCGGTATACCAAAATTTTGGTATTTTTCTCCAGCCCTACGTGCAACGCATGGGTTTCAAATATTAGTTTTTTCATAAAATTTTAATGAAACAGATAACCAATTTTTCTTTATCATGTTATACTTTTATATTAAATGTTATCACTTTTTATTATTATAGTGAATTATTCATAAAATAATACAGTGAGTAGAAATCACTTATTGTGAAAAATGTTATTATTATTATTATTATTATTTTTATTTAAGTAACTTGTTTGCTAACATACATTTATCATCTTTATTAAAGATGATCATTTTTCTGTTAAAATGTTATTACTTTTCATATATATTTTAAATTATTCATAAAATAGTTAATTATATCGTTATCACTTTTCATCAATTAGATATCTTTTAAATAAATTTATAATTTTTAAATTAAATAATTAATAGAATTTAACTTTTCAAATTTTTAATGATAAAAAGAAGTTAACTCGGGCTTATATTTTGTCAGAGTGCTCAACTTTTAATTTCATTGGATGACTAATACTTGGGATTTTAATTTGTTGAGCCTACTAACTCGGTCAAATTGTACACTCGGGCTTTTAATTTCACTAACTCAGAATTTTAAATTCTTTTCACTTCCATTCCATCTTCTAATAGAGCAGAAAGTGGGCTGACAATGTATAGGGTATCACCGTCATTTTGTACGTAAAGTGGGCAGATCTGATTATTATCAGTCAAAGTGGGCAGATATGATCATTCCAAATTGGTTTTGGGCATCAGGTACTATTTCCTCATTTAATTAGGGATATTTCCATCATTTCTTGTTATTAAATTCATCATACTTAGAAAGAAACATCTTCAGGAATAGTTCAACTTCAATAATGAATCATGTGCATAATCTTTTTGCAAATTTTGTTATTATTTTTGGATCAAATGATGGGAGTTTGTAAATATTTTTGTAAGAAGAATTCATGGCACTGTTGCCGAAATAAGATGGCTATGCTCAGAAAGTGTTTCCTCCAAACTCCCAGAAACTCCCACAATCTAGCTGCTACACATTTCATTCCATCCCAGCAAGTAGTTTTGGATCTCAACTCAGATGATCACCAGCTATTCGATAAAATGCCTCAACGCAAATTAATGACCGCAACCGCTTTGGTCAGCCACTTGGCGAAGCAAAACCAACACAGAGAAGCCATTGAAAGCTTCTTAGAAATGCTTCATCATGACATCAGACCCAATGAGTACACATTTGGTACAGTTGTGCATTCTTCTGTTGTTCTAAAAGAGCTCCATTTGGGCAAACAAATCCAATCTTATGCCAAGAAAGTCGGTCTTGATTCGAACGTCTTTGTGGGTAGTGCAATCTTTGATCTTTATGTCAAACTGAGCAATACTGATGATGCTGTAAGGGCTTTCTAAGAGATCAAAGAACCAAACGTGTTCTCCTACGCCACGTTGCTTCGTGGCTACACTAAAGCAGGAAGGTTTACTGAAGCTGCTGTCCTTTTTCGATCAATGCCGGAGAGAAATGTGTTTGCTTGGAATACTATGATCAGTGGATGTAGCCCATCAGGGAGAAATGAGGAAGCTGTCAATCTTTTTATTGAGATGTTAAGACAAGGTGTTACACCTATTCAACACACTTATCCTTGTGCTATTATTGCGACTGCGAATATCGGGTCACTAGGGCTGGGGAGGAGCATTCATGCATGTGCAATGAAGTTCTTGGGTGATCTTGGCTTGTTTCTTGCAAATTATTTAATTAGTTTTTATGCAAAATGTGGAAGCATGGAGGATAGTCTATTGGCCTTCTATATAATGAAGGAAAGAAACATAGTATCTTGGAATGCTTTGATTTGTGGCTTTGCACAGAATGGACATGGAAATAATGCAATAATAATGTATGAGAAGATGAAGTTGGAGGGCAACCAACCAAATAGTGTTACTCTTCTTGGTTTGCTATTGGGGTGCAGTCACTCTGGCCTAGTCGATGAAGGTTCCAAGTTCTTCAACGAGGCTAGATATGAGGATTCGAACCTCCTAAAACCAGAGTACTACGGGTGCATGATAGATTTACTATCGCGGTCTGGGAGATTTGAGGAAGCTGAGAGGTTTATTCAGGATTTGTCTTTTGATCCGGGTGTGGGGTTCTGGAAGGCGATCCTCGAAGGGTGTGTGGTTCATTCAAACTCAAAATTTGGGGAAGTAGCAACAAGAAAGATCCTTGAGTTGGATCCTGGCGACGTTTCATCTTATGTGATGCTCTCAAATGCACATTCCGTTGCAGGAAGTTGGGAGAATGTGTAGAATATAAGATAAAAGATGAGGGACAAAGGATTAAGCAGGATTCCTAGAAGCAGTTGGATCGAAATTAGAAGCAAGATTCATCTGTTCGTAACAGGAGATAAGAGACACAGTAGTAAGGATGAGATTTACATGGCCTTGAGATGCTTCATTGATCATGTAATGGATAGCCAAGATCCTATTGATCCCATTACTGAATTTTGATGTTGTTTTCGACCATCCCCTTCACTTGTGCATGCAAATGACGAAAAACTTGAACAAAACTGTAGCAGAACCGGAGATAGCATCATTTCTAGAGAGTTCTTCGGGTGTATCTTTGGATAATGTCGTTTCAGGCGTGAACAATGAGTGTGTGGTTCGTGGACGAGACGTAGAGGGCGGCATATTAATGTGGAATGTGGGATTGGTAAGTGTTGAGAGTAGCAGAGTTGTTACAGTAGAGAATGAGGTTGGAGTAGAGTTTGTTGGAGGGGTTTGAATGTCAAGGCTGCCATTTGTGGCCGGTTGCAAAACTTGGAACCAATCATTTTATAGTTGTAGCTTCATCTTTATCTTATTTCTTCAACTATACTATTCTTAGGAGTCGCTTGGTTCAAATTTCGGAATAAAGTAATCAATGAGGGTAACGAGAATGAGATTGATTGAAGGGGGTGAAGGTATACATTGAATTAATGGATCAATGATTTTGGATTCTCATTAGCTTTTACCAAGCATGATGAATAAGAATTAATACCCTTTGATTCTCGTTACTCTCCCCCAATACCCCTTACTAAACATTTTATAACTTGGCAATTTTTTTTGGTCATATGGTGCAAAAGGTTAGAAGACTATCTGGAGGGCATCACAGTTATTTCATTCATACATACCTTCCATGATGTAAGCATTTTAAATAGAAAGAGAATTTGGATGGCATTATGTACACATTTAATATAATATTTTAACAAGAACATATTTCTTGCCATTGTTAACAACCAAGAATTATTTGCACTAATGCCAGATTTAGCAGATGTACTTCATTTGGATCTGATGGGTCAAAACACACTTGCGAATTATTGTTAAGTACAAAAATACAGCCATGTAGAATTTTTATATTACTGTAATTAGATTTTACAAATATATTTTAATTTGGAATTGCATTTTAATTTGGATTAAAATTAAAAAAAATGATAGGCTAAAAGTAAAACCTAACGACATTTCAAAAAAAAAAAAGAAAAACACATTTGCAAGCAAAACAAGAATAAAGCAGATATCAGCAAAGTGTAAGAAAAAAGTTGTGTTGTAGTCTTCTCCATGGGCTTATTTATGGATTTGTGAGTGCAAATAAAGGCACCTTTTAGGATTTAGTAGTTTTCTTCATACGCCAGATTTCTTATGGCATCCTCCATGTATCTTTTGATATTATTGTAAGAAAGTAAGAGGATCTTACAGAGTGGAGAAACAAGTAGCCATCCTAGAGTCATCGGCGTGATCTATTTTCACGTCAATGAATATAGAATGGCAAAGAATGATCTAGTTAAAAGTTAAAACTAATCTCTGGACTTCGAGGGTTGGAGCCAAAAGATCAAACATGGAAAGCAAAGAGAGGTTTTTAAACACGACCATAAAATTATAACTGATAAGAGTATGATATATTCAGAAATCTTCATCTAACAGCTGAAGCACGAATAGACAAAATGTTTGGGCGTGAATCCCCCAAAGAAGGCTCAAAACATAAAACTAAAATCATGACCACTTAGATAATTCTGATTTTGTTGGCAACATCTACAGCATCATCCCGCCTGCATAACACATGAGAGATTTCATTCATTCAGCAAAGCCAAAATGTCACACTATACTCCTAGTTGATGCTAAGCTCATATAATTTAGAGAGAGATAGAGCAGCTAAGAAAAATACAAGAGTAAATAAATTTATGTATAGCTTTTCAACAAATTCATGCCAAATTGTTAATTGATGAATTTAAAACAGTAGTTACAGTAGCTGTTAACAAAGACAGTGGGCACTAAAGGATTAAAATTCTATGAAGAACATGAGGAATAAATATGTCAAGTATCAAACTTCACAAAGATGAACTACTATTAGATTTTTCTTGTTGAGCTAATGTGATAAATGTTCTGAAGCAAAGGAGCAATTGTTGAAAATTTTAAAGACCAAATATTAATCATCAATAGTGACTCTTGCAAAATGGCAAAGGAAAAGGTACAAATTTATAGACAAAACATGCACTACAAGAAAAATGACCTATAATGACAAGAAATCTTGTCACTAAAGACTTAAATACTATCATTAAAGACTTCTAATGACAGGAATATTCCTGTCATCGTCCTTTCATTGTAGTTTCTCTAGATAAAGGTTATTATTGTCATCATCCTTTCATAATAGCCTCTCTAGATAAAAATTATTAATGATAGGAACACATCCTCTCATTATTGCCATGATTTCTTTAATGATAGGATTTTCCTCTCATTAAATATCAATAACCATGATCATAAATTCCTGTCATTATAAATATGATTTGCCTCTCATTATATGTTCCATTATTATACATTTAGTTTCCAATAATTATAAACAAAATTTAAAATAATTACAAATAATTTTCAGACGCACTTCTTTGAACATAAAATTAATCAATAAATTATACTCAATTCAATTACATTTGTGTTTCACATCAATGATATGTCAAAGATACAACTTGTTTATGTGCACATTCTATTAAGTCTCCATAAAGAGTACAAAAAGGATTTAAACAAAATCTACAATAGCCACTCCATCTTTCAAAGTTCTCTTGCTTGATAGACCACCTACAAGAATTTTAAGAGCATGTTAGTAAGAAAAATAAAAACAAAATAGTCCTTCCAGTAATATATCAACAACTCTATTAAGAATATAAATCTTCACATTACTCCTTCAACCATAAAAAAAGTGTTCATTCTCATTATAACATTTCAGCTCACTAGTTAATACGATAAATAATACCTCAATCAGGTTTCCTCTATAATAGAATATTTCGCATCCTATGCAATAGTTGCTAGAAAGGGCAGCTTATAACTCTTAATCTTTTCAAGTGCAATGTAAAGTCTAATCATATTCTTTATTCTAGATCAAAACAATTAATTTTATAAGAAAAGTATCTAAGCTAAGAAGTTACTACTTAAATTATCTATTTTTCCATCCGCTATATCAATAATTTTAGATATACAAGTCACAAACTGAAAAGTCACAAACAGAACATAAAGCCTTGTGAATACAAGTGGCAGTGTATGCATAACATCATTCATGCAACAGAGAAGATTAAGAAAGGATTAGTATGCCTCTAATTGCTTGTGCTTATATAACTATGTCTCAATGGTTTCAAACATGTGACAAAGTCCAGTGACCACATGATCAATTAGCATGTGCATCAAATCTTTTTCACTACTAAATCTTATAAGAATTACTACCATATATTGTTGACCCTTATGCTTAATCCATCTCTTCTTCAATTAACAGCCAATTAACCACATCTAATGAGGTAAATCATGAAATACCTTGATTAATAAGGAGCTGCCATTGGAGAAACTGATGTTAGTATTGAAAGCTACTGGTTATACTAATCCATGCGAATGATAAAGGAACTAAAACATGAGGAGCACCATAACCATATGCCTGAAGGTTCAGATTCACCAAACAGGTGTGGAGCTCACTCAAAGTTGTGTCTTTGTTTTCATTCATGGAAAATTTTATGATTTCTTTTGAGTCAAAGGAGCACCACCACCATATGCCTGCTGGTTCGGAAATATCAGTACTGCTTTCAATAGTCATGAGGCACATTTTTAAGTTGTTACACAACCTGTAAATAACAGCTCCATCAGAAAATTATATTGACCCACAGAATACTCAAATCTTTGGTCATTAATTAAGGGCTTTTAGAGTGGATTGTTCCAAGGGAAACGTGGTTTACATATTATATGAAATATGTGACTCAAATTAAGTAACACTACAGTAAAAGAACCATAGTTATGTAGAACAAAAGAGTATCATTCATAAAAAAGTTAATAAGTACTCAACAGAAATATACGCAAAACAGAGAACTAGGGAGGTTAGAAGTTAATCTCCCTAAAAATATAAAAGTAAACAATACCTAAAACTCCTAAGAAAATAGCCTGCATCACAGAAAAGGCTCATAAATTTTATACATTTCATTTAATAGCATAAATATCAAAGCAGTAAAGCTTATTTCTTGTTATTTGGTGACAGTATCCATAACATTGCCGGTGCAAATCTACTCCACTTAACCAACATAAATAAGATAATACAGGTGGTCGATCCTTTTTCTAAGTGTAGATTTTGCCTTAAAAACATAAAAAGAGAAGTTTTCCTATAAATATTGGAAGATGGAGAAAACGGGAAATAAAATCTGGGTGGTATTTTTTATTGGGAAATAAACTAAAATGAAAAGTATCTATCAGTAAAAGTAAATTCCAAAAGGAATTAAATAAACAAAATTTAGACTCAAGTAGAAAACACCACAACTTTCTCATCATTACAGCCATCAACAGATGCAATAGCTAAGGCTTCTCATTCAATGTGTTTAGAGTTAAGGTTTTGTCATTCATGTGTTGAGAAATTATCAGACTAAGACATCTCTGGCATATAGTTTGAAATTAGACTTCCTTAGCTTTAGTTATGGAGTATTGTCACATACCTTGCCAAGTTCTAATAGTATTGGGGGCACTACCTCATAATGATTTGAAACCTGCATGGCAAATAAAGAAAAAAGAGAAACGAAAGTTTAAACTATGTCAATAGAGATTTTTATTTCTAATAATCATCATGTTAACATTGCAATAATGGTTGTCAAATAAAATAGTGGATCATCTAGCAACCTTGAAAAAGGAATCACAACATTCTTTAATAAGAAACCTTACATGTACCTCATTTGAAGAAAGTAAACTCCAATAGAGAAGGACAAATTACTAAATTCCTAAAGAAAGATTGCCAAACAAGTAAATAAAATGCAAAATTTTAAAAACTAAGCACACAAAAAAATCATTTAAAACAAGAAACTAAAAATGAAGATATTATAAAAAAAAATTAAAATAGAATAGGTATCATCAATTTGCACACTAGAAGCAGTGTTCTTTGCTAGTGTCACATCCAAATTTTATAAAGAGAAGTTTGCATAGTATTTTGAAATCGAATATTTAAATTGGGCATGACTAAAATTTACCTTAACAAATAAATAATAATGCAAAGAAAAAAAAGGTATTAAATAAGGGACTAGTCCTATAAGTTTTAGAAAATTTTAAGCAAATAATTCAAGTACAAAAAGTTGAATAAAGAGTAGGTCTTTTAAGTTTCTGCAAACTTTAATTAAAATTTAGTATTTGCAGAATTTCTGCAGAACTTTAAAGGAAGGGCAGTAAGTTTAATTTTTTTTCAATTTCAAGACCACATAAACATGCAGACCTGTCAAATATCTGATAAATAACCAAATACCCATCATGCAACGAAGTGAATGAATATGATATACATACCCTCAAATCCAACTTGAAAATGGGAATTTGCAGTTTAAAATCTAACTTGCAACTCCTCTCACAACGAATTTTAAATGATTAAAAATAAGGAGTTCCACTCCAATTTGACTTCCTGTAAAAATTAACCCCAAACTCCACCAACTAAGATTAATTATCTTTATGCACATACACATTTGAGTGTACCTCTAGGTACAACCCAATTGCTAGACAAACTGTAAACCACACCACACGAAATGCCAAACCTTAAAAGAAACAGATAACAACAAAGTGTTTCACTCCAAATAGGACTCTACTGCTACCTCAAAAATCCACTACAACTCAAACTTGTTTATTAAACACGTGGCAATTTAAGAAAGACACTAAGATGATAACACATGTCTGCAAAACACGAACCAGTTCTACCCTATCCCAATTCACCTTAAGTTAACCAACATGCATGAAACTCAATCAATTCGACAAGTGTACAAGTAAAATCAAGTATAGATTTACTACCATCTTGAACCACTACGTTATTCCTGCATGAAATTAAATTTAAAGAACAAGAATGACTATGACAGCAAAGTGGTGTTGATGATTCTGAGAATAACAAATAAAATCACATGTTAATTTACTAATTCATCACCAAACCGAACACTTTCCATACTAATTAAAATTCAGAACTGGGACACCATAGCAAACACCTGACACCAATCATTAATAATTTCAACAGAATCATCGAACGAAATAAATTTCAATTCACTAAACAGAATCAAAACCTTACTCAAACGTGAAGAATCAGTTCCAATATAAGTATTCAGTTAAACAGAAAAACAGAAAGCTTGCAGCACAATATACGCTGCATTAAATTGAAGTTTTTCATTATTAAGTCTCCTCGCACACGCTCCCCGCTTGTACGCTTTCGCCACGCTTAACCTGAGATAAAATAATTATCGGGGTGAGCAACCACAAGCTAAGTGAAGACTTTATCATGCTTACATATGTCAAGTATATCATGTGCGAGGATTTAATTCACTTACAATACAATCTTATCATGTCAAAATAAGGCACCTTTCGACCCTTATCCATGTAACTTTACGATATCGCGATTCGTTAGTAAGGCATTCCTTCACAGCCCTTACCCATGCTATAGTATGGCACCATTACAGCCCATACCCATGCTATAGTATGGCACTAGTGCAGCCCATACCCATGCCATATATAATTTCATAAGTGCAAGTACAATCACAGTGTGATAACAATTTCCAATCAACTTCAACTTTCACATATGAAGATAATTCAACATACATAAGATGAGAAAATCCCCACCTTTTAACGTGTGAGTCTAAGTCTCATATATCAAACGCCTTGATCGGTGATTCCTTCAAAACCTATTTTTATATTTAAAATTCTTTTATTTTTTTTCTTCTTTTTAATCATCTTTTTATTATTTTTTTCTCTCTAATACTTCTTCTTTTTCTTCTCTTTTATAAATTCTACTTTTATATTATTTATAATCTACTCTAAATTGTTTTGTCTTTTATACTTTTATATAATTTTATATGTAGGTTCACTAACTCTTCTTACAGATATCAGTATAATATTTTTTGTTATCTTATTTTTTTCTCTTCGATTTTTGTGTTTTTTTAATAATTTTATAAACTCTATTTTTATGATTAGTTTATTTTATCTTCTTTTATACTTTTATTTGATTGATATTATTTTTAGGTTTAATTATTATCATAATTGATATTATTTGTAGGTTCAATTATTCTCATTTAAGGTAATATTTCTTTTTTTTTTTGTCTATCTTTTTTCTTTAATTTTTATGGTTGTTTTATAATAAATCCATGAACCCTATTTTTATATTTTGTCTTTTATTCTTCTTTTTAATCATTTTTTTCTCTAATACTTCTTATTTTTCTTCTATTTTACAGATTCTACTTTCATATTTATAATATACTCTAATTTGTTTATTTTTTATACTTTTATTTGATTTTATATGTGGGTTAAATCATTCTCTTTAAAGATATCATTATACTTTTCAATAGTTTTTTGCTATCTTATTTTTAATCTCTCGATTTGTGTGTGTGTTTTTCATAATTCTATAAACTCTATTTTTATAATTTAATTTATTTTATCTTCTTTTATAATTTTATTTGATATAATTTTTAGATTTAATCATTCTCATAATCTTATTTGAGTAGGTCCAATCATTCTTATTTGAGGCAACGTTTTTTGTCTATCTTTTTTTTTTCAATTTTTGTATTTGCTTTATAATAATTTTATGAACCCTATTTTTATATTTTAATATTATTTCTTTTGTTATTCTTTTTAATCATCTTTTTATTATTTTTTTCTCTAATACTTCTTCTTTTTCTTCTCTTTTATAGATTCTACTTTCATACTATTTATAAGCTACTCTAATTTGTTTTGCCTTTTATATATTTATAAGATCTTATATGTTGGTTCAATCATTCTCTTTAAAGGTATCATTTTAATTTTTTGTTATCATATTTTTTTCTCTTCGATTTTTATTTTTTAAATAATAATTCTATAAACTCTATTTTTATAATTTAATTTAATTTTTTTATATTTTTATTTGATTGATATTATTTTTAGGTTTAATTATTATCATATTTGATCTTATTTGTAGGTCCAATCATTCTCATTTGAGGTAATATTATTTTTTTGTCTTTCTTTTTTATTTAATTGTTGTGTTTGCTTTATAGTAATTCAATTAACACTATGTTTATATTTTAATATTTTATCTTTTGTTCTTCCTTTTAATCCTTTTTTTTGTTTTTTTCCTCAAATTCTTTTTCTTTTTTTTCTCTTTTACAGATTTCACTTTCATACTATTTATAATCTAGTTCAATTTTTCTGTCTTTTATAATTTTATTTGATCTTATATGTTGGTTAAATCATTCTTCTTAAATGTATTATTATACGTTTTAGTAATATTTTGTTATCTTATTTTTTTCTCTTTGATTTTTATGTTTTTTTAATAATTCTATAAACTTTATTTTTATAATTTAATTTATTTTATCTTCTTTTATACTTTTATTTGATATTATTTTTAGGTTCAATCATTTTCATATTTGTTCTTATTTTCAATCATTCTCATTTGATGTATCATTCTTTTTTTTGTGTATCTTTTTTTCTTCAATTTTTATGTTTTCTTTATAATAATTCTTTAAACTCCATTTTTATATTTTAATATTCTATCTTTTTTTCTTCTTTTTAATCTTATTTTCAAGTTCAAATATTATCATTTGAGGCATCATTCTTTTTTTCGTTTATCTTATGATTTATAATTTCTTTTTTGTACTTTTTTTATATTTCATAAACTCTATTTTTAAAATTTTTATTATATTTTATTATTGTTATTTTCAAAATTTTATAATTTATTCTAAGTTTTCATTTAATTTTATTTATTTAATTTTATTTTTATTAGGATAATATCTATATATATATTTTTGTAATTTAATCTTTAAGATTAATTAATGAACTATTTTTTAAGATTTATAATGTATTTTAATTGTCATTTAATTTTATTTTAATTAGTATCATCTATGCGAACATTATTTTAATTTGTAATTTATTATATTAAATAATATTTTATAATTTATTTTATTCATATGTTATTTAATTAAAAAATATATATTATAGTAAAATATATTTTTACTTTAAAACAAAATAATAATTAAATTTTATTGAGAAATTAAATCTAATTTTTAGTAGATAGATATCAATTAAAATAAAATAATTTTATATAATTAATTATACAAAGTTAATATTTTAAAATCAATCAGTGAAATTCTTTATAGATAAAAATTATACTTACCTACTATATAAATCGAATAGGGTGTGTGTTTTTTTATATTAATTGTAACCAATTTAAAATAACACATGCGAAGCTTTGGAAGGTGAAACACATTAATGAATTTATCCTTGATTTGTATGATACTCATCTTCTTGATGCAGGATCAGATATGTTTTTCACCTAAGTTTGTATGAAGCTAATTATATTCCTATGCATTCAGAATTTTTAAATTTTTTATTTTGAAAAAATAAATTTAAAGGTTTAATGGTTCAAGTCCTCTCTAAAGATTTATTACTAAATCTTATTAGGCCGTTGTTTTACTCAATGATATATATATATATATATATATATATATATATATATATATATATACGGGTAAACGGGTAGGGTAATCGGGTAGGGTAAATGAGTATTTTATAAAAAGTAAAAATGGCAAAAAGTAGTCACTATTGCTTAAGTGTAATTTTAAGTGGTCACATGTGTTATATACAATTTTTTCTAGCCACTTTTAAAGGAATTGGCCAAAATACCCTTGAGGGGACCCACTTTTCAGATGTTTGGAGAATGAGATTCCACACTTTCTGACCAAAAGTACCAAACGTACAGTAAAGGAATTCGATTCCTCTTTATTTCTGAATAAAGTGTCAAAGTACAATACATAATACATAGTACTCCTATGTAGGCATGTGCTCCCTCATATCCATACAAATATATATATATATATATATATATGGTGGTCCAACATTTATTAAAAACATTCTACTAATTATTTTAGAGGTTGAGCATTTGGGAAAATATTTGGGAGCAAATTTCTAGTTTTTTAGAGAGGTGTGAGATTTTGGAGAGCAGTGGTACAATGTATGTTTAAACTTGTTTTAACAATTTTGAATGCCTTAATTTTATAATTTTTACATGCCTCATGAGTGTATTTTATTTATTCAACGTTTTATAATAGAAAAATTGTATGCCGATTAGAATAATTGTGTCACATTCAAAATTCTTTCCACATTAAATCTTCACCACTCATGTTAGATCGTATTTGTATTTAATCTTCACCACTACACCCTATATTTAGTCTATAAAGTACTATGTGCACCCAGTGCATTACATAATAGCCCTAAATTTTATCAAATTTTAAACAATGGTGAGTAGGCCGAATAGAAGAAGACTTGTAGGTCGAATAGAACAACTATGTATGCCGAATATCAGAAATGTTGGCTGAATAGGCCAAAAATTTCTCTTAATTTTAGAAAAGTAGTAGGCCGAATAGAACAACATTTGTAGGCCGAATAGACAAACACTGTGGGCCGAATAGAAAGACGTAGGCCGAATAGAACAACTAAATTTTTCACGAATTTTTTATTTTTAAAAAACACGTAGGCCGAATAGAACAAGTTTAGTAGGCCGAATAGGAGAACCTTATGGGCCGAAAAGAAGAAACATAGGCCGAATAGAAGAAAAACATACTGAGACTTTTTAAGGTGTGTCAAGGTAGGCCGAATATTGAAATAGTGTAGGGCTGCATACATTAATCTGTTGGCCGAATAGAATACAATATGAGTATAATTTTCTAATTTTTTAATGTTGCAACTAATTTTCTAATGTGTTAATGTTGATGTCATTAAAGTTTTCTTGAAAAAATATGCAGATGAGTTATAAAAAAGTTGGGATGTGTTGGGGTGGAGCTTGGGAAGGGTTGATATATAAAGGTGGATTGGTGAACTGGTTATTCTTGCCAGAGGACAGTCTGTGTTATAGTAGTTTGCTAAAAGAAATTCATGACATAGTATAAGCTGATTTGGGTTACTGGGGTTATGTAATTCATCTGTGTTGATGTAGGAATGGTGTACGTGACACTCCGTCATATCACGAGTGTAGGGAGTAGTATGGTTTCAGGGATGGGATATCATAACGAAAGTGCTGGTACGAGCAATGACCCACATACAGGGGGCACATTCTAGTGGGAGACCTAATTTTGATTTGAATGTGAAGTACAGTCCGGCCTCAGAGATGCAGTGGTTTGGTTTTAGAGAATCTCTAGATGTTGATGTTGTGTTGTATACTAAAAGTCTAGCTTTAGTATGAACAATTTTATAACAATATATGAAATGAGAATCATATGATCAAATGATTGCATCTTATAATTTATTTTATATGCATGATGCAATAGTCCATTTACTTTATACTGTAGATAATATGTTGTGCGACAACACGTGGAAGATCATATTATCGGTTTCCTTATAAAGTATAAACAGATGCTCACAACCGAGATAGACGGGGACTCTCTATTGGTATGGTTGTAGTGCAATTTGGTATTAGTTTGTCTTGACTATAAAATCACATTAGTATGCTTTGTGCATATTGAGTAGGATCGCCTGAGATCGTTCGTCTTATACTGACTATATAGTAGAACTTGATCTCTGTTATTATGGAAGTTCGTGCTCTTAATCCCTATACAATAACCTCGACACGTAGGGCCGTATGTATTACTTTGATTCATCAATGGGTGAGATTTATAAGTATTAAATCAACAAACTCGGTGAGTTGGGAAATAGTGCTGTATCTATGGTGTGTTGTTGATTGTAGAAGGAATCCATATCCGACATAGGTTGATGATGTCCCCTTGAGGAGCTCATAAGGTTTATCATTTAAATCTTGCAAGTGGATTAATTTCCAGCATGATAATAAGGTTGAGTGGTACTACTCTCGGATAAGATATTAATTAATTTGAGTTGTCAGTAACTTAATTAATTAATGGGCATTGTATATCTTAAACATGGACAGACTTCGGGCTCATAATAAGAAGGAGCCCAAAACGTAATTTTGGATTGGAGTGGGTAGTGCAGTAATAATAATTTAGTGGACTTTATTATTATTATTGGATTAAATATAAGCTTTGGGCTAAGCTTGGATATTTAATCCAATGGAGGCCCAACTCCAATTCTCCTCCTGATCCCTGTTGTAGCCCAGTATATAAGTGAACTCAGCCTCTTGGAACCCTAAGTTTTCCTGCGCCTCTTTTGACGTGAGAAGGGAAAGAAGCAGATTGAGAGATCCTGCAGACTGTTGCCCACACAACAGCAGGATCACACTTGGGACATACAGTAGAAGATCAGAGGTAGTTCTCTGCAGCGATTCATCCTCTACATCAACCCAGAAGTACGGTAAACCTATTTTAATTGTTTCCGCTGATTGTTTGCCTGAAATCCTTACGATCACGTTTGAACCACACGATCCAAATGCCAACAATTGGTATCAGAGCATTGGTTTCATGGTAAAACGTGAGACGTTAGGTTGGGTTTAGCCATATGTGTGTTAATGGTGATAGCATGTATGAAACAGATTATTTGATTATAAGATTTAATCTGGATATAATCACATAGTTCTGTACTGTTACGTTTTTTTCCCTTGGTATCCTTTTTGGTGTGTGATTGCTGCTGATTGCTATACACTGAACACATTACACTATTTTCTATCTATCCACTTGACATAACACACACATACATGACTGATGGGTCAACGCCGCGACAGCGGCTATCCCACCATTGCTCGGCGATGCGATGGCGGATGGTCGGTATTACTGTTGTCGCTCGATTCCTTGGCGAAAGGGTAGGCATGGATTGCTGATAGCAATCTGCTGTTGCGATGGCTGAAGAGAGATAGTCAGCCCATGACAGAAGCAGCGCTGAGGATTCACGATGGAGAAAGGAATCAGGCGTGAACGATGATTACGATGATGGCGGCGCGGGAGTAAAGGAGCGCTCGACGGCACTCGGCGTCATGGCTGCTGGATCTCTGTTTCACAGTGGGGAACAACGGCGTCAGAACTGACCTGGACAGCGGGTTCTGAGCATGTCGCGGGGAGTTCAAGGAGAGTCCAACCTGACTCGGACGAGTGCATAGCAGATCAGTTGCGATCGACAGACCGGCGCACGTCTGGTCAATGGCGAACCCGCTTCTGGGTGAGCCTTGATCGCTGTTTTCTTTCGCTTTTCCCTCAAGTGTAAGGGATCGGTTGTAGCACGAGTGACCAAGTAGTTATATCGTCTCCACAGGGATAGCTATAAATTCAAGAAGTAATTCCACGTGATTATTTCATTGCAAGACAAATCGGGGGTTTTGAAAAGAATAATGAAATGTTTAACTAACAACTTAAATGAAATGAAATAAAATGATAATGATATGGAATGAATCGCACAAGAGAGAACGAATCAAGAGTTCAAGGAAGGAGAATTGATAATGTTGTGACTGATTTATCTAGACCCTAATTAATTACTTGCAAACGTTTATAAGAGGATCGCTAAGCCTAGTTAAATCACCTTGATCGGGTAGGATCTAACACTTGTAATGAGCTGAAAATCCTTGGATCGATAAGAAATTAACTACCTCTCCCTCTATAGGTACTTCATGCTAAATTCCAATTAAGGCTAGAGCACTAGACTTCCCTTTCTAGGTACATGATCGTTAACTCTTTCTCCTTACCAATTACTCAATAATGATGTTTTACCAAGTAATCAGTATTCCAAATTGATTGTCTAACACTCTTAGGCTTTAATGGTCAATACACCTAAGAATGTCTCAGAAAACACGTCTAGGCTTTAATGGTCAATACACCTAAGACTTGCCTCATGAAACAATAATCATTATGTAGGAATAAGAATGCCTATCATCTTCAATGATAATTTTAAAGGGATCAAAACTCCAACTCATAATAATACGAAGTTTCAAATAAAATCTTCAATATGGAAATAAACATTTGCAAGATAATAAATCAAAATCTAGATTAATCAAGTCACAAAATCACAAATGTATTCATGCCCTAACATTATCAACAAAGAAACTTAGCATCATGATGAGGAACAATTATAAAGACGTAATTAATCCTACCATTTTGCTAAAATAACGAAAGATGAATAACTAAAAAGAAAGAACCCGTGTGAAGGACTCCGTCTCTTCAATCACTATCTCCGTTGGGATCTTCGTCTCCGATCCAAGTAGCAACTCCGATCGTCTCTCCGGTGGATGGATGGTGATGATGATGAGTGAAGGTGGTGTTCCTCCCTTCTCTCCCCCATTGGGGAAGAGAAGGGAGATGAAATGTGGTGTTGTGTGTAGGGGCTGTTGTGTTGTTGCTTGGTGTGTTGTGGGATGATTGAATTGTGTTCTTGCAGCCCCTATTTATAGTTGTGGAAGGGGACACAAAATCACATGCATCCATGGCAACATCACATGCATCCATGGCTGCCCATGTTCTTCCACTTCACTTTGTTCTTGCTGCCCATGTTGCTCCACCTCACTTTGCATGTTTCTTTTGCAGCTCATTCCTTGTCTTCTTTGTTTTGAAGAATCTATGGCATGTTAGGTGCTTCATGTGTCCCATGTGGAGTGTATTATCTTCATTTTTTCCCATGTGTGTGCACTTTGCAACTTGAATCATGTTTTGAGGTCGAAGTGATGCTTTTTTTAGGTCGAATGGACTTGCACCTCCTCATCGTTTCGTGTATAACTTCCACTTCCGAGTTCCGAATTGAATAATTCTAGCGCTCACGCGATCCTATCTTCCTTGGCTTTCTATCAATATAAAGAACTCACAAAAATTCCAAGATTTGAATGTGCAAAAAGCTACGGAAAGTAGAACAGAAATTCTGTTCGGCATAGCTTGCGTGGCGTCACCATTTTGCTCATAACTTCCTCGTTTGGAACTCGATTGGGGTGTTCTTTATGTCAAAACGACCCTCTCTTCAGTGGCTTTTTAACCATGTAGCACACTCTCAGTTTTGATCTCCACATTAACACAGAAAAATTATGAAAGTTGGACGTGCGTTTTTCATCATCTTTGCATAAATTGCACCTTTTCTCCAACCTTGCACTTTTGATCCCTTTTTCTATCAAAACACAATAAAATACCTTAGTAGCACCTTTTAATCAACAATAATCCAAAGTAATATTATATGTGCAAATAATAGCAATTATACACTCAAAAATGTATTAAATTGGACCCAAAAATACATGAATTTCCACTCTCATCAAACCCCCCAAACTTAAGGTGTTGTTCGTCCTCGAACAACAAAACGACAAACCAAGAGAATAATGAGGTGGAAAGTCATGTTCAAATGTAAGGATCAACTATGCTTTCACAAGATGTAATCAATCTCAACTTGGTTCACATAACTTCAAATTCAAGAGCATCTATTCATTCACAACATGCAAATTAAGATCATTACTTTACCAATTCAAGTGCTCAATTCACCTATGCTCACAAGTTATATATATAGTAACTCTCACGCTCATGGTGTATAAAGTGTACACCGTTTAAGGTTATATATATGTGCTCTCAGATTCAATTCAAGTGCATGCGTAACCATAGGCTTGCCTTTTGTCTCAACTCTCCTTTTACTTGTAGCTAGCAAATCATGAATCAAAAAGGACTTTTCTTTAGTTGTAATGTAGGCTCTTTGGACAAGGTATGAAATATATGGATAAGTGACTCAAACTCGGATCAATCAAGAGCGCGTTCCTTCTTGATCTTTCATCTTTATCACTTTCTTTTCAAGCACAACTCCTCCACAACTTAAAAATAACAACCATCTTCTTTTAATCTTCTCGAGGTACCAGTTTTGGGCACTACCTCTCGCATCCTCCATAGGGTACTAGATTTAAGCACTACCCTAGGGTATTTGATTTCATGGAGTACTAGATTTAAGCACTACTCCATGGCTCTCATTTAGATGTATTAGATAGCTCAATCATTCCTTCCCAAGCTGTTATCAAGCTCAATCAACACACTTTGAAAAGCCATTAATTCTCCGGATAATTAAGGCTAAAATCATTAAGATACTCAAAAGTGGTTATTTCTCGTAAGTTGCCAAAGAATGAGATTTTAAGGCTCAACGGGGCTAACTATGGATAAACAATCACATGGTAAGGAATTATTTGGCTAAGTGACTCATAAATTCAAGGATGGCCTAATATCATTTTCATAATCCACTAGACTATTCTTGAATATTCAAGGAGACTCAAGGCAAGTTCTAGAATACATATACAAGAATGATACGCTCAAGAATGAAATATCATGTATCATGTAACATGATTTAAAGGCTCAAATCTCACTTGGCTTTTTCATAGAATGAACGAGCACTTTTCAAGGCTACGCATACATCATAACAAGCATATCAAGAACTTCAAGCATTTAATAGAAGTATGTTCCCTTCGTCAATCATAATCGACATCTTATCAAAGGCATCATAAAAGCTCATAAATCCTCAAGAAATTCAAGTTATGGAATTTAAAGCTCATGTTCCTCACTCATAAGACTTCAAAACTCACAGAAAATTTTAGAATAAGGAACGAAGTAACCTGATTTCAATCTCCTTCACATCTTGCAAGTTCCTCGAGTTATCGAACTCGGTCAGGCGTAGGCCTCAGATAGAACTCACTTTGCCACTCCAATACACTTTTTAATCAAATAAAACTCAAAGAAAACTCATCATCACAGGAGAGATAAAAATATCAAAAGACGAAAATTAATGACAGGGCATCACAAAAACAAACAAGATAATTGGATAGTCGTAAAAAAATTCGAACTTTCAAATAGAATTCAAAAATTCTAAAAAAAATCGACCTCCAAGCACAAGACACTAAACAATGTAAAGTAAACATACCTAGGTGCGAATTGAACGAGGGAAGAACATAACACCCCCCAAACTTAGATGAAAACGTGAGTTGAATCTAAGTCTAAAAGGATTTTATTACCTTACGAGTGAGCATGCACCTTCATATAATTCACCTTAGCACAACAAATAAGATAATAAATAAAGCAAGTAAAGTTTAACGTCCTACAATAAAATAAATCACAATATAATTAAATTTAAATCTATAAGCTATCCCCGGCAACGGCGCCATTGACTTGATCGCTGTTTTCTTTCGCTTTTCCCTCAAGTGTAAGGGATCGGTTGTAGCACGAGTGACCAAGTAGTTATATCGTCTCCACAGGGATAGCTATAAATTCAAGAAGTAATTCCACGTGATTATTTCATTGCAAGACAAATCGGGGGTTTTGAAAAGAATAATGAAATGTTTAACTAACAACTTAAATGAAATGAAATAAAATGATAATGATATGGAATGAATCGCACAAGAGAGAACGAATCAAGAGTTCAAGGAAGGAGAATTGATAATGTTGTGACTGATTTATCTAGACCCTAATTAATTACTTGCAAACGTTTATAAGAGGATCGCTAAGCCTAGTTAAATCACCTTGATCGGGTAGGATCTAACACTTGTAATGAGCTGAAAATCCTTGGATCGATAAGAAATTAACTACCTCTCCCTCTATAGTACTTCATGCTAAATTCCAATTAAGGCTAGAGCACTAGACTTCCCTTTCTAGGTACATGATCGTTAACTCTTTTTCCTTACCAATTACTCAATAATGATGTTTTACCAAGTAATCAGTATTCCAAATTGATTGTCTAACACTCTTAGGCTTTAATGGTCAATACACCTAAGAATGTCTCAGAAAACACGTCTAGGCTTTAATGGTCAATACACCTAAGACTTGCCTCATGAAACAATAATCATTATGTAGGAATAAGAATGCCTATCATCTTCAATGATAATTTTAAAGGGATCAAAACTCCAACTCATAATAATACGAAGTTTCAAATAAAATCTTCAATATGGAAATAAACATTTGCAAGATAATAAATAAAAATCTAGATTAATCAAGTCACAAAATCACAAATGTATTCATGCCCTAACATTATCAACAAAGAAACTTAGCATCATGATGAGGAACAATTATAAAGACGTAATTAATCCTACCATTTTGCTAAAATAACGAAAGATGAATAACTAAAAAGAAAGAACCCGTGTGAAGGACTCCGTCTCTTCAATCACTATCTCCGTTGGGATCTTCGTCTCCGATCCAAGTAGCAACTCCGATCGTCTCTCCGGTGGATGGATGGTGATGATGATGAGTGAAGGTGGTGTTCCTCCCTTCTCTCCCCCATTGGGGAAGAGAAGGGAGATGAAATGTGGTGTTGTGTGTAGGGGCTGTTGTGTTGTTGCTTGGTGTGTTGTGGGATGATTGAATTGTGTTCTTGCAGCCCCTATTTATAGTTGTGGAAGGGGACACAAAATCACATGCATCCATGGCAACATCACATGCATCCATGGCTGCCCATGTTCTTCCACTTCACTTTGTTCTTGCTGCCCATGTTGCTCCACCTCACTTTGCATGTTTCTTTTGCAGCTCATTCCTTGTCTTCTTTGTTTTGAAGAATCTATGGCATGTTAGGTGCTTCATGTGTCCCATGTGGAGTGTATTATCTTCATTTTTTCCCATGTGTGTGCACTTTGCAACTTGAATCATGTTTTGAGGTCGAAGTGATGCTTTTTTTAGGTCGAATGGACTTGCACCTCCTCATCGTTTCGTGTATAACTTCCACTTCCGAGTTCCGAATTGAATAATTCTAGCGCTCACGCGATCCTATCTTCCTTGGCTTTCTATCAATATAAAGAAATCACAAAAATTCCAAGATTTGAATGTGCAAAAAGCTATGGAAAGTAGAACAGAAATTCTGTTCGGCATAGCTCGCGTGGCGTCACCATTTTGCTCATAACTTCCTCGTTTGGAACTCGATTGGGGTGTTCTTTATGTCAAAACGACCCTCTCTTCAGTGGCTTTTTAACCATATAGCACACTCTCAGTTTTGATCTCCACATTAACACAGAAAAATTATGAAAGTTGGACGTGCGTTTTTCATCATCTTTGCATAAATTGCACCTTTTCTCCAACCTTGCACTTTTGATCCCTTTTTCTATCAAAACACAATAAAATACCTTAGTAGCACCTTTTAATCAACAATAATCCAAAGTAATATTATATGTGCAAATAATAGCAATTATACACTCAAAAAGGTATTAAATTGGACCCGAAAATACATGAATTTCCACTCTCATCAAGCCTCACGACGGGCATTCGGGTGACAGTGCCGGGTGGTGTCAATGAGGGAGCAGGCGCTGGAGTCGGCAGATCTATTGTTTGATTGAGCGCCTGTGTTGTCGTCAAGCGGCGGCAGGTGGCAGCTCTGGCGGAGCTGACGAAGCTGGTGATGGCGGATCCCGATCGATACCGTTCTGGGTGGTGGTGGCCTTGGGCGGCGCGATCGGTGGCGGATCCCGTCCAGTGGGCTGACTGCACCAACCCAAAAGCAGTGGGCACCTCCAATGGTGCAAGGCACTGTCGGCAGCTGTCGGAGCGCCCGCCGGGAGCAGGAGTCAGGCGGTTCCTGCCGTGTGATGGCAGGTCGCGGCTGATGAAGATTGTGGCGTCGGAGGAGAAGTACTCGGCTTTAGCTTGCTGGATGTGCAGCGCACTGGAGGGATACATTTTTCGCCAGCGAATATGGGTGACTGGAGTGGCCGCCGGCGGTAGCAGTAGCTGGTAGTGCCGGTGCAAACTCGGTGCTGCTTGTGCGGCTGTGAGGGTGTTAGGGCACAAGGATGGGGTAAGCAGGCCCTTGGCCCTTTTATACTTGGGCTGGAAGGTGTTTATTGGGCCGGTTTCTTTGGGCATGATTTATTTGTTTTGGCTGAGTATTGGGCCGGCTTTTGTGGGCTTGCTGAAGTTTTGGGCTGGTTCAGTTGGGACTTGCAGGAGTGATTTTTTTTGGGCTTGCATAATTTAATTATGGGCTGCTCATGTTATTGTGATTATTCCTGCTGTTGGGCTTGCTGGGCCTAATTGCTGATCCTTTAATGCTCTAATTCTTGATATATATAATTGGTTTAATTGTTTTAATTGATAATTAATTGTTATATATGGAAGCATGTTCTATGTGGTTTAATTATTAAATTAATTGAAATAGAAGCATGCTAAGATGTATATTTTATTTTTAAATATTATATGCATGTTAAAAACACCCTCGGTGTTAAATTACTAAGTGGGAGAGGGGATTGGTAATTAATTCCCACGGCCTCCATTATTGGTTTGTAAGTGATGTGAGTAAACTTGCGCGTTGGCAATAGAGCCTTCCTCCCTAACAGATGAGTTATTCATGGATCACTGGTACAAACTTCTTTAAATAATTATTGTTTGTAATGTGATGCATATGGACTTGCGCGTTGGCTATAGTGTCTTCCTCCCTAATGGATAAGCTTATATGCGGTTCACTAGTACAAACTTATATAATTGATGGTTGTAGAAAGTTATCTGAGCGCGTGTGTACTTCTCCAATAGTAAGGCACATAAGCTTGGGCAGCGGAATCGGAATCAAATAATGGTGCACACTTAGATGTAAATAATTAGTATCCTCCCCAACGGAGTCACTACTATTATTTGCATGGCTAAAGAGGAACTGACTATTAATTATTTTATCATAAAGTTAGGTTGACAAATGAAATTAATGGGTAAAACCTTCTCTTGTAAATGTTCGGGTTTGTAAACATCCACACTAACGTGGCTTGCAGACTCACGGTGCTTGAGATGTCGGTGAATTTTATTTTATATTGTTTTGAGGGAATCAATATAAAAGGATAAAATTTGAAGATTTGATCGGAATATTTATTTGTGATTCTCTGAATTTCGAATGGTCTAATTTCACTAATTGTTAACTAAAAGAAATTAAATTTACTCGTCCTAATTAGATGATTAGAAAAGAATCTTGTTTTTGAAATTTACTGCTTAAAGTAAATACATGTGTGCTCTCACAAAGGACATCTCATGATGCCTATTAAAGTTTCTAGTGAAGAGATGAGAGGTTCATAGAAATATGATGGTCTCATGTAACTCTTTGGATACTTAAGTAATTTAAAAGGCGGTAGGTCATGATAGTATTTGATGAATGAATTAGAAATATATGGAATAGAAGTTGAAAGGGAAACCTAAGTCAATTTTATTCTCCATAATTGCCTAGATGTTTTGAGTGAGTTCCACCTGAATTACAAGAGGATGTAAATAGTGCGAAACTTCTGACAAAACATGTGGCAAAGGAAAGCCATTTTCATCATAATGTGAACAAGTTTAATATCTTATTCACTAGTCGTTTAAACATGATTAGTGTTGGCATCTACTGATACGTAGTGTGTAGATACTGGAATCACTAAATGTTTATCACCAACTAAGAATAAGATTATTATGACATGGGTAAAACTGCAAAGGTAGTTACTATTGCAGTGGGAGTTGTTTATTTATCTCATGATAAGAATAAACGATTGATTATGAGAAATTGTCTTTACGTACGTTTCATAGAAAGAATTTGATTTCGGTTTCTATGCATTATCGGATGGATACTTCATTTTATTTAAATGACATGGTCATAGTGAAGAGAAATGGGGCTATAATCTGTAATAGTACGTTGGTGGATAATGTGTATACTCTTGAATCATGTACATCCCACAGATGCAACAAATAGTAATTAATAATGCATCTTCTAATATTAGTAAGAGAAAGGAACCTTCAAAGATGAACTAAACATACATTTGACGTCTAAGATTAGTTCATTTTACTTGAGTAGGATTCAAAAGTTGATAGCCGATAGACCGTAAGGTTTATCTGAAGTGGAAACTATCAGACTTGCGAGTCTTGCTTGGAAGTAAAAATGATTAACTGTCTTTTCAAGGCTGTGGGGTGTAGAGCCAAAGATATATATGTTGGAATTAGTTCATTCTGATTCAAGCAAACCTAATATTATCCAGGCGAGAGATGGTTATGAATATTCGAAGATTATTCTAGATACCAATATATTTATTTGATGCACTGCATGTCTAAGTTCTTTGATTAATTCAAGAATTGCAAGGTTGGTACAGTGAAGCGTCATGAAAAATATATTAAGTCATTACGATTTAATCACGATGGCGAATACCTCTTGAGATAGTTAGGAGCTATTGATCAGAAGTTGAGATTAAATCTCAAATTGTTTACACCAGGTGAGCCCCAGCTGAATGGTGTGGTGGATAGGTGTAAGTCTCTTATGGTTATGATTATATAGATGATGGATTATTTGGAATAATTAAATTCATTTTATGGATATGCCCTAGATACAGTAATTCGTAAAATGTTTTATCTATTTGTGGGACATCCTAGAAAAATGAAGGGTGATTTATTTAGTTCAAAAGATCGAAGAGTGATTGTCAACACAAACACCGAATTTTTGGAAAAGGACTATGTAATAAATCACAAACCCATGTATGAGTTGTTCTACAGGTAGTGAGAAGAAAACACAAAGTATAAGTACCAAGTGTACAAGAGGATATACCACAAGGTAAACTGCAACGCGTGTCACGTCTGATACACAATTACATGTAGTGCCTTGTCGCAGTGGGAGGGTTATTCGACAACCCGTGAGATACATATTTTGGGAAAGTCGTAAGACTTAATCCCTAGTAAGCATGGTATTATCCCAGGGATACGACGTTGCACTACAAGATTAAAATGCGGAATCTTAGTAAGTTGCAATGAATGTTGAAATAGAATCTACGGATTCTAAATTAAGTCTGGAAACTTGATAGACCACTAAATAGTGTAAAAGCCATTGGAAGTGGTCATAGGAAATAAAAGAGGATCATACGGTAAGGTGAAAACCTTGAAAGCAAAGTTTATTGCGAAAGGGTATACTCAGAAAGAAATGGTTCGATTATGAGCAAACATGTTCGCTGGTAGCTATGCTAATGTTGATCCGGATTCTTTTATTTATTGCTGCTCATATTGAATTATGAGGAACAGCAAATAGATGTCAAGACAGCTTTCTTGAATGGAAGTCTTGAGGAAAACATCTATGTGAAGCAACCAGAGTGATTCATTGCAAAGTGCTAATAGCATTTTGATAGTAAGCTTGAAAATGTCCAGCGATGGGCTAAAAGCAAGCTTTGAGATCATGAAGCATCTATTTTGATTAGGTAATCCAGTGGCATGGATTTAAATCAATGAACGGATGAGTCTTGTGTGTTGTAAAGAGTGACAGTTTAAATCAATGAGCGGATGAGTCTTGTGTGTTGTAAAGAGTGACAGAAACGTCGTGGTGTTTCTTGTACTATACGTAGATAGTATCTTGCTCATTGGAGACAATGAAAGAGTATTATCGGGCGTATGGGTACGGTTAATAAAGCGGTAGAGATGGAGGACTTAAGAATGGCAAAATATATCCTTTTTTTATCACGGTAACACGGATTCCAAGAAAGGATGTTATGTTTATCTCAAGTTTTATAAAATGATACAGTCCATACTCGTTTAGCATGTGAATTTATCTAAGTGAATGTGTCTTTCAGACACAAAAAGAAGATAAAGTAGATGAAAGCGGTTCCTTATGCTTCGTCGAATAAGGAAGCTTAATCTAAGGAATGCTATGCACGGAAATGGATAACTGTATTGCCAATGGCATAGACAGTTGGTATCAAACGTAACCCGGAACAAGAATGATGAACTGTAGTAAGACATATATAAAGTGCCTGAGAAGGACTGAAAATTATATGTGGACTTACTAAACAGATTCACTGCTTCTTGTGGATTACGTAGATTTGGTTTTTTTAGTCAGATTGGACGGCAGTAAATTCACCTCAAAGGTTATGTGTTTAATTTTAGGAAGTAGAGTCATAATGTGGAGGAGTGCTATATAGAAATATATTTCAGACTCCGGAATCCATCATGGAAAGATGATAAATTGGAGCCTATGAGGCTGCCAAAGTATCTATATGACTCTAGAGACTTCATGATGGACTTTGAAGTGTTTCTAAGTTTGCCCAAGGTTATCACAATTTACATTGATGATAATGGTGCAGTTGCAAACTTGAAGGAATCACGAGTCCATAAGGCAATTAAACACATTGAGCGCGAGTACTACCTGTTACGAGAAATCGTATGATGAGGGGAAGGTTGTTGTCGCCTAGATTGCATCGGATGATGACCTATTAAATCCATTTACAAGGACCTTAAGGTGAGAGTTTTTAATGGTCGTGTAGTTGGAGTAGGAATCAGATGTATGGCAGAAGACATGCCAGCATAGTCTTTTAGTATAAGTGGGAGATTGTTGGGTTGTATACTAAAAGTCTAGCTTTAGTATGAACAATTTTATAACAATATATGAAATGAGAATCATATGATCAAATGATTGCATCTTATAATTTATTTTATATGCATGATGCAATAGTCCATTTACTTTATACTGTAGATAATATGTTGTGCGACAACACGTAGAAGATTATATTATCGGTTTCCTTATAAAGTATAAACATATGCTCACAACCGAAATAGACGGGGACTCTCTATCGGTATGGTTGTAGTGTGATTTGGTATTAGTTTGTCTTGACTATAAAATCACATTAGTATGTTTTGTGTATATTGAGTAGGATCGCCTGAGATCGTTCATCTTATACTGACTATATAGTAGAACTTGATCTCTGTTATTATGGAAGTTCGTGCTCTTAATCCCTATACAATAACCTCGACACGTAGGGCAGTATGTATTGCTTTGATTCATCAATGGGTGAGATTTATAAGTATTAAATCAACAAACTCGGTGAGTTGAGAAATAGTGATGTATCTATGGTGTGTTGTTGATTGTAGAAGGAATCCATGTCCGACATAGGTTTATGATGTTCCCTTGAGGAGCTCATAAGGTTTATCATGTAAATCTTGCAAGTGGATTAATTTCCTGCATGATAATAAGGTTGAGTGGTACTACTCTCGGATAAGATATTAATTAATTTGAGTTGTCAGTGACTTAATTAATTAATGGGCATTGTATATCTTAAACATGGGGAGACTTCGGGCTCATAATAAGAAGGAGCCCAAAATGTAATTTTGGGTTGGAGTGGGTAGTGCAGTAATAATAATTTAATGGACTTTATTATTATTATTGGATTAAATATAAGCTTTGGGCTAAACTTGGATATTTAATCCAATGGAGGCCCAACTCCAATTCTCCTCATGATCCCTGCTGTAGCCCAGTATATAAGTGAACTCAGCCTCTTAGAACCTAAGTTTTCCTGCGCCTCTTTTGACGTGAGAAGGGAAAGAAGCAGATTGAGAGATCCTGTAGACTGTTGCCCACACAACAACAGGATCACACTTGGGACATACAGTAGAAGATCAGAGGTAGTTCTCTGCAGCGATTCATCCTCTACATCAACTCAGAAGTACGGTAAACCTATTTTAATTGCTTTCGCTGATTGTTTGCCTGAAATCCTTACGATCACGTTTGAACCACACGATCCAAATGCTAACAGTTGAAGCCAATGACGTCTTTGGTGAGGGTGAGGATGATGTAGCTGGTTATAATGATGATGATTAATCCGGGAATAGGACTATCGAAGAAGAAGATTGCATACAGCAGGACTCTATTCAGTCTTCTAGCGAAAGCGATGATGGTGCTAAGGAGAGAAGACTCCAATTGTATGAAGAAATCTGTGATTACATACGTCAGAGAGGCGGTCTTAGCTTTCTTGAACTGATTAATCGTGACTTGCCCCATCCTAAAATATAGCCAAAAGAGTTGCGTAGTATACGGCCCAACACCCCTCCTTGGTTGATTCAAGGTATGGAAACTGATGAGTGATATTTTCACCTAGATTTTAGTATCTTTTTATATGTGTTTTCGTATGATTTTATCCGTATTTATGTGTTATTTGGTTATGTTTTGTGTTTTTATGTAAATATGTATGAATGAGCTTAAACGTATTATTTTTAGGTAAAAATGGATCCTAGACGTGATAAGGAAGATGTAGGAAAAAGCAGATCTCAATTCGGAGTTGAAACGAGGGAGAATGAGTCAAATCAAGCAAAATGCTGAAAAAAACGCACGTTCAACTTGTGTAATTTTTCTGTACTCTTGTGGAGCTCAAAACTAGAAGTGTAATACATGGTTGGAAAGCCATTGAAAAGAGGATTATTTTGGTATGAGAAACACTTCTATTGGAACCGAAACAAGAAAGTTATGATTAAAATGGTGACGTCGCGCAAGCTGTTCCTACTCAGCACAGTTGTGCTACTTTGCATGACTTGTTATACCCTCAAATATTAGAAGTTTTGTTAGATCTTTATATGGATAGAAATCCAAAGAAAAGAGGATCACATGAGCTCAAGAATTACTCAAATCAGAGATCGGATGTGGAAGTTATGCGCGAAACGGTGAGACTGCGCAGCCCGTGTTACGCAACACGACCCGTGTTACGTAACATGGCCCTGTAAGCCCTGGCCGTTTTCTGACATCAGAAACGCCTACACGGCCACCCTGTGGTCGTGTTGCAGCACACGAGTCGTGTTGCTGCAGTATCAGAAATACATCAGAATCCTTCTAGAAGCCTCCCAAGGGGTATAAATACCCAATACTTCAATATGTGAAAAAAAGATCCGAATTCCAACCCTTCTACACACACCTCACACACCATTTCTTCCATTTTCCACCATCATCTTCATCCATTCTTCATTCACCCATCTACCTTTATCCAACCATCAAATCCTCCATCTAAATAGTAGAGAAGCAAGGAAGAGAGGTGAATTGCAAGGGGAAGAAGAAGATCACCATTGGAGACATCCAAGGGAGTTTTCATCTACACTTTGTATTGAAACCTATTATTTATCATGTTTTGTAAGGAATTTAATGTCTATGTTAATTTTCTTATGGATATGAGAGGCTAATCTCCCTTGTGAGATTAGCAATATGAATTGTGTTGGATAATTTTTGGTATTTTGCAATTGAATGATTATGTTGATTGGGTTAATTGATTTTCTATCATTGATGCTTTAGATCTTGAGGTTTATGATTATTTGTGTGTTTAATTATTTTAAGCATGTGATTAGATTGAGAAGTCAATTGCATATTTAGGATAATTAAGTGAATCATTTCATCAAACACTTCATGTGCATTATAGATTGTGAAGAGATTGAGAAGTCCTTCATAGTTTAGAACCCTTTGATAGAACATATCATTTATTAGATTGAGAAGTCAATAGATTATGTGAAGGGACTTTCATTTCAAGCTTAGTACCTAGTTGGAATTGTTTGAGTGAGAACCAATCCAATGAATGTCATTCCATATCCTATTCATTCCGAGAGGGAGTTTAGGTGATCTTAGTGTTGGCCCTTAGCCTTTTTCCCATGACACATATGAATTCATTGCATGATACCTAGATTTTTCATGCTTTAAGTATTGCTAGTCTCATCTCTATCTACTTGGCTCATTCATTCATCTCCTATTCATCTATCCATTTATTTTATTGTCATTTCTTGATTATCTCCCCTTCTCGTTCATCTCTATAATACTATGACAAACACGAGATCGCTTAGACCCTAGTACCTTCCTCCCTGTGGTTCGATAATTTCTTTAATTGGTCATGCCCACTATATTATGGCTAATCAAATGGCGCCGTTGCCGGGGAGGCAATGGTTGCTAGTGGTTTAACGAAGGAGTGTTTCGATTGGTATTAATAGAGATATTTTTATTGTTTTTTATTATTTGCTTTGGAAAATTTTTGATCTCACTTGTTCGTTTTGATAGGTACTTGACACTACCTTGAGAGAAGAGGAAGGGGGATCAAAGCCAAAAATAGCAAGTTTGAGAAGAATTGTAGTAAGCCTTGAGAAGAGTATTTAAATGGATGGTTGGAACCAATTCACAAATGTCTTTGGGGATCAATTTGCAAGGGTTCCACCTCCACAATCAAGAGGCTACATGAATGAGAGCAACTATGGATACAACTTCCAAATGAATCAAGAAAGCTCTCAATACTACAATCAAAGAAGAAATGGAGAATGGCAACAAGATTACAATGGAAATACATTCCACTCTTATCAAGCATACACTTATTCTCCACCAAATCCCAACACCAACACTTCTCCACCATTTCAAAACTACGCCTTACTTGAATTATATAGAAGAAGTGCTCAAGGAAGTGATGAAGGTCAAGATCCTCAATCAAGTTTTCTTCAAAATGAATTCTCCGAATTATATACCCAAGTTACTTTGGAAGTGACAAGACAAATAAGGATGATGAATCAAGGTGCTTATGGTCAAGTCTTGTCTAGTTCAAGTTTGGGGGGTGCTCAAAATGTGCAAGGTGTGTCGATTCCTAGTCTTATGGAGCAAGAAGAGTGGAGGATGCCTACGCATCAAGTAGGAGATGTTTCTTTCATGGGAGTGGATGATTTCCAAGGAAATTTTCAACATAACTATGAAGGAAGTTTTCATGGGAATTATCCACCAATTTAAGAATGGAATTGTGACAACCAAGAGGGAGGAGACTTTCAACAAGTCGAAGAAGAAAAATCGTCTGTAGACGTCTTGATTGAGAAGATGATAGCAAACCTTGAAGAGCGCAAGAAAAGAGATGAAGCTAGTTTTGAAGAATGGAAGAAAAGAAATGAAGCAATTTTTGAAGAAATGAAGAAAAGAAATGAGGCAGATGAGAAGAGGTTTGAAGCCTTGGAGCATCAAGTAAACCAAATTGTAAGTGCTTTGAACAATTTTCAACAAGTTGAAGAATTGGAAGAGGAGAGCAAAGTTGAAGAAGAGTTGGAAGAAGAAAAGAATTTGGGAGATGAAAAATCAAATGAGGAATTTGAAGAGCATATTGAGACAAATGATGTTGATGAAGAGAAACAAAGTCAAGAAGCAAATGATAATGACTTGAAGAGTGAAATGAGCATTTCTAAACCTTTAAACTCTTTAAATTGCCTTGAACTTGATAATATTGTTTACATTGACTTTGTATTACCCATTGATTTTTCCCATATTCTTAGAAACAAAAGAGAACTTGAAGAGATGTTGGGGATCTATTTGGTAAAGAGGAATAAGTGGTGTTCAAGAATGGAGAGAGCAATGGAGTGTAAGCTCAAGAGAGTTGAATTTCTAAAGCCATGCTCGAAGGATGGAACGGAGGTCGTTACTTGCCATAAGTGCCTATTAGAGGAAGAAGCACAACGGTTAAAATTCGATGGCAAGGACGAAAGATATCCGTGGCCATTCCGATGAGTTCTCCATATCCCGTCCGGCTTGAAGACGTTAAACTTAGCGCTCGATGGGAGGCAACCCATCATTATTTTTTTATTGCTTTATTTATTGCTTTCAATAAGGATGGTGGATTTGCTTGTTTTGCATTTTTGGTATGTATGTTGATTGTGCTTGTGAGGAGAATGCGTATTGGACAAACGATAAGTGCTTGATTTGAAGTGTGAAAGTAAGTCACATCACTTTTTGCAAACTTACCTCGAAACTCTTGTTTCAATTTAAGTTTGGGGGGATATGGCGTGGTGTAAACATACTTTGTCTTGAAAGCATATACTTTTCGTGTTTTTGGGCTAATTTTGAATTTTTCTCATGAGCATTGGTTTGATTTTGGTATGATTGGTCGTGTTAAAGTGCATGATAGTCCATATTTTTAATGAAATTGTTGAGCTAATGGTTTTGTTGAGCATGTATGAAGGGTATTGGAAGCACGAATTGAGCTCGGAGCTAACAACTTCCACTATCAAATGCTTATTGAGGGAGTTCATTCTACACCCTACCACTTTTACGTGCTTAGCATAATTTGATTTGATTTGTATTGATGTGATTAGCATGCTACTTAATTTGTTATGTTTTGGGATGTTTGCTTTTCGTAAGTTAGGATTTCCTTTTCAATAAAGGCTGGGATGATTGTGAGCTTAATTGATTATGGATGTTATGAATGTGTGCTTCATTATTTTATGATGGTGATTTTTATTCTTGCATGTTATGTGTTTTTGGTTATTTCTTGTTTGTTGAGTCTTTATTTTATGTTTCGTGTGCATTTTTATTCTTGTTTAGGGAGTGTTTGGTGGATTGTTTTTGGAATGTCGTGAGTCATTTTTGAATATGAGTGATGATATGTTGTGGTAATAAGTGATGACAAGTTATGATTAAGAATCTCTACACTTTCGAATTGTGACATGTTTTATTTAACTTGTTCAATTTTGAGATGAATTTGGTGCAATAAGTTTCTTAAGGTCCGAGCACAAGCTTGTGAGCATTTGAGCCTCAACCGTGCATACATGTTTTTTTTCTTCATGAGTGGATTGGTTGTGTTTGATAAGCTAGAACTTGCTCAAGGACTATAGGAACGAGCCCGATTTGTGGAGATTAGTGAAATGATCTTAGGCCATCCTTATCATCTATAGTCATTACCATATATTTCCCTACCTTGAACATCATCCCTAGTCAACCACTTTGAGCCTTAAAGCCTATTTATTGTGATATAAGCACATTACAAGCCATGATTACCCACTTAAGCCTTACATATATACCATTTGTGTGGGTGATTGAGGAGATGGTAAGTAGAAAGGTTTGATAAGGAAGAAAAAGAAAAAAGAAAATGGTAAACAAGCAAGAAAAAGGATGAAAAAGAGCACAAGAAAGAATGGACATGCAACCTCAAAATAAGAAAATAAGCAAAGCAATAACAATATGCTCAAGTACTTAAAAGTTCAAAGAAGGAAGCATAAATCATAAGAAGCTCAAGAAATCCAAGGAAGTTGATGATTAGTGCTTGTTAGTATCAAAGATAAGAAAGAAAGAAGGAAAAGTGGAGAAGTTGGAGAAGTTGTTCATCTCTTCGATTATTTACACTTGATTAGTCACTCTTACCTATATTCTTCCTACCCTACCAAAGAGTCTATCATTACATCCTTAATAAAAGACCTTTTTGATCACTAATGAAAACTTTGGTGGTTTGTGAATGTAGTCCACGAGCAAGCTTATAGCGAGTCGAGCCAATCGGTTGATGAGTGTTGATTAACCCTACTTCAAAGAGTGTTGAGTGAAATTGATAAACTTATGTGAGGCTTAGACTAAAAGGGACTATATTGCACCTTATTCTCTTTTGATTGAACTTGTTAATTTCTCATATCATAAATCTAATGTTGTAGGATGCCTTAGCATAGTTTGTAATTCTTATTATTATTGGTGTGTTATTACTTATGTTCGTTTAGTCTTTTCCTAGGTGAATATAACTCTCCTTGGTTTATCATTTCGTTGTGCGAGGACGGACAACACTTTAAGTTTGGGGGTGTGATGAGTGATATTTTCACCTAGATTTTAGTATCTTTTTATATGTGTTTTCGTATGATTTTATCCGTATTTATGTGTTATTTGGTTGTGTTTTGTGTTTTTATGTAAATATGTGTGAATGAGCTTAAACGAATGATTTTTAGGTAAAAATGGATCCTAGACGTGATAAGGAAGATGTAGGAAAAAGCAGATCTCAATTCGGAGTTGAAACGAGGGAGAATGAGTCAAATCAAGCAAAATGCTGAAAAAAATGCACGTTCAACTTGTGTAATTTTTCTGTACTCTTGTGGAGCTCAAAACTAGAAGTGTAATACATAGTTGAAAAGCCATAGAAAAGAGGATTATTTTGGTATGAGAAACACTTCAATTGGAGCCGAAACGAGAAAGTTATGATTAAAATGGTAACGTCGCGCAAGCTGTTCCTACTCAGCACGGTTGTGCTACTTTGCATGACTTGTTACACCCTCAAATATTGGAAGTTTTGTTAGATCTTTATATGGATAGAAAGCCAAAGAAAAGAAGATCACAAGAGCGCAAGAATTACTCAAATCAGAGATCGGATGTGGAAGTTATGTGCGAAACGGTGAGACTGCGCAGCCCGTGTTACGCAACACGACCCGTGTTACGCAATACGGCCCTGTAAGCCCTGGCCGTTTTCTGACATCAGAAACGCCTACACGGCCACCCTGTGGTCGTGTTGCAGCACACGAGTCGTATTGCTGCAGCATCAGAAACACATCAGAATCCTTCTAGAAGCCTCCCAAGGGGTATAAATACCCAATACTTCAATATGTGAAAAAAAGATCCGAATTCCAACCCTTCTACACACACCTCACACACCATTTCTTCCATTTTTCACCATCATCTTCATCCATTCTTCATCCACCCATCTACCTTTATCCAACCATCAAATCCTCCATCCAAGTAGTAGAGAAGCAAGGAAGAGAGGTGAATTGCAAGGGGAAGAAGAAGATCACCATTGGAGACATCCAAGGGAGTTTTCATCTACACTTTGTATTGAAACCTATTATTTATCATGTTTTGTAAGGAATTTAATGTCTATGTTAATTTTCTTATGGATATGAGAGGCTAATCTCCCTTGTGAGATTAGCAATATGAATTGTGTTGGATAATTTTTGGTATTTTGCAATTGAATGATTATGTTGATTGGGTTAATTGATTTTCTATCATTGATGCTTTAGATCTTGAGGTTTATGATTATTTGTGTGTTTAATTGTTTTAAGCATGTGATTAGATTGAGAAGTCAATTGCATATTTAGGATAATTAAGTGAATCATTTCATCAAACACTTCATGTGCATTATAGATTGTGAAGAGATTGAGAAGTCCTTCATAGTTTAGAACCCTTTGATAGAACATATCATTTATTAGATTGAGAAGTCAATAGATTATGTGAAGGGACTTTCATTTCAAGCTTAGTACCTAGTTGGAATTGTTTGAGTGAGAACCAATCCAATGAATGTCATTCCATATCCTATTCATTCCGAGAGGGAGTTTAGGTGATCTTAGTGTTGGCCCTTAGTCTTTTTCCCATGACACATATGAATTCATTGCATGATACCTAGATTTTCCATGCTTTAAGTATTGCTAGTCTCATCTCTATCTACTTGGCTCATTCATTCATCTTCTATTCATCTATCCATTTATTTTATTGTCATTTCTTGATTATCTCCCCTTCTCGTTCATCTCTATAATACTATGACAAACACGAGATCGCTTAGACCCTAGTACCTTCCTCCCTGTGGTTCGATAATTTCTTTAATTGGTCATGCCCACTATATTATGGCTAATCAGAAACTATGTATATTTATAATAGAAATAGAACTAAAGTAAATTTTTATGCGAAACTAATGCACCTGCCACATTCATAGGCATTTCGGATGAATCTGACAAAGTAGATTAGTTGACTGGCCCTGACTTTGATGCATCTGGTGTTCTTCACGAGAAAAGTGTATTTGATACAAAAGAGAAGTTGTAGATAGCCATAGTAATGTATAACTTGCGGAATAGAGTGGAGACCCATATTGAAAGATCTAGCACGACCAGGTATAATGTTGAATGTAAGTTGAAGGGTCAAACAGCCTGTCCATTTAAGATGCACGCAAGAATGAGCTATTGGTTGTGGGGAGTTGTTAAATTTATCGAACATCATGGTTGTTTAAATGATCCAGACAGGTCTGCTTCTACACAGGTGTCATCCAAAGTAATCGGTCAATATTTTACTGCTAGGCAGTTTGATAAGATTACTGGCCTCTGACCCCAGGCGATGAGAGAAGAGATCAAGTGTGATTTTGGGTTCGACATTAGCTACAATGTTGCGTTAAAGGAGAAATACTTAGCTGTTGGACACACGTACGGGGATCACGACAGCTCTTTTCATATGCTCCCTGCATACATGGATCGGTTGGAATACACAAATCCTGGTACATACACCCGAATCTATTTGATGAAGATGACCATTTAAGGTTTGTATTTTATGTACTTAGAGCATCGAGGCGGGGGATTCTAGAGTTTGGTAGTCCAGTCATTGTCATAGACGGCACTCATATGAAGGGGAAGCACAGAGGAATTATGTTTGTCGCAGTCACGCATGATCCAAACTATCAGATTTTTCCACTCAGATTTTTCTAGTATTCATTTTAATATAAGTACATCATGCTCTGGCAATAATGGTACCAGCCTGAAAGATTAGGAAAGTAATGTGCCTACGGAAATGCAACATGTGATCGGGGATGTCCCAGTTAAAGTTCCTCGCTAATAATCGCTCTATGATCCTGAGACACGCTGGTCTGCAACTGGAGTTGTCTTCCTATCTGTAACAAACCTCTCTGCGAGCTGGTGTCAGAGAGAAAGTGTGCGGAATCCCTCGGGGGTTTCAATCTCGTGCATCAGAGCTGGCATTACATGTCTGAATGGTAGAGTCTCCATCATTCAGTGGTCCCTCATGTCAGCCTCGTCATCCCATCTATGCCGGAACGAGTCAAAACAGTAGAAGGTCATATTCTTCGTAATCAGTGCACACGGGTAGTAGTGCGCTGTCGTGTGGACTATGAACAATATCGTCCAAAGTAAGTTAAAAGGAATGAATATATTAGATGTAAAACACTTGGTCAAAGTAGGAGATACTATTATTTAATTACATCAAATGTTAAGATAAAATACCATGTCACACTCTAACCATGGCCTCGACCCCCTCCACACGGGCAATCGCCCTTAGGCGTACTCACGAAGATTTATCAACAAGTCATCACTTATGTTGGCAAATATCGTTCTGTCATCTTTGTACAACCTTTCGTGCTCATTCCATACAGATTGAACTCGGACCTTGCTGGAAAATCATTGTATAATATTAGTCTCATAATTAAATGGAAAATTTTATGGTCCATTGTAAATGTGGTTGTTACTTACAGAGAATTGCATGTCCATAATGCAGTAGGACCCAACATCCAAATGGACGTGTACGCCTATGTTAACTGTTCGCTCTGATAATAACCGGAGGTATGCATCTAGGTGATGAAACATACAGAAATATTTTACAGAGAAATGTGAAATAATGAACATATTTACATATTAAATATACACATGAACACTCTCTCAATTACCTGGTCATCAAACCAAATGCTGGGTTCCTCCATCCCAGTAAAAAAATCACTGCCTACTCCATACCCGTGTCCCACCTCGACCCTAAATTCAATAATTCATTAACAACAATCAAAAGTGTTAAAAGTAATATATGATAACGAGAAAAATAGTAGACTGGAACTTAGTGATCTCTGCTTGTCTTAAATCGCTGGTACAGTTGCTAGCGGCGCTCCCGTTCAGTCATTGTGAATGGTGATTGTAACGCTGCAGTTGGATTTCTTGGCAGCTCATCAAACCATCTTCAGCAACGCCAGGTGTGGGGGCCATCGGACTCACAGGATCTACCACTGTAAAAAGAGAATATCTAACCCCTGACCTCGAGTTCGATGGCTCAGCCTCAGACAACTGGGTCTGGGAAAAATCAGCTCGAAGATGCCTGAACTCCTGTGTAAGTGCCTATCGAAAGAAATGTGATGTCTGATGCTCAGACACAATCTGAGAAGCAATCTGGTGTAACAACTCATCCTGCTGATCCAACCTACGAAAGATCCTTTTCTAAAACCCTGATCATATCCGTGGTCTTCCTAATCATCTCCGTGGGCATCACCGATCCCACTCCCATGAAACACTGGGGCTCATCCACTCCAACGTCATGGTGTTGTTGTCCGTTATGCTAATTTACAAAGCGAGCATGCGGCTACGAGCAGATGAAAGAGGAACATGATGCGTCGGATCATAGGATGTGGGCTCAGCATACCTCGTCTCCTCTGAAGCATGTTCACTATGGTCAGGGCTAGGAGTATAGGGAGGTCAATAAGAATGTGGATCCCAATTTGACATCCAAGCTGCAGGATCATCTGTGCGCTGACCCTTCCACCAATACTCAACATCCACATCAGAATGATACTGCTGATCCCATGGATTAAATGTAACAGGACAACCAATGCCGTAAATTTAGAGTACGAATAGTCGCACCCTATATGAAAATTATTGGCAACTTAGAGCAAATCAAATCTCTACAAAATTATAAGGGCGTGATTGATATAACTGAATGGAATTATGTTGGGATGGAATGGACTTATAAATAGAATAGAGATAGGAAATGAATGTTTAAAAATAATTATTACCATGATTGGTATTAATTAGTAATGGATGAAGGAATAAAAATGCATTTTTTTAATTTGATTCAAATCTCATTATTAATATTTTATTAATATTTTAAGTCTCAATAATTTAATATATTATAATAATTATACAATAAAAATTATAAGATTAAAGTCTAATGAATATTTATATAATTTAAAATTTAAATTTAAAATTATATGTAATTTATTTAATAATTATTAAGTGATTAATAAAAAATAAAAATAAAATTTATATTTAATATTACAAACATGTTTATTTAATTTTAAAATAATATTAATTTTTATGTATTGTATAATTTTTATAATAAATATTTATTGAATACTCCCTCCGTCCCAAAATTGATTGCACACTTTTCACATTTATTCATCCCAAAATAGATTGCACCTTCCAAAAATAGCAAAACAAATTACCAATTTATCCTCTATTTTTAAACCATAAAGTTAATACAAAACATAAACCCAAATGCATGGACAATTTTACCCCTCAAAGTTGAGTTGAAAAGTCAATAAAACAATATTTCTTAAACACCGTATCTACAGTAACAGTGCAATCAATTTTGGGACGGAGGGAGTATATAACTTTTTATTTTTAAATAATTTAAATTTTATTATTTTTATTATAATATGAATTGAAATATATGATTTCTTTTATTTATATTTTAAATAATTTAGTATATTTAATAAATAATTTAATATATTAAAATTCGCATTTGGTCCCATAAAAATTCCTTTAGTTCACTTTTGGTCCCGTAGGAATACACTAATCACATAACTAGCTGTTTTGGTCCCATATAAGAATATTATAACCATATTTTTCGAAAATTTTCTTCTCAAATTAATTTATATTATTATAAACTACCAAATTTATATTATTTCATGTCTTTCATAATAGACATAGGCCATTACGAAAATATCAGGCCCAACATGCTTCAGTACATTAATTAAACAATATTAATTCTATAATTATCCTACTTAAAACAATAACAGTACCTTCTTTGACCGTCAATCTACCAGGTATCCGGGAGGTTTTACAGATGCTCCTCACAGCCAACCACGTGTCCCGCAGTGTGATGGTTCAATCTCATTCCTTTAGCGGACCTCAACACAACCCTAGTTCATTTCCTACGCCAGGTGATGCGCGTTTTCTTTGCACGCAAAATTAATCCCCAAGTATTAAGGAAATCAATTGCAGCTTAAGCAAGCGACCAAGTGAATATCGAACCCAAAAGACGGCGTATTATCAATTTAATTATTATCTAAATTAATTAAGACAAGTGATAATAAAGTTTGAGGTATGGAATTATTAATCTAATAAAAAAATAATTAAAATAACAAATAAAATAAAGTACCACTCAAAGAATACGAAAGTGGATCAAGTAGGAGAATAGGTAGCTCTAGGATAATCCAGTTTTACTCATTAACTTCCCTTCCATGTGTCGATGTCCGACTCTGCCTTGTGGAATATGGACGCATCACTAAACCATGCATATCTACTCTATAGACACAAGTAAACATACGTGTAACACGTGTGAATAACATCGGAGCAAGAGATATAATTTCAGCCCCCTTTCTAGGTACTATCAGTATCAATTATTTCCCCCTAGGATTGGTACTCTAACCCGATATGATCTCCCTTTATAGGTACTATGAAATTATCCTCTTTATCCTACTTATTAACCCGAATTCAATTCAATTAATAAGTATTCATATAAGATAGTTCTAATAAGACTTCGGAATCCCTTCACTTAGAATTATAACTTAAAACCCTACTCAACAGTGAACGCACTCAACCAATAACCATGTTATGTATTCAGACTCTACACAACGATTATTGATGCACAAAACGACTATGAGTATGGATTAATAAAGCACAATCATATATAAACTATATCCACAAGTAGTGTTGCACGGAGTATACACACGGAAGTTCAATTAACTAGATAAAACCTTCACGACCCTAGTTCTACCAAAAAGGCTCTAGCCCATGGTGTTGTAGGAAACACACATGGGTGTTGGATAGATCTTACCCGGATGTCCGGAAAATACAAGATAAATTAGAAAACGAATAAACCCTAGATGTGGCATCATCGCGTCCTTCTTGCTCTTAAATTCTCCTCTTGGTTCTCCTCTTGATTCCACAAACGAATCTTCAAATTGATGGATGGATGGAGGAAAGAATGATGGTTCGGGGGTGATCCCCCCTTGTGGGGTGTTGTATGTTGTGGCCTCTCTTCTCCTCTCTTGTATTGTGTTGTCTTCTTTTGTGGCTTCCTAGACCTCCTTTTATACTTGTAATCACGTCTCCTAGGCTTGGAATGAGCTTTTCAAGTGATCACACGCGTTTAGGCCTCAAAAATACGAATATGGTAAGTTCCCGCACATCGGTTCGACCTCAGCAAATAGGTCGAACCACTAAGCATAGGTTGAACCACCCTACTGGAAGCCCCAGGTGCTTGGTTCGACCAACCCAACAGGTCGAAACAGAATGTCTCAGGTCGAACCTAGGTCGAACCGATTTGCGCAGTCTCGCCGTTTCGCATATAACTTTCACATCCGACCTCCGAATTGAGTGATTTTTATGCTCACGTGATCCTCTCTTCCTGGGCTTTCTATCCATATAAAGAACTCACAAAAAATCCAAGAATTAAATATATAACAGGCCATGAAATGTAGTACTGCAATTCTGTTCGGTACAGCTCGCGTGGCGTCACCACTTTGCTCATAACTTCTTCGTTCGGACATCAATGATGGTGTTCTTTACGCCAAAACGACCCTCTCTTCAGTGGCTTTCCAATCATATATCACACCAACAGTTTAGTGCTCCATAACAATACAAAATAATTATGAAAGTTGGATATGCGTTTTCAGCATTCTTGCACAAATTGCACCTTCTCTCCAACTTTGCACTTTTTCATCCTTTTTCTACCTAAAATACAATAAAATACCTCAAGTGCACATAATTCTCACATATATCGAATATAAGACATTTGTGCTCATATAAGACTACAATATCAATCAAAAGGTGTTAAATTGGATATTAAAACACGCTTATTTTCACTCTCATCAATCCCCTAAACTTACCCGTTGCTCGTCCTGAGGCAACAAAATAAAAATAAAGAGATTGAGAGAGTAAGAAAATTAGCAGGGAAACAAGGACTATGACAAATACCCCTCTTCAAAATACAATTGTCCTCAACTTAGGTCATGCAACTCTTATTACATGTAATAATCAATTCGTAGCATACAAGTTAAGACAATCACCACCAATTCAAAGCTCCATTGACATGTTCTCACGGGAAGTATATATCACTCGCACTCAAGTGTAAAAGATGTACACTTATAGGTTAAAGTGTTTACGCTCAGATTCAATTCAAGTGCATGCATAACCATAAGCTTGCCAAACGTCTCAAACTCTCCACCACTTAAAAGTATGATTCGACAATGGGATCAAAAAGGACTTTTCTTTTGGATGTAATGTTGGCTCTTTGGTAAGGGTAGGAAACATATGAATAAAGTGACTCAATTAGTAGAGAATTAAAACCGGAGATCTTATGTACTGCAGATATTTACACTTCAAGGCTATCCAGCTTCATGCTCTTCTAATTTTCTTTTCTCTCCTTTCCTTCAAGCTCAACATACTTTTTCTTTCGAGGTACCAGTTTCGGGCACTACCTCAAGCATCCTCCATAGGGTACTAGATTTAAGCACTACCCTAGGGTTTTTGATTCCATTGAGTACTAGATTTAAGCACTACTCCATGCTTCTCCTTAGATGCATTATCATAATCCATCACTATTAATTTCAACACCAATTTCATTCCTTCCCAAATTGTTATCAAGCACCATTAACACACTTTGACAGCATTTAATTCTCCACTAAATATAGGAATTTAAGGCTCAAATAGGATATCAAAGTGGCTATCTTCGTAGGTTGCCAAAGAAATAAGGCTTTTAGGCTCAACGGGGCTAACTACGGATATATAATTATTTGGTAGGGAATTATTTGGCTAAGTGACTCATAAATTCAAGGATGGGCTTAGATAATTTCCCATTATCTAACATAACATGTAGTCTCAAGTAAGACAAGAGGCAAGTTCTAGAATACACACACAAGAACGATACTCACCAGAAAAGAAATATCATGTGATTATGTATCATGATAAACAAGGCTCAAAATCTCACATGGGTATTTAACAAGTAACAGAGCACCTTTCATGGTAAGCAATATCCCACAAGTACACATAGAACTTCATATCACAATATAACTCAAGTACACTTCCTTCATCAATTTCAAAGGCATATGAATTTCAAAGACAATTTTAAACATATAAGCTCACATGGATCACCACCTTAAACTTAATCCTTCCACTCCATGAATTAAAAGCACATATAAAAATTAGAATAAGGGAACGAGGGCACCTGATTTTTCTTCAATGAATGCTCGAGCTCCTCAGCGTAGAACTCATCTTGCCACCTAGTTACCTTTTTCTATCATCAAAGCTCAAACAAACTCATCATCACAAGATTCATCAATAATAAAATAGGAAAACTATAAGAAATAATAAATTGACTATCTAATCGACTCCACACACTAGAAACTCCACTGAACACTAGGCAAATTGCAAAAAAAATCGACACATCAAAACTGATTAAAGTTTCAATATACCGCAAAAAATCAACTCTCCTAGCAAACATTACAAAGAAAATATTATATTCTTGGTGCTTCAATGAGGTAATAACATCACACCCCCCCAAACTTAGTAAAAACGTAAGTCGAAACTAAGTTTGAAAAGAGATGTAATTGCCGATTAGTAAGCACCTTAAATATAAAAATTTCTTACTCACACGAAAGAAATAAAGCAATAAAACGGAAAGGCAAGCCCCCAACAGGCGCTCATATTTAACGTCGGAGAGTCACGACGGATTACCGCTTTGTAGACTACTTGATCGGAGGACCGTCTTATCGCATTCTCACCTTCAAATACTTTCTTTTCCTCTTCTTGTCTACACTCAACACATCACCTTTCTTGGTCACAAGTATATGATCATTGAAATTTTCTTCCTCCCATAGCTGTCTAGACACCCCTTTGTCAATCTTCCACTTAAATTCAGAATCACCTGTCTTAGAAAAATCAAGATTAAACAAGTTAGAAACCATATCAATGCTCTTGCACGATTGAGTCTCCATGGGCATCTTTATTGCATGATCAAGAGAGAAAACCACATCTTCATTATCCATTCGCAGTCTAAGCTTTCCTTCCTTAACATCTATCATAGCTCTAGATGTGGCAAGGAACGGTCGTCCCAAAATAAGGGGAATGTCACCCTTATCATCTTCCATCTCAAGTACAAGAAAATCCACGGGAAAAACTAACTTATCCACTCTCACTAAAACATCTTCAATTAAACCCTTCGGACAAGTCATGGATCTATCCGCCAATTGAAGAGCAATATTTGTGGGTTTAAGATCCCCCAAACCAAGCCTTTTAAATATGGACAAAGGCATCAAGTTAACGCTTGCCCCCCAAATCACACAAGGCTTTATGTGCCGACCCTTTTCCAATGTCACAAAGAATGGTGAAGCTTCCCGGATCCTTTAACTTTGCAGGCAGCTTCCTTTGAAGGATCAAGCTGCAATTCTCTGATAGGTACACCGTCTCCACTCCATTCAAGCTTCTCTTCTTTGATATAATATTCTTAAGGAATCGGGCATAGTATGGCATCTCCATGATTGCTTCAGAGAAATGAATGTTCAAGCTTACTTTGCTCATGAAATCGTGAAACCTCTTGAACTTTTCTTCCAATCCCTTCTCGGCCAATCTCGAACGAAACGGAGGAGGTATCTTGGTCTTTGGTCTTCCCCATTCATCACGTTCAACCTCCTTCGCTTTATCCTTCTCGGCTCTCAATCTCTTTGCTCTTTCCCACTTTTTCTCAGCTATTATCTCTGTACTTTGCTCATTCTGAACCACTGGAGTAGTATCAACATCATCGAGAGTGTTCGGAGTAGCAACAGGCAATTTCTTGAGGAAACACACATGGGTGTTGGATAGATCTTACCCGGATGTCCGGAAAATACAAGATAAATTAGGAAACGAATAAACCCTAGATGTGGCGTCATCGCGTCCTTCTCGCTCTTAAATTCTCCTCTTGGTTCTCCTCTTGATTCCACAAACGAATCTTCAAAGTGATGGATGGATGGAGGAAAGAATGATGGTTGGGGGGTGATCCCCCCTTGTGGGGTGTTGTATGTTGTGGCCTCTCTTCTCCTCTCTTGTATTGTGTTGTCTTCTTTTGTGGCTTCCTAGACCTCCTTTTATACTTGTAATCATGTCTCCTAGGCTTGGAATGAGCTTTTCAAGTGATCACACGCGTTTAGGCCTCGAAAATACGGATATGGTAAGTTCCCGCACATCGGTTCGACCTCAGCAAACAGGTCGAACCACTAAGCACAGGTCGAACCACAGGTCGAACCACCCTACTGGAAGCCCCAGGTGCTTGGTTCGACCAACCCAACAGGTCGAACCAGAATGTCTCAGTTCGAACCTAGGTCGAATTGATTTGCGCAGTCTCGCCGTTTCACGTATAACTTTGACATCCGTTCTCCGAATTGAGTGATTTTTATGCTCACGCGATTCTCTCTTCCTGGGCTTTCTATCCATATAAAGAACTCACAAAAACTCTAAAAATTGAATATGTAACAGGCCATGGAATGTAGCACTGCAATTCTGTTCGGCACATCTCGCGCGGCGTCACCACTTTGCTCATAACTTCCTCGTTCGGACTTCAATGATGGTGTTCTTTTCGCCAAAATGACCCTCTCTTCAGTGGCTTTCCAATCATATATCACACAACAGTTTAGAGCTCTACAACAATACAAAATAATTATGAAAGTTGGATGTGCGTTTTCAGTATTCTTGCACAAATTGCACCTTCTCTCCAACTTTGCACTTTTTCATCCTTTTTCCACCTAAAACATAATAAAACACCTCAAGTGCATATAATTCTCACATATATCGAATATAAGACATTTGTACTCATATAAGACTACAATATTAATCAAAAAGGTGTTAAATTGGATATTAAAACACGCTTATTTTCACTCTCATCCCCAGGTATACAAGATCCTGCTACAATTTTGTGTCAGAAAGTATGGAGACTAAGGTTGCAAAAAATGGAGGATTACATGTTTTGGGCAGTAGTCCAAGATTATTTATTTATGAAATGAAAATATATATTACACACTTATACTACTTAAACAAGGGGAGAAGGCTCCTCTAACTACCTATGGTAGCTGAAACAGAAACACTCGAATAAAGAAAACTAATACAATATTTATTGAGAGAGAAAACAGAGGGGAATGGTTGATGCCTTCTGCTTTCTCAGGCTCCTTATTTATGGAGGTTTCCAGATGTGAACTCCGGATTTCAAGGCCTCCTAATTTTCTGTGATGTCACTGCTTACATCATTATTTTTACTTCAGCGCTTACGTCATTTACTTTGGATCCCAACTTTTAGCTGGCTGGTCCCTTTGCAGGAATCACATGACTTCTTATCCCTTTGGAAAAGTCATTCTACTTTTGCTTTTTTGAAGAGTTATTTGTCTCCTTTGGTATCCGAAGGGTCCTCTGGCTCTTGTGTGTTTCAAAGATGTTTTATCCTCTTCTTTCCACGTGTTCCTTCTTTTGCTGGAGAGGATTCAACAATCCTTCTTCTTCCCACAGCTAGCCTTACTCCTTTTCCAAACTCTGGTTCTTTTTCGGTAGAGCAACTCGTGCATATTTTATCTGTCAACTATCCAAGTGGGCCATTGATGAGCGTTTTCTCAACACACAATTAATCCCCAAGTATGAAGGATGTTATTGTAGTTTTGATAAGCAACCAAGTTAAATATCGAACCCAAAGGACGGCGTATTATCAATTTAATTATTAACTAAATTAATTAAGATAAGTTAATTAAGTTGGAGGATTTTAATCTGATAACTAATATGCTGAAAATTAAATGACAATTAAAATAAAATAAACACTATAAGAATACGAAAGTGTCTCTAGAATGGAGAATAGGTAGCCCTAGGGTAATCTTGTTTCACTCATTAATTTTCTTTTCATGTGTCAATGCCGACTCTGCCTTGTGAAATATGGACGCATCACTAAGCCATGCAAAGCTACTCTATAGACACAAGTAAATATGCATGTAACGCGTGTGAATAACCTTGGAGCAAGAGACATAATTTCACCCCCTTTCTAGTTACTATCAGTATCAATTATTTTCCATGTCTGGAATCTAACCCGATATGATCTTCCTTTATAAGTAATATAAAATTACTCTCTTTATCCTACTTACTAACCTGAATTCAATTCAATTAATAAATATTCATATATGACAGTTCTAATGAAACTTCGGAGTCCCCTCACTTAGAATCAAAACATGGAATCATGTTCAGTAGTGAACGCGTTCAATCAACAACCAAGATATATATTTAGACTCTATATAACAGTTGAAGATGCATAAAAGGACTCTGAATATGGATTAAAAAATGCATAATCATATATAGAATAAATCCACAAGTAGTGTATACAGAGTATACACATGAAAGTTCAATTAGTTCATAAAAACCTTCAAAATCATAGATCTACCAAAAAGGCTCTAGCTCATGATGTTGCGAAAAATAATCATGGGGGTTTGATAGATCTTAACCATAGTCTGAAAAATACAAGATAAATTAGGAAATGAATAAAATCCTAGATTTGGTCGTTGTCGCGTCATTCTCCGTCTTGAAACATCCTCTTGGTTCTCCTCTTGATTTAGTAGATGAACTTTCAAAGTGATGGATGAATGGAGGAAATGATGGTTGGGGGTGATCCCCCTTGTGTATAGGATGATTGTGTCATGTTGTTTCCTTGGTGTGATCGAGAATGGGAAAACTATGTGCCGCTTAGCATATTCGGAACCATAACCTGAGAGCCTTTATATACTACACAACTGGACAACCCATAATCACCTATCATGTAGTATTGAGTATCTACTCAACTGGCCCATTTCATTTTATTATAGCAGATGGACTTAATTTGATCACTTAATTAAGTTTATAAAATAATTGGATAGCTAATATAATTGCATAATAATATTTTTTTCACAATTAGATTATACATGAAATTAAAATTTTCCTAACAATCTCTTACTTGGGCTATATATTGTTCCCAAAGCAATTATATCAAGAGTCCTTAGTTGCGCAATTTTATGATATTCCTTTTCAGGTTATACTTAACAATTTGGTCCATCTCATATATAAATATGGAACTACCATCGCATTAACGATATTACAAATCGTGCTTAAACCCCGACAATCACCATATCAATATACTCAATGACATAGATCAAATACGGTGAGTAGTATGGAAATTGAATACAATGTGATCACCATCATATCTATTTCCAACTGGTCAAACTATATTAATCTTTAATGAGGTCAATCTATAATGTAAAAAATTACAAAATGAAAAATTACTTAAGTGAATTCACAATGAATTCAAAGCCATCAACTTTATTCTGTATAAAATTGACTTGTCCAAAATTAAAGTATCTTGAAAATTGTAAAGAGCAATAAATATAGACTCCCACTAAACCAATGTATGCTAAAAATATATGATACCCATATGAGTAGTCAGCTCATAAAATTACAAGGCGTTATGTATATAATTGGTGGATCCATATTTAAAGTCAATCATAATATGCTTGAACTTAGACTCAATTTAGGTTAAAATTGATTAAGGTAAGTGAACCTTATCATTTGTAGTGAGTGACCATGTTTAAATATCAATCATTGGGAGAATCAAATCAAGAGTGTATCCGTGTTTGTTTTCAATTGTAATTTATAGAAGTGATTAGATTTTTAGTTTGAAAATTTAAAAGATGCAATTAAACTATAATTTAAATAGCAAGTAACAATTAAGAACAATTAACAACTAAGATAACCAAATAAATTATCAGTAAACACAATTAAATTGAAATGGATGTAGGGCAATCTAAAGAAGTGTAAAGCTAACCACAATCAAGATCAAGGACAAAATATGGCTTGTTAAATTCAAATGGCAAATATCAATGATCATTGGAATAGAAACAATCACATATACACCCCTAATCCCTAGATCAAGGTCATTAGGTTTTAAACTCATAACAAGCTTTAAGCACAAAAGATTGAATCTCACTCTCAATTCCCTTAAGGTACTATGATAACAAGATTTTGCCTCCTCACTCAATTAATTAACCAAACATGATAAATCAATTAAGTGTTTCCATATGAATGTTCTAAGCATATGAAAATGCTACCACATACTTCACATACTAGCATATAAAATTCATATTATAATATGATTCAATCAAAACTCTAATCATAATATTGGATTGGTTCTCCTAACACCATAACTAGAAGATTCAACCACACATATCATAATACAAATTAAGTCATCATAAATCATGTGAGAAATTCCAAAAATCACATCAATCAAACCATTACAAATTCAACAAAATCACAAATCCTCAATCCATCAAGTGGCTAGCCTCACAAGAGGTCTAGCCAACAACCGACATCATCAAAATATCAAAACAATGCTTAACAACATCCATTGTAGCTAAATAAACTAAGAAAATGCAAATCAAAGGTAATTTCCCCCCTATTTTGGTGTTTGGCTTGAAATTCTCCTTCAACATGCAATCCTCCTTCCAAAATCCTATTTCTCCTCTAGAAGTGTGATGAGTGAATGAAAAATATGAAGTTTGATGGATGGAGGTGTGAAAAATAGTGGGAAAAGGGTGGAAAATGGATGGAGATGGAAGTGTGTATGTGTAATGGTGTAGAATGTGTGTGTATCATGAAAATGGAGGCTAGGGCTGATTATCCAATCTAAACTTGGGGCAAAAGTCAGCCAAAATGAGAATTTATACTGATTTTCTGAACAGGGGCTATTTTCACAAAAATTCGATCGAATTTTTGTGAGGGACGTCGAATTTTTCTACAAAATAACAGAAAAATTCGGCCGAATTTTTATGAGCATGGTCGAATTTTTTTGTCAGTTTGCTCAGCCTCCGTTGCTCTTTTTCGCCCCTATTTTCCCTAAACTGTCACAAAAATTCGACCGAATTTTTATGAGCATGGTCGAATTTTTGTGACAGCTTCGCGCTGCTTCACTATTTCGTGCATAACTTCCACATCCGATCTCCAATTTGAGTGATTTTTACACTCACGCGATCCTCTCTTTCTGGCTTTCTATCCATATTAAGAACTTACAAAAATTCCCACATTTGAAGGTGTTACAAGTCATGCAAAGTGGCACACCATTCTAATCATAATTTTCTCGTTTGGATTTCGAATTGAGCTTTGTTTTTTCCTACATTTTCCTCTTCACTTCTAGAACCCATTTATGTCTGAAAATCACACAAAATAAACCAAAGTACTAATTCTCTAAATATTTACCAATGCCGCGCAATTTAAGACACTTAATCATAAAAATCACACATTTATCATTTCAAAGCACATATCTCCATATGAACACAAAACACCACCAAAAGATATACAAGAAGAATAAAAATAAAAGAAAATATATAATAAAAAGACACTAAAATCTAGGTGAAAATAACACTAATCAACGCCCCAAACTTAAAGTGTTGCTCGTCCTCGAGCAACGAAAATGAGAAAATGAGAGGAGGTATTTTCACCTAGAGAAAAACTTAACGAACATAAGCAGTAACACATCGATAGCAATAGAAACCACAACTTATGCTAAGTCATCCTACAATATTAAACTCATAACATACAAAAAATATTAACAAGTTCAATTACAAAAGAATAAAGTGTAATATAGTTCCTTTTAGTCCAAGCCTCATGTCGGATATCAATTTCACTCAATACTCTATAATATGAGGTAAAACAACACTCATCAATCGATTAGCTCAACTTGCTATAGGCTTGCTCGTGGACTACATTCACAAACCACCAAAGTTTTGATTAATGATCAAAAAGGTCTTTCATTAAGGGTGTAATGATAGGCTCTTTGGTAGGGTTGGAAGAATATGGATAATAGTAACTAATCAAGTGTAGGTAATCGAAGAGGTAGCTACTTTCTTCCATTCCACCACTTTTTTTTTCTTTCTTCCTTTTTTTAATCTTTGTTTGTCATAAGCATTATTCATCATCTTTATTCTTTGAATTGAACTTCTAATGATGCATGCTTCCTTCTTTTGACTTTTGTTTGCTTTGAGCATCATGATATTTTTTTGCTCATTCTCTTGTGTTAAGGTTGCATGTGTATTCTTGTTTTTTCTCTTTTCATCCTTTTTCTTGCTTGTTTACCACTTTCTTTTCTTCTTTTGTCATTCAATCAATTATTTCTGGCCACCATCTCCTCAATTACTGACACAAAAGGGTAAATATATAAGGCTCATATGGATAATCAAGGCTTGTAATGTGCTAAATTCACAAAAAATAGGTTTATAGGCTCAAAGTGATTGACTAGGGTTATGTTCAAGGTAAGGAAATATATTGCAATGACTTCACATAATAAGGATGGCCTTAGATCATATCATTAATCTCCACTAATCGGGTTCGTTCCTATATTCCTTGAGCAAGTTCTAACTTATTAAACACAATCAATCCACTCATGAAGAAAAATACCATGTATGCACGGTTGAGGCTCAAATGCTCACAAGCTTATGCTCGGACCTTAAGAAACTTATTACACCCCATTCATCTCAACATTGAACAAGTTAAATAAAACATGCCACAATTTGAAAGTGTAGAGATTCTTAATCATAATTTGTCATCACTCATTACCACAACATGTCATCACTCACATATAAAAACGACACACGACATCCCAAAATAAACCACCAAGCGTCCCTAGACAAAAGTAAAAATACACACAAAACACAACACATAACAAAGACACACCAAACAAAAAAAACAACACAAAAACACATAACATTCAAAACCAAAATTCACCACCATAAGACAATTAATCACACATTCATATTATCCATAATCAAATAAGCTTACAAACATCACATCCTTAATTAAAAAGGAAATCCTAGATTACGAAATTAAACCTCTCACAAACATAACACATGAAGTAACATGCTAATCCAATACAATTCAAATCAATATCAATTCATGTCAAGCAAATAGAAGTGATGAGATATAGATGAACTCCCTTAGAAAGACATGGTTAGCACGAGCTTCCGGATTGCATCCACAACGACTCTCGACTTGATCTCCGGGCTCAATTCTTGCTTCCACTACACTTCAATTATGCTCAACAACTCATCAAAAACTATTAGCTCAACACTTGCAATAAAAATAAGGATTATCATGCACTTCAACACCACCAATCGTACCAAAATCATACCCAAAACTCATGATAAAAATTTTAAAATTGACCCAATTTTACAAGAATCACACTCAAGTGGTAAGTCACACCACACACTCTCCCCCCAAACTTAAATCGAAACAAGATTTGAGAATTAAGTTTGCAAAAAGTGGTGGGACTTACCCTTGCAGTCTCCATCAATGATCTTCTTGTAGAGAAGCATATGCATCACAAGTCTCAAGGTACGTCCACCATGAATGCTACCCCCAAACTTAACTCAAGACAAGAGTCGGGAATTAAGTTTGCAATAAGTGGTGCGACATTCCTATTTGAATTCATGAAGCACTTCTCATTTCTTCAATGTGCACTTTCTCATAAGGACAATCCACCTACAAGGCCAAAATACAAGAAAACTAAATCACAGAAATAAATGAAAGCAATAAAATAAATAATGGGTTGCCTCCCATCCAGCACTCGATTTAACGACGTCGAGCTATACACATTTAGGCTATTTAGCAATTGGAGAAATCCAAGACCCCATCGGGTCTCATCTTTACTTTAAATATCTCTTTAACAACCTTCTTATCCACACTTCTTGCTCCTCTACTACTTGAACTCGATTCATTGCCTCTTTTTCTTACTTTTTCAAATCCTTGAGGTTCTTTATCGATCTTCCAATCAATGTGTTGATTTCCCCCAACCTTATTCTTCTTTGGAGAACAATTTCCTGCAAATTCAAGTAAAAAATTAGTCATATTTTCATCTTTTAGAATCTCACTTACCATACGATCTTGATCATCCGGAGGCTTAATGGGTGGCTTCAAATGAAGATCTCCCCCTTTTAAATTCTTACTTGTCAACATAAATTCTCTTTCATTTGATCGGAGTGTAAGTCCCTTCTTATCCATATTAAGTTTTGCTCTTCCGGTTGCCAAAAACGGTCTTCCAAGAATCAATGGAATTAAAGGATCCTCTTTCTTTTCGACCAACATAAAATCCACCGAAAAAACAAAATCCTCTATTTTCACAAGCATATCCTCCACAACTCCATGGGATTTTATCATTGAGCCATCCATTATTCCAATTTCCACATTCGTTTCCTTTAGCCTCCCAATGCCAAGTTTTTCAAAAATTTCCAATGGCATCACATTAATGCTTAAACCAAGTTCACATATAGCATTAAAATAATCCCCCTTTCCAATTTTACAAGTAAGAACAAATTTATCGGGGTCCTTCACCTTCAATGAAGCATCAACTTCAACAATTTCATGATCTTGCTTCAACATCACCTCTTCCTCACAATTTCTTTCACATCAAACGAAGATAAAAATTCACAAATAATCCTCTCCTCATCAAAAGACAAATCATCATCAATGGAAACTTCCTCCTCCACTTTAGGCTCAAATTCATCACAAACTACTTCTTCAACCTTCGAAACAATATTTGTTGCTTCCACCAACCCTTTTTCCACCTTCTTTTCCATATTACACACAGTAAAATACAAACATTGTTCCTTAGGATAGTAATGGTAGAAGAGGAAAACTTACCCTTACGATGCATTTCACCTTGTTCGGTTGCCATTTAACTCACTTGAGTTTCCAAAGCTTTAAATCTCCTATCATCCACTTCTTTTTCTTGCCTTATTTCCTCTTTTTCAAGCTTTCTCTCTTCTCTTTCATGCTTCAAAAGCTCAAACATCTTTGCCATTTGATCCTCAACCATAGGCTTCCCTTCATTGTTTTGAGCCTTAGCTCCTGGATCAATCCCCGGTGGAATAGTAAGAGCATTGTCTTGATTTCCATAAGATAAAATTTTAAATCTACGAGGTTGGTTAAAGTTTCCACCATACTCTTCTTGTCCAAATCCTCCTTGTCTCGATGGATAAGCTCCTCCTTGATGTCCAAAGTTTCCTCCATAATTTTCTTGGACATTCCTTCCTTGCATGTAGGCAACTTCCTCAAGTGACATCTCGGGTTATCTCCAAGATTCTTGAAATTCCATCTTGGAGGTCATACCTTGGCGAAGCATTTGAGATATAGGCAACTGAACATTCGGACTAGGAAACGGTTGACTCATCATGGGCATGGGCATAGTAGAATTCTAAGATCCTTGCATACTAGCATTCATCCTCTTGAGTATTTCTGAAATAGTCTTTTCAGTTACATCTTCCTTCAGTGCTTCCTTCTGTTTCATACACACTTCCTCCATCTTTGCTATCCTTTCCATCTTGTACATCCCTGGGGAACGGTCCAAAGGCCATTGTCCTGAGTTCAAAGTAATTTCTTCACAGATAGCTACAGCCCTCTCTGGTGTTTGCCCCAATAAAGATCCTGCTGACGAAGCATCAATGAGTATCCTAGAACCTCCATTCAATCCTGCATAGAAGTATGCTACTTGCTCATCCAAGGGGAACCCATGCTGTGAGCACATCCGAAGCATCTCCTTAAAGAGATCCCATGCCTCGCTAAAGGTTTCAAGAGGTAGTTGCTTGAACTATATGATTAAACCTTTCAAATGCAACATCTTTGACGGTGGAAAGAACTTGTTCAAGAACTTCTGAGCTAACTCTCTCCAAGTAGTATAAGATCCCGGAGGTATAGTATTATACCAAGCCTTAGCTTTATCCCTTAATGAAAAGGAAAAGAGCTTCAACTTAATAACATCCTCACTCACTCCGTTGATCTTGATGGTGTTAGCTAACTTCGTGAACTGAGCCAAGTGAGCATTAGGGTATTCCATTGCACCACCCCCAAACTGATTTACTTGTTCCATGTTAATCAACTCCGTTTTGATTTCAAAATTGTTGACATTGAGTGGCGGCCCCACAGTATAATTTCCCACTTGTGGTAGGAAATGGTCTTTAACATTCATGCCAACTCCATTATGCCTTTGGCCTTGAGGTTGTTGCACTACCGGAGGAACTTGTGGATTGTTTCTTGCCTCTTGTTGTGCTAGCAATTGTTGTATAATGGCTTGCAACAGTTGATTGTGCAAGTGAACTTGGTGGAAATTCCCTTGTTGCATAAGTTCCGGGTTCACTTGAGCACCCTGTACATTTCCCGCACCATGCTGAAAATTTTGTCCATGCCCTTCTCCATCAACCCCATTGCCATTAGGTCCATCCAATCCGTGATCCATTTCTTCCTCCATTGGGTTTAAAACTTCTCTCCTTCTTCTTCGTAAGGTAGCCTCTAACTCCAAATCCAAAGGCTAGATAGATTGAGACCTTGAACGAGTGTGCATACACCTACAAGATTTATCAAGTTAGATCATAAAACAATCAAAATGAAAGCAAATAAAAAGAAAGCAAGTAAAAGTACTCCTAGCAAAGCTAATTAAACGCAAACTCGTTACTTCCAAGATTTAATCTCTCCCGTCGCAATGGCTCCATGAACTTAGACTCAATTTAGGTTAAAATTGATTAAGGTAAGCGAACCTTATCATTTTTAGTGAGTGACCAAGTTTAAATATCGATCATCGGGAGAATCAAATCAAGAGTGTATCCGTGTTTGTTTTCAATCGTACTTTGTAGAAGTGATCGGATTTTGAGTTTGACAATATAAAAGATGCAATTAAACTACAATTTAACTAGCAAGAAACAATTAAGAACAATTAACAACTAAGATGATCAAACAAATTATCAACTAAACACAATTAAACTGAAATGGATGTAGGGCAATCTAAAGAAGAGCAAGGCTAACCACAATCAAGATCAAGGACAAAATATGGCTTGTTAAATTCAAATGGCAAATATCAATGATCATTGGAATAGAAGCAATCACATATACACCCCTAATCCCTAGGCCAAGGTCATTAGGTTCTAAACTCATAACAAGTTTTAAGCACAAAAGATTGAATCTCACTCTCAATTCCCTTAAGGTACTATGATAACAAGATTTTGTCTCCTCACTCAATTAATTAACCAAACATGATAAATCAATTAAGTGTTTCTACATGAATGTCCTAAGCATATGAAAATGCTACCACATACTTCACATACTAACATAAAAAATTCATATTATAACATGATTCAATCAAAACTCTAATCATAATATTGGATTAGTCCTCCTAACACCATAATTAGAAGATTCAACCACACATATCATAATACAAATTAAGTCATCATAAATCATGTGAGAAATTCCAAAAATCACATCAATCAAACCATTACAAATTCAACAAAATCACAAATCCTCAATCCATCAAGTGGCTAGCCTCACAAGAGGTCTAGCCAAAAACCAACATTATCAAAACATCAAAATAATGCTTAACAATATCCATTGTAGCTAAATAAACTAAGAAAATACAAATTAAAGGTAATTTCTCCCCTATTTTAGTGTTTGGCTTGAAATTCTCCTTCAACATGCAATCCTCCTTCCAAAACCCTCTTTCTTCTCTAGAAGTGTGATGAGTGAATGAAAGATATGAAGTTTGATGGGTGGAGGTGTGAAAAATGGTGGGAAAAGGGTGGAAAATGGATAGAGATGGTAGTGTGTGTGTGTGTAATGGTTTAGAATGTGTATGTATCACGAAAATGGAGGCTAGGGCTGATTATCCAATCTAAACTTGGGGCAAAAGTCAGCCAAAATGGGAATTTGTATTGATTTTCTGAACAGGGGCTATTTTCACAAAAATTCGATCGAATTTTTGTGAGGGACATCGAATTTTTCTGCAAAACAACAGAAAAATTCTACCAAATTTTTATGAGTATGGTCGAATTTTTCTGTCAGTTTGCTCAGCCTCTGTTGCTCTGTTTCGCCCCTGTTTTTCCCTAAACTGTCACAAAAATTCGACTGAATTTTTGTGAGCATGGTCGAATTTTTGTGACAGCTCCGCGCTGCTTCACTATTTGTACATAACTTCCACATCCGATCTCCAATTTGAGTGATTTTTACTCTCACGCGATCCTCTCTTTCTTGGCTTTCTATCCATATAAAGAACTTACAAAAATTCCCACATTTGAAGGTGTTACAAGTCATGAAAAGTGACACACTATTTTAATCATAACTTTCTCGTTTGGACTCTGAATTGAGCTTTGCTTTTTCCTACATCTTCCTCTTCACTTCTAGAATCCATTTATGCCTGAAAATCACACAAAATAAACCAAAGTACTAATTCTCTAAATATTTACTAATGTCGTGCAATTTAAGACACTTAATCATAAAAATCACACATTTATCATTTCAAAGTACACATCTCCATATGAACATAAAACACCACCAAAAGATATACAAGAAGAATAAAAATAAAAGAAAATATATAATAAAAAGATACTAAAATTTAGGTGAAAATGACACCAATCAATGCTCTACTAGAATTTTATCCACAAAAAACACTTTCTTTAACAACCAAGATTTCTTTGTAAATATTCTTGACTTTTAAGAACTCTTCTTGCTAATACTTTACTACAAACTAACTATCATAATAAACTTTATGTGACAAAGTTTCGTAACCTTATTCATGTTTGAATGCTCCTTAGTATGCTATTAATTCGGTTGTCATGGTTAAGGAGCTATAAGTGTCTACTTAACACTTTTACTTGTATAGCTCTCCAGAACAATGGAAGATGTAGTCTGAAGCAGATCTTATACTGTATTGACATCCAACAAACTCATAATCAGAATTCCTTATGATCTCTAACAAATTTGATCCTGATGTGCAAGCATATTATCCTGAGTTCTTTATAAATACTTTATAAAGATCCATACTAGAGTTACTTAAATGTCTACTTATTATACCAATAATAGAAGCCAAATTAGGCCTTTTACAGACCTCATTATACAACAACTTCCAATAATCAAAACATATAGAATATTTCTACATTTCTTAAATCTTTAGTTTAACTTTAGGCCACCTGATTGAGACTGAACGTGTCTCTCTTAATTTAACTTAAGCATTCTCCCACTGAATCACACAATCATCAACAATTGTCTCAAAATCAAATGAGACAATTACATCTTGATGATAGTTGTGATTTCTATATGTGAAATCTTTCTTGAATGTATAGATGGATTAATTTTAAGTTCTTAAAATATTGAGATCGTTTCATCAAAATTACCATTAAGAAACAAAATCTTTAAATCCATCATTGCAATTCAAGATCATAGTGTGTTACTAATGCCACGATTATCTTAAAAGAGTCTTTATTAGATTATGGATAGAAGGTCTCTTAAAACAATGCCTTCCCTTTTTAGTATAATCCTAAACCAAGATGCAAACCTGATCATATTGTATTGATTTAAACTCATAACTTTTAACATTAATCCACTTTCGAATATCTAGACCTTGCATGGCTTGATGAAGATTGTTTGAATGTCTTAAAATTAGTTTCATAGTGTCCTCATTATTTAGGAGAAAAACAACATAGTTATCCGAATTGTCTTTCTTCCAACTCCAGCGGTTACCTTAGTAATATTAACTCTTAAGCTTGTTGATTTTGTTATGCCTTAAATATTATTGACATTGCCCATTAAATTCTCTAAACTTGCATATTCTTAAAAGTCATAAGTAGGGGTCTTGTTGACTCCAATTGAAAGACAATATCTCTAATATTATTCTTCCCCCCAAATCAACATCCTCAAAGAATTCCGTATTACCCATCTCAAATATGAACCAATTAATTTGGATCACAAAACCTCATTCATAATCTATAAAGCCATCGATAACTGTTTTAGTCCAAATTTCTTTAGTAGATCCTAATGATCTAGCTTTAGTTGGACATCAGCATATGTGAAACTCATAAAGAGTTCTCACAACTACTTTAGTTGGAACTTTATTAAGACCGTAAGCTGTAATTTTTAGTATTTCTCCCATTAGTAATCATATGTTGTGGAGTTCAATCATGTCTTTTAACTACACTATTCACACTTAGCAATTTTAATAAGGTGTATTATAAGACAATTCCACAAGCCTTTAAGAGAAATAAAAGGTTATACTTTAATTTCGTCTTTAGCAGCTTTCTTTATGGGTATTCTTTTATTGCCCTTATGCTTTCTTGTGACCGAATTTTCTTGAAGCCTACTAGTCTCATCTTTATTGTTGAAGTTCTCATCATGTATGATTGTTGATATGGGTTAAATTAATTAGCAGACTTCTTGATTGTATAGAGAATTATTGCAAAATAATTTATCATGCTCGCATTAAACTTTATAACCTTTCAAATTTTAAATAATTTAGAATCATCTTGAGAATTCGAGAACAACATTAGTATGAAGTCTTTGGACAACAATACTAATTTAAATGATGCTCATGTGCAGTGTTCTAATACTGACAATAAAAACTGTTAAGCAATAGTCTTCCTTGGGCCATCTTATTACTCACATGTCAAACCAAATAATCCTCACGTATTCACCACCACAGGTGCTTGTGTATTTTGGGCCAAATATTAATCTACCTTTGGGCTAATAAATCCCCGCATGAAGATACACTCGCACAACATTATTAATTGGGAACTCATCACAAGACACTTTGTGCAACACTAACCTCGTCTATGGACAAAAATTAACTGCATGGGTAATCCTGGTGTAATAATAAGTATTGATAATAAGTTGATATTTCAAACAAAAGTCTATCCATGGATAGTCTGATGTTCACATGAACAATTAAAATTAATTATCACATATTCCATCCGTTCCCTTGAAATGTAACCATTTACTTTTTGCACAGAGTATAATAATTTAATGTATTTTGAGGTAAAAGAAATAATATTTTAAAGTTTAGTGGGTAGTTGTATTAGTGTTGAGTATGGGGACATGTTTGGTCACATCAATCTAAAAAAGAAAATGGATATTTTGTGAAGGAACAGATCAAAATAGCAAAATGGATACGTATCAAAGGGATGGAAGGAGTACTTATCATCACATGTGTGTTATTATTATATCAAACGGTGCCTACCTATAGGCCGAACATAGAACGTATAAGAATTCAACACTAATTTATGTAATTTCAATAAAGTCGCACTACACACAGAAGATACTATGGCAACATGATGATTTGATTGACTAAATTGAAAATCACTAAACCAATTAAACAAATATTACATTTGATTGAATGACATAAAAAAATATCTCCCCAATTTAAATTTAATTAAATTTCAAAATTCAAATAGGATTATGAGATGATTCAAAAGAAATTTAAAAATTATATAATTTAATATTTGATATAATAAATATTTATATTATATTTATATAATTATATTATACTCTCCCCGGCCACTTACAAGGTATCCATTTTATCATTTTGGGCATCCACCTCAAAGGTATCTATATTTCATATTTAGTAAAAAGGTACATCCCACGACCCACCACTTTCCTCTAATACAACTACCCACTACACATATATAATAATACTCCTTAATCCACGTGTAGAAAGCAAATGATTACTTTCTAAGTGGCAAGAGGGAATAAATTTTTTTTCAAAAATTAATTATATTAATTATGATGTACAAAAATATTTTTAAATTTTTTGGTTAAGATATTATTTCTTTCTTCTAATATTAAAATACATTTAATTATTTTATGTACTCCCTTCGTCCCATGGCAAGGGTAGTTTTTGCTTCTTGGCACGTGGATTAAGGAATATTATTATTTAATGTGTAGTGGGTAGTCGTATTAGTGGGAGTATGGGCCCTATGTTTTAATTGTATTAGAGGGGATGAGTAGGTCCTATGTGTGTAAAAAAAGAAAGAGGCCCCTTTGAGTGGGATGACCAAAATGGAAAAAAGTGACTCTTGCTGTGAAACGGATGGAGTAAATGCTTAGCTTTCATATTAATAATGATCATTGGCTATGATTTTAAATTAAATTTTAATTTTAATTTATATATATATATATATATATATATATATATATATATATATATATATATATATATATATATATATATATATATATATATATATATATATTAGTTTCAAAATAATATTTTAATTGAATAATTATAACTTATAACAACGTTAACAACATAATATTGATATAATTAATTCTTGAAATGGAAGTAAATAAACTGATAAAAAAATTCTTAAATATTATGAATTAAAGAAAATTAAATAGGGATATATATATATATATATATATATATATATATATATATATATATATATATATATATATATATATATATATATATATATATATATATATTAGTTTAGTTAAGTAAGGGTAAAATTGTAAATGTATTAAAATTAACCATCAATGTAAATGGAAAACAACACTAACTATAAGGTATAGTTACAAATTAAACAGGTTTTGAGGGATAAATTAACTAATGCAAACTTAATCCTACTATATAAATTAGATATGCATTGCTATCCAACGTCACGTGCCATGAAACCTAATTTCATGACAGCAAAACCTGCTTCACTGTTAAATTTACACAAGTCCACAAATTATTAAAATAATACATCATCACCGATCCAATCAACACATTTCTTGCCAAAAAGAACAAATAAATTACACCACATATTTTTCTCTGGTCAAACTAACCAAGATTTTGACCTAAAATACAACCATGGAAACTAAAACAGCGTTTTTTTTTTTTTTTTTAAGATTTTCTAATAAGGCTAAATATAATGTGCACCCGGTGCACACGAAGCTTCGTGTGCACCCACGTACAAATATAAGCAAAAACATATACAATTATGAGTAAAAATGTATATAATTTAATTGTTAATTTTTTTAATAAAAAATTAAGTGTAAAATAATGTACAATTATTAAAATACATATATACACTATTTAATAAAAAGTTATACACATATGAATGCTTATTTTTTTTAATGAAAAATTTAGTGTGAAAAAAATATACAATTATTACAAAACACGTATACAAAAGAGAATAACATGTACACAAAATAAAATAAAAAGTTATACAAATATGGGTGCAAGGATGCACCCGGTTGCACCTAATATACACTCTTCTAATAAACACACTTAAAAATTAAATCACTTCTCTACACTAAACACACGACCTGTACATCTTCTTGTACCATGAAAACTTTGCTTGTATACATATATATTATTTTTTTTCATATATACAAGGAAAAAAATGAAGCTCTATTTATGTCCAACAGACGAAAGTAAATCAATGAATCATCAATTGTATATAAGATGGAAATTATCTTCCCTCCAACATTGTGAGAGTCATGTGGTTGACAGAAGGGGTTAGCGTCGAGGAGGCCGAACCGATATGCGAACGACTCCACCTGTCCGTGAACCCCGGATGCTCCGGTTCCTGCAGATCGACGATTTCACTGCTGAGCATCGAGAGCACAGTCGATATGATGGGCCTATTGATAGGGAATTCTTGAACACACAACAATCCAATGTGCAAACATCTCATGATATCCCCATTGCAATCTTGATTTAATATTCTTTTGTCGATCAACTCCTCCACATTGTCTTCATTCCACAATTTCCATGACTATAGGAAGGTGGGGAATCAAAGTGAGAGTATAGGAGGTAAATATATAATCAACTGAATCAAGAATCCAAAAGAGACCACTTACGTATCCCAAAAGGCCTAATGAAAACTCATCGTTGTAGAAGCTAGTGTTCTTTCTCCCACTTATGATCTCCAACACAAGGACTCCAAAGCTAAAAACATCAGACTTTTCCGAAAATCTCCCTCCCATCGCGTATTCTGGAGCCATGTACCCACTGCATGACAATCTTATTAATTACACATATTCATTTATAGGTGTGTAGATGCTATACATAATGAAATACAGGTTTCAATGCATGCATACATAATTGGACTAAATCGACGAACATGTACTTACTACGTGCCCACAACTTTCCCAGTGTTGGCTTGATCTTGATTGCCTCCAAATATTCTTGCCATCCCAAAATCTGATATCTTTGAATTCCACTCGTCATCCAGCAATACATTACTTGGTTTCAGATCCCGATGAATGATTCTCAACCTGGAATCCCTATGAAGGTACAGGAGGCCTCTCCCAATGCCTTCTATGATATTAAATCGCTTTTTCCAATCAAGAACGTGTTGTGTTTGATCTGCAGAAGGGAACATGTCAATGAAGGTAAGAAAAATAGGAGCAGAAGTTTGAAGCAGTACAAGTGATACGAGAACTGACCGAATAAAAAGACATCTAAGCTCCTATTCTGCATGAATTCATAGATCAACATCTTTTCTCCTTTCTCAACACAGCAGCCTAAGAGCCTTACAAGATTCCGATGTTGGAGTTTAGATATCACCAACACTTCATTCATGAACTCTTCATACCCTTGTCCAGATTCATTTGAAAGCCTCTTCACTGCAATTTCCATTCCGCTTGCCAGTGTTCCCTATCAACAAACACCATTTCACTCACCCGCCCTAAAGGCAAAAATTGTGTGCGATTGTCCCATAGGTATTGTGAAGCAGATAAAAAAGTGAAAATACTAATACTTGATCAATTAGAAGTGATAATAGATCAGTTAAACTATTTCCTGAGCAAAAAGTAATATTTTTATATTTTCTTAATTAATTTTCACCTTTCATTAAAGATATTATTATTTTTTATTTATCCCACTAATTGCTCGAAAAATCATGTAATACTAACTCCTAAATATTGTGTTTTTCTTTTCAACATAAGCAATATTATTCATTTGTCTATGTAGTACTATTATATTATATGTAGCATTACTTTTTTATTCACATAGAAATATTTATGCATTTTTTTAAAAAAAAAATTATGTAAGGCGACCAAGTATATTCTCTTAATGACCCATTTTGACAAAAAAATTATTGCATCGGTTAATACTATATCTAGAGAATTGTGTTCTTGTTTCAATGATTCTATAAATTACTATATATATACATATATATATATATAATGTGTTTTCTAGATCCAATTATGTCAGAGTTTCTAAAGAATGGAACAAATGTAAGTTTAAAACTGTACAGAAGTAGAGAGAAAATGCAAGCCATGTGTAGTGCAAATGAGTTCACCAGTTCCACTATACTGTTTCATTATAAAAAATGATGTAATGAGTTTTACTCATTTTTTAATAGAAGCTTATGTATGCAAGGGTTAAATGATAATTTCTAAGGTACCACGTATATTAATACGCACGAAGCACCAAAGAAGTAGGAACTACAGAGAATCCGTTCAATATGAAAACTCGGGAAAAAGCATTAAGCTCACCTTGTAAACAGGACCAAAACCACCCATCCCTAGCTTATTGCTGGGGTTGAAATTATTAGTTGCAGCTGCAAGAATCTCAAAGCCGTACAATGGCAACTCCTCTATCTTCACCTTATCCATCTCACTACGAAGCACTAATTCACACGAATCCGACGGGCTTTTTTCTTCCATCTCAACACCAGAAGCCCTGTTTTTGCCTGGTTAGAATACAACCACCAAAGTTTGATGTCATGTCAAATGATTCACTAAATTTGTCACAAAAACTAGGAGCCTAGTAAATTTTACCTTTTTGCTTCCATATCCACCAAGCAAAAAACAGACCAGCAGAAGCAACCACACAACTTAGAATCACCAGCACTATAACAAATAACTTATGATGTTTCTTCTCCTTATCTGGAACAAACAAACACCAATGACTACTCGTAAGACAGACGACAAATGATATCTTTTGAGGCAAAGACTTGTAGAGTAACTTCTATAATGAAAAGTGATAATGCAATTTAATGAAAAATTTATAGCATAATAAATAAAAAGTAATACTAATATTTTATAGCGGAGGCGATAATTATTAAAAAAACTTCAAATGGTATCGCCGTGAAGACTTGCCCATGTTTTTAATAATACGTGACTGTCTTAATTCATGAATAATTTGTAAGACACAAAATCTTTATGAAAATGTGAATATTCCACTAATAAAGAGAGGGAAATTACCAATCTCCGAATATGCCACACGAACAAAGAAATCAGAACCACTATTGCCTGGAAATTTCTGGACATCGATAATTGTGTCACTCCAAAACATACACCCAATACCAGGATCATACCCGTACGCCAAGCAGGAACAATTCTTCAAGCAATGATCTTCGCATTCGGATTCTAAACCCGAAGACCACTGCATGAAATCTGGAACTTTGATGAAAGTTAACTTGGAAAATCTATCCTCTCTGTTCTTATCAGTTGCATTAACCTCTCTGTCACACTGCAATGGCACCTTCTTCACACACCCCCCTTTCCAGTTCCCTTTACCCCATTCTCCCCTGTTCTTGGGCTCATATCCTCTCAAACAACTACACACTGGCGAATCGTCTACAAAGCACAAAGAAAACGGACCACATTTGTTGTAATAATCGCAGTCGTTGGCAGGAGCAGTCCATGAAACATTCCAATCCTTAATCTGATCATCCCACCCTGCTTCCACCAGAACCCCATCTGCATTCAAGTAATTTCTTGAAATGAATTTCTGTCGGAAATTTCTAGTGAAAGTGTAAGTCCCATCTTCGTCGGTTGATAAACTGAATCCATCGACATAAACAGAGTACATCCCTGTAACCCCTGTAAGAATCCGGCCGTTCCACGGGCCGCTCCGCCACACCGGAACCCCGTTGTTCCATATGTAAATCTGGGGGATTCCGATTGCATAAAGACCCGAGGTGAAGTTGCCCCGACCCGGATCGTTGAAGGCTCTCCACGAATTGAGCGCCACTCGCTGACCCGTTCGCGGGTTGTGACTCACTTTCATTGTCGGCAGGAACGAGTCGACCGGATGCTTGTGGCTCTCCCATAACGTGTTTCCCGTGGAAATTTCTTTTAAAACGAGGTTTCCAGAATCCAACAGCTGGGCGGAGGAGTTGGTCGGAGATGAGGTGGCATTCGACGACCAGAGGACCCGCCTGTCGCCGTCCATGAGTACGATGTTCCCGTCGGACGAAATTGAAAACGTGCCTCGCGAATCGGTGAGTGGGTCCTCCCGATTCGCGACCCACGTGGGGGACGCCGGAGAAACGTAGTACCATATGCCGAAATATCGCCGGTTGGTGTTGTTCGGGGTGAAGAATCCTAAGGTGAACTGTTTTCCGGCGGAGTGTATGGTGTCGGAATCTCGGAGAATCAGAGTGCTGTTAATGGTGTCGGTTTCGAGGGGGAATCCGTCATGACAGTGGCAGAGTGAGCAAAAGATGATCAAGAATTGGAAAAAGTTTCTGAATCCTATCATGATTCTTCAATGCAAGAAAGGTGAGAGAAGAAATTCATGAATCAGAAAAATGGATGCAGTATTAGCTGGCGTACACGAGAAGGAGAAGGCGGCTGACTAAAGTTAGTCCACAGGCTAACCAATGGGTATAAGACACGTGTGCTAATTGTCCGTCTTTCTCCTCCTCAGATATCTTAGCAGCCGTGGGCCCATTGCTTAATCATATGACATGAAATCATGAATAGTGGTCCTCTCACTTTATTAACTACTCAAATTTATTTATTTTAACAAATGCATAACGATAACAAAAATAATAAAATATTTGACGATTGACTATGTTTAAAAAATTAACGATTTTATTAATTTCAACGGTTGTCGCTTCTTGCAAGATCGTTCTTATGGACACGGGCACCGCTGTTTTCCTTTCCCCTCCCACACTTGAAAAACTCTATTTTTCTTTAAAAAAAAAAGGACAAATTTTTTTGTGAGACGTGTTAAAGTATGTTTATTATTTAGATAAAATATGTTTAATAATTGTTAAAGTAAGCTTTTTAAAATACGTTGAATTATGCATTAAAGTATGATTTCAGCGTGTTATAATATAATTTATTATTGACATACTTTAATTACAAATAAACATACTTTAATTCTACCATAAGCATACTTTAATGATTAGTCGACTCGTCTCACACCTGTCTCTCAAATAACCCGTCTCACAAGAGAGTTTCTCAAAAAAGAGTTGTGGGCGGACCTAGGAATTTTTTCTTGGGCTACCGCTTATAATTATAGAAATATTATTTAATATATAAAATCTTACAATATATAATTAATATTAAAAAATTATAATTAATATTGATACCCGAGAATTTTAATTTGTAAAAAGCAATTCAAAATATTACTATTATAAGTCTATAACATAAATTTTAAAAAATAGTAATGAATTGAGTGTAAATTTGTATTACAATTAGTAATTTAAAATTACAAATCAATAAAAAAATGTGAATAAAATTAAACATTAATAGTATATATATATGTGTGCGTGAGAGAGAGATGTGTGTGAGTAAAACAATGAATGAAGAAATTAAATGAAAAAAATATAAAATAAAAATAGTAATGAATTGAATGTAAATTTATATTACTTTTAGTAATTTAAAATTACAAATCAATAAAAAAATGTGAAAAAAAAGTAAAACATTAATATTATATATATATATATATATATATATACTCCCTCCGTCCCATAGTAGTTGACATACTTTCCTTTTTGGTTTGTCCCACTAAAGTTGACACATTTCTTTTTTAATACATGGGACCCACACAAAAACAATTAATCTATTCTCATGGGCCTCATATATCACCTCTAATACAACTACCTACTATACATTAAATATTATTTCTCTCACTTCACTTTACTCCACTTTACATTAAATTATTATACTCCTTAATCTCCGTGCCCAAAAAAAATTATACCAACTTCAATGGGATGGAGGGAGTATATATATATATATGAGAGAGTGTGAGTAAAGCAATGAAGAATGAAGAAATTAAATAAAAAAAATATAAAATAAAAATTCTAGTATATTACTAAAAGAAACATTTTCTATATAAAATAAAATAATTATTATAATAGAGGGAGAGAATCTGAGAAAGGCTTTCCCCTCTTGAATCTGATGTTAAAAAATTATAATTAATATTGATACCATGGAATTTTAATTTGTAAAAAACAATTCAAAACATTATTATTATAAGTTTATAACATAAATTTTAAAAAATAGTAATGAATTGAGTGTAAATTTGTATTACAATTAGTAATTTAAAATTACAAATCAATAAAAAAAAGTGAATAAAATTAAACATTAATATATATATATATATATATATATATATATATATATATATATATATATATATATATATATATATATATATATATATATATATGTATATGTGTGTGTGTGTGTGTTGTGCGTGAGAGAGAGATGTGTGTGAGTAAAGCAATGAAGAATGAAGAAATTAAATGAAAAAATTATAAAATAAAAATAGTAATAAATTGAGTGTAAATTTGTATTACAATTAGTAATTTAAAATTGCAAATCAATAAAAAAATGTGAAAAAAATTAAATATTAATAGTATTATATATATATAAAAAGAGAGAGAGAGAGTGTGTTTGTAAAGCAATGAAGAATGAAGAAATTAATTGAAAAAAATATAAAATAAAAATTCTAGTATATTACTAAAAGAAACATATTCTATATAAAATAAAATAATTATAATAGAAATAATAGAGGGAGAGAATCTGAGAAAGGCTTTCTCCTCTTGAATATGATGTTTGAAGAGCAGTGAGAGGCGCGAAATAATATAAACTAGTGTTTGAACACGTGCGTTGCACGGAACAAAGGTATTTTGATGTTATTTAAATCTAAAAGAGAAGCCTAAATCATGTCTTTTGGATAAATCATTATATCTATACTCGAAGGAGAAGCCTAGTAATACCGTCCATGCAGCTGTAAAATTGTCTAAAAAATAGTGTCGTGTGTTGCATGGTCAGTGATTTTGTCAAATAAATAGCTCTTAACTAAAAATATACCTTTAATTTTTTTTTTTAAATATACTCTCTCCATAATACATGCTATGTAGACTCTTGGGGTACAGTATACCAAAAATCATTGGGATAAAATCTTAATTTCACCCTTTGAACAAACACTATTCCCTACCAATAAATGGTAAACCCTCAGGGTACAATATGCCCTAAACTACTGGATAATAATATACCATAAACCACAGGAGTAAAGTCATAATGTTACAATTGAAACAAACACTAAACACTGTCGATAAATATTAAACCCTCGGGGGAACATTATGCCCTAAACCACTTGAAAAAAGTATACCATAAATCACAGGGGTAAAGTCGTCATTTCACTGCAGATAAATATTAAATGGGGCACAATATGCCACTAAAGTTAATTTTATGTAATATCATATTAGATAGCTGTATATTTATTAATTAGTAGTCGTCATTTCACTGATAAATATTAAATCATACAATTTTATGTAATATCATATTAGGTTGTTGTATATTTATTAATTAGTATTTAAGTACCCGTACTTATTTAAAGGTACCATACCATATTTATTTAAATATCAACCGGTCATACCCGAATCTGTGCCATTTAAAAATTTATTACTATATTTGTAATTACTCCAAAATTATTTATCAATACACTTAGGGTAAACGCGGGGTACCAAGAAATATAATTATTAGAGATAATCAATATCGATGTTAGGAGTATCCGTAATTCGTATCCATTTAAATGTTCACCATCCGTGATCGGACATGTCCAATTTAAAAAATTCATAATAATATCATCTCAAACTTATTATTGTATTGCATCACGTATGCTTGGTTAATGTTTACCTCCTGATTCATACACGTACACAATTCAAATTCTAATGATATTTTTTTGAACTACCCATGAAAATTATAATTATTAATATATTTATAATGTATTTATATGCTTATGACTAAAAATCGATGTCTATCAATGCCTACTTTTAACATTAGTGGCTTCAACATCTACTGGTTGGTGAAATAGACATCAATCAGCATGTTTATCGTAGTGCATATTGAATACAAAATTATTATAATTTTTACTTTAATTTCAAATTCAAATGATATGTTTTTTGAACCACTCGTACTCGTTTTTTAGGGTGTTTATTAATTATGTAAGATACTTTCTTATTTCGTAATACTCATACCCGTGTATAAATAAATATCAATTAAAAATTAATATTTTAAAAATTCATGATTACAAAATTTGTATCCGTCCCAAAGTCTTTTAGTGGATGATGGGTTGTGGCATCTCCCGAATTAGTCGGTCTATGAATCGGATACCGGTGCATAAAAAATACAAGTAAATTACTCATACCCATTTAATATTATTTTTAAGTATTTTTTTATTAATTAAAATTAATATTTTAAATGAACTTATACTATTACTGATTAAATATAAAATAAATATAATATAATTCTATTACAAAAATATGACCTAAACACTAATTTTATAAGTTATTATAATAATAATTGAATAATATTACAATAAACCCTAAACCCTAAAACCATATCCCTAAACCCTATATCAATATAATGTATTTAAATTAATTTTATAAGTTATTATAATAATTAAATAATATTACCCTAAACCATATAATTAAAAATTAATTCAAATTTTTTAGGAATAATTAACATAATTTGAAAAAATAAATTCAAATTGTTTAGGAATAATCAACATAATAATTTGAAATAATTAAAATTAGGGTCACTTACTAGGAGGTACATAAAATAATGTATAATTACTATAAACTACATTATTCAAAGCACTATTACTCATAACTACACAATTATGATTGTGATACCATAAATACCCCTATGTATTTGCACAATTGTTCTGTATAATTTGGTTATGCACAATTTGGTTCTGCACAATTTTATTTTTGCACATTTTATTTGCACATTTTAAATTCCGGCAGCAGCAGGCTGCGGCGGTCAACGGCCGATCAACGCCGGTCAACGATCGGTCAACGGCTGGTCAACGCCGGTGAGGGGTAGGGTTGTTGATTTAAAAGTGTATGGAGTATCAGGTTATATTTGGTATTTTACTTTAATATTTTGTATGTGAGAGTAATTATTTAAATTCCATAGATCTAATAGTAAATATGCTTAAAAGTGTATATCTGAGAGTAATAAACCCTTAAAATTAGTAGTAGTTATGTATTATATTTAATGAAAAAATAATATTAAGCACAAATATAAGGAATCATTTTATATAAGGTATCATTTAAATTAAATAAGGTATTATTATTATGACAAAAAAATCAATGGGAAAAATAAAATATCATAATTGTGATGAATGGAGGAGATTGAATAATGTATATATATTTATAATATATTTATATTTTTTAGTGTTTAAATTAATGTATTAATTAATTTATATACATATATTTTTTTTGTGTTAAAATTAATATTTAATAAAGATTATATTATTGTAAATTAATTATGAATTAAATATAATATGAATTTTATTATTTTTAATATGATCAAATAAAATTTATAACTATTAATTAATTATATAATTATTTCGTAACATATTATATAATATAGATAAAATATTTTGTATAATTTTAATATTTGTAGATACCTGATTCATACATGTACACAATTCAAATTCTAATGATATTTTTTTGAACTACCCATGAAAATTATAATTATTAATATATATTTATAATATATATTTTTATGATTATGACTAAAAATCGATGTCTATCAGCACCTATTTTTAACATTAGTGGCTTCAACATCTACTGGCTGGTGAAATAGACATCAATCAGCATGTTTATCGTATTGCATATTGAATTAAAAAATATTATAATTTTTTATTTTTATTTCAAATTCTAATGAAATTTTTTTGAACTAATCGTACTCGTTTTTTTAGGGAGTTTATTATTATGTAAGAAACTTTCTCATTTCGTAATACTCATACCCGTGTATAAATAAATATTATTTAAAAATGAATATTTTAAAAATTCATTACAATATTTGAATCCGTCCCAAAGTCTTTTAGTGAACGATGAGTTCTAGCCTCCCCCGGATTAGTCAGTCTATGGATCCAATACCGGTGCATAAAAAATACACGTAAATTATTCATACCCTTTTAATACTATTTTTAAGTATTTTTTTATTGATTAAAATTAATATTTTAAATGAACTTATACTATTACTGATTAAATGTAAAATAAATACTATAATATAATTCTATTACAAAAACATGACTTAAACCCTAATTTTATAAGTTATTATAATAATAATAGAATAATATTACAATAAATCCTAAATCAATATAATGTATTTAATATGATCAAATAAAATTTATAACTATTAATTAATTATATAATTATTTCATAACATATTATATAATATAGATAAAATATTTTGTATAATTTTATTATTTGTAGATACCTAATTCATACACGTACACAATTCAAATTCTAATGATATTTTTTTGAACTGTCCATGAAAATTATAATTATTAATATATATTTATAATATATTTATATGCTTATGACTAAAAATCGATGTCTATCAGCACCTACTTTTAACACTAGTGGCTTCAACATCTACTGGCTGGTAAAATAGACATCAATCAGCATGTTTATCATAATGCATATTGAATACAAAAATATTATAATTTTTTATTTTAATTTCAAATTCTAATGATATTTTTTTAAACTCCTCGTACTCATTTTTTTAGGGAGTTTATTAATTATGTAAGATACTTTCTCATTTCATAATACTCATACCCATGTATAAATAAATATTATTTAAAAATTAATATTTTAAAAATTTATTACAATATTTGTATCCGTCCCAAAGTCTTTTAGTGAACGATCAGTTCTAGCCTCCCCCGAATTAGTCGGTCTATGGATCGGATACCGGTGCATCAAAAAATATACATAAATTACTCATACCCATTTAATACTATTTTTTAAGTATTTTTTATTGATTAAATTAATATTTTAAATGAACTTATACTATTACTGATTAAATATAAAATAAATATAATATAATTCTATTACAAAAATATGACCTAAACCCTAATTTTATAAGTTATTATAATAATAATTGAATAATATTACAATAAATCCTAAATCAATATAATGTATTTTGATTAGAGCTATTTTCACCTAGATTTTAGTGTCTTTTTATATGTGTTTTCGTATTATTTTATCCGTATTTTATATGTTATTTGGTTGTTTTTGTATTTTTATTGAAATGTGTGTGAATGAGCTTAAACTTAAGATTTTCACTTTTTATTGGATGCTAAACATGATAAGGAAGATGTAGGAAAAATCGGATCTCAATTCGGAGTTGAAACGAGGGAGAACGAGCCAAAACAGTGAAGAAATGCAGGAGCCAGCACACGAGCCGTGTAGCCAACACGGCCTTGTAAGAGTTGGCCGTGTGGCGACATCTAGTCATTCAACACGGGCAACTTCAGGTCGTGTCCAGTTGCACGAGTCGAGTCGGGAGCACGAGCCGTGTCGCCAACACGGCCCTGTAAGAAGTGGCCGTGTGGCGACATCAGAAGACACAACACGACCACCCTGTGCCCGTGTTACAACACACGACTCGTGTTGGCAGCACGAGCCGTGTCATCAACACGGCACTGTAAGGCGAGGCCGTGCGGAAGCATCAGAAGACACAACACGGCCACCTCGTGGCCGTGTTGCAGAGCACGACTCGTGCCGGGTATTTTCCTGCAGAAATTTCCAGATCCTTCTAGAAGCCTCCAAAGGGGTATAAATACCCCTTTATTCAACAATTGGCAGGTGGATCCGAAATTCTATCATCTACACACACCTCACACACCATTTCTTCCATTTTCCACCATCATCTACATCCATCTTCATCCATTTTGATCCATCTTCATCATCTCCATTAATTCTCCATCAAAACTTCATCCCTTCTATTGGGTGTGAGAGATCTCAAGGAATCAATAGCTAGAGGTGGAGATCAAGAAGAATAGAAGATTCTCTTCAAGAAATTGATAGGGAAGAATCCATTCATTTTGTATTTCTTTAGATCTTAGACTATGGGTAATTGTAATGAATCATTTAATTGTTTTGTTACTTTTACTATGATAGGCTAATCCCTCTAGTGGGATTAGGAACATGAAGAACATATTAGATTTATATTATCATGTGGATTAAATTGGTTTTTGATTTAATTGATGTTGATTTCTATTCATGGAGTTTAATTGTCTTGATGTTGTGATGGCATGGTTTGTTATTCATGAATGTTTATTGGTTTAATGGATTGTTGATCAATGGATTATTTGTGGTAATTAAATGCTATCATGATCTTCATGTATGTATTGCTTGGAGTGAGACGGAAACGACCCTCTATAGTATTAGGAAGGCATGAATAGACATTGAGTTTGGGTTTGACCGAAAGGATATTTGAATTCAATGAGGGGAACCAATCCATTCGTTGGCCTTAGTACACAAAAAGGGAGAGTTTAGTCTAACTAGTACCTAGATGGAAGGGGTTAATGTTGGGCTTTGATCTTAAGTGCTTTTGGGAGTCCAAAATGGATCAACAACCTTTGTAACCCGAAAGGGAGCTTAGGATACAATCGTGATCACCCTTAGTCTATATCAATTGAGTTGAATTCCGTTTGCATGATAATATGAATTGAGTGTGCTTGGATGTTTCTAATCCCATGTTTTTCCATACTTGAACTTTAGCACCCATTTTCTTTACTTGTCATTTATCTTATTTGCTATCTTATTTACTTGTTACTTGTTTTAGTTGTTAATCAATCTCAAACCCCCCGATCATCTTTACAAAAACAACATGAACATGAGCTCACGTATTTTGCTAGTCCGAACATAACTCCTTATTGGATTGATAATTTTTCTTGGGATATACTACTACAACGACCGAGTATTCTTGCTCGTGAGTGCTAAAAATAGGCAAACATATTTAAATTAATTTTATAAGTTTTTATAATAATTAAATAATATTACCCTAAACCTTAAACCATATAATTAAAAATTAATTCAAATTGTTTAGGAATAATTAACATTATAATTTGAAATAATAAAAATTAGTATTAGTTATGTATTATATATAATGAAAAATTATATTAAGCACACATATAAGGAATCATTTTAAATAAGACATCATTTTAAATTAAATAAGGATACCCGTGTATAAATAAATATTATTTAAAATTCATATTTTTAAAATTAATTTCAATATTTGTATCCATCCCAAAGTGTTTTAGTGGACGATGAGTTTTACCTTTCCCGGATTAGTCGGTCTATGGATCAGATATCGGTGCATCAAAAATACACGTAAATTATTCATACCCATTTAATACTATTTTTAAGTATTTTTTATTGATTAAAATTAATATTTTAAATGAACTTATACTATTACTGATTAAATATAAAATAAATACTATAATATAATTCTATTACAAAAATATGACCTAAACCCTAATTTTATAAGTTATTATAATAATAATTGAATAATATTACAATAAATCCTAAATCAATATAATGTATTTAATATGATCAAATAAATTTTATAACTATTAATTAATTATATAATTATTTCATAACATATTATATAATATAGATAAAATATTTTGTATAATTTTAATATTTGTAGATACCTAATTCATATACGTACACAATTCAAATTCTAATGATATTTTTTTAAACTGCCCATGAAAATTATAATTATTAATATATATTTATATGCTTATGACTAAAAATCGATGTCTATCAGCACCTACTTTTAATATTAGTGGCTTCAACATCTACTGGCTGGTAAAATAGACATCAATCAGCATGTTTATCGTAATGCATATTGAATACAAAAATATTATAGTTTTTATTTTAATTTCAAATTCTAATGATATTTTTTTGAACTACTCGTACTCATTTTTTTAGGGAAGTTATTAATTATGTAAGATACTTTCTCATTTCATAATACTCATACCCATTTATAAATAAATATTATTTAAAAATTCATTACAATATTTGTATCCGCCCAAAGTCTTTTAGTGAACGATCGGTTCTAGCCTCCCCCGGATTAGTCGGTCTATGGATCGGATACCGGTGCATCAAAAAATACACATAAATTACTCATACCCATTTAATACTATTTTTAAGTATTTTTTATTGATTAAAATTAATATTTTAAATGAACTTATACTATTACTGATTAAATATAAAATAAATATAATATAATTCTATTACAAAAATATGACCTAAACCCTAATTTTATAAGTTATTATAATAATAATTGAATAATATTACAATAAATCTTAAATCAATATAATGTATTTAAATTAATTTTATAAGTTTTTATAATAATTAAATAATATTACCCTAAACCCTAAACCATATAATTAAAATTAATTCAAATTGTTTAGGAATAATTAACATTATAATTTGAAATAATAAAAATTAGTATTAATTATGTATTATATTTAATGAAAAATTATATTAAGCACACATATAAGAAATCATTTTAAATAAGACATCATTTTAAATTAAATAAGGATACCCGTGTATAAATAAATATTATTTAAAATTCATATTTTTAAAATTAATTACAATATTTGTATCCATCCCAAAGTTTTTTAGTGGACGATGGGTTTTAGCTTCCCCGGATTAGTCGGTCTATGGATCGGATATCGGTGCATCAAAAAATACACGTAAATTATTCATACCCATTTAATACTATTTTTTAAGTATTTTTTTATTGATTAAAATTAATATTTTAAATGAACTTATACTATTACTGATTAAATATAAAATAAATATAATATAATTTTATTACAAAAATATGACCTAAACCCTAATTCTATAAGTTATTATAATAATAATTGAATAATTATTACAAAAATATGACCTAAACCCTAATTCTATAAGTTATTATAATAATAATTGAATAATATTATAATAAATCCTAAATCAATATAATGTATTTAAATTAATTTTATAAGTTTTTATAATAATTAAATAATATTACCCTAAACCATATAATTAAAAATTAAATCAAATTGTTTAGGAATAATTAATATTATAATTTAAAATAATTAAAATTAGTAGTAGTTATCTATTATATTTAATGAAAAATAATATTAAGCAAACATATAAGGAATCATTTTAAATAAGATATCATTTTAAATTAAATAAGGTATCATTATTTTGACCAAAAAGTCAATGGCCAAAATGTATTAATATTATAATTGTGATTAATGGATGAGATTGAATAATGTGATGGATGGATGAGATTAAAAATGATTTAGTAATCAAAATCAATGGTATAGATTAAAAATTGATTCAATTTTGACTTTTAAAGTGTGTTTTATTATATATCTTGCTCTAAAAAAATCAGCTCAACAACCACTAAACTATATATTTATTAGTGTTTATAACTAATATATATAGCTATTATTTTTAAATTTGGGGTACAGCTGTACCCCAACTCCATCCGCCACTGGTTGTACTTGTGGGGGCATGCATGTAGGTGTTAAAATAAACGAACAGTAGTTCAGGTCAATAAGTTTCTAAATAAGCTCAACTATGATATTATTCAGAGTTCGAGCTCATTTACAGGGCAATAATCATTTGCTCATTTAAATTATTTTTTGTTTTTATTATTTTACAGGGCATAGAAAAATTCTTTTTTATTGATTTCACTTTGATTTTTATAAATCTTACCAATCGCGAAATGAATTTAGTGAAAATAAAAGGTCAAAATAAGTACAATATCATGTTTAAATTGGAGCAACAAGATTAAAGTGGTTGAAACTTGTGAATCAAAATTCAAGTTTATAACATGCAATAACATAAACTAAATTTAGATGTGATAGTTGATCATCACTAACATTAGGGTTACTTTATTATTTTCATTTCTAATTCTGGCACAATTTTTTTTTTTTAATTTGTTCTTTGAAACACCAAGGAAAGATAAAGTCTTTCATTTTAAATGAAACTTTGAATGAATCTGTGTGCTTGAAGAGTTAGCATAAGTTACTCTGAACTTTTGCTCAACATATCACAACCTGATAAATATTTTTCAAAATATACATTATATAAAGTGTTACCAAGTATGATTGGTGTAAATCTTATCATAATCTGATAAATATTTTTCAAAATATACATTATTTAAAATGTTATGAAGTATGGTTGGTTTAATTCACTATTTGTAATGATTCATAGCTTGCTTTGGGGCTTGGAGTAGTCATTCTCATAAGTTTTTTATTTGGCTAGAAAATTTAAGGCGTATAAGAATTTATCAGATTTGGCCTCTAGTTATGTATGGTTGTTACAGATATATGAGTTTTGTGAGAAAGATCCAAATCATCGAAATCCGATTCTAATAATAATCGTGTTTCTATTTATTACACTTATTATTAAGTGTCTTCGACTCTTTCAAAAGGAAAATTAAAGCAGATAATGTATTGTAAATTTCTTCGATTCATTTAATATGAATAAACTGTCAACTAAACATAACCATTGATATAAGATTTAGTGATTACCCATACAGACCAAATAAGGGTAATAAGAGCTAGTTTGGAATAAAAATTATAAAACTCAGAAAATAATAACATATAAAATTAGATAGTATATATATATATATATATATATATATATATATATATATATATATATATATATATATATATATATATATATATATATATATATATATATATATATATATATATATATATATATATATATATTATTCGTCTCACGTTAATATTTACGTTTACTTTTTGTACGTAGATTAGTATAATACTTTATAGATAGTGAGTTGAAAAATATAATATTTAATGTGTAGTTGGTGGTTGTATTAGTATTGTGTGTGAGCCCTATATGAAATAATTAATTGTTTTATATGGGTTCTACCTGACAAAAATGGAAATATAAACCTTAATTTGGAAAAACAAAAATAGAAAATGTAAACCCTTAACGCGGAACAGAAAAAGTACATACTCCCTCCGTCCCGTTTCAAACTTTACGTTTGCTTTTTGCACGTAAATTAAGGAATGTAATATTTTAATGTGTAGTGAGATAAGAGAAATAATATTTTAATATAAAGTGGGTAGGCGTATTAGTGTGAAGTGTGGGGTTATGGAGAGAGAAAAAGTTAATTTGTGTGGGTCTCACCTATCAAAAAAGAAAATGTAAAGATTGAGAAGAGACGCTCAAATTGAAAATATGTAAAGATTGAAATGAGACGGAGGAAATATATGTGTGTATGCATGGTGTCTATATAATAATATAATATTTATATAATTAATTTTAATAAAAATCTATTCCCGTACAACGCACAAATTTAAATTCTAGTAATAATAATTATTATTAAATGTAATAAAATATTAAATATAAATATAAATATTAATTAAAAAGCGATTTGATTTGGCTAATGAATTGAGCCGAACTCAAACAAGTAATTATTGATTTAAGATGAGCTCGTTACATAATCGAGTCGAGTTCGAATATTCGTTACTCGTACTCACACAACTCATTTAACAACTTTATGCATATACTCCTTTTGTAAGGATTTCATTGTCGTCATAAATAAACGTGTTGTAATAAATATACTTATTTTTTTTATTTTTGTTAGGTGTATAATATAAATAAAATATACTCATGTTATTAACGTTATGTAGTATGTAATTATTTTAGTGGAATATATTGGTTTACATTTTAATTTTATTAGTGCTTAGCGGTGTGTGGGTCGGTCCTATATTTAACAAACAAAAAAAAATTAGACAGACTAAAAAATACTCCTTCCGCGCTCATTAAAATGTAAGCGTTCTTTTTTTTTTTCATATTAATTAAGGGATACTCTCCATTTCGCGTTAACATTGATATTTACTTTTTATACGGAGATTAAGAGATATAATATTTTAATTTGTAGTGAGGTGAAAAAAATAATATTTAAAGTAAAGTGGGTAGTTGTATTAGTGCTGTGTGTGAGCCCTACATTGAATAATTAATTGTTTTGTGTGGGTTCGAATTGACAAAAAAAAAAAAGAAATATAAGCCTTAACGTGGAACAACCCAAAATGGAAAATGTAAACCTTAACATAGAACGAAGGGAGTATAATATTTTAATATATATAGTGAAGTGAGAGAAATTATATTTTAATGTAAAGATGGTAGGTTTATTAGTGGGATGTGTGGGCCATAGAAAGATAAATAATTAATTTGTATGAATCTTTTTACCAGAAAAGGAAATACACAGTTTATATTGAGACGGATCAAAATGACAAAACAAGTAAGTTTAAGTGGGGCGAATGAGTATAATTTAAAATTTAGATTTTTTAAAATGAATATTTAAAAAAAATTGAATCCTTTTATCCTTGAGGTTTATTAATTATAGTTACATGTATTTACAACGTAATTATTAATAAATACATTAATTTAATATAATTATTGTGGGATACATAACGATTTTTTTCTCCCAACATTACCCTTGTTCACAACATTTAATATTCAACGTTTATACAGAACAATAATTTTGTTGAACACTAACGTACACTACATCAAATAAAAACAGTAAACTCGTATTTCTCTAACATCAATAACCACTACATCTCTCAACCTTTAGCGAGTATTTTTTTATAAATAATTCAAATAAAAAAAATAAACGCAAATTTCTTAATGTACGCTGATGTACACTATTATTATACTTATCACTTAAATTTTAGGAGAGGGAATTTAGGAAAAAATAGTTTTCCTAATTCTCTCTGTGATCACTTTCTTCTATTTTTTTTTCTCTCTGCGGTTACTTTCTTTTATTCATATCTCTAAATGCACGTACAAATTTTGAAAGAAATAATTTAGGAAAAAATCATTTTCCTAATTCTCTCCGGTCACTTTCTGATATACAGATTTTGAAAGAAATAATTTAGGAAAAAATCATTTTACCAATTTTCTCTGTTGTCACTTTCTATTATTTCTCCCTCTAAATGTACGTCAATGTACATATTCATCTTCATTCTTCTAATTGCGACTTCATTCTTCATTTTGTGACAAGTTTCCGATTAATTAATCAAAATTTAGATTGATTAAATACATTGTGCATACGTGTGTACAAATTAAGGTTGTATTCAATGACTCTATTTTCGATAATAATTTATCTCACCTAAATGTACACTGATGTATATTAATATAAATAGTTTATTTATTTTTTCTCCCCAAAAATTATTTATCTCAAATGAGTGCACATTGATGTATACACATATAAATACTTAATCGTATTTTTTTTTAAATTTGTTTCACATGATGCACACTGATGTTCAGTAACCATGGGTAATATTGGAAAAACAAAAATAAATTTTGTATCTATGCGTAATTTTCTATAGCAAATGTATGAATTAGTAATATCTAAATACGTTTTGTACCTAATATTTAACCCTTATCCTTGTTATGGAACCGAATAATATTAAAAAATCTTGCATACAGTCAATTGTTTAGAACCTGAAAAAATAATTATCTGCCCTAACAATAAAAATAAGTAAACAAAAATATAATACTAAATAAATAGTTGGATAAATTACCAAAACTCCCCTCGAAAATTGTCTAAACTACCGAATAAATTTCGTAGTTTGAAAAAATATCAATTACACCTTTTAACTTGTTGTTTATTAGAACATTAATAAAAATACCTCCTTTTTTTAAAATAAAGAGAGATGGAAGTGACATCAAACCTCATGTATTTAACATTGTATTTTTAAATTTCACTATTTTATTTTGTTTAGAAAAAAATTAAAATGTAGAAAACTAGGGCAAGAAGATTTTTTTTTTTTTTTAACATGGAAATGACATCAAATACTCATATATTTAATATTGTATTTTTGAATTTTATTACTCCCTCCGTCCCGGGTATTTTTACCCGTTTGTACGGGCACGGAGATTAAGACGTTTTATTTTTTTAATATATAATGTAAGAGAAAGTAGGGATAAATTAGTAATTTAAAAAGAAAAAGTGAATAAAGTTATTGGGAATGATGAATAAAGTGTAAAAAAGTAATTAAAGTTGTTGGGATTGTAAAAAGTAGGTAATAAAATATTATGTATTTTTGCCAAAAATGGAATGGGTAAAAATACGTGGGACACCCCAAAATGGAAAGTGGGTAAAAATACGTGGGACGGAGGGAGTATTTTATTTATTTATTATTGTTTTTTTTAATTTCAATACCTAGGGATTTTTTAACATGTAAAAAATAAAAAAAATCCCTCTAATCCCTTAAAAAAAATTTAAAAAAATTGAATTACTAAAATTTAAAAATACAATGTTTAATACATGAGTATCCATCCATCCCGCAAAAAGAGTTACACTTCCTTTGTATATTAATTATTAATGTCATTTTATTCCCTCTTTTTTTAAAAAAATGGGTACTTTTATCAATGTTCAAATAAATATAAATTAAAGAGGGTGATTAATAGTTTTTCAAATCATAAGGTTTATTTGGTAGTTTGGACAAAATACAAGGCGTTTTAGTAATTTACCCTAAATAGTTTATATATTAAAAGTATATTTTAAAAATTGTAGCTGATACTTGCATTGGAAAACTAGATATCATAATTTTTTTTTTAAAACCTGAAGAAAACTTGTAAACTAAAATTTTAAAATATGAAGAAAGCATATACTCAAAATTACATAACAATTCGTATCACTGGAAATGATCAAGATTAAATAACAATTCATATTAATTGGAACAACAAAGTCGAAACTATTCAAGATGTAAATTACAAAAGTTGCATGTATATGGATTTATAATTTTATAAATTAAAAAAAAATATATATACCCATATTACATTGATCGAGTTAAAATTCATATAACTAGAAACACTTACTCATGTGTTGCACGGGAATAAATTTTAAAAAATTTAGAACATATTATAAATATTATTTCTTAAATGGTCAATTTTTTATATATACATTATATATATTACGGGTAATCACTATATGTATGCATCATAAATTAAAAAAAAATTGCAAGTTCTCATAATTTTTTAGGTTTCATTAATAAAAAAATTCCAATGCCATGTATTGATTATTTTTTGTTGTCATGAAATCCATTCGTAAACACAACGATTATTCCTAATTTAACCTGTGACTGAACAACTCACAAATGGTTGGAATTGTTGAAAAATTAAGGTGAATGGAAAAGTAATCTTAGAATGATGTCTAATAAATTAAAGTGTCTATGAAGAAGTGTGATCAAAGGGTGCAATTTTTAAATAAATTGTGTCTTTTCATAAAAAGGCATTTGAATTTGAATTTAAAATCAAATTCAATGGTTGCATCATTTCACGTAATGATGCCTTGAAATCTATAAATAGGCCCTCCCATTCCATAATCCTTCGCTCCGAAATCGAATGTTACTTGAGTTACTTAAACACAAGACACATACGTTGTAGATGTCTAATAAAGTTTGAGTTGCCTAAAGAATTCATAGTGTATTCCTATATCGTCCTGCTCCTAAGGTGAGTTCATAATATCTGTTGGTCCGCTGTATATTGTGATTTGTTGTGCTACTATTACAAGATGTGAGTCGTTGTATCTTGGAGATGATTGCCGTAAAACTGTAAGCACCAGAGTGGGGCAATTTCGTCTTAAGGAGAAATAATATAACTCTTGACTCGACTCAAATTCCGTTCTTATTATTTTTGTCATATTTTTCTAATCAACATATTATATCGGAACTCAAATATACCCAACAGGAATTTACCCTACCCTACCCGTTACCCATGCATTGGACGGATATCATTTTGCAAGATTTAATCATTTCTCTGTATCGAGTATTTATTCCAATTTGAATGGACATGTAGATTAATATTTATGTCTCATTTAGTTTTGAAGTAAAACTAATAAGCATATTTTATCAATATAACAATCATACTTTAACAATAAATCAACTCATCTCACACATAAAAAATAATAGATTAAAAAATAGTTCAAAATTATACAATTATTTTTATGAACATATACATCTGAATGCTCAATTAAATGAAATGTTGAGAGTCACCTTCCAAATATATAAAAAAGTGAGATTAATCATTGGAGTTAAATATCGAAACAATTACAAAATACGAGAAATTTAGTTAATTGAAATGCAAAAATTGAAAGACGATAAAATGAAGAAACAATCAGAATCTGGGCATATATATCAAAATGAAATTGTTTAGGTGGTAAATGAAAAACTTTTCATATACATGAGAAACAATTATATACATGTTTATTTATTAGAAATCTTTCTTTTCTTAAATATTAAAAAAACAAATGGTCTTACATTGAATAAATATTAATTGATACTCTTCTTATTCGTTTAAATTTTTAGATGAGGTGATCATTTAACATGGTATTAGAGTCATCTTCAAATAGATCGAGATCCAGGGTTTAAATCTTACTTCATCCTTTTAAATGTTTCAAGTGCTAGGTTTGAGTCAAATTGACTCGTGTGAGGGAGTAATATATATATATATATATATCATCACACTACTTGAATCAACCTTCTTTCTTAAAGTTGTTTTTCTTACACTAAAGAAAATAAACGGAATGGGTACTATAATACTACATTTTTTAGATTTATGTTATTACTTGTTAGTCCACTTCATATTATATATTCAAGTGTAAATGGGATGGGGAGTATAATACTACATTTTTAAGATATATGTTAATATTAGTAATATCAATGGATACATCATATCATACATAATACAAAGTAAGCAAACATGTAGAGGTAGAGTGTTCGTCGAATAATTTATGACATGATTTGATATAAGCATTCGTTAATGTGTGCTTAGTTAAATGAATACTAACAAATACTTCAATTATAATTAGATAAAAGTATATATTTTATTATTTTGGCTTGTGTTAGAACAAAGTATGCATTTTTATTTTTAATAAGTGAGACCCATACCAAACATTTAATATTCTTATATGGGTCCACACGCAATATCGATACAACTATTTAGTATAAAAATATTAGTATATTTTTTAACTAACTACTAAAAGAAACTAGCTGACAGTGACCGAATACAAATTTTCTGTCACAATAATTATATGATATACTTAGTGACAAAAATAAGAATTTTTGATGGAAAAATGTTATTATTGAATGATCCGACACTTTCTAATAGACTTTATAACAAAACATTTTGTGACGAATATTGAGCTGGCACAATTTATTTTTATTTTTTTACACTTGTGACGAAATTAGTAATGGAATTTTCCGTAACAAAAATAAATTTATTTTCAATAAGAATATTTTTGATTTTGTGACGGAATTTATGATGGAAATAAGCCTCACAAAAATACATATATTTTTTTTAGGGAATTTGTATCCATCAAAATCAATTCTTTGAACACTTAATAACTCAAAAGATTAAATTTATAAATAAAAAATAATTATAATAATTATTTTAATGAAAAATTGTGATGTGTATAAATGTAAATATTTAAAATACATATTCCCTTCATCCCAAATAATGTTTACATATTTAAATTTTGATTTGTACAAGATACTATGATTTATATTTCTCTTTTCTAAAAGTGAGACCCCTGGCTAAACAATTAATATATTGGCAATTTCTAATGTACCACTAGTGTATCTTAATAACAGGGTCAACCCAATCCAATAAAAAGAATCCGACTATAAAAGCTCAAATTTTACTGTTTCTCATTTTTTCACTTTTTTTCCCTTTTTTCGCCCATTCTTCTTTTCTCTCTTATTCTCCTTTTAAGAAGAGGGCAGCGGATGCGGTGGTCATTTCTCTCTGATTCTTCGGCGGTCATTTATCTCTGATTCTTCATCGGAAGTAGGCGGCAGTTGTATCTCTCCCTAAAATATTCTCTCGTCATCGTTGGCAGGGGGATGGTGGCGGCGGAGAGTGACGCATTTTCTTCTCATTTTTATTTATTCTCTCCAACGAGAAGATGGCAGATAACGACAATATTTGGGGATTTTGATTCTGTCTCTTAACTCTCAGCGAGCAAGCGAGGGATTTTTTAGAGATTTAAGTTCTAATTCTTTTTTCAAAATTTTAGATCTTTGCTCTAATATCATTTTGTTTGAGTATATGCACAAATAACAGTGCTCTGAACAACATGTTATTTCATTTTCTTTGAGTATCCAGCCTAATGACAGTGCCTCAGATTCTAGATTTATGAAATTAATTGTATGCGTTCAGATTCCAGATTTATGAAACTAATTGTATGCCTTCAGATTCCAGATTTATGTAACTAATTGTATACGATTCTATTACTAAATGTATTAGTTTTTGTTTATAAATGTATAACTTGGATATTGATAAGTTAGTGTATTATTATCGTGAAATTATTGTATTATTTTTAGTTTATTAGTGTATATGTTATATTAAATAAATGTATTAAATTTTATTCTTAATTGTATTATTATTTTTCATATACAAATGATATTGAATTGCATTGATTCTTAATACAAATTTTAATATTAGTGTATAAATTTTAATTCTATAATGTATATGTTCTTTTTAATAAATGTATTATTTTTATAAAAAAACTGTATTAATTATAATTAAATAGTGTATATATTTTTTAACAAATTGTATTAATTGTAACTCAAGATTGTACGAGTTTTACTTAATAAAAGTATTACTTTTTCAAATTTTTATCTTATTATCCATGTTTTCATTTTTATATAAACACGACACATACATTAATAAATATAAGTCTATACATTAATAAATTAAAGTTATTACAATTATTTAGAATTCAACAAATATTATTAATATTTATACTATTCCGCTAATATACAAATACACAGTACATTAATTAATACAAACATATACATATACAAATTAAAATTAATACAGTTATTAAAAAAATCAAGAAATAGCACCAAACTTTAATACTATTCAAATTTAATGGAGCTAATGATGTAGATATGAAAATCTGCGTAAATATGAAAGTTGAACAAAGACGAAGTGGATGCAGATTTGACCGCCGATGATATAGATCTTGAACGAATGATGTAAATCTTGTAGATCTGGAACGGATGGTGACACAAAGGGGTAGGGAACAAATAATGGAGTGGATAGGAAGCGGATGGATGACCAATGGAGTAGGAAAGACGGATAGATGGAGGTGGAGTGATGCTGATCCAGAACGGCAAGTGGATCGGAGCGGAGGAAGTTGGAAGCTGTAGATAAACGGCCAGTTGCGCAGAGGGGAAGCGAAGTTGCTTGAGAGAGGAGAAGGGCGTAAGCAGAGAGAATTTTGACCTAAATGTAAAAGAAGAAATGATTCAATTGAGATAATTGGATTTTTTGGAATTATATATGCAACCCACTTTCCGACCCACTTTTAATATTATGGTATGTTTTTTACATACAACACATGCACAGTAGAACAACTCTAATATATTTATATAGATCCACACACATCACTAGTACAATTATTTACTATACATTAAATATTATATATTAACTCACTACACATTAATATATTATACTCCCTCCATTTCCTTGAAATATATCCGTTTGCTTTTTGCACGTGGATTAAGGAGTATAATAATTTAATGTATTTTGAGATGAGAGAAATAACATTTTAAAGTGTAGTGGGTAGTTGTATTAGTGTTGAGTGTGGGGTCATGTGTGGTCACATCAATCTAAAAGTAGAAATGGATACTTTGTAATGGGACGGACTAAAATGACAAAATGGATACATGTCAAGGGGACGAAGAGAGTATGTCTTAATCTAGATACATAAAATAAACATAAACCTTAATTTGAGATGGAGGGAGTATTATATATCTTCATAAACATGTAAAAAACAAATGTATACTTTATGTTGGCATATACTACAAAAAGAGTAGTATTGACTAAGCAAATTAACATATCTCCAATCCAAGTACATTAACTTATTATTATAAAATTTCAAGCAAATTAACTCGTGTTTGGTACAGAGATATTGATGCACCGGTTTCTCTAATCCAGTTATGTTGGAAGTTGGAACCCTCAATCCGGAGAATTGAGGAAGCAGGTTGGTTTTATTCTCCTGTTTAGCCAATCACTGACCTTGCACTAATAAATCAACGCTGTCTTTCAAAATGGAAAGTAATTATATTTTCATAATTTCATTTACAATAATAACAACTATAAATGACATGTCGTCTTTCATAAATTAGTTTTAAAATTTTCTAATTACACTCCCTATAAAAGTGCCATTAATTAATAAATTAAGAGAGTATATCAGGATTAAAACCTCAAATGTACTCCAAACTATTGCTTGTCTAACAGAGATATTACTAGGAAACACACTACATGACTTTGAAGCTCAAATTGACAATATAATTGGACTATATTGGAATTCACCCTCAATGACTTTTTGTTTTTATCAACCGACTGATTAATTTAAAATGATAAGCTTGAAAGAAAATCTTGGTCAAAACATGCATCTAAATGGATAAAATACTAATTAGCTAACATAAGTGTTCTCGCCGTATATTGTCAATCAAAAGTTGGACGATTAATTTCAACCCGATTTTAGGATGTTTGGAAGCTCAACCAACTAAGTAGATGAGAATCGTTATTTTTCTTTTTCTTTTTTTTCCTCAATACTATGTTAAACAAAAATATTATTCTAAAAAATGGTTCACCCTGCTTAGGGAAAAACTTGTATGTACTAGTTACATATCTAGTGTTTGTGTTGGATCTGATCATACTCAATCGTAGAGCTGGAAAAACGGGTTGGGCCCGTCCCTGCCTCTAAACGGGGCGGGTTGGTCCGTTTGGGCTCGCCATTTTTTTTTTCGAATAGTAAAGTGTTTAATATTCCAAATATTTGTTGTTTCTTTGTTAAATATTTTTTAAAATAATGAATTAAATCATAATATGAATATTCTAAAATCTAAACATTTTGTACCATAGATTAGTATACAAAATATCTAAATAATTTAAAATTCTATTTTTTTTTATTTTGAATTATTTTTAATTTTTAAAATTTTAATATATAAATGTATATATATGAATTAGAAACAAATGCAAATGTAAATTATAAACCTTTAAAATACCTAATCATTTGAAGATTGACAAGGATATAATCATATAATTGATCAACATGAAGATTGAGATGATTATATTATGATGTTATGATGGATGAGTTTTGAATAGACTTTATAATTATGTTTTAAGCTTTGTGATTGACCTTTAGAAGTAGTAACTTTTGTGATTTAATTTGTATTATTTGAAGATAATTAGACTTACGTTGTTTTATTTAAGATTCTTAAGAAATATATAATTAGTAAACTTTATATTGTTTGATTAATAATCTTTTGTTTATGTTTAATTGTTCATGGAGCTATTTTGTAAAATCTATATTTATATTTTAATTATCTAATTGACATTATAGATTTTGTAAGAGCGTCCATCATTTAGATATTTTATTTTTAAATAATGGTAATGATAATTATAATTTTGCAAGAGCATTAATCATTTTGATATTTTATTTTTAAATAATAATAATTATAATAACATCGTTTAAAAAAAGAAAAAGATGGCCGGCCATAACCCGCCACCCGCCTTTAAATGGGTTGGGCCTAACAATTCTAGCCCATAACTGCCTAGGCCCGCCCCGCCTAGACGCGCCAAAAGGCGAGTTGAGGTGGGTTTTGGCCCGCCCTGCTGTTTAGTGTGAAAATCTGCATATTTTAGGGTTTGACTTAGCACCGTTTTGTGGAATTTATGTTCATATTTTAGCATTAAATGGTTAGTTTTCATATATTTAAAATATTGGTGCATTTGAGATGTTATTTCGTATTTTTAAGTAGAAAACAGATTAAAAGTGCAAAGTTGGAATGAAGAGTAAAATCGTGAAAGAATGCTGAAAAACGCATATCAAATTTTTATAATTTTTCTGTATTTGTGTAGAAGTTCAAACTGATCATATGATATATTGTTGGAAAGCTACAAAAGAGGGTCATTTTGGCTCAAGAAATACATCAATCGGAGCTCAGATGAGAGAGTTATTATCAAAACGGTGAAGTCGCGCAAGCTGTGCCGGAAGAGCACGACCTAATCTTTGAACGATTCGTACCATACTCAAATGGGCGAATTTTCATGAGTTCTTTATATGATTGGAAATCCAAGGAAGAGAGTATCGCGTGAGTGCCTACCCTGGCACGACTCATGCCACTTCCCAGCGAGGCCCAGTCGTCATTTTTTATCATTTTCTTGGCCCGTTCGAGTTTTTAACTTGAAAAAGCCCACTTTTGAGTCAGAATTCGGGAATTATTAGTTCTCAACTATAAAAGGAGTCATTGGGGTGTTCCAAACCCTAACTTTCCACAATTTTTCATCACTTTTTCATTCTATTCAATACCCTACCACAATACTATCACCACCCGGCCCCATCCACCCATCCCAAAGAGTTCATCAGTGTTGCTTACTTGAGAAGGAGAACGAGAAGGTTCAGAACCACAGAAAAGAGAACGGAGAATCACGCCACATTTAGGGTTTTACTTATTCTTTCTTTCTTAGTTTTGAATAATAGACCTATGAGTCTTGCTTTCATATCTAACCATGTGTGTTGCTTGTAACACCATGAGCTAGTATTTTTTGGATAGTGCTATGTTTGAAGGTTTAATTGGATTGACTTGATGATCTAGACTAGGTTATAGATTTCTACAGTATTTTTATTCCATTATTAATACTTTGAATTGAGACTTATAATTTTGTCTTATATGATCTGTCCTCATTTATGATATGTCATTGTCTGATGCATATTTATGCCTGTTGCTTGCGCCGTAAAGAGATTAATTTTGTCAATCTGTTATGGGTAAAGGTGACTTAATCATACAACCTTTATTCATTAGAATAATTAATATTAGATACTTAATATATTTATTAATTACCATTCTAGAGGATTTAGTTTCTTAGATTGTTAGGTGGGAATCGAGGTTTAATTCTTAAGTACTTAGAAAGGGAGTAGGAATTATTCTTCTACATCTGAGGATTTAAACCAGGTTTATGTGTTAAGTTTACTTTAAAAGAGAGATTTAACATAATTAAGTGATTGCTTTCATAAAATCTGCAGGATTTCTAATCAATTGTTTAGTAATTTGATTTGACCAATTTAACTGGATTTCCTAGTGCTATCTATCTTCTCTCTTGAACACTTTATTCTTATTTTATTTGCTATTTTATAATTTTAAGTTACTTATTTTCTGTTTTCTTGGGATTAATTAAATTTACTTTTATACCCAGATTTGTCTTATGTTAATGTTGTCATAAATAGATTGAATATTAAGAATTATCCTTTGGGTTTGATAATAGACTTGATCACACGCTTATCTGCAACTAATTCCCCATACTTGGGGACACGCAAAAAGGTGAACAAGCAAACCGCCGGCCCGCTTCGATGGCTCTACTCAATCGGAACCCAAATCTGAGTATAAATTAAGTATGTGTAAACTAAAAAATACCCACTTTTCAATGCCAATAATAACCAAACTATCATTCAGCAATTGATCACCCATATTATTACGCAACTTATTTTTCTCATGTACCATTCTAGAAAATACTCTTTCCATACTTGCAGTAGCAACCAAAAGAATCAACATCAACTTGATAAGCAAATAAATTTCTGGATAAGTCACATGTTTCTATGTCTCCACATGCGACATTGAAAGGACATCCAAATCATGCAAAGCTTGAAATCTACCATCTCTTCGTATATGTGTTTGGCCCGCTTATAGAAAATTGAATTTTGCGTGAGTAATAAAGCACTGCGATTATCACAAAGAAGCACTAGAGTTTTACTCAGTGATGCATCAAGTTCTCGCAGAAGATGAACAACCCACGTGAGTTCAGCAGCGGCATTTACCATAGCGCGATATTCAGACTCGCAACTAGAGTGTGAAACTGTTGGTTTCTTCTTAGTGCTCCAAGAAATAAGATTATTTTCGAGAAAAATGGTGTTGCCATACGTAGTATGTCATGCATCAAGACACTTAGCCCAGTCAACATTTGAGTAACCCAAAAGAGAACAAGGCCCTGAGGTGAAGGAAAGGCCAAACGCAAGAGTACCCTTAACATAACACAGGATACCTTTTACTGCTTAAAAGTGCTCCAATATTGGTGATTGTTGAAATTGACTCACGGTATTAATTGAATAAGACAAGTATGGTCTGGTAATTATGAGGTATTGCAACTCACCAACCAAAGAGCGGTATAATATAGGGTCGGAAAAAGCTGGACCAACTTTAGTGAAGCTTACACCGACAGCCAAAAGAGTCGAGACAGGTTTAGAATCCAACAACTCCACTCGCTTTAAGATATATCTAGCATACATAACTTGACACAAACAAGCCACTAGCAGGATATGAAACCTAAATCCCCAGGAAATAATTCAAGCGTCCGAGTTCCTTGATTGCAAATTCAGAGCGAATATTGAAAAGTAAGCACATCAGCTGAATCATTACCTGTGAGAATGATATAATCAACATAGACCAACAAATAAAGAAGACATGAACCTCAAGAGAAAATAAAAAAGGGATGTATCTGCAGTATTGTACAAGAAGCCAAGTTTCAATAGAAATGAACTAAAACGTTGGTACTAAGCAAGTGGCTCCTCGCAAAGGCATATAGTGCTCGTTTTAAACGATACACATGAGATGGATGCAAAGGATCAATGTAAACAGGAGGTTGCTCAATATAGACCAGCTTAGATAGGTAGCCATTCAAAAATGTATTTTTAACATCTAATTGATAAAGTGTCAAGTGATTCATAACTGCAAGAGCAAGCATGATCCGAACAGTAGAAGCTTTAATGACTGGACTAAAAGTATGTGAAAAATCAAACCCAGGAAGTTATGTGAAACCCTGAGCAACTAAGCGAGCTTTGTGACGTTTAATAGCCATCGACGTGATATTTAGTCCGATACACCCACTTGGAACCCACAACATTGGTGTTCCGGGATGTGGAACAAACTTTTATATATTAGTTCGGCGAAGAGCAGCCATCTTATTGTCCATTACCGCAACACATTGAGGACTTTTCAGTACTGTCTTGATTCCACGGGGTTCAGTAGTAGATTTAAGGGAAAAATAAAGTGAGCTGGAAGACCGAAGAGCTAAGTCTGTAGGATATTTTGGTTAAATATTCCTGATTGAGAATGGATGTGCATGCTATGAGTTCTGATCAAAGCTGACGGAGAGACGAGTAGAGGTGGCACTTGATCATGGCCATGATTTTCAGCATCGACAATAGATGGAGTCTCATTGTCAACAAGTGGTTTGTTGATGATATTAGATGTGGCAGTAGTAGATGGAAATTACCATCCATCATGCAAACATAGAGTGCAAGGGCGTCGAGACACTGATTGAAATACATCACCATGAGTAGAGGACTCATCATCATGCACTAATGGCTGCACACTATAGGGATCAACAAAAGAAGTTATCTCCAGATTTGTGGTAGGCTCGGGGGATTACTTGACTTGAATGGAAAATGGGCTTCATCAAACCTCACATGACGAGTAGTGTATATTCGTCTAGTAGTTGTATCGAGACAACGATACCCCTTGAATTGAGAACTGTAACCAAGAAATACACAAGGAATACTTTTGAGTGAGAATTTGTTTGAGGCGTAATCCCCTAGGCAAGGGAAAACCCGACACCCAAAAATTTAAAAACTAGCATATGAGGGCCGATGGCCATAAATCATTTCAAAAGGTGACCTATTGTGAAGAAGAGGTGTGGGAAGCCTGTTAATTATGTAAACTATAGAACTGAAATAATCCACCCAATATTTCATTGGAACTGAAGAATGAAAAAGCATTGCCAAGCCTGTTTCAGTTATATGGCGATGTTTCCGCTCAGCCTGCCATTCTGTTCAGGAGTATATGGACAAGACAAAATGTGATGAATTCCACATGATTCAAAATGAGATTTTAACCTCAAATTAGTAAACACCGTACCACCATCAATTTGCATAACCTTAATTTTGAACAAAAACTGCGTCTCCACAAATGACTGAAAATGTACAAAGACATCAAATAATTCTAATTTTGTATATAGAGGATATAGCCACGTAAATCTCGAATGATCATCAACAAAAATCACATAATAAGCAAAATCCAAAGCAGATTTAACGGGAGCTGGTCCCCAAAGATCACAGTGAATTAAATCTAACACATGCATAGAATGTTTCACATTATTGTCAAAAGGTAATTTCTTAATTTTTGCCAACTCACATGAAGAACATAAAGAGGGCAAAGGAAGTAATGAATTAATCCACAGAAGTCTATGTGCTTGTAGTAAGGAAATAATAGAATGGGCGACATGCCCTAAACGTGAGTACCAAACTTCAAATGAATTATGCAATGTCTTGGTGCAAATAACAGCAACAAGGGCTTGCGGGCCTAAGTCTAGCACATAAAAGCCTCTTTCACGATTCCCCGTGGTGAGCACTTGACCTGTGATGCGATTCTGAATGCGGAGCTGATTATCAGAAAAAATAACATACATAAAAAAATCATTTATGAGTTTACTAATAGATTATAACTTTTTAGTGAGTTCAGAAACAACCAAAATATCCCACAAGTTAATATGATTAGAAACAGATAAATTTCTAATATGAGATATAGATAGATGTGCACCATTATCGACAACAACATGGTCAGAGCCTGAGTATGTAGAAGCATTATCAAGTGAAGAAGCATCTGGGATAATATGCGCTGAAGTGCCAACATCAAGATACCAACCAGATGATGTCGGCCAAGAGATATTGCAATTAGTGTTGGAAGCTTTAGCCAAGGCAGCGGTGTTATTACAAGATTATTGAGTATAGTTACGATCAAAACAATGTGGACAATTGAACACATCATGGTCCTTATTTCTGTAAAAGTAGCATCGAGGAACATAGTTATGGATATTAAGATCGTTACGGGTGGATGAATCATGTCTTCGACCCCAGAAAGACTGGCCACCATGATAATGATTTGATCTGTTGCTACATCGAGTATTTGTTGCAAAAGCGACAGGTGCTGGTGTCGATTCATCAAGACCCTTGATAAATAACTCATGACTTGTTGCTCTGGAGAGAAGATTAGAGAAGGTGGAAAGGGGGTCTTGAGCCATTTGTACGGCTGTGAAATTGGAAAAAGAGCTTCCTAATCCATGAAGAAACCAATGCATAGATAGGCCTTCCTAATACTATTCATCAATAGGCCTTCCGATCGCTGTTAGTTGGTCACAGATAGACTTGAAGAAGCGACCATATTTTAACAACAGAGCGTGTCCCTCGCTTGGCCGAAAGTAATTCATCCTTGAGACTCAATTCACGAGTCTTAAAGCTTTGACTGTAAGTATTTGAGAGAGTGATCCAAACGTCGCGGGCAGTGACACAATCAATAACATGAGAAATTGCTTCTTTTGAAAGCATGGAACTAGAAATAGCTTTAGAAGTTGATCTCGTTCAGTCCAGACTGCAAAAGATGCATGGATTTTCTGTTGTTTGACCATCAATAGACGTAATGGTGCACACCGGAGGAAAGGTCCCGTCGATATAAGAGAGAAGTTTTTGGCTAGTAAGGAGCTGTGTGATTTGAGTGTTCCATAGTAGATAGTTGGAAGAATTAAGTTTGATGGTTATCATATGAACTATTGTAGAGAGAGGCAAGGAGTTATCATAGGAGAAATATGAACCAGCCATGGGGATTAGTGGAGAAGAATGATGAAGGCACATAACGTAGGATTTCACAATGGTTAGATTGATACCATGTGATAGTTGAGTAATCCTCAGTTGATGAGATTGAATTGATACATCGTATAATATATTTACAATTGATGGCTACAAAGTGTTGGATTGTATACTAAAAGTCTAGTTTTTTTTGTATGAACAATCTTATAACAATTTATTTGAAATGAGAATCATGTGATCAAATGATTGCGTCTTATAATTTATTTATATGCACGATGCAATAGTCCACTTACTTTATACTGTAGATAATATGTTGTGCGACAACACGCGGAAGATCATATTATCAGTTTCTTTATAAAGTATAAATAGATGCTCACAACCGAGATAGACGGGGACTCTCTATCGGGATGGTTGTAGTGTAATTTGGTATTAGCTTGTCTTGGCTATAGAATCACATTAGTGCACTTGTGTGTATTGAGCAGGACCGCATGAGATCGTTCGACTTATACTGACTTATAGAAAAACTTGATCTCTGTTATTATGGATGTTCATGCTCTTAATCCCTATACAATAACCTCGACACGTATGACAGTATGTATTTCTTTGATTCATCAATGAGTGAGATTTACACGTAATTAAATCAACAAACTCGATGAGTTGGGAAGTAGTGCTGTCTCTATGGTGTGCTGTTGATTGTAGAAGGAATCCGTGTCCGTCATAGGTTGATGATGTCCCCTTGAGGAGCTTAAAAGGATTATCATGTAAACCCTGCAGATGGATTTATTCCGGCATGATAATGAGGTTGAGTGGTACTGCTCTTGGATGAGATATTAATTAATTGAGTTGTCAGTAACTTAAATTAATTAATGGACATTGTATATCTTAAATATGGAGAGACTAACGGGCTCATAATAAGAAGGAGCCAAAAACGTAATTTTGGGATTGGAAAGACAGTGCAGTAATAATATTTTAGTGGAATATATTATTATTGGACTTAAGTATATGCTTTGGGCTAAGTTTGGATACTTAAGCCCAATGGAGGCCCAACCCAATTTCTCCTCCTGGTCCCTGCTGTAGCCCATGTATATAAGTCATCTCAGCTTATCTGAAACCCTAATCTAATTCATTATTCACGTGTGATGAGGGTTGAGAGCAGATTGAGGAGGCCTCGTAGATCGTCGCCCACACGATGTAGAGATCGGACTTGGGACATACGGCAGAAGATCAGAAGGTAGTTTGCTGCTGCTGTCTGCCATCTTGCAAAATTTATATAAAATCTTACAGTTCTCAGAATTTGATGATCAATATACTAACGGAAAGCCGTTGAAGAGAAGATCGTCTGAGCATAAAGATCATTCAATTCCAACATCAAACGAGGAAGTTATGGCCATTCTCGTGGGACTACACAGTCTGACGGCGAGAATCAACCTTCTTCAACAAACTCTGGTGAACGGTAATCGTTTCTATGATTTCTTGCTTCCGCTGACATTAGAAATGTATGAAACCCTAATGAGTCACGTTAACCAAATGATCCAAGCACCAACAATTGGTATCAGAGCTTCGGTTTCGTAGTGAAGCGTGAAACGTTAGGCTAGGGTTTACATGCCTATGTGGATTAGGGTTTAGGAAATCATGGTTTCTTATTTTATACCCTACCCTGTTGATCATGGTACACACACGACTGCACCAGTGTTGAAAGCCGACTGGACTTGGTGGCGACGGCGCACGGCGGCGCCGAAAGCGCTACTCAATCTCCAAGGCGACGCATGGTTCAACGATGGCATGGTGCGACTGATAGAGTCGAGGTGAAAGGCTGCGTGCGATTCAAGTCAGGCAAGTCTTGACATGGTCGATGATAATGGACCGGCGGTGGAGCGGCGAGCGTAGGAAGAGGGCGCGACGTGGGCTGGCGGTCAGCGGCACGATAGCGCGTCTAGGCGTTCGATGGAATCACACTGGTGGCTTCATGTCTGGGACCGAGGGTTGGTGAAAGGGGATGATTGAAATCCGTTGGTGGAACGCGTGACTAAACAGGGGCGGATGTTGGGCTTTTCAACACTGGCTGATTCTAGACGGTGACTTGCAGCGGACGGCACTCATTCATTGCTGATGGCTGGCGCTGCTATCGTGATTCATGGTGTGGGTTTCAGTCAGGAGGACTCGGCAGTGGAACTCACAGGCGAAGACGACACGAAGTAATAGCGATGCTGGACAGCAGCGGCGTGAAGATCGCTGTGATTCTAGGCGGAGCTGCAGGTGTTCCGAGCGAGTCGATGGTTGTTCCGAGTGGGTCTGCCTATTTCTGGGTTGAATCTGGATGGAATTCTAGTCGGGTCTGCATATGGCTGGCGACTAGCATGTCCTTTCCGATCGGGTTGGCGCTTGGTTCTGAGAAAGTCAATCGCTGGCCAGCACATCGGAGGTGCAAGGCTGGCTGTCAGACGGAACGACCGAAATGAGCAGTCGCAACGTGTGATGGTGTGCAGTTCGGTGGCTGTTACTGACGGCATGCGATGGTGAAAGTGGTATTCCGATCGGGTCTGTTTATATCCGATAGGGCACGGCGAGTTTTTCTAGGCGGGTCTGCGTGTCTTGCTGAGCAAGTTTGCCATTGACGGTGATGCAAAGCTGGAACAGCAAGGCGTGGCAGATGGCGTTGGTTGCTCGTGTCTCCACACGGCTAGGTATCGGGCTGTACAACAGCCTGACCACCACATCATGGAACTTGGCTGGAAGAGGTCCATCGGTGACAACTCGATTGGGTGATGGATTCTCATCGAATGGCAGATTTCTGGCGAGTTAAGGTGAGGCTAAAGCATAGCCTATGGCTGATCGATGGAGTCTCGGCGTATGGCAGTTCACCGGCGATAGAGTGATGGCTGGAGAGATGCGTTTCTTCTCGACGATTTTCAAACAGTGAGGGAGTTCCATTGGGGCCCAAGTCACTCCGACTTGTTGAGCAAGTTATGTGGTTTAATTGCTTGTTGACTAAGTCAACATATATTAGGCAATTTTTTTTATCCTTATATATAATTATTAATAATTATTTTTATTTGTCAATTATTATTATATATTTGGATTGCATGTGCATTAGAACACGATGGATGTGCAGCTTAGCATGTGGATGTCGAGCAGGGTGCCGAAATGGTGGAGCAGGTTGGCGGACAAGGAAAATTCGTGTGGTGTGCCCAGTGGATAAATTTTTCTTCGGGACGTTGCCCCACACCCCGCAACCTGACCAGGCAGGTCGTTCCCTGCGACCTCTGCGGGGAGGTCGATCCTCGTGTGCGTTGCCCATATTTGTGCTTGGTGGCGAATAATCGAATTCGCCGATATATAACTGTTGTAATTTGATTTAATTATTTAATTATTGTTATATATGCTATGCATGATACTCTTGATTTAATGTCTTATTTGTCGTAATAGGAGCATGCTAGGTTGCGTATTTTATTTTTGAATATTATATGCATGTAAAATCCCTCGGTCTTAAATAACTAAGTGGGAGAGGGAATTGGTAATTAATTTCTGCGACCTCCATTATTAGTTTGTTAGCAATGTGAATAAACTTGCGTGTCGGCATTAGAGTCTTCCTCCCCATCGAATGAGTTTATTCATGGATATTGCTGGAACAGGCTTCTTTAAAATTATGTTTGTAATGTGATGCACATGAACTTGCGTGTTGGCATAGACCTTCCTTCCTATTGGATGAGTTCATGTGCGGATCACTGTACACACTTATAATTGATGACTATAGGAAGTTATCCGAGCGCGTGTCTACTTCTCCATCTGTAAGGCACATAAGCTCGCGCAATAGACTTGGGGTCAAATAATGGTGTACACTTAGGTGTAAATAATAAGTATCCTCCCCATCGGAGCCACTGCTTTTATTTGCATGGCTAAAGAGGAACCGACTATTAATTATTTTATCATAAAGTTAGATTGACAAATGAAATTAATGGGTAAAACCTTCTCTTGTAAATGTTCGGGTTTGTAAACGTCCACACTATCGTGGCTTGCAAACTCACAGTGCTTGAGATGTCGGTGAATTTATATTTTATATTGTTTTGAGGGAATCAATATAAATGGATAAATTCGAAGATTTGATCAGTGTATTTTTTTATGATTCTCTGAATTTCAAATAGTTTTATTTCACTTATGGTTGACCAAAAGAAATTATATTTACTGGTCCAAAATTAGATGATTAGAAAAGAATCTTGGATTCTAATTTTACTGCTTAATAAATACATGTGTGTTCTCACAAAAGATTTATCATGATGCATATTAAAGTCTCTAGTGAAGAGATAAGAGATTCATAGAAATATGATGGTCTCATGTAACTCTTCGGATACTTGAGTAAGTTAAAAGGCGGTAGGTCATGATTGAATTTGATGAATGAATTGGAAATACATAGAATAGAAGTTGAAGGGAAAACCTAAGTCAATTTTATTCTTCATAATTGCCTAGATGTTTTGAGTAAGTTTCTCCTGAATTACAAGAGGTTGTATATGGTGAAAAAAATCTGACAAAACATGTGGCAAAGGAAATCCATTTTCATCGAGATGTGAACAAAGTTAGTATCTCATTCACTAGTTGTTGAAGCATGAATACTGATGGCATCTACTGACACGTTGTGTGTAGATACCGGAATCACTAAAAGCGTGTAACTTAGTGATGATGAGATTATTATGGACATGGGTAATACTACGAGAGTAGTGACTATTATAGTGGGAGTTGTTTATTTATCTTATGATATGAATAAACGTTTGATTATGAGAAATAGTCTTTACGTACATTTTCATAGAAAGAATTTTATTTCAGTTTCTATGCATTTATGGATGGATACTCCATTTCATTTAAATGACATGGTCATAGTAATGAAGGATGGAGCTATAATCTGTTAAGGTTAGTGACAATTTGTAAACTCTTAAATCATGTTTTTACCACGGATGCAACAAATAGTAATTAATAATGCGTCTTTTAATCCTAATAAGAGAAAGACTCTTATGCAAATGATTAGATAGATGATGAATTATTTAGAATTACTAAATTCATTTTATGGGTATACCCTAGAAACAGCATGTCGTGTAATGTTTGTCTATTTGTGGGATATTCTAAAAAAATGAAGGGTGATGATTTCATTAATCCAAAAGATCAAAGGGTGATTGTTAACACAAACACTAGTTTTTTGGAAAAGGACTATGTATTAAATCATAAACCCATATATAAATTGTTCAAAAGGAAGTGAGAGGGAAAACACAAAGTATTAGTACCAAGTGTATAAGAAGATATACCACAAGTTAAAATGCAATGCGTGTCACATCTGATACACAATTGCGTGTAGTGCCTTGTCGTAGTGGGAGGGTTGTTCGACAACTTGTAAGATATATATTTTGGGAGAGTCGTGAGACTTAGTCCCTAGTAAACATGGATTGAACCCACGGATACGACGAAGCACTACAAGATCGAAATGCGATATCTTAGCTAGTGCAATGATGTTGAAATAGAATTGATGAATTCTAAATTAAATATGGGAGCTTGTAAGACCACTAAATGGTGTAAAAGCCATTGGAAGTGGTCATACAAAATAAAAGAGGATCATATGGTAAGGTGAAAACCTTGGAAGCAAAGCTTGTTGCGAAAAAGGTATACTAAAAAAAAGGGATTCGATTATGAGATAACTTATTCGCCGGTAGCTATGCCTAAGTCGATCCGAACTCTTTTACCTGTTGCTACTCATATGGAATATGAGGGATAGCAAATAGATGTCAAGACAGCTTTCCTGAATAGAAGTCTTGAGGAAAACATCTATGTTAAGCAACCAGAGTGATTCATTGCAAAGAGCTAAGAGCATTTTGATAGTACCATCAATGGACTAAAGCAAGCTTCAAAATTATAGAACATCCGTTTTGATGAAGAAATCCAGTGATATGGATTTTATCAAATGCTCGGATATGTCTTGTGTATTGAAAAGAGTGACGGAAATGTGGTGGTATTTCTTGTACTATACGTAGATGATATATTGCTCATTGGAGATAATGAAAGAGTATTGTCGGGCGTATGGGTATGGTTAATAAAGTAGTATGAAATGAAGGACTTAATAAGAGTAAAAATATCCTTTTGATCACGGTAATACAGATCACAAGAAAGGATGTTAGGCTTAGCTCAAGTTTAGCAAAATGATACGATCCTTACTCATTTATCATGAGAATTTATCTAAGTGAATCTGTCTTGAGACACAAAAAGAGATAAAGGTGATGAAAGCGGTTCCTTATGCTTCGGCGAATAAGGAAGCTTAATCTAAGGAATGCTATGCACGAGAATGGATAACTGTATTACCAATTGCATAGACAGTGAGTATCAAGGTAACTCGAAATAAGAATGTAGAACTATGGTAAGACATATATTTATGTACCTGAAAAGGACTAGAAATTATATGTAGGCTTACCGGACAGATTTGCTGCTTCTTATGAGTTACGTAGATTCGGATTTTTCAAATCAGATAGGGATGACAGTAAATCCACCTCAAGGTTATGTGTTTAATTTTAGGAAGTAGAGCCATAATATGGAGGAGGGTTATATAGAAATATATTTCGGACTCCGGACTCCATCATGGAAAAATGATAAATTGCAGCCTATGAGGCAGCCAAAGTATCTGTATGACTCTAGAAACTTCATGATGGACTTTGAAGTATTTCTAAGTTTGCCCAAGATTATCACAATTTAAATTAATGATATTGGTGCAGTTGCAAACTTGAAGGAATCACGAGTCCATAAGGCAATTAAACAGGCAAACAATAAACAGCGGAAGAAATTAAATCTTGTTTACCGTACTTCTGGGTTGATGTAGAGGATGAACCGTTGCAGAGAACCACCTCTCAATCTTCTGCAGTATGTCCCAAGTTGAATCCTGATGTTGTGTGGGCAACAATCCGCAGGATTCTCTCAATCTGCTCCTGTTCTTTCTAACTGTCAAATGAGGCACTGACTTAGGGTTAACAGGAACTGAGATAACTTATTTATAAGGGCTACTGCAGGGACCAGGAGGAGAAATTGGGCTGGGCCTCAATTGAATTTAATTAACCAAGCTTAGCCCAAAGCTTTTAATTAAATCCAATAATAATAATATAGTCCACTAAAATATTATTACTGCACTACCCGTCCAATCCCAAAATTATGTTCTGGGCTCCTTCTTATTATAAGCCCGATAGTCTCCCCATGTTTAAGATATTCAATGTCCATTAATTAATTAAGTTACTGACAACTCTAATTAATTAATATCTCGTCCGAGAGTAGTACCACTCAACCTTTTTATCATGCCGGAAATTAATCCACTTGCAAGATTTACATGATAAACCTTATGAGCTCCTCAAGGGGACATCATCAACCTATGACGGACATGGATTCCTTCTACAATCAACAGCACACCATAGATACATCACTACTTCCCAACTCACCGAGTTTGTTAATTTAATACTTATAAATCTCACCCATTGATGAATCAAAGAAATACATACTGTCCTACGTGTCGAGGTTATTGTATAGGGATTAAGAGCACGAACTTCCATAATAACAGAGATCAAGTTATACTATATAGTCAGTATAAGACGAACGATCTCAAGCGGTCCTACTCAATACACACAAGTGCACTAATGTGATTCTATAGCCAAGACAAGCTAATACCAAACCACACTACAACCATACCGATAGAGAGTCCCCATCTATCTCGGTTGTGAGCATCTGTTTATACTTTATAAGGAAACCGATAATATGATCTTCCGCGTGTTGTCGCACAACATATTATCTACAGTATAAAGTAAATGGACTATTGCATCATGCATATAAAATAAATTATAAGATGCAATCATTTGATCAATAATTCTCATTTCAAATATTGTTATGACATTGTTCATACTAAAGCTAGACTTTTAGTATACAATCCAACAATCTCCCACTTATACTAAAAGACTATGCTGTCATGTCTTCTGCCATACATCTGATTCCTACTCCCACTACACGACCATTAAAAGCTCTCGCCTTAAGATCCTTGTAAATGGTTTACTAGGTCATCATCCGATGCAATCTAGGCGACAACAACCTTCGCCTCATCATACGATTTCTCGTAGCAGGTGGTACTCGCGCTCCATGTGTTTAATTGCCTTATGGACTTGTGATTTCTTCAAGTTTGCAACTGCACCAATATCATCAATGTAAATTGTGATTACCTTGGGCAAACTTAGAAACACTTCAAAGTCCATCATGAAGTCTCTAGAGTCATATAGATACTTTGGCTGCCTCATAGGCTCCAATTCATCATCTTTCCATGATGGAGTCCGGAGTCTGAAATATATTTCTATATAACACTCCTCCACATTATGACTCTACTTCCTAAAATTAAACACATAACCTTTGAGGAGAATTTACTGCCGTCCAATCTGACTAAAAATCCGAATCTACGTAATCCACAAGAAGCAGTGAATCTGTTTAGTAAATCCACATATAATTTCCAGTCCTTCTCAGGCACTTTATATATATCTTACTACAGTTCATCATTCTTGTTCCGGGTTACGTTGATACCTTCTGTTCATGCGTTCAGCAACACAGATATCCAACTTCGTTCATAGCATTCTTTAGATTAAGCTTCTTTATTCGCCGAAGCATAAGGAACCGCTTTCATCTACTATATCTTCTTCTTGTGTCTCAAAGACACATTCACTTAGATAAATTTACATGCTAAACGAGTATGGACTGTATCATTTTATGAAACTTGAGATAAGCATAACATCCTTTCTTGTGATCCGTATTACCGTGATCAAAAGGATGTATTTTGCCTTTCTTAAGTCCTTCATCACTACCGCTTTATTAACCGTACTCATACGCCCGATAATACTCTTTTATTGTCTCCAATGAGTAAGATACTATCTACGTATAGTACAAGAAACACCACCACGTTTCCGTCACTCTTTACAACACACAAGACTCATCCGCTCATTGATTTAAATCCATGCCACTGGATTATCTAATCAAAACAGATGCTTCACGATCTTAAAACTTGCTTTAGTCCATCGCTGGACACTTTTAAGCTTACTATCAAAATGCTATTAGTACTTTGCAATGAATTACTCTGGTTGCTTCACATAGATGTTTTCCTCAAGACTTCTAATCAGGAAAGCTGTCTTGACATCTATTTGCTGTCCCTCATAATTTAATATGAGCAGTAATAAATAAAAGAATCCGGATCAATTTAAGCATAGCTACCAGCGAATATGTTCCCTCATAATCGAACCATTTCTTTCTGAGTACATCTTTTCGCAACAAGCTTTGCTTCCAAGATTTTCACCTTTCCGTATGATCCTCTTTTATTTCCTATGATCACTTGCAATGGTTTTTACACCATTTAGTGGTCATACAAGTTCCCAGACTTAATATAGAATCCGTAGATTCTATTTCAACGTACATTGCAACTTACTAAGATTCCGCATTTTAATCTTGTAGTGCTATGTCGTATCCGTGGGATAATACTATGTTCACTAGGGATCAAGTCTCACGACTCTCCCAAACATATATTTATGAGTTGTCACACAACCCTCCCACTACGACAAGGCACTACATGTAATTGTGTATCAGACGTGACACGCGTTGCAGTTTACCTTGTGGTATATCCTCTTGTACACTTGGTACTTATACTTAGTGTTTTCCTCTTACTTCCTTTAGAACAACTTATACATGGGTTTGTGATTTATTACATAGTCCTTTTCCAAAAATCTAGTTATTGAGTTAACAATTATACTTCGATCTTTTGGACTAAATAAATCACCCTTCATTTTTCTAGGATATCCCATATACAGACAAACGTTTCACGAATTACTGTATCTAGGGCATATCCATAAAATGAATTTAATTATTTCAAATAATTCATCATCTATCTAATCATAACCATAAGAGCCTAATACCTTCTACCCACCACACCATTCAGCTGGGGAATACCCGGTGTAGTCAACTTGAGATTTAATATCAACTTCTGATCAATAGCTCCTAACTATCCCAAGAGGTATTCGCCATCATGATTGAATCGTAATGACTTAATATATTTTTCATGACGCTTTACTGTACCAGCCTTACAATTCTTGAATTAATCAAAGAACTTAGACATGCAGTGCATCATATAAATATATTGGTTTCCAGAATAATTTTCGAATATTCATAACCACCTCTCGCCTGGATAATATTAGGTTCGCTTGAATCAGAATGAACTAATTCCAACATATATATCTTTGGCTCTACACCCCACAGCCTTGAAAAGGCAGTTAATCATTTTTACTTCCAAGCAGGACTCGCAAGTCTGATAGTTTCCACTTCAGATAAACCTTACGGTCTATCGGCTATCAACTTTTGAATCCTACTCAAGTAAAATGAATTAGTCTTAGACGCTAAATGTATGTTTAGTTCATCTCCGAAGGTTCCTTTCTCTTACTAATTTTAGAAGATGCATTATTAATTATTATTTATTGCATCTGTGGGATGAACATGATTTAAGAGTATACTTATTATCCACCAACGTACTTTAATGGATTAAAGCCTCATTCCTCATTACTATGACCATGTCATTTAAATGAAATGAAGTGTCCATCCGTTAATGCATAGAAACCGAAATCAAATTCTTTCTATGAAATGTACGTAAAGGCAATTTCTCATAATCAATCGTTTATTCTTATCATGAGATAAATAAACAACTCCCACTGCAATAGCCACTACCTTTGTAGTTTTACCCATGTCATTACAATCTTATCCTTACTAAGTGAAAAACATTTAGTGATTCCAGTATCTACACAGTTCGAGTCAGTAGATGCCATCACTAATCATGTTTAAATCATTAGTAAATAAGATATTAAACTTGTTCACATCATGATGAAAATGACTTTCCCTTTGCCACATGTTTTGTCAGAAGTTTCCCACCATTTACATCCTTTTGTAATTCAGGTGGAACTTACTCAAAACATTTAAGCAATTATGTAGAATAAAATTGACTTAGGTTTCCCTTTCAACTTCTATTCCATATATATTTCCAATTCATTCATCAAATTCTATCATGATCTTGCGCCTTTTAAATTACTCAAGTATCCAAAGAGTTACATGAGACCATCATATTTCTATGAACCTCTCATCTCTTCACTAGAGACATTAACAGGCATCATGAGCCGTCCTTTGAGAGAACACATGTATTTTCTTAAGTAGTAAAATTTCAAAACCAAGATTCTTTTCTAATCAACTAATTTGGACAAGTAAATATAATGTCTTTTAGTTAACAATTAGTGAGATAATACCATTCGAAATTCAGAGAATCACAAATAAATATTCAGATCAAAACTTCGAATTTTATCCTTTTATATTGTTTCCCTCAAAACAATATAAAATAAAATTCACCGACATCTCAAGCACCGTGAGTCTGCAAGCCACGTTAGTGTGGACGTTTACAAACCCGAACATTTACAAGAGAAGGTTTTACCCATTAATTTCATTTGTCAACCTAACTTTATGACAAAATAATTAATAGTCGGTTACTCTTTAGCCATGCAAATAATAGCAGTGACTCCGTTGGGGAGGATACTAATTATTTACACCTAAGTGTACACCATTATTTGATCCCAAGTCCACTGCGCGAGCTTATGTGCCTTACAGTTGGAGAAGTACACACGCGCTCGGGTAGCTTCCTACAATCATCAATTATAAGTTTGTACCAGTGTACCGCACACAAACTCATCCGTTAGGGAGGAAGGCCTATGCCAACACGCAAGTTTATGTGCCACATTACAAACAATAATTATTTATGAAGTCTGTACCAGTGATCCGTGAATAAACTCATCCGTTAGGGAGGAAGGCTTATGCCAACACGCAAGTTTACTCACATCACTTACAAACCAATAATGGAGGCCGCGGGAATTTATTACCAATCCCCTCTCCCACTTAGTTATTTAACACCGAGGGTTTTAAACATGCATATAATATTTCATAAATAAAATATACATCTTAGACATGCTTCTATTAACAGCAATTTAAATAAATAAATCACATAGAACATGCCTGTCACATATACAACAATAATTGACAATTAAATCAATTAATCAGTTATATAACATTAATTAATTGCATAAAATGTTGGATCATTTAAATATGCCCAGCTGACCCAAACTTTATTAGCATAAAATGAGCAACCCATTAATAAAATAATTAAGCCCATTTACCCTGCCAATTTCTTCATTAAGGTCTAGCCCAATATTTAACCTTGGCCCAACATCAATCCCACAATTAATTAAATCCAGCAATTAAGGTCCAGCAGCCCATATCCATTTTAATTAAAATTGGGCCTCACAGACCAAAACCAAAATTAAATAAATGAGCAACCTTGAATCCATTACTGAATTGGGCCCAACATCCATTTTAATAAAAATGGGCCCAACAGGTTTTGCAGCCCAAACTAAAGCCTGCTGCCCTAAACCCTTCAGCCGCAGAAGGCCTGCTCCAACCATCACCCATCACCATGCTTCGTCGGAGGTTGTCGCTGCTCTCGGCGGCCATTCTGATAGCCATCGGAATCGAGCATCCAGCCGACGCCCAACACCTGTCACCTTGCCAGCCGTAGCCACACCGCCAGAGACAGCTGCCGCCTCTGTTGCCGGAGACAGCTGCCGCCCGTGCCGCCCGCGCTCGCCTGGAAGCTACCGGAGACAGCTGCCGCCCGTCTACCATGGCCAGCCGCCGGACGTGCATCAACCGTGTTCCCACCGACAGCAGGTTACGAGCGCCACCAGCCGCCATGCATCTCTTCAGCGCCGCCGCCTCGTTTCCACCGCCCAGCTATCACCAGCCACCAGATCCACGCCTATCTGATCACCGCCGTGCAGCTCCCAGCCGATAAGAGTCGCGGTCGCTGCAACCATCAAGCCTTGCCGTCGCCGATCTTCTGGGTGGATCTGTTCTGATCCGATCTGAAACCGGTTGGATTCGCCCGGTCGCTCAGTTCATATCTGACGCCGCCCATCCGTACTCGTCAGGGAGCACCGCCGCTCATGTCCGATGTCACCCAGAATCCGCAGTCGACGATCGTGGCCCAAGTGACCAGTCGACGCCGCCGTCTGGTTCTGCAGCATCGCCACTCCTCTTTCTGCCTTTCGATTGTAGCCGTACATTTCGTCCAATTCCAAGGACGCGGCCCTTGGGAGCATCGCCACTGCCTGGTCGGTCCGACGCCGATAACAGTCTCGCCCCGCCCCAGTCTCGCGTCGTTTTGGGTCGACCAATCTGCCTCGTTCCGCTGCCGTTGGGTTCGTACTTCTCGACAGCCCACCGGGTTGTGAGCGTGTGCAATTTTTCTGGGTTGATTGACTTTTTCGAGTGTGTATGTATGATGCGTACTTTGTCCGATCAACATCAATAAAACATAGCAGATAGGGATACAGGACAAAAAGATACTCAACCCTTTTTTTTTTGTCATACGATAATAACCAGATTAAACATATAATCACATAAGCCCTATCAAACATGCTTCAGTTGACAAAAAACACATAAAAGGCTCAAAAACATGTGATTAAATCCAGATTATACCAAATAATCAAATAATCACAAAAACCCAAACCTTACGTCTCACGTTTCACTACGAAACCAACGCTCTGATACCAATTGTTGGGCAATTGGATCTTGTGGCTCAAACGTGATCGTTAGTAAACAGGCAAACAATAAACAGCGGAAGAAATTAAATCTTGTTTACCGTACTTCTGGGTTGATGTAGAGGATGAACCGTTGCAGAGAACCACCTCTCAATCTTCTGCAGTATGTCCCAAGTTGAATCCTGATGTTGTGTGGGCAACAATCCGCAGGATTCTCTCAATCTGCTCCTGTTCTTTCTAAATGTCAAATGAGGCACTGACTTAGGGTTAACAGGAACTGAGATAACTTATTTATAAGGGCTACTGCAGGGACCAGGAGGAGAAATTGGGCTGGGCCTCAATTGAATTTAATTAACCAAGCTTAGCCCAAAGCTTTTAATTAAATCCAATAATAATAATATAGTCCACTAAAATATTATTACTGCACTACCCGTCCAATCCCAAAATTATGTTCTGGGCTCCTTCTTATTATAAGCCCGATAGTCTCCCCATGTTTAAGATATTCAATGTCCATTAATTAATTAAGTTACTGACAACTCTAATTAATTAATATCTCGTCCTAGAGTAGTACCACTCAACCTTTTTATCATGCCGGAAATTAATCCACTTGCAAGATTTACATGATAAACCTTATGAGCTCCTTAAGGGGACATCATCAACCTATGACGGACATGGATTCCTTCTACAATCAACAGCACACCATAGATACAGCACTACTTCCCAACTCACCGAGTTTGTTAATTTAATACTTATAAATCTCACCCATTGATGAATCAAAGAAATACATACTGTCCTACGTGTCGAGGTTATTGTATAGGGATTAAGAGCACGAACTTCCATAATAACAGAGATCAAGTTCTACTATATAGTCAGTATAAGACGAACGATCTCAAGCGGTCCTACTCAATACACACAAGTGCACTAATGTGATTCTATAGCCAAGACAAGCTAATACCAAACCACACTACAACCATACCGATAGAGAGTCCCCGTCTATCTCGGTTGTGAGCATCTGTTTATACTTTATAAGGAAACTGATAATATGATCTTCCGCGTGTTGTCGCACAACATATTATCTACAGTATAAAGTAAATGGACTATTGCATCATGCATATAAAATAAATTATAAGATGCAATCATTTGATCAATAATTCTCATTTCAAATATTGTTATGACATTGTTCATACTAAAGCTAGACTTTTAGTATACAATCCAACAGTCACCTCACCTTATCTGAAACCCTAATCTAATTCATTAATCACGTGTGATAAGGGTTGAGAGCAGATTGAGGAGGTCTCGTAGATCGTCGCCCACATGACGTCGAGATCAGACTTTGGACATACGGGAGAAGATCAGAAGGTAGTTTGCTGCTGCTGTCTGCCATCTTGCAAAATTTATATAAAATCGTATAGTGCTCAGAATTTGATTATCAATATACTGACGGAAAGTTGAAGAGAGGATCATCTGAGCATAAAGATCATTTAATTCCGATATCAGACAAGGAAGTTATGTCCATTCTCGTGGGACTGCACAGTCTGACGGCGAGAATCAACCTTCTTCAACAAACCCTGGTGAACGGTAATCGTTTCTATGATTTCTTGCTTCCGCTGACATTAGAAACATATGAAACCCTAACGGGTCACGTTAACCAAACGATCCAAGTACCAACACAAAGATGGAAAGAAATAAATACAAATAAAGAATATATACTACATATGATCTATAGAATCTTCTACGCTAACATTTAGGACTTAGGCAAGACATGCATATGAGCAATTCCATTTTAACCTCATCAAATCGATCATTGAGTTCTCTAAGTTGTAAGTCAATCATTGCCATCATGATTTGAACTCGAAAATATTGGAGATTTGTCACTTGTCTGACAAAGCACTTTGATATGCCTTTTGAAACATAAGATGCATCCATATTGGGAACAATAATTTCATATTTAATGCAAAATTATGTGACCTTATCCAAGAGAGTTTCCCATCCATTTTCTCTTGTTTTCTGCAACATTTCCTTAGTTAAGGTAATAAGAGACATATCATTAACAATATCTTGATCTCTTCTTTGCAAAGTAAGACACAAGTCATTAGCATATCCAAATAGAGTCAACATTAAGTGCATCACAAAATAAAATCAAATGACTCCAACGAGTATGAAACAAATTGAGCTTTTATCCTATCTTCCGAACTTGTAGCTCTCTTCCCAATCATCTCAAGCACCTCAAAAATTTTAAGAAAAAAGTGGATGATATTTAAAAGAGTTTTATAATGTGATCCCCAGCGAGTGTCACCTAGCCTCTTCAAAACAAGTTCTTGGTTCAAATCAGATCCACTTTCAATATCTCTAGTTTTCAAGTCTTCAACAACTTTTTCTGCTTGATTTACTCGAATAAATTCTCTTCGCTAACAAGAAACCCCAACCACATGCAATAAGTTTGCAATTACCTAAAAAAGACAATCATAATCATCATTATTCTTAGAAATAGCCACAAGTGTTAATTGAAGTTGATGAGCAAAACAATGAACATAGTAAGCACATGGTGTATCCTTCAGAATCAAAGTTTTAAGGCCATTTATCTCACCCTTCATGTTGCTAGCTCCATCATATCCTTGCCTTCAAATTTTAGATGGACTTAAAGAATGTTCTACAAGCAAAGATACAATTTCACTTTTGAGTGTTAAAAAAGTAGTTACGCCAACATGTACTAATCAAAGAAATCTCTCAACCATCATTCCATTTTACTATTGACATAGCGCAAACAAAGAGCTAATTGTTCCATTTGAGATATATCACTTGACTCATTTGCCAATATACCAAAATAATCATCTCCATGTTCTTCAATAATGTGTTTAGATGTCTCTTTGGTACAACAATTAATGATATCCTTTTGAATTATAGGAGATGCCAATTGACTAAAGCATTTTCAAAAGTAATATTTTTAACATCCTCGTTATACTCCCCTAACCATTTTAAAAGCTCAATAAAATTTTCCATATTTATTGATTCATCACTCTCATCATGCCCTCGACATGCCAAACCTTGTCACAAAAGAAATCTCAAACAAAAAAGTAAAGCCTTCAAACGAGTTTCATACTCACTTCGTATCACATCACATGCATGATTAAAGACATGTAAAATAGATTTTTTTGAATCCCTTAAATTTACATATTTCTCGTACACAACATTGTAAGAACTTTTAACCCCACCAACATGCTTCTCAAATCTATTCGGTTTATTCTATGATTTAAATACACTTCTAACAAAATCATGTCCTCCAACACTAATATCAATCTCATGCTCGAATAAGTAACAACTAAAACAATATGTCACATCTTTCTCAATACTATATTAAAGACAATTATATTTTTTGAACTACTAAACCGATGCATAGCTCCGAGATCTCTTTGAGGAAAGTCATGAGTTTTAGGTTGACAAGGTCCTTTAAGAATATATGCTCATCTCACTGCATTTCGTTGATTTGGTGGATAATCCATTATATCTACTCTTTCGCCTGGATCATTAGGAAGATGCTTAATATCATACAATAGTTCTTCATCCTCCAAAGATATACTATTACTATCAATTGAACCACTTAACTCCATTTTTCTTTCTTCAATTTTTAGGGAATTAAATGATGGTGGGGTTGAAGAAGACTCACAATTAAGAGGAACTTCAATATCTTTTAACGAGGTGCAAGGAGCCCCTTGATTCATTTTCATAAGCATAAATTGATGCAGATCGGGTTATTTTGTCATCGTCTTTTATTTCTTTGATTTGCATTTGTCCCTTGTCATTTTTCTAAATCTACTATATATATAAAAGAGGAATGGCCGGTAACTTGACCAGTTTCCTCTCGGTAGCGGGTGAGCTTTTCTCCACGTGTAAGGAATACAGAGTTTCTTTCTTTGCCGTAGTGTACGTGGCTTCCTCAGGTCAAACATTGAATAAATCATTTCCCGTTTCACCTTTCAACTTATTTCTACGATTCTCTTCCCTTTAAGAAAGCTGGTTCAATTAGAGATTTGAGAGTTTCCTTCTGAAATTATATGGCGATTGAGGCTGTTTGGTCATATGTGTGTTAATAGAGGTTAGTTCTCTGCTAATTTCCCTATTTTTTCTCTTCTTGGTTTTTCTACGTTTCGTAATATCCCTTTTCTGCATGCTCTGATCTTCTGTATTGCATTTCTAATTCCACTGTATAGGAATTAGAATTATATAGTTCAAGAGAAACCTTATTTTACTGTCTTGCGTATGGTGTGTCTACTCCTATTGTGCTTGAATGAGTGAATTATATTGTTTATGTGTTGTTCTTTTTGGCGGCCGTGAAGAACCCGAAATTGGGTGCTTGTTTCTTTTAATTTTTGTTTGTAATTAAGGGGAGTTTTCCCGTCTAATAAATTTCACTATCTTCACAATGATTTTGTTTATGTACGTACTTGCTTCGTTGCTTGTAGTCCTATGTCTTATTTTCAGTTGTTTGTTGTTCTAGTTATTCGACTTTAAGGTCGAACCCACCTGGATTTATATGAATAATGTAGCTATGGAAGCCATCAAAATATGAATTTTTTTTGTTAATTACTTCGGAGGAAATAAGAAGCAAGAAACAAAAATTAATCTTTTTTATGTGCTTCTGGTTCAACATCCTAATCATTTTTTTCAATTAATCCACTGCATGATTATTGCTCGCTACTTTGATTTTTCACTTATGATTTGTATGCAAGTGTTCTTTTGTTTCTTTATTCAAGAGTTAAGGTTTATTTGAATTGTAATTTAACTTTTGTAGGTTTTCTTATGCGTCAGCCAGATTTTTTAAGAATCAAGTAACACATGTAAACCCGAATTATGACGATGATGACATTTCTTGATCTTTTATTGATAATTTATGCTATGACTCTCATTTGGGGATTCACTGACCAGCGCGATGGTAAAAAATGATTTCATGCTTTATTAAAAAAATAAATAATTTGAGTTTTGTACTTCTTGCCCCATTGTGTAAGAGTTCAGTTGAGGTTTAGGTTACCATTTTCTTAAATAAGTTAATCTTGAATCATGTTATTTTATTAAACGGTTCATACTGGAATAATTGCTGTCAGTTTATGCAATAACTTAGTTACATGTTTCTCTGGGCCTTCCCTTACTTCTTGGATAGTTTCCTGGAGGAAATTGTTGTGGGCCTCCCAGTTGGCTAGACATGGAGTGTGTGAATGCAAATATTACTAGGATGTAAAATTCTTACACTCTTGTTTTAATATTATGTATGACGTGAGTGGTCTGTTTTATTAATTGAAATAGTCTACTCTGAATGATAGAATTCTGAACGGTGCAAATTTGGACGGTGTACTGATTGTTGAAATGGGATTGTTCACCTCGATTATAGTTATGTGAGTTGCATCTAAGTCCTTTGTAAATTAGTAGTTTCAAATTGCTTTCTTTCTTATAGATTTTTGTTCATGTTTTATATGTGTTTCCTGAATAACTTGCTACTTATTTTCCAATTAAAATTTGGTGTTATCCATTGAGGCAACTTATGAAAGATTTTTGTCTTTTTGGAGAGCAGAAATTTGAGCAACAACCACATTGGAGGCAGCATACCGACCTACTTTCTCATCACTCTAAGAAGTTTGTATCTCAACTAATCTACATCCTTAAATGATCTCTGATAACTTTGGATATTACATTTGTGTTTGCTGAGTTTGTATGTCTCCTACCCTGGAAATGTCTCTCCCACTCTCTCATCATTCTCCCTCTTTAAGTTTACTACAATTGTTTTCTTTACTTTTTTCCCCCTTTTACCAGCGATTTCAATTGTCCCTGCTTTGCGAATGCTATTTGATTCTTGCTGATACCACTACCGCCTTCTCAATCGCCTGTCGCCCCGCTTTCCCTCTCTGCCGACGATCTCCGAGTACGCAATCGCATTTTTTTAAAATCAAAGCAGGCTTACATGAAGATTGATTATCGTGCTTAGCTTGGAAATTTCATTGCATGCCACCCTCTTTAATTAATGTATCACTGTAATTCCTCCGAGCCTCTTGGTCTCGATGAGATTATGTGACAGAAATTGGTAGTTAATTTACAGAAAATGGTAATTTGTAATTGTTATGATTTCTTCCTCATTTATAGCAGTTGTATGATGCCTCCATATATTTTAAATATTATTGCATTTAATTTCACGTGTTACTGAAAAGGAATCTTATCATTGGGGAAAGAAAATTCTTAGTATGGGCATATCCCAAATACTCTTGGTGCTCAAAAAAATTTTTCAATTTTTTTATAGATTGCCAACATGTATTTGTATTATAATTTTAAGAGCATGTGCTGAAAGAAATTTTGGGCCTTGAATTTTATCAGTCAACTCTTGCAATCTGCCTGTTAGTACCATGTAAATCATAATGATTGTGAATATGAGATTTAAATGGTAAAAATTACATGAGGTGTGATGTGGCTCCTAATATTTTACTATTGTTTATTATACTTGGTAGTCTTTATTATTATCTTTTAGAGTTGATCTATTGTACACCAAGTGTACGTTAAAAACATGACCCATATTTATAAATGGGTCAGTATATAAGACCCAAATAACCCATTAGGTCATTTCATCCTCACGTTCCTTCGCTCGGCTGTTCCTTCACAATTTCGTCAAGTCGCTTCTTCCACCGTCTACGACTCCGTCAAGCTACGCGCCTCCTTCTGCAATGTCTCTCCACTCCACCTCCATCATCTTCCTCCTTCGTCTCTGTAGGTGGAGCCGCCTTCTTCTGTCACTGCCTACGACTCCATCAAGCTACCTCCTTCTGCGGAGTCTCTACGCTCCGCCTACATTGTCTTCCTCCTCTGCTCCTCCATCTTCGTAGGTGGAACCGTCCCCTTCTGCCGCTGAGTCTTTCAGCTCCACCTCTGTCTCCATCGTCCTCCACACGGTGTTCTCAATTCATCTCTGTCTGTCCTCCATTACGTTTACTATTTTAATTTTATAACCTCTTCTCAACTCCTAGAGATCTAATCAGATCTACTCTTGTTGAAAATGTATACAGCTTTTTGTGTTCTATTCCAATTTAAATGGTTTAAATTTGAAAAAAAATCTGCGATTGTAATTGCTACTAGATGAAATCTTATTGGATTCTCATGCCAATTTGAGTAGATTTTTTTAGTGATTGTAATCAAATTTCACAGTTTTTGGAATTCTTTTGAATCAATTGATTCGTGTAATTTGTGGCAACAAATTAAATTCGGTGTATTGCCTCAAAGTTTTAGAATTTAATTTTTAATTTTAATTTTTTTAGTGGCCGTACTATTGTATGAAATTATAGTTATAATTGTATTACTTTTTATACAGAATTGTATAAAACTAAAAATATTTTAAAAAAATAAAAAAGTAATACACCTATTAGAAAAAACTTATACACTATGGAATTAAAAAAAAATACAATTTCTGACGAGGAAAGAAAATGAAAGAGAGCATGTATAATAACCTATGCATTTCAACTAGTAGTATGATTTTGCATTACTTTTTATTTGATTTTACAAATAGCTTTTTTAGTTTTCAAATATATTATTAGTGTATATGTATTTTTTAATAAATGTATAACTTTTTAAACTAAGATGTATAAATTTGATATTGAATATCAATATCGCAAGTTTTTAAAAGAAGTGATACATTTATTTAATAACGTGTATACACTATTTAATTATAACCAATATATATGATCGGTGGGAGTTTCATCCAAGTGAAGAGTATAGACTAAGAAAATCCTTCAATTCAACATCACTGATCGAAATCCATGCGAAGACCACAATTGTTAAATCCCTTCGATTTGAAACCTTCTCTGATTCAATACCCAATAATATTAAAATGCTTATCCTAAAATATTAGGGAACAAACATCGCCGCAGAAATAGAAATTAGGGCATAATTTGTTAGGAAAGGAAAACAAAGAAGAAGATTATTATCTCAACAGCCTTACAATATTAACGAAGAACTCTGTCATACTAGAATTAACATGCTGTGGAAGGAAGAGAGAGAGAGTCCAGGCCTAATTATGCGAGAGAACTCAGGGAAGAGAGGGAAGAGAGAGAGTCCATACCTAAATTATGTGAGAGAACGCAGGGGAAGAGAGGGAGAGTTCAGCCACCGTGTGTGAGAGAACGCAGGAGCAGGGGAAGAGAGGAAGCCGCCGTGTGTGCGAGAACGCAGAGGAAGAGAGGGAGAGGAGAGTTCAGCCGCCGTAGATGAAAGAGAGAGAACGCGGAAACTTAATGAAATTAGGGTTCTAAATCTATTATATATGATGGGTCAAAAATTTGAATTAGGTATGTTTGACCCTATTGCACTTTAAAAACTGGTGCACACTAGTATTTGCCTATCTTTTAATAGTTAGAAGTTGAGTCCAGTTCCTTACTATTATAAAAAAAAAAGATTTTATGAAACATTAAAAATATATTATGATGATAATTAATGGTGGTGTTGTTAGTGACTTCTTTCTTCCTATGTTTAGCTTTTCTTACAGAAGTATCTGAATTTGAACAAATTTTTGTTTTTGGAATTTTCCAAATATTGATTTCACAACAATCTTTTTTTGGAATTTTTCAGATATTGATTTCACAACAATTTTTTTTTGGAATTTTTCAGATATTGATTTCATGCTTATTTGACAATGAGCCTTAATTTGTAATTGTTATGATTCATGAAGGATTCTTTTGTTTTAAGTCATGCCTATCTGATGCTTGGTTAAATGCATAAGTGTGAATTTGTGAGTATGGCTTTTTACTCAATTCTCTTCAGTGAAAATTTCTCAACAAAGTTCGCTCCCATCTGAAAAGCATTCTTGTGATTTTTAGAGAAAATGAAGAACTTTGTTGTTTTTTGAATGAGATCATGCAGTTGCAGATATATGAAAAGGATACATAGGTCCCCACTCGGTCCCAAGGAGTTGCGCATCTCCAATGAGCAACTTTGTAGTTTTCGGTAACTAAAGGAACAACCTTTAATAAATAGCTATTTAACCTATGGGATACTCAATGAAATGTCTAAGTAGGTATTTGTTTGTCCAAACAATTTATCTGTTCATTCAAGTTAAATTTGCTCTTTGTCATGAATAGGAAAACTGATACCTAATTTGGAGGAACTTAGTCACATCTTTCCCTTTTCTGGAATTCTAACTTTTTCAGCACAAACTAAATAGTTATCTCAAATATATGCAGTGTGTTAAGTCTGCTTCATTTCCGTGATTGGATTTATTTCTTATACACAATTTGTCTGAAATGTCTCAAAGTGTTATATAGGTGACCCCCATCGAAAATTGGAAAGGTAGATACAGTTCTAAAGGTAATCACATCTATTTATCCAATCATGTTCCTTGTCATTTAGGATTATATTAAATTGGAATTCAGAGCTCTTACTTTTGCGTTTATAATTTTTTTGCTGATTATTACTATATCTTTTTTTCAATACCTTAATATTCTTTGTTAGGAAATCTTTTTTAAATCTGAAGTCATCACCACCAACACATGATATAAAAAAAGTTACATTGGAGTAATTTCATGAGCAAGCTGGAATTTTAACAAGGTGATCATCAGCTGATAATGTTGAGTTGGTTTTTACTTTTTGTAGTACTTAATTTCATCTGATATACTTGGAGCATCATTTGACATGTTCCACTCAGTCTTCAAATTGAAAATCATTCCTCTTAATTTGTCAGTGGGATCTCCCTTCTCTTTCCTTTTGCTCTGTGTTAAACCAATCTTCTATGTAATAGAGTCCTTTATATCAATATGTTTTATTAGTTACTAAATTTGAATAGGATTATGTGAGAATGGCTTGACTCATTCCTATCTGTACACTAATTAATTGATATACCTTATACAAATTTAATGATCAAAATCATTACCCCTTATCCAACACATGTTTCTTTTACATTAGACGAGCAAGTGAGGCTCTTCCATTTGTGTTGACAAAATTCGTTGTTTATCTTATTCTTTTTCAACATAATATATTTTCCAGCTTTTACACCCGTCTATTATTTAAATCGTGATAAATAATTGACGTACAGTGTAACGAAGTGTAAAAAGAGATTAAGGTTAGCCTCTATATTTGTAGAGTCTTAATTTAAATTTGGTTATGAGTACTGCAACAAAACTTTGAAAACCGTGTAACGAAGTGTAAAAAGAGAATAAGGTTAGACTCTATATTTGTAGAGTCTTACTTTAAATTTGGTTATGAGTACTGCAACAAAACTCTGAAATTGGAGGGGCTGAAATTGGCAATTATTAACACCAGCTTTTAGAGATTGTTCATGTGGATTTTAACTGTTATGCGAGGACCTAATGCTCCAACATAAGAAATCTTAATTGATACAATACCATAGGTTTTACGGTTGAAACCATTTGTTTCTTCTTCCTTATATGGCTATCTCAGGCATAAATGGGATCACTAGACTTGTTGTTTTATTTCAGGCACAAATGGGATCACTAGACTTGTTATTTTGTTTCTGGTTGGCAGGTTGATCCTTCATGTGTCTGTTCATGCACCTTTTGCAAGTGCTATCGTCAATTGAAAAAGGAAGGAGAGGTGAACCTTGTGTAATTTTCATCTTACCCAGATTAAAGGGAAAGGTAGACATAGTCCAATAGGCTCATAGAAGCATTTTAGTTTACACTGTTGTCAGCAATAGTGGAGATCAATTTTCTCCCATCTTTCCGTGGAGTGCCCTTCTCTGAGTTATTATTGACAAAATCTTTATCCCAATTATTATTGATTTCATCATATTTTCATCCTAAGATAGTGCTTTGCTTTTGGTAAAGAAGATAAACTTTTGTACATGTAGTACAGAGATATTATATAACTAGATTACTATCTTGGGTTATCAAAGTCTCAGGCCCGCATATTTCTTAAATTCAATTTATGTTAATGAGCTATGGCCCAAACATTTTTACCATCCAAACGTTGAGTAATGGGCTAAATTTAATTTATTATTAACACGTAATCATCTGAGCTAGCACCTCAGAATGAGGTGCTCCAATACCTAGTGAATTAATAGGTTAGAAATAATAAGATTATTAATTTCATCATGTTAGTTTAATAAATTTAAAATTAATAATTAAAATGCAATAAAAATTCATTTAAATCAAATAAATAAATTAAAAAAAATGTAAGCCCTAATTAAAGAAAACATTAATTATATTAACTCATATACTAACAAGTAACAAATACTAAAAAACTATACTATAATAAACATTAAAAACACGCATCATTATCCCACAAACATATCATTTTTAACAAATCTTAAAAAATTTAAATATAGTGTGAGCCCTAATACATTCAATATTATTTAAAATGAATTTTACCAAAATGTATAAATTCTATATTAAATAAAAAAATTTAATATTATTTAATTTTACCTTAGTGAAGACTAAAGGGTGGAGTCGTGGAGATTTTTTTTTAAATGTGCCAAGCAGCTGTGGAGATTGGGGATGGTGTCACACTTGTAGACGCAGGTAGCAGGCTGTGAGAAATACAAAATTTAGTTAATTATTAAGCTTTAAATTAAATAAACTTTAAATATATTAAATGAGTGGGTTAATGGGCTGGGCTTGATTTTTTAAAAAATTAAGATGGACTTAGAATAATATATTTAATGGGCCTAGTATAAAATATAGATGTATTGGGCTAATATAATATATATGAGTGGGTTGTAAAAATTATTGGGGGTACATTTTTAATAAAATAATCAATGTAATATATATATATATATATATATGAGTACAGATTCCCACATAATACGCGGATGAATTATTATAACCAATCAAAAAATATAATTAAAGGAGGTATTTAATTTATAGAGATAACTACTTTAAAAATATACATGAATAACAATAATAATAATTATAATAAATAAATAATAGTAGTATTCTAACTAATAAAAATATGATTAAAGGTGATATTTAATTTGAAGATAAACATGAATAGCCCTAAAAAAATTAGTATGCCTGATTTATGTATATTAATTAATATTTACTCTATTTATATAGTTTTTTTAAGATATATATATATATATATATATATATATATATATATATATATATATATATATATATATATATATATATATATATATATACTTTTATTGATTTGTTTAATTATCTATTTGTAATCAAGAAAGAATAAAAATAAAAAATAAATTATCTATTTCCAATAAAAATATAATTAAAATGGTATTTAACTTGACGATGTACATGAATAATAATATTAATAAGTTGTATATATTTTATTGATTATCTATTCATTAACCAATCAAAAAAAATATTATTAAAAGTGATTTTAATTTATAGATATACATGATTTAAAGATATATACATTAATAATAATAATAATAATAATAAAAAATAAAAGTAGAAAGATTATATATGTAATATAAAAATAAAAAATAAAAAATATACGAAATTTAACCACTTTGCGACACCTCATACTTTTAAAAAATTATTTATAGCAGCATATTCTTAATTAATATATATATATATATATATATATATATATATATATATATATATATATATATATATATATATATATATATATATATATATATATGTATATATAATTTTGGGAGTATAGCTATACCCCCTTGTACCAGCTTAGCTCCGCCACTGATTCTAACTTCTTAAAATAATACAGCTCAAGAAACTCTCTTTTTTCCTTTTATTTTGTACAATATGTTTTTGAACTTTGTCTCCAACTTTTCCTCTGGGGAGTTTTAGGTCACTTCCAATTAACTGAATCTGGGGGTAATTAGTTGATTAGGACAATGACTTTTCTCTTTATTGTCTCCTCTTTGAATCCAAGTTAACTTCACTGTAATTGGTGGATTTGCTCCCTAGTTTTCAATGTCCTTTTTTAAAATTTTATTACAAGTTACATTATTAAGACATATCATGTGCACTATAAAATAGTCTTTTCTATTTGCCGTGGCATCCTTTACCTTTATTCATAGAAACTTTCTTTTGCCTTTTGGTTTTTTTCTTTTGCTTTTTGCCCATGTGAAAATTCAAAAATTTATGCTAAACTAAGCAATTACGAGAGGTAGAAGAAGACAGATTCTCATAACAAATTCAATCTAAATAGGAAAAACTTGTATATTGCATGCAGTGGTGGATATAGGATTATAAATTTGGGGATATAATATAAAATTATAAGATATTATTCAATATTAAAATAAATAAAATTAAATATAAATTTACATAGACATATTTAATTAAACTTATATTTACAGTTGAACCTATCAAGTCTTCATTTTTTGGAAACGGTTTAATACAGCAACATCAGAAACTTTTAAAGACATCTTTCTCAATTAAAGTAACCAGACTATCATTCAACAATTGATCACCCATATTATTACGCAACTTATTTTTCACATGTGCCATTTCAGAAAATATTCTTTCCACCCATGCAGTGGCAACCAGAATAATTAACATCAATTTGATAAGCAAATAAGTTTCTGGATAAGTCATATATCTTTATGTCTCCGCAAGCATCATTGAAAGGGCACCTAAATCATGCAAAGCTTAAAATCTACCATCTCTTCGCATATCTTCAACAAATATATCATGTTGACATTTTAGAGCTTTCAAATCAATGCTCGTAAACTCACAAGGATAAAATGTGGCAAGTTTAAGTAATTTTTCCTTGTCAAAAGTAGAAAAATCATCTTGAGGACTTAAGAAAAACATGCATATGAGCAATTTCGTGTTAACCTCATCAAATCAATCATTGAGTTCTCTAAGTTGTAAGTCAATCACTGCCATCATGATTTCAACTCGAAAATATTGGAGATTTATCACCTGTCTGAAAAAGCGCCTTGATCTGCCTTGTGGAACATAAGATGCATACATATTGGGAACAATTATTTCATATCTAATGCAAAATGACATTACCTTATCCAAGGGAGTTTCCCATCCATTTTCTCTTGTTTTCTGCAATATTTCTTAAGTTAAGGTAACAAGAGACATATCATCAACAATATATTGATCTCTTCTTTGCAAAGCAAGGCACAAGTTATTAGTGTATTCAAGTAGAGTCAACATCAAGTGAGCCATAAAAATAAAATCAAATGACTCCAATGAGCAAGTATGAAAAAGATTGAACTTTTATCCTATCTTCAAAACTTGTAGCTCTCTGTTAGAAAACTCACGTTTATTAACGAACAAACATACAAAGAGAGTAATCTCATTTACCTCTCACCGTGTATGTTGAAGAGGAAGAATCATAAAAACCCAGTTGATACTCACGTTGATACACCGTGATCTTCGGATCAAATTTTCAACACGGAGTTGAAGATCAATGTTCACGATATAGTATTAACTGTAGAAATATGAAGTTGCGTTGTGTTTCGGGAGAAGAAAAGCAAGAGAGAAAATGCTTCTCTGCATATTTTCATTTCTGCGTTCTGTACTGAATACACAACATATTCTGTCATGCACATGCTGACCACTGCAAGGCGCACTATTTGAATCCCAAAAGATGGGAGTTAAGTAACCAACTCTTAACTCCTGTCTCTCTCTTATCCACAAACTTTCATATGTGGATTTAATAATTAAATATTATTTAATTATTATTTACATCTCCCACTCACATGTGAAGTCAAAAAATCACCTGACTCATTTTCTTCATGAATCATATTCTCGTACAGATTAATACATTGTGTGACCAACGAGATATGAGTTTTAATCGCTTTACACTTGTTAGAGATATATAGCAACTCAACCAGCTTATCAATGAAACTCAACAAGCTCGCTATACCCCAGAACTCTTGTACATTTAACATAAGTTGACATATCTCATTTCAATCCCTGAATTTGTCACAGCATATTCAACCTTTTTGCAAAAATTACTATGTATTCATAATCAAGACCCTGCTTGATTGACTAGTCAATGAATAACAATAGTATATATTAAATTAAGACGTTCTTCCCATCTCACTAAGTATCTACAGTCTCCCACTATAGCTGCTTTCATAGACATGTACCGCATCGCTGTTATTAATCATAGCTCTTTTGGTAACATGCTAAAGTAGCAACACCAAAGTGAAGACTTAGAATATAGTATAAAGTCATGAGGGTAACCAATAGATGAGGACTCATACTTTTGAGAAAATAGGGATAATTTTCTCAATCCTGTTGGGGTCAACTTAGCACATGTTGTTTTCCCAAAATACATATCACAATGTCTTTAACTTCCTTTCAAGAAAGTATATGTCGTATTTCTTCTAATTTAAACATAGTGTAAATCAGAGTTCATGTGTATCCTCATACACTTAACCCAGATATCCTCCCTCCAACGTATAGGATTTTCGTCGATTTAGCTTTACAACAAGTTGGATTAGATTTGTAGCGAAATTTATTCCGATTATATTAACTATCGTAATCTCATCTCTACGCTCCCACTGAGCCAGAGGCGATTGCTCGTATGAGAGAGTCAATCATAACTTGCCGACATATTATTATATATGAACCATCACATATAATTTATAAAACATATATGTATAGTTAAGCCATTAACTATTCCATTAACATACATAAACATATTCAATACATCGTTTTAAATCCTTCGCAAACCCAATCCCTTTACATGTACAATGTATACATTTCTAGGAATTGGTTTGGTAAAAGGATCCGCTAACATCAAATGAGTAGAAATGTAGCTAAGATCACTTTCTTCTTATCTTCAATATCTCTAACAAAGTTGAACTTCATGTCAATGTGTTTGGTCTATTCATGATATTTGGGGTCTTTTGTGTAAGCAATAACCGTCTAATTATCAAAATTAATGAAAATAACTCCCACTAGAGTGTTTGAGACCTCCAAATATTTCATGAATCTTCTCAACCAAATAGTCTCTTGGACTGCAGACGAAGTCTATTTCTTGTTACACCATGAGATTGCTCCATTATTGAGCAAGAAGACATAACCGGGAGTTGATTTATGTTTATCTAAACTACCACTCCAGTCAACGTCTATATACCCATTCAGTGTACTGTTATTCCCTTGATAATAGAGAAAATAGTCTGCAGTCAATCACAGTGGCATGTGGTACTCTGGCCATTTTATTCTTTTTATCTTGAATCTTGGGACACATTTGCTAACTCAATGATTTGCCTTTCACAATGGGAGTATCTATAGGTTTGCATGTGTCCATCTTGAACCATTTTAAAAGTTTCTTGATGTAAGTCTCTTGAGACAAACCCAATAATTTCTTTGAACGATCCCTATGGATCTACACACCAAGTATGTACTCTGCTTCACCTATATCTTTCGTTTCGAAATTCAAAGATAACCACCTTTTAATGGTTTTAAGATACTCTATGCTATTACCGGCTAGTAGTATGTCATCCACATATGAGGATAAAATCACAAAACAACCATTGGATCATTTAATGTAAACACAGTGATTTTCGTTTATCATAACGAAGTTATATGAATGATCGCAGTGTGAAACCTCAAATGCCACTGTGTAGAGGATTGTTTGAGTCCATAGATCGACTTCTTCAATCTACAAACTTTATCCTCTTGACCTCGAAGAATAAATCCTACAGGCTGTTGAATGTAGATTTCTTCTTCTAATTTTCCACTGAGAAATACGGTCTTAATATCCATTTGCTGTAATTCTAAATCCATACTAGCTACTATAGTCAATATTAGACGAATCAAGGCAAACCTCACTACAGGTGAAAAAGTTTCTTCATAGTCAATACTCTCTTATTGAGTATAACCTTTTTCCACCAGACGAGCTTTATGCCTCTCTATTGAGCCATCAGCCTTTCTTTTGATTTTGAGAATCCATCTATTCCCAATCGCCTTTCGTTCCATTGGAAGATCTACAAGTCCCAGACTTGATTTGACTTCATAGACTCCATCTCCTCTTTCATCGCTTTCATCCATTTCTCCTTGCCGGACAAATCAGAGCTTCTAAGGTTCTTCCTTATCAACATGAGAAAAATTTCAATTTTTTGGTGAAGCAAAGAAGTCATGTCCTTCAATGTCATAATGCCTCTTGGGCACATATTTCCTAGAACTTTTCCGAGATAGCTGTTGATAGTCTTCTGCAGACAAAATGCTCTTATTGGGAATCGCCCGATCCTCAATTGGTAAATATCTATCAAGATCCATACCATCACCACCTAAACTACTACTCCCACTTGGATCTTGTAGGTATTGATTTTTTACTATCTCGAAAATAGGTTCAGCATCCCTGATGTCTTTCCCTCTACTAGGAAATTTAGTTTCCATAAAATGAGCATTACGTGATTCTGTTTCAGTTAAGCTCCCATCCTGATCTCCTATGAACACGTAACCCTTAGAATGTTTACCTCTGGGACCCAACTTTCCATACTGACTCGATGAATCATATACGTAAGCTGCTGATCCCCAAACTCTAAAGTTACTCATGTCAGGGTTTCTACCCGTTCAATATTCATATGGAGTTGAAGTAACTGACTTAAAAGGCACGCGATTAAGCACATAAGTTACCGCAAATAACGCATCTCGTTAGATTAGCTTGTGCCATCATGGATTTTACCATCTCCAACAAAGTCCTATTCCTTTTTCAGCAACACCATTTTGTTGAGGTGTATAAGAAACAATTAATTGTCGGATTATTCCCTCTTCATCACAAAATTCCTTGAATTGTTCTGATAGATATTCAGGTCCTCTATCAGTTCTTAGAACTTTGATAGACTTGTCTTTTGATTTTCAACTTCACTCAAGTATCATCTAAAACAATCCAATACTTCAGACTTATGAGATATCAAATAGACATGCAAAACGTTAATAATCATCAATGAACCTAATGAAATAGTGAGCTTCATGTCGTGCTCTCACATATACAGAACCACATATATCAGAATGGAGTACTTTTAATGGAGATTAAGACATAATAGCTTTACTAAAAATTTTTCTAGTCATTTTGCCAACAAGATAATGTTTGCATTTGGATAATTAGACTTTAGAAGAAAGATTCAACAATTCTCCCACAAGTCTATTCATCCTATCTCGCCCAATATGACCTAATCTAGCATGCCAAACATCATCATTCACATTTCCATTGCTAGAAGAATAAGCATTTAGCGAATATTAATAATCATCATAATAATTAAACGTCATTCTATTACAATTTAAAACCATAAAGCCAATAGTCATATGTCCAGATGTATAACAAGTATCATTAATGCTAATTACCACAGTACATTTAGTAAATCATAACCCAAATTAAGTAGAACCGAAATAGAAATTAGATTTCGCGTGATCTACGGAGCATAAAGAACATCATGTAGAATAAAGGCCCGACTGATAGGTGTTTTCTCAACACACAATTTAATCCTCAAGTATGAAGGATATCAATCGTAGTTTCGAAGGTGACCAAGTTATATATCGAACCCAAGGGACGAATAAATATCAATTTTAATTATGTTCTAGTAAATTATGACTATGTTGGTAATTATAATGGTTTTGATATTGAAATTAAGTAACAACTATTAATTGAAATAGCAAATAAAAATAACAAAAAGAAGAAATAGTAGGTTGTGATCAAGTAAGATAGTAGGCAGTTCGTCAGGTCATCAAGTTCCACTTATTAATTCACACTTTCGTGTGACGGTGTCCGACTCTACCTTATGGTTTATGGACGCATCACTAAACCATGCAAATCTACTCTATAGACACAAGTAAATATGCGTATGACACGTGTGAATATCCTCGGAGCAAGATGTATACTTTACCCCCCTTTCTAGGTATTATCATAATCAATTATTTCCCGTGCACTTAGTACTCTAACCCTATTTGATCTCCCTTTATAGGTACTATAAAGTTATACTCTTTATTCTACTTATTAACATGAATATGATTCAATTAACAAGTATTCATATAAGATAGTTCTAATAAGACTTCGGAATCCCTTCACTTAGAATTATAACATAAAACCCTGCTCAGCATTGAACGCACTCAACCAATAACCGAGTTATGTATTCAGACTCTACACAATAATTATTAATGCACAAAACGATCGTGAGTATGGATTAAAAATATGCAATCTTATATAAAATTAACCACAAGTAGTGTTGTACGAAGTTTACACACGAAAGACAAATTAACTAATAAAATAACCCTAGAACTACCGAAGCGGCTCTAGCCCATGATTGATCTAAGAACAATCATGGTTAGTTGAACCAATCTTACTTGAATCTCTAGGGAACCTCTGTCACAGCCCCTCCGGATGATGAACGATCACTCCTCCTCTTAACTCTACGTCTCCACGTCTTGATTCTTCAACAAATGAATGAATATCAAGCTGCATAAGCCTTCTTTTATGCTTGTAATCACGTCTTCTGGGCTTGGAATGGGCTTTTTAAGTGATCACACGCATTGACGATGTAAAAATACGAATATGGTAAGTTCCCGAGCATCGATTCGACCTCAACAACAGACCACAAGTCGAATCAGAAGTCAAATCAGCCTACTGTAAGCCCCAGATTCTCGATTCGACCAATTGCCCTGGTCGAATCGACGTGAAGAGGTTGAATCGGTATCCTAGCCAATCGATTCGACCTTGATTCGACCTGATGCCCAGGTCGAATCCCCCTGTCGTGGTCGAATCCACCTTCTGTACAAATTGTGCTACCAATTCGACCTAAAATTCTGGTCGAATTGATCTCTTTAAGGTTGAATCGTACTCTTACTTTGCCCAATCAGATGGCATCGACTTTCTTTCTTCAGTTTTCAATACTTCCACTCCGATTTCCTTCGAAAAACCACTCAAATAGCTCCAACAACACCTGATTCATGCCTTTTCACAATATATATCAGTTTTCAACTAATTTCATCCTTCAAATACTCCATAATAGCACAAATCCAAGTGCTAGATTCGTGAATTTACACACTCATCAAACCCCCAAACTTACATGTTGCTCGTCCCGAGGCAACGCAATCAAACCAAGGAGTCGTGTATAATTCACGAGATCACCAAGTACAATACATATTACACATGCAATTTTATCAATTAAAAACAAGTATATCCTGCATTATACATATCATTCATGCAAAACATCACTCAATCATATTATCATCCGGAGTACTAAGTCATCTAGCTAACAAGATAAGTGTTTACTCTCTCACTCAAGTGCTAATTACACTTAACAGGTTAGTGTATACGCTCATACTCAATCTATGCAATTTTTTATAATTCAAACCATAGAAAAGTCAAGTAACAAAGAGAACATACCCCCCAAACTTAAATTAGACAAAGTTAAATTTAAGTTGAGAAAATGTTCGTTACCTCAATTTGCACCACTCCTTTGCTCTTCAGGGCCAATACCATGGCACTACGCTTTCGTCCCTACAAACACAATCATAAAACAACAAAAAACAAATCAAATAAAAATGTCTCTATCCTAACACTCAACGAAACTCAAAGTCACAAATAAAACTAAATTTCCAGGCAACGGCGCCATTTGATTTGTCGTTAATAGTTCGGGCGACTAAGTAACAAAATATCGAATCCAAAGGAATTTAGGATTGGTGGCCTTTAAGTTATAGTCTCGTATTAGTTAGGGACGACCGAGAAGAGAGATAATAAAAACAAGAAAAGAAACTAATTACAATATTTTTGAAATTTTCAATGCAAAAGAAGTTTTCATTATGCACTTCAAATGGATCAATCATGTAACACATCTAATTGCCTCCCAATTTAAGCTATCATAGTAAGAGCGATCACAAATCCCACCTAATCTCTCTTTCGAGATGAAGAGGATGTAGGCCCTTACAAAGACCCCAAAATAGCATATAGGATCGATACCTTAGCGAACACCTCCCAATAGGTACTAATTACACGTACGAGTTCCCTAAAAGGTACTAAATCATAGTTAATATTCCCTTTCTAGGTACTATGAATTCACTAAGGTTGGGTTCCCCTCACTAGATTAATTGACCTCTCGACTAACCTCTCTAGTGTTCATTTATGTAGTTCTAAACATGAGAGGTCGTCTCCAACTTTTCCCACATTAGTCCACATAACCCACATGATGAAATGATTCAATTAATTTCTAAGACACATAATTGAACTCTATTTTTAGCAACATGCACTAGATAATTAACCACACAAATCAAACATATAGATTAAGCAACTAAGCATCCATAAATGAAACTAATCAAAGTCGGGAACACAATTTAAATAATATCACAAATTAATCCATAATCTAAACATCACTAAAACAACCAAAACAAAGAAAATAAAAAGATAATAAGTAGGATTAGATTTTACCGAATGAAGTTTTTACATCCACCAAGCTCATCCTTTCCTTGATGTCCCCACCTTCTTGGAAAGCAATTAAAATCCTAATCTAAATGAACATTTAAAACTACGGATCCCTCCACCCGAAAAGGGGAGAGATCTCAACTATGGAGTTCTTACTTAAAAGCCCTCTCAACTATTGAATCTAGGAATGATTCAATTTAATGGAATTAAATGGGTAGAGAATTGTTCCATGAGGGCTTCCATGGGAGGTATTTATAGTAGTAAGGGTGAGAGGAGTTTGAGTGAGTTTCCAATATGGGACAAGTGGGTTCATGTAGTAGTAGAGTGAGAGGAATTTGTGGTAAGTAATCAATGTGGGATGATTTGGCTCATGGGACAAAAAGGGGTTATATAGCAAATTTCCTTTGGCCCGTTCTTGCTCGTTTCAACTCCAAATCGAGCTCCGTTTTCTCTCACATCTTCCTCTTCACTTGTAGAATTGATCAAAATCACCCTATTTTCTGCAAAAATAAACAAAAATACCTATCTCCAAATAATCAAGCAACTAATAGCATTTTAATTAAAATCATGCTTAATTATTGAATTAAAACCACAAAAATTCACTTAAAACCTAGGTGATTTTCACACCGATCAGTATATCGATTGCTGATGGATTTCCAGGGAAGCTAAGAGCTGGAAGTAACACCATGAATTTTATCAGGTATTATTGATATGTACCGCAGGAAATTCTTAAAATGATTTATTCTAAGTGATCTACTCATATGGTGGAGTAGGATGATTCTCCCGGTTGAGAATTGATTGTCGGTAGAGACAATGAGTCTTCTTTATTTTAACAAGGTGGAGATTGTTGATTTTATCAAAAATAAAAGGATTTTTCTTCTATCCCACATTGGATGAAGATCAAAAGGGAAGGGATTTCTTTATACTCCCTCCTTCCCTCCTTAAGAGGGCTATTTGCTTTATGGCACGTAGATTAAGGAGTATTATTTAATGTGTAGTAGGTAGTTGTATTAGTAGGAGTGTGGGTCCCAACATTTAATTGTATTAGAGGGGTGTGTGGGTCCCATGTGTGTAAAAAAGGAAAGGGGATTCTTTGGGTAGGACGACCAAAATGGAAAAATGACCCTCTTAACCTGGGACGGAGGGAGTACTATTTAAGGAGGCCCTTGGTTATAATGTCAAGTGCACTAATCAAGTACACTATAATCTTTGTGTTTGATTCTTCTAAATTTCATTCTTATATTTTCTATTTTGAGAGTAGGGAGAAAATGTGGGAATTAGTCAAAGATTTGTAATAGTATTGCAGTGAAATTTCTATGTGATTGTAAAAGTTTCACATAGTGGCATTTTCTCGGTTCGTGATTTTTTTTCGATTTTGTAGTTTTCACGTAAATCCTTGTTTTGTTATTTTCTACTCATTTTCTTGATTATATTTTGTTTGTCCCTAGAAATGAATGAGGATCTGCTTATCCCAACAAATGGTGAAATTACAATTGTACCATTAGAATTAACACTAAATCCTAAGGTAAAATAGACCATAAACCACAAGATTTTATGTATTGAAGGGTAATTAAAATAGGTCATGAGCTACAATGATACAATATTATATACTCCCTCCGTCCTACATTTATCTTCAACTTTCCATTTTCGTCCGTCCCACATTTATCTTCACCACCCAAAAAAGGAAATTTCATATTAACCAACAACCTCAAAAGTTACCTTAATTTCAAAAATGTCACTCTCACCTAACACACATAACATACTTTATAATTTATTTATTACTTAAAAATACCACAATACCCTTCAAAGTCAATAAAGTTGGTCAAAAAATAACTTTCTTAAACTCCGTGTCTATGTAACTGTGAAGACAAATATGGGACGGAAGGAGCATATTTTAAAATTATAATTAATAATAATTAATTAAAAAACATATTTGAGGGCTAGGGATGGCAGTTTCGTGGTTATTACGGGGTACCCACCCGCCCAAATCCTGTTAGGATGGGTACGTATATTTATAAATGGGTTTAGGACGGGTTTGGAAATGAAAAAAAAATTCCATTAGAATTTGGGTAGGGTATGGGGTTTAATCCCTTGGATACGCGCTACCTGAACTCATATAGATATTCAGATAAGGGTATTGGGTATCCGCATGATACTCATCTCAATTAATACATACATTAATTATAGGCTGTATTTTCTTGTAAGATTTGAATACATAATCATGTTATTAAAAAATACTCCCTCCACCACTAAATGATTCAATGTATATAAAAAATACTAATTGTAAGACATAAAAAATAATATGAATATAATTTTTGAAAAAAACAGTATAATCGGGTTCGGGATAGATACAGATATAGTAAGTAATATTTTAAATGGGTATGAGTAGTAATAACATAATCGGACATGGGTACCAATACAAAAAAAAAGAGTACCGTACCCGCTGTCAACCCTATTGGGGGTTGAGGCTAGCAACTAGCTGGACATTTTGGGAGGAGAGCCGGTTCCTTTCTAATGGAACTGCTCTCATAGAAGTTATGACCCATATGATATTAGAGACCATCTCATGAAACTTATTAGGTGAGATGAATAAAAATTAATAACATTTTAATAAAGTGTGATTATTTATGAAAAGTGATAATATCTTTATTGGAAAAAAATTATATTTCCTTCTTTACACAATTAGTTATATATTTTTTCATTTTGGTCGTTCCAAAACAAAGTATATAATGTGATTATTTATGAAAAGTGATAATATCTTTATTGGAAAAAAAATTATATTTCCTTCTTTACACAATTAAGTATACATTTTTTCATTTTGGTCGTTCCAAAACAAAGTATATATTTTTCTTTTTGGTAGACGAGATCCACACAAAATAATTTTTATATCCACGTAGGACCGTCACACTATACCAATACAATTATTCATTACATATTAAAATATTATCTCTCATTTCACTACACATTAAAATATTATACTCCTTAATATTCATACAAAAAATAAACGGTAGTACATAATTCCGAGACAAAGAGAGTAATTAATTAAAAAATGTAAAATTATCTTCACGGTATCACACAAAGCGTTCTCCAAACATCAAAACTCAAAATATTACTCCTAACATCCCATATTCAACTTTAGACTTTCCATTTTTGTTCGTTCGGGACTCAAGTTAATATTTCAACATAAACAAATTACACTAAATTAAAATCCTAAAAACACAATTCAATTACAAAATTAACATCGAATTTTAGAGTCACACCGTAATGCACCTGATACACCGATGCACCTGGATAATCTAAAACGTTAGATGAGATTTTTATTTAATCCAAATTATTAAATAAAATAAAATAATTAAAAAAAATATCATAACTACCCACTACACCCTAATTTTTCCCCTATAACTCCTCAGGTGCACCAGGTGCACACCAGAATAATCCTCAATTTTAATACAATTAACAAATTTTACAAATTATTTATTGACGAAAAATGTCAAATTACAGAGTGATTTTTATTAATTTCCATAAAAATGAACTTAAACTTAGACACACTGTATCTATGAATTTCTATTATGTGATAAACAAATCACAAAGTTGTACTCTCTCAAATAGAATGTGGGCAGCTTATGCTTACCCCAAAAATTAAGTTTCATAAACCAAATAATTATTTGTCTCTCAACCATACACACCCTGGGAAAAACCACACCTTGCTTCGTACATGTCAAACGCATATTGCATACACAACACACACATCATATACATAGTGCGGTGCCCTCCCCTCTTCCTCCCTCCCTCATAACTCCAACCCTCCTATACTTTCTACTCAATTTCTCTGTTCCATTGCCCATCTTCTCTCTAGTATTCTTCTTCACACTCTCCACAATTCCTTGGGGGGAAAACGAGCAAGCCCAAAAGAGGGGATTAAGCCTTCATGCGTGAACTCTAATGGCGGCACCACCGGTGAAATCGCAGCCATTGCACAACTTCTCTTTGCCCCACCTCAAATGGGCGCACAAGAACTCTTCTCCCTCCAGTTCCCACCACCATCGCTTCCGCCGCCGCGACTCCCCCGATCAGCACCGCCAGGGGCAACCCGACGACCCCGAGCCCCGACCTACAAACCCCAAGCAACAACCACCCTCTGGGAACGACGCCGTCTCTGCGGCGGTGGAGGAGGGAAATGTGGAAGCGAAGCCGTGGAAGTTGCGGCCGAGGAAGGAGTCGGCCGCCATCAGAACGGCGCCGACTTCGAAGAAGGAATCGGAGAATCACAACCACAATAGCGGAGCTAAGTCGCGGAGAATCAGGGGCATGGTGGAAGGAGGACATCAGAACAGCAGAGGAGGTGATAGGAACTCGAAAAGGAAGATTTGGATTTCGCTCTCGAGGGAAGAAATTGAGGAGGATGTTTATGCTCTAACGGGTGGCAAGCCCTCCCGAAGGCCCAGAAGATGGCCTAAGAATGTCCAGAAACAACTCGACGTATGCATCTCTCTACCCTTCTCTGTAATTCAATTTCGAAGAAATTGAGAAACATTTCGTTTGATTGCTATATGCGATGTCGTTTTAATGTAATTCCCCTGTTCTTGCAGAATGTGTTCCCCGGACTGTATTTGGTTGGTGCCGCTGCTGATTCATATCGGATTGATGCTTCGGTATGGCCTTCCTTTTTCTATTTTTCGTTCTTCGATATTATTGAACTTGTTGCATGCTTTACAATTGTGATATATTTTGATTAATCTTGGTTGATTCAACATACTCTTGCCAAGCTAATTTGATATCTGTGTTTTGTTTCTATGTGAATGCATTTGTTCTTTTGAGATTGCTGGCATTTCTGGTGTGATTCCAGATGTATTATTGTATATGTAGCAGCTGATTTTTTGAGAATGTGATTTGCAGAGTTGAGTTTGAGGCGATAAGGATGATAATAGTTTGTGGGAATGGTACCTTGTTGAGGTATGCAAACAACGATGATGATACTGATGAAATAGATTGATGGCTAAATATTACATATAATTTTGATTTATATTCGTAGCTTAGTTTGGGTGTTATCTAGAGTTTAGGGGCTTAACAGAGGCGATCGCTTTTATTGGCTATACTTATAATGTAAGCTTAAAGCTCTTGACTGAATTTTATTTGACCTTTGGTAGGAATGCAATTATATTAGGCTGATTCTATGCACTATATCCTGCTTGGTTTTGCGCTGTGGTGTCGCCAAATTGCTGTCTATATCTTTCGTTGAATTCTTTTATGTGCAAAGCATCAAGATGTGTTATGCTATTTCGTTGGAATATATATTTTCAATCTTTATGAGTGTAACTTCTTGATGTGCCATACAGCATTAAGTATATCTTTTTACCAGAACTCTTATGCCCCCATATTTGGTGATGGCTCGGCCTTATAGCCTAATAAATTTAAATTGTGCTGGATTAGATGAGAGAAACATCAATTAAGTTAGTGTGGAACTTTGTTCTATCTGTTCATAAGAGATACTTAGTGGGGGTTATATTAGTGGCTGTATCGTCTGGATATATCATCAGATTAGCTGATCGTGGATCTGTGGAAGATCATATAAGAAGTGTGTAGAATCCATGTATGAAGGGTTGGCAGAAATTTTCAAGTCCTCTTTCTTGTTTTCTTTAGTTGGTTTTAAAGACATTCTCAAACTCAATTCTCAAAATGTGCTCTGAATATGGAAAGGTGTAGCTACTACGAAGGAAATGAGACATGATATCAAATTCAATGCATATTTTCTAGAATGTCCGAGTGTTGCATCCATTTTCTGTAATTTGATATGCTGATGGTGAAACATTAAGCAATTCTTAATATTCTATGCTGTCCTCAGAAGTCTGAACCCTGAAATGTGAAATTCAATGCTGCATATTTGCTCATGCTTCCAGCAGCAGGTTATGGAAAAACTCTTGCTGATGTATTAAAATTTAATTCCCTTTAGTATGCTCTCATTATACACTTGGTTAGTTTTGCTCGTGGTATAGTCGAGGCTGGAATTATACAGAAGTGATAATAAGAACGATTAAATGTTTGTACTGCACTACTGCTGCATGTTCCGTTCTTTTCAAGGGAACTGGTATTTCATTTACAGTATCTATCACCAGGTTATTCTTTAGTGCACCCCGGACCATTATATCTAGGAAACATCATCTTTGTCTGTGAAATTTCTCCTCTCATCTGTATGGTAATCAGTTTTAAAAATGAGACCATCATCCCCATATAGAATGAAATAATGGGGTGCTTGGTATTAGGTAATGAGAATAAACATCCATTAGCCATTTTTGTTGTTTGATTAAATACATCCCACCCTTCGGGCACACTTATTTCCATCATCAACCTCTCAGTGATATCCATTATCACTTTTAATACCTAATTCGAATCAAGCAACTCTAGTTTCATTGTTTTTCAATTTTACATTTATCAGTTTAAAGGCGCATCCTCTCCTTATGACTGCCAAGTCTAATTGCTTGCTCATTTAGGTGTTTTTTCCCCTCACATATTAGTTTAATAGATTCTTCTATACATGATGAGTTGGTTATTAGTGTAAGAGCAAGTCTTTTTATGTATCTGGTGCATTTATAATTCGAAGCCAATTAGAGTGTGTTTGGTTTACAAAAGTTAAATGTGTGGGTTAATAAATCTTGTAAATGTGATTAAACCTCCCCAATAGGTTGCGTTACATTGGGCCCCTTATTTTTTTTCTAATGGGCTTAGAAAATAAAAGCCCACGCAAGTGAACATTGAAGTTTTAAAAGTTTGAATATTAAAACTGGAGAGAATATCATCTCCAAGGACATAAAATAGTAATATAGCACCATGTAGTATGTACATGTACAAGAATACACTAGTTTTGTTCCGGTGTTCTAGTTCATATCATTTGTTTGGATGCAAATCTTGGGTTCTGAGTTAATATCATTTTATTTCAATTTTTATGGATTTTTTAATCTTTATCAAATGTTATTTGAAATTCTTTCAAATTTTTAAGAGAAGGTTGAACGGAATCGATTTTATATGAAATCAAATTTTAAAATATCACTAAATGGTACTCCCTCCGTCTCTAAAAAGTTTGCACACCTCTTTTCGCCACGGAGATTAAGAAAGTGATAACTTTTAGGGGTATAATGGTATTTTTATGTAATATATAAATGATAAAGTATGGTAGGTAGATATGATTTTTTTGTAATTAAAGTGTATGGGGAAGGGTGATTGTTTTTTACTTTTTGTTTTTTTTGGGATGTGCAAACTTTTGTGGGACAGCCCAAAATGGAAAGTGTGCCAACTTTTTAGAGACGGAGGGAGTAATTGTTATTATCTTATGAATGAATGACAATTGTTATGATAAAATTGTCACTTTATATAGAAATAATAATTTATTTTTAAAATATTATAATTGTCATACTGGTAACACTTTTATGTCAAAAGAAAATGCGGTTCATGAATCGTTTGGAATTTTATCAATCCAATGCCTGAAAAATTGGTAAACTATCAATCGGGAGCCTGAAATATGAATAACTACAATTTGGGGCTTGAATTTTTAGGCTTTAAATTGATAAAATAGGAGAATATTTATTGATAATATTTGATAAATTTAGATTCTTGATTGATAGTTTTACATATTTTAAGTTCCAGATTGATAGAAAAAATAATTCAGGTCCCGGATTGATAATTTATCAAATTTTTAGGCTGTCGATTGATAAAATTCCTATTTTGGATGTTATTAACCCTGCTTGATGTAGTATATTTTTTTTTATAATTAAGGGTCTGATATTTATAAAGTTATCCATTAAAGTCATGTAATTATAAGATTATCTAAAATAATTTAATAATAATTATATAAATTTTTCATATAATTTAAGACAAAGTCTCTTGTGAGACGAAACTTATGTGAGACCGTTTGTGAGACGTGTTAAAATATGCCTATTATATAGATAAAATATGTTTAGTGATTGTTAAAGTATATTTTGTAAAGTATGATGGAAGATGAAATAAAGTATGATTTTAAGATATTATAATATGATTCATTATTGATATACTTTAACTACAAATAAGTATACTTTAATAATGAGTCAACCCGTCTCACAATCGTCTCACAAAAAACCCGCCTCATAAAAGAGTTTCTCATAATTTAAAAGGAGAATGATTAAAATAGTTAAAATTTTAAGTAAAAATCATTTAATAATTTAACTTTCGATCTTTTATACCTAAATGATTATTTTTGAACTAAAATGTTCTCTTTTTTTTATTATTCAGTGTCGTTAATGATGTTGGATACTCGACATAGGATATCGATATCATGTCCGACACGATCGTCATAGAATCGAATATATTTCGGTGTCGGTCAAAGTGTTGGAGCCCTGACATAATATACTAAATAGTATCAACCTGAATTCGACATCTGATATTACGATGATGGTGTTAAATATAAAGTCGATATCTTGTATTAGAGTTCTTTTGAAGCCCTGACATAGTATACCAATACAGTATCAACCTGAATTCGACATCTGATATTACGATGATGATGTAAAATATAAAGTCGATATCTTGTATTAGGGTTCCAACACTATACTGAATAATTAAATTATTAGGAGTAAAAGAAAGCGTGTGAGGGCATTTTGGTTTAAAAATGACCATTCAGATGTAAATTATATAAAGTTAAATTGTTAGATAGCTATGATATTTAACCATTCAAATTGGTTATATTTTATAATTAGCACTAATTTAAATGTTATTTTAATGCGAATTAATTATTTCTTAAAAGAAAATCTTAAAAGAGATACAGAATGTATAAAGTTAGTTATTTTTAGATAGTCTCCTGTGTTCTAGTTCATATAATTTGTTTGGATGTAAATCTTGGATCTGAGTTAATATCATTTTAGTTCATTTTTTTATGGATTTTTAAATTTTTATCAAATGTTAATTGAAAATTCATTCGAATTTTTTAAGAGAAGGTCGAACGGAATTGATTTTATATGAAATCAAAATTTAAAATATCACGAAAAGTGTTATTATATACCCACCCTTTTTATTGAATATATTTTTTTTTATTAAATACACATCTCATTTAATTTTTTAATTTTTAATTTTATTAAATACACATCTCTAAAATTCCCAAACTATCCTCATAAAATTAAAATATACACATTGTTGATTAAAGGTCATCAAAATATATATAATCAGCTTTTCACCGCATCGATCATCTTTAACCAACTAAACTAATGTAAAACCATCTATTAATGTAAATTGCAATAAAATATTTGTTTCATCATCATAACCATTCAATCAGCTTTCTGTATTGAAATAAATGATGCAAAAAATTACTCCTTATCTTAGAAAACAAGAACTACAAGTCATGTATTAATTCTTCTCAAAAAATGATCCTAAAAATTACAATAATTTTTTTCGAAACCAAAAAAAAAAACCCTCTAGAACAGCCCAAAATTTCTTTTCCAAAAACTTTTAACTTAAAAATGGGGAAGATCAATATTTAATAGAATTTCTTAATACTTAATTTCATAAGATACTACTAATATTTCAATATCTATATTCCTATTAACAAAAATTTGGCAAATTGAGGAAAACATATTCAGTTCTTTTACACAGTGTTCTGAAGACCGGACCGGATCGGCCGGTTCAACCAGTTTAACCAGGAACCGGACTGGAAACCGGTCCGAATGCACCCTAAAAACCGCGTTTGCTATTAAACCGGAAGAAACTGGTGTAAACCGGTTGAATGGGATAATGGAAAGAACTGGAAACCGCCAGTTATTTGTATTCTTTAAATTAAAAAACTTAATGAATGAACAGCCTCTACGTCGGTCCAGAACCCACCGTCCTGAATTACATCGGCGACTTCCCTGGCAGTAATATCAGCCATGGAAACAACAACTTTATATGAATTATCCAACACATTTAGATGTAGAATTCTAGAGCAACTCAATAAATCATCCAACATAGCAACAAAGGTGGTAAGAAACACCCAGTTCTACAAAAGACGGAGAAAGACCCCACGGGGGTAAGAGAGTGACGGAAGGAGGGAGAGATATGCTGTTTGTAGGAAGAGAACAGTAGAAAGAGAGAGGTTAATATAAAATTCATGTGGGCTTTATGAATGAGATTGGTGGGCTTTGGGCTTTTTCCCAATATTGAATGAATGAATCCATGTTTTATTAAAAAAATATTTATTATATATATATTTTTTTATGATTATTGTAAAATATACAAAATTAAATTTTTCGGTTGAACCGCGGTTGAATCGCGAACCATTGCCTTCACCGTTTTGAGCTCCGATTCGGTTTTCTAATCACTGCTTTTACATAGGATTTTCCTAAACTGATACATATACAATATACAATAATATGCCTACAGAAAATTCAGAAGTTCATGACATTAATTATCAATTCAAACATTTAAACATATTAAAATACTTAGTTTTTCCTAGATTACTAGTACTCCCTCCGTCCGCTCCAAAGAATCCCATTTTTCTATTTTGGATGTCCGCCCAAGGGTCTCATTTCCCTTTTTACACAAATGGGATTCACACACTCCCTCTAATACAATTAAAATATGGGACCCGCTACACATTAAATAATAATACTCCTTAATGCACGTGCAAAAAGCAATGGACTTCTTTGGACTGGACGAAGGTACTTCAGAATTTCATCACAGATCCACCACACCACCATCACACCTCTCCAGTCAACTTGTAATTATATGTGAAAGGAGTGAGCATTACAATCGCTCAATGAAGTAAAACATATATCACAATTAAATATCATGTAATTCACTTGAATATTCACTCAAGAGTACAATCTTTTGAATATTTGATAGTCATGTAACTTTTAACTTGTATCATGTCGTTGGCCAACAGTCTGTGCACGGTGAGGTGTACCTCATATAAGACCGTTTTCCCCGCGGAAACATGTTTTATGCATTGTAACATTTATTACATATCAAAAAACATATATAGTAAGTTTTCATGTCGTTTCATGTCATACATATCGCAGAACATCAAATTCATCACATAAGATTTAAATGTAATAATGTAAACCCCACCTTCAATCCAACAAAAGCCAAAGAGTTTAAAACGAATCTCCGTATTCATTCACAGAAAATCCTAAATCACAAATATTTTATAATCAAAACCATATCACTATAAATATGTAATCTGACATTTGAGAAAAAAACTGCGAATGATGTCTTATCCATATACCATACGAAAGGAAAATGAATCAATTCATATCGCATTTTCAGATATGTATATAGTGTGGAAGAAAATGAATGGAGAAGAAAAGATTAAAGAATATGCAGAATCGATTTTTATTTGAATTGTGAGAATAAACAAGAAACTGCAATATATGAAATGAATCGCAGAACTGTAAGCACCAAAACTAAAATGTTAAAACTGAGAATTGTGGAGTGAAAACTGTACATAGAACTATAGTGAACTGGCATGAAGAGGAAGAAATGATGGGAGATGATGCAACTGCCTCCGAGATCGTACAGAAAGAGATTTGAATTTTTATGGATAAAAATAAAACACATCTGACTACTTTCTGAAATTCAATAACAATAATTAATTAATTAAATAAATAATAATATCCATACCCTAATTTAAAATTTAAAACTTAAAAATAAATATCTATTCATATTATCACAATAGAAACTACGGGATATTACATTCTACCCCCTTAAAATATATTTCATCCTCGAAATATTACTACTTACCTCATAAAGTAGCGTCTCCGTATAAAGCTTGTATCTCTTCTTCTCATTCTCATGTGGCCTCATCTTATCCATGATTACTCCACTGCACTCGAATTAGGGGAACATCTCGATTTTTTAGCCGATGGATCTTCCTCTCAAGAATAGAGATAGGAATCTCGTAATATGTCATGTTTTTGTTGACTTCAAGATTCTCGTAGTTGATGATGTATTAGATACGTTCTTTCTCAGCATAGATACGTGAAATACATCATGTATTAGAGCAAACTTCGATGGTAGAGCTAAGCGATAGGCTGCATCTCCAATTTTTTCTAGAATCTCGAATGGACCAACATATCTGGGTCTCAAGCCCTTCCTCCCAAAGCGCACTACTCCTTTTGTTGGGAAAACCTTTAGGAATACATTATTACCGACATCAAAATATAAGTCTTTTCTTCGCTTGTCGGCATATGATTTCTGTCTATCCTGCGTGATCAGTGTGAAAATCACCTAGGTTTTAAGTGGATTTTTGTGGTTTTAATTCAATAATTAAGCATGATTTTAATGAAAATACTATTAGTTGCTTGATTATTTGGAGAAAGGTATTTTTGTTTATTTTTGCAGAAAATAGGGTGATTTTGATAAAAATAGATTCTACAAGAGGAAGATGTGTGAGAAAACGGAGCTCGATTTGGAGCTGAAACGAGCAAGAACGGGCCAAAGGAAAATTTGCTATATATCCCATTTTTTGTCCCATAAGCCAAATCATCCCACATTGATTACTTACTACAAATTCCTCTCACTCTACTACTACATGAACCCACTTGTCCCATATTGGAAACTCACTCAAACTCCTCTTACCCTTACTACTATAAATACCTCCCATGGAAGCCCTCATGGAATAATTCTCTACCCATTTAATTTCATTAAATTGAATCATTCCTAAATTCAATAGTTGAGAGGGCTTTTAAGTAAGAACTCTATAGTTGAGATCCCTCCCCCTTTCGGGGCGAGGGATCAGTAGTTTTAAATGTTTATATAGATTAGATTTTAATTGCTTTCCAAGAAGGTGGGGACATCAAGGAAAGGATGAGCTTGGTGGATGTAAAAACTTCATTCGGTGAAATCTAATCCTACTTATTATCTTTTTATTTCTTTGTTTTGGTTGTTTTAGTGATGTTTAGATTATGGATTAATTTGTGATATTATTTAAATTGTGTTCCCGGCTTTGATTAGTTTCATTTATGGATGCTTAGTTGCTTAATCTATATGTTTGATTTGTGTGGTTAATTATCTAGTGCATGTGGTTAGAATGAGAGTTCAATTATGTGTCTTATGAATTAATTGAATCATTTCATCATGTTGGTTATGTGGATTAATGTGGAAAAATTTGGAAACAACCTCTCATGTTTAGAACTACATAAATGGACAGTAGAGAGGTTAGATCGAGAGGTCAATTAATCTAGTGAGGGGAACCCAACCTTAGTGAATTCATAGTACCTAGAAAGGGAATATTACCTATGATTTAGTACCTTTTAGGGAACTCGTACGTGTAATTAGTACCTATTGGGAGGTGTTCGCTAAGGTATCGATCCTATGTGTTATTTTATTCTTTGTAAGGGCATACATCCTCTTTATCTCGAGAGAGAGTTTAGGTGGAATTCGTGATCGCTCTTACTACGATAGCTTAAATTGGGAGGCAATTAGATGTGTTACATGATTGATCCATTTGAAGTGCATCATGAAAACTTCCTTTGCATTGAAAATTTCAAAAATATTATAATTAGTTTCTTTTCTTGTTTTTATTATCTCTCTTCTCGGTCGTCCCTAACCAATACGAGACTATAACTTGAAGGCCACAAATCCTAAATTCCCTTGGGTTTGATATTTTATTTGTTGGTCACCTGAACTATTAACGACCAATCAAATAGTGTCGTTGATGGGAACAAGCAACACTTTAAGTTTGGGGGTTAGATCGGTGTGAAAATCACCTAGATTTTAAGTTGATTTTTGTGGTTTTAATTCAATAATCAAGCATGATTTTAATGAAAATGCTATTAGTTGCTTCATTATTTGGAGAAAAGTATTTTTATTTATTTTTGCAGAAAATAGGGTTATTTTGATAAAAATAGATTTTACAAGTGAAGGGAAAGATGTGAGAGAAAATGGAGCTCGATTTGGAGTTGAAACGAGCAAGAACGGGCCAAAGGAAAATTTGCTATATATCCCATTTTTTGTCCCATGAACCAAATCATCATACATTGATCACTTACCACAAATTTCTCTCACTCTACTACTACATGAACCCACTTGTCCCACATTGAAAACTCACTCAAACTCCTCTCACCCTTACTACTATAAATACCTCCCATGGAAGCCCACATGGAACAATTCTCTACCCATTTAATTCCATTAAATTGAATCATTCATAGATTCAATAGTTGAGAGGGACTTTTAAGCAAGAACTCCATAGTTGAGATCCCTCCCCCTTTCGAGGCGAGGGATCCGTAGTTTTAAATGTTTATATAGATTAGAATTTTAATTGCTTTCCAAGAAGGTGGGGACATAAAGGAAAGAACGAGCTTGGTGGATGTAAAAACTTTATTCAGTGAAATCTAATCCTACTTATTATCTTTTTATTATCTTTGTTTTGGTTGTTTTTGTGATGTTTAGATTATGGATTAATTTGTGATATTATTTAAATTGTGTTCCCGACTTTGATTAGTTTTATTTATGGATGCTTAGTTGCTTAATCTATATTTTTTATTTTTGTGGTTAATTATCTAGTGCATGTGGTTAGAACGAGTGTTCAATTATGTGTCTTAGGAATTAATTGAATCATTTCATCATGTGTGTTATGTAGATTAATGTGGGAAAAGTTGGAGACGACCTCTCATGTTTAGAACTATATAAATGGACACTAGAGAGGTTATATCGAGAGGTCAATTAATCTAGTGAGGGGAACCCAATCTTAGTGAATTCATAGTACCTTGAAAGGAAATATTACCCATGATTTAGTACCTTTTAGGGAACTCGTATATGTAATTAGTACCTATTGGGAGGTGTTCGCTAAGGTATCGATCCTATGTGCTATTTTGGGATCTTTGTTAGGGCCTACATCCTTTTTATCTCGAGAGAGAGTTTAGGTGGAATTCGTGATCGCTCTTACTACGATAGCTTAAATTGGGAGGCAATTAGATGTGTTACATGATTGATCCATTTGAAGTGCATCATGAAAACTTTCTTTGCATTGAAAAATTCTAAAAATATTATAATTAGTTTCTTTTCTTGTTTTTATTATCTCTCTTCTCGGTCGTCCCTAACTAATACGAGACTATAACTTAAAGGCCACCAATCCTAAATTCCCTTGGGTTTGATATTTTGTTGCTTGGTCACCCGAACTATTAACGACCAATCATATACATCCACCACACACCCACATTCATGACAAGTCAATGTGCACAATCTTGTGGCCCAGCTAGCATTATTAAATCATTTTTTCATGACGACTGGGCATGTCAAAAAGATGTACATTTTCTCCTCATAGAAAATCAATATTAACTATTGATTCGGAGCTATTTGCGGTACCAACTCCACCTTGACCAGTTACCGCCACCATTGCTCTATCTTGAGCAATTACTACCACTAACATTGATGTTGTTGTCTTCTACCGCCAAGCTACAATAGGTTTTTCCGAATCCTTTTCCCACTGAAAGTATCGTCGCTTGAAGTCGATTCTAAGCTTTTGAAATTCACTATGATTTTCCTCATTTATCAGTTAAATCCACAGTACTCTTTACCTATCTAGCTGATAGTGATCCGATCTTATGGTCAACGTATTCTGTTTGGATTCCATGCACATCTAACGCAGCGGAATAATCAGAAAGATTACCTTTCACGAAAGACTGATGGAGATGTCTAAATCAGCTGCAGAAACAACCTCTTGATCTTCTTTTATATTTTATGCCTCGTCTAGACATCATGTGGGCAATGATCCTCTAGGCGATCCTAATCTGCAGTCTCTCTCATATTTATCACGTTCTCTCTTATCCGATGAGAAATCTAATTTCTCATGTTAAAACTGAAAGAGGCATGTATTAATGTTTATCTGAGACTGTTGGGACTTATTTATAGGCTATAACAGAAACCAGGAGGAGAAATTAGGGTTGGGCCTCCCATTGGACTTAAGCATCTAAGTTTAGCCTCAAACTTATACTTAAACTCAATAATAATAATTCATTCCACTAAAGAATTATTATTGCACTGCCACCCTAATCCCAAATTATGTTATGGACTCCTTCTTATTATGAGCCCATTTAACTCCCCGTGTTTAAAATATACAATGCCCATTAATTAAATGAATTACTGAAAGCTCAATTAATTATTATCTTATTATCATGTAGTACCACTCAACCTTATTATCGTGGCGGAACAAATCCACCTACAAGGTTTACATGATAATCATTATGAGCTCCTTAAAGGGACATCGTCAACCTAATTCATTAGGACATGGATTTCTTTTACAATCAACAGCATACCATACAGACAATACCATCTCTCAACTCACCAATTATATCGATTTAATAATTAAATCTCACTGATTGATGAATCAAAGAAATAAATACTGAATTACGTGTTGAGGTTATTGTATGGGTGATCTGTCTCATTTTCACATAGATTTTAATGTCTTTTTATTATGTATTTTGTGTGTTTTTATTCATTTTGTATATCTTTTGGTAGTGTTTTATGTTCATATAGAGATTTGTGCTTTGAAATGATAAATGTGTGATTTTCATGATTAAGTATCTTAAATTGCGAGATATTTATAAATATTTAGAGAATTGGTATTTTGGTGGAATTATTATGATTTTCAGGTAATTAAAAATGGATTCTAGATGCAACAAGGAAGACATGAAAATAAACGGAGCTCAATTAGAAATTGAAACAAGGGAGAACGAGCCAAAATAAAATTACTAAAAACTCCACCAACTCGACCCAAGTCCAAGCTCGACCTGAGTTCTGGTCGAGCTCTGTCAAAAGTCTGATTTTTGATTATCACGTATTCTAGAAGCTTCCAGGGGATATGAATACATGTTTTGATCACAAATTACGAGAGGAATCATTCTGGATCAGATCCACACACATTTTACACCACATTTCACACACATTCATCTCCATCTCTTCCATCCTTCACTTCATCCTTCCTATCCACTTGATCTACTCAAATCCATCCACTACCCCATCAATCCACCAATCTAAGAAGGAAAATTTATCATTGATTGAAGATTTTAGCATGATCAAGAAGGAGGAAGTTCACCATCAAAGGGGAGGCAACTTACCTTTATTTTGTTATTTTCTTCATTATTTGACTCAATTGTAGCATGTCATGAATTGTATAAGATTTATCATGATATGTAGTGGCTAGTCCTCATGTTTGATGAATTGATTGTTATGAATATTTTCTATCATGAATGCTTATTCTCATTTCATATATGATTTGTGTGGTTAAATTCTCTATTCATAGTGTTAGGATGACCATTCCAATATTATGCTTGGTGGTTTAATTGAATCATTGATTGCATGAAATGACTTAGTTAGTATGTGGAGAGTTAAACCATAACCTTCTTGTGCTTATACCCTCATGGTAGGACATTAGTAATGAACTAGTGAGGGGAACCAAACTATGATCATAGTACCTTCATTGAAATTGAGAGTAAGATACAATCCTAGGAGATTTAAACATGTAAAAGAGTTAAGAACCTAATTGCTTGGCCATAGGGATTAGTGGTACATAAGTGATTGCCCTTAATATCTTAACATGATAATTATCAATGCACGTGTGTGTGAGAGTTTACATAAGCCTTTTCTATGATGTTGCTTGCCTTGCATACTTCTTAGATTGTTCACCTTCATCCATCTTCCATCACATATGTACATTTTCTATCTTTAATCATTTTCTTAATTATTAGTTTTAGTTAAACAACCCCATCATTATATTGATTAGTCCTTTTAGAGTAAAACATCTTTCAAATACGGATACATACCCTTTTTCCCTTGGGTTCAATATTATAAATTTTACACTTGGTCACTACGGTCTACTATGCGATAGAGTACGCTTGTTCTCATCAATTTATCCAAAATTGAAACCAAGTTCAATAGGGATTAAGAGTACGAATATCCATAATAACTGAGGTCTAGTTGTCATATAAAGTTAGTATAAATTGAGAAACCTCACGCGGTCCTGCTCAATACATACAAAGTGCACTAGTGTAATTTTATAGTCAAGACAAATCAATACTAAATCACACTAAAACCATCCCGATAGATTGCCCCCATCTATCTCGGTTGTGAGCATCTATTTATACTTTATAAGGGACTGATAATATGATCTTCCGTGCGATGCCACACACCATATTATCTACAATATAAAGTAAATAGATTATTGCATCAACATATAAACAAATTATAAGATGCAATCATTTGATCAATGATTCTCATTTCAAATATTGTTAAAGCATTGTTCATACTAAAGTTAGGCTTTTAGTATACAATCCAACACTAGTGTCACCGAGACCAAGTCACCACATCGCCATCTTCCTCAATGAATCGCTACTTCCCCACACCACTAGTCTCTACTTTAAAAGATCCAATCCTTTCAAATCTCGCTGAGCTGACTTCTTCCACGGAAAACTCATGTTGTTGTTAATAAAAACATTAAAAGCCCACCACTAGGTGTACCAGGCATTGCTTATACCTAACTTTCAAATCCTTGTGTAACCCGAATTGTAGCAATATATCTTTGACATGTACTTGCCACAACCTAAAATTGATTCTACCATAAAATTTCTCAACATCGAACTTCATTGAATTCTAGACATATTTTGTTTACCCACCTTAACTTAATGAATAATCATCTCAAAAAAGTCTTTTATGATGTGGAAGGTTAGACTATGCTGTAACCACAGATCATACTAAGAACTTTAAAAGCCTTAAACGGGCTCTCATACCACTCGTTGGGATAAGCAGATACCTATTCATTCCTAAGGACGAACAAAATATAATCGAGAAAATGAGCTAAAAATAACAACACAAGGATTTATGTGGAAACTCCAAAATCAGAGAAAAACCACGGACCGAGAAAATACCATTATGTGAAACTTTTACAATCACATAGAATTTTCTCTCTTCCGACCTCAATTCTGCAACACTATTACAAATCTTTGATTAATTCCTAGCTTTTCTCCTAACTCTCAAAATAGAGAATATAAGAAATGAATTTAGAAGAATCAAATAGAATGATTATAGTTTACTTAATTGGAGCACTTGAAATCAAAACCAATGGCTTTCTTAAATAAAATATAGGAATCCCTCCTCTTTTTGATCTCAATCCGATGTGGGACAAAAGCCCTTCTTTTATTTGGTGACAAAACCAACACCCTTATGGTTTATGATATATTTTACTCTAGTGGTTTATGTCTTATTTACCCATAGGTTTATATTTAATTTAATTTATTCTTAAGGTATATTTATAATTTCACCCTAGTGGTTTAGAGTTTATTTTTGTCTAATGGTTTATGTTCTATTTTATCTATTGGGCTTATATTTAATTTAATTAATTCTTAAGGTATATTTGTAATTTCACCTTTGTGATTTAAGATATATTATAAACTAATGATTTATGTTCTATTTTACCCCTAGAATTTATAGTTTACATTTAGAGTATAATTGTCTTTTAGTTATAATTAAAAATAAACTAATTATATAAAACAACTAGGGGGCTGGTTCCATGTGAACCGTTCTCACCGTAGTCGTGCTCTACCTTATACTCCATCTATCCCAAGGTAAAGTATATGTTTGTCTTTACACATGTATTAAGATCTTTTTCAGGACTTTGGTGCAAATAACTAAGGATATTGAAGTCAGAGAAACTGAATACAACGCCAAGCCGGATTGCCCGGATCTGCCACCGACGCTTCTTGTTTAGGTAATATTTGTGTGAGACCGTCTCATATGTCTCATTCTATGACACGAAACTCCACTTTTAGAAATTAACACATCAGGAGTTGCTATTAATAATATATATATATATATATATATATATATATATATATATATATATATATATATATATATATATGTATATATATATATATGTATATATATATATATATAATTATTATTAAAAGTACCTTGAATATGTATAACATTTTTTTTCCTATCTCATCTTCTCTTTATTTCAGTAATTACCTCTTTATCCATATTAATTATTTTAATAAATCATTATATATGAGTTAATTTTATTTTACTAAAATACTTTTATATTTATTATTATTATGCGTTTTACATGCACACAATTAAAAATTCCCAAGTATAATGATGTTTATTGTAGCGGTAAGCGACCAAGTCTATATATCGAACTCTACAGACGCTCAATTATCTATTCTTAAAATAACTAGAACTAGGAAGACATGTAACCAGATATTCAATGTTTTGAGTTTTCTAATAACTAATCAAGATTAAAAAATTAAATAAGAATTAATTAAGAAAATATGAAGAATTTAAATATGGATAAATAGTAGCTCTAGGGACTCCAATTAAAACCTATTAATCTAATATTATGCTATTCGAGTTCAATTCTATAGAAGTTATGGTAGAATCACCAAAGCATTCAAATTCACTTAATTGATCTAAGTAAACTTATATTAATCTGGTTTATCCCCTAAGATTCTAGGTTAATATTCAAATTTCCCTCTCTAGGTAATTTCAATATTATTTCCTTCCCTATTCAGGTATTAAAAACTAATATATGTTCCCTTTTTAGGTACTACAAGTTTATTCTCTAATTTAAATATTATCAATTTGACTAATCATCATAATCAGTAACATCCATCACATAATCCATGTCTAATAAATCAAGGAATTAAGTCAATTACCCCAACTTATACCGAATAACTAATTAATTCTACTGCGCACACACAAGTCAATTACCCCAACTTATACCAAATAACTAATAAATCAAGAAACTAATTGTGTGGACAGTTTTAGCTCGTGCCGATGAGCGTATCTTGTGAGGATTTTGGATAGTTTTAGCTCATATCAAGGAGTATGACTTATAGATAGTTTTATCTCATATCAAGGAGTGGTGTGGACAGTTTTCGCTCATGCCTGTTGGATTGTATACCAAAAGTTTAGTTTTTTGTATGAACAATGTTTTGACAATATTTGATATGATAATCATGTGATCAAACATTTTGCATATTATAATATGTTAGTATGTAATTGCAAAAGTTCTTTTACTTTATACAGTAGATAATATGGTGTGTGGCGTTGCACAGAAGATCATATTATCGGCTTCTTATAATGTATAAACAGATGCTCACAATCGAGATAGACTGGGATAATCTATCGGGATGGTTGTAGTGTGATTTGGTATTAGTTTGTCTTGACTATAAAATTACACTAGTGCACTTTGAGTGTATTGAGCAGGACCACGTGAGGTTGTTCAATTTATACTGACTATATAAGAGAACTATACTTCAGTTATTATGGATGTTCGCCCTCTTAATCCCTATATAATAACCACGACACGTAATTCAGTATTTATTTCTTTGATTCATCAATGGGTAAGATTTAACTATTAGATCAATATGCTCGGTGAGTTGGGAGATAATATCATCTCTATAGTACGCTGTTGATTGTTGAATGAAACCGTGTCTTAATGAATTTGGTTGATGATGTCCCCTTGAGGAGCTCATAAGGATTATCATGTAAACCCTATATTCTTAGTCCCATTTTTAGTGGTTTTAGAGTAAGAGACTCTATCGTTTTCATACACGTATGACCAAGTAACAAAATTTATAAGTATATCGTCCCATGGGAAAGTAAACTCATAGTTGTATCCGGATTTGTCATCGATTGTGCCTTGTAAGAGTGACAAGATTGAATGTTTGGTTTTATATTAATGATTACTCTAATCAATTAACTAAAGAAATCAATTAATAACTAATAGTATCAAATATCAATCACGTACCAAGATGGAATGGAATGGATAGAATGTACTTAAGAAGAGAGCAAGGCTAACCATACTCATGGTTAAGAAGCTAGCTAGATATGCATGACTTTTAATATTGAACTTCATTAATCATGGACTAAAAGCAATCACATTTTTACCCCTAATACCTATGGCCAAGGTGACTAGGTTCTCGACTCTTTGACAAGTCTAAGTCTCCTAAGATTATTCTTACTCTCAATTCCCTTAAGGTACTATGATCATAAATTTAGTTCTTTTCACTTAATTTCTTAAGTGACACTCTATAAGTGTTCTAAGCATAAGAAGGGTATGGCTTACCTCCCCTCACACTAATATGCATATTCATCTTAATACATGATTCAATTAAACTACTAATCATAATATTGGAATGGTCATCCTAACACTATGAAAAGAGAATTCAATCACGCAAATAATGAAATGAAACATGAATCTTAATCATAAAAGGAAGTCCAAAATTAACTCAATTCAACATCTCAAATCCTACATATCTAGCATTCTTCTCAACCAAACATATGATTAGCCCTACTATAGGACTAGCCACTATACATCATGTTCAAATCAATACATTCATTGGCTTGCTCCATTTGAGCCAAAATATGAAGAAAAAGAATAATTGAAAAGTAGATCGGCTTCCCTTTTGTGAAGATGGCCTTCCTTCCTTCCAACATGCTCAATTCTTCAACAATTGATGGTCTTCTCTTCTCAAGGTGATGAAATGATGGAGTGATAGATGAATTTTGGGAGAACCAATAGATTGAATGGATGAAATGTGTGGAAATGGATGATATAAAATGAGTGTGTGAAGATGTGGTGAGATAGTGTGTGTTTTTATCTTCAATAATTGTTTAAATGAGGCTCTCCACTTAATTTTCGTACCAATTGGGCATTTATATCTGTTGGGGACATTCTAGAAGCTTCTGAAATTTTTCTGGATTTTTTCTATTTCTTTCCAACTCGACTCGAGTTGGTAACTCGAGTACCTGCCTGTCAAGTCGAGTTGCACGATTCTGAAGACTGGACGATTTTTCGAAGCCTGCTCGACTCGAGTTGCAAGTTGAGTTGGCTCTTGCAACTCAAGTTGAGCTACTGGATGATTTTGGACGCTGCTCTGCCCCAGCTCGACTTGCCCTGACCCCAGTTCGACTCGAGTTGGGTAACTCGACCTCTCGCCTGTCAACTCGTGTCAGGAACTGGAATTTTCTCAGCATCTAACTCAACTCGAGTTGCATGTCGAGTTGGACCTTGCAACTCGAGTTGAGCTAATGGACATTTCCTGACTTTACTCGAGCATCTACTCGAGTCGAGTTGCAAGTCGAGTAAGACCTTGTAACTCGAATTGGGTTTTTTCAGCCCGTTTTAGCTCCCGACTCCATTTTGCTATGTTTTTGACCTGTTTCATATACATTTAAGCTCATTTCCACACATTTATCAATTATTTACATCTCTCCTAATTAACATAAAACTCCACAATAAGTTACACAAGTACGGATAAAAACATACAAAAATTCACAAATATAGACAATAAAATCTAAGTGAAAATGACGACGATCAACCCTCCAAACTTAAAGTGTTGTTCGCCCTCGAACAACAAAAAATGATAAACAAGAGGAGACATTTTCACCTAGAAAAACACCTAATGAACATAAACCACAACACATCACAAGTAATAAGGACTACAAAATCAAATTAAGTATTTCTACATCATCAAACTCATAACATTGAAGATTAACAAGTTCAATCTCAAGACGACAAAAGAGTAATCAAATTCCTTTCGATCCAAGCCTCTCATAGGATATCATATTCACTCAACACTCTATTAAGTAGGGTTTTAAATAACACTCATCAACCGGTTAGAACCGACGCACCATAAGCTTGCTCACGGATTATGTTCACAAGCCACCCTAGTTTCGAAATCTAATAAAAAAGGTCTTTATCTTTAGCTATAATATTTAGGCTCTGTGGTAGGGTAGGAGAAATTTAGATAAAAGTGACTATACATGTGTAGATAACTGAAGAGATGATTATTCTCTCCAACATCTTCACTTTCTAACTTCCTCCCTTTTCAAACTTTTATAAACACTAAACATCAACATACCATGGATTCATTGAGTTTTGAGCTTCTTTTAACTTGCATACTTCCTTTGTTTGACTTTTGAATTTTCTTGAGCAATTTTTTTATGATTTTGCTCCTTTTTCCTTTTTGCTGAAGTTGCATTTGCATTTAGCTCCAGCTCTTTCATCCTTTTCTTGATTTATCATTTCCTTCATTTTGTTGCACAATTCCACCATCAAAACTTGTAGACCATCATCTCCTCAATCACCCATACATAGATTATATATAAGACTTAAGTGGGTTTTCAAGGCTTGTATTGTGCCCAAATCACAAAGAATAGACTTATAAGCTCAAAATGGCTAACTAAAGATGATGTTTGGGTAAGAAATTTTATGGCTATGACTTCATTTAGCAAGGATGACCTAAGATCATATCACAAATTTCAACCATTCGGGCTTCGTTCCTATAGTCCATGAGCAAATTCTAGTTTGTCTAAATTCAACCGGTCCTCTCATCAAGAATTAACCATGGAGGCATAGTTGAGGCTCAACTCTCTCAAGCTTTTGCTTGGACTAAAAGAAACATAATTATCCTCCCTACTTCTCAAAATTGAACAAGTTATGTAACCCATATTACAATTTCAACTAGTAGAAATTCTTAACATGCTTGCCATCAACCTTCACAAATAATGCATCATAGCTCATATTCAAAAACATTTACTCCTTCCCAAAACATACCACCAAATCAACCTATACAAGAATAAAAACACAAACAAAACACATGAGCAAAGACTCACCAAGCAAGAATCAAAACAACAACACATAACATGCAAAAACAAAAATTCATCCATCAAAAGAAAATCAAGTACATATCCTCATCATCCAATATCATTTAAGCTCAAGATTTTGCCACCTTATCCAAAAATACGAAAAACTAATAAAACAAGTAAATCTCCCAAGTACATAACACATGAAGTAGCATACTAATCCAATAGGCTTGTATCAAAGAGCATAACTTGAGGGTTTTAGATAGTTTAAGCTCGTATCAAGGAGCATTGCATATATAGTTTTTGCTCCTATTGAGAAGCATTGTGTGGATAGTTTTCGTGCGTATCAAGGAGCGTAATGTAGACAGTTTTGCTCATGCCGAGGAGCGTTGCATTTGATTTGTGTTAGTTTAGGCTCATATCAAGGAGCATGACTTAAGATTTTTTTATAGTTTAAGCTTGTATCAAGGAGCTTTGTGTGTAGATTGTATTAGCTCATATCAAGGAGCGTAATATGTTGATAGATTTAGCTCATATCAAGGAGCTTTGTATGGACAATTTACGCTCGTGTCAAGGAACCTTGCATTTGATTTTTGTTACAAAGTTTAAGCTTGTATCAAGGAGTATGACTTGTGGATTTGAGATAGTTTAAACTCCTATCAAGGAGTATCAGAGTACTAATCAGGAATAAATTCAACTACCAGAGACTCAATCAACTCCCAAGTCATAATCATAGCTAGTTCTATTATAAATGTGTTTGATTCAGCCTCTATTATACCGATAACATTTGTAACAGCTTTTCAATGTTAAGTAATTGGATCTCCACACTTTATCTGTTAATGATTATTTTTTTAAAACCTGTGATGATTCAAAAAGGAATGCTGATAGATTAGATTCATAAGAAGCCACTGGGAATGTAATAACCAACCACATTACATTCCTGCATTCTGCTTACTACACATGAAATACTATCGAGTTGTTGAACAACTCTAACACTAGCAATAAAAAAAGGACACAATATGGCAGTCGGGTGTCAGGTTTAGGAACTCCCTTCATCATAGTCCATGTCGCGGCCAAACTCATCATCCCATATCTTGTCTGCCTTTGCCTTGATCTGAACATGCAATCAAGAAGAATCCATAACTTTTCTGGACGCGACCTCTGCCTCTTTGCACCTTGTCTGCCTAAAAAAGTTATATTTGTAGTTTAGAAATGAAGATTAACTCCTTACTCTACTATTATGAATGTGCAGTGGGGGTAAGTGTCTTTCTTGATTATACTTGCCCATGTGTTTTCGTTAGCAATAACGACACCAATTCCGTATTTCGCTCGTGCACCTGGAAATCTGTAAGCAAGATCGTAGATTCGCTAATGAACCTCGAATTGTTTGATCTTTCCTTGTACATTTTTTACAGAGAACATCCACCGATGCTTCTTGTTTAGTGAAATAGTAATCTCTCGAAGTAGCATTTCAGAGATGCTTATATCTTTCAATGAACCAACTTCATTATTATTGTAAATGATCTCTCCAAATGCGCATTCGTCTTTATCATCCCAAATAAATTGGCCCACATGTCGTCAACATGATGAAAGGATGCCATACTTTATTTAGAAGGCAGAATATATTATGACTGGGTTGTAGAGGGCTGATCCTCATTACTTTATATGTATAGAGATAGAATAAAACCCTAATTGTCTCAGGATATATAAACTAACCAGCAACACGTTTAATTAATTGTGGTTGGGTTATAGTAGTTGTGGGTAATGGGAATATCATTAATTTCATCAACTAACAGATAATGTCATTCTGTTTGGATATATCTTCAACGAATATCAAATCTTCACATTCATTGCGGGTGATGGAAAGCAGCGGTAGATATGTGGGAATATATTCACTATATGGTGGTACTTTATATATATATATGGAAGATCTAAATCCTAAAAATAATAGGTTGAGGTAGAGACATAAATGGTAGTGGACAAATGTCATATATTGATTAGTAAACTCCATTTTGTCTGATATCACCAAACTTTTAGGAAGAGATATCAACAAGGAATATCAGATCTTATCAATAATTGTCGTTAATTGTTGTGCAGATAATTTTATAATTCTTTGATTATTTACTTTAATCATATCATCTTATAACATTAATTTAATCATATCATCTTTTAACAATTGGGGACCAGGAGATAGTACACCGCTGGATTAAACATATCATCTTTTAAAGAAGGCCAAATTATTTTAGAGGGCCCATTAGTGTTTGGGATAATTATTGTTAACTGCTACCCAATAAAATTATCCAAATGAATACATGCCATCGCCTCTCACCATTTATGCTCATTAATCCCCTGAAAAAAAATTATCGGGAGTGATGACTCAAGCCAAGGGATTCTTTTAGCTCTGTTAATGCTTATTGTTTTCAAATTTGTCATTTTCAAAACGTTATGTATGGTAGGATAGAATTCACAGAGAGCCAATGGCAAACCCTAAACCAACCACGTATATATGAAATACTTCAGAGTTGTTGAACAACTCTATCACTAGGAGACAAAAAAGAACTAGATAAAAAATGAAGCTTTTGGTTTCAATGGTGGGAACTGCTTTCACCACAATTCATTTCGCGTCCAAATTCATCATCCCACATCTTGTCTGCCTCTTCCTTGAACTAGCGGAGCCCTTTTTGGTGCTCAAAATTTCCTAATGTGTAATCGAGAAAATTTCATAGCTTCTCCAGACCCAATCTTAATTTCACTGCACCCTTGTCTACCTAAACAAGTTATATTGAAGTTTATACATAGAGAACATCACCATACTATAGTATTACGAATGCACATTGGGACTAAGAAGTTACCTTAATTATACTTGCCCATGTGTTGACATTAGCGGTAATGACACTAGTTCTGTATTCCACTCTCGCTCTTGAAAATCTGCAAGCATGATCATATCTTCTCCAAAAAGCCTCGAACCATTTGAACTTTCCTCGCACATTTTTAAAAGAGAATATCTGCCCGCACTTCTTGTTTAGTTCATTAGTAATCTCTCAAAGTAGGGTTTCATAGATGCTTTTTTCTTTCTATATACCATCTTCCTTCTTCTCGTAAATGATCTTACCAAGAGCACGTTCGTCTTTATCCTCCCAAACATTGCCCACATGTCATCAACACGATGAAAGGACACCATACTTGGTTCAGAATCAGAAAATAGTATGACTAGGATATAGAGGGCTTATATATATATATATATATATATATATATATATATATATATATATATACACACACACACACACACACACACACACATAGAAACCCTAATTGTTTGAGGAGAAGTCAAATAACCAATGACAGCGCGCTTAATTAATTGCGGCTGAGTTATAGTAGTTGTGGTTAAATTGGAAAAGGAGAATATTATCACTCAGGCCAAAGTAAAGGTGACAGGTAAGCTCACTCTAATTAGAAATATCTTCAATGAATTACACAATCTTCACATTAATTACGGGTGATGAAGAGTAGCAGTATATAGGTGGGAAAGATAGCAGGCTGAGGTATATACATAAATTATGGTGGACACATGTCATACATTGATTAGTAAACTCCATTTTGTTCGAAATCTCCTAACCATTTGAAAGGGATATCAACAAAGAAGAACATATCTTACCATTAATTTCTGTGTGGACAATTTTATAATTCCTCAATTATTTACTTTAATCATATCATCATTTAACATTACTTTAATCATGTCATCTTTTAACAATTAGGGATCCATGAGCAAGTACACCGCTGGATTAAACATTAACATTCCTACACTATAAGGATGTTAACACACAATCATTATTCAAAAACATTCCAATCATTAGGTTAGATGAGATTGCAGGATTAAAGAAACAGAATAATTGTTTTCTTAGCTTGATAATTGTATGTTGGTCCAAATACCTAATGTCATTAATATTTTGAATGGTTGTAAGCCGGGATGTTATTCCAAAATATCGATTACTAACAAAAAAATGGGGTTAAACCAAAAATAGATTGTAACTATATTTCCTCATCAATTCGGTCTCGAGCTCCTCGATCGGGGCAAGCCCTCTTTGTGTGGCCTGGGAGGTTGGATTGTATACTAAAAGCCTAGCTTTAGTATGAATAATATTTTAACAACTTATTTGAAATTAGAATCATATGATCAAATATTTTAAATATTATAATTTATTTATATGTCGATGCAATAGTCCATTTACTTTATGCTGTAGATAATATGGTGTGTGGCATCGCACAGAAGATCATATTGTCGGCTCCTTATGAAGTATAAATATAAGCTCACAATCCAGATAGACGGGGACAATCTATTGGGCTGGTTATAGTGTGATTTGGTATTAGTTTGTCTTGACTACAGAATCACATTAGTGCACTTTGTATGTATTGAGCAGGACTGCTTCAGATCGTTCGACTTATACTGACTATATAGAAGAACTTGATCTCAGTTATTATGGATGTTCATGCTCTTAATCCCTATACAATAACCTCAACACGTAAGCCAGTAATTATGTCTTTGATTCATCAAAGGGTGAGATTTAATTATTAAATCAATAAGCTATGTTAGTTGGGATATGGTGCTGTCTCTTTGGTGTGCTGTTGATTGTAGAAGAAATCCGTGTCCTATTAAATTGGCTGATGATGTTCCCTTGAGGAGCTCATAAGAATTATTATGTAAACCCTGCAGGTGAATTTATTCCAGCATGATAACAAGGTTGAGTGGTACTACTCTCGGATGAGATATTAATTAAATTGAGTTGTCAGTAACTTAATTAATTAATGGGCATTGTATATCTTAAACACGGGGAGACTAAAGGGCTCATAATAAGAAGGAACCCATAACGTAATATGAGATTAGAGCGGCAATGCAGTAATAATATTTTAGTGGACTATATTATTATTATTGGACTTAATTATAAGTTTTGGGCTAAACTTGGATACTTAAGCCCAATGGAGGCCCGACTCTAATTTCTCCTCCTGGTCCCTATTGTAGTCCATAAATAAGTCATCTCAACTTCCTGGAACCCTAATACAGTCACCTATTATCGTGAGGAAAGTAGAGAGGAAGCAGATTGAAAGTGTCTTGAAGATTGTCGCCCACACGATGTCAAGATTGGACTTAGGAATACAGTAAAAGATCAAAAGGTTATTTTCTGTAATTTTTCTTCTTCAAAATACCCTGGTGAAAGGTAATACGATTTTATATTCTTGCTTCCACTGATATAGAATCGCATAGAATCCTAACAGAAGATTTTATCTTTCATTTTAAGAGCTGGCGCAAGAAGTTCACGTTAACCAAACAATCGAACGCCAACAATTGGTATCAGAGATTTAATTTCATGGCTAAACGTGATACATTAGGCTAGGGTTTATATGCCAAATGTGATTAGGGTTTAGAATATTAATGCTATACTTGGATACCTTATACGTTTGTTGTTGATCAAACATGGCATGCCATAGAGGATAACGGCGCGACTGACACCGGCACGTGGTACAGAGCCGATTACCAGCATGAACACTGGACCATGACACGGTGGCGTGATCATTGGCAGCACTGGAAATTTGCAATGGCTCATTGGAGTAAAGCGGCACGGCTAGACACACGAAATCATGCAGGATGCCTAGTCTTGATGCTGGAAGACGAGCGAAATAGAGGGCACGGGCAGAGCGCACGATTGTAAGAAAATGGCGCTCGATAACTTTTACTACCAGGAAGGTCGCTGTGTGATGTTACTGGACGACGACCGGCTATCGGGTGCTTAGCGGATGTAATCGGGCGCTAGTGCACAGAGATATATGACCTGGCGGGTATTTTGCGTATACTACCATGCGGATGGGCAAGCATTGTGCTCGGAGGCAGGTGTCATGTTGGAGTGCATCGTCAAGCGTGAAGTCGGGCACGATACCATGTGCCATGCTCGATGGTATGCACAGGAAGACTTAGTACCGAGCATAGGGCGCTTGTCTACAAGGCCACAGGCGTGCAAGTTTTAGGGTTGGCATGCCCGTTGCGTGCTCAAAGGCGTGCAAGGGTGCGCGGATGGATGCCAGAATCATGCATCCAGGCGAGCAGCAGAATGAGCAGGGCACTCGTTGGCAGCCTAACCCGGGTTGCTACCGAGCATATAGTATGCTGACAGGCATTTGGCGTATGCCAGGCTATTGTTGTCGTGTGATGGAGAACATTGCCGAGCACAGGTTCATGTGGGCTTTCGGGCGAAGGACACATGGTGTTGTGCATAGTACAGTGCACGGTGGCGTGCTGGCATGCGCAAGGGTACTGGGCATGCAGATTAACTAGCAGGCAATCGAGTTGTGCGCTCGGTGTTGGGTACAACTACCGGGTAAGGGTGCACGAGTCGTTAGTACTGCAGGGCAAGTTGGTGGACAAGAAATTGGAGAAAAATTTGACATAAGATTTTTTCAGAAATTTGTTTTGGTTTCGGGGCGCTGCATTGTCTGATCCCCTTATGCGTTGCCCGTATTTGAGCTTGGTGGCGAACAATCGAATTCATTGATATAAAACTGCCATAATTGATTTAATTATCTGATTATTGTTATATATTTATGCATAATACTCTGTGATTTACTACCTTATGTGCTGTGATAGGAGCATGGTAGGTTGCATATTTTATTATTGAATATTCTATGCATGTAAAAACTCTCGATGTTAAATAACTAAGTGGGAGAGGGGATTGATTAATAATTCTTGCGGCCTTCATTATTGGTTTGTAAGTGATGTGAGTAAACTTACACGTTGCCTATAGTGTCTTCCTCCCCATCGGATGAGTTTATTCATGAATCACTGGTACAAACTTCTGTATGATGATTGTAGAAAGTTACCCGAGCGCATGTGATCTTCTCCATCTAAAGGGACATAAGCTTGTGCAATGGACTTGAAATCAAATAATGGTGAACAATTAGGTGCAAATAATAAGTATTATCCCCATCGAAGTCACTGCTATTATTTGCATGGCTAAAAGGAACCGACTATTAATTATTTTGTTATAAAGTTAGGTTGACGATTGAAATTAATGGATAAATCCTTCTCTTGTAAATGTTCGGGTTTGTATGCATCCACACTATCGTGGCATGCAAATTCACAGTTCTTGAGATGTTGGTGAATTTTATTTTATATTGTTTTGAGGGAATCAATATAAATAGATAAATTTGAAGTATTTGATCGGTGTATTTATTTACGTGATTCTCTTTATTTTAAAATATTTTTATTTCACTTATTGTTAACTAAAAGAAATCATATTTACTGGTCCAAAATAGATGATTAGAAAAGAGTCTTGGTTTTAATTCTTACTGCTTTGGAAAATACATGTGTGTTCTCATTAAGGATGCACTCTGATGCTTGTTAAAGTTTCTAGTGGAGAGGTGAGGGGTTCATAGAAATATGATGGTCTCATGCGACTCTTCAGATACTTGAGTAAATTAGAAAGGCAAGAGGTCATGGTTAACTTGATGAATAAATTGAAAATACTTGGAGTAGAAGTTGAAGGGGAAACCTAGGTCAATATTATTCTCCATAGTTTGCCTAGATGTTTTGAGCAAGTTCCACCTGAATTACAAGTGATTGTATTGTGTGAGAAACTTCTGACAAAATATGTGGCGAAGGAAAGCCAATTTCATCAAGATGTGAACAAGGTTTGTATCTAATTCACTAGTTGTTGAAACATGATTAGTGATGTCATCTACTGACATGTTGTGTGTAGATACCAGAATCACTAAAAGTGTGTGACTAAGTGATGATGAGATTATTGACTACATGGGTAAGCTATGAAATTAGTGATTGTTGCAGTGTGAGTTGTTTATTTATTTTATAATAGGAATAAACATTTGATTTTGATAAATTGTCTTTACGTACATTTTTATATGAAGAATTTGATTTCTGTTTCTATGTTTCTACGGATAAATATTCTATTTCATTTGAATGACATAGTCATTATAATGAAGGATGAAGCTATAATCTGTTGTAGTACGTTGGTGGATAATTTGTACACTCTTAAATCATGTTTACTCTACGAATGCAACAAATTGAAATGATAACGCGTCTTCTAATCCTAATAAGAGAAAGGAACCTTCAGATATGAAACAAACATACCTTTTGGCATCTGTGACTAGGTCATGAATTGACTTTTCAAGACAAAGGGGTGTAGAGCCAAAGATATGTTGGAATTGGTTCATTCTGATTTATGCAGTCCTAAGACTATCTAGTCGTGAGGTGGTTATAAATATTTGTCACCTTACGTGATGATTGTTCTAGAAATAGATATATTTTTTATGCACTGCAAGTCTGAGTACTATGATTAATTCAAAAGGTACATGGTTCATGCGGTGAAGTGTCATTAAAAATATATCAAGTCATTACGATTTAATCGTGGTGGAGTATACCTCTTAGGATAGTTTAGGAACTATTTATCAGAGGTTGGGATTGAATCCCAAGTTGTCAACACCGGGCAAGCCCCAGCCGAATGTTGTGGTGAAAAGAAGCAATAAGACTCTTATGGAAATGATTAGATAGATGACGAGTTATTTAGAATTACTAAATTCATTTTATGGATATGCCCTAGAAACAGCATATTAAATTGATGATTGTCTGTTTTGTGGGATATCCTAGATAAATAAAGGGTGATTTATTTAGTCCAAAATATCAAAAGAGTTTTTATTAACATGAACACTAGATTTTTGAAAAAGGACTACGTAATAAATCACAAACCCTGAATAAAATTGTTTTAATGGATGTGAGAGGAAAAAATAAAGTATAGTACCAATTATACAAGAGGATATATAATTACCTATAGTGCCTGGTCGTAGTGGGAGGTTGTTCGACAACTGCATAGATTTATGTTTTGGGAGAGTTGTGAGACTTGGTCCCTAGTAAACATAAAATTGACCCACGGATACAACGAAGCACTACAAGATAAAGATGCGATATCTTAGCAACTTGCAATAATTTTTGAAATAGAATCTATGGATTCTAAATTAGATATGGGTGCTTGTAGAACCGCGAAATATTGTCAAAGCCATTGGAAGTGGCCATATAAAATAAAAGAGGATCAGACGGTATGGTGATACTTTAAAACAAGGCTTGATGCATAAAGGTACACTCAGAAAGAAGGGTTCAAGTACGAGGAAACCTTTTAGCTGGTAGCTAAGTTTAAGTCGATCCACATTCTTTTATTTATTACTGCTCATATTGAATTCTGAGATATAATAAATAAATGTCAAGACAACTTTCGTATTGAAAGTTTTGAGGAAAATATCTATGTGAAGCAACCAGAGTGATTCATTGCGAAGAGCAAAGAGCATTTTGAGTGTAAGCTTAAAAGTGTCCATCGATTGACCAAAGCAAGCTTTAAACTCAATGTACATCTGTTTTGATGAGGTAATCCAGGGATATGGTTTTATTCAATACGCGGATGTGTCTTGTATATTGAAAAGAGTGACGAAAATATGGTGGTATTTCTTGTATGTACGTAGATAGTATCTTGCTCATTGGAGACAATAAAAGAGTATTATCGGGCGTATGGGTATAGATGATAAAATAGTATGAAATGAAGGACTTAAGATAAGCAAAATATATTCTTGCTATCTTAGTGATAAGGATCACAAGAGAGGATATAGTTATCTCAAGTTTCGTAAATTGATACGATCCTTACTCGTTTTAGCATGTGACTTTATCTAAGAAAATGTGTCTTAAGACACAAAAGAAAATAGAGGTGATGAAGGTGGTTCTTTATACTTTGGCAAATAAGAAAACTTAACCTATGCAGTGTTATGCACAAGATCTGATATCTATTTTGCCTATTGATTGGTCAGTGAGTATCAAGGTAACCAAGAACAAGAATGTTGAACTGTGGTAACACATATTTTGAAGTACCTGAAAAGGATTAAAAATTATATGTGGGCTTACTGGACAGATTCATTGCTTCTTGTGGGTTACATAGATTCAGATTTTCTAATCAGATAGGCATGGCAATAAATCCACCTCAAGTTTATATATTTAATTTGGGAAGTAGATCCATAATATGGAGGAGTATTATTGATGAGCGTTTTCTCAACACACAAAATTAATCCTCAAGTCTAAGGATATCAATTGTAGTTTCGAAGGTGGCCAAGTATATATATTGAATCCAAGGGACGAATTATTATCAATTCAATTATATTCTAATTAACTAAGATTATGTTGGCAAAATTGATTTGGTTTGTTTATTAAACTAAATAACATAAATTAAAATAGCAAAGTAATTAAACAAGCAATAGAGAAACTTTGGTGGTGATCAAGTAATTAATAAAGTAGTTCGTTTGGTAATCCAGTTTTACTTATTAATTTTCTTTTTATGTGTTGTTGTCCGACTCTGCCTTGTGGTTTATGGACGTATCACTAAACCATGCAAGCGTACTCTATAGACACAAGTAAGCAAGCGTATGACACGTATGAATATTCTTGGAGCAAGATGTATGCTTTACCTCCTTCTCTAGGTACTATCATAATCAAATATTTCCCGTGCACTTAGTACTCTAACCCGATTTGTTCTCCCTTTTTGGGTACTATAAAGTTATACTCATTATCCTACTTATTAACAAGAATATGATTCAATTAATAAATATCTATATAAGAAAGTTCTAATAAGACTTCGGAATCCCTTCACTTAGAATTATAACATACAATCTTGCTCAGCAGAGAACGCACTCAATCAATAACCAAGAGATGTATTCAGACTCTGTATAATAGTTAAAGATGCACAAAACGACCGTGAGTATGAATTAAAAAGGCACAATCTTATATATAATAAACCACAAGTAGTGTTGTAGGAGTTTACACATGGAAATTCAATTAACTCATAAAACTTTCATAACCCTAGAACTACAGGAGCGGTTCTAGCCCATGATTGACCTAAGAACAATCATGGCTAGTTTGTATGATCTTACTTGACTCGCCAAATGAACCTCTCCTCACGACTCCTTCGGATGGGGGTAGGACTTGGTGAAGGATGGATGATGAATGCTTGATATCTATTCTCCTGCGAAAGCTCTTCTTTTATACTTGTAAACTCTCCTTATGGGCCTTGGATGGGCTTCTTGAGCAAACACGTGCACTGATGGTGTAAAAATACGAATTTGGTAAGTTTCCAATATCGATTTGACCAAACACATTGGTCGAACTCATCCATGCAGGTCGAATCCCTAGTCGAATCCGTCTATAACTTGGCTTCTGATCCTGAATTCGACCAGAGTGTTTGTCAAACTTGATACTTTCTGGTCGAACAGGTACTGCTTCTATTTAGGCTTCGAGTTCGACCAAGGTTCGACCAAGTGATTTGGTCAACTCGACTGTCGTGGTCGAACTCGACTTTTAAGAGCTTAGTTCGACCAGAGGTGCTAGTTGAACTCCCTTCTTCTTGGTCGAATCTAACCCCTGCATGGTCAAATCCACTTCCAACTTGTTTTCCATCGAAAATCAACTCAAATAGCCTTGTAAACTCCCAATTCGCGACTTTCCACCAAGTATAGCAATTCACATCGAATTACCATCATTAATTACACCATAAGTATACGAATCCGAGCTCAAAACAAGAGAATTTACACACTCATCAATTATATAGAAATATATTTTGGACTCCAATATAGAAAAATGATAATATTGGAGCCTTGTGGCACCCAAAGTATCTGTATGGTTCTAGAAACTTCGTAATAGACTTAGATGTGATTCTAAGTTTGCCCAAGCTTATCACAATTCATTGTGATAATAATAGTGCAGTTGCAAACTTGAAGAAATCACGAGCCCATAAGGCAATTAAACACATTAGAGCAAGTACCACCTGTTACGAGAAATCATATGATGAGGGGAAGGTTGTTGTCGCCAAGATTGCATCAGATGATAACCTTGTAAATCCGTTCACAAGGACCTTAAGGTGGAAACTTTTGATGGTCATGTAGTGGGAGTAGGAATCAAATGTATGGTAGATGACATGGCAGCATAGTCTTTTAGTATAAGTGGGAGATTGTTGGATTATATACTAAAAGCCTAGCTTTAGTATGAACAATGTTTTAACAATTTATTTGAAATGAGAATCATATGATCAAATATTTTACATATTATAATTTATTTGTATATCGATGCAATAGTCCATTTACTTTATGCTATAGATGCACAAAACGACCGTGAGTATGAATTAAAAAGGCACAATATTATATAAAATAAATCACAAGTAGTGTTGTACGGAGTTTACACATAGAAATTCAATTAACTCATAAAACTTTCATAACCCTAGAACTACCGGAGCGGCTCTAGCCCATGATTGATCTAAGAACAATCATGGCCAGTTGGTATGATCTTACTTGACTCGCCAAACGACCTCTCCTCATGACTCCTTCGGATGGGGGTAGGACATGGTGAAGGATGGATGATGAATGTGTTGGATTGTATACTAAAAGTCTAGCTTTAGTATGAACAATGTCATAACAATATTTGAAATGAGAATCATTGATCAAATGATTGCATCTTATAATTTATTTTATATGCATGATGCAATAGTCCATTTACTTTATACTGTAGATAATATATTGTGCGACAACACACAGAAGATCATATTATCGGTTTCCTTATAAAGTATAAACAGATGCTCACAACTGAGATAGACGGGGACTCTCTATCGGTATGGTTGTAGTGTGGTTTGGTATTAGCTTGTCTTGTCTATAGAATCACATTAGTGCACTTGTGTGTATTGAGTAGGACCACTTGAGATCGTTCGACTTATACTGATTTATAGAAGAACTTGATCTCTGTTATTATGGAAGTTCGTGCTCTTAATCCCTATACAATAACCTCGACACGTAGGGTAGTATGTATTTCTTTGATTCATCAATGGGTGAGATTTATAAGTATTAAATCAATATACTCGGTGAGTTGGGAAGTAGTGCTGTCTCTATGGTGTGCTGTTGATTGTAGAAGGAATCCATGTCCGTCATAGGTTGATGATGTCCCCTTGAGGAACTCATAAGGTTTATCATGTAAATCTTGCAAGTGGATTAATTTCCGGTATGATAATAAGGTTGAGTGGTACTACTCTCGGTTGAGATATTAATTAATTTGAGTTGTCAGTAACTTAATTAATTAATGGGCATTGTATATCTTAAACATGGGGAGACTGTCGGGCTCATAATAAGAAGGAGCCCAGAACATAATTTTGGGATTGGACGGGTAGTGCAGTAATAATATTTTAGTGGACTATATTATTATTATTGGATTTAATTAAAAGCTTTGGGCTAAGCTTGGTTAATTAAATTCAATTGAGGCCCAGTCCAATTTCTCCTCCTGGTCCCTACTGTAGCCCAAGTATATAAGTCATCTCAGTTCCTGTTAAACCTAAGTCTGTGCCTCATTTGACATACGGGAGACAACAGAGAGCAGATTGAGAGAACTCTGGGGATTGTTGACCACCCAACACCAGAGTTGACTTTGGGACATACGGTAGAAGATCAGAGGTGTTCTTCACTGCTGTTCATCCTCTACATCGACCCAGAAGTACGGTAAACATTGATGTTTCGCTTCCGCTGATTTTGTTTGCCTGTTTTCCTAACGATCACGTTGATCCACAAGATCCAATTGCCAATAATTGGTATCAGATCGTTGGTTTCTTGATGAAACGTGATTTGTAAGGATGGGGTTTATGTGCTATTTGTGTTTCTAGTCAGAGTAATATCATGTTTGAATGGGATAATTTGATTATGTGATATAATCTGATATTAATCTCATGGGATTTATACTGCTCTTGTTTTTCACCATGGAAAACTATTTGGTATGTGTGATTGTTTATTGTTTGTTCATTACTGGACACATTACACACACATTGTTAATCCGCTTCTACACACTGTCGGTGGACACGACCCCGAATGAGTTTCCAAGCACGAATCAATGATAGTGGCACTTGTGGCGAGTCGGAAGTGACTACACGATGAACGGTGTGAGGCTGGATGCCCGGAGGTGTGTCGATGACCGTCGGACGAAAAGGGCAGAAGAACGTTGGCGCCGCTGACTGGAGACAGGCGAGAGCAATCTCTTTCCGGTCAGGTCGGAGAAGATCGGAACAGATCAGTACTGGCAGCTAGCAGCGATCACGGCGGGGATTGACGGCGTCACTACTGACCTGGACAGCGGGTTTCGAGCATGTTGCACGGAGTTCAGGGCCTTAGCAGATCGGTTGCGATCGACAGACCGGCGAGGGTCTGGTCAATGGTGAACCCACTTCCGGGCGAGCCTCACGGCGGTCGTTCGGGAGACAGTGGGCGATGGTGGCCTTGGGCGGCGCGATCAGTGGCGGATCCCATCTGGGGGGCTGTCTTATCGTCAAGCGCGGAAATCGGCAGCAGGTGGCGGCTGTGGCGGTGCCGAGTCGTGGGCAGTGGGTCACCTTGTTGACTCCGATCGATGAAGCGCCGAGTAGATCGGGCCGCGGCAATTGGCAGCAGGTGGCGGATCCCGTCCGGAGGGCTGTCTTGTAGTCAGGCGGCGGCTAGCGGCAGCAGGTGGCGGCTCTGGTGGAGCTGACGAAGCTGGTGCGGGCGGATCCCAATCGACGGCGAGCTGGGCGATGGCGGCCTCGGACGGATCGCGACGACGTGTAGTGTCGGCGGCCTTGGTCCCAGTGGTTGGTTGGGGCGTGGCCACCGGTGGAAGCGGCGCCTGATAACGCCGGTGTGCGCTGGTCTGTGATGGCTGCAGGCGGCTCCATTCCGGCGGAGCTGTCGAGTCTTGATGGCGCCTGCAGAACTCCGGCCGCTGGGAGCAGAGGACTGGCAGCGCTGTTAGATCGTCGTGCGGCGGACGACAGTGAGGGCTGATGATTGCGGCTGACAAAATTGGAAGGAGCAGGGTTTCTGTATCCAATTTTGGCTAATGGGTTGTTGGGCCTAGTTTAGTTATTGGGCCTAAATTTTATTAGTGTTTTTGGGCTGCTGGGCCGTACATGTTTTGGATTATTGGGCCCAATTCAGTAATAAATAAAAGGCTGCTCATTTTTTAATTTGGTTTTGGGCTGTTGGGCCCAAATTTTATTAAAATGGAAATGGGCTGCTGGGCAATATTTACTGCTGGATTAAATTAATTGTGGGGTTGATGTTGGGCCAGGTTAAATATTGGGCTAGACCTTAATGCAGAAATTGGCAGGGTAAATGGGCTTAATTATTTAATTAATGGGCTGCTCATTTTATGCTAATAATGTTTGGGTCAGCTGGGCCTATTTAATTGATCCAATATTTTATGCAATTAATTAATGTTATATAACTGATTAATTGATTTAATTATCAATTATTGTTGTATATGTGAAAGGCATGTTCTATGTGATTTATTTATTTAAATTACTGTTAATAGAAGCCTGTCTAAGATATATATATTTTATTTCTGAATATTATATGCATGTTAAAAACCCTCGGTATTAAATAACTAAGTGGGAGAGGGGATTGGTATTATTAATTCCCGCGGCCTCCATTATTGGTTTGTAAGTGATGTGAGTAAACTTGCGTGTTGGCAATAGGCCTTCCTCCCTAACGGATGAGTTTATTTACGGATCACTGGTACAAACTTCATTAAATAATTATTGTTTGTAATGTGGTGCATAAACTTGCGTGTTGGCAATAGGCCTTCCTCCCTAACGGATGAGTTTGTGTGCGGTTCACTAGTACAAACTAATAATAGATGATTGTATGAAGCTATCCGAGCGCGTGTGTACTTCTCCAACTGTAAGGCACACAAGCTCGCGCAGTGGACTTGGGATCAAATAATGGTGTACACTTAGGTGTAAATAATTAGTATCCTCCCCAACGGAGTCACTGCTATTATTTGTATGGCTAAAGAGGAACCGACTATTAATTATTTTGTCATAAAGTTAGGTTGACAAATGAAATTAATGGGTAAAACCTTCTCTTGTAAATGTTCGGATTTGTAAACGTCCACACTAACGTGGCTTGCAGACTCACGGTGCTTGAGATGTCGGTGAATTTTATTTTTATATTATTTTGAGGGAATCAATATAAAAGGATAAAATTTGAAGATTTGATCAGAATATTTATTTGTGATTCTCTGAATTTCGAATGGTTTTATTTCACTAATTATTAACTAAAAGACATTATATTTACTCGTCCAAATTAGTTGATTAGAAAAGAATCTTGGTATTGAAAATTACTGCTTAAGAAAATAAAAATGTGTTCTCACATAGGACGTCTCATGGTGCCTGTTAATATCTCTAGTGAAGAGATGAGATGTTTATAGAAATATGATGGTCTCATGTAACTCTTCGGATACTTGAGTAAATTAAAAGGTAGAAGATCATAGTTGAATTGATGAATGAATTGAAAAAGCTTGGAATAGAAATTGAAAGGGAAACCTAGATCAATTTATTCTTCACAATTTGCCTGGATGTTTTGAGCAAGTTCTACCTGAAATACGAGAGGTTGTATATGGTAGGAAACTTCTAACAAAACATGTGGAAAAAGAAAGCCATTTTTCATCATGATGTGAACAAGTTTAATATCTTATTTACTAATGGTTTAAACATGATTAGTGATGGCATCTACTGACATGAAGTATGTAGATACTGGAATCACTAAATGTTTATCACTGAGTAAGGATAAGATTGTTAATAACATGAGTAAAACTACAAAGGTAGTAGCTATTGCAGTGGGAGTTGTTTATTTATCTCATGATAAAGAATAAACGATTGATTATGAGAAATTATTTTTACGTACATTTCATAGAAAGAATTTGATTTCGGTTTCTATGCATTAACGGATGGATACTTCATTTCATTTAAATGACATGGTCATAGTAATGAGGAATGAGGCTATAATCCGTTAAAGTACGTTGGTGGATAATATGTAAACTCTTTAATCATGTACATCCCACAGATGTAATAAATAGTAATTAAATAATGCATCTTCTAATATTAGTAAGAGAAAGGAACCTTCGGAGATGAACTAAAATATACATTTGGCATCTAAGATTAGTTCATTTTACTTAGGTAGGATTCAAAAGTTGATAGCCGATAGACCGTAAGGTTTATCTGAAGCGGAAACTATCGGACTTGCGAGTCTTGCTTGGAAGTAAAAATGATTAACTGTCTTTTCAAGGCTGTGGGGTGTAGAGCAAAAGATATGTATGTTGGAATTAGTTCATTCTGATTCAAGCGAACCTAATATTATCCAGGCGAGAGGTGGTTATGAATATTCGAAGATTATTCTAGATACCAATATATTTATTTGATGCACTGCATGTCTAAGTTCTTTGATTAATTCAAGAATTGTAAGGCTGGTACAGTGAAGCGTCATGGAAAATATATTAAGTCATTACGATTTAATCATGATGGCGAATACCTCTTGGGATAGTTAGGAGATATTGATCAGAAGTTGAGATTAAATCTCAAGTTGATTACACCGGGCATGCCCCAACTGAATGGTGTGGTGGAAAGAAGGATAAGTCTCTTATGGTAATGATTAGATAGATGATGAATTATTTGAAATAATTAAAATTTATTTTATGGATATGCCCTAGAAACAGTAATTCGTAAAACATTTGTCTGTTTGTGGGACATCCTAGAAAAATGAAGGTTGATTTATTTAGTCCAAAAGATCGAAGGGTGACTGTTAACACAAACACCAGATTTTTGGAAAAGGACTATGTAATAAATCACAAGCCCATGTATAAGTTGTTCTAAAGGTAGTGAGAGGAAAAAACACAAAGTATAAGTACTAAGTGTACAAGAGGATATACCACAAGGTAAACTGCAACGCATGTCACGTCTGATACACAATTACATGTAGTGCCTTGTCGTAGTGGGAGGGTTGTTTGACAACCCGTAAGATATATGTTTTGGGAGAGTCGTAAAACGTCCCTAGTAAACATGGTATTGTCCCACGAATACGTCGTAGCACTACAAGATGAAAATGCAGAATCTTAGTAAGTTGCAATGGATGTTGAAATAGAATCTACGGATTCTAAATTATGTCTGGAGCTTAAAGAACCACTAAATGGTATAAAAATCATTGCAAGTGGTCATAGGAAATAAAAGAGGATCATATGGAAAGGTGAAAACCTTGAAAGCAAAGCTTGTTGCGAAAAAGTGTACTCAGAAAGAAATGGTTCGATTATGAGGAAACATATTCGCTGGTAGCTATGCTTAAGTTGATCCGGATTCTTTTATGTATTGCTGCTCATATTGAACTATGAGGAACAGCAAATAGATGTCAAGACAGCTTTCCTGATTGGAAGTCTTGAGGAAAATATCTATGTGAAGCGACCAGAGTGATTCATTGCAAAATACTAATAGCATTTTGATAGTAAGCTTAAAAGTGTCCAGCGATGGACTAAAGCAAGTTTTGAGATCATGAAGCATCTGTTTTGATTAGGTAATCCAGTGGCATGGATTTAAATCAATGAGCGGATGAGTCTTGTGTGTTATAAAGAGTGACGGAAACGTGGTGGTGTTTCTTATACTATACGTAGATAGTATCTTGCTCATTGGAGACAATGAAAGAGTATTATCGGGCGTATGTGAACGGTTAATAAAGCGATAGAGATGAAGGACTTAAGAAAGGCAAAATATGTCCTTTTGATCACGGTAATACGGATCACAAGAAAGGATGTTATGCTTATCTCAAGTTTCATAAAATGATACAGTCCATACTCGTTTAGCATGTGAATTTATCTAAGTAAATGTGTCTTTGAGACACAAGAAGAAGATAAAGAGGATGAAAGCGGTTCCTTATGCTTCGGCGAATAAGGAAGCTTAATCTAAGGAATGCTATGAACGATGTTGGATATCTGTTTTGCTGGATGCATGAACAGTGGGTATCAACGTAACCCGAAACAAGAATGATGAACTGTGGTAAGAAATATATGAAGTGCCTGAGAAGGACTGGAAATCATATGTAGACTTACTGAGCAGATTCACTGCTTCTTGTGTATTACGAAGATTCGGATTTTTTAGTCAGATTGGACGGTAGTAAATTCTCCTCAAAGGATATGTGTTTAATTTTAGGAAGTAGAGTCATAATATGGAGGAGTGTTATATAGAAATATATTTCAGACTCCGGACTCCATCATGGAAAGATGATAAATTGGAGCCTATGAGGCAGCCAAAGTATCAATATGACTCTAGAGACTTCATGATGGACTTTGAAGTATTTCTAAGTTTGCCCAAGGTAATCACAATTTACATTGATGATATTGGTGCAGTTACAAACTTGAAGGAATCACGAGTCCATAAGGCAATTAAACACATGGAGCGCGAGTACCACCTGTTACGAGAAATCGTATGATGAGGGAAAGGTTATTGTTGCCTAGATTGCATCGGATGATGACCTAGTAAACCATTTACAAGGACCTTAAGGCGAGAGCTTTTATTGGTCGTGTAGTGGGAGTAGGAATCAGATGTGTGGCAGAAGACATGACAACATAGTCTTTTAGTATAAGTGGAAGATTGTTGGATTGTATACTAAAAGTCTAGATTTAGTATGAACAATGTCATAACAATATTTGAAATGAGAATCATTGATCAAATGATTGCATCTTATAATTTATTTTATATGCATGATGCAATAGTCCATTTACTTTATACTGTAGATAATATGTTGTGCGACAACACGCAGAATATCATATTATCGGTTTCCTTATAAAGTATAAACAGATGCTCACAACTGAGATAGACGGGGACTCTCTATCGGTATGGTTGTAGTGTGGTTTGGTATTAGCTTGTCTTGGCTATAGAATCACATTAGTGCACTTGTGTGTATTGAGCAGGACCGCTTGAGATCGTTCGACTTATACTGATTTATAGAAGAACTTAATCTCTGTTATTATGGAAGTTCGTGCTCTTAATCCCTATACAATAACCTCACGTAGGGCAGTATGTATTTCTTTGATTCATCAATGGGTGAGATTTATAAGTATTAAATCAATATACTCGGTGAGTTGGGAAGTAGTGCTGTCTCTATGGTGTGCTGTTGATTGTAGAAGGAATCCATGTCCGTCATAGGTTGATGATGTCCCCTTGAGGAGCTCATAAGGTTTATCATGTAAATCTTGCAAGTGGATTAATTTCCGACATAATAATAAGGTTGAGTGGTACTACTCTCGGTTGAGATATTAATTAATTTGAGTTGTCAGTAACTTAATTAATTAATGGGCATTGTATATCTTAAACATGGGAAGACTGTCGGGCTCATAATAAGAAGGAGCCCAGAACATAATTTTGGGATTGGACGGGTAGTGCAGTAATAATATTTTAGTGGACTATATTATTATTATTGGATTTAATTAAAAGCTTTGGGCTAAGCTTGGTTAATTAAATTCAATTGAGGCTCAGTCCAATTTCTCCTCCTGGTCCCTACTGTAGCCCAAGTATATAAGTCATCTCAGTTCATGTTAAACCTAAGTCTGTGCCTCATTTGACATACGGGACACAGCAGAGAGCAGATTGAGAGAACTCTGGGGATTGTTGACCACCCACCACTAGAGTTGACTTTGGGACATACGGTAGAAGATCAGAGGTGTTCTTCACTGCTGTTCATCCTCTACATCGACCCAGAAGTACGGTAAACATTGATGTTTCGCTTCCGCTGATTTTGTTTGCCTATTTTCCTAACGATCACATTGATCCAATAGATCCAATTGCCAATAGAATGCTTGATATCTATTCTCCTGCGAAAGCTCTTCTTTTATACTTGTAAACTTTCCTTATGGGCCTTGAATGGGCTTCTTGAGCAAAAACACTCACTGATGGTGTAAAAATATGAATTTGGTAAGTTTCCAACGTCGATTCGACCAAATACATTGGTCGAACTCATCCATGCAGGTCGAATCCTTAGTCGAATTCATCTGTAACTTGGCTTCTGATCCCGGATTCGACCAGAGTGTTGGTCGAACTGGATACTTTCTGGTCGAACATGTACTGCTTCTGTTTAGGCTTCGAGTTCGACCAAGTGATTTGGTCGAACTCGATTTTCTTGGTCGAACTCAACTTTTTTGAGCTCAGTTCGACCAGAGGTGCTGGTCGAACTCCCTTCTTCTTGGTTGAATCCAACCCCTGCGTGGTCGAATCTATCCCTGTTTCTTCATCTTTCCGAATCCGATTACTTCCATCTCATTTTCCATCAAAAATCAACTCAAATAGCCTTGTAAACTCCCGATTCGTGACTTTCCACCAAGTATAGCAATTCTCATCAAATTACCATCATTAATTACACCATAAGTACACGAATCCAAGCTCAAAACTAGTGAATTTACACACTCATTAATTATATAGAAATATATTTTGAACTCCAACATTGAAAAATTATAATATTGGAGCCTTGTGGCAGCCAAAGTATCTGTATGGTTTTAGAAACTTCTTAATGGACTTAGATGTGATTCTAAGTTTGCCCAAGCTTATCACAATTCATTGTGATAATAATAGTGCAGTTGCAAACTTGAAGAAATCACGAGCCCATAAGGCAATTAAACACATTGAGAGCAAGTATCACCTGTTACGAGAAATCGTATGATGAGGAAAAGGTTGTTGTCGCCAAGATTGCATCAGATGATAACCTAGTGAATCCTTTCATAAGGACCTTAAGGTGGAAGCTTTTGATGGTCATATAGTGGGAGTAGGAATTAAATGTATGATAGAGGACATAGCAGCATAGTCTTTTAGTATAAGTGAGAGATTGTTGGATTGTATACTAAAAGTCTAGCTTTAGTATGAACAATATTTTAACAATTTATTTGAAATGAGAATCATATGATCAAATATATTACATATTATAATTTATTTATATGTCGATGCAATAGTCCATTTACTTTATGCTGTAGATGCACAAAACGACCATGAATATGAATTAAAAAGGCACAATCTTATATAGAATAAACCACAAGTAGTGTTTTATGGAGTTTATACATGAAAATTCAATTAACTCATAAAACTTTCATAACTCTAGAACTACCGGAGCGGTTCTAGACCATGATTGATCTAAGAACAATCATGGCTAGTTGGTATGATCTTACTTGACTCGCCAAACGAACCTCTCCTCACGACTCCTTCGGATGGGGATACGATTTGGTGAAGGAGGGATGATGAATGCTTGATATCTATTCTCCTGCGAAAGCTCTTCTTTTATACTTGTAAACTCTCCTTATGGGCCTTGGATGGGCTTCTTGAGCAAACACACGCACAGATGGAGTACAAATACGAATTTGGTAAGTTTCCAACGTCGATTCGACCTAACACATTGGTCGAAATCATCATCAGGTCGAATCCCTGGTCGAATCCATCTCTATCTTGGCTTCTGATCCTGGATTCGACCAGAGTATTGGTCGAAATGGATAATTTCTGGTTGAACAGGTACTGCTTCTGTTTAGGCTTTGAGCTCGACCAAGTGATTTGGTCGAACTCGATTGTCGTGGTCGAACTCGATATTTTCGAGCTCAGTTCAACCAGAGGTGCTGGTCGAACTCCCTTCTTCTTGGTCGAATCCAACCCCTGCGTGGTCGAATCCACCTCTGTTTCTTCCTCTTTCCGAATCCGATCACTTCCATCTTGTTTTCCATCAAAAATTAACTCAAATAGCCTTGTAAACTCCTGATTCGTGACTTTCCACTAAGTATAACAATTCACATCGAATACCATCATTAATTACACCATAAGTACACGAATCCGAGCTCAAAAATAGTGAATTAACACACTCATCAATTATATAGAAATATATTTTGGACTCCAACATGGAAAAATGATAATATTGGAGCCTTGTGGCAGACAGAGTATCTGTATGGTTCTAGAAACTTCGTAATGGACTTAGATGTGATTCTAAGTTTGCCCAAGCTTATCACAATTCATTGTGATAATAATAGTACATCTGCAAACTTGAAGAAATCACGAGCCCATAAGGCAATTAAATACATTGAGAGAAAGTACCACCTGTTACGAGAAATCGTATGATGAGGGGAAGGTTGTTGTCACCAAGATTGCATCGGGTGATAACCTATTAAATCCTTTAACAAGGACCTTAAGGTGGAAGCTTTTGATGGTCATGTAGGTGTTTGCCTATTTTTGTGCACTCACGAGCAAGAATACTCGATCGTTGTAGTAGTATATCCCAAGAAAAAGTATCAATCCAATAAGGAGTTATGTTCGGACTAGCAAAATACGTGAGCTCAAGTTCATGTTGTTTTTGTAAGGATGATCGGGGGTTTGGAGATTTGTTAACAACTAAAGCAAGGAGCAAGTAAATAAGAATAACAAATAAGAGAAATGACAAGTAATGAAAATGGGTGCTAAAGTTCAAGTATGGAAAGACATGGGATTAGAAACATCCAAGCACACTCGATTCATATTATCATGCAAACGGAATTCAACTCAATTGATGTAGACTAAGGGTGATCACGATTGTATCCTAAGCTCCCTTTCGGGTTACAAAGGTTGTTGATCCATTTTAGACTCCCAAAAGAACTTAAGATCAAAGCCCAACATTAACCCCTTCCATCTAGGTACTAGTTAGATTAAACTCTCCCTTTTTGTGTACTAAGGCCAACGAATGGATTGGTTCCCCTCATTGAATTCAAATATCCTTTCGGTCAAACCCAAACTCAATGTCTAATCATGCCTTCCTAATACTATAGAGGGTCATTTCCGTCTCACTCCAAGCAATACATACATGAACATCATGATAGCATTTAATTACCACAAATAATCCATTGATCAACAATCCATTAAACCAATAAACATTCATGAATAACAAACCATGCCATCACAACATCAAGACAATTAAACTCCATGAATAGAAATCAACATCAATTAAATCAAAAACCAATTTAATCCACATGATAATATAAATCTAATATGCTCTTCATATTCCTAATCCCACTAGAGGAATTAGTCTAACATGATAAAAGTAATAAAACAATTAAATGATTCATTACAAATATCCATAGTATTAGATCTAAAGAAATACACGATGAATGGATTCTTCCCTATCAATTTCTTGAAGAGAATCTTCTATTCTTCTTGATCTCTACCTCTAGCTCTTGATTCCTTGAGATCTCTCACACCCAATGGAAGGGATGAAGTTTTGATGGAGAATTAATGGAGATGATGAAGATGGATCAAAATGGATGAAGGTGGATGAAGATGATGGTGGAAAATGGAAGAAATGGTGTGTGAGGTGTGTGTAGATGATAGGATTTCGGATTTCCTGCCAATTGTTGAATAAAGGGGTATTTATACCCCTTTGGAGGCTTCTAGAAGGATCTGGAAATTTCTGCAGGAAAATACCCGGCACGAGTCGTGCTCTGCAACACGGCCACAAGGTGGCCGTGTTGTGTCTTCTGATGCTGCCGCACGGCCTTTCCTTACAGGGCCGTGTTGATGACACGACTCGTGCTACCAACACGAGTCGTGTGTTGTAACACGGGCACAGGGTGGTCGTGTTGGCTCTTCTGATGTCGGCACACGGCCATTTCTTACAGGGTCGTGTTGATGACACGGCTCGTGCTCCCGACTCGACTCGTGCGACTGGACACGACCGGAAGTTGCCCGTGTTGAATGACTAGATGTCGCCACACGGCCAACTCTTACAGGGCCGTGTTGGCTACACGGCCCGTGTTGGTGCTGGCTCCTGCATTTCTTCACTGTTTTGGCTCGTTCTCCCTCGTTTCAACTCCGAATTGAGATCCGCTTTTTCCTACACCTTCCTTATCATGTTTAGCATCCAATAAAAACACCAAACACAACCAAATAACATATAAAATACGGATAAAATAATACGAAAACACATATAAAAAGACACTAAAATCTAGGTGAAAATAGCTCTAATCAACCCCCCAAACTTAAGGTGTTGCTCGTCCCCGAGCAACGAAAATGACAAATCAAAAGGAGAAATTTTCACCTAGAAAAGACTAAACGAATATAAGCAATAACACATCGTTAGCAATAATAACAACAAACTATGCTAAGTCATCCTACAACATTAAAATCATGACATGAGAAATTAACAAGTTCAATCAAAAGAGAATACAGTGTAATATAGTTCCTTTTAAGTCCAAGCCTCTCAATGGATATTAATGTCTCACAACACTCTTTTGAAATAGGGTAAATCACACTCATTAATCGATTGGCTCGACTCACTATAAGCTTGCTCGCGGACTATATTCACAAACCACCAAAGTTTCAATCAATGATCAAAAAGGTCTTTAATTAGGATGTAATGATAGGCTCTTTGGTATGGTAGGGAAGATATGGATAAGAGTGACTCAACAAGTGTAAGTAATCAAAGAGATGGCCAATTTCCTCAACTTCTCCACTTTTCTTTCTTCCTTTCTTATCTTTACAATCTCAAGCACTATTTATTAACTTTCCTTTGGTTGAGCTTCTTTTGATGCATGCTTCCTTTCTTTGAATTTTGTTTACTTGAGCATTTTGATGTTGATTTGCTCCTTTTCTAACGTTGAGGTTGCATGTCCATTTCTTACTTTTGCTCTTCTCATCCTTTTTCTTGCTTGTTTACCATTCCTTTTTCTTCTTTTGCTAATCAATCAATCCTTTCTATCTACCATCTCCTCAATCACCCACACAAAGGTATATATAAGCTTGAATGGGTAATTAAGGCTTGTAATGTGCTAAATTCACAAGAAATAGGCTTATAGGCTCAAAATGGTTAACTAAGGATGATGTTCATGGTAGGGAACATATATGGCAATGACTATAATAACAAGGATGGCCTTAGATCATTTCACCAATCTCCACTAATCGGGCTCATTCCTATAGTCCTTGAGCAAGTTCTAACTTATCAAACACAACCGATCCACTCATGAAGAAATACCATGTATGCATGGTTGAGGCTCAAATGCTCACAAGCTTGTGCTCGGATCTTAAGGAACTTATTACACCACATTCATCTCAAAATTGAACAAGTTAAATAAAACATGTCACAATTTGAAAGTGTAGAGATTCTTAATCATAATTTGTCATCACTTATCACCACGACATATCATCACTCACGTTCAAAAATGACTCACGACATCCCTAAACAAACCACCAAACCTCCCAAGACAAGAATGAAAATACACAAAACATACAAATAAAGACTCAACAAACAAGACACAACAAAAATACAAAACATGCAAAAACACAAAATACCATCATCCATAAGACAATTAAGCACACATTCATCCCAACCTTTATTGAAAAAGAAATCCTAAGTTACGAAAGTAAACCTCCCACAAACATAACACATGAAGTAGCATGCTAGTCACAACAATCCAAATCAAAATCAATTCATTTCAAGTAATAAAATGATAAGGTGTAGAGTACTCCCTTAATAGGCATTTGGTAAGGAAATCGTTAGCTTCAAGCTCCATCATGCTTCCAATACCTCTCATTCATGCTCAAACACTCAACAAACACTATTATCTCAACAATTTCATTATAAATATGGACTATCATGCACTTTAACACCACCAATCATGCCAAAATCAACCCAAACTCATGAGAAAAATTTTAAAATTGACCCAATTTTTACAAGAATCATACTCAAGTGGTGAGGCACACCACACACTCTCCTCCCAAACTTAAATCGAAACAAGAGTTGAGACTTAAGTTTGCAAAAAGTGGTGAGACTTACCCTTGTAGTTTCCATTGATGATCTTCTTGTTGAGAAGTAACCGCATCCACACGCTCAAGCTATGTCCACATGCACTATCACCCCCCAAACTTAACTCGAGACAAGAGTCACGAATTAAGTTTGCAATAAGTGTTGGAACATATCAACTTGAATCCATGAAGCATTTCTCTTTTCTTCAATGTGCATTTTTCTCCATGAGCACAATCAACCTACAAGGCCAAAACAAACAAACAACAAAAACAAAGCAATAAAGATAGTGATGGGGTGCCTCCCATCGAGCGCTAAGTTTAACGTCTTCAAGCTAGACGAATTTTTAGATCATCTTTCAAATAAAGTATCCACAAAGAGGGTCTCCCTTTGTGATGGATCCACATAGTGCTTCACACGATGACCATTGACCAAGAACTCTCTCCCGTTCTCATTCATAATCTTTAGAGCTCCCCCATCAAGTACTTCCTTCACCACATAAGGTCCTCTCCATTTGGATTTCAACTTTCCCGGGAAAAGTCTTAGTCGAGAATTGAATACCAACACCTTCTCACCCTTTTCAAAGCTCTTCTTCCTCAAACGAGCATCATGCCACCTCTTGGTTTTCTCCTTAAAAATCCTTGAGTTTTCATAAGCATTTTCTCTAAATTCCTCAAGCTCATTCAATTGTAAGAATCTTACCTTCTTCGAAGCTTTCATGTCAAAATTCAACTTCTTAATGGCCCAATCAGCTTTATGCTCTAACTCCACGGGAAGATGGCAAGACTTGCCATAGACAATTTGAAAAGGGGACATACCAAGAGTGGTCTTGAATGCGGTTCGAAAGGCCCACAATGCATCATCAAGTTTATTTGACCAATCCTTTCTACTCAAACTTACTGTTTTCTCCAAGACTTGTTTGATTTGTCGATTAGAAATTTCAGCTTGACCATTCGTTTGAGGGTGATACGGAGTAGACACTCGATGCTTCACTCCATAAGTCTTGAGAATGTTCTCCATGAGCTTATTTATGAAGTGACTACCCCCATCACTTACCAACACTCTAGGTACTCCAAATCTTGTGAAGATATGCTTCTTTAGAAACCCCATGACCACTCTAGCATCACTTGTTCTTGAAGGTATGGCCTCAACCCATTTCGAGACATAGTCAACCGCCAATAGGATGTATAGGAATCCATTAGATTGAGGAAATGGTCCCATGAAATCGATGCCCCACACATCAAATATCTCCACTTCTTGAAAGCTCTTAAGGGGCATCTCATCCCACTTGGAGATTCCTCCCATCCTTTGACATCGATCACAACCCTCTACAAATTTCTTACAACTCTTGAACAAAAATGGCCAATACAACCCCGATTGTAAGACTTTTGCAGCGGTCTTTTGAGCTCCAAAATGGCCTCCACTAGGTGAAGAGTGGCAAAACTCCAACACACTATTCCATTCTTCCTCGGGCACACATCTTCGCACAAGAGAATCATTGCACATCTTGTACAAGAATGGATCATCCCACAAGTAACTTTTAACATCATGAAAGAACTTCTTGGATTGATACTTATTAAGCTCATAAGGTCTCCTTCCACTAGCCAAGTAATTCACATAGTCCGCATACCACGGACTTCCTTCTTCCTCCACTAAAGCCTCAATTTGATAGCAATCACACTCCAAGATTTCTTCATCGGGAAAAACCTCTTTGATTAACTCATAAGTACCTTCACAATGCTCCCTCGACTCTAACCTTGAAAGATGGTCGGCTATCACATTCTCCGTGCCCTTCTTATCTCTCACTTCAATATCAAATTCTTGAAGAAGTAGTACCTATCTTATCACACTTGGCTTTGCATCCTTCTTTGCCATGAGATACTTGATAGCGGCATGGTCGGTGTATACAATAGTTTTCGTTCCTACCAAATAAGAACGAAACTTATCAAATGCGTATACTACCGCCAAGAACTCTTTTTCGGTAGTGGTGTAGTTCCTTTGAGCCGCATCAAATGTCTTGCTTGCATAGTAAATAGCTCGGAATTTTTTCTCTCTTAGTTGCCCCAAAACTACTCCAAGAGCTACATCACTTGCATCACACATCAATATAAATGGCTCCTTCCAATCGGGGGTGATCAAGATGGGTGATGAAATTAAAGCTTCCTTTAGCACCTGAAAAGCATTTAAACAATTATCATCAAACTTAAATGGCACATCTTTTTCAAGGAGATGAGATAGAGGTTTAGAAAATGAAGAAAAATCCTTGATGAATCTACGATAGAACCCGGCATGGCCAAGGAACGATCGTACTCCCTTCTCATTTGTTGGTGGTGGAAGCTTCTCTATAGCAACAACTTTGGCTCGGTCAACTTGCAATCCCTTTGAAGAGATGTGATGTCCAAGTACAATGCCATCATTTACCATGAAATGGCACTTCTCCCAATTCAACACTAAATTAGTGTCTTGACATCGCTTCAAAACAATAGCAAGGTTAGACAAACAATTATCAAAAGAAGAACCAAACACCGAAAAGTCATCCATGAACACTTCCATTATATTCTCAATTAATCCTTCAAAGATTGCCATCATACACCTTTGAAAGGTGGCCGGTGCATTGCAAAGTCCAAATGGCAATCTTCGAAAAGCAAATATTCCATAAGGACAAGTGAAAGCGGTCTTTTCTTGGTCTTCGGGTGCTATGAGAATTTGGTTATACCCGGAATACCCATCAAGAAAGCAATAAAACTCATATCCGGCCAACCTATCCAACATTTGATCCAAGAAAGGTAAGGGGAAGTGATCTTTACGTGTGTTTTCATTAAGCTTTCTATAATCAACACACACACGCCATCCCGTCACCGTCCTAGTGGCTATGGTCTCATCTTTATCGGTCTTCACTATAGTCATACCCCCTTTTTTAGATACTACATGTAATGGGCTCACATAAGGGCTATCACTAATAGGAAAGATCATATCCGAATCTAACCACTAAAGAACCTCTTTTTTTACCACTTCTTGCATGATAGGATTAAGTCTTCTTTGGTTTTGAACACAAGCTTTCCCTTCATCCTCAAGTCTTATCTTATGCATGCAAATTGTTGGACTAATTCCCTTCAAATCATCAATACACCAACCAATAGCCGACTTATGCTCTTTAAGGACATTAAGCAATTTATCAAGTTGACTAGAAGTTAGAGATGATGATACAATTACCGGATAAGTCTCATTTTCACCAAGGTAGGCATAAGTAAGATGATCGGGTAGAGGCTTCAACTCCACCATCTTTTCCTTTTTCTCTTCTTGCTCGAGTGAATCTCTAAGTGTTAAGAACTTTTCATTTCCTCTTGAGATGGCGGCTGCAACCTCTTGAGCTTCACTACAATCGCCTAGATCAAGCAAACAATTAATCAATTCTTCATTTAAATCAAGAGAAGTAGTAGAAATATTAGAAAGAGATAGAGAATTGCTCAAGCAAAGTTCAAGTGGATCCTTGGTTACAATGGAAGGCCAACTCTCCTCGACACTTCCCTTTACAACATCCACACTTTTACATTCTTCATCATTCATTGGATATTGCATGGCCTTGTGTAGAGAGAATACCACTTCCTCATCATTAACCCTCAACTTCAATTCTCCTTTGTAGACATCAATAAGAGCTCTCCCGGTAGCAAGAAACGGTCTCCCAAAAATCAATGGCACATTTTCATCCTCCTCCATATCTAGAACAACAAAATCCACCGGAAAGACGAACTTATCAACTTTCACCAACACATCTTCAACTACTCCTTTTGGATGTGTCATAGATCTATCCGCCAATTGAAGTGTGATGGAAGTTGGCTTTACTTCACCTAATCCAAGCTTCTTGAATATGGAGAGAGGCATTAGATTAATGCTTGCACCGAGGTCACAAAGAGCCTTGTTCTTCTTGTTCTTTCCAATTTCACATGGTATAATGAAACTACCCGGATCCTTCAATTTTTGTGGAAGTTTCCGTTGTAGAATGGCACTACACTCTTCGGTTAGATTAACCGTTTCATTGTCCACAAGACTTCTTTTCTTTCCCATGATGTCCTTCAAGAAACGAGCATAATGAGGCATTTGATCCAAAGCATCGGCGAAAGGGATATTGATTTGAATCTTCTTGAAGATTTCAAGAAACTTTTTGAACCTCTCATCCAAACCCTTCTTCAAGAACCTTTGAGGAAAAGGAACCGGTACTTGAGTCTTGGGTATTCCCCAACTATCTCTTTCAACTTCAACTTCCTTTTCCCTTAACTCCTTTGCCTTCTTCCACTTTGGAATTCTCTCTATTTTCTCTTCATCTTTCTTTTGCTCAACAATTTCTTTTTTCTTGCTTACTTCCTCCATTTCAATCTCTTCTTGCACCAACCCTTCTTCCACCTTGCTTTCCACTTCCCTTTCAATGACAATACTATCTTCTTTAGGCATAGGAGGTTCCTCATACTCTTTTCCACTTCTAAGAGTGATAGCTTTGCAATCTTCTTTAGGATTGGTTACCGTGGTAGATGGAAACTTTCCTTGTTGGTGTTGAGATCCCACGGAAGAAGCAATTTGACCCATTTGATACTCAAAAGCTCTCATCCTATTGTCGGATTTCTTCTCATTTTCCTCCATTCTAGCCTCCATCTTTTTCATGAATGTTAGCAATGTCTCTTCCACCGATGCTTTCCCCTCTCCATTTGGTGGTTTAGCACTCGGATCGAATCCCGGAGGATATGACACGGCGGCTTGAGGATTAGAGTAAGAAAGTTTTTCATGCTTCCTCGGAGCTTGATAATTTCCACTTGATTGATTGAAATTGCTTCCCCGAGCTTGTCCTTGATATCCTCCTTGAAAATTACCTTGATTAGAAGGATAATTACCTTGAAAATTCCCTTGGCGTTGAAAATTTCCTTGGTAATTTCTCCTATCTAAGTAGGCAACATCCTCTATACTTTGCATAACATGGCTCTCATCATTCACAATAGAACTTGTGCTTCCCCCTTGAGTTACTCCTTGAGTGATCAAATTCAATTGCTTTGTTAAAGCTTGAATGCTCTCATTGAATTCTTTCATTCCTTCACTTTGGAACATATCACTCTTCACTTTGTTCACACTCTCCACTTGAGCTACCTTTCCAAATGCATAACCTCCCATTACTCGCACGGAAGGCCATTGATAAGCATTCATTGCAATGTCTTCAAAAATATCCATAGCTTTCATAGCATCCACTCCAAATATAGACCCTCCGGATGAGGCATCTACATGCATCCGATTTTGTTGATTCAACCCTTGGTAAAAGAAAGCCACATGTTGATTCTCATGAAAATCGTGTTGAGGACACTTTCGGAGCATCTCTTTGTAGCGTTCCCATGCTTCATAAAAATTTTCATCCGGAAGTTGCCTAAATTGAGTGATAAGGCTTTTCAATTGGAGCGTCTTTGAAGGAGGAAAGTACTTGTTTAGGAACCTTTGCTCAAGATCTTCCCATGTATTACAACTTCCCAAAGGAATTGTATTGTACCATGCTTTAGCCTTGTCTCTTAAAGAAAAAGAGAACAACCTCATCCGAATAGCATCCTCCGACACTCCCTTCATCTTGACGGTATTTGCAACCTCCAAGAAAGTAGATAGATGAGTGTTCGGGTCTTCAAGAGGACCTCCCCCAAACTGATTTGCTTTAACCATGTTGATCAATCCGGTCTTGATTTCGTAATCATTGGCTTGAACCGGAGGAACCATATTGTGTACGGCTCTCGGTTGGAAGTAATCCCGAATTGCTCTAGGCCTTGGCAACTCTTGTTGTTGAAATATCCTTTGAGCTTCTTGATTGGCAAGCAATTGCATATACTCTTGATTTTGAGCAAAGACATTCCTCATTATCTCCGCTTGATTCTCTTGCACTCCTTCTTGTACCCCCCTTTGATCGTGTAAAGGATCTTGGGGTGGGTCATAATTAACATTGTCTCCCCTTTGATTCTCCATTTTTGTTCCTTTTCTAGCTTTACGCCTCTCTCGTTTCCTTTGTCGTGCGGTCCTTTCAATCTCCAAATTCAAAGGAATGATCGATTGATTTCCCTTTGATCTTGTGATCATAAAACACTCGACTAGTCCGTCAAACTCCCCTTTGGCAACGGCGCCATTTTCTTGTTTGCCTATTTTTGTGCACTCACGAGCAAGAATACTCGATCGTTGTAGTAGTATATCCCAAGAAAAATTATCAATCCAATAAGGAGTTATGTTCGGACTAGCAAAATATGTGAGCTCAAGTTCATGTTGTTTTTGTAAGGATGATCGGGGGTTTGGAGATTTGTTAACAACTAAAGCAAGGAGCAAGTAAATAAGAATAACAAATAAGAGAAATGACAAGTAATGAAAATGGGTGCTAAAGTTCAAGTATGGAAAGACATGGGATTAGAAACATCCAAGCACACTCGATTCATATTATCATGCAAACGGAATTCAACTCAATTGATGTAGACTAAGGGTGATCACGATTGTATCCTAAGCTCCCTTTCGGGTTACAAAGGTTGTTGATCCATTTTAGACTCCCAAAAGCACTTAAGATCAAAGCCCAACATTAACCCCTTCCATCTAGGTACTAGTTAGATTAAACTCTCCCTTTTTGTGTACTAAGGCCAACGAATGGATTGGTTCCCCTCATTGAATTCAAATATCCTTTCGGTCAAACCCAAACTCAATGTCTAATCATGCCTTCCTAATACTATAGAGGGTCGTTTCCGTCTCACTCCAAGCAATACATACATGAACATCATGATAGCATTTAATTACCACAAATAATCCATTGATCAACAATCCATTAAACCAATAAACATTCATGAATAACAAACCATGCCATCACAACATCAAGACAATTAAACTCCATGAATAGAAATCAACATCAATTAAATCAAAAACCAATTTAATCCACATGATAATATAAATCTAATATGCTCTTCATATTCCTAATCCCACTAGAGGAATTAGCCTAACATGATAAAAGTAATAAAATAATTAAATGATTCATTACAAATATCCATAGTATTAGATCTAAAGAAATACAAGATGAATGGATTCTTCCCTATCAATTTCTTGAAGAGAATCTTCTATTCTTCTTGATCTCTACCTCTAGCTCTTGATTCCTTGAGATCTCTCACACCCAATGGAAGTGATGAAGTTTTGATGGAGAATTAATGGAGATGATGAAGATGGATCAAAATGGATGAAGGTGGATGAAGATGATGGTGGAAAATGGAAGAAATGGTGTGTGAGGTGTGTGTAGATGATAGGATTTCGGATTTCCTGCCAATTGTTGAATAAAGGGGTATTTATACCCCTTTGGAGGCTTCTAGAAGGATCTGGAAATTTCTACAGGAAAATACCCGGCACGAGTCGTGCTCTGCAACACGGCCACAAGGTGGCCGTGTTGTGTCTTCTGATGCTGCCGCACGGCCTTTCCTTACAGGGCCGTGTTGATGACACGGCTCGTGCTACCAACACGAGTCGTGTGTTGTAACACGGGCACAGGGTGGTCGTGTTGGCTCTTCTGATGTCGGCACACGGCCATTTCTTACAGGGTCGTGTCGATGACACGGCTCGTGCTCCCAACTCGACTCGTGCGACTGGACACGACCGGAAGTTGCCCGTGTTGAATGACTAGATGTCGCCACACGGCCAACTCTTACAGGGCCGTGTTGGCTACACGGCCCGTGTTGGTGCTGGCTCCTGCATTTCTTCACTGTTTTGGCTCGTTCTCCCTCGTTTCAACTCCGAATTGAGATCCGCTTTTTCATACACCTTCCTTATCATGTTTAGCATCCAATAAAAAGTGAAAATCTTAAGTTTAAGCTCATTCACACACATTTCAATAAAAACACCAAACACAACCAAATAACATATAAAATACGGATAAAATAATACGAAAACACATATAAAAATACACTAAAATCTAGGTGAAAATAGCTCTAATCAACCCCCCAAGGAGTAGGAATCAAATGTATGGTAGAGGACATGGCAGTATAGTCTTTTAGTATAAGTGGGAGATTGTTGGATTGTATACTGAAAGCCTAGCTTTAATATGAACAAGTTTTAACAATTTATTTGAAATGAGAATCATATGATCAAATATTTTACATATTATAATTTATTTTACATGGCAGCATAGTCTTATGGTGTGCGGCGTTGCACGAAAGATCATATTGTCAGCTCCTTATAAAGTATAAACAAATGCTCACAATCTAGATAAATGGAGACAATCTATCAGGATGGTTGTAGTGTGATTTGGTATTAGTTTGTCTTGACTATATAATTACATTACTGCACTTTGTGTGTATTAAGCAGGACCGTTTGAGATTGTTCGACTTATACTGAATATATAGAAGAACTTGATCTCAGTTATTATGGATGTTCGTGCTCTTAATTCCTATAGAATAACCTAGACACGTAAGCCAATATTTATATCTTTGATTCATCAATGGGTGAGATTTAATTATTAAATCAACAAGCTCGGTGCGTTGGGATATGATGCTGTCTCTATGGTGTGCTGTTGATTGTAGAAGGAATCCATGTCCTATTAAATTGGCTTATGATGACCCCTTGATGAGCTCATAAGGATTATTATGTAAACCCTGCAAGTGGAATTATTCTGGCATGATAACAAGATTGAGTGGTACTACTCTCGAATGAGATATTAATTAAATTGAGTTGTCAGTAACTTAATTAATTAATGAGTATTGTATATCATAAACACGGGGAGACTAACGGGCTCATAATAAGAAGAAGTCCAACGTAATATGGGATTAGAGCGGTAGTGCAGTAATAATATTTTAGTGGACTATATTATTATTGAACTCAAGTATAAGTTTTGGGCTAAACTTAGATACTTAAGCCCAATGGAGGCCCGACTCTAATTTCTCCTCTTGGTCCCTGTTGTAGCCCATAAATAAGTCATCTCAACTTCCTGGATCCCTAATTCAGTCACCTATTATCATGAGGAGAGTAGGGAGGAAGCAGATTGAGAGTGTCTTGAAGATCGTCGTTCACACGACGTCAAGATTGGACTTGGGAATACAACAGAAGATCAAGAGGTTGTATTCTGTGGCTATTCTTCTTCAATATACCCTGGTGAAATATAATACTATTTTATATTATTGCTCTCGCTGAAATAGAATCGCATGGAACCCTAACTGTTCACGTTAATCAATCGATCGAATGCCAATAGGTGACATACTGAGCATTTTCGCTATAGACGGTGGATAGTTGGCCCATCAACATATGGTGACGAAAATCCAACTCCACCCATATCATCGTGCTGGGCAACAATACGACTAAAGGTACAAGTCGCACTGTTGTGATTAGGGCCACCATAATGAGAACACTTGTTGCCTCTCCTCACACTCCAACTAAGTTCTAAGGCACTCTTTATGCGACTACGTTTCGGCCTCCCAGACAGCTTGAGGCTATCTGATGGTGAACAGACTCTATCTCATACTAGTGGATGTACACCCCACTCATTTGAATTAGGCAGAGGATAGATTGAATCACCCCATATCGATAAAATCATCTCATTCTTGAATAGTCCCCTACGTAGAAGTTCACATCAATGCCCTTTTTCCTTCAACACATTAAAGAATTAGTAAGTTGAACATGAAAGTAGATCTATCGAATATATGTGACTTAATCTGTCAAAGTAGACATGAATTTAGCTAATAGTTGCAAGTGCATGTATACATGGAATCAACTCATTTTGGAAATAACTGCAGTGACATTCACAGTTTTCCTGATCCAACTGAAAGATATCGGTACCAACCACAATCTTGTAGCGTTCGCATATGAGATTTTCGACATCGAGAGGGTCTGACCTATGCAATATTTTAGACAGTTGATGGGCCACTCTCGTACACATAACACCAATATGCTTTTTAAATTTGTTCCTTCTCGAAGCATGCCATTCTTGGGTCAGTTGACGTACCTTTTCCAAGAGATATATGACTTGAAAATGACAGTCCCACTTAAGGCAGTTGTTCAAAGACTTTGCAGTGTTGGATGTCATAAACTCGTAACGACAAACGGAATAATGCATTCTACTCCAGCGCACTTTTCTAGCCTTATTGATGATTGTCTCGATGCGGCCATCACTACCACATCCTACGCAATGTAGCAACCAACCTGTTTACAAAAAATTAAACAAATAAATTATTATTACGACATTAAGGCATGGGGAAAACAAGCCTGCATTATTTTTTAATTTTGTACAGAATAGAATATGGACCTTTATACCTATATATAATATTGCCCATGTTACAGCATCACACAAATATGAACAAGCATAAAATGCAATTAAATTTAAATAAGAACTTGATACCTTGAAGATAGAGGATATTTAACCTATTAAATTCTGCCTCTTGGTATCTACTAGTTGCCCTCTTGAATATATATGTAGATAATACCTTGCCCAAATTGGACAAATTTCTTCCCAAATGGCGCTGACACAGACCATGCGCCAACACATTGAAACACATGCTCCAAACTCTGACAATTGCTTGATGCTGATCCGATACAATCAACAACGGTTATGGGCAGCCCATTATACTCCAAACGTTGGACAAAAATAGCATCCACAGGTCCGTGTTCTCTTTATCGCCAACCCCTAATAGTTAGTGGATAAATCTTCTTGTTGGGGTCTTGAATGACCGCCATGTTGGATTGTATACTAAAAGTCTTGCTTTTGGTATGAACATTGTTTTGATAATATTTGAAATGAGAATCATGTGATCAAACGTTTGCAATAATGTTGTTGCAAAAGTCCATTTACTTTATACTGTAGATAATGTGGTATGCGGCGTCACACTGAAGATCATATTATCGGTTTCTTATAAAGTATAAATAGATATTCACAACCGAGATAGAAGGGGACTATCTATCGGTATGGTTGTAGTGTGATTTGGTATTAGTCTGTCTTGACTATAAAATTGCACTAGTATGCTTTGTGTGTATTGAATAGGACCGCTGTTGAGATCGTTTGGTTTATACTGACTATATAATAGAACTTGATCTCTGTTATTATGGAAGTTCGTACTCTTAATCCCTATACAATAACCTCGACACGTAAGCCAGTATTTATTTCTCTAATTCATCAATGGGTGAGATTTAATAGTTAAATCAATATGCTCGGTGAGTTGGGAGATGGTGCTGTCTCTATGGTGTGCTGTGGATTGTAGAAGGAATCCGTGTCCTAACGGAATTGGTTGATGATGTCCCCTTGAAGAGCTCATAAGGATTATCATGTAAACCCTGCAGGTGGATTTATTCCGGCATGATAATAAGGTTGAGTGATACTACTCTCGGTAATTATATTAATTAATGGAATTGTCAATAACTTAATTAATTAATGGACATTGAATCTTAAACACGGGGAGATTAACGGGCTCATAATAAGAAGGAGCCCATAAACGTAATTTGGGATTAGGGTGGCAATGAATAATATTTCTTTAGTGAAATGATTTATTATTATTGGATTTAAGTATAAGTTTTGGGCTAAACTTGGATGCTTAACCCCAATGGGAGGCCTAAACCCTAATTTCTCCTCCTGGTCCCTGTTGTAGCCTATATAATAGCCAATCTCAGTAGTCCGGATATCTTAACACACATGACAAAACCGTGAGAGAGAGATAGACTGCAGATTGAGATCGTCTCGTAGATCATTGCCCACAGAACGTCGAGACGTGGCTTAGGAATACAATAGAAGACCGGAAGGTCATTTGCTGTTTCTGGTGGTCAAATTCCACGAATTTTATAAAATCTTGTGTAAGTCCAATCTGTACGTGTGATACATCGTTGGAAATCCACGGAAGAGAGGATCGTTTTGGCGCATAGATCACTTGATTTCGACATCGGATGAGAGAGTTATGCCCAAATTCGTGAGGCTGCGCAGTCTACAGGCGAGAATTCAACCCCTACATCAACCCTGGTGAAAGGTAATCAATTCTATGTTTATACTTCCGCTGCGATAGAATTGCATGGAACCCTAACGGTTCACGTTAACCAAAAGATCTAAACGCCAACAATTGGTATCCAACGACCAGTCCACGACCAGACGTGAACGGAGGTGGCATCCATGTTGCTGGTGGTTAACGCATCAATCGGCGACTCGAAGGCGGCGGCAATTGCTCGCCGATGATGTTTACAGCGTGTTGACTAGAGCGTTTCAAAGTGCCGCCAGCTAGTTTCCGACCGGGTCAGATGGAGGTTCAGGGCGGGTCACTCTAGTGTTCCTTTCGAGTCTTGATTTCTTCAAGACTGGGCCTGGACATCTTCCCAGTCGGGTCTTCTCATGGCTGGCGGCGCTGGGGTCGGCTGGGCTGGGCTCTTGTTGCCGGCGGTGACTGGTGATGTTTATTTCGAGCTATGGCCAGCCGCGGAGCGCTAATGGCACAAACGAGCGGCGGCAGGCTGCAGCCCGGCAGAAGCTTGGAGACTAGAGCATGATTCTGTGCGTGTCTTGCTTATTTCGGGGCGGGTCATGCAGTTTTTCTGGGCGGGCTTGCATGTGTTGGTGTGGGGATGATGTGCGATGGCGCTGGAGCTGCAGCGGGGAGCCCTGCTGTTTGGCGTGCCGGTGTGCCTGGGTAGCGGACTGTAAATCAGTCCGACCAGCTGGTGGGTTTTCCCGGCAATTGTTGATGCGAGAGATGGAACTGGCCGACGGCGGGAGGGCTGTGGCGCGCTGGAAATTTGCTGTGCGCGCTGTTCTGCAAGACTGGAAGGGGACACCGGCAGCATTTTACTAGCAGTGGTTGGTGTCGTTAATACCTGCTGACCTTGTTTTCCGGCGGGCCGTGAGGTGGCTGGAAGGGTGCTGTTTTCGGCATAGGGCAGTGTTCCGGCAGGCGTGAATTGGCGTCGGTACAGCTCAGGTTTACGACGGTGGTTAGCGTCTCTCCGGCAGCAGTTTTGTGTCCGGAGGTTGAGTATGTTTTTCCAGCGGGTGTTTGCACATGAGCATTGGCAGTTTTGCTGTTGGTACACGTGATGGTTGGCTTGAGGCCCAAGTTCAACTTGCTTACAAAATTGTGTGTGGGCTGATTGGTTTTGAAAGCTTGGGGCCCAAGTTTTGTTTTCAAACTTGTTGTGCAAGCCCTTCCTAATTGGTTGGAGTATTTACCAAGTCAACCCACTTTGTCATTTTTTCATCCTTATATATAATTGTTAATAATTATTTTTATTTGTCAATTATTTTTATATATTTGGATTGGATGCATATGCTATTTGATTTACTGTCTTACTTGCCGTAATAATAGCATGCTTATTTGCGTATTTTATATCTGTTATATTGTATGCATGCAAAAACCCTCTTGTTAAATAACTAAGTGGGAGAGGGATTGGTCATGATCCCGCGGCCTCCATTGTTGATTTATCAAGTGATGCAAGTAAGCTTATGAGTCAGTTTTAGTGCCTTCCTCCCCAAAGGATATTTTTATTTGCGGATCACTGGAATAAATTTTATTAAATAATTATTATTTATAATGTGATGCAAGTGAGCTTATGAGTCGGCTATAGTGCCTTCCTCCCCAACGGATGAGTTTTATTTGCGGATCACTAGTACAAATTAATAATTGATGGTTGTAGGAAATTATTTGAGGGCGTGTGGACTTCTCCAACTGTAAGACACACAAACTTGGGTAACATACTTAATATCAAATAATGGTATACACTTAGGTACAGAGTTAATATGTATCCTCCCCAACGGAGTCATTGCTATTAAATTGCATGGCTAAAAGACAACCAACTATTAATCATTGAGTCATAATGTTAATTATGACATATGGAATTAATGGGTAAAATCTTCTCTTGCGAATGTTCGGGTTTGTATACGTCCACATTAAAGTGGCATGCAAATTCACGGTGCTTGAGATGTCGGTGAATTTATTTTATATTATTTATTGAGGGAATCAATATAAAATTTAAATTCGAAGAGTTTGATCGTCGTATTTATTTATTTGATTCTCTGAATTTTCGAATAATTTATTTCGCTTATTGTTAACTAAAGGAAATAATATTTACTTGTCCTAAATAAATGATTAGAAAGAATCTTGATTTTAATTCTTACTGCTTAGGAAAATAAATCTGTGTTCTCATTAAGGATGTTCTCTAGTGCCTATTAAAATCTCCAGTGAAGAGGTGAGAAGTTCATAGAAATATAATGGTCTCATGCGACTCTTTAGATACTTGAGAAGTAAAGAAAGGAAAGAGGTCGTGGTTTACTTGATGAATGTATTGGAAATACTTGAAATAGAAATTGAAGGGGAAACCCATGTCAATTTTATTTTTGCCTATATGTTTTGAGCGAGTTCTACCTGAAATGCAAAGGATAGTATATGGTGGGAAATTCCTGACAAAACATGTGGCAAAGGAAAGTCGATTTCATCAAGAGGTGAACAAGGATAATATCTTATTCACTAATTATTGTGGCGTGATTAGTGATGGCATTTACTGACACGTTGTGTGTAAATATCAAAATCAATAGCCTACAACTAAGTGATGATGAGATTATTGTATACATGGATAAAGCTACGAAGGTAGTGGTCATTGCATTGGGAATTGTTTAATTATCTTATGATACGGATAAACGTTTGATTTTGAGAAATTGTCTTAATGTACATTTTTCATAGAAAGAATTTTATTTTGGTTTCTATGCATTTACGGATGGATACTCTATTTTATTTAAATGACATGGTCATTGTAATGAAGGATGGAGCTATAATTTGTTGTGGTACATTAGTGACAATTTGTACACTCTTAAAATCATGTTTATCCCACGGATGCAACAAATAGTAATTAATAATGCATATTCTAATCTTATAAGAGAAAGGAACCTTCGTGATGAACAAAACATACTTTTGGCATCTATGACTTGATCATTTTACTTAAGTACGATTCGAAAGTTGATAGCCGATGGACCATTAGGTTTATTGAAAGTGAAAACTATCGAACTTGTGAGTCTTACTTGGAAGTGAAAATAATTAATTGCCTTTTGAAGGCAAAGGGGTAAAGAGCCATGAAAAGATATGTTTGAAATGGTTCATTCTGATTTAAGCGATCCTAAGATTATCCTGTCAAGAGATGGTTATGAATATTCGATGATTATTCTAGAAATAAGATATATTTATTTGATGCACTGCAAGTCTGAGCACTATGATTAAACTCAAGAAGTGCATGACTAATACGGTGAAGCGTCATGGTAAATATATCAAGTCATTACGATTTAATCGTGATGCGAGTACCTCTTAGGATAGGTAGGAGCTATTAATCAGAGGTTGGGATTAAATTCCAAGTTAATTACATCGGACATACCGCAGTGGAAAGGTGTGATGGAAAGAAGGAATAGGACTCTTATGGAAATGGTTACCATGGAAACAACATGACATATGATGTTTGTCTGTTTTTGGGATATCCTAGAAAAATGAAGGGTGGTTTATTTAGAAGTCTAGAAGGGTGGTTTATTTAGAAGTTTGAAATTGCATCGCGTGTCACATCTGATACACAATTGCATGTAGTACCCTATCGTAGTGGGAGGGTTGTTAGACAACCGAAAAGTTTTATGTTTTGGAAGAATCATGAGACTTGGTTCCTAGAAAACATGAAATCGACCCATGGACACAAAAAAACACTACAAGATTGAAATGTAGAATCTTAGTAAGTTGCAATGAAATTTGAAATAAAATCTATATGTTTTTTTTCAAATCTGAGAGCTTGTACGACAACTAAATGGTGTAAAAGCCGTTGGAAATTATCATAAAAATTAAAAGAGGATCGATCACATTTTGTCGATCTGGATACTTTTATTTATTGCTGCTCATATTAAATATGTGGTGAAGCAAATGGATGTCAAGACAATTTTCCTGATTGGAAGTCTTGAGGAAAACATCTATGAGGATCAACCAGAGTGATTCATTGCAAAGGGATAAGAGCATTTTGAATGTAAGCTTAAAAGTGTTCATCAATGGACTAAAGCAAGTTTAAAGAACATCCATTTTCATAAGGAAATCCAGTCATATGGATTTAGTCAATGCTTGGATGGATCTTGTATGTTGAAAAGAGTGGCAGAAACTTGGTGGTATTTTTGTACGTACGTAGATGGTATCTTGCTCATTAGAAATAATAAAAGAGTATTGTCGGACGTATGGGTATGGTTGATAAAGCAGTATGAAATTAAAGACTTAAGAAAAGCAAAATATATCCTTTTGATCACGGTAATACGGATCACAAGAAAGGATGTTATGCTTGTCTCAAGCTTCATAAATTGATACAATTCTTACTCATTTTAGCATGTGATTTTATCTAATGATTTGTGTCTTAAGACGCAAAATAAGATAAAATAGATAAATGCGGTTCCCTATACTTCGGTAATAAGGAAGCTTAATCTATGAAATGCTATGTACGAGATTGGATATCTATATTGCCAATGGCATAGTCAGTGGGTATCAAGGTAACCTGGAACAAGAATATTGAATTATGGTAAGACATATTTGAAGTACCTGAAGAGGACTGGAAATTATATGTAAGCTTACTGGAAAAATTTATTACTTCTTGGTGGTTACTTAGATTCGGGTTTTTCAAATCATAGGGACGGCAGTAAATCCACCTCAAGGTTATGTGTTTAATGGAAGTGGATCCATAGAATGGAGGAGTATTATATAGAAATATATTTCGAACTCCACCATAGAAAAAAGATATATTGGAGCCTATTGGCAGCCAAAGTATCTGTATGGTTCAAGAAACTTCATAATGGACTTGGACGTGATTCTAAGTTTGCCCAAGGTTTTCACAATTTATTGTGATAAATGGTGCAGTTGCTAACTTGAAGGAATCATGAGTCCATAAGGAAATTAAACACAATGATATCTAGTACTACCTGATACGAGAAATCGTATGATGAGGAGAAAGTTATTGTCGCCTAGATTACATCGGATAATAACCTAGTAATCCTTTTACAAGGACCTTAAGGCGAAAGCTTTTAATGGTCAAGTAGTGGGAGTGGTAATCAGATGTATGGCAGCAGATATGGCAACATAGTCTTTTGGTATAAGTGGGAGATTGTTGGATTGTATACTAAAAGTCTTGCTTTTGGTATGAACATTGTTTTGATAATATTTGAAATAAGAATCATGTGATCAAACGTTTGCAATAATATTGTTACAAAAGTCCATTTACTTTATACTGTAGATAATGTGGTATGCGGTGTCACACGAAAGATCATATTATCGGTTTCTTATAAAGTATAAACAAATATTCACAACCGAGATAGAAGGGGAATATCTATCGGTATGGTTGTAATATGATTTGGTATTAGTCTGTCTTGACTATAAAATTATACTAGTGCACTTTGTGTGTATTGAATAGGACCGCTATTGAGATCGTTCAGTTTATACTGACTATATAATAGAACTTGATCTCTGTTATTATGGAAGTTCGTACTCTTAATTCCTATACAATAACCACGACACGTAAGTCAGTATTTATTTCTCGAATTCATCAATGGGTGAGATTTAATAGTTAAATCAATATGCTCAGTGAGTTTGGAGATGGTACTGTCTCTATGGTATGTTGTTGATGGTAGAAGGAATCCGTGTCCTAACAGAATTGGTTGATGATGTCCCCTTGAGGAGTTCATAAGGATTATCATGTAAACCCTACAGGTTGATTTATTCCGGCATGATAATAAGGTTGAGTAGTACTATTCTCGGTAATTATATTAATTAATGGAGTTATCAGTAACTTAATTAATTAATGGACATTGAATCTTAAACACGGGGGAGATTAATGGGCTCATAATAAGAAGGAGCCCAAAAACATAATTTGGGATTAGGGTGGCAGTACAGTAATTTTTTTTAGTGAAATAATTTATTATTATTGGACTTAAGTATAAGTTTTGGGCTAAACTTGGATGATTAACCCCAATGGGAGGCCCAAATCCTATTTTCTCCTCCTGGTCCCTGTTGTAGCCCATATAATAGCCAATCTCAGTAGTCCGAATATCTTAACACACATGACAAATCGTGAGAGAGAGATAGACTGCAGATTGAGATCGTCTCATAGATCATTGCCCACACAACGTCGAGACGTGGCTTAGGAATACAATAGAAGATCGGAAGGTCATTTGCTGTTTCTAGCTATCAGCTTCTACGAATTTTATAAAATTGTGTGTAAGTCCAATCTGTACTTGTGAACACTGTTGGAAAGTCATTGAAGAGAGGATCATTTTGGCGCATAGATCACTCGATTCCGACATTGGATGAGAGAGTTATGCCCAAATTCGTGAGGCTGCGCAGTCTACCAGCGATAATTCAACCCCTACATCAACCCTGGTGAAAGGTAATAAATTCTATGTTTATGCTTCCGCTGCGATAGAATTGCATGGAACCCTAACAATTCACGTTAACCAAAAGATCTAAATGCCAACATGCCACAAATATCATACTCTTGTACTTTTCCTTTAAGTGACCGGCATCGACGACTATAACTGGTCGAGCAAAGTGCTTGAAACTATTCACACAAGAGCCCTAAGCAAAGAAATCAAATTTAAATTTACTCTCATTATGTGTTTTTAGGTGTGTTTGGGTATTTGGATTACACTTCTCCAGCATATGGAGATAAGCAGGAAGTAATCTAATTAAGAAGTCGGGGGAGCGCTATAAATATATGTGTTAGCCAGTTTATGGGTCCTAATAGCATGACCATACTTTATTTTAATACCATAATGCAGCTTTATGTCATCCACAATACTTTTGGGAAAGAGGGTAGTTTTTGGATGCCTTTGTTTGTCATAGTACAGTTTCGCTATCACTTTCGAATAGCTAGAACGCGGCTTGCGACGGTCTGCATTACTTAAGCACAAGTGCAAACATATGTGCATGCACCTCCACACCTTGTGATAACCCTGGGCAGCAAACAAGAATGTGCATATGATTTTACCTTTGCAAACAACCTTCCACCTACGTGGCTTTGAAGGCTTCACTCGGAAAATATCCAACATTGCCATAGCCCTTAGTCCTAACAATATTGCACCCGGATGCTTGTCCACCAATTGTGATAATTCCACCTCTGATTTGATCCACTTAAATCTCTGGGGAACCCTCGGTTTCATGTAGACAACTTAGATCGAGATCGTTGAGGATTGAAAAATGGATATTCTTCTCATTAACCTTCTCTACTTGGTATATGTCCTAAAACGCTATTTCAGGATCCATATTCAAGAGGTCGTGCACCAATTTTCTAAATGTGACCAGTTAATGGTCACCTAAAGGCATCCGCAAACCTCACACGGCGCCTCCAACATACTTAACCCCATTCCATTCCCTGTTAGCGTGCATAAGAATAATTTGAACCAGCGCCGTGCCACTTCGCACACACACAAACAATAATTAATTTAGGCAACAAGTGTTTATTGACACTTCATCTGTTTTATCTTACCAGACTTCTGAAACCATTTCTATGTGATTTTGTTCGATGAAATATTTGATAATACAATCCCACTGCACGTCACTAATAGAAAAATTACAAAGTTTGCTCTAATTAAATTAAATTTACTTCAACGTGATCAAAACCCTACTATGAAATGCACATGACAAATTTTTAAGGATTAAAAACCTTCTACTAACTTACGTGCGAAGAAGCGGAATATTTGATGCAAAAGTTGAAGTTCAAGCAATCCAAGAGACACTAAAGACAAAGGAATTTAGATATTAAAATCCATGTATTTTAGTCGCTGATGTGAAAAGACCCCATAAATTGAAAATTATAGAACTATACTTTATAAATTGCAATTGCATATCCCCAGACCACAAACCTCAATGTCATATGCATGAAGTATAACATTGATTAAATATTTGGAGCTAGGACTGGAAATTATGTACTCACCATAAATGGATTTCGCAGTGGCGTCGAGGTGGCTACGTGTTGTAGTGAGCAGCGAAATAGGGCAATAACTACAATGCCTCACACTTTGCCCAAAATTAGTGAGGTGGGTAAGTCGCTAGAAGTCAATAACGATGCAAGCGCTGATACTGGAAGATGAACCCTGGGATAATGATGCAAGCGAGAGATGTGACCTGCTATTCCCTCTTATTTTCGGCTAGGGAAGCGAATTGCAAGTGGATCGGACTTTGGAGATTTCAAGTTGTTGGAGCAATTCTTAGCTCTCCCTTCCGGCTGGGATGAAATGAATTGGTTGTGGCTGAAGTTGTGGGAGCATTAATGTGCTCGAGTTGAAGGAGAAGATTGGAACGATACGCAAGGTAGGGTGGCTTCGGTTGGGAGTAGTAATGGAAGCATTAATCCTTCCCCTGCTAAATGCACCAACGGAGGAGAGAGAATGGGGTAAAGCAATTTCAACCTTAATAAATTTGACTTGACTTGGGTAGGGTGGGTAGGGTGAGTTCCACCCCCTTGGTAAAATTGGGATAATTTATGGAGGGTTAATATTGTTCAAATAATGTCTAATGGTTAAAAAATATAATTAAGTTAAATGATCATCGATATTAATTTTTCTCTCTTCATGTTGGTTATTTTTCATAATTGGCACTATAAAATAAGTATCATAAAATAACAATTAAAAAAATAGAAGAAAACAAAAGAATTAATATAAAGAAAAGGAGAAGAAAGGAAGCAAATTGTCGGTGGATAAGACGTTGGGGATTTCAAGTTGTTGGAGCAATTCTTAGCTCACCCTTCCGGCTGGGATAAAATGAATTGGTTATGGTTGCAGATGTGGGAGCATTAATGTGAGAAGATTGGAATGATACGTGAGGTAGGGTGGCTTTGGTTAGGAGCAGTAATGGAAAGATTAATCCTCTCCCTAATACGCTGACGGAGGAGAGAGAATGGGGTAAAACAATTTCAACCCTAATAAATTTAACTTGACTTGGGTAGGATAGTGATGCAGGCTATAAATGCCCGAGCCTAACTCCACCTCAAAACCATTTTCAAGAGTGGAGGTTTGCCCCACCACATTTATACCCACAATATTTGGCCAGCACATCCAATATGGGACGAACTCCAAAGGCTTACCGCAGCCATCCAGGTGCCCAGAGGATGGACCAATGCCCCTGCATCATCCACCCTCCCTTGGAGCCCCGACCCCACAACTGTTTCTAATACCAATCTGATGCAGGTTATAAATGCCCGAGCCTAACTCCACCTCAAAACCATGATCAAGAGTGGAGGTTTGCCCCGCCACATTTATATCCACAATATTTGCCCAGCACATCCAATGTGGGACGAATCCCAAAGGCTTACAGTAGCCATCTAGGTGGCCCAGGAGCTGGACCGATGCCCTTGCATCAGATAGGTATGGTGGGTAGGGTGAGTTCTACCCCCATGGTAAAATTGGTATAATTCATGGAGGGTTAATATTGTCCAAATAGTGTCATTGGTTAAAAAATATAATTAAGTTAAATGATCATCGGTATTAATTTTTCTCTCTTCATTTTGATTATTTTTTATAATTGGCACTATAAAAATTAGTATAAAAGAATAACAATTAAAAAATAAAAGAAAGGCAAAGGAAATAATATAAAGAAAATGAGAAGAAGGGCAAAATAAATGGAAAAAGAAGTGACCAACTTGAGATTCGATCCTTTAATTTAAGGGTCAAAAGCTCAACTCTTTTAACCATCAAAATATTACAAATCTTGAAGTGCCAATAGATAAAAATACCCAAAATTAATGACAACGATCATTTAATTTAATTATCTTTTTTAATTAATAGACGCTTTATGGACTCTATTGCCCCTCATTATATTTTATCAATTCTATCAGGGATGATACACCCCACCCACCCCACCCCACCCCACCCCACAACCCCTAATCTACCCTATCTCCACTACACGCCAGCAACGGTGGCGGCCGTCGGTCACCGGTCGCCGGCGGAGGGGTGGCCGATGGCAGCAGATGGGTGGGTTGGGAATTTAGGGTTTAGGGTTTTCAGGTTTTTAGGATTTAAGGTTAATGTTAAAGGATAATAGTATTCAAAAAGTGCATATTTGATAGAATTAATAATTTCAAAAGAAAAGTATCGGCATTAATTTTCAACGGTAAAATTTGTATAAATCTTTTTTCCCTATTTTAGTTTATTTCTTTGTGTCTTTCATTCTTTTTTATTACTTTATTTTATGTACAAATGTGTTTTTTATGATATAAATCTGTTTTTTTATGTATAAATTTGTATAAACCTTTTGTATTTAAACAAACACACAAAATTATAATATTATTAATTTAAAACTTCAATAAAATTTATTAATTTTAATATAAATTTACACTTGATTCATTATTATTCTTATAAATTTATATTATAAATGTATTATAAAATAGTCTTATATTGGTCGCTAAAATAAAAATTATTCGATGATTAATTATAAGTTATGTGTTTTGATTTATATATCATAAATTTTAAATAGTAAAAAATATTTTTATAACTAAATATTGTATTTTAATTTTTATTATTTTGGATCTACCCTTGAAAGAGATGTGTTTCTCTTCTCTCAAATGTACGAAAGAATTGGGTGAAAATGAAAGAAAAAAAATAATACCCTAGATTTATCCTCCTTCGTTGTACCTTCCAAGCATTCTTTTTCTTTTTTATTTTTTTCTTTTTCATATAGATTAAGAGGTATAACATTTTAATGTGTTGTGAGGTAAAAGAAATAATATTTTAATATAAATTGGGTAATGGTATTAATGTTGTTTGTGGGTCCATATAGATATATTAATTATTTTGTGTGGGTCCCATTAAAATAAAAGTAACTTTGAGGTGAAACGCTCACATTGAAAGTATATATATATATATATATATATATATATATATATATATATATATATATATATATATATTAATTATTGTGGGACGAATGGAGTATTTTATAAGTATTTCTAATAAAGTATTCAAAGAAATAAAACATTCAATTAAAATGCAAAGTTTCCAATAAAATATACTCCCTTCGTCCTGTTAAAATGTTTACGTTTGTTTTTTATACGGGGATTAAGGAATATAGTATGTTTTTAATGTATGTTGAGGTGAGATATAGTATTTTAATGTATAATGGGTAATTATATTAATATAATGTTGTGAGTCCCATAGAAATATTTAAATGTTTTTTGTGGTCCCATTTACGATAAATAAAAAGGTAAACTTTTTATTGAACACAACGTTATTTTAGGATGAAGGGTACTTAAAAGTCACATGGTATAAAATGTCAAAAGAAATTCGAAAAAAAAATTGTCCATATTCTAACGAGGTTTTTCTTAATTGATAAAATAAAATTTTAATAAAAACATAAAATTGTAAATATTTTAAGAAATTAATTATAGACACATTAGACAAAATGTTTTAAAAAAAATCTCAAAATATACTCAGTGACACTTAATGGATTGCGACTCAAATATTGTGACTCAAATGAATTGCCGCATAAATAATTAGGGTAATTCTTGGGTGACCCGTGGTTACCAATGACCCTCTCATATAAGGGGGTGGGATCCACCCCTTATATGTGGGGCCCACCCCCTCATATGAGAGGTCATGGGTGACCACGGGTCATCCAAGTAGGCCTCAATAATTAGAGATGCATAATATAAAGTGTTCTTAATTAATCAGGTGGGTTAGCTCACTTGGTCATTGTGCTCCTCACTAAGATGAGTGATCCAAATTCGATTCCCTTTGAGAATGAATTGGAGTAGGAAGTTATAAGGAGACTAACAGAATAATCTTGGAGTATGGGCGTACTAACCCTAACAAACTAACTTTGTTCGATAAAAAAAAAGTGTCCTTAAATGCATTTTTTGTTATAGAGACAGAAAATTTACCCTAGATGGTTTCACAAAAGTGTTTTCCTAATATTTGATATGTAGTGGATGATATTTGAATACTCCCTCCGTCCCATCGAAAAGTTCTCATTTTATTATATTGGGTGTCTCATTCAAAGCTCCTTATTTTTCTCTTTTATTAAAAGGGGCCACCACTTACTACTAATACAACTATCCAATACACATAAAATAATAATATTTCTTAATCCAAGTTAAAAGAGCGAATGAGGATTTATGGATAGGATGGAGGGAGTATTATTTTACTCTTTTACTCTAAATTTTAAAATAAAAGAAATACATAATATAATTTTGAATAAAATTTTGAAACTTTGTTACAGAATTTGGTGTCCATCTTTACTTAAAAGGAAATTAGTACTCCCTTCTTCCCGATTCAATTTTTACATTTTTTTTTGCGATTAGATTAGAAGAGATTAAGAAATATAGTAATTTAATAGGTAGTGGATTGAAAGATATAATATTTAACTAAAATTAGGATAATTGTATTAGTGTGGTGTGTGAGTCTTATCTACCAAAAAGAGAAATGTAAAGATTGAAATGAGAAGTTTAAATTGAGAATATGTAAAGATTGAAATAAGTCGGAGAGAGTATTTTGTATTGGGATGAACCGAAAGAGGCACGTGTAGCCCTCATAATATTTCTTTGACAAAAATTAGAAGGAAAAATAAAAGGCAAAGAATTAGGTGAGATCGTCTCACGGATCCCCTTATGTGAGACTAATCATTCATTAAACCAATTAAATAATTTTAAAGAGTTGGTTGTTATGCAATTAGAAAATTAAAAATTTTAATTAGGGAAGAAAATTTAGGCTTACATAATTTTAGAGTGCTACATTTGGTTGATAAAAAATAGAAAATTAAAAAATTAATTATGCAAGGGAATTAATAAGCTATATGTATTTTTTCTACATTTTTTTATTTAATTTAAACATTTGATTATTAAAAATGTAATAATTTAAAATTTATTATTCATTTAATTTATTTTTAATTTAAAATTTATAATTTTATAAAATGTGATAATATTTTTAAAAAGTAGTAACATATTTATTTTTATATAAAAATTATATGGAGGATTACTACCAGGTACACTAAAAAATCCTTAATTACTATGAGATACAAATATACAAAAATATTACTACTAACTACATAAACATATAGTGATATTCCAATATTACCCATACAATGTGTTGCATATAAATATTTGTGTCCAACAAAAGTTCGTGTGCAGCAATATTGTGTGCAGTAAAAAAGTGTGTGCAGTAAAAAAAGTGTGTGCACCAAAAAAGTGTGGTGCTCCGGCAGAGCTCTGGTGGCGGCGGCGGTCCGACGATTTTTCGGTGGTCCAGCATTGCTCCGGCAATCGACCGGCAAAGCTCCGATGGCAGCAGCGGTCCGGCAGAGCTCTGGCGGCAGCGGCGGTCCGGCGGCCGGCCGGTGGTGGTTCGGCGCAGCGGTGGTGGTCGGCGGTGGATGAGTGTTTAGGGTTTGTGGTTTAAAAGTGCATGGGTTTAGGGTTATATTTGGTATTTTACTTTAATATATATATTTTAAATCAATGTACCTCATAGTAATTATGGGTACAAGGTGTGTACCTATGAGTAATTTTTCCAAAATTTTATAGTAATCAAATAAAATCGATAACTTTTCATCTAAATTATATCATGAATAATTAATAATGACATAGACTAGTGCAGAACCATTTTATTAAATTATTATAGTGAGAAGGGTAAAAAGTGATAACATTTACAATGAAAAGTGATACTCAATTGATGGAAAGTGATAACAGTGCTGTGAATATTTCATGAACAATTTATAATATAAATGAAAAGTAATACATTTTAAAGAAAAACAATAATATCTTTAATAAAAAGTGATAACTAATTACAAATTATATTTCACGAATAATTTATAAAATGAATAAAAACGTCATAATTTTTTTAATAAAAAATTATTTTTAATCAAATAAAATTGATATTCGTATAATTGAATTATTTCACGAACAACTCACTGAAATAATAAAAGGTGATAGTATTTTTAATAAAAAATGATATAGGATAAAGAAAAAGTATAACCATATAATTAAATTATTTTATGAATAATTCGTTGGGTGAATAAAAAGTAGGTAATAAAATATTATGTATTTTTGCCAAAAATGGAATGGGTAAAAATACGTGGGACACCCCAAAATGGAAAGTGGGTAAAAATACGTGGGACGGAGGGAGTAACATTTTTAATATAAAGTGATATTCAAGTAAAATAAAATGATAATAAAACGGTTGAATTATCTAATGAACAATAATTAATAATAATAATAATAATAATAATAATAATAATAATAATAATAATAAGACAAAGACTTGTGTTAGACCATCTCACGTAAGAGCTTATGTGTGAGACGGCCGGCAAGTAATAACTAGTATAAAAGAGTGATAATAAAATAATGAAAAATGATAATTGAAGAACAATTTATAATATAAATAAAAAGTGATAACATTTTATAGAGAAAGTGATAACGTTTTATAGCGAAAGTGATAACTATTTTACAAAGTGAAAAATTGTCTCACGTTAGACGGTCTCACACAAGACCTACCCTAATAATAATAATAATAATAATAATAATAATAATAATAATAATAATAATAATAATAATAAGAAGAACAACGCAAAGACTTGTATGAGATCGTCTCACGTAAGAGCTTACGTGAGACGGCCAGAAAGTGATAACTATAAAAGAATGATAATAAATTAATGAAAAGTGATAATTCATGAACAATTTATAATACAAATAAAAAGTGATAATATTTTATAGAAAAAGTGATAATATTTTATAGCGAAAGTGATAACTATTTTACGAAGTGAAAAATGATCTCACGTGAGACGGCCACGCGCAATACCTACAATAATAATAATAATAATAATAATAATAATAATAATAATAATAATAATAATAATAATAATAATAATAATAATAATAATAATAATAATATTAATATATATTTTTATTTTTTTATTAAAAGTGAAAAAGAAAGTTAATTTAAAACTGAGTAATTAGTAGTTGTAGCCGGTAGATGTGAAAGACGTCCAGTGATGAAGTCTTCTGAGGTGAAGTCATCGGGTGGCCAATTAAGTTAAAGATTAAAAAAGGATATTTTATTAATTAATCAAACTAAATGTTGGGCCCGTTGGGCCTTGTGGCCCAATTTGCTGGTCTTCATTCCTCCAAGTATTGAGCTTGACCCATTACTTATACTTCTGGCCCTTATCAACCCCAATTGTGAACCCAATTCGTGGGTCGTGAGTTTAAAACGGGAATCTGAGCACCTCCCGTCGCCACCACCTTCGACGATGCTCCGGTGATGAAGATCGAGGAGACGACGAGGATGACCGCATCCACCCCAACAGTGGTATCAGAGCATTGGTCGGTCGTCCATCGTCGTTGCCCATCAGGTCAGTTCTGACCGCCGCCGCCGCCCTCGTTCGTCGTCCGTCGCTGACTGATCTGCTAGGCAGCGCTAGGGTTCCGTTGTTGCTGCTCCTCCATGGGATCGTTGTCGGGTCTGCTCCTTCGCTCGCCAAGCTGCCGGATTTGCTTGTCGTCGATCTGCTCGCTCGGGAAGGAGTCGTCGCCGTCCGTTCGTTCGCGAAGCAGCCTGCTGTCAGCCGGTGGGAGAATGCCGATCTCCACAGCTGGGTTCGCAATCTGCAGAAGCCACCCCCACCGCCGATCTGCACGGAAATGCGCCGGATCTGCCAGCCCGAACCACGCACGTCCACTGATCGCAGCCACCGGTCGAAGGTCGCCAGAATCGCGATCTGGTCACGAGCTCCAGAAACGCGCCGCCGTCCACCGCTGGAGCTGCCGGATGCCGCCAGCAGCCACCTGGAGTCGCGATCTGGACGCCACGCTAACGGCCGCCGCAACACAAAGGTTCTGTCGCTGTCGACGGCGCCGTCGACATGAAGGGAAGAGGCGCTGCTGTGCGCCGCCGCTCACCGCTGCTGCTGAACACCTCCACCAGTCAGTTAGCTCGGTGCTTCCAGCTGCTGCGACACCGCCGTCCGTCAGCAACCACCGCTGCCGCCTGTCCGCCGCCGGCCGCCACCGCCATCCGATCAGAGCAGTCCAGCCCTTGGTGATAAGGGAGTATCTTTCCATTTTCAAATTTTCTATTCTGATTCTTTGTGGTTTACAGAACTGATTTTTTGATTTTGGGTTATCGATTTGTTCGACCTATTTTTGCAGGGCTGCTTGAACCTGAGGCACGAGTGGGCAGCTACTCGAAGGGACTATGGTGAGTTTAAGCTAGGTAGCGGGCAGGGTGCGTCTCCAAGTTGGAGTTGCTCGTCCGGTTGCCGCTTGAACAAGTCTTTGAGGAGTGCTTGTGGCTCGTAAGGGTGGTGCGGTGTTTGTCCACCGCTTCAGGGGGGTTTTTCGTTTCTTTAATCTTTGTGTTTTTTTTCTGATTTGTTCAGTTATCTTATATCTGTGTGATACCCTGAGACTGTTGGTCCTCCTTTGTGCTTTGTGCTTTGTGATGCTTTGAGGCGGCTGGTCCTCTTGTGTGATGATTTCTGTGCTGTAGAATTAGGGATTTTTTGTGATTTGTGACCTAGTTGGTCAATTTCTTGGTATCTCTAATTCATATTTGCTTGAAATCTATTGTGAATTTTATATCTTTGTGATATTGTATCATGGTATGCTTTCGCTGCTAATCTGATTTTCTGTAATTTTTTGCTCTTTCTGCTATGTGTGTGAATTGAGTTTGTTTCCAGGCCTAAGATAGCTTTGGCTCACCTGTGTGTGTGTGTTTGTATTATTTCTTGAATCTGTGAGTCGATTCACTCAACTTTAAGCACCAATAACTCTTCTCCTAATGCATTTGGGCAAGGAGACTTCAATATCTGTTTGAAACAGAAGATGAAGTATGAGGGGGTGTTCAAAGCTGTGAATGACTCTTATGATTAAGAGATAATTTCTTGTGTGAATTATTTGTGCCTTTTAAAACCTTGTGTGTGTGTTAATTGGCTAGTTAATTCTGTATGTGATTAGGAAATTTGTTTTTCTCTCTTGTTTTACTTTGAATCTATGTGCTTCTTTGTGAATTTGTGTTTTCTTGTGTGAAAACTTGTTAGAAATGTGTTTTCTACGTTTGTGCTTGTTTATGTGTTAAACTTGCTAGGTTTTAGGCTGCTCCTAGTGAGGTGGAGTATTTGCATATGTGTTTTCTTTATGCTTTTGTGCCTAGTCTTCATGCTTATTTGTTTCTCTTAGTGAGGTGGAGTATGTTGTGTGCATTCGAATATGGTGTAACATTTGATTGTTGATTGTCTGTGTGACTTTTATGTCTGTGTGACTGTGTGTGCTTCTGTGTGAAGTGTCTGTGTGACTTGACTATGTGTCTGTATGAATTGTGTATTCATGTTAGCTTTGTGCTTATTTGCTTTTGTGTGAACTGTTCGTGTGTCATGAGAACTGTGAGTTCTAATCTATGTGATTGCATAACTATGTGAACTTTATGTTTTCTTGGGCTTGTGTACTCTGTTTATTTTGTCCTTGGGATAATTTAGACATTTTTGTGACTGTGTGTCCTTGATCTTTGCTCTGGCTTAGATTTGTGTATCTTTTGTGATACCTTGACTTTGTGTCAAATTTTCTGGATCTTGCATCTAACTTTGTGTTTTTTGTTTTGCAGGTGTCCGGAAAAAGGTGCGATGATGAATTCCTAAATAGATGATCACAAGGTGGATGATTTGGGCCAAGCTGAAGATTTGTTGGGCCCGTTGGGCCTTGTGGCCCAATTTGCTGGTCTTCATTCCTCCAAGTATTGAGCTTGGCCCATTACTTATACTTCTGGCCCTTATCAACCCCAATTGTGAACCCAATTCGTGGGTCGTGGCAGAATACTCTTCGTGAGTATAAAATGGGAATCTGAGCACCTCCCGTCGCCACCACCTCCGGCGATGCTCCGGCGATGAGGACCGGGGAGACGACGAGGACGACCGCATCCACCCCAACACTAAACAAGCCTTTTTTTCTTTAATTTTTTTTAATTTATTATCAAATATATTTATTTGGGTTAAATGGATATTTTCGAATTATGGAATGATCCCACCCAAACCTACCCAAAATAAAATTGAAAAAGTGAAAAGAAAAAGAAGAAAATAACCTGAGCATAAGTGGAAAGAAGGAAATGATTCCTTTATCAAAGGACTGGGCATATTGTGGAATGGGCCGGCCTTAAGTAGGCTGCACGAAACAAGTTAGAAAAGAAGTAAGTTGGGCTTGAAATTTGAGAAACGGAGGTATTGGGCCCCTAATCCCAACACAGAAATTACACATGCACCATTTTTGTTGGGTGTGTTTCCTCAACATTCATCAATATTCACTAAGTTGACGATCTTGAATGTCTGTTACACTTGATGTTACATCTGATGATTCTTCAAATCGATGGTAAACTTGTCCTCGCTTGGCTTCTTTCTTGTAAACGTATGTTTCCAACAGCATCACACCGTAACTATACCCATCACACCTTGTAAAAACTAACCCTGCTAAACCATACTGTTGACGGTTGTTCTTGGCTCTTTAATTAGGTATTCGAAGGATTAAGATTTTTAATAACGAAACCAAGAACGAATACCATCAAATACAATGAACCACAAATAAAGACAAATAAAGAGATTAAAGCCTATTAAAGACTCGATTCCCACCAAAGAACACGACTAATTTTATTATTCTCCCTTAGAACAACACTCGTTTTCTCCCAAATTATTACAAGTGTAATGTCTAAAGTGAGTGTTAATGTCCTGCCTCTCTCCTGCGAGAGAGACTATTTATCTTGTCCTAAAACCCTAAAATCTAACTATTCGCCTTGCGCCACCTGGAAGAAGACAAACCATCTTTGATGAAACCTGTTTGGTACACCGACCAGCTGCAGGAGGAGTCTGAGCATCGTTTCTTGCACTGCCGGAATTTGTAGGGTGTCTCCGTCCTTTTCTTGCCTCCCATTGGTTGTTAGAGCAAAGCGCGCCAGTCAATCGTTGTCTCCTAGTTAGAATTACTGCCCAAGATATCTCTTCTTCCCGTTGGTGTTGTCCTCTAGCCTGTAGTACTTGTTCTCCTTCATCATGGTATATGTCCTTTACTGTTCTGCTTTCGTCGTCCTCCTTTGATCTTCAGACAGGTTGGCTTTCGATGCTGGGGCATTTATCCGAGGTCTCAGCCGGGGGAGAGGATGGATGCCGAGGTGGTTTTCTCCCGAGGGCTTTTTCTAGCTTAGTCCCTGTTTGATGGGTTTGTCTTCATTCTTTCTTGGGCTAGGCTCTCGAACTGCTGTAGTCCTTTTTTGGCCGTCTTTATTCCTTTCTCGATTCCCCTCACCGATTGGGCCACCGAGGGGTTGGGCCTTCCTCTTCAAGTATAATGGAGCTTATTGGGTTTCTCGGACCCAACAAGCATGGGGATATAATACCCATAATATTAGCCCCTCGAGCTTGAATAATTTCATGACTTGAGATTGTTCAGGGTCAAACCGTATTTCTCGGGTTATATCCCTCATGCTTTGGTGCCTACGACATTAGGGTTCTTTCTATCTCGGCTCCTTGTTGTCCTCAATCGTTGCCTTCCTCTTGATACGTTCCTGCCTTATCTGGTCATCCACGCCGCTTTAAGATATTTTCGTTCCGGTGGGGGGGTATATCTGGTATTTAGGGTATTACTCTTGATTTGAATTTTGAATCTTTTTTGGCAGTTTCCCTTTTCTTGCTTTCTCTTTTTTCTCCCTTTGATTCTGCTGGCGGTTAACGTTCCTTTTATCTGGTGTGCTCGTCTTCTTCTTCCAGGTATTATTCTCCCCTCCTCTTCTTTTTCTTTCTCTCCTTGATTTTCTCCCTTTGCGCCTCTGGACTTATCGTTATTGTAGTTTAGGGTTTCTTCTTTCTTTCTCTCTTCGCATTTCCTTTCCATTTACGATTATCGTGATATGGCTTGCGAGGGCTCTTCTTCTCTTCTCATATCCCCTTTCCATTCTACTAATTCCTCGCTCGGTAGTTCTGGATCATCCTCGTCGTCATCCTCATTGTCTTTGGAAGGGGGTTCAGGTTCTCCTTCTCCATCTCGAATTGCCTTTAATCAGTGGGTTATCGATTTCGTCTCTGTTTTTACATTGGAGCCCAATCCTGAAATTGCTGACGCTGGTCCTGGGTTGCTGTGTCATCTCAGAAAGCTTCCGTTATAGGGTGAGGATATTCCCTTTTCTGCTGCTGAGGTTCCTCCGACCCTTAATGACTCTTGGTTGCGGAAGAGCCTTGTTATTGCTCTTGGTAAATTTCAATGTGGGAAAGGCATCGACTTCTATTTTCCTTCTCCCGATGCACGTATATGCTATGCTCCTCCAAACGCTGTGGCGGCTTACGAATTGCAGCTTGAACTCGGTCTTAGGTTTCCTATCCATCCCTGCCTCTGAGATATCTTCGAATTTTGGGGTATAGCCCCCGCTCAACTGGCTACTAATGGTTGGGCAGCATTGATGGGAATTTTAGTCCTCTTTCGAAAAAGGAAATACTCTTTTTGACTGCTACTGAGATCAATTTCCTGTACCGGCTTACTCCGAATCATAGGACCAAGGGGCATTATTATTTGATACCGCGCCACACCAACCTTGTTGATTCCTTGCCCAGTTCCATTAATGGGTGGAAGGATTTGTGGTTCTGGGTTCGCGGATCTTGGAGGAGGGACTCCGTATATGACCTCGGGGACCCTCAAAATCCCACCGTGCTCCCCCAAAGTTCTTTCTTCAATTCTGTCCTCAGTGCATGTATGTTTCTGTCAGCTCTCTTTTATGTTATACGAAACGTTCTAACATTTTTTTCTTTTACACAGTGCAGTTGGAGATACGTGTGCTCTCGAGAAGCTGTCCGCCGAGTTTCAGAAAGCTTTCCATCGTGTTTGTAAACTCTCCGACAAGAGGCGTGGTTACCAGTGGGTTCTCCGCGGGAAAAACCTTTTTAAAACTGGTTTTTTCGCTTGGTTCTTCCTCTTGTATTGATCCTTCTTCCTCCTGCTATGTTTAGGGGAAGAGAAGCGTCTTATGCCCGACACCGCTCTCATGGGTATTCTCCCCTCTGCTCGCTAGCGGGCTGCACTCTCAAAAGGAAAGAAGAAAGCTCCTCAGACTTCTTCTTCGAAGACCTCCGAAATCCCTTTTACCGTGCAGCCCCTTGCTTCGGTTAGGATGGAAGAGGTTTTGGATCTCATCTCTAGGAGATTGGAAGTCGATCTTATCCGGGCGTCTGCTGCGGGTACTTATGAGAAGGTATCTAAGAAAGCCCCTCGAGCCCCAAAGTCAAAGAAAGGGATGTCTGAGACTGCAGCCCCTAAGTCTGTGGCTCCAAAACGGAAATATAAGTTGGTGGATGAAACTTCTGAAGAAGACATTCATGATAGCGCCGCTCTTATTACGCGTTCTCTGAAGAAAACTAGGGGCGATGATGCGGGTGTTGTTGGTGGTGGTTCCTCCGTAGCCCCTCAGGAGACCGTTAAAGTTTGCGATATCAGCTTTTCCCCATCTCCTTATACTTTGGCTCGCTATCCTTTTGTAACTTTTGGTCCATCGCGTGGTCCCCCTATCCGAGGTTCAGCAGACCTTCGGCGGTACCTCCCATGATCTGGCGCCTCGTTGTTTCCCTTCTGAGATGTGGCGATATTATCGGGGGAAGTCTCCCTTGCAGTTTTGGTCGTACGGCGGTCCTTCCTCTGAGGGTGCTCCTCCTGCTCTGCCCTTGTCGGATGATGCTACTCCATTCCTCCCTGTAGACCCGGTAGTCGATCAGGAGCTTTTATCAAAGAATGGCCATTTGGATGAGGCCAGGAAGACTTTTCTCCGAACCTAGGAGCTTCTGCTTGACTTTGACGTTCCAGTGTGTTTGGCTCGTTCTGCCACCTTCCCCTTCAAGGGATGTACTTGAGAACTCCTTGAGCATATGGAGAATATGTCTACCAAAGATTCCCTTCAAAGTATGTCTGGCTATGCAGGACGACTAGCACTCCATGCTGTTAATGCCTTGTATTTTATTTCTGAGCTGGAAAGAAGCGACTCTCGCTTACAAGATGAAATCACTTCACTGAATCAGAGAGTACAGGACTCTAAGAGAAAGGTATCCGAGGCAGGCGCGGCTGAGGCTCTCGTCAGGGGAAAATTGAGGGTTGAGCAAGACAAGAGAGCCGAGCTCCAAGGGACTTTTGATATCCTTCGTACACAGTATGACAGCCTATTAGCCAGATCTACGGAAGAGAAGAGCGCTTTGGAGCTTCAGAACAAGGTGCTCTCAAATGAGATTGCAGCTTTGAAGGTCAAGTACCATAAAGAGATCACAGCAAAAGTGAATCAGCTCCAAGCCGAACTATCTTAAGTTCAGAATAAATTCCACGCTTTCCAGATATCCTCGGAGCAGGAGCTCAAAAAGGTGCGGCAAGAGAAAGAAGCGTCTGAGGTTTCTCACGCCCAGAAGATTATGGCGCTGAGGATATCATTGTCGAGGTCTTGAGGAAGTGCGATGCAGCCTTGGCTGAGACAGAGCGTGCGAAGGATGCTTTCCTTCTATTGAAGGCTGACAATTTGTGCTACAGGGAAGTTATCCTTCCGAAAACCAATATTCACTGCTTCTGCTTTTATGCCTCCGCTTTTGTTCAGGCCTCTGCTCAGAAGCCCTATCCTGACTGCCTCGACAACATGCACGATATTCTCCATCAGGCCATTAGTGAGGAGAAGATGTCTCCCGGGGAGACTTTGAGGGGTGACATTGATTTTGGGGTGCTCGGTGAGTATTCTGACTTCATCACCGATGTCCCTAAAGGGACTTCCAATGATTCCGAGGAGGGTGGATCCGATGAGGAATTTGCTGAGGGTGTTTTGGATCTTGCTGTGGTTGATTCTGGGGCTGAAGGGCCATCCATAGCGCTCCCTGTTGAACCAGTAAGGGGATCTACCCAAGAGATTCCTACCGAGATTGAGCTTCCTACTCTTGGTGATGCACAGGCTCCTGGTCAGGTTGTCACTGCCGTGGTTTCCGAAGTCCTGCACACTGAGGCATCTACTGCTCTTTTAATTCCACCAATTTCCGAGATCAATCCTGCCTCAGATCGTACTACTGATGTTGACATTTCATCGAGGCCGACAACCTCTGAGGCTCCCTTAGATGATTCTGAAGATATGGCGCCGAGAAGCGGGGACTTACAGTCTACTGTGGTGGTCAACTCCAAAACCTTTCTAGCTAATCAATGAAGTACCACCGAGCCCCTAGTGTCGAATAGGGTGTATTTTTCTTGTTGAGGGTTTATTCCGTATCTTTTTTGCATTCCTTTTATTTATTGGTCGATAGGATCTCGAATTATTTCCACTGTCGTTGTAATCCGTCCATTTATGACTGAAGACGTAGGAAGACGTATGATAAGGAAGACGTAGGAAAAAGCGGATCTCAATTCGGAGTTGAAACGAGGGAGAACGAGCCAAAACAGTGAAGAAATACAGGAGCCAGCACCAACACGGGCCGTGTAACCAACACAGCCCTTTAAGCGATGGCCGTGCGGCGACACCTATTCGTTCAACACGGCCACCTTATGGCCGTGTGACAGAGCACGACTCGTGCTGTGTAAAATCCTGGAAAAAAATCAGAATCCTTCTAGAAGCCTCCCAAGCGGTATAAATACCCAATACTTTAATATGTGAGAAGATCCGAAATTTCACCTTCCCCACATACCTCACACACCATTTCCTCCATTTTTCACCTTCATCTTCATCCATTCACCATCCATTGGATCTACAATCATCCTACCATCAAAATCATCATCCAATTGAAGAAAAGAAGCAAGGAAGAGAGGAAGATTGCAAGGAAAGAAAGAAGATCACCATTGAAGCTCTTCAAGGGAGTTTTCATCCATACTTTGTAGTTAAACCTCATAGTTTCATCATGTTTTTGAAGGATCTTAATGTCTATGTTAATTTCCTTGTTAATATGGTATCTCCCTTGTGAGATTAGCAACATGAGAGTTGTTGGATAATTTTGGGGATTTGTGTATTTTAATTCATACGTTGATTGGATCTATGATTTTCTACCATTGATTATTAATTGCTTGAATTGTATTGATAATTTGTGTGTTTAGTTGTTCTAGATATGTGATTAGATTGAGAAATCAATTATATGCTTAGGATAATTAAGTGAATCATTTCATCAAACACTTCATGTGCATTATAGATTGTGAAGAGATTGAGAAGTCCTTCATAGTTTAGAACCCTTTGGTAGGACATGTGATTGGTTTGATCGAGAGATTAATTGATTGTATGAAGGGACTCTCATTTAAGCTTAGTACCTAATTGGAATTGTTTAATTGAGAACCAATCTATTGAGCTATTTGATATTCATATCCTATTCATCTCGAGAGGGAGTTTAGGTGATCTTAGTGTTGGCCCTTAGTCTTCAATCCATGATACATATGAATTTGATACATAATTCCTAGAATTACCACTTCTTGATTGTTGTTAATCTCACTTTTAATCAATTTGGTAAACCACTTTCCATCATCATCTTGTTCGTTTGATCATTGCTTGCTTTGATTACTTGTCATTTATTTGTTTACAACCAATCCCATTGATGATTCGTCTCTATAAAATTACAACAAACGTGAGATCGCTTAAGCACTAGTGCCTACCTCCCTTGGGTTCGATAATTTCTTGAATTGGTCATTCTCCACTAAACTATGGCTAATCAAATGGCGCCGTTGCTGGGGAGGCAACGGTTGCTAGTAGCTTGAAGAAGGATCGTTTTGAGTAATCTTAATAGAGATATTTTTTTATTTTATTTGTTTACTTGTATTTGCTTTGTGAAAATTTGTTCTAATTTCTCTTATCTTGAAGGTGTATGCAAACGAGGTCAAAAGGGAAGCAAGTCGAACCAATTGATCTAGAGCTTGAAAATACTTTGAGGAGAAGGAGAAGAGAGAACAAAACCAAAAATAGTGATTTTATAGAGAATTTTCAAGAAGATAATCGCGTGGAGATAGAGCATGATGGGGAAGGAGGACACAATATGAACGTGCATGACAACGCACCTCAATTCAATGCAAATCTTCCTCAACAAGCCTATCAAAATCATGGAGCTATGAACAACCAAGCTTTTCTTCAACAAATGGTGCAACAAGTTATAAGGCAACAAGGCTTTCAACAAGCTTATGCTCCTCCACAACAAGCTTATGTGCCACCACCTCCACCTCCGGTGCAACATGAAATGCAAAATAATCAAAGGGTGATCCGGTATTTCTTCATGTCGAGGACAATGCCACAAATGATGGGACCACCAATTCATGCCAACAACTTTGAATTTAAAATGGGCTTGATTTCATTGGTGAGAGAGCAACAATTTAGTGGAGCTCCGAACGAAGATCCTAATGCTCATCTAGCTCAATTCGTTGAGATTGCCAACACCGTCAAGATGAATGGGGTGAGTGAAGATTGTATCAAGATGAGGTTGTTTCCGTTTTCTTTAAAGGATAGAGCAAGAACATGGCTCTCCACTCTTACTCCCGGTACGTGTAACACATGGGACGAACTAGCACAAATGTTTTTGAACAAATACTTCCCACCTTCCAAGAGGCTTCAAATGAAGAGCTTGATCACTCAATTCAAGCAAATGCCTCAAGAGAGTTTTTATGAAGCGTGGGAAAGGTTTAAGGATATGCAACGCAAGTGTCCACAACATGGTTTCCCGGAGAATCAACAAGTTGGATTTTTCTATCAAGGACTTGTGAATGGGCAAAGAGTGCTTGTTGATGCTTCGGCGGGTGGATCCGTACTTGGAGTGACTCCGGAAAGGGCCATAAAAATTTTTGAAGAGATTGCTACAAATGTGTACCAATGGCCATCGGAGAGGGTAAGTGGATGCTATGGATTTGAAAGTTTTGATCAAGAGCAATAATATAATGTGAAGAGTGTAAGTGTTGAACCAAGTATGCCAAGCATGGAAAAGATAGTGGCGGAGGTCATGAATCAAATAAGCTTGAATCAAAGTGTGAACAATCAAGGAGCGAATATGGTTGAGGGGCTACAAGTAGAGCAAGGTGTGCTACCTCCGAATGTTGTGAATGGTGAACAATGGGCCAACTCTATGCCACGTGTTGAGGATGTGTCGTACATGCAAGGAAGAAACTACCAAGGGAATTTCCAAAACAATTACCAAGGTAATTTCAACCAAAGTCAAGGAAACTATTCACCAAGGCAAGGGGGCTTTAATGGTCAAAGTAGTGGAAGCTCATACCCACAACAACAACAAAGGCAAAGCAACTTCTCTTACTCTAATCCGAGCACTGCGGTTGCGTATCCTCCGGGATATCAACCGGGAGCTAAGGCACCGAACAATGAGGAAAGAGCATCAACCGATGAGCTACTTGAACAATTGATTGCATCAAACAAAGCTAGAGATGAAGCTAATGAAAGAAGATTCAAAGCTCTTGAGGAAATTAATGAAAGAAGATTAAAAGCTATTGAGGAAAATAGTGATAGAAGATGCAAAGCTTTGGAGTACAATGTTGGACAAATGGCAAGTTCATTGAGTGCTCAACAAAAAGGAAAGTTTCCGGCCACAACCGAAGTGAATCCCAAAGCTCAATGTTTGTTGGTTGATATGAAGGAGGAACGAAACGTTGAAGAAGGGTTGGTGGAAAGCAAGGTTGTTGAAGAATGGAAGAGATAAGTAAGAAAGAAGAGAAGGGGCTTAAATGGATACCTAAGTGGAAAAAGGTGCAAGAGGAAAAGAAATTGGAAGAAAAGGGTAAAGAAGAGGAGTACAAACATGATTATTGGGGTATTCCGATCACTCCATTCCCTATTCCCTATCCACAAATGTTTGTAAAAGAGGAGAAGAAAGAGGAGTTTGAGGAGTATGTGAAAGAGCTCAAGAAAAAGTATGAGAAAAAAAGGAAAGAAGAGCAACCCGAAGCAAGTGGATCAATGCAAAAAGGGGGGCCTACAAAAGTTGGTGATCCGGGGAAGTTCATAATCCCTTGTGATTTTGAAAAGAAAGGTACCCTTGATGCATTGTGTGACTTGGGGGCAAGCGTTAACGTGATGTCTCATGCCACGTTCAAAGACCTTGCAATTGGAAAGCTAAAGCCTACTACTATCCGTCTTGAAGTTGTCAATGGTGAGGTTGTGAAGCCACTAGGAATTGTTGAAGACGTGGAGGTAAAGGTGAAGGGGCTAGCTTTCCCAGTCGACTTCATGATTTTGGAAGTGAAGGCGGACCCCAAAGTTCCACTCATTTTGGGAAGGCCATTTCTAGCTACGGGAAGAGCAAGAATTGATGTTGGTAGAGAAGAGTTATCCTTGAGCTCAAAAGGAAAGAGTGTCACGTTCATGTGTAAGAAGGAAAAAGGAGCCAAGTCTCACTTAAAGCCTCCGGATGATTTCGATGATCATGATTCTCTTCTCTTTGACAATTTAAATTCATTTCTTCATGATTATATGAAATTGTCAAATGCTAACTTGTCTTCTTGTGATGTTAATAGGATGAAAGCATCGGAGCTCGATTGGAAACTCGACAAAGGAGAAAGAGGAAGTCCACTAGAATCACTCTCAATGACGATTTGATGCTTGTAAGCAAGAATGGTGAGGTTGAGCTAGTGGACAAGAAGAAGGCCAAGCTACTGTTTAAAGTGAGGATGCGAGGAGAAAGTGGGATGGACGATCATTTGGTCCAATGATCGTAAAATTCCGTCCAGCTTGAAGACGTTAAACTTAGCGCTAAATGGGAGGCAACCCATTCTTTTGTTATTTTGATGCTTTTTGTTGATTTTGTTCTTGTAGGTGGATTGTGCTCGTGAGAAAAAGAATGTTGAAGAAAGGAGAAGAGCTTCATGGATTTGAGTAAAAATGTCACCATTTGTTGCAAACTTAATTCTCGACTCTTGTATTGAGTCAATTTTGGGGGGAAAGTGCATGGTGAACATAGCTTGAGTCGTGTGGATGCGTTTACTTCTTCACAAGAAGATCATCAATGGAAACTACAAGGGTAAGTCCCACCACTTTTTGCAAACTTAATTCGAACTAAGTGTGACTCACCACTTAAGTGTGTTTGATATGATGATATATTGATGATGAAAGGTCTTCTTGTAAAATTCACCCAAATTTTAAAATTTTCTCATGAGTTTGGTTGGATTTTGGTATGATTGGTTGTGTTGAAGTGCATGTGAATCCATATTTTTAAGGCAATTGTTGAGCTAATGGTGTTGTATGAGTTTGAGTATGAATGAAGGGTATTGGAAGCACAAATGGAGCTTGGAGCGAACGCTTTCCTTACTAAATGCCTATTGAGGGAGTACTCTACACCTTATCACTTTTAGTTGCTTGATATAATTTGATTTGGATTGATGTGATTTGCATGCTACTTCATTTGTTATGTTTTTGGGAGGTTTCCTTTTCAATAATGTTGGTATGATTGTGAGCTTACATTGTTATGGATGAGTTGAATACGTGCTTCATTGTTAATGATGGTGATTTTTGTTTTTGCATGTTATGTGTTTTTGTTTTGTTTCTTGTTTATTAAGTCTTTATTTTATGTTTTGTGTGTTTTCTTATTTTTGTGTTGGTATGTTTGGTGGTTTGTTTTGGGATGTTGTGAGTCATTTTTGAATATGAGTGATGATATGTTGTGGTAGTAAGTGATGACAAGTTATGATTAAGAATCTCTACACTTTCGAATTGTGACATGTTTTACTTAACTTGTTCAATTTTGAGATGAATGTGGTGTAATAAGTTTCTTAAGGTCCAATGCATAAGCTTGTGAGAATTTGAGCCTCAACCGTGCATACATGGTTTTTTTTCTTCATGAGTGGATTGGTTGTGTTTGATAAGCTAGAACTTGCTCAAGGACTATAGGAATGAGCCCGATTTGTGGAGATTAGTGACATGATCTAAGGCCATCCTTGTTATTATAGTCATTACTATATATTTCCCTACCATGAACATCATCCCTAGTCAACCATTTTGAGCCTTAAAGCCTATTTATTGTGATATAAGCACATTACAAGCCATGATTACCCACTTAAGCCTTACATATATACCATTTGTGTGGGTGATTGAGGAGATGATGGTTTACAAGGTTTGATATGAGAAATGTGCAAGAAAAAGAAGGAAATAGTAAACAAACAAGAAAAGGATGAAAAGAGCTAAATCAAATACACATGCAACTATCAAAGTAAAAAGGAGCAAATCAACAAAAATATGCTCAAGTACTTAAAAGTTCAAAGAATGAAGCATGCATTAAAAGAAGCTCAAAATTTAAGGAAAGTTGATGATTAGTGCTTGTGATTACCAAAGTCGAGAAAGGAAGAAAGAAAAGTGGAGAAGTTGAGGAAGTTGATCATCTCTTCGATTACTTACACTTATTAGTCACTATTATCCCTACTCTTCCTACCTTACCAAAGAGCCTATCATTACATCCCAATTAAAGACCTTTTTGATCATTAATTTAAACTTTGGTGGTTTGTGAATGTAGTCCATGAACAAGCTTATAGCGAGTCTAGCCAATCGATTGATGAGTGTTGTTTTACCCTATTTTAAAGAGTGTTGAGTGACATTTATATCCTATGTGAGGCTTGGACTTAAAAAAGGGACTATATTACACTATCATTCTCTTTAGATTGAACTTGTTAATTCTTCATGTCATGAATCTAATGTTGTAGGATGACATAGCATAAATTGTGATTCTTATTATTATTGGTGTGTTATTACTTATGTTCGTTTAGTCTTTTTCTAGGTGAATATCTCTCTCCTTGGTTTATCATTTCGTTGTGCGGGGACGCACAACACTTTAAGTTTGGGGGTGTGATGAGTGATATTTTCACCTAGATTTCAGTGTCTTTTTATATGTGTTTTTGTATTATTTTATCCGTATTTTATGTTCTATTTGGTTGTGTTTTGTGTTTTTATGGAAATGTGTGTGAATGAGCTTAAAACAGTGAAGAAATACAGGAGCCAGCACCAACACGGGCCGTGTAGCCAACACGGCCCTGTAAGCGATGGCTGTGCGGCGACACCTATTCATTCAACACGGCCACCTTATGGCCGTGTGACAGAGCATGACTCGTGCTGTGTAAAATCCTGAAAAAAAATCAGAATCCTTCTAGAAGCCTCCCAAGGGGTATAAATACTCAATACTTCAATATGTGAGAAGATTCGAAATTCCACCTTCCCCACACACCTCACACACCATTTCCTCCATTTTTCACCTTCATCTTCATCCATTCACCATCCATTGGATCTACAATCTTCCTACCATCAAAATCATCATCCAATTGAAGAAAAGAAGCAAGGAAGAGAGGAAGATTGCAAGGAAAGAAAGAAGATCACCATTGAAGCTCTTCAAGGGAGTTTTCATCCATACTTTGTAGTTAAACCTCATAGTTTCATCATGTTTTGAAGGATCTTAATGTCTATGTTAATTTCCTTGTTAATATGGTAGGCTAATCTCCCTTGTGAGATTAGCAACATGAGAGTTGTTGGATAATTTTGGGGATTTGTGTATTTTAATTCATATATTGATTGGATCTATGATTTTCTACCATTGATTATTAATTGCTTGAATTGTATTGATGATTTGTGTGTTTAGTTGTTCTAGATATGTGATTAGATTGAGAAATCAATTATATACTTAGGATAATTAAGTGAATCATTTCATCAAACACTTCATGTGCATTATAGATTGTGAAGAGATTGAGAAGTCCTTCATAGTTTAGAACCCTTTGGTAGGACATGTGATTGGTTTGATCGAGAGATTGATTGATTGTGTGAAGGGACTCTCATGTAAACTTAGTACCTAGTTGGAATTGTTTAATTGAGAACCAATCTATTGAGCTATTTGATATTCATATCCTATTCATCTCGAGAGGGAGTTTAGGTGATCTTAGTGTTAGCCCTTAGTCTTCAATCCATGATACATATGAATTTGATACATAATTCCTAGAATTATCACTTCTTGATTGTTGTTAATCTCACTTTTAATCAATTTGGTAAACCACTTTCCATCATCATCTTGTTCGTTTGATCATTGCTTGCTTTGATTACTTGTCATTTATTTGTTTACAACCAATCCCATTGATGATTCGTCTCTATAAAATTACAACAAACGTGAGATCGCTTAAGCACTAGTGCCTACCTCCCTTGGGTTCGATAATTTCTTGAATTGGTCATTCTCCACTAAACTATGGCTAATCAGATAACTTATCTATTGGATCTGAGGATACGAGGCTTAATGAGGATCTGTTGGTTACCCAGTTTACCGAGGATAGGGTTCTGCCCCCTTTGTCACCTCCTCATCAGCATTCGCGTCATTCCTTCATTGTCCCTTCTGAGGTTCCTTCTGTCCCTAGTTTGGGGTCTTTTTCTGCCTCTCTGCTTGGAAAAAGAGTGTTTATGAGCACGACGGACCTTCCCAGTCTATTGGGATCAGCTTCGTGCCTCGTTCAACTTTTCCTTTTTGTGAGTTTGATCTCCTCGCTATGAGGTTAAGGAGATAATCGCCTCCATTCGTGCTTTCTTTGTTTTTTCATGTTTGTGGCATTCTCACTCGTGGTATCCTTTTGCAGATCCTCCTCCTGTCGCACCCGAGATTGAAATGCAGTCTGAAGAGGATCCAGAGGAGGATCCAGAGGAAGATCCGGAGGAGGATCTAGAAGAAGATCCAGAAGAAGGCTCTGAAAATGGTTTCGACGAGGATTTTGAACAGGTGTAAGCTCCCGATGCGGGAGCAGACAGTGGTCCCGAGCCCGAGGACTACGACATGATGGTAGGACTGAGGGTGAGGTCTGTCCCCGGTGCTAATGTTAGCTCCGTCCCTTCGACTTCTCATGCCATTCCTATAGTTCCTCTTCCCAATCCGAACCTCGATGGTGCTGCCGCAACAACCAATCCCGCCGAAACTGATGCTGAAGCTGCCAGGTTGGCCGCCGAAAGGGCACGTGTGCGAGGGAAGGGTAGAATTGAGGAAGTGGTGAACCTGGCCTGGCCGAGCTGCGGGAGTTAGGACTCCAGGATTTAATTACAGGAACAAGTTCTCAGGCCTCCCAACAAGCTTCCCCATTTGTCGTTCCCAGCTCTTTTTCCCAAGATTCCTCTGGCTTAGCCGTGATGGCTGGAGTTGGCATTTCTTCCCTCGCCTCTTCTCTGCATGCTATGGATCAGTATTGCTCGTTCGCCGGTTGACTTATTGATCGCTTCGAGGGATCTTCCGCTAGCCTCGAGGAGAGGATACACGTTCTGAAGGTCGAAAATGCCGAACTGACTTCTCTCATCGCGCATCAAAGGGAAAGACTAGCTCTTTCTGAGTTTGAAGTTGACATAGGACGAGCTACTCTGGAGTCTGTGGAAGCAAGTCTGACCGTGACTGAAATCGCCCGAGATGCTGCCCGAATCAAGATTGCTGAAATGCATGCCAAACTGATCGAGGCTGAGGCTCGCTTCTGAGCTTTGGAGCAGCACATTCCTCGCCCCGGCTCGGCAGAAGAGAGGGCCATTCATGCCGAGGCTCAGCTGAAGGAGATGGAGGACAAGATGGCAAGCATTTTTCACTCCTTCAGCAGCCGTAAGAAAGATTGATGCTCTTCACACCCCTATTTGCAGGTTCATTCCTATTTCATCTTGATTCTAATGTTGTTTCAAACTTTATCCTTTTATGGTTGGTTGTATGTTTTGAACTCCGACTGCTCTTTCGGTATTACTACTTGATAACTGATGGTTGTTTGTCATTGATGCATAATTGTTGGTGCGTCTCGACTGCACGCTCTTCATTTTCCATGTATCTTTGTTTGTTTAACCATCCCTTGTGTAGATGCTTGTATTTTTCGTCTGATGTACCTCCTATTTATGCTCGGTTTTATGTAATTCTGAGGCTTCACCCCAATTTTAGGACTTAGAGACTCTATCCGTGCTGCCTTCAGTTTGGGTGCCTTCAGGTGCCTTCACTCTATTTTGGGTGATGTCCCGAAGTTCCTTTCCCTGAATCTTATTTCGATGTCCCGATTTTCCTATTCCTCCCTCAGGAGGGTTCCTTTTATTCTGAAACTAATGTTTCGACCCTTGCGTCTGTCCGATACACACATGTCCAAAATGCCTTTTGATGCCATTCCGAGGTCTGTTGTTCCTTCATACCAATTCTATTATTCCAATTTGTGCCCGCGGTAATACATTTTCCCTTATACAGAGGTTCCTTCGACCAGCTTTTTTAGTTTTGATATCCAATACTTTGGTTTTGATTCCCTCGCCTCTTCTCTGCATCTTTGTTCCAGCTTCCTGAATCCGACCTGTTCGCCTTTTATTCCTACCTGGAGGGAGCGCCTTTTTACTCCACCTTGCCTTTCCATTCTCCTTTTTTGATTACTTTTTTTCGATATCTCTTTATTTATACTTGTTGTCTCCTTTACCGATTTACAAGATGATGCTTACACATTGATATTTCCCGCAGCCATGGTACCCTGACATGTGAATATTTTTTTACCGTTTGTGATGAGCACACCGATCCCTTTAACCGTTCATATACTTGCTAATATTCCTAAGACCGTGATTTCCCAATAAATAAATATCTTTCCCCTTTTGTGATAAACATGTTGATATCCTTAACCATATATCATTAAAAAGATTTTCATACAATTTGCATCTCCATATGGTATGGCCTAGCGCCTTGATTAAAAGATGTAAAAAGGTCGTGTCACCAACCTCGTTCCTCTCGTCATCTTTCTACTTCATTGATAATACTTCTTCAAATATTGTGCATTCCACGGGTGCGGTATCTTTTTGCCATCCACTTCTTCTAACTCATACTCCCCTCCTTCAAGAACTCTCTTAATCACATAGGGGCCTTCCCAGTTTTGGCCGGTGCCTTGTGCCGATGTGCCCACTACCTTCCATAGCACCAGTTTGCCACCTTTGAATCTCCTCAATTTCATCTTGGAGTTATAGAATCTCTCTGCTCTCTGTTTGTAGATCGTATTATGCAACTCCGTGTTCAATCTCTTCTCCTTCAATAGGTCTAGACTCTCTTGGATCAGCTAATCATTTGCCCCTTCTTCGTGGAGGGTGACTCTAGGGCTGGGCTCTCCTATTTCCACTGGTATCACTGCCTCGACACCGAAGGCCATTGAGAAAGGGGTCTCATTGTTGGATGTTCTCATTTTCGTCCTGTAGGACCACAACACTCCTAGTAGTTCTTCTGGCCATTTCCCATCCAACTTTTCCAGTCTGGCTTTTAGTGTGTGTTTGATAATCTTGTTCACTACCTCAACTTGCCCATTGGACTGTGGGTGGTATGGCGTGGAGGACCATTTCTTAATGTCGTAGTCTTCGCAAAACTTTCTTAGCTTGTCGTTGTCGAACTGCTTGCCATTGTCCATTACTCTGGTGAATGGTATCCCGAATTGGCATATGATACTTTCTTTGAACTTCTCTATCCTGGCCTCGATGATCGTCGAGAGGGGCTATTCCTCCGCCTACTTTATGAAGTAATCTACCACGATGACAACAAATTTATTTCCTCCTTTTCCGATCGGAAGTGGTCCAATTAAATCAATCCCCCACTTCGCGAAGGGCAATGGGCTGAACACCGAGGTCAGTTGTTCCGAAGGTGCCTTTACTATTGGAGCCAGTCTTTGACATGTTGCACATGCCCTTGCATACTGAGTGACATCCTTTTTTAGTGTCGGCCAAAAATAACCTTGCCTAACCACCTTGTGGGCTAAGGGAATCCCTCCAGTATGATTTCCGCATATGCCTTCGTGGATCTCCGCCAGTACATATCTTGCTTCCTCGGCGACTAGGCATTTTAAGAGTGGTGCTGAATACCCTCTCCTGTACAACTTTCCTTCCATTAAGATGTATCTCGCTGATCGAAGCCTGATTTGTCGAGCCTTGTCCTTGTCTTTGAGTACCTTTTCCTCTTCCAGGCATGCCCTGATCGGGGTCATCCATGACTCTCCCACCGGTTGGTCGTCTAAAACCCATACTGTGGTGTCCGAAGGTCTCTCTTGCCTTACTATATTGATGTTGTTTAGATCCTTAGCATTCGACGCTGTGGCAAGCTTGGCCAATGCGTCGGCTCCCATGTTATCTTTCCTATCGATGCATTCCAAAAATACCTGTTTGAATTTCTGCAATATACCGGTAGCTAAACCTCTGTAGTGGCTCATGTGCTCATCCTTAGCCTTGTACTCCCCTTTCATCTGATTCACTATCAATTGAGAGTCGTTGTATATCATCAACTCATCTGCTCCCATGGCTAGTGCCATCCTCAAGCCATTCAGTAGGGCCTCGTACTCCGCTTTATTGTTAGTGGCTAAGAAACCAAATCAGATTGTGGTCGAGAAGGTTTCCCCTGATGGAGTCCAAATGATGATTCCAGCACCTAACGCTATTGCTGTTGCTGAGCCATCTACGTGCATTACCTAAGGTTTCCTTTTTTCCTAATCGGTTGGGACTGGGAAAGTTAGTTCCACTATGAAGTCCACCATGACTTGCCCCTTGACTGCATTCCTCGGTAGATATGTTATATCAAACTGTTCTAATTCAACAAACCATTTCAACAGTCTTCTTGCTGCGTCTGGTCTTTGGAGTACCTGCCTCAGAGAGAATGTCGTCAGTACTTCAATGGCATGTTCCATGAAGTACGGCCTCAGCTTCCTTGAACTCATGATGAGAGCATATGCTATTTTCTCCATGACAGGGTATCTGAGCTCCGTGTCTCTCAGGGATTAGTTTATGAAGTATACTGGCTTCTGATTCTTTTCTTCTGTCTTGACCAATACCGAACTGATCGCAGTTCCCAACACTGCTAAGTACAGTTGCAATATCTCGCCTGGTGAGGGTTTAGAAAGGATCTTGGGATCTGATAATTCCCTTTTGATCTCATCAAATGCCTTCGTGCACTCTTCCATCCAATCGAACTTAGCTTTTTTTATGACGTCGAAGAATGGCTTGCATTTGTCCAATGCCATTGACATGAACCTATTTAAGGCGGTCAACCTGCCCGTCAGGTTCTGAACCTCTTTTGTGTTCCTCGATAGATTCATCCTCAGGATTGCTTCTATCTTTTCAGGGTTCATTTTGATCCCCCTCGAGCTGACCAAATACCCGAGAAAACTTCCTTTGCTCACTCCGAAAGTACATTTCTTCGGGTTCAGCTTCATCCCGTAATGTTGGAAGATTTTGAATGCCTTTTTTAAGTGGTTGAAGTGATACATCCTTTTTTGGCTTTTCACCACGGTGTCATCCACGTATACCTAGACTATTTTTCCAATTTCATCTTCGAACATTTTGTTCACCAACCTTTGGTAAGTAGTTCTCGTATTCCTTAGGCCAAACGGCATGTTGTTTCGTTCGTACACTCTATTCTCACAGAAGAATTCCGTGTTTGCCTTATCTTCTGGATACATGGGGATCTGGTGGTACGAGAAATCATCCATGAAACTCATTATCTCATGCTCTGCAGTAGCGTCGACTATCTGGTCAATTGATGGAAGAGGATAGCTATCCTTTGGGCACGATTTATTTAGATCGGTGAAGTCAATGCACAGCCTCCATGATCCATCCTTCTTTTTTACCATCACCGGATTTTGTATTCTTATTGAGTACTTGCATTCACTAATTCTTCCGCTTGCCAACAGTTTATTTACCTCCAACTCCATAGCCACATTTTTCTCTGGGCTAAACTTTCTCTTTTTTTGGTGGAATGGTGGAATGTTGGGGTCGATGTTTAGCTAGTGGCACACGTATTTCAGGTGAACCCCAGATGTTTCGTTTGGGTTCCAAGCAAAAATGTCCAGGTTTTCTTTCAGTAGTTGGATTAGCTTTTTCTTGAATTCGCTTCCCATTCTTTCCCAATCTTGACCTTGATGTCCACGTCTTTCAGATCTAGCTGTACCACCTCTGTTTTCCCAGCTGCCGAGGCTCCTTCCCTCAACTTTGTCCTCAGGTCCTCATCTGGTATTATCTGTCTTCGCCACGGCACCTTTGCCACTGTTTTTTTCACTTCCAGTTCCTGAAAAATTGGATCTGGACATGTCTCTATTTTTGCCACAAGCATCTCGTCCTCCAGCCCTTCTGTCTCTTTCCCTTCGATTATCACCAAGGTTGGTTTGGGCTCTTTAACTCCTTGCTCCCTTTCCAAAAGTTTTTAGTTTCTGTTGCTACTTCGGGATTCTCTCATTCTCTCATGATGTTCTCGAAGCTCAGCATCTCGTAGTCCATGTCATGATAACTTAGACATTTTGCCTTTTCTATGAATGAGCATTCCCTCGCTCTCCTCTGATTTCTTATTACAATCGCCACCCTGCCGTCCACCGTGACAAATTTAAGACACTGATGGAGGGTGGATGGGATGGCTCCGAAGGCATGGATCAACGGGCGTCCCAATATACAGTTATATATGGACGTTTAGTCCACAACTTTGAATGTCAACTGTTTCTGCATCTGAGTTTTCCCATCCAAACCTTCCAGCTGAACTGACAAATCAACCTCCATAGTAGGTCTTGTTAGTGCATTGCCGAACCCCTTGATCTCGTCACCACAAGGCCTCACCTTGTGATGGCGCTCTCCTCTCAGATTCTCGAACACTTCTTTGAAGATTATATTGGCGTATGCCCCAGTGTCTACCAAGCATCTATGGACTTTGATTCCTGATAGTATCGGCGAAATGACTAAAGGGTCAGAATGAGGGGTACTTTCCCCGTAGAAGTCAGCCTAGGTGAAGATGATGTCTGCCTCAGTTGCCCATTTGGATGCCGAGGTTAATGACTACACTTGAGGGATCTATTTATCCAAGTTTCTCAGTTCGGCCTTTCTCTTCCTTTTGGATGCGATTGTGAGCGCTTGGGAAGTTCCAATATAGGAGATATCCTCTGTCGGCTCTATCATGTGTATTTCTCCCGATCTATCTTCTCTTGGGGCTAGCCCCCGATCCTGTTGAACACTGGTGGCAGACCTGGAGAAGGAGGGGGTAGGGGCATTGCTCCATCATTCCGCCATCTGGCTGGGAACCTCGGTCGACCCGGGGGAGGGAGAAGATTGGTGTCTCTCCTGTATACCCTCGGCCTCGTGGCCTACAACATTTCTCTCAACTTTTCTTCTTTAAACAACTTCCACAACTCCGTGATAAGATCTCGGCATTGGTCTGTATTGTGCCCATGTGTCAGGTGGTACATGCAATATTTCTGAGGGTTGGTGAGCTCCGAGGTTCTAAGGACCGACCTCGGCATCCAAAGGACTTGTTGATCCTTAACGTAGTAGAAAACTTCGGCAATATTCAGGTTGGTTCTAGACTTCAGCTCCCCGTACATTTGCTGCACCTCAGTATCCTCGAAAAATGGTTTGAAGGTTGTGGGGCTTTGTATTCCTTCGCTCCTCCTGCATTTACCCTCTTCTTGCTTGGTTCTGCCGAAGTACCCTGATTACTAGCCTTTTTCGCCATTTTAGAAATGTCTTCTGCGTGGATATGCTCATGTGCCATGACTATGAATGCCACGTAAGATATTGGTTGGTTGAGCTATGCTGCCTTCTACAAACTAGTTTCTGGGTGGGTGCTCCCATGACCGTGATGAGATAGGCTTCGTCTCCCATGACTTCCCCTGTCGACCTCTGCTCATTGAACCTTTTCAGAAAGTCTCACAAGCTTTCTATTGAACCCTGACGAATGTTAGCCAGTGTGTGCTTTGGCTCCTTTGGCGCACCTAGATATGAGTGTTGTATTAGGAATAATTCTATCAACTCTCCCCAGCTTCTGATGCAGGAAAATTGAAGTCTAAGTGGACGGGACCATTCATGATTCATCGAGCCTTAGGAGGGGGAGTTTTGAGCTCATTAACAAGGATGGAGACATTATTGCAGTGAATGGACATCGCTTGAAGCATTTTAGGTCGCCGGATGATGTTTGTGTCATCTTTGAGGATACCTTGATCTGAGTTGGTACCATCATGACTCTCCGACGTTAAACATGAGCGCCTGTTGGGGGCTTTTCCTCCTGTTTTAATGCTTTATTTCTTTCGTGTGAGTAAGAAATTTTTATATTTGAGGTGCTTACTTATCGGCAATTACATCTCTTTGCAAACTTAGTTTCGACTATAGTTTCTACTAAGTTTGGGGGGTGTGATGTACTTACCTTGATAATCACGGATAGTATAATCTTTTCTTTGTGACGTTTGTTAGGGGAGTTAATTTTTTGCGGCATATTTAAAACTTTAACCAGTTTGTATGTGTTGATTTTTTTGTAACTTACCTAATGTTCCGTGGTGTTTTGTGGTTTCGTATTTTGAGTGATTGCGGAGTTACTCATGATTGATAAGGTTTTAAAGAACCAATTCTTGATGAAGTTGTGCTCTAGTTGGTACTTAATGATTCATTTTGAAGTTTGAAGTGTGTAGAGATTGAAGAACAGGCATTTTGGAGCTTTCAGGGGGTAGGTTCGACCAGTTTTAGGAGGTCGAACCCAACAGTGGAAGTCGAACCGTGGTGATAAATTGTCCAGTGAGGTGGTTCGACCTTCAAAAGCATGGTTCGACCTGATCCTACAGGTCGAACCTAGGTCGAACCAGTGCGGCTGAAGTTCGATTCAACCACGATGTACTTGGTTCGACCTGTTTAACAAGTCAAACCAAGGTCAAATCGGTGATCTGAAACATACAGTAGGGTGGTTCGACCTGATGCGTTTTGGTTCGACCTGTTCCAGTAGGTCGAACCCAAGTCAAACCTGAAGAAAAACTTGTCCAGAAGGGTGGTTCGACCTCGTCAGTCGTGGTGCGACCTGTTCAACAGCTCGAACCCAAGGTCGAACCAAGCCAGGTATGTGTTTTAAGTTCGATTTTTTAGAATGGTTCGATCACTTTTCACTTCACCCTTCCTCGAACCTTCACGAAATCACTACACTCTTGCACCAATTCTTCAATTACACTTGATTTCGCACCGATTACACATCATCACACCTTTAATTCATGACTTGGACATGAATTTAGGCGAATTTCGCTGCAAGTAAGGGCTCAGTCGCGATTTCTTGGGGGGTTTTGAGTGTTTGATTGTTCTTTTGCCATGGGAAAAGCTAAAGGTATGTTTTCTCAACTCAATTACTCTAGGATTGAAGCTTAGTGTATGCAATTCGTTGTGGGTAAGAGGATTGATGTTGATGTTGGTTGAATTTCATGGTGAATGTTGTTATTTTGATTTGATTCATATGAATTCTTGTTCATTGGTTTGAGAATGTTTGATTATTGATTGAACTTGAGTGTTGATGTGAATTGATCAATGATATTGTGCGTTTATGAGTATAAGCATGTTGGTTTGGTTGAATCGTTCAAAATTTGAGGAGTTCATGTTTTGACTTGTTGAAATTCATGTGAATTGCTTTGATAAGTTGAAGGCATGCTTGTATGGCTGTGTTTGAATGTTGAGGAAGATGTGATTGAAGTAGTTTTGAGCATGTTGAAAAGCAAGTGGTGTTTGATGATGGTTGTTGAGGTGATATGTTGTCGATGAAGCATGGATGCTTGAAGTCTTGAGTAGAGTATAGGATATGCTAGTTGATTACTTGCTTTCTTGTCTTGTTGGTTGTACTAAGTAGTTGTTTTCAGGTACAGGACAAGGATCCGGACAAGGATCCGGGCAAGGCAAGGGCAAGGGGAAGGGTAGAGATTGCAAGAACGCCTTCCCGAGAACTTCAAGATTCAGATGCCTGATTGGGATGAGATCAAAGAGAAGTGGGCAGAGGTCTCAGAAAAGATAGCTCGGACTAGATACCAAGGCGATGAGGCCATGATACTCATGAGCATCTAGGATGATATCACGATGTTGTTTGATCGAGTGGGGATCCGCAGATTTATGGAGTTGAAGAGGCCGACTTACTTCCATGTTACAGCGGAGGTAGTTTTCTCCTTTGAGATGGATAAGGACCCACTTGGCTACTCGTATCAGTGTACATTTCAGTTGGAAGGAGTCCGAAGGAGATGGACGGCTGAGGATTTTAATCAGCTTTTTCAGACGCCTCTAGAGATTTCTCGAGTGTAGCATGGACACTTCGACGCTAATAGGTTTTGGAGGGAGATCTCTGGGGAGATCAGAGACTATAAGATTAAGCAGGCTCGTGCGGCCTCGATCAAGAATCCAGTGTTAAAGTATATGGATCGAGTGCTCGAAAACACACTGTTTGCTCATTCGGAGGGTGGCTGTGTGTCTAGAGGAGAGCTTTAAGCCCTATGGTGTATGTGTTGGATTGTATACTAAAAGTCTAGCTTTAGTATGAACAATGTTATAACAATATTTGAAATGAGAATCATTGATCAAATGATTGCATCTTATAATTTATTTTATATGCATGATGCAATAGTCCATTTACTTTATACTGTAGATAATATGTTGTGCGACAACACGCGGAAGATCATATTATCGGTTTCCTTATAAAGTATAAACAGATGCTCACAACTGAGATAGACGGGGACTCTCTATCGGTATGGTTGTAGTGTGTTTTGGTATTAGCTTGTCTTGGCTATAGAATCACATTAGTGCACTTGTGTGTATTGAGTAGGATCGCTTGAGATCGTTCAACTTATACTGACTTATAGAAGAACTTGATCTCTGTTATTATGGAAGTTCGTGCTCTTAATCCATATACAATAACCTCGACACATAGGGCAGTATGTATTTCTTTGATTCATCAATGGGTGAGATTTATAAGTATTAAATCAACAAACTCGGTGAGTTGGAAAGTAGTGCTGTATCTATGGTGTGCTGTTGATTGTAGAAGGAATCCATGTCCGTCATAGGTTGATGATGTCCCCTTGAGGAGCTCATAAGGTTTATCATGTAAATCTTGCAAGTTGATTAATTTCCGGCATGATAAAAAGGTTGAGTGGTACTACTCTCGGATGAGATATTAATTAATTTGAGTTGTCAGTAACTTAATTAATTAATGGGCATTGTATATCTTAAACATGGGGAGACTATCGGGCTCATAATAAGAAGGAGCCCAGAATATAATTTGGGATTGGACGGGTAGTGCAATAATAATATTTTAGTGGACTATATTATTATTATTGGATTTAATTAAAAGCTTTGGGCTAAGCTTGGTTAATTAAATTCAATTGAGGCCCAGCCCAATTTCTCCTCCTGGTCCCTGCAGTAGCCCTTATAAATAAGTTATCTCAGTTCCTGTTAACCCTAAGTCAGTGCCTCATTTGACAGTTAGAAAGAACAGGAGCAGATTGAGAGAATCCTGTAGATTGTTGCCCACACAACAGCAGGATTCGGCTTGGGACATACTGCAGAAGATTGAGAGGTGGTTCTCTGCAACGGGTCATCCTCTGCATCAACCCAGAAGTACGGTAAACAAGATTTAATTGCTTCCGCTGTAATTGTTTGCCTGATAACCTTAAACGAATCACGTTGATCCACACGATCCAATTGCCAACAATTGGTATCAGAGCATTGGTTACGTGGTGAAACGTGATTAGTTAGGCTTGTGGTTTTGTGATTATTTGATTATGTGATGTAATCAGGAGATAGTCGCTTGTTTTTATTAGGATTTGAATAATTTTATTATTTGTGATAATCCTATGATAATGATCGTTGCCACAAACCATGTGATAAGGGTTGGTATATGTCTATATTTTCCATCCTATGTGCTTTGAATATCTTTCTGGAAGTACATTGATACCACCCACACACTGCTGTACACTATGAGTGTGATTGATGGCCACCACGTTGGTCTCCGATGACTAAAACCAAACTCGACGGGGATGCGGCTGGTTGAAGGCGTCAACTCTCCAGCGACGCCCATCCCTCGGTGGCCCTCACGCGTCGGCACGATCAGAGATTGGTGGCGTGATTGGCGTTGACCGGCTGATGGAGACTCGGGCGCCGCTGACTGGAGCATCCGAGCGTGCGACTGATGAACGTGCATCTGATGAACATTGACGACGCGGCATCGAAAGGGATCAAGTCTTACGCTGGGCTCAACAAGCGGTGGCTGTCCCACGACTGCACGTTGAAGGCGCTGTGTCGGCGCGACTTGGAGGTTCTTGAACCGGCGGCAGATTGGGCTGCGGCAGATCGATGCAGCGCCGGACAAGGGCGTCCAGATGGCGGCGGCGGATTGGGCTGCGGTGGATTGGGCTGCGGCAGATCGACGCAGCGCCGGGGAGATCGGGCGTCCAGATGGCGGCGGCGCGGAAGTGAGTTGAGTGGCAATTTTTCCAGAAGGCTGTAGACTCGGGCGCCGGCTGGAGCGGCCTCTATTTTTGCCAGAGTTTGATGGCCGCCGGTTGCTGCGGCACCAAGCATCGCCGATGGGCTGTGGAGGTGGCCGCCGGCTGGTACGACGCCTAGAAGCGCCGGTGGCAACTGCCGTGTCTGGTCGCCATCGCTGTCGGCTTATCGTTCGAGCTAGTGCTGTTGATTGGCGGCGGCGTCTGACCGGCGTCGACGATGGCCTGTGCGGCTGGCAGGATAAGGGCAAGCATCCTGATCCCTTTTGCTGGATTTTGGGCCTTGTTGGGCTGGATTGCTCTTATGGGCTGCTGGGCCCATTTTTATTAAGGAGTTTATGAGCCCATATTTTATTGAGGATTCATGGGCCCAATGTGATTAAAGGAATGCAATAGGGTAAATGGGATGTCTCAGCTTGGCCTCTAATTTAATTTGGTTTTGGGATGAGTTTTTGGGCCCAATTTTAATTAAATGGTTATGGGCAGCTGGGCCATTTATTATTGCTGGATTTAATTAATTGTGGGTAATGGGCCAAGCATGATAAATTAGTTATTTATTAATGGGCTTGATTAATTATTTTTGGGTTAAGATTATGGGCCATGGATAATGGGCTTGATTAATTATTTAATCTGCTGCTCATTTTGTGCTTATTTGTTGCTCTTGGGCCCAAATTGATTGATCCACTTATTATGCAATTAATTAATGTTATATAACTGATTAATTGATTTAATTGTCAATTATTGTTGTATATGTGACAGGCATGTTCTATGTGATTTATTTATTTAAATTGCTGTTAATAGAAGCATGTCTAAGATGTATATTTTATTTATGAAATATTATATGCATGTTTAAAACCCTCGGTGTTAAATAACTAAGTGGGAGAGGGGATTGGTAATAAATTCCCGTGGCCTCCATTATTGGTTTGTAAGTGATGTGAGTAAACTTGCGTGTTGGCATAGGCCTTCCTCCCTAACGGATGAGTTTATTCACGGATCACTGGTACAGACTTCATAAATAATTATTGTTTGTAATGTGGCACATAAACTTGCGTGTTGGCATAGGCCTTCCTCCCTAACGGATGAGTTTGTGTGCGGTACTCTGGTACAAACTTATAATTGATGATTGTAGGAAGCTACCCGAGCGCGTGTGTACTTCTCCAACTGTAAGGCACATAAGCTCGCGCAGTGGACTTGGGATCAAATAATGGTGTACACTTAGGTGTAAATAATTAGTATCCTCCCCAACGGAGTCACTGCTATTATTTGCATGGCTAAAGAGTAACCGACTATTAATTATTTTGTCATAAAGTTAGGTTGACAAATGAAATTAATGGGTAAAACCTTCTCTTGTAAATGTTCGGGTTTGTAAACGTCCACACTAACGTGGCTTGCAGACTCACGGTGCTTGAGATGTCGGTGAATTTTATTTTATATTGTTTTGAGGGAAACAATATAAAAGGATAAAATTCGAAGTTTTGATCAGTAAATTTAATCGTGATTCTCTGTATTTCGAATAGTTTTAGTCTCACTAATTGTTAACTAAAAGACATTATATTTACTTGTCCAAATTAGTTGATTAGAAAAGAATCGTGGTTTTGAAAATTACTGCTTAAGAAAATACAAGTGTGTTCTCTCAAAGGACGGCTCATGATGCCTATTAAAGTCTCTAGTGAAGAGATGAGGGGTTCATAGAAATATGATGGTCTCATGTAACTCTTCGGATACTTGAGTAAATAAAAAGGCAGAAAATCATGGTTGAAATGATGAATTAATTGGAAAAGCTTGGAATAGAAATTGAAAGGGAAACCTAAATCAATTTATTCTTCACAATTTGCTTGGATGTTTTGAGCAAGTTCTACCTGAAATACGAGAGATTGTATTTGGTGGGAAACTTCTAACAAAACATGTGGCAAAGGAAAGCCATTTTCATCATAATGTGAACAAGTTTAATATCTTATTTACTAATGATTTAAGCATGATTAGTGATGGCATCTACTGACACAAACTGTGTAGATACTAGAATCACTAAATGTTTGTCACTTAGTAAAGATAAGATTGTTAAAACATGGGTAAAACTACAAGAGTAGTGGCTATTGCAGTGGGAGTTGTTTATTTATCTAATGATAAGAATAAACGATTGTTTATGAGAAATTGTCTTTACGTATGTTTCATAGAAAGAATTTGATTTCGGTTTCTATGCATTAACGGATGGATACTTCATTTCATTTAAATGACATGGTCATAGTAATGAGGAATGAGGCTTTAATCCGTTAAAGTACGTTGGTGGATAATTTGGATATTCTTGAATCATGCACATCCCACAGATGCAATAAATAGTAATTAAATAATGCATCTTCTAATATTAGTAAGAGAAAGAAACCTTCGGAAATGAACTAAACATACATTTGGCGTCTATGACTAATTCATTTTACTTAAGTAGGATTCAAAAGTTGATAGACGATAGACCGTAAGGTTTATCTAAAGTGAAAACTATCGGACTTGCGAGTCTTGCTTGGAAGTAAAAATGATTAACTGCCTTTTCAAGGCTGTGGGGTGTAGAGCCAAAGATATATATGTTAGAATTAGTTCATTCTGATTCAAGAGGATCTAATATTATCCAGGCGAGAGGTGGTTAAGAATATTCGAAGATTATTCTAGATACCGATATATTTATTTGATGCACTACATGTCTAAATTCTTTGATTAATTCAAGAATTGCAAGATTGGTACAGTGAAGCGTCATGGAAAATATATTAAGTCATTACGATTTAATCGTGATGGCGAGTACCTCTTAGGATAGTTAGGAGCTGTTAATCAGAAGTTGAGATTAAATCTCAAGTAGTCTACACCGGGCGATCCCCAGCTGAATGGTGTGGAGGATAGAAGGAATAAGACTCTTATGGTAATGATTAGATAGATGATGAATTATTTGGAATAATTAAATTCATTTTATGGATATGCCCTAGATACAGTAATTCGTGAAACGTTTGTCTGTATATGGGATATTCTAGAAAAATGGATAGTGATTTATTTAGTTCAAAAAGATCGAAGGGTAATTGTTAACACAATAACCAGATTTTTGGAAAAGGACTATGTAATAAATCACAAGCCCATGTATAAGTTGTTCTAAAGGAAGTGAGAGGAAAACACTAAGTATAAGTACCAAGTGTATAAGAGGATATACCACAAGGTAAACTGCAACGCGTGTCATATCTGATACACAATTACATGTAGTGCCTTATCGTAGTGGGAGGGTTGTTTAACAACCCATAAGATATATGTTTTGGGAGAGTCGTAAGACTTGATCCCTAGTGAACATGGTATTGTCCCACGGATACGACATAGCACTACAAGATTAAAATGCAGAATCTTAGTAAGTTGCAATGTACGTTGAAATAGAATCTACGGATTCTATATTAAGTCTGGGAACTTGTATGACCACTAAATGGTGTAAAAACCATTGCAAGTGATCATAGGAAATAAAAGAGGATCATACGGAAAGGTGAAAATCTTGGAAGCAAAGCTTGTTGCGAAAAGATGTACTCAGAAAGAAATGGTTCGATTATGAGGGAACATATTCGCTGGTAGCTATGCTTAAATTGATCCGGATTCTTTTATTTATTGCTGCTCATATTAAATTATGAGGGACATCAAATAGATGTCAAGACAGGTTTCCTGATTGGAAGTCTTGAGGAAAACATCTATGTGAAGCAACCAGAGTAATTCATTGCAAAGTACTAATAGCATTTTGATAGTAAGCTTAAAAATGTCCAGCGATGGACTAAAAGCAAGCTTTGAGATCGTGAAGCATCTGTTTTGATTAGGTAATCCAGTGGCATGGATTTAAATCAATGAGCGGATGTGTCTTGTGTGTTGTAAAGAGTGACGGAAACGTGGTGGTGTTTCTTGTACTATACGTAGATAGTATCTTGCTCATTGGAGACAATGAAAGAGTATTATCGGGCGTATGGGTATGGTTCATAAAGCGGTAGTGATGAAGGACTTAAGAAAAGCAAAATACATCCTTTTGATCACGGTAATACGGATCACAAGAAAGGATGTTATGCTTATCTCAAGTTTCATAAATGATACAGTCCATACTCGTTTAGCATGTGAATTTATCTTTGTGAATGTGTCTTTGAGATACAAAAAGAAGATAAAGTAGATGAAAGCGGTTCCTTATGCTTCGGCGAATAAGGAAGCTTAATCTAAGGAATGCTATGAACGAAGTTTGATATCTGTTTTGCTGAATGCAAGAACAGTGGGTATCAACGTAATCCGGAACAAGAATGATGAACTGTGGTAAGACATATATGAAGTGCCTGAGAAGGACTGGAAATCATATATAGACTTACTGAGCAGATTCACTGCTTCTTGTGGATTACGGAGATTCGGATTTTTTAATCAGATTGAACAGTAGTAAATTCTCCTCAAAGGTTATGTGTTTAATCTTAGGAAGTAGAGTCATAATGTGGAGGAGTGTTATATAGAAATATATTTCAGACTCCAGATTCCATCATGGAAAGATGATAAATTGGAGCCTATGAGGCAGCCAAAGTATCTATATGACTCTAGAAACTTCAAGATGGAATTTGAAGTGTTTCTAAGTTTGCCCAAGGTAATCACAATTTACATTGTTGATATTGGTGCAGTTGCAAACTTGAAGGAATCACGAGTCCATAAGGCAATTAAACACATGGAGCGCAAGTACCACCTGTTACGAGAAATCGTATGATGAGGGGAAGGTTGTTGTCGCCTAGATTGCATCGGATGATGACCTAGTAAACTATTTACAAGGACCTTAAGGCGAGAGCTTTTAATGGTCGTGTAGTGGTAGTAGGAATCAGATGTATGGCAGAATACATGACAGCATAGTCTTTTAGTATAAGTGGGAGATTGTTGGATTGTATACTAAAAGTCTAGCTTTAGTATGAACAATGTTATTGTTGGATTGTATACTAAAAGTCTAGGTTTTTGTATGAACAATGTTTAAACAATTAATTTGAAATGAGAATCATATGATCAAATGATTGCGTCTTATAATTTATTTATATGCATGATGCAATAGTCCACTTATTTTATACTGTAAATAATATGTTGTGCGACAACACGCAGAAGATCATATTATCGGTTTTCTTATAAAGTATAAACAGATGCTCACAACCGAGATAGACGGGGACTCTCTATCGGGATGGTTGTAGTGTGGTTTGGTATTAGCTTGTCTTGGCTATAGAATCACTCTAGTGCACTTATGTGTATTGAGCAGGACCACCTGAGATCGTTCAACTTATACTGACTTATAGAAGAACTTGATCTCTGTTATTATGGATGTTCGTGCTCTTAATCCCTATACAATAACCTCGACACGTAGGGCAGTATATATTTCTTTGATTCATCAATGGGTGAGATTTAGATGCAATTAAATCAATAAACTCGGTGAGTTGGGAAATAGTGTTGTATCTATGGTGTGCTGTTGATTGTAGAAGGAATCCGTGTCCGTCATAGGTTGATGATGTCCCCTTGAGGAGCTCATAAGGATTATCATGTAAACCCTGCAGGTGGAATTTATTCCGGCATGATAATGAGGTTGAGTGGTACTACTCTTGGATGAGATATTAATTAATTGAGTTGTCAGTAACTTAAATTAATTAATGGACATTGTATATCTTAAACATGGGGAGACTAACGGGCTCATAATAAGAAGGAGCCCAAAACGTAATTTTGGGATTGGTACGGTAGTGCAGTAATAATATTTTAGTGGAATATATTATTATTATTGGACTTAAGTATAAGCTTTGGGCTAAGCTTGGATACTTAAGCCCAATGGAGGCCCAACCCAATTTCTCCTCCTGGTCCCTGCTGTAGCCCATGTATATAAGTCACCTCAGCTTATCTGGAACCCTAATCTAATTCATTATTCACGTGTGATGAGGGTTGAGAGCAGATTGAGTAGGTCTCGTAGATCGTCGCCCACACGACGTCGAGATCGGACTTGGGACATACAGCAGAAGACTGGAAGGTCGTTTGCTGCTGCAGTTCGTCATGTTCCAAAATTCATATAAAATCGTACAGTTCTTCGATTTTGATGTATTATATACTGATGGAAAGCCGTCGAAGAGAGGATCGTCTGAGCACAAAGATCATTCAATTCCAACATCAGAAGAGGAACTTATGGCTATTCTCGTGGGACTGCGCAGACTGCCAGCGAGAATTCAACCTCTACATCAACCCTTGGTGAAAGGTAATGCGTTTCATGTTTACTTGCTTCCGCTGCTTGTTAGAAATACATGGAACCCTAACGGGTCACGTTAACCAAACGATCGAAAGCCAACAATTGGTATCAGAGCGTCGGTTTCGTGGTGAAGCGTGACACGTTAGGCTAGGGTTTATGTGATTAATTTTTCGGAATTAGGATCACATGTTTAGGGTTTTGGTTTTATTGCGCAAACCATGAATATCCCTATGTGATATATACCCTGTATCATATCTATTCGTCCATGGTTGTGTGTGAGAGGATTCGACGAAAACTGTTCGTCAATTTCACATGCAAGGAAGAAAAAGAGGGCAAAAATAGAATCACATTTTTGAGAGAAAATCCAGCGCAGTGATATTGCATAGGCAATAACCAGAGTTTCAACGGTCGGATTGAGCTGTAATTTGGTCAGCACGTTTAGATCTTGTGAATGTACATTCTGAACGGCGGAGATCGAATTTGGAGCTTTTTCGTGCTAGGATTACGCTGAAAACAGAAGCAGATTTTTGGGCGATTCTGTTTTGCGCAGTCGAAGGAAAAGATCCGTTTCTCACAAACTAACCGTTGGATCGAGCTGTAATTTGGTCAGCACGTTCAGATCTTGTGGATGTACAATCTAAACGGTGGAGATTGAATTTGGAGCGCTTTCGTGCTGGGATTACGCTGAAAACAGAAGCAGATTTTTGGGCGATTCTGTTTTGCGCAGTTGAGGGAAAAGACCCGTTTCTCACAACATAACCGTTGGATCGACCTGTAATTTGGACAGCACGTTCATGGATTACAGGAGTAGATTCTGGACGGTGGAGATTGGATTCTGAGGTTCTTGCAGTTTCGAACTACGAACGACAGTTGGTGTAGTTTGGTGTTGCGCGTTGGGCTGAACTTGGTTCCATGCAAGTAGGCCCTTGGACGAGCGACAGTCCGGGCGAGGGGCGCTCGTCAAGGCACTTGGAGCACTCCCTGACACGATTGATGGTGGGATATGACGATGGACGTCTTGGGGCACAAGCAATCCTGCTTGTTGCGTAAGGCATCGATTCCACAGTAGGAGTGTCGGACAAGACATTAAAATTTAGAGGCGTTTTTATTCCTAATATATATAACTGTCATAATTGATTTAATTGTCTATTATTGTTATATATATATGGATGCCTGATCTCTATGATTTATTGTCTTATATAGAAGCATGCTAGATTGCATATTATATTTGGTATATTATATGCATGTATTGCTAGAGTGTTGGATAAGACATCCAATTTTAGGAAAACTAATTCCTAATATATAACTGTCATAATAGATTGTATATTATTGTTATATATGGATGTCGAATTAATTCCTAATATATGACTGCTATAATTGATTTAATAATCTATTATTGTCATATATGGATGTCGAATTAATTCCTAATATATAACTGCTATAATTAATTGTCTATTATTGTTATATATGGATGTTGAATTAATTCCTAATATATAACTGACATAATTGATTTAATTATCTATTATTGTTGTATATTGTTGCTCGTCGATATCGATGATTTCGATAATCTAGACGATATCGACGATCGATATCGATAGTTTTGTAATGTTGATAATCTTGATGTTTTTTGAATATTTGATAATCTAGTCGATATCGATGATTTTGATAATCTGGACGACATCGACGGTCGATATCGATGGTTTCGAAAATTGGACAATCTGGAAATTTCAAAATTTTGATAGTTTGGAAGTCTTTGCTGATATTCGTGCCTGATGGCGAACAATCGAATTCGCTGATATGTAACTGTTAATGATTGATTTAATTATTGATTATTGTTATATATGTATGCATGACTCTTTGGGATTTACTGCCTTATGTGCCGTGATAGGAGCATGCTAGGATTGCGTATATTATTCTGAATATTATATGCATGTAAAAACCCTCGGTTTTAAATAACTAAGTGGGAGAGGGGATTGGTAAAAATTCCCGCAGCCTCCATTATTGGTTTGTAAGTGATGTGAGTAAACTTGCGTGTTGGCAATAGGCCTTCCTCCCTAACGGATGAGTTTATTCACGGATCACTGGTACAGACTTCATTACATAATTATTGTTTGTAATGTGGCACATGAACTTACGTGTTGGCAATAGGCCTTCCTCCCTAACGGATGAGTTTATGTGGGGCTCACTGGTACAAACTTATAATTGATGATTGTAGGAAGCTATCCGAGCGCATGTGTACTTCTCCAACTGTAAGGCACACAAGCTCGCGCAGTGGACTTGGGATCAAATAATGGTGTACACTTAGGTGTAAATAATTAGTATCCTCCCCAACGGAGTCACTGCTTTTATTTGCATGGCTAAAGAGGAACCGACTATTAATTATTTTGTCATGAGGTTAGGTTGACAAATGAAATTAATGGGTATAACCTTCTCTTGTAAATGTTTGGGTTTGTAAACGTCCACACTAACGTGGCTTGCAGACTCACGGTGCTTGAGATGTCGGTGAATTTTATTTTTATATTATTTTGAGGGAATTAATATAAAAGGATAAAATTCGAAGATTTGATCGGTATATTTATTTATGATTCTCTGTAATTTCAAATGGTTTTATCTCGCTTATTGTTAACTAAAAAAAATTATATTTACTGGTCCAAAATTAGATGATTAGAAAATAATCTTGGTTTTGATTTTACTGCTTAAGAAAATAAAAATGTGTTCTTCCTTAAGGATGTTCATGATGCCTATTAAAGTCTCTAGTGGAGAGGTGAGAGGTTCATAGAAATATGATGGTCTCATGAAACTCTTCGGATATTTGAGTGAGGTTAAAAGGCAAGAAGTCATGGTTGACTTGATGAATGAATTGAAAAGCTTGAAGTAGAAATTGAAGGGGAAACCTAGATCAATTTACTCTCCATCATTTGCCTAGGTGTTTTGAGCAAGTTTCACCTGAATTACAAGAGGATGTATATGGTGGGAAACTTCTAACAAAACATGCGGCAAAGGAAAGCCATTTTCATCATAATATGAACAAGGTTTATATCTTATTCACTAGTTGTTTAAACATGATTAGTGATGGCATCTACTGATACATTGTGTAGATACCGGAATCACTAAATGTTTATTACTAAGTGAGGGTAAGATTATTTTATACATGGATAATACTACGAGAGTAGTGGCTGTTGCAGTGGGAGTTGTTTATTTATCTTACGATATGAATAAACGTTTGATTTTATGAAATTGTCTTTACGTACGTTTTCATAGAAATAATTTGATTTCGGTTTCTATGCATTAATAGATGGATACTCCATTTCATTTAAATGACATGGTCATTATAATGAAGGATAGAGTTGTAATCTGTTATGGTACGTTGGTGAACAATTTGTATACTCTTAAATCATGTTTATCCCCTGGATGCGACAAATAGTAATTAATAATGAGTCTTCTAATCTAGTAAGAGAAAGGTACCTTCGGAAATGAATTTTCCACCTTAATGGTGTGACGAATAGAAGGAATAGCACTCTTATGGTAGTGATTAGATAGATGATGAATTATTTGGAATTACTAAATTCATTTTATGGATATGCCGTAGGAACAGTAATTCGTAAGAATGTTTTTCTGTTTGTGGGATATCCTAGAAAAATGAAGGATGATTTATTTAGTCTACAAGATCGAAGAGTGATTGTTAACATAAACACTAGATTTTTGGAAAAAGAACTATGTAATAAATCAAATACCCATGTATAAGTTGTTCTAAAGGAAGTGAGAGGAAAACACAAAGTATTAGTACCAAGTGTACAAGAGGATATACCACAAGGTAAACTGCGACGCGTGTCACATCTGATACACAATTGCGTGTAGTGTCTTCTCGTAGTGGGAAGGTTGTTCTAAAACCTGATAGATATATGTTTTGGGAAAGTCGTGAGGCTTGGTCCCTAGTAAACATGGAATGGACCCACAGATACGACGAAGAACTACAAGATAGAAATACGAAATCTTAACAAAATGCAATAAATGTTGAAATAGAATCAATAGATTCTAAATAAGATCTGGATGATTGTAGAACCACGGATGGTGTGAAAACCATTGGAAGTGGTCATACAAAATAAAAGAGGATCATACGGTAAGGTGAAAACCTTGGAAGTAAAGCTTGTTGGGAAAAGGTATACTCAGAAAGAAAGGGTTCGATTATGAGAAAACCTGTTCGCCAGTAGCTGTGCCTATATTGATCCGGATTCTTTTATATGTTGCTACTCATATGGAATATGAGGGATAGCAAATAGATGTCAAGACAACTTTCCTAATTGGAAGTCTTGAGGAAAACATCTATGTGAAGCAACCAGAGTGATTCATTGCAAAGGGCTAAGAGCATTGTGATAGGAAGCTTAAAAGTGTCCATCGATGGACTAAAGCAAGCTTCAAGATCATGATGCATCCGTTTTGATGAGGAAATCCAAAGATATGGATTTATTCAATGCGCGGATGTGTCTTGTGTATTGAAAAGAGTGATGGAAACGTGGTGGTATTACTTGTACTATACATAGATATTATCTTGCTCATTGGAGACAATGAAAGAGTATTATCGGGCGTATGGGGTATGGTTAATAAAGCGGTATAAGATGAAGGACTTAGAGGAGCAAAAATATCCTTTTGATCACGGTAATACGGATCACAAGAAATGGATGTTATGCTTATCTCAAGCTTCATGAAATAATACGATCCCTACTTGTTTTAGCATGTTACTTTATCTAAGGAAATGTGTCTTGAGACACAAAAGAAGATAAAGGAGATGAAAGCAGTTCCTTATGCTTCGGCGAATAAGGAAGCTTGATCTAAGGAATGCTATGCACAAGATTGGATATCTGTTTTGCTAAACGCATGAACAGTGGGTATCAACGTAACCCGGAACAAGAATGATGAACTGTGGTAAGACATATACTTATGTACCTGAAAAGGACTAGAAACTATATGTGGGCTTACCGAACAGATTCACTGATTCTTATGGGTTACATAGATTCAGATTTTTTAGTCAGATTGGACGGCAGTAAATCCACCTCAAGGTTATTTGTTTAATTTTAGGAAGTTGAGTCATAATGTGGAGGAGTGTTATATAGAAATATATTTCAGACTTCGGACTCCATATGGAAAGATGATAAATTGGAGCCTATGAGGCAACCAATGTATCTGTATGACTCTAGAAACTTCATGATGGACTTTGTAGTGTTTCTAAGTTTGCCCAAGGATATCAAAATTTATATTGATGATATTGGTGCAGTTGCAAACTTGAAGGAATCACAAGTCCATAAGGCAATTAAACACATGGAGCGCGAGTACCACCTGTTACGAGAAATCGTATGATGAGGGGAAGGTTGTTGTCACCTAGATTGCATCGGATGATAACCTAGTAAATCCATTAACAAGGACCTTAAGGCGAGAGCTTTTGATGGCCGACTAGTGGGAGTGGAAATCAGATGTATGGTAGAAGACATAACAGCATAGTCTTTTAGTATAAGTGGGAGATTGTTGGATTGTATACTAAAAGTCTAGGTTTTTGTATGAACAATGTTTAAACAATTAATTTGAAATGAGAATCATATGATCAAATGATTGCGTCTTATAATTTATTTATATGCATGATGCAATAGTCCACTTATTTTATACTGTAGATAATATGTTGTGCGACAACACGCGGAAGATCATATTATCGGTTTTCTTATAAAGTATAAACAGATGCTCACAACCGAGATAGACGGGGACTCTCTATCGGGATGGTTGTAGTGTGGTTTGGTATTAGCTTGTCTTGGCTATAGAATCACTCTAGTGCACTTATGTGTATTGAGCAGGACCACCTGAGATCATTCAACTTATACTGACTTATAGAAGAACTTGATCTCTGTTATTATGGATGTTCGTGCTCTTAATCCCTATACAATAACCTCGACACGTAGGGCAGTATATATTTCTTTGATTCATCAATGGGTGAGATTTAGATGCAATTAAATCAATAAACTCGGTGAGTTGGGAAATAGTGCTGTATCTATGGTGTGCTGTTGATTGTAGAAGGAATCCGTGTCCGTCATAGGTTGATGATGTCCCCTTGAGGAGCTCATAAGGATTATCATGTAAACCCTGCAGGTGGAATTTATTCCGGCATGATAATGAGGTTGAGTGGTACTACTCTTGGATGAGATATTAATTAATTGAGTTGTCAGTAACTTAAATTAATTAATGGACATTGTATATCTTAAACATGGGGAGACTAACGGGCTCATAATAAGAAGGAGCCCAAAACGTAATTTTGGGATTGGTACGGTAGTGCAGTAATAATATTTTAGTGGAATATATTATTATTATTGGACTTAAGTATAAGCTTTGGGCTAAGCTTGGATACTTAAGCCCAATGGAGGCCCAACCCAATTTCTCCTCCTGGTCCCTGCTGTAGCCCATGTATATAAGTCACCTCAGCTTATCTGGAACCCTAATCTAATTCATTATTCACGTGTGATGAGGGTTGAGAGCAGATTGAGTAGGTCTCGTAGATCGTCGCCCACACGACGTCGAGATCGGACTTGGGACATACAGCAGAAGACTGGAAGGTCGTTTGCTGCTGCAGTTCGTCATGTTCCAAAATTCATATAAAATCGTACAGTTCTTCGATTTTGATGTATTATATACTGATGGAAAGCCGTCGAAGAGAGGATCGTCTGAGCACAAAGATCACTCAATTCCAACATCAGAAGACGAACTTATGGCTATTCTCGTGGGACTGCGCAGACTGCCAGCGAGAATTCAACCTCTACATCAACCCTTGGTGAAAGGTAATGCGTTTCATGTTTACTTGCTTCCGCTGCTTGTTAGAAATACATGGAACCCTAACGGGTCACGTTAACCAAACGATCGAAAGCCAACAGTTATAACAATATTTGAAATGAGAATCATTGATCAAATGATTGCATCTTATAATTTATTTTATATGCATGATGCAATAGTCCATTTACTTTATACTGTAGATAATATGTTGTGCGACAACACGCGGAAGATCATATTATCAGTTTCCTTATAAAGTATAAACAGATGCTCACAACTGAGATAGACGGGGACTCTCTATCGGTATGGTTGTAGTGTGTTTTGGTATTAGCTTGTCTTGGTTATAGAATCACATTAGTGCACTTGTGTGTATTGAGTAGGATCGCTTGAGATCGTTCAACTTATACTGACTTATAGAAGAACTTGATCTCTGTTATTATGGAAGTTCGTGCTCTTAATCCATATACAATAACCTCGACACATAGGGCAGTATGTATTTCTTTGATTCATCATTGGGTGAGATTTATAAGTATTAAATCAACAAACTCGGTGAGTTGGGAAGTAGTGCTGTATCTATGGTGTGCTGTTGATTGTAGAAGGAATCCATGTCCGTCATAGGTTGATGATGTCCCCTTGAGGAGCTCATAAGGTTTATCATGTAAATCTTGCAAGTAGATTAATTTCCGGCATGATAAAAAGGTTGAGTGGTACTACTCTCGGATGAGATATTAATTAATTTGAGTTGTCAGTAACTTAATTAATTAATGGGCATTGTATATCTTAAACATGGGGAGACTATCGGGCTCATAATAAGAAGGAGCCCAGAACATAATTTGGGATTGGACGGGTAGTGCAATAATAATATTTTAGTGGACTATATTATTATTATTGGATTTAATTAAAAGCTTTGGGCTAAGCTTGGTTAATTAAATTCAATTGAGGCCCAGCCCAATTTCTCCTCCTGGTCCCTGCAGTAGCCCTTATAAATAAGTTATCTCAGTTCCTGTTAACCCTAAGTCAGTGCCTCATTTGACAGTTAGAAAGAACAGGAGCAGATTGAGAGAATCCTGCAGATTGTTGCCCACACAACAGCAGGATTCGGCTTGGGACATACTGCAGAAGATTGAGAGGTGGTTCTCTGCAACGGGTCATCCTCTACATCAACCCAGAAGTACGGTAAACAAGATTTAATTGCTTCCGCTGTAATTGTTTGCCTGATAACCTTAAACGAATCACGTTGATCCACACGATCCAATTGCCAACAGTATGATGAATGGGGTGAAGTTCAATGTGGGAGCATATTTTATCGCGCAACTGCATCGATTCAGGATCGTTGGATTTCAGAAGGTGAACATTGGAGGGTTGCTGACGATTGTAGTTGAGCACTACAACATGGACTTCACCAGCATTACACCTGTTAGAGGAGATCCCGACTTGGTGATGATCACATGCGTAAAGAGGGGATTTGCACACTTTAGAGATGGTGATTGGTTCTTCACGAGAGGACCAAAGCCATTCGACTTCATGTTTCCCTTTGATGTGAACAACATGACCACCGTTCGGAAGGCGAGAAACTTGTTGATGAACTCCCTAGGACACACCGCTCTGTCCGTGACTGTGAAGACCAACGGGGATTGGAGAGTCGTGGCTAGGATGTGTGCGGAAGGCAGATTGGCGGAGCTACAGCAAATTATGGAACAGGGAGAGTACCATCCGCCACCACAGTAGCCCGAGGTCGAGCATCGGGTAGATGAGTAGCCAGAGATGGAGATTCCAGAGGAGGAGCAGCACGACGCGCCTCAGCATGCTCCAGTACCGCAGTAGCAGTGGGCTGTTCGGGATGATACCCGGGAATAGCTTCGCTAGATTCACGAGCAGCTGGTCGCGGTCGTAGCTGCACAGTAGGAGACGAACAGGCAGCTTGCACTAGCCAACGCCAACTACGTCATGTTGAATGAGAGGTACACTGCCTTGAATGAGCGGGTTGGTAGGGTGAGTAGTCAGATGGATCTTATGGATAGGAACATCAGCAGTCTATATCGAGCTGTGGAGCAGAGATTGGATGACGAGGATGATGATGATGAGGATGATGATGCTCCGGAGAAGTAGATCTTCAGGTTTTCTTTTAATTTTCTCCGATTCATCTCACCTCCATTCTTCTTTTTCTTTTTATAGATTGGGCTGTGTTTATTGAGTGAGTGGCATGTATATTCTTGGATATCGTTGTTAGGATAGAGGGATTCATGAGTGTTGAATACTTGTATGGTTGATTCGGTTTATGGGCTGTTGATTTTGTGCATTCATATGTTCATGTGTTAATTTCTATTGATGAAAAGCATGTATAATTTGATAAGTATATAGAGTTCTTGTGGAATTGATCTTAATTATGTGCTATGAGGAGTACTTAGGATTCTATTTACCTATGTGAGGATTTGAGCCTTATTAATCATGCTTGATCATGATTATTTTATTCTTGAGAGGATCATTCATATGAACGTATTCTAGAACTTGGCTTGGAGTCTTGTGTGAGACTTATGATTGATAAATTGCTATGACATGATCTTAGGCCATTATTTTGTGATTAAGCTACTTAGCAAAATTTTGTCCTTCCTAATGATTTTATTAACCTTTGGATGCTCCGTTGAGCCGTTAAAAACCTTTTCTTTGATAGCCGAAGTAAATAACCTTATAAACCTTTACTTGAGCCTTGATTAACCTATTCATTGGTAGAGAGAGTTGAGGTGAGTAAGTGTTGCAAGAAGAAAAAGGAAGATAGAATATGGTTGGAAAAAAAGTATGGTTAAATCTTGTTTAGGGGTAGTGCCTGAAACTGGTACCTCGATTACTTATAACATGAAGCTTTAAGCTTAAGAGCAGCTGATTGATAAAGAGAAGAAGGGTAGTGCCTAAAATCGGTACCCGAATTGTCTAAAGAGATGATGTTGATGCACGGAAAAGAAGGAAAATCCATGAGAAGAAGAAGAGAAGTTGGAGGAGATATTGCAGCAAGAAGAAGAAATCAAGAACCTCCAAGGTAACTCTCTACTAGTGTCTTATGTCACTTTACCTAAATTTTCCTACCTTTTTCCAAAGAGCCAACATTACAACCCAAAAACAAGTCCTTTATCATCCTAGTGAAGAGTTGATTATAAGTTAATTTTTGAGACCTTTGCCAAGCTTATGGTTACGCGTGAATATGGATTAATATTAGTGTTTATATTAGCATATATAGTGCCTCATGCACTTGAGTGAAAGAGAATAAATACTTATCTTGTGAGCTAGATTACTTAGTACTCCGAATGGTGTGTGATTGGATTGGTTTTGCATGAGTGATATATATGAAGCAATTAATACTTGTTTGATTTAATGAAGTTGCATGTGTGATATGCGTTGTACTTGATCTTGGTGAATTATGCACGACTCCTGTGGTTTGATTTGGTTGCCTCGGGACTAGCAACATGTAAGTTTGGGGTTTGATGAGTGTGTAAATTCACAAGTTTGGCATCATGTTTTGTGCTAGTTTTGGAGAGTTTTGAGGTGGAAATAGGTGGAAAACCTATATATATTGTGAATTAGCATGAATCAGGTGTTAGTGGAGCTATTTAAGTGGTTTTCATAGCAAAATCAGAGTAGAAGTGCCAAGAATCGAAGAGACGAAGTCGAGACCATGCGAACCGCCAAGAAGAGAGGTGGGTTCGACCTGTTGGAGGAGGGTTCGACCTCTCCAGCACGTCAAACCAGCAATGCAAAATGGCAGAAGAGGGGTTCGACCTGTCTATCAGGTCAAACCATGGTCGAACCAGTTCGCGAGAAAGTTGATTCGATCACGACGTTGGGGGTTCGACCTGACGGTTGGTCGAATCGAGAGCAGAAATTGTCCAGTAGCGTGGTTCGACCTGTGGTTCGACCAAGACAGAGTGGTTCGACCTGTACAAGAAGTCAAACCAAGTGCAGAATACTTCCAGTAGGTGGGTTCGACCTGTGGTTCGACCTGCGGCCAGTGGTTCGACCTGTTTGCTGAGGTCGAACCGTCGTGCGGAAACTTATCTTATCTGGATTTTCGAGGCCAAAACGCGTGTGATCACTTGAAAAGCCCATTCCAAGCCCTAGAGACGTGATTACAAGTATAAAAGGAGGCTCATGCAGTCAGAGAAGAAGACAACAAGACAACAACACAATACAAAAGAGTTTTAGAGAGCGTAAGAACGTGAAGCACAAAAGGAGACTAGGAGGAGTTGTGACAGAGGTTCTGCTAGAGATTCAAGTAAGATTGGTCCATCTAACCATGATTGTTCCTAGATCAATCATGGGCTAGAGCCACTTCGGTAGTTCTAGGGTTATGAAGGTTTCATGAGTTGATTTGTATTTCGTGTGTATACTCCGTACAACACTACTTGTGGTTTATTTTATATAAGATTGTGTATTTTTAATCCATACTCATAGTTGTTTTATGCATCAATAATCGTTGTGTAGAGTCTGAATGCATAACATGGTTATTGATTGAGTGCGTTCACTAATGAGCAGGGTTTATTGTTATAATTCTAAGTGAATGGATTCCGAGGTTTTATTAGAACCTTCTTATATGAATGTTTGTTAATTGAATTGAATTCGGGTTAACAAGTAGGATTAAGAGTATAACTTTATAGTACCTAAAAAGGAAGATCAAATCGGGTTAGAGTACTAAGTGCATGGGAAATAATTGATTATGATAGTACCTAGAAAGGGGGGTAAAGTATACATCTTGCTCTGAGGATACTCACACGTGTCAAAAGCTTATCTATTTGTATCTATAGAGTAGATTTGCATGGTCTAGCGATACGTCCATAAACCACAAGGTAGAGTCGGACATTGGCACACGAAAGTATGAATTAACGAATGAAACTAGATGGCCTGACGAACTACATATCATCTTGTTTGATCACAACAACTCTTCTCTTGTTCTTGTTATTGATTTGCTATTTTAATTGTTACTTAGTTTAAAAACCAACAATTACAATTCTCAACATAGTCATAATTGCTAGAAAATAACTAAAGTAATATTTATCCATCCCGTGGATTCGATATTTAACTTGGTCACCTTCGAAAATACAATTGGTATCTTTCATACTTGGGGATTAAAATTGTGTGTTGAGAAAACACCCATCACTAGGCCCCCTTTGTGTCAACTCTGTAATTTGCTTCTGTTGGGACTCTAGTAGCTTGTTGATATTAGTTAGACTAGAGACGATCTTATCATCCCTATTCGGCTTACCACTTGATGTTCAACTTGCACCACCTTGCCAAGTACATAAGATCCTCTTACTCTCTCTGTAAGCCAGTCATGTGAATTCATAGAGATGTCTTTAAACAACATTTCTACTTCTATTGTTGTTTTAGATAACAGCGCTCCACCTGATGATACATCAATAAGAATACGCGACTCACAATCTAATCTGTAGTAAAAGATGCTTATATACTGAGCCTTAGACATCCCATGTTGTGGGCACCTCCTGAGTATATCTTTGAATCTATCCCACGTCTCATGAAATTTCTCATCCTGATTCATAATAAATTGGGTGATCTCTTGCCTCATTCTGAAGATCCTTGAGGGTGGCATGTATCTCTCTAAGAACTTCTCTTGCAATTGGTCCCAAGTAGAGCAATCTGTGGCATCAAGAGTTTCATACCAAGCTTGTACCCTATATATCAAAGAGAACTTGAATAGGGTGATCCGTCTAGCATTATCATGAGCTCCAGAACCCTTCTGAGGGTTTGCATAACCAAGGAATCTTTTGAGATGCTGATATGAATCATCAAATTGACCTCAAGAAGAGGGATTCTTTTCCACCATGTTAATAAGAGAGGGATGTATCTCAAAATCATCATCTTCCCCCTTGCTCCTATCAACCCTAAGTTGCCGATTCCATTGTTCTTTAAAATTTCACATATGGCAACATTTATCAGATTCTGCCCTGTTCCGGCCATGTTTTGCTCAATGTGTTATCCTTTCTTTCCTCTCCTTTTCCTAGTTCACAAGTACCTCAGAAAAATTCAAGATTAGATAGAAATAAATAATCATAAATAAAAGTCTTAATCAAACTAGAAATAATAAATCAATAATAATTGCCATCCCCGGCAACGGAGCCAAAAACTTGATGAGCATTTTCTCAACATACAATTAATCCCCAAGTATGGAGGATGTCATTGTATCTTTGATAAGCGACCAAGTTAAATATCGAATCCAAAGGAGGGCGTATTATCAATTTAATTATTTAATAAATTAATTAAGACGAAGTGGCAATAAGATTTAAAGGATTATTATCTAATTAACTAAAATACTAGAAATTAAATAACAATTAAAATAAAATAAACACTAGAAGAATACGAATGTGACTTAAGAATGGAGAATAGGTAGCTCTAGGATAATCCAGTTTCACTCATTAATCTCCCTTTCGTGTATCAATGTCCGACTCTGCCTTGTAGAATATGGACGCATCACTAAACCATGCAAATCTACTTTATAGACATAAGTAAATAAGCGTGTAACACGTGTGAATAACCTTGGAGTAAGAGATATAACTTCACCCCCTTTCTAGGTACTATCAGTATCAATTATTTACTCTAACCCGATATGATCTCCCTTTATAGGTATTATAAAATTAACCTCTTTATCCTGCTTATTAACCCAAATTCAATTTAATTAATAAACATTCACATATGACAGTTCTAATGAAGTTTCGGAGTCCCCCCACTTAGAATCATAACATTGAATCCTGTTCAGCAGTGAATGCGCTCAATCAACAACCAAGATATATATTCAGACTCTATATAATAGTTGAAGATGCACAAAATGACTCTGAATATGGATTAAAAATGCATAGTCATGTATAAAATAATTCTAAAAGTAGTGTTGTATGGAGTATACACACGAAATTTCAATTAATTCATTAAAACCTTCAAAATCCTAGATCTACCAAAATGGTTCTAACCCATGATGTTACGAAGAACAATCATGGGGGTTAGATAGATCTTACTCATATGTCTGGAAAATACAAGATAAATTAGAAAATAATAAGAACCCTAGATTTGGGCGTCGTCGCGTCCTTCTCCATCTTGAATCCTCCTCTTGGTTCTCCTCTTGATTCAACAGGCGAATCTTCAAAGTAATGGATAGATGGAGGAAAAGATGTGGATGATGGTTGGGGGGTGATCCCCCTTGTGGGGTGTAGGATGATTGTGTTGCGGTACGCGCTTTTCAGCTGTAACCTGCATCCCTTTTATACTTGTAAACTCTCCTAACGGACCTTGGATTGGTCTTTTCTTGGAAAACATGAACATACACGCACAGGAGGCGTAAAATATGAAAAATCTGGCTTCTGTGTCCCCGCTCGACCAAACAGCTCTTGGTCGAGCGGAAGACCCTTGGTCGATCGGCTGGTCGAGCTGCATTGCGCAGTCTCACAGTTTTGTGCATAACTTCCACATCCATACTCCGATTTGAGTGATTCTTCGCTCACACAATCCTACCTTCCTTGGCTTTCTTTTCCTTTAAAGAACTCAAAAAACTCAAACATTTGAAGGTATAACAAGCCATGCGAAGTGACACAGTCGTGCTAAATAAAAATAGCTTGCGCGACGTCACTATTTTGATCATAACTTTCTCATTTGGATTTCGATTGAGGTGTTTCTTATGCTAAAAAGAACATCTCTTCTGTGGCTTTTCAATGATATATCAACTTTCAGTTTAGTGCTCCACACAAATACAGAAAAATTACACAAGTTGGACGTGTGTGTTTTCAGCATTTTTGCACAAGTTACACCTTTTCCCAACTTTGCACTTTTGATCCTTTTTCCACCTAAAATACAATAAAACACCTCAAACACACTTTTTCTCATATATATCGAATATAAGACATTTGTGCTAATATATAACAACAATTCCCATCAAAAGGTGTTAAGTTGGACAATAAAACACGCTTATTTTCACACTCATCAGCTTCTCAACTAGAGCTAAAACTATCCACACAATGCTCCTTGATATGAGCTAAAACTATCCACACAACGCTCTTTGATAAGAGCTAAAACTATCTAAAATCCCCACATGTTAAGCTACTAGACACGAGCAAAAACTTTCTATAGAACACTTATGAGCTAAAACTATCTAAAAACCCCACCTGTTATGCTCCTCAACACGAGTCAAAACTATCCACACAATGCTACTTGATACAAGTGCAAACTACCTACACAATACTCATTGTACGAGTGTAAACTTTCAGCAAATTCAAGTCCAATGCTCCATGATGCATGTCTCTATACTGCATGTTACTCCTGGTCTGAATGAATATAAACTGTGCACGGTACCCCCATCCAGATCAAATCGTGTTCTCTTGAACTATGTTATGACTAGATCCTCCTCAGAGAGGTACATAAGCTACTTAGAATTTTTCTAAGTTCAGTCAATATTCATGCTCTCTTGATTCGTGTATTACACCTCTCAAACTTAATGAATGGAGAGTATTCCTGAAAAGAATGACAGTTCTAGAAGAATTTTCTCATAAAATTAGAAGTGGTGATTCAAGCTCTCCTCAATGTGATAGTCAAACTCAAATTCTGGAGAAGAAATTCGATACTTGCTATGGTAAAGAAAATTCAAATTCTTAAAGTACATCTTGAGAATGAAGCTGGAAAGGAGGAGAATTTTTTTTTTATTTTAACAAGTTTGTTGTTTTAAAAAAAAAAGAATTGCAAGCAGAATGTGTTAGTCGCCAAGTACACTTATTTCAGTAATGAAGGCTTGAACTTGTGGAATTAATGTGGGGTGGAGTTAAAAAAAAAAATTGTCTCATAACTATTTGAATTTCAAGTTTCATCCCATAAAGAGATATTTGTATCCATTTAGTACTATAAATATGAAATTACATTCAATTTTGCCAATTTTTTTCGGAATCCTAGAATTTGGCCAGAAAATATCACGTGTCGTGCACGTGATTCTCTAATTTGGGAGAATCCGATGAGATCAGCTGACGTGGTTATTTCAGTTGAAATTCAACCAACCATTATACCACGACATATCCAAGTGTACTAAAAATAAAATAAAATAAAATACAAAATTAATCACCCTCCACATGGAAATTCAATTTTAAAAAATCACATATTACATAAAAAAAATTAATTTACATTAAAGTAAACTAAAATTTCTGAATTCAAAAACTAAGAAAAATAGTATTATGAAATCCCCTAGAACCCTAACCCAATTACGTGATTCGTCTTTTAATTTGAAAAATCCTAACCCAAGTTATCTTCCAATTCAATGATGTAGGGATAAATATCGTTACGAATAAATTAGATCTGAGATTTTTCAATCCAATCACGACAATGGCGGTGGTGGTGATGTCGTCGACGACGAGGGCAGAGAGTGGGGAGGAAGAAGAGTCTGGTAAAAAGATTGGGCCGATCGTGAAGAGAAAGAAGTAGGAGAGGTCATCGGCGAGGGCAGATCCCAGTTCCAAGGGCCTCCCATTGCCGGAGAGTTATCTCCGGAGGAGCCTCTGTCACCGGTTTGTGAAGTACGTCTTCGACGAAGACGAGGTGTTCGCCGACGACGAGGATCAGCAACGAAGAGAGAAGAAACTAAAGCTACTCTTGGGCAGTGCTGATCCCGAGTCAATTGGTCTATGGCGCGTCGACCACGTGCCGGCCACCTCTGCGTTCTCGTCGGACGATTCTGGGAAGCCGTAGAAAAAAGTGGAAAATCGACATAGAATAGAGTAGCCTGAATTGGTGCGAATATGTTCTCCACCGGAAGGCCGCCAAAGAGAGATGCATCGTGAAAGTAGATCCGAGAAGCATCGATATTCTATTCTTCTTTTGTTTCTCGAAGGATATGAAAAATCATGTGCCTTCTTCTTCGTTAATTGTCTGTTTTTTTCCCCACAATTTTGCTAGTTTTTTAAATTTAATGTTGTTAGTGATGTTACTTGGGATGTAATGCCCAACTTCATTTGTCAATTAGTTGTGGTTGAATTCCAGCGATATTAATATAGTTTTTCTTTAAAAAAAAATTATCTATTTTTTTTGTTTTTTTTTATTTTAAAAAAATATATATGTGATGTGGTATTTTCTTATTAGTGAAATTTTATTGGAATTGCCACCTCAGTAAATTCGCCGAATTCCCCTAAATTGAACGGTCATGTGCATTGCACGTGACTGTTTTCCGACGAAATTCTAGGTTTTCGGCAAAAATTTGGCAAATTTGAACTAAAAGTCATAGTCATGGTACTAAATTGATATAAATAATTTTTTTGGGATAGAATTTAAAATTTTAAAAAGTTATTAACTCTTTGGGGTGAGTCCAAATTGATAACTTAAAAATTACATGGGCCCAAAATTAATTTAAGTTGAAGTTTATGACTTAATTAATTAGTAAGCCCAATTTAAAATTCGTGGGAAAAATCGTGGCCCAATTTCTCCTAATAGGTTCAAATTTCTATGAAAGAAATTCTAGCCCATATATAGTAAACTTGTGGGAAAAATTGTGGCTCAATTTCCCTTAATAGGTTCAAATTTCAATGAAAGAAATTTTAGCATATACTCCCTCCGTCCCCCAAAGTACTTCACGTTTTGTTGTGCGCGGAGTTTAAGAAAAAAATTATTATTTTATGTATAAAGTAAGAAAGAGAAGAAGTATTTTAATATATTTAGGTAATAAATAAAGTATACTCCCTCCGTCTCGTTTCAATGTTTACGTTTGCTTTTTGCACGTAGATTAAAAAGTATTATATTTTAATAGATAGTGGGTGAAAAAATATAATATTTAATATGAAGTGGGTAGGTGTATCAGTGTTGGATGATATATTAATTGTTTTAGGTGGGTTCCATATTCCTAAAAAATAAAACGTAAACATTGAAATGAGACGCGCAAAATAAAAACGTAAACATTGAAATGGGACGGAGGGAGTAATGTATATTATGTGTGGAAAAAAGTGATGACATTTTTTAAATTAATATGTATTTTTAATGTCTTAAATTATAATGATATTTCCTTTGTTGGGGTTAACAACTATGCAGAATGAACAAATGAGAAAATAGTGAATAATCTTTAAAGATGGAGGGAATATGTAAAATTGTTGAGATGTGTGAAAAAATTTGTATTATATATATATATATATATATATATATATATATATATATATATATATATATATATATATATATATATATGCGCAAAAAGTACTATTATTATAGTTTACCTTTTACCATTTTTTAATTTTAGCAAAAGAAAAATGTAAAATTCTTAGTAAAATGTATAAAAAATGAAAGTATAAAATACTTCTTAAAACAGAGGGAGTAATTTTTTTGGGGGAAATGGCTTTGCGTATGTTGAAATAAAATAGATTGATTAGAGTACGTAGTTGTATTAGTAGTGAGTTATGGGTTATATGTGAAGCCCTTCTTATTAAAATAGGAAAATAAAGACCTTTAAATTGGACAATCATATACTCCCTCCGTCCTGAAAAACTTTTCATATTTACTGTTCCACGTTGTTTAAGAAAAGTTGCACTTTTTTATCAATTTTATTGACTTTGGAGGGTATTGTAGTATTTTTATGTAATTAAAAAGTATAAAGTAATGATATGTGTGTGAAAAATGAGTGGCAAATTTGAAATTAAAGTAACTTTTGATGTTGTTGGATAAAGTGGTATTTCATTTTTTTAGGGTGAAAGGTTTTGTGGGACAAACAAATGAGGAAGGTGGAAAAGTATTATGGGACGGAGGGAGTAATAAAATAGAACATATCGGTGGGGTAGTGTTCATGTGAATCTCTTACTTTCCTTAGCACAGAGGATTAAAGATGTTGTAATACTAATAGCCAATCTTTCCGCTAACTAAATTGTTTCTTCTTAAAAAAAAATGATAATAAGCACAAGTATTCAGCAGTAACAAAAATAAAATACAAGTAAACTGCAACTCCAAACTGAAATTTGGATACCGAATAAAGAATCTACATACATTTATATCCTTATTCTTTATGTACACTTACTTTCCTGACTGAACTGGAAAGCTGTAAAATCTTTCGCAATAATCGCAAACAAACCAAAACCAAAAACAACACTATCCACATGTTACCACAAATCCAAACAGAAGATAATCCACACATAATATAAGAATAAATTATTAAAAAAAAAATCATCCCATCAAATATACCTGTTTAGAAATAGCTGCAGATTGAAGCAGCTGTGTAAGAAATCCTCAAGATCATTGGGAGATCCGACCCGACAACGCATCTGTACCCGGGCCCTGCAATTCTTCCCCTCCAGGTACTACCAGACCCGGATAAGAACCCGGAACAACGGCCATATTCCTTGCCCCATAATACACTGCCTGATGATTTGGATTATCAGTGATGATTCTACCAGGCATCTCATATGGCCTAAGGCCAGCCCCGTATACATGATTCATACCCGGAAAACCGATCGGCATTTGACCCGATGGAATCGGGTACGACTGTACAAACTGTGCTCGGATTGGAACGGGTTGAACCGAAGCATTCGCTGCGTGAACATGGCTGCCCGGCATGTAATACACTGTGGGCATGGGTTGCACAGAAGGGTTCGGGTAATGCCACATGGGTCCACCCGGATACCCGGTTGGTTGAGCAACCATTTTCTCGTTTACCATCTCGGCTTCCTGAACCGGTTTAACGGGTTTTGTTTTCACGGGTGGAAGATCAGGCATGACTTGCACGGGTGGGGCCAGCGAGGATGACGTGGAGCAAAACGGAGAAGAAACAATCGGAGCAGGCGAACCCGGATCCGACATCGATACGTTGTCGTGTAGAAGGTTTTTGTTCTTTAATTTAGCACCTTCCTTCGAAGCATCATCCGAATTATCCAACCCGAATAAGTAATCCGGCACTTCCGATACAATCGACGAGACCTCAGACCGGCCACGCTCAAGAACCGGACCCGAACCCGGTCCACCGTTGAGCGCGTCAAAGAACCAGTTCTCGCGCTTAGCCGAGCCGTCAAGTAGTGAGCTGATACTAGTGGCTCTAGAGTCGCTACCGTCGATTGGGAAAAGAAAAAGCCGAAGCCGAGCCGATTTCTGGCCGTGAGTGAGCCGATTGAACTCCTCCATCATGTTCTCAACGTCTTCGTCGGCGGTGACGGTGATTAGGGCGTCCAGGTCCTCGTTCGGAAGCTGATACTTTATGCTGATGTTGTTTGTACCGGAGAGCTTCGAGAGCTTGGAGAGGAGAGAGGAGAAGGTGGCGTGGCGGTGGACGGCGACGATACGGGTGTCGCCGCCGACATAGCGAAGCTGGTTGTCGTGTGGGCGAGGGACAATTTTGCCCCCGAAGCTGCACATGAATCGGACGCGCGGTTGCAGGGCGTCGTCTTTGAGGTTGTGGTGATCGGAGCGTGGAGTTGACGCGACTGAATCGGCGGTATTGGAATCCACGTCGTTGACCGATAATTGATGGTGTGAGGCCATGAATTAATTTGCAATTTTGAATCGGAGTTGTTGTAAAGAAATTGAGAATATGGAAGTAGTGGTGGGGATGGAAAAGAACAACTGTTAGCGTACGAAATTTTGAAGAATGTCTTCACTGATGGGAAATTCTAAAACAGGTTGGGCTGTGATCAACACTGTATCACAAACCTATGGTCATACACTACTTTTTAGATTAAACTCCCCACATTACTGTTTGACTAATTTTAATTTCGAGTATATATTTTTAATTTTAGATTTTACTCCCCCATCCATGATAATCTTCATTTCACGTTATTATTTTAAAAAAATTGTTTTTTTATAAATTTTATTGACTTTTAAGAGTATTATAATATTTTTAGGTAATAAATAAAATATAAAGTACTCCTTCTATCCCCTTGATATGTATCCATTTTTTCATTTTGGTCCGTCTCATTACAAAGTATTCATTTCCATTTTTGGATTGATGTGACCCATAACCACTACACATGGCCCCACACTCAACACTAATACAACAACCCACTACACATTAAAATATTATTTCTCTCGTCTAACTATACATTAAATTATTATACTCCTTAATCCACGTGCAAAAAGTAAACGAATACCTTTCAAGGGAACGGAGGGAGTAATATATAAGTGTGAAAAATGAGTGGAAAATTTAAAATTAAAGTAATTTTTGAAGTCATTAAAAAAAGTAATGTGTCCTCATTTGAATTGTGAAAATTATTGTTAAATAAATAAATAAAGAAAATATGAAAACTATTATGGGAGAGTGTGAGTAATACATTTTTCTCTGATAAATTTCTCTTTTAAACTCATTTATTCATACGGTTCTATTAACCTTTTTTTCTCCCTCTCCACTAAGCTTTAATTAATTTTTTTTCCTTTTCACTTTCAATTTATTCTCCAAATCAATTAACACTTAATTTTACATTACGTTTAAATTTATGTTACCAAAACTTAAAGTAAATATAAAATAATATTATTTTTTATTAAATTACCCTCAACATAAATCTATTATTGCATGGAGTATTTAAGAAAAATTTCTCTATCCAACCCAATCAATATCACATTTTCAGGGAAAGGATAATTAACTATTATCCTCAAAACACACTTTAATTTCAAAATTTTCATTTAATCTTTTTATACATATATCATCATATTTTATACTTTTTTTATTACCCAAAACACAAACCATCCTAAAAAAACAAGCCAAAAGGATTCATTTCTTAATTCGCTTGTGAACAATAAACATGAAGATGAAAATTAGGCAGAAATGTTATTTATTTTACTAATTTTATTTACTTTTAAGGAATAACGTAATTTTTTATAAAATAAATAATTATAAAGTATGTTATTTGTATTAAGCGGTTATATTATTTTTTAGATTTTGATAGTATTTTAAGTTCATAAGATTGATTTCTATCTTTTTGTGGTGAAGTTTATTACTCTCTCAAGCCCATCATAATGTATCAATTTTACTATTTTGGGTAGCTAATCTAAAGGTATCAATTTTTCTCTTTTTTTTCTTTTTTTTGGTTAAAGGGCACCACATATGACCCACCGCATCCCTCTAATACGACTATTCACTATACGTAAAATAATAATACTCCTTAATCCAAATGTAAAAAGTAAATGATACCTTACAATTGGACTGAGGGAGTATAAGACAGACAAAAAGATTAAGTGTGAAGTTTATTATGGGATGGAAGGAATTTTAAGATTCAATGCTCTATATTTTGTAGAGCCTGTTTATGTATTCATTAAAAGTTAGTATTGTGTAAGCAATGTTTCACCGTGACATTTTTGCGCTATTTAAATACACCTTTTGGCTCAACTTGAAGCTGGTCATACTAAATAAAAGAGGATCAAACAGTAAGTTGAAAACCTTGGAAGAAAAGCTTGTTGCGAAAATATATACTCAGAAAGAAAGGGTTCGAATATGAGAAAACCTGTTCGCCGGTAGCTATGCCTATGTCGATTCAGACTCTTTTATCTGTAACTACTCATATGAAATATGAGGAATAGCAAATAGATGTCAAGACAGCTTTCCTGATTGGTAGTCTTGAGGAAAACATCTAAGTGAAGCAACCAGAATGATTCATTGCAAAGGGCTAAGAGCATTTTGTGTGTAAGCTTAAAAGTGTTCCTCGATGGACTAAAGCAAGCTTCAAGAACATGAAACATCTATTTTGATGAGGTAATTCAGTCATATGGATTTAACCAATGCACGAAAGTATCTTGTGTATTGAAAAGAGTGACGAAAATGTGATGGTATTTCTTTTACTGTACGTAGATGATATATTGCTCATTGGAGACAATGAAAAGTATTATCGGGCGTATGGGTATGGTTGATAAAGCAGTATGAAATGAAGGACTTAAGAAAAGCAAAATATATCTTTTTGATCACGATATTATGGATCACAAGAAAGGATGTCATGCTTGTCTCAAGCTTCATGAAATGATACAAGCCCTACTTATTTTAGCATGTGACTTTATCTAAGAAAATGTATTTTAGGACACAAAAGAAGATAAAGGAGATGGAAGCGGTTCTTTATTTTTTGGCGAATAAGGAAAGCTTAATCTAAGAAATGCTATGCACGAGATAGGATATCTGTTTTGCTAAAGATATGGTCAGTGAGTATCAAGGTAACCCGAAACAAGAATGATAAACTGTGGTAAGCATATACTTATGTAACTGAAAAAGACCAAAAATTATATGTGGACTTACCGAACAGATTCATTGCTTCTTATGGGTTACATAGATTCAAAATTTTCAAATCAGATAGGGACAGTAGTAAATCTACCTCAAACGTTATGTATTTGATTTTAGGAAGTTGAGTCATAATATGGAGGAGTGTTATATAGAGATATATTTCGGACTCCGACTCCATCATGGAAAGATAATAATAATGGAGCCTATGAGGTAGCCAAAGTATCTATATGACTCTAAAAACTTCATGATGGATTTTCAAGTGTTTTTAAGTTTGCCCAAAGTTATCACCATTTATTATGATAATAATGGTGCAGTTGCAAACTTGAAGGAATCATGAGCCTATATGGCAATTAAACACATGGAGCGCGAGTACCACCTGTTACGAGAAATCATATGATGAGGGAAATATTATTGTCGCCTAGCTTGCATCGGATGATAACCTAGTAAAATCCTTTACAAGAACCTTAAGGCAAAAGCTTTTGATGGTCGTGTAATGGGAATGAGAATCAGATGTATGGCAGAAGACATGATAGCATAGTCTTTTAGTATAAGTGGGAGATTGTTGGATTGTATACTAAAAGTCTAGCTTTTGTGTGAATAATGTTATAGCAATTTATTTGAAATGAGAATCATATGATAAAATGATTGCGTCTTATAATTTATCTATATATTCAATGTAATAGTCCACTTACTTTATACTGTAGATAATATGTTGTGCGACAACACGCGGAAGATCATATTATCGGTTTTCTTGTAAAGTATAAATAGATGCTCACAATCGAGATAGACAGGGACTCTCTATTGGGATGGTTGTAGTGTGATTTGGTATTAGTTTGTCTAGACTATAGAATCACATTTGTGCACTTGTGTGTATTGAGGAGGACCGCTTGAGATCATTATACTTGTACTGTCTATATAGAAGAACTTGATCTCAGTTATTATGGATGTTCGTGCTCTTAATCCCTATACAATAACCTCGACACGTAGGGCAGTATGTATTTTTTTTATTTATCAATGGATGAGATTTACATGTAATTAAATCAACAAACTCAGTGAGTTGGCAAATAGTGTTGTCTCTATAGTGTGCTATTGATTGTAGAAGGAATTCGTGTCTGAAATAGGTTGATGATGTCCCCTTGAGGATCTCATAAGGATTATCATGTAAACCTTATAGGTGGATTTATTCCGGCATGATAATGAGGTTGAGTGGTACTACTCTCGGATGAGATATTAATTAATAGAGTTGTCAGTAACTTAATTAATAATGGGCATTGTATATCTTAAACATGGAGAGACTAACAGGCTCATAATAAGAAGGAGTCCATAACATAATTATGGGATTAGAACGGTAGTGCAGTAATGATATTTTAGTGGTATATGTTATTATTATTGGACTTAAGTATAAGCTTTGGGCTAAGCTTGGATACTTAAGCCCAATGGAGGCCCAACTCTAATTTCTCCTCCTGGTCCTTGCTGTAGCCCATATATAAGTTATCTCATCTATCCGAAAACTCTAATCTAACTGATTAATCATGCCTAACATGTGAAGAGGGTAGACAAAATAGCAGATTGAGAAGATCTCAAAGATCGTCGCCCACACGACGTCGAGATTGGACTTGGGAATACAGCAGAAGACCAAAAGGTTGTTTGCTGCTGCTGTTTGTCAACTTTCATAATTTTTATAAAATTGTACAGAAGTCCGAATTCAACGTATGATATACTAACTAAAAGATACTAAAGAGATGATCATTTTGGCGCATAGATCACTCAAATCGGAAATCAAACGACAGAGTTATGACCAAAACGGTGAGGCTGCACAAGTTGCTGGTGAGAATCCATCTTCTTCAACATACCCTGGTGAAAGGTAATATATTTCTTTGATTTCTTGCTTCCGCTGAATTAGAAACATATGGAACCGTAACAGTTCATGTTAACCAAATGATCGAACGCCAACAAACTTAACTCATACTTAATTGAAGTAATCCACAAGAAGACATTATTGATGTGAGTGCTGAGGTCAATGTCGTCACATCCGAAATTAGACCAATCCTCCATCAATTTATGTTAACCACTGATACTTTTATGTTATTTGACGTATATTGTGTTTAGTGTTGCTTTTAGGTTTGTAGCAGTTAAATCTGGTATGTGTTAGAAGTTGATTCAAGACCAACACAAACCTAAAAGTCATGAAAGTTGAGTGGAGGTTACCCGAGTAGTGGATAGTTATCACCTCACTCATTGGTGGTTCAAACCTCTTCTAGTGGACCACACACCTGTTCGACTCCTGCAGCATCCCCACATCTATTTATAGAGTTGTTGGATAGTCAGGACGAATGGCTGATCAAGGAGAAATCCTCCATTATAGAGTACAAAAATACCATGCTTAGATAGTTTCTATCTTTAGGTTTCTGCTGCAGTGTTTTTACTAGTCTTGTCACACTTTGTGCAACACTTGGTGTATATTATTATCCCATTTATTTTTTGTGTATTGTTCACAAGCAATGGAAGTTCATACTTAAAGTAGGCTTAGATCTACAATCTAAGTTTGCCATTTGTGAACTTATTGAAGTTTTTAGAACTTGAAGAATTGTCACCATTGAAAACAACAACACATATTTTTATCATACGTAGAATCTTGTTGAGACAAATCCATTACATAAGTTTTCAAAATACTCATAAGCTCACTATGACTCAACAAATCAGTATTCCTAACTTCTTTTATAGCACAAACTTTGCCATTAAATATCTTAGAAAGAGTATGAAGAGTTTTGTTTACTGACCTGACATTGGAGATTGGATCTCCAAGTGATTGCAGTTCATTCACCACCTCATAGATCCTCTTAAAACCGAGCTTGAATTGACTGTTGAGGAGAATAATCTATTGCTGCAAAACTCAAAGGCCATCTACGTAATCAACTCTTTGGTTGATATGGTGATGTTCAACCTGATTTAGAATTATGTTTCTATAAAGGATTCTTGGGAAAGGTTTTAAGAACATTGTGAAGGATCTAGAAGTATTCGTAGGGAAAAGATGAGGACGCTAAACACGAAGTTCAAGGAATTGAGGATGAAGAATGATGAGACAATCTCTTCCTATAATGAATGACAAGATCTCCATATTTGTCATCAACAGTGGGGGGTGTCCAGACTGAAAATAAGCTTTTCTAAGCACGTTCATCAAGGGCCTTGATGTAGCTCCTCATCTGACTTTTCCATGCGGTATAATTGGTTCCATTAAGTATGGAAGGACGAGTGACAGATCCAGTGGAGTAATCCATGACAATTCAACACTTAACACTAGGAATAACACTTAGTGCCGTCAAGTGTTAGCTTTAATGCCACTTGTTGGGTACCAAGTGGGTTTAAGTGTATTTTTTACAGCGATGTTGTTGGTACGCATTTTCATTGCACACAATAAATCCTCAATTATTAAGGATGTTATTGTAGCTTAGGCAGATGACCAACTTAATTATCGAACAAAAAGGATGGAATATTACTAATTTGATTATTAACTAATTTAATTAAGACAAGTATGGCAATAAACTTTGAGTATCAAATCTAACAACTAATGATCTGATAAATTAAAATAAAAATTTAAATAAAATTCACTTAGAAGAAATTTGGAGTTGTTTCAAGTATGAAGAATAGGTAGCTCTAAGGACATTCAGTTTAAACTCATTAATTTAACTCTCTAAGTATCTGAGCCAACTTTGCCAAGTGGAATAGGATGGATCACGAATATATGCAAACATAGCCTATAGACACAAGTAAATGAACGTAAATCTAGTTTGTCACTTCAAAGCAAGAGATCTAACTCCACCTCCCCTCTAAAGGTACTATCAGTATCAATTCTTTCTTACATCTGGTAATCAAACTTGATATGATCTCCCTTTATAGGGACTATAAAATTACCTTCTTAGCCCTACTTATTAAAACGCAAATCTATGCAATTAACAAACATTTATATTCAATAATTCTAATGAAGCATCGGGAGTATTGGTCCCTCCCTTAGAATCATAACAGAAAAACCTAATCAATCATGATGTGCTGAATGAACAATCATAAATATGTTCAGACTTCATATAACAATTGAAGATGCACAAAACAATGATGATTAAAGGTTTAAAAACGTGTAATTAAAAATAAAATAATCCAACTATAGTCGTAAGGTAAACATCTCATAAAGAGTCAAACCAACCTTCATAACCCTAGAACTACCAAAATAGTTCTAGCCCATGGTGTTACAAGTAATAACCATGGGGATTGGATAGATCTTACTCATAGTCTGAAAAATTAAAAATAAGAAGAAAAGAATTACGAAACCATTGGTGTAGTGATCTCTTTTGTTTTTTCTTCCATCTTTTCAAATCCTCTTGGTTCTCCTTCTTGAGTTGACAGATGAATCTTCATAGTGATGGATGAAATAGAAGAAGTTATGAATATGAAGGATAGTAAATGATGGATGGTGTGGGGAGCGGTAGTCACGTGAATAATAATGTGAAATATATGTAGGTGTGAGAATAGAATGAAATAAGAAAAGAAAATATTCAAAAAGATATAGTGGAATCATGGAGAATTATGAGAAAAATATTAATTCCTTCACGAAAAATAAGGAAAAAAATATTTATGGAAAAAAATGAAGTAATCATGTTGTATTATGTGATAATAAAGTTAATTGTTCTTCAAGGAAAAAGGAAAGGGGGGATAATTTTTGGTAATTTTCGAAAATTCCTGTTGGCAGATGTGCGATCTCATGATTATGAGCATAACTTTCACATTCAAACTTTGATTTGAGTGATTATTGCACCAAAACTATCCTCTCTTCCATGGTTTTCCAACCACATTTCACGCCACTAGTTTTGACTTCCACAAAAATACAGAAAAATTATGCAAAGTGAGCGTGCAGTTTTCAGCATCCTTGCACAAGTTGCACATTTTCTCTAACTTTGAACTTTTGATCATTTTTCCACCTAAAATACAATAAAACACCTCAAATGTATATTTTTCTCAAATATATAGAATATTAAAGACTTTTGCTAATAAATGATAATAATTTTTACAAAAAGTGTTAAATTGGATACTAAAACATACAAATGTTCACTCTCAATAGTTGTGCAAAGTGTTGTCGATACTATGTACAACACTGACTTGTATTAGAATAGAAATGTATACAATATTTGCAAGTTTATAAAGTAGAAGACTCAAACACACGGATTACTCAATCTTTCCACAAACGTTCTTTTGTGGCAGCCTCATGGCATAAATATTACTATCTTGAAAAAATGATTACAAACTGGATCAGAATGTCCTTTAGAGTTTGGGGTGTTCAACATTGAAATGATGTGTTAGCTTTTAAGGGTTTTGGTGTTGGTTTTAGTTCATCCACATGTATTAGTGATTTTGATAGTCATTAGTCAGTGATCATGACCTTGAAATAGATTTTGATAAATGCCATAATTGGAATTTTATTTTGCATATATTTGACTTTTCTGATTTGGTTGTCATATTTTTATTTGTTGATCAATTTTTGTATGAATTACCTATAGATTGAAGGTCATTTTACAGTATTGTATATTTGCATTTGAAGATCTCACTTTGGTATGGTGTCAAAAAAGAGGCTACATCGTGGATTTTGTGGCTACTGAGTCCCCTTCTTTCCTGCAGCTCCAAAATCAATTAGGTTAATCAAATTTATTAGTAATGCATTTTTTACTATTCACATAATTTAGTGTGTAACCAAAACCTGATATTTATATGTTTTCGTAGAGAAGTGGCATATGCAAGAAATTTGTGGATGTCATCAAACTATGTGCCTTTGAATTACTTGCAGCTGTAGCTGGAAAGTTGTTAAAGAAGAGTGGGAGTTCTTCTCATTCCTTTTGGTAAGTATCCCTTGATATATATCAAAGTTGGCTTAAATTGTCTTCTTATTTACATAAGTTTTGTCGTGCTCTCTAAGGATCTCCTCGATGTGCACATGCTCCTGTCTTTTTTTTCATTTTCTTATTTAGCTTTATTCTTTTTCTCTTTCATCTAAGGTATACATGTGATGTTATTAGCATTTAACATTTAAAAAATATTTTATAACCCCCTGTATAACAATCAAGTGGGTATGTATGAAATTTTGGTGTGAACTTCCTTGGTCAAATTTCTTTGATATACTCTGATATTATTTACTTGATTTGAATTGTTATTTTTACTCAATAAGCATGGTCATTATTGTCGAAATGGACTTACAAGCCTTTTGACTAATTATTTCAAGAACTTCAATAAATTATATAACTGTGAGAGCTCTGATACCAATGATGAATTTGACACTTCTGTCATTGAATTTTCTTACAATTAATTATCTGAACGGCTCTGAGAACATCGTAAAATATATCTAGCCTCACCAAACACGTTTCTTATTAACTCTCAAGGTTTTTTTAAAAAAAAATTAGGTCTTGCAAATTTATAGGACTCAAATGTATTTAAACTTGTTATCTTATCATTTTATTAATTTTAATGGCTTATTACATAACCACATTTAACCTAAGCACATCAAAGCATGTTTACACATATATATTATTATAGAATGTGTTTTGTACTACCTCCATCCCAAAGAGAAGTTTACGGCTACTGTAGATATGCAGTTTAAGAAAAAAATTATTTTTTGCTTTACTTTTAGGGGTAGTTTGGTATTTTTAGGTAATAAATAAATTATAAATTAAGTTATGTGAGTTGTAAAGGGGTGATAATTTCGAAATTAAAGTGTGTTGTGCGGTTATTGATTTGTATATATTGCCTTATTTGGGGGTGTCAACTTATTTATGGGACGAACAAAAATAGTAAGTGTGAATTTGTTTATGAGACAGAGGGAGTACTAATATAATATTTTGTCCAAAAGCATCAAGTGTGATATATTTATGATTTTTAGTATTTGTGTCATTGGTCACTAGAACTTACTATAATTTTATGTGTATTCCTATCTTGATATGATGAATTCTGTTGGCAGTATTAATTGATTTTTTTTCTCCATGTTTTGTGCAGTGAAGAAAGAATCATCATCTTCAGTTGCTCATAAATTTGAGGAGAAGGTTAAAAAGATGTTATATTTTCAGAGGTTATTAATTGGCACTAAAGAGTAAGTTCTCTTAGGCTGTGTTTGGATTGAATCATTTCAAATCCAATGGATTTGAAAATGAGTGGATTTTTTTTAAATTGCATGAATTTTAAATTAATTCACTTGAATTACATTGTTTAGATGAATTATGGATTTATGAAATGATTTTCAAATTCATAATTCAAAAATTAATAATGAAATTTTATTATATTAAATATTAATATCTAAAATTTAAAATAATATTTTTTTTGTTGTATGGAGGGAGGGTGGGCAGGGTAGGAGGTAGGGGAATGGGAAGGGTGTGGCAGGACGGACAGGTTGGGGTATAGGGGTTGGGGCGGTTTTTGTGGGTGAGGTGGGTGGGTGGGTGGGTGGATTGGGGTGGGGGTAGGGGTTAAAATTAAAAAAAAATAATGTATTAAATTTATATATTTTTATTTATTAATATATCTATTACACAATAGAAGGATTTCAAATTACACGGTTTGAATAAGAATTTGAAAATCTATCCAAAACAACTAAAAAAATATCAAAATCAAATCCATGATTTGAAATCCATTCATTTGAAATCTTGGATTTATAAATCCATGGATTTAATGATGGATCTAAATATGAAGGAAGGATTTGAGGGAATTATTTATAAATTCCTCTTTAAATCCTCTCATCCAAACACAACCTTAGATTGCCTCTACTTAAATATAGACTAAATATGTATGTTTGATAATAATTGAAAATAAATGATCAATTTTAGCAATTAAAGTTAACATGAAGCAGACAATCTTTGAGAATACTTTAGGAGGATTAGTTTATATTTAGCACCAAGAAATTGTGTTTAGGTATTGTGAAGTATAAACCTCATTCAAGTATGGTTGAGTGTGATGAATAGGTTGTTTTGTTAGTTTAACTCATGTATGATCAGAATACATGAGCGATCATGTGCAACGGAAGTTAGCTAGCTGAATGAAGATCAATTTCATATAAAATGGTGCAATCGGAGCACATGAGGTGGACAAGGGGTTTTGAAGTGAGGGGATAGCATCGTTTGGATGAGTTATGAGCAGATATACATATGGATAAAAATGGCCATGACACAGCAGTTTTCCATTGGGATCAGATTAGTGTGGTTTTGAAACCATTCAACAGTCCAACTGATGGCTCAAAGATGCTTCAACGAAATAGTCCTATAAGTTTTACCTATTGATTGTGTATATATAGTTTTATTCACAACTTTAATCACTTGTAATCTCCTCATACTCTCATGAACAATAAAGAGTCTCTCTCCATTGTGGACGTAGGGTTGTTAGTGAGCCGAACCACTTTAAAAAAACTCTCGTGTTCTTGTTTTTTCTTTATTATTAGAACTAAGCTTCATGTTTGCATGTTTAGTTTTCAATTTAGTTCTTGATTCGATCTGCTATCAGCGATTTCCCACGACAAGTATGTTTGAATAAAAAATGGTAATCAGTTGGTAAAAGATCCTTAAGAAACGAATAAGGTTATATGGAATTTACATAGTGCTCAATTCGATTGGCTATAAAGAGAATATTTTTCCAATCCTTCACGAGGTTTGGGAAACGCATCAAGGATGATGGAAAGTGTTCCTACATCTATAACCTCTATAAAATTGTAGTCTGTACTAAATTTTTCTTTGGTTCATGTTGCAATCATAATTAGGAATTGACTCATAAGATAATAGGAGATCTTTATTTAATAAGCATCAATGTATTGTACCACTGTATCTATGCAAAATATCAGAAGTCGATCCTAACCAAGAGGAGCATGATTGTTCTTATTTTCTGAAAAGTATTGAGTAGACATCTCATGGCTATGTGTGATTCACTACAAAGCACCAATATCTCATTCATATTTTTATTGGGTCATGCTCATTAAGACTGTTCTTATAAACACCTACATGTAGATCTTGATTCGACTATTTATGAAAGTTTTCTCAGAGTTTATTATGCTGATGGCAATGAGGTATTGTGCTATTCTTGACTTTTTATGTTAGAAAGTTCATATATGTGCCTTATTGAATTTGGTGAATATTTTCTTTATCGATGAGACTCAGACATTGACTAATTCCATGCTCATCTTTCTCTTTCGCTCTCATAGTTCTTTGACTAATTAGATTGCAATTTATTTTTGAACTATGCCATCATTTTTCTGATTTCTAAGACATGCTTAATATCATATAAATGTCTAGACTTTTGTTAATTTTTATTTTTTATTAATCTTAGTAATTTCTGTTTTGATTCTCGTTCTAAGCTATCATTATAATGAGTGTAACTGTAGACAATGCAATCAATTGTGATTAGAGGAATGGTGCTTGATATAAATGTTGGTTATCCAACTAAAGCACATCTGATATCATGTCGTCCAAAATTGTTGAAAGTTTGGTCTCAATTAATTATAATGTCTCAATCCCCGTCACATGATACTCCTTTTTATGTTTCTCTCAACTGGTAGACTTTTGGTTCTCTACACTGTGAGAGTGTAAATGAAAACTGCAATGAGATTTTTAGGCATCTCTCATGTGAAATGCCTAAAATTTGTTTTTGTATTTCATATTATACGGTGTATCAAGAAACATTCTGAATGCATATCAAAGCTTGGAGTTAAGTCATACAGGTGTGCTATTTTTCCTAATTAATTTAACTTTATATTGATAAAATTTATTTAAGGTGTGCTCTATTTCGTAATAGTGATGAATTAATGATTTGTTTCAATTGTGTTTGATTTACATTTTTATTAATTTTAGTATTTTCTATTTTGATTCCAGTTCCAAGCCGTCTGTATAATGAGTGAAACTATAGACAATGAAGCACTTGTGTTTCAGATTTTTATGCATGTCTCATGTGAAGATGTCTGCAATTTATTTTTCAGATTTCATATGCATTAGTTGGTGTAGCAAGAAATATCCAGAATGCATGTCAAAGCTTGGAGCTAAGCCGTACATGATAAGTACTTTAGGTTTGGCTTGGCAGATTCATGTTATATGCATCATCATAAATATCGCAGTATTACCTATTAAGGTTATGATTGCACATCCTTAGAAATGTTGTAATTCTACAATGTAGTATTTATATTATTTGTAAGGCTTCATCGTCTGTTATCCTTCATATTCAAAATATTTGGTTAAAATTTATCTAGAAATTTATGTTTATAATTAATGACATTTTGGGGTTTGCTGTGAATTATTAGTATTTGTGGTAGGGTTTTGACTTTTATGATTAATTTGACTTTAAATTGGTATAATTTATTAATTTATTCATATGTACTCTGTTTCTTAATAGTGAGGAATTAATGATTTGTTTCAATTGTGTTTGATTTACATTTTTACAAATTTTAGTATTTTTATTTTGATTCCAATTATAAGTCGTCAGCATAATGAGTAAAACCGTAGATAATGAAGCATTTGTGTTTCAGTTGTGTTTGATTTTAATTTTCTAATAATCTTAGTAATTTTCTGCTTTTTAATTACTATAGGAATATTTCAAATAAATAAGGCAATTAATTAAGTGAAAATGGCACAAAATAACCACATTCACCTAAAAGTAATTTTTTTGAGCCGTCTATCTTAAAACAATTTATTCTAGCCACTTTTATTGGAAGTGACCAAAATGTCCTTTGAAAGGGACCCAATAATCATATGTTGAGGAATCGGATTCCTCTCTTTTTTACCAAAAAGTACCAAAGTACAATACTAGGTCAGTAGTAGGCATGTGTTCCCTCATATGCTTACAAAAAATAAGGAAATATATGCCTCATGAATGTATTTATTTATTTATTAATATTCAAAAAGATGCATTCTACGATTTTTTTTTGGAAAAAAATATAGCTGAAAGGCAAATATGTATAAGTCGAATAGAACAACCATTTGGGCCGAATAAAATACATGTAGGCCGAATAGAAGAAAAATTTTATCCATATGAAATTTTTTTCTAATTTTTTCTGGAAAAAGATATAGGCTGAAAAAACAAGTCGTATAGGCCGAATAGAAGAAATTTGGGCCGAATAGAAGAAAATTTTTATCCGTATGAAATTTTTTTCTATTTTTTTTAAAAAAAATATAAGTCGAATAGAACAAATCGTATAGGTCGAATAGAAGGAAATTTGGGCCGAATAGAAAAAAAATTTTATCCGTATGAAATTTTGTTCTAATTTTTCTGAAAAAAATATTGGTCTAATAGAAGGAAATTTTATCTGTATGAAATTTTGTTCTAATTTTTTTTTGGAAAAAAATATATAAGCAAATAGAACAAGTCGTATAGGCTGAATAGAAGAAAATTTGGGCCTAATAGAAGAAAAAATTATCCGTATGAAATTTTGTTCTAATTTTTTCTGGAAAAAAAGTATAGGACGAATAGAATAAATTATGGGCCGAATATACTAATTTATTGTCCTATAATTTTAAATGTGTTCACATCCACCACCATTTAATGTGGTCAACAAAAATATAATGATGGATTTATGTCCTTTCTCTTGACAGTTATGGGGGTAAATTCGGAACAACCCTTAATAGTGGCTAGAAAAAAATCTTTTTTATGTAGGTGGCCAAATAAAATTTAACTTAATGCATAGTGGTCATTTAAAATTTTATCTCATTAATTAATTGCTCTACATGTCAAACCTATATTCCCTCCAATTGAGAAACTCGTAATCTTAGATGCATGTGCTCCACAAAAAACCATTAATATGTTAAAAGATCATAATAATCAAACCAAATGATAACATTGTTACATAAACAAGAAAGGTTTAAATCCCTTGATGTACTCAGCGAATATATGGGTTATGGATGAGGAGTGGTCTGATGTTGGGTCTACTAGGAGAAAAGTCACTTCCACTTTCAAATTAAGGTTGCTCAACTATTCACATACCATAACTCTATTTTGTTTACTCTAGCAGGTTCTGCTTGACCAAGTGGGGTTAACTTCCCATACATCTCTGAGGTTGGCATGCTTGACCTCTCTTTTTGATTACGGACGTTGTTAAAGTCCCCAGTTAACATCCACGGCCCCAAATTAGTAGCATGTACATATTCCAGATGTTGCTAAAGAGTCCTCTTTTCTCCAAGTAGGTTGCGAGTATAAATAAAAGATATTAAGAACTCTATTCAGGTACTCAAACATTTGACATCCAAAGAAATGGCTTGTTCATGAGATGATCGATTCAATAGATTCACCCTACTGGGATTCTAAGCCATCGCAATTCTGGCTCCCAGGGTCAGCTCCAAGTTATGACCAAATTTCCAACTCATTAGCATATTAGTCAAAACAGAATCTACATTATTAATAGACAGAGTCTCTTGTGAGACACTACTTATGTGAGATTGTTTGTAAGGCGTGTTAAAGTATGCATATTGTATAGATAAAGTATGTTTAATAGTTGTTAAAGTATGTTTTGTAAAGTATAATGAATTAAAGTATGATTTTAGGATGTTATAATATGATTTATTATTGACATACTTTAACTATAAATAAGCATACTTCAAAAAGATGTTTCTCTCCCTAGGTTTTTTTCTCTGCCTTCTCTCTAAATTATTTTAATTTTACCAATCGTTCCTTCTCCGGCAAGGGTGCTCTGCCTGGCGAGGGCACCTCCCGGCCACCTCCCTCCTCTTCTGATCGACCCACTGATCAGACTGCTTTTATCTCGAACCCTTGGTTTGATGAATTATTGAACCGCAATCAACAGTATGCTGATATTCAGCCTCCTTCCAGCGATGGCCCTGACCAATTAAACCGAGGATCCTGCACAGATTCCACGCGGCAGAGGATCTCTGGATCATCAGGGATGCAGCCGCTAAGTCCTAACTTACCCGGTAAGCAACCAGGGAATCCTAGTTCTCATGGAAATTTCAACCCTAATAGGCAGGGAGTTCTCAGCGATCATGTATCTGATCATCAAACTGGGAAGACTGCTACTGATCGTACTGGTCTCAGATCGTATGCATCCAAAGTCGGCAATTCCGCTGACCCGTTCTCTCACATAAAAGCGGCCATATGTAAGGGACCCTTCCATGGTCCTGTGGCGAGGCCAATCAATAAAACAAGTGATATCCATATATTGTCAATCTCTAATGAATTATATGAAAATCGTAAAAAATTATTCTCGCGATTTATGATCACTATGGTACTTAATTCAAAGGGGTCCAAACCACATTCGCAGAAGGAGATTGAGGCATTACTTGGGAAGGTTTTCTTGCAGAAAGTGGTACTCGCCATTCCTCTTGGAATGGGATACTTCAATGTCTATATCCCTGATGATGAAATCAAGGTTCAGCTTCTGAAGAAGCAGTTTTTTGAGGAGGGCAACACGCAGTTGCGTGTTCAGCAATGGACACCTACTTTTAATCCATTCAAAATTAAATCTTCTTTGGTGTCTATATGGTTGAGAATTTATGAACTCCCGATGGAATTACGGCATGAAGAAATTATAAAAAATTACTTCAATGGTTGGTGTTCCAATACGTATAGAATATAGAGCTCTGAATTGTTATACTGGATATTTTGCACGGGTGTTGGCGGAGGCAGACATCTTGGAGGAACTCCTGAAATCAATGAATATAGATACCTCAGAGGCTATAATTCATATTTCTTTTGGTTATGAAAACATCCCGGAATATTGCAAGTTCTGCAAATTCTTGACCATGATGTGGGGTCATGTTTAAAAAAGAGAAACAAGCAAGCACAACGAAAGAGGAAACAGAAAGTCAAGAAAAACAAGAGGCATACTGATCTGGATGGCTTCACGGTTCCTAAGAAAACCTGAACAAGGAAAGACCATCCACCTGCTACTTTGAATGTTTCTAATTCTTTCCATGACCTAGGTGAGGAGAAAGGTGAAGAAATTCATATAGAATGTCCTGACACGCATGTCGCTGATAGTAGAGCAGTTACAGATGAAAATGATGTTGATAATAAAGAGACTGCTACTGATGACAAAGAGGAGTCTGATGATGATGATAGGAACACTCTTAGTGATATTAATGAGGGCTCAGAGCATGAATACTTGGATGATAGTGGATTAGATGAGGATGATGCTAACAAAGGGGATGAACTGGCTATTATTATTCGAGAAGAGGAACCTATTCCGCATGACGTGGCTAGCCCTGCTAAGGAGGAGGGGATTTTGCATGAGAGTCCCACAACAGTTGGGGCCTTAACTTTGGCCGTTGCTGAGCCTCCTGCCTCAGTTATTGGTACTGAATTTAGTGCTTCTCACTTTGTTAGGAAGGAAGCACCCACCACTAGATCACGCAATCCGGGGGTAAAAATTATTGATTCTAAAACCACGGAGCACAAAAACATGATGTCTACAGCCTCCAAGGGTTGGAAAGATTTGAAGAACCTGCCGAATCACGGGAAAGTAAATCGTAAATAATAAAGGCACTCTTCTAGAATATCAGAGGGATTGGGAATGATGATTCTCAAGCGGTTCTTAAAGAACTTTGCTTACACCACAATCCGTTGTGGTTAGGCATTGTCGAACCAAAGGTTTTGTTATCTTCCATTCCTTTGCACTATTGGCACAGTCTGCGTCTCTTGATTGTGGGAACTAATGAACGTGATGATCTTAGGCCTAACTTATGGGTTTTTTGTAACCCTAAGTTCATTACCAACATTAGAAGGGTTTTTAGCTCCTCTCAAATCATCATATATGATTTTACTTTTGATTCAAAGGATTTTAGGTGTGGTTTTGTACATGCCAATAATGATTACATTCGTCGAAGGAATTATGGTATGATATCTCTCTTCATATTGAACAGTCTATGTTCATCATGGGAGATTTTAACGCCACTACGGGAGCTCATGAGAGATTGAATGCTACCAGACATGTCAATCTGAGCTCAGCTGAATTTTTGGAGTTCTTGGAAGTTACAGGGCTGCATGATCTTCACATGCATGGCTATATGTACACATGGGTGAGCAGGTCTTCTACTAGAGGCATGAGAGCCTCTCGTATTGATAGAATCTTAGCCACAGATGGTATGTTGGACAGCTGGGATTCAGTCACCGCCACTGCATATGTTAGACATAGTTCGGATCATAATCCTATTATCATGAATTGTAGTCTTAGCATACACACTCCAAGGCCTTTTCGCTTTCAATCAATGTGGCTTGCGGACATAGGCTTCTATGTTCTTGCTGCTACATCTTGGCAAAGATACACACATTCCAACAACCCGATTTCTATGTTTGCCTCTAAGCTACGAAGATTAAAGCTTGATATAAAAAATTAGAATTCGAGGGAATTTGGGAATATTTTTGATGGGGTGGAGACAACTTTAACTCGTCTCCAGGATATTCAGCGCCGTATTGATTGTGAAGGGGAAGATTATGATCTTTTCTCAGAAGAAGTTGATGCTCATCTTAACCTCAGTGATAAATTATTGGCACAGCATCGTTTCTTTGCACAGAAACACAGAACTACTTGGTTAAAGAAAGGGGATCGAAACTCAGACTTCTTTCATCGAAGCCAACGAGTCATTAAAACCAAAGTTAATATAAAAACGATGCTTATTGATGGACACAATTCAGAAGATATTGAAGATATTGGTGACCATGTGGTTAATTACTATTCCAATCTCTTCCGACAGCCTAAGGATACCCCAGATTTTGCAGTTTTGGACTCCGTGGGTAAATCCATAGATACATCAGATAATCAAATCCTTACCAGGCTTCATTTTCAAGAGAAAATCAAAGCTGCAGTTATGGAGCTATCAGCTGATAGCTCGCCTGGTCCAAATGGTTTGGGGGAAGTTTCTATCACAAATGTTGGCATATTATTAGAGATGATCTTTGTAAGTCTGTGCAACACTTCTTTACTCATGCTACCATCCCGTCAGGGATAAATTATAATTTTGTGGTGTTGATTCCCAAAGTCGATAGAGCTACTAAAGTTGAAGACTTTCGACCTATTAATCTTTGTAATTTCTACTTCAAAATCTACACAAAGATTATTTCCAACAGACTTGGTCCTATTTTGCATAAGAAGCTTGGAGTCTTTCAGTTTGGTTTTATCCCTGGAAGGAGTATACATCATTGTATTACTTTGGCATCAGAAAGCTTCAATTGTCTAGATAATTCAATGGACGGCAGTGTGGCATATAAGATTGATATCAAGAAAGCATTTGACACAATTCGATGGGACTTTCTTCTGGAGGTTCTTCGCCTTATGGGATTTGCTAGCCATTTTATCAACATGATAAAATCAATCTTCTACTCGGCTAGAATCTCAGTTTTGATCAATGGTACGCCCAGGGGTTTCTTTGGTTATGGTATAGGGGTTTGTCAGGGGGGCCCTCTATCTTCACTCTTATTTTGCATTGCGGAGGAAATTCTTGGCTTATGGATTATCAAATGCACCAATGGAGGCCTTATATCGAGAGCCAGGGGTGGTCGTGGTTTTCGTTTACCATCATACTTATTTTATGCTGATGACATAATGTTGTTTTGTAAAGCAGATAAGACCTCCATCAACGGATTGAAGACAGTGCTTTTCAGCTACGCTAACATTTCTGGACAAATTTTCAATCCACAGAAATCAAAGGTATTCTTTGGCAAGCATGTGAGGGATGCTATCAAATGGCGAATCAAGGAAAAGTTGAGGATCTCAGAGGTAGTATGCCTTTCAAATATCTTGGTGTTCCAATTTTTAAAGGTGCTCCAAGAGGATTATATTTTAAAGATGCCACGAACAACATTCTCTACAAATTTCAGAGATGGAAGAGGAACTCACTATCAATGACGGGCAGAATTTATCTTGTTAACTCAGTGATTATATCATCTACAGTGCATCTTATGATGATATATAAATGGCTTAAACATCATTTTGATAAGATTGAGAGGTCATACAGAAACTTCATATGGACTGGGGAGGTTTCGAAAACACATCATTTCACAGCTGCTTGGAGTCGCATTTGCTACTCTATGGAGGAGGGTGGACTGGGAATTCGCTCTATTAAGGTAGCGAATGAGGCATATCTTATGAAACTATCATGGTATATTCTTGGAGATGAGACATGTCTGCAGCTCATTAGGAATCGATGGTTTGAAGGTACTAAAATCAAGGATTCCTATTTCCCTTCCTCAATAAAATCAGTCTGCGCTCCGCACATCAAACAACTTATGACGGAGGATATTTGGATAGTGGGGCACGATTTTAATGTGCTTTTTTGGCTAGATAACTGGATTGGTAAACCCATAGCTGATATGGTTGGCATCCCCTCAGAGTACAGATATCATTATGAACAGAAGATAGGGGATTACTTATATGATGGAGACTGGCACTTTACAGTTGAGTTTGTTAATGCCTTTCCTTTTATTGTTGATGCCATATTGTCAACCCGTATGTCTTCAAATCTTCGAGATCAAAGGTTTTGGACCAAAGCCATGTATGGAAAAGTCACTTCAAAGCTTGTCTATGCACATAAACGGATGAGCTTTCCTGCCACAAATTGGGGCTCGTGGATATGGGCAAGCTTCATTCTAGCTTATCGATCAATCACCATTTGGAAGGCCATCAGGGGCATTCTGACTACATGGGATGTGCTGATTCACAGAGGCTTTGTTGGACCCTCACGCTGCTATTTGTGCGAGGAGGATTCGTAGACGCTTGATCACCTATTTATCCACTGCAAATTCTCTCAGCAGGTACTACGTTTTGTGCTAGTTGGCTTTGAATATGAGGGATCGATCCCTCTGGACCAGGATTTCATAGTTTTCCTCTTGCATGCGATGCGCATGAAAGGTAGTACTCAGTTGAATAATTTGTGGAGAGCAGTTATTGTCTCTTATTTCTGAATTATTTGGAGTACTAGAAATGAGAGGATGAATATGGAAATAGACTCGAAAGGCCACCATAAATCTCTTTGAATTTCGGGTGTGATTTCAGTTTTGGCTGCACTCATTAAGGAAACGGGCAGATTATCTATTGGAACAATGAACAATACTGTGGGGGATTTGATCATACTTCGTCATTTTGGAGTAAAAGGAGTACCCAAGAAAGCTCCTTCTATTACTTCACTAAGATGGCAGCCACCTCCAACTGGCTGGATAAAATGCAACACCGATGGCCATGCAGCAAGATCACTGAGATGCATATCAGGCGCTGGCATCTTTCGAAACAGCATGGGTTTTGCGCGTGGTAGCTTTAGGTGTGCCTATGGCATTGGCTATGCCTTTGAGGCTGAATTATCCACAGCTTTTATAGCAATTGAAGTGGCATACAATAAAGGCTGGCACACCCTATGGCTGGAAACTGATTCAACGTTTGTTGTGTATGCATTGATAGATCCTACTCCAAAGGTTCCATGGAGATTACTAGCTGGGTGGAGTAGAGTCAAGAGTATGATGGCGCATATGAATGTTCACATCTCTCATATCTTCCGTGAGGGTAACACTGTGGAAAACGCTCTGTCAGATATTGGTGGGGACTTTGATTGGCACAACACCGCTCCGCAGTTTGTTCAACACCACATCTTTAATGATATGAATTTCGAATACTTCCATTTTAAGTAGTTTAAGCCCTGTGTGGCTTCTGCCGCTTGTGGCTTGACTTTTAAACATCTTTTACTCTTTCTGTATTTTCATTTGGTTTCTTTATATCATCATCAATTTTCCTATATGATAAGCATACTTTAATAATGGGTCAACCCGTCTCACAAAAAAACCCGTCTCTCTTATTAATATTAAATTTAGTCTCAACTAAACCTAACACAGAAATGCTAAAAAGGTGCACATACCTATTCACAACTCATTGGGTTGGGGCACCATTCAATCCTAGAGTGTTCCAATATGCACATATATATCATCCATGTTCCATGGCGGGTGGTTGCTCACTTGGAGAATTGTGGTTTCTACCACCAGAACAAATCTCCTCGCCAAATGTTATAGATGAGCCCTCTAACTTGTCTTGATCGGCTGGCTGATGGGAAAGGGCTTCCCTAAGGAAATGAGTGGTATTTTTCCCTCTCAATGATCTAAGGATTTCAAGATTATATATTTCTTCCAGTGGCTGCTAGGGATGTATCTCTCTCAAGGCATCGAATCTTGAAGGTAGTGATATACCCTCTATCATTGGTTCCACTTGTCTCTCAATCTTCATATAGACCTGAGCATTTTTATCTGTTCATTTTCTCGGTTTAGATTTTTTGTGATGTTTCAGTTGGACAAAGTCAGCCTTAATTTCAGGACCTCTCTCAGGTTCTTCCAAATCATTGAAGAATTCAATGTAATAACTCTTCGTGTGCCAAGCCTTTTACAACAGAGACAGTTAGAGGGGTTGAATTCATATTTAATCTTTTGAGTGAATTTTCCTAGAACATTTTCAATTAGGACCTCATGTAGAAAAGGTTTTGAAATATCAACCTCAATTGGGATTTTAAAGTAAGAGGGGCGATCACGCTGAGCAGATACAACATCTATCATCATAGGCCACCCAATAAAAGACCCAATAATACTCAAGTGCTCAAGCGACCAATACTCGAGAGGCAGAGAAGGGAGTCTCACCCAAATTGGAACCCTCGATATTTGTGCATCCTCAAACTTGAAATTTCGAGGCAATTGTTTTAGCATCAAGTATCTACCCCAAACATAGTAAGGACCTCCGTGTAACACTTTATGTACATTTTTCTCCAGAATTTAATTTGTAAACTGTCCACCCAGCTTCATGTCTATGAATGGTGAGTTCAACCTGCCAAAAATCTGTTATCTCTCGTAGTGCCTTCATTTTAGGAAACCTTCCCGCAAAGTATTCAATTAAGCTGAGTCTCCAATATGTAACACATGTTTTTTCCTCCTATATGATACGCCCATCCGGATGAGAGAGAACATACTTTAACCTGCAGTCTTCGCTGTACACTCTGTTCTGGGCAAAGGGGGCTTGATGGTTAACAAATCTGAATGGGGATTCGGTTGGCCAGAAGGCGCATCTGTGCTAGTGCTTCCAAGGCTTCGACTCTCCTTGCTTCCTGAGCTAATAGGGAGTAGTCCTAAGAGAATGCCCTCCAGCAGAGCTGTAGAGGTGGAATAAGGACTAATTTCTGATTTCTGCGCTGGGAATGGCTGAGAAAGAGACCTAGTTAGAGCTATGATTTTCGAATTCAGTAAGTCACATACATTTGGATTTGTTTTCTTGAAGATAGTTTGCAACTGTTGAGAACCAACTTATAGGGGGCCAACAATATCAACATTCGTCGATTCAATGGTCCTAGCGCTTCCCATCGAGATTGGGTCCTCCTCTTGGTCCGATTGTTCATCTCTAAAAGCAAGCAATAGACTTATCCTCTTTGGTGTTATAATTGACATCTTTAGTGAACGAGAATTGTCCTTCTTCATTGGCAAGCATAGGGAAGAGAGGGCTAATGGCAACTGACATGCGGACTGGTTCCAAGCCAGGCACCACCGGAATGGTGGGTGGCGGCACCACAAATCCTATCTGAACCAATTTCTTTAAGAAAATAAATTATTCTGGTTTGTTGTTTCTTTCACTCTCACCTAATTCACATACTCACAATATTAATTACTCCATCCGTCTGCCAGAAAGGTATACATTTTTCTATTTTGGGCATCCACACCAAAGGTATATAATTTTCTTTTTATACACATAGGACCCACACACATCACTAATACATTTAATATATGGGACCCACACAACCCACTAATACAACTACCTACTACACATTAAATAATAGTACTCGTTAATCCAAGTGCAAAAAGTAAATGTATACCTTAAAGGCGGAAGAATGGAGTATTTATTATCTAAAAATACCATATTACCCCCCAAAGTCAATAAAATTAGTAGAAAAATAATGGGAGGATTACTACTAGGTACAAAAAAACCTTTAATTACTATGAGATACAAACATACAAAAATATTACTACTAACTACAAAAATATATAGTGATATTCCAGTATTACCCCTACAATGTGCTGCACATAAATGTTGTGTGCAACAAAAATTCATGTGCAGTAAAGTGTGTGCAGTAAAAAAAGTGTGTGCAGTAAAAAAGGAGTGTGTGCAACAAAAAGGGGATGGTCCGGCGGTGGTCCGATGGAGCTCCGGCAGCGGCGGCGGCAGCAGGTTTCCGGCGACCGACCGGCGATGGTCCGACAGAATTCCAGCGGCCAGCCGGCGATCCGGTGGAGCTCCGGCGACCAGCCGGTGGCGGTCTAGCGATGGTCCGGCGGTGGGGGGTTTGAGTTTGTGGTTTAATAGTGTATGGGTGTAGGGGGTTTGAGTTTGTGGTTTAATAATGTATGGGTTTAGGGTTATATTTGGTATTTTATTCTAATATTTTGTATGTGATAGTAATTATTTTAAATCAATGTATCTAATAGTAAATAGGGGTACAAAGTGAGTACCTAGTAGTAATTTTTCCAAAAATAATTTTAAATTCTATATTTACAGTAATGGTGAAGAGTAAGCTGGGATGGATGGAGTATATATATACTAGATATTAAAGACGTGCGTTGCACGTCACTTGCAATTTTCATATATATATATATATATATATATATGTATTGTATTATTTTTTAGTTTAAAGTTTTTGTTGCAAAATATCTTTAAATACTCCTCCAGTAATTAAGTTTAACCTCTAAACTTTTAAAGTATACTTTAATTTTGAAATTGTCATCACTTTTTAACATTCACAACATAATTTACTTATTACCTAAATTAATAAAATTTTGGACAGTATGTAAATTTTTCTCTGCTAATAGCAAGATTCTCAGTAGTATTCATAATGAAGCTACATAAGAGAATAACATTTTCCTAAAGTATACTATATAAAATAAGTAACAGTACAATAATCAGCAATTTAAAAAAAAAACTCCTCATTTCTTATTAAACAAATTAAGGCAAATTGCTAATTAAATATGTTTTAACAGATTGTCTAAGTAAAAAAAAGTTAGAAACTATTGATAATATAGCAACATTGGCTATGTTGTGTGAGGAAAGATTGTAGTTTTGTCGACGCCATTATTACCATGAATAGCATCAATCCGATACAACAATGGAATTGCAAGCATTGAATCCAGTGGAGCATTTGGGAATTGCCCTCTATGGCTGCCCAATGCGTAGAATTAACATTTTCTATCGGCCAGCTACCTACACCAATCCATCAACATAATGCAATGAATATTTGCTAAAAGAGCATCAACAAATGCAATGAATATTTGCTAAAAGTGTTCAGTCCTGAATCATATTCTGACCATAAATTCAGATTAATGAAATACACTCATTTTGAAATGTAATATCGCTTAATTATTGATACAAAAAGTAACAAAAATAATAATTCCACCACTCACCTATTGCATAAGCTATCCCTATATAGCCATATTAAAACACCTGATATTACACTCGAAGTAAGGGAAATATATAAAAAAGTAGCACTTATCATATAATCATACAATTTCAACAAAATCACGTAAACAAAATTATAAAACCCAATGGGCAATTGTTTCCCCAATTTAAAGAAAGAACTCCTGATCAGCACACAAAAGAAAGTGGCAGAATAATTTCACATTGACTTATGGAGAGATCTCTAATGGTGGTAGGAGCCTCTATGCAGCGCTCATTTGGCCGATTAATTATGTGTTGTTCTTTCCACATATGCTATGGGGCAATAAAAATGTACCTGAAATATGAGCATATTTCAAAATTTTCATATCTGAAAACAATCAAATACCAGTTGAATGTGGTATAAAAAGTAATCACAGGGTCCATTTTCCTCTAAATCCTAAAGACCATTCCATTTAATAAAAATACAACACTTATAGGAGACATAAATGAAAGCTCTGAGATCTGGTATTCAAAACGTTAGTCCCTCGTAATCAAATTACGGTGATAGTCCGATATAAATGATCATTAACCTCAGATCAATATTCATACTTAAGATGTTTAAATTGTCAACACATTTTTTAAAAATGTTGAATTGCACAACTTGAGCTGCTTTTTAAGTAAACTATTATACAAATGTACTCACTCAAATACAAAAGTTTAAGAAATTTGACACTCAAATATACTCAAGGCATAACTAAAAGAATTATTTCATGAGCCACAAGTATAAATTAATATTTTATGGCCTTGTAGAGTTAGAACATGGAGGCCACAATTAACAGATCAAGTGGCTAGACAAAGAAAACCTTCCACAAAATACATGGTTGTCACATAATATGTCCTTTATCTTTAATAACCTTAGCTTGATTTCTTAACATCTTGGAACTCAAAAAGTAAATAATAATCATATAAATGAACTCTACATAGAAGGCTAGTGTGCAGTAGTATATTTGGAAAATAAGAGTTTTAATATTATCTAATTGTGCAATTCAACCAGTCTTGATTTCATAAGCAACTACAATTCAAATGCACTTACATCCTTTTCCCAAAAGAGTGAGGACTATCTTCTGCAACTTAAGTTTAAACAAAAAGAGAAGAATAGAAAATATTAAGGTCTCAACAAATAAGTATCCATGTAAATTTTATGCATTATATTGAGAAGAATGTCTTTTTTTCCAGGTGAGTTGTGCAATGGAGAACGCATCATGTTAAACCTTTCTCTCAAATCTCTATCCCGATGCTCCGCTTTCCTATGATGTGAAGGAAAAGTTAAAAATAATAAAATATGTAGTCAAAATCTCACAACATAATCAACTGGATAGTTCATAAGTCAATAAGTGGTGTACAATTTAGCTTACCATTAGGTACAAATAAGGAAGACAATAGTCATAAGTTCTTGTAGGTTCCATATGAGTCATAAAACTAATAGCTCTTCGTATAAATAGATAGAGATATACCATGAGCTTTCAAAGAAAGATAAACCTATGAGAATCATCGAAGCAACTTATAATATAGAAATCATCTACCCTTGTAATAAGATTATAGAGCAATAATTCAGGTATTCATTTATCTAAATGAAGTATTATCTACAGGGTCCTTCCAGGTGCAACATATTGGTATCAGCTCTCTAGTTCCCCAGCCAAGAAAGCCAATATATCCCCATTAACCATATCATGCCTGGAGAAACATATGAAAAATACAATATTCTTGAAGAATATATGCATTGCAGAATAAAGTGTGATAATGCATTTTGATGGACCTTTGAGTGTCCATACAGAAGTTACATTAAGGAAAACCATACTTACCCCTATTACGGATGATGATAAACCAAGAAGCCTGGAAAGTAACACTAAAGCAACATTAAAGATAAACCAATAAGATTAATCTAGTCTGATAAAAAGTACTAAATCAATGATCTGGTAATGCTTCATACTATCGTAATAGTGTTTGCGTTTCTTTATTTTCAGAGGTGAAAAATATTCAACAAAAGTACTCTGCGATTAGTGTTAAATGCAATTCAAAGCAGAGAAATAACTAAGATTATAAAACTAAAAAAAATATAAATAGATTCAGCATCCCAAAGAATCCCCTTTAGTTACTCTAATTAAGAATCACTTGCTTCAAACAAAGTTATGGCAAGAGAAAACAACGAAATTAAGGTTCAACCCTGCAAAAGAGAAATGATGTACCATTCAAAAGAGAGGCGAGTTTGGCGTGGCCATATGCAGAGAGAAATAATTTTCACAAGATTGTAGCGATGGTGGTGGGATGGAGAAGGCGTGATGGGACTTTGAATGAAAAAGATTTAGCGCAATAGATTTGGATCGAATATATTCATCTGAGTTTAGCTCATGGGAAGAAGCTCAAGAGTTAAGAGATTTCAAAGATCACCAATAAATGAAATAATAGAGGATTGGTGAAAATTAAAATAATAAATGAATTAATATTATTAACGTAATAAATGAGGATAAATAGGTGAATAATGAAATATGGCGAGGACAAAATAGGTAAAAAAAATTTTACAAAGCCTATGTACTTTTACAGCTCGTTTAGTAGAGAGTATTACCAATGGATAGATGGTTAAACCCTTGTAATACATTGTTTGGTAAGTAAATGCATAAACCTATAGGCGTGTTAAAAAGTGAGGGCCAGTTGTGAGTAAACTACTATATTAGGTATTACGCATACCACGCTCAACATGGGATGAGACATCCCGTTTTAATATGCAGGTGAAATTTCAATTAACCTCGCAAATTAAGAAACCCATGTTCATGTTGGATTGTATACTAAAAGTCTAGCTTTTTGTATGAACAATATTGTAACAATTAATTTGAAATGAGAATCATATGATCAAATGATTGCATCTTATAATTTATTTATATGTTCGATGCAATAGTCCACTTACTTTATACTGTAGATAATATGTTGTGCGACAACACGCGGAAGATCATATTATCGATTTCCTTATAAAGTATAAACTGATGCTCACAACCGAGATAGACGGGGACTCTCTATCGGGATGGTTGTAGTGTGGTTTGGTATTAGCTTGTCTTGTCTATAAAATCACATTAGTGCACTTGTGTGTATTGAGCAGGACCGCTTGAGATCGTTCGACTTATACTGACTTATAGGAGAACTTGATCTCAGTTATTATGGAAGTTCGTGGTCTTAATCCCTATACAATAACCTCGACACGTAGGGCAGTATGTATTTCTTTGATTCATCAATGGGTGAGATTTACATGTAATTAAATCAACAAATTCGATGAGTTGGGAAGTAGTGCTGTCTCTATGGTGTGCTGTTGATTGTAGAAGGAATCCGTGTCCGTCATAGGTTGATGATGTCCCCTTGAGGAGCTCATAAGGATTATCATGTAAACCCTGCAGGTGGAATTTATTCCGGCATGATAATAAGGTTGAGTGGTACTACTCTTGGATGAGATATTAATTAATTGGGTTGTCAGTAACTTAATTAATTAATGGACATTGTATATCTTAAACATGGGGAGACTAATGGACTCATAATAAGAAGGAGCCCAAAACGTAATTTTGGGATTGGTACAGTAGTGCAATAATAATATTTTAGTGAAATATATTATTATTATTGGACTTAAGTATAAGCTTTGGGCTAAGCTTGGATACTTAAGCCCAATGGAGGCCCAACCTAATTTCTCCTCTGGTCCCTGCTGTAGCCCATGTATATAAGTCACCTCAGCTTATCTGGAACCCTAATCTAATTGATTATTCACGTGTGATGAGGGTTGAGAGCAGATTGAGGAGGTCTCGTAGATCATCGCCCACACGACGTCGAGATCGGACTTGGGACATACAGCAGAAGATCAGAAGGTAGTTTGTTGCTGCTGTCCGCGACCTTGCGAAATTTGTATAAATTCATACAGTACTCAGAATTTGATGATCAATATATTGACAAAAGCCGTCGAAGAGAGGACCGTCTGAATGCAAAGATCACTCAATTCCGATATCAGACGAGGAAGTTATGGCCATTCTCGTGGGACTGCGCAGGCTGCCTGCGAGAATTAATCTTCATCAACATACCCTGGTGAACGGTAATCGTTTCTATGATTTATTGCTTCCGCTGTGTTAGAAACGCATGGTATGCTAACGGTTCACGTTAATCAAACGATCGAATGCCAACAATTGGTATCAGAGCTTCGGTTTCGTGGTGAAGCGTGACACGTTAGACTAGGGTTTATGTGGTTAATATTTCGAAATTAGGATCGCATGTTTAGGGTTTTGGTTTTACTGCGCAAACCATGAATATCCCTATGTGAAATATACCCTATATCATATTTGTTCATTGATGGTTGTGTGTGAGAGGATTCGACGAAAACTGTTCGTCAATTTCACATGGAAGGAAGAAATTGAGAGAAAATCCAGCGCAGTGATATTGCAGAGGCAATAACCAGAGTTTCAACCGTCGGATCAGGCTGAATTTTGGTCAGCACGTTTGGATTTTATGGATGTACATTCTGAACGGTGAAGATTGTATTTGGAGCTTTGCATTGTCGGGAATACGCCGAAAACAGAAGCAGTTTTTTGGGCGATTCTGTTCCGCGCAGTCGAGGGAAAAGAGCTATTTCTCACAATCTAACCGTTGGATTGACTTGTAATTTGGACATCATGTTCAAAACTCACAGGCGTAGATTTTGGACGGTGGAGATTGGATTCCCAGGTTTCTAAAGTTGTGAATCCTGAACGAAAGTTGGTGTAGTTTGATGTTGCGCATTGGGCTGAACTTGGTTCCGTGCAAGTAGGCCCTTGGACGAGCGGATTTACATCAGGTTCGATCGATGCTGCACCAGGTTCGAGCAGATTTTCATCAGGTTCGATTGGTCTGCATCAGGTTCGATCGATGCTGCACCAGGTTCGAACGGATTTGTATCAGGTTCGATTGGTCTGCATCAAGTTCGATCGATGCTGCACCAGGTTCGAATGGATTTGCATCAGGTTCGATTGGTCTGCATTAGGTTCGATCGATGCTGCACCAGGTTCGAGCGGATTTGCATCAGGTTCGATTGGTCTGCATCAGGTTCGATCAATGCTGCACCAGGTTCGAGCGGATTCACATCAGGTTCAATTGGTCTGCATCAGGTTTGATCGACTCTGCACCAGGTTCGAGCGGGTTTGCATCAAGTTCGATTGGTCTGCATCAGGTTCGATCGTTGCTGTACCAGGTTCGAGCAGATTTGCATCAGGTTCGATTGGTCTGCATCAGGTTCGATCGATGCTGCACCAGGTTCGAACGGATTTGCATCAGGTTCGATTGGTCTGCATCAGGTTCGATCAATGCTGCACCAGGTTCGAGCGGATTCACATCAGGTTCGATTGGTCTGCATCAGGTTTGATCGACTCTGCACCAGGTTCGAGCGGGTTTGCATCAAGTTCGACTGGTCTGCATCAGGTTCCGTGTGAGTCTTCACAATATGATCGGGCAGGATGCCAGAGTGGTGGAGCAAGCTGTGGGGAGGTCGATCCCCATCGCAGTTGTCCGCATTCGTGATTGGTGGCGAACAATCGAATTCGCTGTTATATAACTGTTATAATTGATTTATTAATTGATTATTGTTATATATGTATGCATGATTCTCTATGATTTATTGCCTTAAATAGAAGCATGCTAGATTGCGTATTATATTTGGTATATTATATGCATGTATGTTGGAGTGTTGATCAAATCAACTTATTTTTGGCAATTTATTTCCTTATATATAACTGCTATAATTGTTTTATTGGTCAATTATTGTTATATATTTGGAAGTATGAGCATGCTAGGTTACGTATTTTATTTTTAAATATTATATGCATGTAAAAACCCTCGGTGTTGAATAACTAAGTGGGAGAGGGGATTGGTAAAAATTTCTGCGACCTCCATTATTGGTTTGTTAGCAATGTGAATAAACTTGCGCGTCGGCATTAGAGCCTTCCTCCCCATCGGATGAGTTTATTCATGGATTGCTGGGACAGACTTCTTTAAATAATTATGTTTGTAATGTGATGCATATGAACTTGCGCGTTGGCATAGACCTTCCTCCCTATCGGATGAGTTCGTGTGCGGATCACTGTACAGACTTATAATTGATGACTGTAGGAAGTTATCCGAGCGCGTGTGTACTTCTCCATCTGTAAGGCACATAAGCTTGGGCCGCGGACTTGGAGTCAAATAATGGTGTACACTTAGGTGTAAATAATAAGTATCCTCCCATCGGAGTCACTGCTTTTATTTGCATGGCTAAAGAGGAACCGACTATTAATTATTTTTCAATAAAGTTAGGTTGACAAATGAAATTAATGGGTAAAACCTTCTCTTGTAAATGTTCGGGTTTGTAAACGTCCACACTATCGTGGTTTGCAGACTCACGGTACTTGAGATGTCGGTGAATTTTATTTTTATATTGTTTTGAGGGAATAAATATAAATGGATAAAATTCGAAGTTTTGATCGGTATATTTATTTGTGATTCTCTGATTTTCAAATGGTTTTATCTCACTTATTATTAACTAAAAGAAATTATATTTACTTGTCCAAATTAGATGATTAGAAAAGAATCTTGGTTTTGAATTTTACTGCTTAAGAAAATACATGTGTGTTCTCACAAAGGGCGTCTCATGATGCCTATTAAAGTCTCTAGTGAAGAGGTGAGAGGTTCATAGAAATATGATGGTCTCATGTAACTCTTCGGATACTTGAGTAATTTAAATGGCGGTAGGTCATGATTGAATTTGATGAATGAATTGGAAATACATGGAATAGAAGTTGAAGGGGAAACCTAAGTCAATTTTATTCTTCATAATTGCCTAGATGTTTTGAGTAAGTTTCTCATGAATTACAAGAGGTTGTATATGGTGGGAAACTTCTGACAAAACATGTGTTAAAGGAAATTCAATTTCATAAAAGGAGTGAACAAGGATAGAATCTTACTTACTAGTTGTTTAAACATGATTAGTGATGGCATCTACTGACACGAAGTGTGTAGATACTGGAATCACTGAATGTTCATTACTAAGTGAGGATAAGATTGTTATGACATGGGTAAAACTACAAGACTAGTGGCTATTGCGGTGGGAGTTGTTTATTTATCTTACGATATGAATAAATGTTTAATTTTGTAAAATTATCTTTACGTACGTTTTCATAGAAAGAATTTGATTTCGGTTTCTATGCATTAATAGATGGATACTCCATTTCATTTAAATGACATGGTCATTATAATGAAGGATAGAGTTGTAATCTGTTATGGTACGTTGATGGACAATTTGTATACTCTTAAATCATGTATATTCCACAGATGCAACAAATAGTAATTAATAATGCATCTTCTGATCTTAGTAAGAGAAAGTAACCTTCGGAGATGAACTAAACATGCATTTGGCGTCTAAGACTAGATCATTTTACTTGAGTAGGAGTCAAAAGTTGATAGCAGATGGACCGTAAGGTTTATCTGAAGTGGAAACTATCGGACTTGCGAGTCTTACTTGGAAGTAAAAATGATTAATTACCTTTTCAAGGTAAAGGGGTGTAGAGCAAAAGATATATATGTTGGAATTGGTTCATTCTGATTCAAGCGGGCCTAATATTATCTAGGCGAGAGGTGGTTATGAATAATCGAAGATTATTCTAGATACCGATATATTTATTTGATACACTGCATGTCTAAATTATTTAATTTATTTGAGAATTACAAGGTTGGTACAGTAAAGCATCATGGAAAATATATCAAGTAATGACGATTTAATCGTCATTATGAGTACCTCTTAGGATAATTAGGAACTATTAATCAGAGGTTGAGATTAAATCTCAAGTGGTCTATACCGGGCATGCCCAGCTGAATGGTGTGGTGGATAGAAGGAATAAGACTCTTATGGTAATGATTAGATAGATGATGAATTATTTGGAATTACTTAATTCATTTTAAGGATAAGCCCTAGAAACAGTAATTCATTTGAATGTTTGTCTGTTTGTGGGATATGCTATAAAAATGAAGGTGATTTATTTAGTCTAAAAGATCGAAGGGTGATTGTTAACACAAATACTAGATTTTTGGAAAGGGACTATGTAATAAATCACAAACTCATGTATGAGTTGTTCTAAAGGTAGTGAGAAGAAAACACAAAGTATAAGTACCAAGTGTACAAGAGGATATACCACAAGGTAAACTGCAATGCGTGTCACGTCTGATACACAATTACATGTAGTGCCTTGTCGCAGTGGGAGGATTATTCGACAACCCGTGAGATACATGTTTTGGGAAAGTCGTAAGACTTGATCCTTAGTAAACATGGTATTATCCCAGGGATACGACGTTGCACTACAAAATTAAAATATGGAATCTTAGTAAGTGCAATGAATATTAAAATAGAATCGATGGATTTTAAATTAGGTCTGGATGCTTGTTGAACCGCTAAATGACGTAAAAGCCATTGGAAGCGGGCATGCAAGAATAAAAGAGGATCATAGAATAAGGTGAAAATCTTGGAAGCAAGCTTGTTGCGAAAAGGTATACTCAGAAAGAAAGGGTTCGATTATGAGAAAACCTGTTCACCGGTAGCTATGCCTAAGTTGATCCAGACTCTTTTATTTGTTGCTACTCATATGAAATATGAGGGATAACAAATAGATGTCGAGACAGCTTTCCTGATTGGAAGTCTTAAGGGAAACATCTATGTGAAGCAACCAGAGTGATTCATTGCAAAGAGCTAAGAGCATTGTGATAGTGAGCTTAAAAGTGTCCATTAATGGACTAAAACAAGCTTCAAGATCATGAAACATCCGTTTTGATGAGGTAATCCAGTGACATGGATCTAATCAATGATCGAATGGGTCTTGTGTATTGAAAAGAGTGATGGAAACGTGGTGGTATTTCTTGTACTATACGTAGATAGTATCTTGCTCATTGGAGACAATGAAAGAGTATTGTCGGGCGTATGGGTATGGTTGATAAAGCGGTATGAGATGAAGGACTTAAGAAGAGCAAAAATATCCTTTTGATCACGGTAATACGGATCACAAGAAAGGATGTTATGCTTATCTCAAGTTTCATATAATGATACGATCCTTACTCGTTTAGCATGTGAATTTATCTAAGTGAATGTGTCTTGTGACACAAAAGTAGATAAAGAAGATGAAAGCGGTTCCTTATGCTTCGGCAAATGAGGAAGCTTAATCTAAGGAATGCTATGCACGAGATTGGATATCTGTTTTGCCGATGGCATGAACAGTGGGTATCAACGTAACCCGGAATAAGAATGATGAACTGTGGTAAGACATATACTTATGTACCTGAAAAGGACTAGAAACTATATGTGGGCTTACCGAACAGATTCACTGATTCTTATGGGTTACATAGATTCAGATTTTTCAAATCAGATAGGGACGACAGTAAATCTACCTCAAAGGTTATGCGTTTAATTTTAGGAAGTTGAGTCATAATGTGGAGGAGTGTTATATAGAAATATATTTCAGACTCCGGACTCTATCATGGAAAGATGATAAATTGGAGCCTATGAGGCAGCCAAAGTATCTGTATGACTCTAGAAACTTCAAGATGGACTTCGAAGTGTTTCTAAGTTTGCCCAAGGATATCACAATTTATATTGATGATATTGGTGCAGTTGCAAACTTGAAGAAATCACGAGCCCATAAGGCAATTAAACACATGGAGTGCAAGTACCACCTATTACGAGAAATCGTATGATGAGGGGAAGGTTGTTGTCGCCTAGATTGCATCGGATGATGACCTAGTAAATTCATTTACAAGGATCTTAAGGCGAGAGCTTTTGATGGTCGTGTAGTGGAAGTGAAAATCAGATGTATGGCAGAAGACATGACAGCATAGTCTTTTAGTATAAGTGGGAGATTGTTGGATTGTATACTAAAAGTCTAGCTTTTTGTATGAACAATATTGTAACAATTAATTTGAAATGAGAATCATATGATCAAATGATTGCATCTTATATTTTATTTATATGTTCGATGCAATAGTCCACTTACTTTATACTGTAGATAATATGTTGTGCGACAACACGCGGAAGATCATATTATCGGTTTCCTTATAAAGTATAAACTGATGCTCACAACCGAGATAGACGGGGACTCTCTATCGGGATAGTTGTAGTGTGGTTTGGTATTAGTTTGTCTTGGCTATAGAATCACATTAGTGCACTTGTGTGTATTGAGCAGGACCGCTTGAGATCGTTCGACTTATACTGACTTATAGGAGAACTTGATCTCAATTATTATGGAAGTTCGTGGTCTTAATCCCTATACAATAACCTCGACACGTAGGGCAGTATGTATTTCTTTGATTCATCAATGGGTGAGATTTACATGTAATTAAATCAACAAATTCGATGAGTTGGGAAGTAGTGCTGTCTCTATGGTGTGCTGTTGATTGTAGAAGGAATCCGTGTCCGTCATAGGTTGATGATGTCCCCTTGAGGAGCTCATAAGGATTATCATGTAAACCCTGCAGGTGGAATTTATTCCGGCATGATAATAAGGTTGAGTGGTACTACTCTTGGATGAGATATTAATTAATTGGGTTGTCAGTAACTTAATTAATTAATGGACATTGTATATCTTAAACATGGGGAGACTAATGGACTCATAATAAGAAGGAGCCCAAAACGTAATTTTAGGATTGGTACGGTAGTGCAATAATAATATTTTAGTGGAATATATTATTATTATTGGACTTAAGTATAAGCTTTGGGCTAAGCTTGGATACTTAAGCCCAATGGAGGCTCAACCCAATTTCTCCTCCTGGTCCCTGCTGTAGCCCATGTATATAAGTCACCTCAACTTATCTGGAACCCTAATCTAATTGATTATTCACGTGTGATGAGGGTTGAGAGCAGATTGAGGAGGTCTTGTAGATCGTCGCCCACACGACGTCGAGATCGGACTTGGGACATACAGCAGAAGATCAGAAGGTAGTTTGCTGCTGCTCTCCGCGACCTTGCAAAATTTGTATAAATTCGTACAGTACTCAGAATTTGATGATCAATATACTAACGGAAAGCCGTCGAAGAGAGGATCGTCTAAACGCAAAGATCACTCAATTCCGATATTAGACGAGGAAGTTATGGCTATTCTCGTGGGACTGCGCAGGCTGCCTGCGAGAATTAATCTTCATCAACATACCCTGGTGAATGGTAATCGTTTCTATGATTTATTGCTTCCGCTGTGTTAGAAACGCATGGTATGCTAACGGTTCACATTAACCAAATGATCGAACGCCAATAGTTCACAAATAGTTGAAATATTTGCAGAATATCTGCAGAAGCCAAATCAAAGCACATCATGAAGGTCGGAAATAAGAGAAGTGGAAAAATTTTTGGTTCATCAGCACTAATGGTTGTTGGATAACATGTTTTCTCCTCATGCTACGAGATCATCTCTATATGTTGAGAAATGTAGCCATCAGGTTGCTGAAAATGGTTCTAGATGGTTAATAAAACAAGAATTAATGTGTTTCAATCCCAAGGTAGAAATTTCAGTTTGAAAGACCCTAACTGAAACTTCTGTACAATGCCTTGTGAAATCCGAGGGATTGAAAATGAAAGGACATTTAGAATTTCAGTTGCAGTTGGAAATGACTATTGCTACCACGGTAATAAAAAGTATCAAAAGCCGCAATGAATGCATCGAAATAAAGTATTTTATCTCCTTAAGTTATAGGATGATATGTTAATTGAATACATGCATATCTTTATAATCTGTTAGCTAGGCTGAATGAAATAAATCTTGTTAAAGGTATTTATAATATGGAATTCCATACTTCTTAAGCTCAACCGTTAAGTATCGACGTCCAGAGAATCTGAATTGAAATGAAGCTTCCAGGTTTGAGAATTAAAAGTTAATCCATGAGCCTTTTGATTGAACTAATACCTAGAGACACTTACTGAAGGGCTTAATGAGAGAGTATGGTAGTTTTAAGTAATAAAATAATGCTTAAAATATATTGTGTGTGATAAAAATACATGGGAATTAAGGAATATACTTAATGTATATTTAAGTGAGAAAAATGGAAAGTAAGACAACGAATTTGGGATGGAGGGAGTAATATTTTACGGAGGAGTATTATTTTAATTTTAATATATAATGGGTAGTTGTATTAGTGTAGTACTGTGGGCCATTAAAATATTTAAATATTTTGTGTGAGTCTTATTTAATAAGCTAATTATACTGTGCATCTGGTTGCACCCTAAGATAGGGTGCACCCACTTAAAAAAACGTATACAAATATAAACAAAAACATATACAATTATGAATAAAAATGTATACAATTTAATTGTTAGTTTTTTTAATAAAAATTGAGTGTAAAAAGATATAAAATTATTAAAAAACATGTACACTATTGAATAAAAAGGTATACACATATGGATGCTAGTTTTTTTAAGGATTTATTACTCTCAGATACACACTTTTAAGCATATTTACTATTAGATACATGGAATTTAAATAATTACTCTCACATACAAAATATTAAAGTAAAATACCAAATACAACCTTATACTCCATACACTTTTAAACCAACAATCCTACCCCTCACACACCCACCTGCGTTGACCGACCGTTGACCGGCGTTGACCGACCATTGACCAGCATTGACCCATCGTTGACCAGCGGCCGGACAGTCGTTGGTCGCCGCTGACCGCCGACGCCTGCTGCCGGAATTTAAAATGTGCAAAAACAAAATTGTGCAGAACAATTGTGCAGAACCAAATTGTGCAGAACCAAATTGTGCAAATATATAGGGATATTTATGGTATCACAATCATAATTATGTAGTTATGAGTAATAGTGCTTTGAGTCATGTAGTTTATAGCAATTATGCATTTTTTTGTGTACCTTCTAGTAAGTGACCCTTTTTTTAATGAAAATTTTAGTGTTAAAAAACTATACAATTATTAAGAAACATGTATACAAAATAGAATAATATATACAGTATACAAAATAGAATAAAAAATTATACACACATGGGTACACCCTTGCACCCGGTGTACCTAATATCAACTTTATTTTAATATGAAGGGAAATGTAAATGCATGTAAACATTATCGTGGGACAGATGAAGTAATAATTTTTAAATTAAAATGTATTCTTAAGGTTTTGGATTGAGATTTTATTTTATTTTTCTATGGAGTGAACTTTACTGTGTGATAGACAAATAAGGAAATACTTCCTCCGTCCCATAAAACCTTTCACACTTTCCTCATTTGTTTGTCTCAAAAAACCTTTCACACCCTAAAAAAGAAAACATCACTTTATCTAGCAACCTCAAAAGTTCCTTTAATTTCAAATTTGCCACTCTTTTTTCACACACATATCATTACTTTATACTTTTTTATTATCCAAAAATACCACAATACCCTACAAAGTCAATAAAGTTGGTCAAAAAGTGCACATTTTCTTAAATAACGTGGAACAGTAAACGTGAAAAGTATAATGGGACGGAGGGAGTAGTAAACTTAATATTGGAATGGATGAAGTGGAGCACTGTTGTCAGAACCGGACCGGACCGAACGGTTCAACCGATTGGATCGGGAACCGGTTCGATCACCCGCTGAGAACCGTTTTTGACTTAAAATCGAGAAAAACCGATTCGGACCGATCAAAACTGAAAAACTGGCTGGACCGGCCGAACCGAAAACCGTCGGTTTTGATATATATTTTTTTATTTTATTTTTTTAGATTTTTATTTTATTTCATTTTTTTATCCCAAACTTATTTCAATTCAATATTTAATCAAATTTTCCTTCTAAATTTATTTCAAATTTTAATTCATAGGAATATTTATTATTAAAGCGGATTAAAATAATAATTATTAGTATATTTCTTTCCAATTTATTTATTTGTGATCGAACTAGTTAGCTATTATAAGAATTTAAAATTCAAAAATCATATTTCTCCACATTAAAATTTTCTCTTTCAATCTATTCATATTGTTTTTTAATTAGTTATTTATTTAAATGTACACTAAACATATTAATATATAATCATATATAAAATATATAAGATATTATAAAAAAGGTGTAATTTTAGTTTTTCCGGTTGAAACGTCGATTCGACCAGTTCGACCGTGAATCGTTGAGGCCACCGGTTCGATCTCCGGTCCGATTATGAAAACACTGTAGTGGAGTATTACCTTTTATTTATACTGCACCATTATTATTTTCATGAGTATCATTTTTTATTAACAAATTATCATTTCTTATTTCTCTTACGAAACTTTCTCATATACAATGATCTCACGCAGTAAAGGTTTGCGTGAGATTTTTGGTTCTTAAAAACCATATCACACCTTCTTTCTCCTTAATTAATATTCCATCCGTCCGCTCGAAAGGTGGACATTTTGCCATTTTGGGCGTCCGCACCAAAGATCCACATTTTCCTTTTTAAACACATGAGACCCACACACATCACTAATACAATAAATTTATTGGACCCATACAGCCCACTAATACAACTACCAATTACACATTAAAAAATAATACTCCTTAATCCACGTGCAAAAAACAAATGTTCACCTTTGAGGCGGACGGAGGGAGTACATAATATTTCTTTTATTTTTTCATATCATCTCTTACCTCAATTAATACTCTGGTTGGTCTAACATAAAATTAGAATATATACTCTATATTAAAAAACTTAAAATAAATAAATACATTAAATTGATTCTTAGAAACCCACAAATTTTTTTTAAATAAAAAATAAATTCATAAATTACTTTTGAGAATGAAGATCGAAAATCAAACCTTGATTAGGCTCACTATTAATCAAATTTACCCGGCCCAATAAACCAAGTATACCCGGCCCAACGTTACTGTTCTCCATACTTCCCCTCCAAAACCCATTCTTTCCTCCCAAGTTTACAGAGGAAAAGCCAATTGTCGCCGCTGAGCTACCGCCATCCGCCGCCGACCGCTTGCCGCATCGCAGATTGTAGGTACGACAGTCGCCTCCAATTTGGAGGAGCCAGTGTTCTATCGTTTCAAACGAGTTTCCAATATATTGTATGAAGTACCGGTTAGGTGTTCTTTCAGAGGGAAAACCTTACTAAATAAATTTCTAATTTTGTTTATTTGCGTCTTGGAATGCTCGTAACAGTCTGTGGAATTTATAGGAACGTATGGGGAATTTAGTTGATTTTCACCACAGTTGTTTTAGATTCTGAATACCTAATTTTGGTATACATGTAATTCTTTTGCAGAAGTTGGATTCAAAATCATGTCTTGGCGCTGAGACGGATCCTGGTATGTTTCTCTCCTGTTGTATTTTAAATGTTTTTGGGTGATATTTTTTACCACCGGAAGAAACTAATAATAAAAATGATAAAGATAAGTGAAATTTGTGGTCATATGCAAATGTAAGGAGGAATTTGTTTAGACCTTGGACTTGGTTCTATTTGTGCATTTTATAAGGCATGTGAGAAGCATGGAAATTTGATTTGATTTTAATGTATTTTTTAAATTCTTGTAAGCATCTATGCATAAATTTGGATGCTCATCTTGATAATGAGGAGATAACTTCTTTCATTTTGGCTGAATGTATATGGACAGTGTGGCTCCTCGGGTTTGGTTGTGAATCTAAAATGAAAGTGTTATTCTTAATATGCATATTTTATTGGTGTTCAAAAACAAATTGTTGATTTTTGTTTTCATTAAGAAACTTTCTCAACCTTCACTGAGAGAAGAGTATTTTGAATATGATCGGTCAGCTGTTTGAGAAACGATTTTTTTTTTAATTCAGTAAAGCTTTTTGTTCTATGTAATCTAAAGACATTGTTGCATTACTCTTGAGAAATTCAAATGAGAACAGAGCATTGCTGTCGAATAATGATTTCACCTAACTCAACTGTTCCATTATTTTTATTCAACCTTTGCATTTGGTAGCCTATCCTCAATGAAATCTGGAGATTTTAGGTGTCTTCAGGGCTCTAAAAGATTAATTGTGGACACATTCAGAATGGTGCTGATTAGCCGCACTTAATGCATACCTTTTTTAAATTTAATTTATTCGTCAACATGAGTGAAATGATGCCAAATATGTTGAGTTTTGTTGTGGGTAGCATGACTGTCAACGTAGTAAAGAAAATCGAACCGGGTAGATTGTGAATCGGAGTCGATCGCCGGAAACTAAATACTTCACATTGCTTTTTATATTTTAATTTTTAAAAATCTATTTAACTCAAATTTTCAAAAGTTTATAGCTTTTGAAAATTAAATTTATTATTAGAGAAAATTATATCAAATTAATTATCATTTTACGATCTTTAAAATGACATCCGTATTGATATATATAGAAGACAAAATTAAATATATAATTAAAATAATGATATTTTAATTAATTTTCTATTAAGATTAATTAAATTATGCTTATATAATAAATATTTAAATTAAAGTTTTAAATTAATTACATTTTGCTCTTTCTTTGTCTTTAATATAAAGTTTAAGAAATTTTCATTTAATAAAATGTACTCCCTCCATTCCGTCCGAATGTTGACGGTTGCTTTTTTGTACAGGGATTAAGGAATATAATATTTTAATGTGTAGTGAATTGAGAGATATAATATTTTAATATATAGTGGGTAGTTGTATAAAGTGTGTGGGCCCCATAGAGAGATATATTAATTGTTTTGTGTGTGTCACATTTACTATAATGAGAAATGTAAATCTTATGATAGGAGGCCCAAAATGGAAATGCATGGAACAAAGGTAGTATTAACCTTAAAGGAAATAGAAGTATAATTTAAAAAAAAATATTAGATAGAGTATATTATGTGTCTTAGGAGAGAATTATATTTTTTAAAAATATTATACAATGGGTTGATCCCATCATTTTTAAGGTTTAGTTCCAAAATTTAGAATTAATATAATTTAAGTTTCTAAAATAATAAATAAATTGTTTTATACATATTCAAGTTTCAAATAATTATATTGAAAAAATATAATTAATGAAAATAATTATGATTCATTTATAATTAATACTCCCTCCGTCCACTTTCAAGGGTATAATTTTTCCATTTTGGGCGTCTGCCCCCAAGGGTCTCATTTCCTTTTTTATATATATGGCACACCCACTAATACAACTAAAAATTGGGACCCACACCTCCACTAATACAATTATCCACTACACATTAAGTAATAATACTCCTTAATCCACGTGCAAAAAGCAAATGGCACCCTTAAAGGCGGACGAAGGGAGTAGTTAGGAGTTTTTTTAATACAGGACCTTGAAGATAGGTTAACTATCAATTAGGGAACTGAAACATTTTACTATCAATTCAGGACTCGAAAGATATGAAATTATCAATACAGGACAGGACTTAAAAATCATAAAATTAATTAAAATTTAATAATGTAATTGTATAAATTTGCCATTAATTAATATGTTATTTTAATTATAATAAATTGTAGAATATTATGTTAAAAAACAATCTTAATATATGAAATTTTAATGTAGTTATTATTATTATTTTATTTTAATTAATTTTATGGTTTTAGGTCCTTTATTGATAGTTTCATATCTTTTAGGTCCTGAATTGATAAAAAAAATCTTTCGGGTCCTGCATTGAAAAAACTCCTTAATAGGTAGTTATATTAAAAATGGTAAACATTTTTGTGAACCGGGTTTACAGTGTAAACCAAGTAGCCCTTCTTAATTTATGGTTCATGACATTTTAGTTAATTTATTAGTTCATATCTATTATTTATACCCCTACAGTTTAGTGTTTAGCCAGAGTTTAAATTAAAGGGGAACCACATGATTTACATCGTGAAACCGGTTCATATGAAACTAACTCATTAAGAATATATATCCCAATTATAAGTTCTAAATAACTACTAGATAACGCATAATATACTTCAAATTATGTGTAGAAAAATCACCAGAAAATCAAGGAAAATTCATTTTAAAATATACACATTTTTCATATTTTTTATAAGATACTCTCTCCGTCCCTGAAAGTATTTCACACTTTTCTTTTTTATCCGTCCCTTAAATTATTTCATATTTTACTTTTACTAAAATTGGTAAAAAAATACACTATAATAATACCCACTTTGTACACACATTCCAATATAATACTCACTTTTTCACATATCCCAATAATTTTACACAACTTTTTCATTAAATTAACCAAAATATTTCTTCTCTTTCTTACTCTGTACATAAAAAAGTAAATTTTTATTAACCTCCTCGCACCACAATACGTAAAAACTTGCCGGGACAGAGGGAAGTATTTAATAAGGATTAAAAGATACACATTTTTTATAAAATATTTATTAAGGATTATGATGAAATATTACTATTTATTAAGTAGTTAGTGGTAATATCTTTATGCATTTGTATCTTATCTTATAGTAATAATAGCATATAATATGCAAGAGTAAATAATAAAAATATTATTTTAATGCAATTAAATATTATATTTTCCTTCTCATAAAATAATATTCATTCACTCTTCATTTATTTTGTCTTATAAATTACAAAATGGAAATTCCATATTAACCAAAAAATAAAAAATAAAAAAATTTAAGATTTATCATTCATTTTTAATACACACAACATGTTTTATAATTGGCAAATACTTGTTTGAACCGGGTTCATACGTAAACCATGTTTTCAACTATTATTCTTTGGTACATGAAAAATTACTCTTCAGAGACATAAATAATTACTCTTCTAATGAAAAAATTACTCTTCAAATTATTGTAAACTCTGATTTATCGATTATTCTTTAGTATATGAAAAATTAATATTTAAAAAAATGAACTATTACTCTTCTGAATAAAAAATATTACTCTTCAAAGAGTAATTTTTATATACTAAAGAGTAATTTTGCAAAAACAGAGTTTATGTGTGAACCCGATTCACACCAGACTCACTCTTTAAAATTTATTTATAATTTATTTAAAATAAATTCCAAAAAGTTAATATAATCAGTGAATATAGTAATTTTTCTGAAATAATATGAAAAAATATATCTGAATGATTATTCAAGACGAAAAGAATAAATATAATATATATACATTTATTTTGTGATTAATGTGAAATGACTTGAGCTTATAATTATAGAGATAGAGAGAGTGGATTGATTATTGTTCTTAATATAAATAAACGTATAGATTATAGTAACATGAATATTGTTATTATATTAAGAGAGAAAATTTTTAATTGGTGAGGTGTCATCATTAGAATGAATTAAGAATGATGTGTGATTTTCTTATTTATTTTAGTATTTATTTAAGTTTGTTATGAATTAAAATAAATAATTAAATAAAATAAATGTGGACAAATTTGATTGGTAGGTAATTCACACATTACAATATAAGATTGATGTTAAAAATTAGGAGTTTTTTCAATATAGGACCTGAAAGATAAGTAAACTATCAATTTGGGACCCGAAAGATTTTTGCTATCAATTCAGGACCCGAAAGATATAAAACTATCAATACAGGACCTATAATCATAGAATTTCAGGTCCTGAATTAATAAAAATACATTAAAATTTCATGATTTCAGTTCCTGTATTGATAGTTTCATATCTTTCAGGTCCTGAATTGATAGCAAAAATCTTTCAGGTCCCTTATTGATAATTTACCTATCTTTCAGGTCCTCTAATGAATAATTTAAAATTATGAATAACCATCCGATCATATTTTTTATTTTATTTTTTAAAAATCTATTTCACCAAATTTTCAAGTTGAAAATTCTCTTGTGATATATGTATGTTAATAGAACCTAAATTCTGCCTCCACTCAGTCATAGAGCAGCGCCACCACTGCACAACTACCCAATAACTAAGCTTTTCTTATTCTGTCTCTCACCGAATCAAAGCGGTTGCCGACTCCCACTCTTGCAATCTGCAAACAAGGTTAACTTTTTCATTCATTTTGTTGGTTTTTTAGGTTTGTGTCTCTTTATGCTTATGAAACTTGAGTTAATTTACTCACGAACCTTCTGCAACTTTGTCATTCTAGTTTGATTTCCAGGGTGAAGAAGTCTACAATGGTGAAACCCAAATCCCACTCCAAAAAGACAAAAGGCCGCGGGGTGGATTTCAAAGTATGGATCGGAAATTCTTCATTATGTTGAAGTCATAATCCTTTAGTAATCAGGTTCGATTATCTCTAATTACCTTTGGGAGAATTCTATTGTTTCATCTGCATCGTTTGTGGGATCTCATCGCATGTTCTTCTGTTGTTTTTTCAAGCATATGTATGTAATGTACACATGCTGTATAGAGGTGTGTCGATATATATTTGTTCGTAGCTTTGAATTGAAGCTGGCTATCTTAAATGCCTTGCGGTTTTCTTTTCAATATTTTCATTATCCATCGTCTGCTAGGTCTGTTGTTGTGTCTTCCTCAGTTGTGTTTTAAATAGAATACTATTCAAGTATTCCTTTTACAGGATATGCCAGCCCCTGATATTCTTCATGCTTTTGAGCCTGAGGTTGCTAGAGAACCTATTGGTGAGTCGCAGAAACTCTCTGTACTTGTGTTGCTCTCTGCCTTAAATTTTTGCATGCTGCAGTTGTTTCATAATGGATAATAACTTTAATTGGAAATTTGACCAATGCAATATATTTTATTCCTATATTTTCTGTATACGTATTTTGTCCCAATTGATAAGATTTTGATCCATTCCATAAAATATTTCCCATTCTAATTTTCATCAAAGTCTCAATGTTTGCAGGTCTAGTGGATATTTCCAGGCAATTGAAGGATCTTTTGACCATTCTAGTTGGTTGTTTTCATGACTTCGTGCCATTGGTGCATGGCCCCTCCCAACAAGATCTGCAATCTTGTGATTGTATGCAATTAATACTTCAGAGTATTGATATCGTAGCCAGATTTTTGGTTGAAGGTATTTCTGGAAGTGAACTCAATCCAAAAGTCATTCCAACTTGTGAGAAGCATAGTATGGCTGCATACAGTCAAATAATATCACCAATGACATTGAAGAAACTATGGGATGCTTATCCTCTCAATCTAGTTTATCATATCTCTGTAAAGGTATATTGACCTTAATGTCAGGAGAAATGTAATTGTGTAGCTCCTTATTTTCTTTTGGTCTCGAATGTGGTTTCCTGAGCCTGATTTTTAGTTTAACATGAGGGACTAAGTAGTGCGGTAACTGCACCATGATGTTGCCTTCATTGTCTCTCGAGTTATATTGTATATTTAGGGGTTGATTTCCACATCCACTTTGTTTAAAAAAATTCATGTTTACTCAACCTCGTGTTTCTTGTCTTAGTTGTTAACAATCACCATAGAATGCTCATTTTTTCCTTCTTCTCTAAGAGAATATAAATCTTTAATTTTGATTTTCTTGATGCCTTGCAGGATGATGGTCAAATATTCATGATAAATATCATAATTACCAAAATATTTTTGCAGTTGAGGAACTGGGTCCATTTTCCCTCAGTTTTATTGGATAAGATTTTGGAATTCATTGAAAGTTCATTGGCGTCTAAGGTTTGCTTATTTGCTTCTATATTATATGGTCCTTTAAGTTGATGAGATTTTAAACTGGTACTTGGTGCGAGAGCCAAATTACTAAATAGATTCTAGTTGGTAATATGTTGAAATGCTTTTGTTTCTTTCTTCATGTTGTCTTTTTGAAGGTTCTTCTTTGTTTCTCTTAACTTGCAAAAATGTTCTTATCATTTATATGTTCTACTTGGCGATTTCCTGTTTTTATTTATTTATTTATTTTTTTATCAGTCTATTAGTCTGTATTATTCCCTACGTAATATACTGATTATTGCAGATACTACCAGGTAAAGTGTATCATGAGAAACACTTCCACTAATACCATACATCCCAAAAATTGTAATGCAAATTTCTGGTGGCTGGAGGGCTCGTATACTGCAGGTCTGTTATTTGTTCATGCATCCATTCAGCTGCTACTTGACTATATGTTGTTATTCTTGATTTTATTATTCAAATGTTTCTTTACGGTGGTCAATCATTTACCTCTATTCATTGTTGCAGGTTTTTAGTTCGGTCTTCAAGAACTCTAATCCAGAGTCTTCTATGAAATTATCTTGCATTCTTGCTATTGAAGAAATACTAGCCCCCGTAAGATATCAAACTTCATCTAGGATTGATTCCTTTATTTTAATATATTCTTTTAATTTCAAGATTGTGCTTGCGTATAACTCAGATTCTTCAAGTGAGGTTTTGCAGATATTACACCCAATATTGAAGATTAGACTTGGTAACGACTTTATGTATCTAGTTTTGATTCCTGTGCAAATATAATTACAGTGATGGCCAAAGCTCCTAGACAAAGTAATTCTAGGAGATATGGATAATATTACAGTCAGAGCATAAGTAGCTCAAAAACCTGATGTTAAACTGCTATTAAATGCAAAATATTATCTGCAATTCTGCATATTAATCCAGTGCAGAGAGTATGCGTGTGAAAATGTTAAATTAGCTGGAATCACTCTGCACAAGCATTTCCTTCTGTGATGATGTTAATTTATTTATGTCCTTGACACATGAATAATATTTAACTTGTCTCCATTGTTATTTGCATTGACTGAAAAAATTAAATTCTTCTATCAATTTCCTCGTCTCTAGTGTGATGGTATATTCATGCATAGACGCTGTATCATTTACTGATAGTCTAATGCATTTATATATAAGGCAGCACAACATGTTAGCTTTTGCTTGAACAGTTGAACTGATGTTGTAAGAAAATGAGTAATGAGGCAATGTTGATGGATTCAATTTCTATAAGTAATTTTTGGCATCTGCTATGGTTGGAGATGCCATTGCAATTACAATCTTCTCCCTAGTCTAACTTGTGTTGAAAATAGTTATGTTTTTAATTTATAAAGGGTAACCACAGATGTGTATGAACTTTTATAGGTTGAATTTTTGTGACTAGAATCTTGACACCTCCAGAAATAGTAATTAGTGTTTACAGAGTATCCGCTAAATGCTAATTAGACCTAATATGATTCTTATGTAGTATCTTTTGCTGTAATCATCTTATTTAAGTTCAGATAAAGCTGGATTTTTGAACTAAAAGGAAACTTTTACTTCTCAAGATATTAAATTAATGGATATTTCTGGCACTTCAGGTTGGACCAGTATATTTTCCTCAATGTGTTTTCTCTAAAAAATATTTGGACTCATTTTTTATGTGCAACAGGAAAAGAGTTCGTGTTACCTTGATGTAAATGATCCTACTTTGTTGGACCATCAGACCGCTTGGATACATGATCTTCCTTCATTGCTGATTTTTTTGGATAACAAAAATCCATTGTGCACTAAGGTAGTTTCCTGGCATCCGTGCTGGTTTAAAAGTCGTTCTGAGTGCTCCTACAAGAAAGCTTTACGTTTCTTTGACAGAATCCTTTATGCATAATTTTTTTTTGCTTAATTATTCTTCCTGCAGGCTGTGTTGCGTCTTCTACTTTATATAGGACAAACTACTCCAGCCAACTCTTCATTCTCTCAGGAATTTGATAATATTCAGTATAGTTTTAGAAATTTCTTCAGCAGAAGAATGGAGAATTGTATGTGATTTTGATTGTTCTTTCATTCTTATCTCCTTAGTTTTTGAAATGAATTTAATGTAATTGATTGTTTTGCAGCTATATGCTATGGTCCCTTCGTAAGGCTTGCAGCAGATATTCAGGATCTTTCCATTTGCTGCCTTTATTATTTTTCCTTCATTGACTCACTTCTTCTGCAATCAATAGTTTCATGTTGCTTATGTAAGTTTGTATAACTCAGCTAACCTTTATTTGTCACTGTTGTACATGTGCTCTTATGATATCCTTTATTGTTACTATATTGTGGTAAAGTGCTGCTTTTAATTTTTCACTCTTTCTGTAACTATTCACTTTTGTAATATCTCTTTTGTGAATGGACACTTTTTTTTAGATGGCACATTTATAAGGATATGTTTGATTTGGGATTTATTGGGTTTTTTTAATCTAGTTTTCAAAATCTGACTCTTGAGGAATATGGAAATCTTGTGAATAGTGAGTGCGTGTTTGTTTTTGGATTTTGAGTAGGTCGAGATTTGACTTCACGTCAATTCAATGTGAAAAATATAATTTATTATATAGTTGGATATGATTGTAATATTTGTTTGATTGAATAATGATTATGTTTTATAGGATTACAGATACATATTATAGGATTGGATGTATGGGGATTTTGATGATCAGATTTTGGAAACCCAAATATGGATCTTATATAAGTTTTTACAAATCCAGTTCCCAAAAACGCGAACCAAATGCAGCCTTAAATGGAAGGACATATTTTCGAGGTATCTTTTGATTGGTTTCTTGCCAGATTATTTCGCATTTGTGCTTGTAAGATTTAGTTTCATGCTTTTGCTGGTTATCAGAAGTAAGACGCTGGATTGAGATAAATATTGACTAAAGTATAACCAAGAAATGATTTGTTGTGACAGAAGTATTAATATTATGGAATTGAAACAATTTGTGACTTTTGCTTTGTCACCATGTCACAGGTGATGATCTTCAGCCATTTTTGGTTTTCCGTATGTTAGAAATTCTGCAATCTGCCTTTAGAGCTGGGCGTATCGAAGTTGCAGATTATACAAGTTTTCATGTCACTTTACTCTCATGATTCCAAGTTTATCCAGGTAAATTACATTGCCTCTCATTTGTAGTTGTAATATTCTTTATAAGCCATTTTGCCAAAGTTTGGTACTTGTGTATTATGCTTTGTGAATTTTTATATTCATATCAATATGACAGTCTTTTTGCTAATCTGATAGAATGAACTGTATATTTTCTTTTTTCTATAATTAAATTGTGCCAACTTTTCTTACAAGCAGCATTTGGATGTGAAATAGTTTTTTGGAAATGGAACTGAGCTTTTTGGATTGAATATGTTTCTTAAAATAATAATAATAATAATAATAATTATATATATATATATGTATATATATATATGTGTGTGTGTGTGTGTGTGTGTGTATAAATATAATTCTATTTTAATGAAATTACTGTAAATTTATTCTTACATTTGTTATGTTTCATGCCTTTGCAGAAAAAGTATGTCCTGCTGTCAATTATGATGGGAAGTCAAATGATGAGACCTTTAAACATGTTACGAGCATTGTGTGTACGTGTTTCTCACAAATTGGTGATGATACTCTTGTTATGGATATGATGGAGAGGATAATTGTTGAGCACATTGTATGTTCTTTTCATCCTGTCTCTTTGGTTGGCTACTTGTTCCTCGCGCTCAGAAAGATGACCTCAAATTTCTCTGCATGTCGATGCATATCAGTTTGAACTGAGATTTAAAGCTAATAAATATTTATCTTTGATTGTAATTTCCATTGTGGAGACACACCAGTGGACAATAAGTGTGCTTTTCTTAGATTGCTCATCTCAGTAGACTCGAAGCCTTCAAGACATTCAGATCAAAGTTTAGTCAACATGAGCCATGCTCTTCTACAATACATGATCAGAATTGTAATTGTCAGTACTTCTAATTTTATCTTATGAAGTTTATATATCATTTGTCTCAACTCATATTATAGGTTTATAATCACCCTTGTCTGCATCTATTTTTTTGGTGCAGAGTATAGGGGAAGGTGATAAAGGGTCAATGTCCGTCATCAATGTAAAAAGAAGGCGATATTACTTATTGCCTTTTCTTTATCTGATTCATGGGAACAAAAGGTTATTAAATCTGGTTTTAAATATGATGGGATCTGCGATTAGTCCATCATGTCTGTCCCATCATATTCATACTTCAGTTGATTGCACTACCACAATATGTGCCATCGCCTCTGTACTCTTTCACATGTGCAAGGAATCCAAGATCCAACAGACTGTTGGCATGCCAGAATGAAATGAAGACTATCTTACAGAACATTTCCAATTTGCTGGTACGCGTGTTACTTCCATGTGTCTTTGAATTTTAATCATACCAAGAATGGTCATTTATATCTGAATTTTAGTCATAATAAGCTGTATTTTGTATTCTGGTTTTTATAATTTTGGGATAACTTTTGTATTCTTGATTTTAAATGCCAATAATTGAAATAAACCACGTCTTATTCTCCTTGCATTATTTTTAAGTCTCCCTTTTCAACTACGATAGTAGCAGGAACATTAAAACATTAGGCTTCAACTCCCATATTTTCTTACCGCCAATTATTGTTGTTTTTTATTTGACTATTATATCCGTACCTTACTCTAAACCATGGTTAGTGCCTTTTAAGCATCTGGTTTCACGAAGTAAGGAAAACCCTTTAAATTTTTAGTGTCAATATGGGCAGGGTATTTGATAGAGATGCAGAAACAGTAAATAAAATACACAAAAGACACACAAAAGTAACCCTCAAGAGGGCCACGGAGAATGGATTCTCCGCCACAAGCCGTAAGGCTGCACTCCTTCAAAGAAGGCCACAGAGACAACTCTGCCACAAACCAATTAGGTTGCAAATAGATATTTCTTATTCATGACTTCCCTACGATAACACACGGTACTTAAATAGGCTGAATAGGCCGAAAGCCCGCAATCATTACCCTAACCCTAATTACTAAAACAGCAGGAATATGAAATAGGAAATAAGGAAACTAAATAATCTAATTAAAGGAGATTATTGACTTGAGATAAAATACTAAAATAACTCTCTATCAACTACCTCCCCCTCCGAACAGCCTTGACCCCAAGGCTGCAATCAACCATATCCATCCTGTTCAACGTTGATTGGAAGGGAAAGTCGGGTCTCCTTCGCGAAGGGGTCGATGGACCCCCCTCCGAACAGCCTTGACCCCAAGGCTGCAATCAACCATATCCATCCTGTTCAACGTTGATTGGAAGGGAAAGTCGAGTCTCCTTCGCGAAGGGGTCGATGGACCCTAAGAGTTCCCCACCATCACCCGCCAAGAGAACAGGCAGAACGTTGATTCCCACGTGGCCACACAAGGAAGAGTCGTGAACCACGAAAAATTGGTCTACGGTTTCAAGCCTGCCCTTCGGGTCTAAACCATCAAAAGGAGGAAGTGCTGTCTTGGGTAGCTTGACCAATGGGGTTTGTGGAACCACAGGCAGCGGAAGGTCCATCCGTAGTAGCTTGATCGATGTGGGTAGCGGAACCAGAGCCGGCGTGGTGGCGACGGGCACGGCTGCAGGAAGAGATGACACATGTTGCGTGGTGGGTTGGTTGCCCTCGGAAACAAACACCGTATCAATAGGGGTTGGTAGTGGCGGCAAAGGCGGCGATCCCATCAACCCGAACCCCTCCAATTTCTTGAGGACGAGTTCAAGTTTGATCTCCATGTTGGAGAATTTTGCACCATGGGCTTTTAGGACAGCCGTAGCGTCTCTCAAAACCCTCGTAATGTTATTGCATCTCTCCATTACCACTGATTCGAATCCCTCTTTCCCAATGGTCATATTGATGAAGAGAGATGGCAGTTCGGACCAATTGATAGAGATGCAGAAACAGTAAATAAAATACACAAAAGACACACGAAAATAATCCCTCGAGAGGGCCATGGAGAATGGATTCTCTGCCACAAGACGTAAGGCTGCACTTCTTAAAAGAAGGCCATAGAGATAACTCTGCCACAAACCAATTAGGTTGCAAATAGATATTTCTTATTCATGACTTCCCTACGATAACACACGGTACTTAAATAGGCTGAATAGGCCGAAGGCCCACAATCATAACCCTAACCCTAATTAGAATATGAAATCTATCAGTATTATGGTCAGGAGAAATGTTAATTGTGGCAAGTGTTTATTTAAATTGCTCTAAATCTTGTTTGCTTATATCAATTCTCTTAGTTGCTCTAAATCTTGTTTGCTTATATCAATTCTCTCTTTCTGTTCGAAAACTCAATGAATAAGAATAGTTTGGGAAACAGTGATAGATTAGAATTTGTATTCTTTTCGTAATTATGAAACACAGATAAGTTAGTCATATATCTAGTTTAGAATGTAATTTATGGAGAAAATATCAATTTTGGTCCTGTATCTTTTTCAAAATCCAATTTTAGTCCTGTAATTTTTGGTATTTTCAATTTTAGTCCTTTTAGTTTCAATTTTGGTACTGTAACTTTTAAATTTTCAATTTTAGTCCTATAAGTTTCAAATTTAGTCCTTATCTTTTTGAATTTTCAAAATTAGTCCTATTATATCTCTTGAAATATGATATAATTTATAATAGGACTAATTTTGAAAATTCAAAAAGATACAAGACTAAGTTTGAAACTTATAGGACTAAAATTCAAATTTTAAAAGTTACAGGACCAAAATTGAAACTAAAAGGACTAAAATTGAAAATACCAAAAGTTACAGTACTAAAATTGGATTTTGAAAAAGATACAGGACCAAAATTGATATTTTCTCGTAATTTATGTGATATAAGTTTGGGAAACAGTGATAGATTAGAATTTGTATTCTTTTTGTAATTATGAAACACAGATTAGTTAGTCATATTTCTAGTTTAGAATGTAATTTATGTGATATTTGCTTTGTACTTGTTTCAGTCTTCTGAAGGGTCAAAGTTGACCTTGGAGGAAAAGCACAAAATTCAGAGGTCATATGATCAAATTGAGAGCAATCACCAATAATGAAGTTTTGTGATAAGTGTTGAGAGTAAGTATACTTTCCAATTTCCATTATTGTGATTAGTATGACGCATTCCTAATTTCATTCCCATTCTTACAATTGGTTTATTAAATAAATTGGAATCCCGATTCCTTGAAGAATGAGTATTCATTATTTTAAGGAATGGTATTGGCTATTCCATTCCTTAAAGAATAAAAAATATTTTCTACTTTCCATAACTTAATTTATTCCCAATACAATAGCAATCATAAGAATTATCATTCCATATCCATTCTTTTCTCTTCTCTGTTCCATTCATGAGTTCATTCAATTTCCAAATAATTTCATTCAATTATACCAATCATATCATTTTTATCATGGATTTGACTGACAGTTTAGTATTGTATGGATGGTGAAATTTGTGGATGTCTTCCCTGGTTTAAGCTGAGTTTGGCAATCTCAATTAATCAATAATTTCAGCACAGTTCATTTGAGCTACATGCATGTGGTGTATGATAGTTATATGCTGGAGACTCTGAAGTTTCCTATACTTGTTTCTGGCATATAAATTTTTGAAGTCGAGTTTATCATGTGTGGTGACCACTGATTTGCCTTCGAGGTTGTGGTTGGATTATGAAATTTGAAATGAATGAATTTTAGATCCACTAGTATTTTACCATTTCAAAAATTCATATCAAATTAAAAGACCATCAATTAATTTTGACAATATTGATATTAAATTCGTCCTCAAGTCCATCCATTCAAGCATTCCATTCATCCTTTAATCATCTATCTTCATACTTACTTTTGTGCTTATTGTTGTTGACAAATTCTTTTCCTAACAGTTGATGGATCATTGCATCTAGAGTCTCCAGAGAATTCGAGAGCAGGTGAATCAGATTTGCTCGTCCGGAATTTGTGGATTCGATGGAGCGAAACACCTGGGAATTGGGTGATTTCTACAGCTATTGGGAGATTATTTGCAGACGACATGCCGCCTCTCTTTGTTTTCATTAAATTGTTCTTAAATAGTCGTGCGGGTCAACTATTGAGTAATGAGTCCCGTTTCACAAAATAGAGAAAATATCACAAATGGTCCCATAAGTATATAGAAATTCAATTTTAGTCCTCTCAGTATTCAACTTATCAATTTTGGTCCATATTGTTTAATTTTAGTCCAATTTAATCAATAACTAAATTTCTCGTCGAAATGTGCTCGTCCAAACCGCCTGATGTCCAAATTTTAAGGTTTTTTCTTCAATTCCATAAATAATGCTCATGTGTCATGCCAAGTCACATTTTAATATATATATATATATATATATATATATATATATATATATATATATAAACGTCCATCGCAGGATTAAAAACCTAATTTGAAAAGGGGGAGAAGGAACACACGCGATTTGGATCTGCTATGCGCTCTTTCACCCTTTATCTTGATTAGAAAATTAGTTTATTAATTACTAATAATTAGTTAAATATGCTAAAAATATTTTAAAAATTTATATTGTTAATTAAAAAATAATAAAATTATCATTGACATAAACATTTGCTTTCATTCATATATATATATATATATATATATATATATATATATATATATATATATTAATTTTTTTTAATGAAACTCATGAAATGAGTAGATGATATAAATGTAAATTTACCTTGTTAACCTTAAAAATTATAATTTGTAATTTTTGTTTTCATGTTCTCTTCTATATCTATCTAAATTGATTTATAGTGGGTAAAGGTTTCAAATTTTATTTTTATAAGTAATATTTAATTTAATTTCCGGAAAAAAAAATAAATCACTCTAAACGTTCAAATTTTCATTATTATTATAAAAAAATATTAATTTCTGGAAGTTTTTAATCTAAATATGGAGTTTTTGATTTATTTTATGAATATAATAACAAAAAAAAGATTTAGAATCTAATCGTGAAATTGGAGCTTAGTTTATCTATAGAGAGGAGAGTTAAAACGTTTAATAAATACTCCATACGTCTCACATATGTTCACACTTTTCGTTTTCGTCAATCCCAGTTCACCACCCAAAAAAATAAAACTTCACATTAATCAATAACCTCAAAAGTTATCTTAATTTTAAAAATATCATTCCCACCTAACACACATAAGATACTTTATAATTTATTTATTATAAAAAATATTACAATATCCCTTAAAAGTTAATAAAATTAGTTAAAAAGCAATTTTTTTAAGCTCCGTATCTACCGCATCCGTCAATCAATCAGTCTAAGAAAACCCGCCACTCCCTCACTGAGTTCAATCAATCGGCAAGTTTTTAATTACCGGGCTGAAGAATAAAATCGGGCCCAAAATTTGTCAGTCAAGGTACATAAGAAAATAATACTCCGAATTAGTGATGTTGTTTGATACAACGTAATAAAACAAGAACAGTAAAAGTTTACATGTGGGGCAGGGTGAATATTTTTATTATGTGGAAGAAAATGACTTTTATATTCTTTATAATACTTAAGCACTCCTTATTTGTCAAATACACCACCAAAGCAGCCCACTCACGGTGGGCCCAACCAAATATACCAAAAGGGTTTTCACGTCAGTAGAATACAGATGGCCATGAATGCTGCTTCCACAGTCCACACCACCAGTCTTCCTTCCAGCGACATCTGTTCTTTAAGACCTCCATTGCTATGCGTTTTTAGATGTATTTGTTCCACCCACGCCTCTATATTGACAGAATTGAGGCAATACCAAAAGATGCGGAACAGCAGAGTGATGGCCATGAAAAAAAAATATTGCCAGATGTGGAGCAACAGAAGGATATGGAGTTGAATTGAAGCTTTGCCTTGAAGTCTATCATGGTTGCCGCCGTAATCTTCAAATGGAGGTGGAGATTACTTTGATTATGCTATGAATAAATTGAAAAGAAGAAAAAATTGAACGGAGGAATATGAGATTTTAAAAATCAACGACGTTGGCGATTGTTGGCCTGAGATCTGCCGCTCATCTTCGCCGGAGATCTGCCGTCCCTTTTTGATTTCACAGAAGGCGATTGTTTGGCCAGAGATCTGCTGCCCATTTTGGATTTCACAGAAACTAGTATTTACCCGGATCCGTGCGTTGCACGGTCATGTGTTTTTATAATAGAACTATATATGTAATGAGTTGTTTAATTTTAGGGGAAATATGAAGCATTACAATCTAATTATGCGATTGTAAAGTTTTAATAACTGGATAATCAAAAAACATTTAGTCAGATTGTATAAAAAAAATACATACATAAATGAAAGTTTGATTATGAAAAATTTAGTAATTATTAAAAAAAAATAGAAATTTCATAAAGTAGTATCATTTTCAAAATCCATATAAAATAGAAAGTCATAAATTTCTAAAAACTTCTCTAAAAACAACATTCTCACAGGTACTGCTGTTAACGTCTTTCTTATCACAAAGCATGATTTTCAAACCTTTACGATTTGTAACTCTAGATACCGCAACGTACAACTGATCGTGACCAAAATTTGATCTCTTTAGGTAGATGCTAACGTGGTTCAATGATTGTCCCTGACTTTTATTTATTGTCATTGCGTAAGAGACTATTATTGGAAATTGTTTCCTTTGGAACCTAAAAGGAATTCTATAGTCTGAAGGTGTCAATGTTAATCTTGGAATTAGAACACGTTGACCTGCACTGTTACCTGTTAGGACTTTAGCCTGCAAAACTCTGTCTCCTAGTTTTGTAATCACCAGCCTTGTCCCGTTACACAATCCCCTGGCATGATCTAAATTTCTTAGAAGCATTACTGGTGTTCCAATCTTCAAAATGAGTTCATGGTTAGGTATTCCAGAACATTTAATTGAATTGAAGAATTCTGGCGTGTGGACATCAGCCAATATATCAATGTTGGAGTCAGATTTTGATGTTGAGTCTGAACTAAGATAAGTCTTGGATTCTGTTCGCGACGTGCTGTCGTAAGGACCAACTGTCGGGAGCAAGTGCTAGAGAAATTCTTGAATCTACTGACTTCTGTCTTTAGAAGGGGCCAATTTCATCTTCAGTCATGACAAATTCTGAAAAAGAAGTATTAAAATTTGTTGAATAAAAATATATAAATAAATTAGAAAGGGAGGTACTTAAAATTTGTTGAATAAAAATGTCAATGGATGGTTAATGGTGAAGATGAATTCTTAAATAATAAAGAATTATGATTAAATTAAAATGTTTCCAAAAGAGGTAAAATTAGAAAAGAGGAAAAAAATTGAGTCCAATTTAGCAAAATCATTTTGCTTATATTTATTTTTTAATTTTTTCGGGTGTTTATGATTTGTTTAAAAAAAAGGAGGTACTTAAAATTTGTTGAATAAAAATGTCAAGGGATGGTTAATGGTGAAAATGAATTCTTAAAACCCTAAACCCTCAAATCCTAAACCCTAAAACCTAAACCAGACTGAGATGTGGTTTTAAACCCTAAAGGAGGTACTTAAATTTTTAAATGACAATTAAAAATAAAAATAAATTTAAATGACAATTAAAAAATATAAATAAATTAGAAAATGAGCTACTTAAAATTTGTTGGATAAAAATATATAAATAAATTAGAAAATGAGGTACTTAAAATTTATTGAATAAAAATGTCAAGAGATGATTAATGGTGAAGATGAATTCGGATAGGCGCTATCAATCAGCCATGAGGGAATCCGTAGGAGTCGAATAATTACGATTACGATGTGTTAAGCATATAGTTAGAGTTGATGACGAACCTTCAAGATGAGCTAAAAATACGGGTTTTTGGCATAGTTTAAAGCATGATTTTCAAACCTTTACGATTTGTAACTCTAGATACCGCAGCGTACAACTGATCGTGACCAAAATTTGATCTCTTTAGGTAGATGCTAACGTGGTTCAATGATTGTCCCTGACTTTTATTTATTGTCATTGCGTAAGAGACTATTATTGGAAATTGTTTCCTTTGGAACCTAAAAGGAATTCTATAGTCTGAAGGTGTCAATGTTAATCTTGGAATTAGAACACGTTGACCTGCACTGTTACCTGTTAGGACTTTAGCCTGCAAAACTCTGTCTCCTAGTTTTGTAATCACCAGCCTTGTCCCTTTACACAATCCCCTGGCATGATCTAAATTTCTTAGAAGCATTACTGGTGTTCCAATCTTCAAAATGAGTTCATGGTTAGGTATTCCAGAACATTTAATTGAATTGAAGAATTCTGGCATGTGGACATCAGCCAATATATCAATGTTGGAGTCAGATTTTGATGTTGAGTCTGAACTAAGATAAGTCTTGGATTCTGTTCGCGATGTGCTGTCGTAAGGACCAACTGTCGGGAGCAAGTGCTAGAGAATTTCTTGAATCTACTGACTTCTGTCTTTAGAAGGGACCAATTTCATCTTCAGTCATGACCAATTCTGAAAAAGAAGTATTAAAATTTGTTGAATAAAAATATATAAATAAATTAGAAAAGGAGGTACTTAAAATTTGTTGAATAAAAATGTCAATGGATGGTTAATGGTGAAGATGAATTCTTAAATAATAAAGGATTAGGATTAAATTAAAATGTTTCCAAAAGAGGTAAAATTAGAAAAGAGGAAAAAAATTGAGTCTAATTTAGCAAAATCATTTTGCTTATATTTATTTTTTAATTTTTTCGGGTGTTTATGATTTGTTTAAAAAAAAGGAGGTACTTAAAATTTGTTGAATAAAAATGTCAAGGGATGGTTAATGGTGAAAATGAATTCTTAAAACCCTAAACCCTCAAATCATAAACCCTAAACCCTAAACCAGACTGAGATGTGGTTTTAAACCTTTAAGGAGGTACTTAAATTTTTAAATGACAATTAAAAATATAAATAAATTTAAATGACAATTAAAAAATATAAATAAATTAAAAAATGAGCTACTTAAAATTTGTTGGATAAAAATATATAAATAAATTAGAAAATGAGGTACTTAAAATTTATTGAATAAAAATGTCAAGAGATGGTTAATGGTGAAGATGAATTCTTAAATAATAAAGGATTAGGATTTTTAAATGACAATAAAAAATATAAATAAATTTAAATGACAATTAAAAAATATAAATAAATTAGAAAATGAGCTATTTAAAATTTGTTGAATAAAAATATATAAATAAATTAGAAAATGAGGTACTTAAAATTTGTTGAATAAAAATGTCAAGGGATGGTTAATGGTGAAGATAAAAAATTTGTTGAACAAAAATATATAAATAAATTAGAAAAGGAGGTACTTAAAACTTGTTGAATAAAAATGTCAAGGGATGGTTAATGGTGAAGATGAATTCTTAAATAATAAAGGATTAGGATTTTTAAATGATAATTAAAATATAAATAAATTTAAATGACAATCAAAAAATATAAATAAATTAGAAAAGGAGCTACTTAAAATTTGTTGAATAAAAATATATAAATAAATTAGAAAATGAGGTATTTAAAATTTGTTGAATAAAAATGTCAAGGGATGGTTAATGGTGAAGATGAATTATTAAATAATGAATGGTTAGGATTAAATTAAAAGGTTTCCAAAATAGGTAAAATTAGAAAAGGGGGGAAAAATTGAGTCAAATTTTAGCAAAAATATTTTGTTTTTATATATGTATAGATAGATAAAATTCTTTTCCGTTCCTAAAGTCTGAAGGATGAATGCGAGATTTTTTAAGGACAATTCAGTAATTTCATAACTTTATATTGATTCACTGTTGAATACGTAAAATTAATACTTCGCTCAACGTCCGATTATTTTTGTGAAGAGGAACAGTGAATTGCACCAGGCCTTAGATTTAGTACCGGGCCCTTTCAAATATTATACAAGCTATTAAACAGCATATAAGAGCATATTAAAACCATGATTAACCCATATTAAAGGCTATCAAACATTGCCCAGTGCTTGCTAAACACTACCGCAAATTTTGAAAGAGTTCTCAAAATAAAGAATTGTGCCATCATATTTTTCAAACAGAAGGCTTGCAAATTATACAATACTAAAAAATTTAGTGCGTGATCTTTTAAGTCCATTTCTCATTATTATTAAGAGTTTTAGAATTTATTGTGGATATTCAACATGACTACATGAGAAGTACTAAACAAAAGACAACATGATCACACTTACTTATTACTGAATACAACAACCAAGTGATCCATCCTGATTTAGGATATTGATAAGTTGGAGCTGATCTTCTTCATTCGGGCAAAGACATCTTTCATCTTTGGCCGCTCCTCAGCCATTTCTGTTGTGCATTGCAGAGCCAGTTCTACAATTGATGTCAAGCATCTTTCATGTTTCCCTCTAATCCTATCACTCCTATGATCATCTGTGTTCACTAGCTCGTCATCCACAATCTGCATTACTGAAGCACGGAATGATTCGAACACCCATCTCCTCATCGTTAACTCTCCTGAAAATGTTTCATCCGTGGGCTTTCTTCTCGTGAATACTTCCATCAACAAAATCCCGTAGCTATACACATCAACCATGGCGGACACTGCTCCTTGAGATCCATACTCTGCATTTGGAGTGAGTGTGATTTTTTAAAAGAGTTAGTCTCCTGTAAACCGGGTTTACAGTGTAAACCCTGTGGTACATAAGGATATAATAGGATTGGAAGGGGATCACAGAATTTACATCATGAACTTGGTTTACACAAGTGCTTGCCTTTTTTAAAATGCATATAAATAATCAATATCAAATGTACCTGGTGCAATGTACCCAATGGTGCCAAGAGTCTTGGTTTGTTGCATTCTCTGCTCTTCTGCCAAGAGCTTGGCTATCCCAAAGTCACCTACATGTGCTACCATATCTTCATCTAAAAGAACATTGTTGGGCTTTAAATCACAGTGGACAATCGGGAACGTGTATCCTTCATGTAGATACTCTATCGCAGATGCCACATCCATCATTATTTTCAATCTTTGGAGAATGTTTAAGTAACAAGTGCCGGAGTAGAGCCACTTTTTAAGGTTCCTATTGGGCATATAAGCCATGACCAATGCCTTGAAATCAAGGTTGGAACAAGAAGTGATGACCTTCACCAGATTTCTATTGCGAACGCTGCGCAGTATTTGGCACTCCATATCAAAGCTCCTCAATGCACGTCTAAATTAAACACCTTAACTGCAGCAACCATTGCATCAGAAAATGTTCCTTTGTATACTTATCCGAAGCTTCCTCTCCCAATCAAGCTTTCTTCATTGAAGTTGCTCGTGGCATGTAAAATTGTGTAGTACGAGATCCTCTCATGCGAGGCTACAAGAAGTGAATGAAGAGAAGACGAAAGAGGGAGGTTTCTACCACCAAGTCTCATGACTAAGATGAGTACAATGGCAGCAACTGCAACTGAAGAAGCTATTATCGGTAGTACGAGTTTCAAAAGCATGCTCTTGGACGTTGAACGTCTTTTGCATGGACCCACTTTGAATCGAGGGACACCACACAAGCCTTTATTACCAGCAAAATAATCTGGAGTGAAGTTACGAAGAGGACCTCCATCTGGGATTTCGCCGGTGAGATCGTTGAAAGAAACATTAAAGACTTGGAGGCTAACAAGTTTCTCCGATGATTTGGGGATGGGACCAGAGAGAGTGTTCCGTGATAAGTCCAAATTGTTAAGATCCTTCAATTCGGATAAAGAATCAGGTATAGGGCCACCCAATTTGTTGTTTGACAAGTTGAGAAGGATCAGTTTCTGAAGCTGCGAAATCGAGGTTGGAATTCTGCCAGACAGCTGGTTTCCAGAGAGTTCCAACTCTATGAGGTCCTTCATATTGCCAATTTCAGCAGGTACAGAACCGTGCAGGAAATTGTTGGAAAGGTATATCTTCTCAACATGCTCATCAATCCATGGAGTAGTTGATGGAAATGAGAAATTGAGTGCATTTTTATGTAAATAGATTGTTCTCAAGGAAGAAAGATTCCCCAAACAAGCTGGTAGTTGTCCAGACAAATAATTACTGGACAAATCTAATAAATACATATTTTCCAGATTGCATATGGTATCCGGAATGGAGCCCTGCAGCTCATTTTCATACAATCCCAACTTCTGCATGTCTCTTAAATTTCTAAATAGCGCCGGTGGAATTGGTCCTGACAACTTATTATGTCCGAGGTTTAAGAGAATCAATCTGGTTAAGTTCCCTATCTCATTGGGGAGTGGACTACTGACGTGGCAGTCGTCGGCACCGAAAAATAAGAGAGATGTGGTTAAATTGGACGAGCCTAAGGATTCTGGAAGTAGTCCAGTTATAGGATTTGCTGATATCCATAAAGACTGGATAGAGTTGGAGGCTGAGAATGAAGAGAGGAAGTCTTGTTCTGGCATAGAAATATTATTGGTAAAACCATTCCCCCAAAGATATAGAAATCGTAGTCGAGGCAATTTGCCAAGAGTAGTAGGTAAATGTCGAGAATGAGTTATTTGAAAGATCAAAAGAATCAAGTTTGGAGAGATTTGAGATTGAGTTGGGTATGTTTCCATAAAACTTATTATTATGTAAAATGATGTTCTCTATGTTGGGAAGGTTTTTACTTATTGAAAATGGAAGTTTGCCGAAAAAGTTGTTACTATTAAGTGCAAGCAATTCTAAGCTGGAGAGATTGAAAATAGATGCTGCTACTTCACCATTCAATTCATTCCTACCCAGATGCAAGAATTTTAAACTGGATAGATGTCCCATTTCTGAAGGAATTCTTCCCTGAAAATTGTTATCCGTAATATCCAAAGCCTCAAGATTAGTCAAATTGGATATTGAGGGAGGAATTGTGCCGTGAAAATGGTTACGTGCAATGATGAACCGCACCAAATGGGTCAAATTGGCTATTGAAGCAGGAATTGTACCTTCAAATTTGTTGTCTACTAGAGACAGTATTTGGAGAGAATGACAATGTTTTAGGACAGGAGATGTCTCCTTCAAATTGATAATTGAAAAACCCCAAGGCTTCAAGGCTTGAAGAATGGGTGCAAATATCTTTTGGAATGGTACCGGACATGTGATTATCTCAACCAGCAGAGAAGATAATTCAAGATTCCTGAACTGCTCAATTCTCCTGACATAAATCCAATCCACCCACCCATATAAGCTTTAACTCAAATACTAATAATTGGTAAAATAATTATTAATAATGAGCACGATTCTCCTAAACAGTACCGGTGAATGTCGATAAAATTATGAATTTTGGAGCAAGTGTGGGATCGTCTCACGCAAGCCTTTATGTGTGACGGATAAAAAGTAATAATATTATTATCACTATCGCTATAAAATGTTATCACTTTCGCTATAAAATATTATCACTTTTTATTTATAATATAAATTGTGTATGAAACAGTTCACTGCATCATTATAATTTTCATTGATTGAATATCACTTTTCACTAACGATATTATCACTTTTTATCCGTCTCACGTAAGGACTTACGTGTGAAACGGTCTCCACAAGCCTTACCCGAATTTTGGAGTGCAACAAGTGTAAACGAATTCTTTAGTAGATTAAATTAAATATTAATATTCTTTTTAGTGCCAAAATTAAGTTTACACTTCTCATGAGATCACTTATTTCACAAATAGTATTTCATCTCCTATTTCATAAATTAAATGCTTATTACATGTCATAATTAATGCCCAAAATTCAATACATGCTCCAAGGGTTTAATAATCATTTGTAAAATATTTTTTTTTATATTGTAAAATAACAATAAAACACTGAAAATGAAATGAAATTCAATTTGACTTTTCATACCGTTCCGTACCAGTTTAATTTAAGATCAAAACCCCGTAATAATACTCAATTTATTACTTCAATACTCTTCATTTTAAAATTATTATCCATTTCTTTAACACACCCAACATATATGATTCATAATTTATTTATTAAAAAAAATATTCTTTCCACACCCTTCAAAGGGAGTCTATTTTTTATTTTGAGCGTCCCATCCAAAGAGTCTCATTTCATTTTTACACACATGAGACCCACACACCCCCATTAATACAATTAAAATATGGGGTCCACACTCCCACTAATACAAACTATCTATCAAATTCTCCCTCCATCCCACGTTAAGGTTTACGTTTTTTATTTTGGGTTGTCCAAAGTTAAGGCTTATATTTCATTTTTTATCAAGTTGGATCCACATAAAATAATTAATTATTCCATGTAGGATCCACACACAACACTAATGCAACTACCCACTTTACATTAAATATTATTTCTCTCACCTCACTACACATTAAAATATTATATCTCTTAATCTCCATGTAAAAAATATATGTCAACGTTAACGCGGAACAGAGGGAGCATTAAATAATAATACTTTTTAATCCACAAAGATAAAAGACCTATTTTTAAATGGGACGAAGGGAGTACTAAGATATCCTGAAAAGTATATTTAAAAAGTGATATTTATTAATTTTCATACAAATATAAACATGAAGTTGAGATTGAGATTGATATCGAGATCGAGATAGAGAGAGTAATAAAAAATTTAAATCAAATAATTAAAAATATTTTTTTTTTCCATTTTTTTACTTTTATATCTCTCATATCTATGTAATTGGTGTGTAAAAATTTCACTCTTTGCTACTCCCTCCATCAATTTTTAATCTATCAATTTATTATTTTAGGTTGTTAACTCTTAATTTATCAATTTATATTTTTAGACATATGTGACTCACACCCTCCACTAATACAACTACCCATTATAAATAAAATAATAATACTCCTTAATTCACGTGTAAAAAGCAAATGGATATATTAACAATGGACGGAGGAAATATTATTTACCCATCTATACATATATAAAAGCAAACATAAACTTCTACTTTTGTTTTCAATTTTTTTTCAATTTTACTCTATTTAAAAATAATTCAATTTTAATCTTGACCGTCCAAATAATGCTTTTGATTTCAATCACAAAATTTAATTATACTAATAGTGAGTGAGTGACCTGGGCTAGCCCACTTGGCCATCGGGCTCCTCACACAAGTGAGTGACCCGGGTTCGATTTCTATTGGGAACGGAATGACCCGGGTTCGATTCCTATTGGGAACGAAATAGGAGAGGGAGTTATAAGAAGGCTTGGGAGAATAAGAGGTGTATGGAGACTTGATGAACTAACCACTAACTATACTAACAACTAACTTTGGCCGATCAAAAAAAAAATTATACTAATAGTGGATTTTATTATTTAAATTTTACTTTTTATTTTACAATATAAATTTGGTAAATATATGATATATTTTTGGCATGGATTTTATTATTTAAATTTTTTTTTTATTTTACAATATAAGTTTGGTAAATATGACATATATCATGGATCCTATTTATGTTAATAATAAATTATTTATTTATATTTTAATTAACAATATAAATTTGATAAATATGAATAATATTATTAGCATATATTCTACTAATTGCCAATCAATATACTAATTTTAATAATATCAAATCTTTCAATGCTACCTTTGGTAATTTTCCACCTTTTTTACGTCGTTGATTGCTTTCAATCACGATCATTCATTGTTTCAAATAATTCTTTATAAACATTTTCATTACCTAATCAAATCCTTACTTTGTTTTCTTCTTCTTCTTCTTCTTTTTCTTCTCTATTTCACTTTTATACTATTTCTAATCTACTTTAATTTGTTTTTATCTTTTATACTTTGATTTGATCTAATGTGCAGGTTCAATCATTCTCTGAGATATCATTCTTCTTTTTTATTTTTTGTTATCTTTTTTTTTTCTCTTTGATTTTTTTGTTTTCTTTATAATTTTATAAACTCTATTTTTATACTTTAATTTATTTTATCTTTTATATTTTTATTTGATCTTATTTTTAAATTTAATCATTCTCCTTTGAGGTATCATTCTTTTTTTTTTCCAATTATCTTTTGTTTTATGATTTTTCTTCGTTTTTATTGTTTTCTTTATATTTTATAAAATTTATTTTTATAATTTTTTTAACCTTATTGTTCTTATTTTTATTTGATCTTATTTGTAGTTTCAATTATATATATAAAAAAAAGTCACCAGGAGTGATGAATTAAGACAATCTAGAATTAATTTCAGAAATTTTAGAATTGCAGATTCAAAACTATTATATTTCCATTAGGATCGTCTCTATAAATATAATTTTAACCAAATATTTAGGATTAATGTATTAAATTTATTTTCAAAATTTTGTGATTTATTTTAATTTTTCTTTCAATTTTATTGATATTAGGATCGTCTTCATAAATATTATTCTAATATTTATAATTTATTATATTAAACAATATTTTATATTTTATTTTATCCATATATTATTCAATTAAAAATAGAAATATAAATTATAGTATTTATATCTTTCTTAAAAAACAGTAATTGAGTTTTACAGAGAGATTATATCTATTTTTTAAAAAAATAAATAGATATCAATTAAAATAAAAAATTAATATAATTAATATTAAAAAGTTAATATATAGTCTATTTATATTAAATACCGAATCAAATTTAATGTTATAAAAAATATAAGTGTATAAACAATGTGTATAAGTATATATATATATATATATATATATATATATATATATATATATATATATATATATATATATATATATATATATATATATATATATTATGGTTAAAATAAAAAAATTTAATATAAAAGTACATAATTGTAATATACTTTAATTCTTTCCGTGCAACACATGGATGGGTAATATCTAGTTTAATTTAAAATCAAAATTGTATGATACAAATCTAGTTTATTTAAAATAATTTCAAGAAACTTAATTTAATTTTTATCAAAATTGTCATTTTAATTTAAAAATGTTGAAATTTTCTAATATCATGAAAATGATCCATAGAACTGAATCGATGCTTTTATAAAATTATGGGATAATTTTTTTAAAAAATATATTATTTTGAGACGAAATCGAAACAAAATTGAAAGGTTTGTAACGAAATTGAATGTCCTAACTATTGTGAAACTTTTTCGAATAAAATAAAAAGATAGAAACTGTTTATATTTTAAGCTTTACTAATATTTCTTTTAAAAATATTTTTTAATTAAATACTTAATTTTAGATACAAGTTTCTATAAAATCTTTATAAAATTTAAATTTTAGCGAATTTATTTTAAAATTTATATGCTAACAATCCCTAATTTAAAAAAGAAAAAAAAATAAAATTGAGCCTTCAAATGAAACATAGAACCTTAAATTGAGACATAAACTAAAATTTGAATCCTTACATGAAAATTTAAATTTTAGATACCTTTGTGGTCCTCACCCATTTGTAGGGTTAATTTAAATCATACCTTTATTCTATTCTAAGGCTAAACATTAAATCCTAAAGATAAAAGATTAGGGGTGGACAAAATTATCTAAATATTGGTATATCGAAGTTATCTTATTGAAAAATACCAAAAATATTAAAAAAATTGGTATACTGAAAATTTCGTTACGACACCACACCTTATTGAAATTTTTGGTACTCGGTAGGCACCACACCATACCAAAATTTTCGATATGGTATCGTATGTAATTTTAAAAAAATTAGTATTTCGATATATCAATATTTTGGTATCTCGATATATACTTAAATATCAAAATAATAATAATTTTATATTAATAATAGATAATTTGATTAAATTATTTTCAAATATTATATAATAATTTCGGTATGAATTTTTATTTCAAACTTTCAATATTAAATCAGTATGTTAAAATTTTGGAATGAATCGATAAATTTCGATAAAAGAGGGTGTTAAGATATTCCGGTTTGAAACAATATTGATCTATATATACCAAAATTTTGGTATATCAATTTTTAGTATACCGAAACTTTCGGTATAGAATTGATATGATTTTTTTAATATCGATAATTTTAGTATGGTATACAATATGATTCGAAAAACTTTTGATTTGGTTAAAGATAAAAATACATTTAATTTAATTTAAAATTATTTTGCTCCTTTGGATTCGATCCATACTCATCCTAGCACATATATGGGTTAGAATAACTTTATAGATTCTCATTTTTAGTGGGTCAGCGACAGCCTACCATAGTTAAGTGTTTTTGGCATATTTGTCGTTCTTAAGCTAAGCTTAAGATATATTTAATACGTCTCATTACACTCTTAAATCTCCAACAAAAGTAAAGAGTTATAAAACATATATATACTCCCTTTGTTCCAAGTTAAATTTCACACTTTCTATTATCATTCGTCATACATTAAACTTCACCACTCAAGAAATAAAATATCACACTAATATACAACCCTACAAGTACTCCCTCTGTCCCGGTCAAACAGCTACGTTTGACTGCATAAAGCTCTCACAAAAGTTACAGTAAATGCATCTATTTGCCCGGGACAGAGGAAGTATATCTTAATTACAAATTTACCCATTCTCACCTAACATACATAATATACTTTATAATTTATTTATTATTTAAAAATATTACATCACCCTTAAAAATCAATAATATTTGTAAAAAAAAAACTTTTAGTAGATTTTAGAATCGTGTTCATGTGATTTTTACGTGTTTTTATATTATTTTTTGTATTTTATTCTTTATTTTGTGTTATTTTCATGCTATTTTTCATATAGAAATTAGGTGTATTTGAGCAAAAGACAATGGCTAAGAAGAACAGGGTGATGTGGACATAATTTTCGATCGAAGATCTCTTACTCTCCAATTGAAGATTTTGGTCCCGAATGAAATTGGATTTGTTAACCAGTTCAAACTAAAATTGGATTTATTCCATATTTCTTGAACCTAATTTTATAAGAAAAAAAACCCATTTTTTCTTAAGCCCATGATCTAATTTTTGCCCTCTTTCCTTTAATCTTCCACCACTATAAATATCTTTCATTTCCAAATTTTAAGAGGAGAGTTCAAATTCCTCATCTTGGAGGCTACACACATTACACGTACAATCTCTCTTATTTTTCCTTTCTTCATCAATTCAACCAATCATCAAATTCCACCAATTCCATCCATTTAGTTAATTAACTGTTTTTCCTTTAATTTTCTTTTGTTTATTTATGGAATTTTGTAAGACAATTTATCTTGTTTTGCTTGAGACTATGATAGACTAATATCCTTTGTGAGATTAACTCCATGATTAGTGTTGAATAATTTAGTATTTATGCAATTTAATTTTAATCTTAATTGGGCATTTAGTTATTTCTATCATTGATGTTAATTGCTTAATTTATATGTTTGATTTGTATGATTAATTGTCTTGGGTATGTGGTTAGAATGAGAATTGAATTATATGCTTAGAATTTTTAGTTGAATCATTTTATCATACATCTCATGTGCATTAGTGTAGAAAGAGATAGAAATATCTTCTTATGCTTAGAACCCTTTGATAGAACACCTCGTTGGCTTAATCGAGAGATTGGTTGATTAGGTGAGGGGACCCAAACTATTAGTGGATTTATAGTACCTAGAGAGGGAACATTGCCTATGATTTAGTACCTAATTAAGAAACTCGTAGAGTAATTAGTACCTATTGGGAGTTGTTCGCTTTGGTCTCGATCCTATGAGCGTTTGGGAGCCTTGTTGAGGCCTACAACTTAAGTGACTCGAGAGAGAGCTTAGGATACATATATTAGTGATCGCTTCTACGCCATGTCATGAGAGAATTAATTTGCATGATTTCTTTATTATCCATGACATGATTGTTGCTATTCTCATTCTTATATAATTTTGAATTCATTCATACTTATATTCATCATATCTTTTATTTTTTGTATTATTTTAATTGCCTTTATTTGCATTCTTAACTGTCCACTCCTTCCGTCGTCCTTATAAAATCATAATAAACTTGAGATCGCTTAAAATCTTAATTGCTTGATTTCCCTTGGGTTTAATAATTTTTATTATTTGGGTATATTTCTACGACGATTGAGTATACTTGCTCATGAGTGAAAAATTATTCAACTTTCTACAGTAACAGTGTAGTTTGAGTTGAGACGGAGAGAGTATTGCATTTTTAAAAAATTCATCATCACCTAATATACACAATTTACTTTATTATTTATTAATTAAAAAGATATCATTACCTTGTAAAGTCAATAAAATTAATAAAAAAAATTCTTAAATTTCCTTTCTACAATAAAAATAAGGGCAAGTCTTGCGTGAGACCATCTCAAGATGAGATTATTTTACGCTTTTATAATTATTTATCACTTTCTTTATAAAATGTTATTACTTTCGTTATAAAATATTATCACTTTTATTAATACTATAAATTATTCATAAAATAATTCATCATACCATTATCACTTTTCATCAATTAGATATCATTTTTTATTAATAATGTTATCACTTTTTATCCGTCTCAAGCTTACATGAAACAATCTCACACATATTTTTTCTATAAAACTAGATGAGAGAGTAATATTCTAACATTGTCAGCCGAAAAAATATCTAATTAGTTAGTTAGTGTCATAAAAAAAAATATTTCTGTCCCACACCATCCTTCACACTTCCCTTATTTGTCTGTCTCACAATATTATTCACACTTAAAAAAAGAAACATCTCTTTATTCAACAACCTCAAAAGTTACTTTAATTTCAATTTTGCCATTCATTTTTCACACACATACCCTTACTTTATAAAATTTTATTACCTTAAAATACTACAATACCCTTTAAAGTTTAAAAAAAATTAGTCAAAAAGTGCAATTTTTCTTAAACAACTTGGTATAGTAAACGGGGAGGGTGGTCTAGAACGGAGGGAGTATCAATTTATTTTTAAAAATAAAGTTTCACCTTTACAAACTATTACTAAAAAGTTTTTTACAACATTACAACTTATATTGAAAAAAAAGGAAATATACTACTCCCTTTGTCCCATGCATATGTTCACACTTTCCGTTTTCATTCGTCCTAAACTTATTTTCACCACTCAAAAAAGGAAATTTCACATAAACCAACAACATCAAAAGTTTTCTTAATTTCAAAAATACTACTCCCACCTAACAAACATAACATATATTATAATTTATTTATTACCTAAAAATACCACAATACCCCTAAAAAGTCAATAAAATTGATCAATAAGTAATTTTTCTTAAACTTCGTATCTACATTACTGGTGAACATAAGTTCGGGATGAAGGAAGTATTATATACTCCCTCCGTCCCATTCTAATAGTTACGTTTGCTTTTTACTTGAGGATTAAGGAATATAGTATATTAATGTGTATTAAGGTGAGAAATATAATATTTTAATGTATAGTGGGTAGTTGTATTAGTGTTGTAGGTAGGTCACATGGAGATAATTTAATTATTTTGTGTGGGTTTAATTATATACCAAAAAAGAAAATATATCCATTAGGATGAGACATTCAAATTGAAAATATGTAACAATTAAGATGGAACGTAAGGAGTATAATTTAGTAATACTTCTTGCATTAAAAAAATAAAATAAAACATCTTATACTCTCTTCGTCCAACTCCACCCTTCACACTTTATTTATTTGTCCATCCCACACCACTAGAGCTGTTATTCGAGTCGAGCGAGCCTGAATAATAGGTAATCGAGTTCGGCTCGAGTACTTATCAAGCCAGGTTCGGCTCAACTCATTAAGAAAACGAGCCTAAGAACGAGCTCGAGCTCGTTTGAACTCGTTAAGTAAGTCGAATCGAGTTTATCGAACTTATCGAGCCTTATCGAGCTAATTTTTAATGAATATATCTTATATTTATTATTTAATTTAATATTTATTATATAAAATTATATTAAATAATATTTACTAATATTATTATCAATTTTAATTATTATATAATTAATCAAGTTTTATCGAGTCGAGCCTCGGCACATTAAGGAAACACGCATATGGCAAGCTCGAACTCGAGCTGGAGTAGTCACGAGCCGAGCTTTCGAGCAACTCATTTATTTAACATCTCTACACATCAATCTTCACATTCCAAAAAAGAAAACATGATCACTCTATCCAACAAGTTCAAAAGTTAATTTAATTTCAAATTTATCACTCATTTTTCACACGCATACCATTATTTTATATTTTTTATTATCTAAAAATATTACGACACCCTCTAAAATTAATAAGGCTAATACTACTGTGCACCTAGGTGTATCCATTTTCTGAAACGTATACAAATAGAGTTGGTCTCCTGTGCCCCGGAGACACACCGTGCCCCATGGGAACACAAGAGTTTTATACTAAAACTCTTGTGTTCTCATGGGGCACGGTACTAAAACTTTTGTGTTCCCATGGGGCACGGTGTGTCCCCGGGGGTACAGGAGTTTTTGCCATACAAATATGAACAAAAATGTATACACATTGTTTGTTAGTTTTTTAATGAAAAATTGAGTGTGAAAAAAGTATATAATTATTAAAAAATATGTACTCCCTCCGTCCCGCCACAAGAGTTATATTTTACTAATTAGGGCGTCCCACTACAAGAGTTACATTTTTTTTTTTAGCATATGAGACCCACATAAATCAATCACTTTATCTTCTTGGGATCCACACACAATACTAATACATCTACCCACTATACATTAAATTATTATATCTCTCAACCCACTACACATTAAAATACTATATTTCTTAATCTCCATGCAAACAGTAAATGTAACTCTTTTCATGGGACGGAGGGAGTATACAATATAGAATAAAAAGTATACATATATGGGTCCGCCCATGCGCCCGGGTGCACCGAATATCAATTATTTCTTAAATAACATGGTACAATAAATAGGAAGGGTGATCAGAATGGAAAGTACACGAGTAATTTTACTTCTCACATAATTATTTCCAACTAAGAAATGACATCATTTGATTTAAGGCAAGAGCTCCTGCATCCCCGGGGACACCGTGCCCCAACCCTCCCCTTCATATTCTATTTAACCTTATGTATTGCTAGAGATTTAAATTGCAAAGGGGTATGGTGTCCCCCGGGCATAAGAGCCTCACTCTTGATTTAAAATAGAGTTCAAATAAAACAAGATAATGATGCATACCTGTTAAGTGATAATTATCCGTTAAATAGAGTGTTTGGAGGTGCGAGAGGTTCCCAAATAGCATGGGAATATTTCCAGTGAAAGCGTTGTAAGAGAGATCGAGTATAAGGAGTTGGGCACATTCGGATATACTTTCTGGAATATCCCCACTTAAGTGATTCTTTGAAAGGCTTAACAGCTTCAATTGGGTTAACAATCCAATACTTTGAGGAACGCCATCACTGAGCTGATTATGATCCATGTTTAATATACGAAAGCGTCTCAAGTTGCCGATTTCAGCAGGAATTTGGGCATTGATGGAGTTGTTGTAGAAGCTCAAGAAAACCAGGAAGGAGAGATTGCCGATTTCTGGGGCAATGTTTCCTCTTAAACTCATGCTTGAGAGATCCAAATTTGTTACGCGTGGATCCCTTCGACCACAAGTGACACCAATCCAGGAGCAGACATGGGTGTCTTGTGTCCAGTTGTTGGCTAAGATGTCGGAATCCAAGCGCCCCTTCACAGCTAAAAGAGAGGACTTACACTACAAAAAAATCATTTTTTAGTAACCAAATTTAGCAACGGAATTCAATCAGTTGGTAATTACAAATGGAATAGCAACAAAAATGATATTTTTATTTTAGCAACGGAATGCCAACGAATTTATTCTCTATTTTAGCAACAGAATTCAATCCGTTGGTAATTACCAATGGATTAGCAAGGGAATCATTATATAAATTACCAACGGAATTATTAGCAACGAATTACCAACGAAATTATTTACCAACGGAATTAATTTTTCGTTGCTAAAAATTTATCAACCACTACTTTAGCAATGAAATTTTATCAACGGATTCCATTGCTAATCCGTTGGTAAGTCAATTTAAAAATGGAATTAAGGCTTTTAGCAACGGAATATTCCATTACTAAAAAACAGTTTTTTGTAGTGTTATCAGCATTGAGAGATGAAGCAAGGTTGCAAAGTGCGAGATAAGACACTCCCAACATTATCAACATTGCTGATTCTTTTTCCATGGTGTGGGGTTTTAGAGTTACTCAATAAGAATTTAGTTGTGCACTCGTGAGATCGATTATATATAACAAATCACTGGTGAAGTGTTTGAGTGGGTTACACCAATGATCACCATATGAATAAAGCTAATTAGTGTCGCTTATAATTATTGCCTTGAAAATTTTGAAATAGAAATACCCCCTTGACTTTGAGTCCAAACCCCCAAAAATATAACTATAATAAAAAATACATGTATAACCAACAGCATATGCAAGATACCAAGATCAAGCTAAAAATCATTAGAAAAATCAAAACCTAAATTCGTTCTAATTTTTTACTTTGTCAACATAAAAGGAGTTCTTCTTGTTCCACATTCATGGAGATTAAAAGAGGAGGATTCTTCAATGCTATTTAAGAAGGCTCTTCATTTTGATGTCAAGTACACAAATCAGGTACACTATAATCTTTTGTGTTCATTTTTTGTATTCTCTATTTTGAGAGTTGGGAGAAAATATAGTAATTAGTCAAAGATTTATAATAGAGTTGTAGCATCGGGTCAGGAGCGAGTGATTCTCGCTCTATCATTTTTCTCTGGTTTTTTGGAGTTTTCACGTTAATTTTTTGTGGTGTTCATTTCTGCTCATTTTCTCGGTTATATTTTGTTTATTCCTATAAATGAATAAAGATATGCTTATCCCAATAATAATAACGTACTCATCGAATACAATTGGACTGCTCAATACATATACTTACAAGAAGTCGATTAAATTATGCTACTTTTTTTATGGTAACAATTACTCATATCAATATCGTAGAATTCTTCACAAATACTGCTGAAGGGGGTAAATAGTTAATGAGCATATATATGACAACTTAGACAATTTTAGTAATGATGACCACTGGAAAGACTTGAACTATCTTTGGGAGTGGGGGGAGTGGAGATACCACCTTTGAATAATTACCATAAATATAATATTTGTTGATAATATTGTGTTGATTTTTAAGAGTATAATATTTTATTTTAATATTTAAGAGTATTATATTTTTTTTATAGAAAATGTATGGTTGAAATAAAAAGAGATGTTTGATAAAGAAAATTATTATTTTTTCTGAAGAGACACTCTCTTATGAGACGGGTTATTGTGGGTTGACCATCACTAAAGTATATTTATTGCATAAATAAAGTATGTAAATAATAAATCATATAATAACACGCTAAAATCATAAGTATATTTTAATTCATAATCCAGCATACCTTAGAAAACATACTTTAAAAATTATTAATTAAACATTAATTTATCTATATATATAATAGGTATACTTTAACATGTCTCACAAATCGTCTTACTTAAGTAACGTCTCTTGTAAATCGTCTTATGCAAATAATGTCTTACAAGAGATTTTGTCATTTATAAAAAAATCAAGATTATAAATTTTAATAACAAGGTATAATATTTAATAGGCCACGGCTATCCACATACACTTTTTACCATATACACTCATTATTCAATACACTTACTTAAATTATATATACACCTTCACTGTTTTTACAATTATACCCTTTAGCATACATATTTAAAATTAAAAATTACCTAATAAATACACCGCATCCATCCACATCTGATAAGGAAAGAAAAGAACGAAAAAGAAATAAGGAAAAAACAGATCTCATCGTTCAAAAGAAAAAAGAAATGAAAGAAGAAGAGGAAAAGATTCTCGTTGTTTCGGTCCAACCTATCAGATTTTTTCAGCGAATCAGATCCATGAACATGACGGGAACGAGTTCGAAATCAAGAATTTGTCTAATGTGGGCGTGGTTCTTAGGGTAAGATAGTACCTACCGGTAATCGGAGCGACGATTCATATCCAACCCCCCATTGATTTTGTTGACTATAGTCATTATTGGAGAACCCTAATTAGAATCCACAATAGACATTAAAATAATTTGGGTTCATTTTCAATTTGGGTTTGTCAAATTTTGGAATCTGCAGTTTGAAAATCGACCCTGGTCTGCCGATGTTTCTGGCACTGTTCGACCACTAGTGGTCGATTTCTTTTGGCACCGATCGATCATTCCTAGTCGATTTTTCTTAATCATTTGGCGGCAGTCGATGGTAAAGAAATTTATGATGGACGGTGGTTGACAACTCTCTACAAAATCGACCGGTGCTGGTTGACATTCTCTAGAAGATGTCGACCATGGATGGACGATGGCTATTGCAGGTACAACCCAATAATCACACTGGAGAGTCGAAAAAATGCATGAAAATCTGAGCAAAGTGGTCTTTATTCTAGGTGAAGTCTTTTTCTCTTGTTGGATCAACCATTGGACCAATCTTCGATTATTTTCATCGAGCTCTAGTGAGGTAAGGCAGCATTCCACTATCAGTTCAACAATGGCTTGTGTAAAGATATGTAATAGTTCAAGTAGGTCTTTGGCTGGAATAGTGCTGTCAATGGCATGTATTTGTTGCTTTGTTTCCACTAGTACTCAGTCGGAGGACTTGATGCTTTATTTTCGGGTTAATTGCGTAAAAAACTCTAACCTTTACTCGAGTTACAATTTAATCCAAACTTTTCGGATTTGGCAAAAAAATCTCAACCTTTTCATTATTTTGTAAATTGGACTCATGGGCAGCTGGATGCTGCCCAAAAGATGATGTGGCAATTTTATTCCATGTCATCCGCAAAAAAGAAATTGATGTCGTCGACCGTTTGCCTCTCTCCCCTCTTTGCCTGCATCATCTCTGAATCATCTTTCTTCTATTTGCCTCTCTCTTTTTCCCTCATCATCTCTCTCCTCCATTTCACTCCATCCCATTTTAATTTTTAATTTCTGTAATTAGTTTCAAATCATTTATGGATGATTAGCTGAGAAAAATGGAGGGCAGACTGCTCACGAGAATGGCTTTGTAGCAGCTAGAATTCTACTTGAAGAGGGGAAAAAAACTACAACAATACAGATTTCAAATTCAGTCTCACAAGCTTTTAAGAACACCAACAAACTGAACAAAGCATGATGAAAACATGAAAATTGAATAAATAGATATATTTACCCAGCAATTAAATGAAAATAAAAAAACATGCCCAAATACAACACAAGAATCAAATCTTTGATACAACAAACTAAACTCAACACACACATTCTAAGAACAGTTGCATATAGAAGAAAAAACACCCCAAGAAGAACAAAGGCTCTACCTAGAAGCCTGGAAAGCAACAGAGAAAACAAGTCTCTGAAATATGAAAGAGAGAAGAACCCTCCAAAATTCTGTGTTGGGTTTATCATGGCCCCTATAGAATAATCAAGCTCACTCAATCCACTAGCATGATTTTATTCGCTTTGAGCAGCCCACTTGCCCACACGGTTTTACCACTTCGGGCATCACGCCCAAAAAGCATCATGCTAGGGAGAGTCCATCCATCATTTATAAACCCATCACCATCCCCACTTCTAACCGATGTGGGACTTTGGTTGACAAACAACCAATATTTTCTCCTCAAACAAAGTCCCGCAGCTAGAACATCCAGTTTGAGGTCCGAACATTCCACCAACCAGAGTTGGTTAAGTTTGGGGTCTGGCTCTGATACCACTGTTGGGTATCTTGGCCGTCAGCATGTCGGGGAAGACAAGACAAGGGGTGCTCAGATTCCTGAGGTTTGGTTCACAAAAGAACCGATGATCACACAGTGGCAACGAAAATAAACCCACTAAAGATTTAAACCATAAACCTACCAAATGAACTCACTTAAACATTCACAGGCTCTCTATTTCGTAGTATTGATAAGAGAAGGAAAGTGCCCTTCTTATGCCGGAGCCTAGCCACCACATGAAAGAAAAGATCAATCTTTTCATTCATGGCAATAACTGCATTAATCAAAGAGGGAGGAGAAGAGTGTTTGGGCCCCATTAGGGTTGAGCGACTAGAGGGTTGGAGGGATGGACCTTAGGTAAACCAAGCCCAATACCAAAATTGAATACCAGCAGTTGGGCCACAAGATAGCCCAAAGGGCCCAACAATTCTCCACCTTGGTCCAACTCACCACTGTATTCATCTAGTTAGGATTTAATCATCGTACCTTCCCGGACATACCTGCACATTAGCAAAACACAAAGTTAGTGCAAAATCCGATATAAAGCCACGCAAAGAAAAATGCCACAAAGGCAAAGAAACATAATATCACAAAGATATAGTGAGTAGAAAACAAAACTCAAAAGTAATCACAAAGATCATGAACACGAAGTTCAAAGGGTAATCACCAAGATCAGAACACAAAGTATATAAGACACGCATGCATACTGAACATAAAAAAAAGCTATGGAATTTAAAATATATCACGAAGACACCACACAAAGAGACACACATAGATAAAACATAATCTAACAAGAGCTACAAAAGCTTAGATTCATGTAACATGCTCCACCTCACTAAGAGACACAAATAAGCATATAAATGCACATAAGCATTAACAATACCAACAAATAGTAAACCAATAATAATGCTCCACCTCACTAGGAGCAACCAACAAATGCACATAAGCACTAACAATACCAACAAATAGTAAACCAATAATAGTGCTCCACCTCACTAGGAGCAACCAACAACACAAGCAAAATTAACAAATAAACATGCTAGACAGAAAATAAATTTCAAAGTACTTCTCTCATAGAGAAAGTACATAAATCAAGGAAAACACATTTCCACACAAACATGCATAAATAATAAGCCATTAAAAAATACACAAAGTATTTAAAATACACAATTAAATACACATCAACATAAATCAGAAAATATCACCATAATTCACCGTTTCAGTTGAAACATTTGCTTGATCACTAGAATTATCCTTCTTGAGGTGGGGACACTTATTGGCATAGTGACTACATTCATAACAATTATAGCATCTCATATTCTTACATTTTTTCTTAGGCTTAGCCGCCTTAACATGCATAACACCCCAGAGTGAGTTTTATTCTGACTTAACTCACGATCTTTACTCTTAAGAGCATTAATCACAACATCCAAAGTAATATCATCTCTACCATACTTAATATCAGATTTAACATCATTGTAAGATTCAAGAATAGCATTCAAGAGCATAATTGGAGAATATTCATCAATATGCTTGTCACCAGTCTGTTTAATATCTAGAATAAATATAGTAAACACATCAAAATTCTCTTCAATATCTTTATTTAAATCTAATTTAAAACGAAAGAACTTTTCAAGCAGAAACAGTTTACAAGGCAAGGAAGTTTTAGTGTATAACTCACCCAACTTGTCCCAAAGTTTTTTAGCAGAGTCATGCACACCAACTTTTCTCAACAAAGAGTCACATAAATTCAAGATAATAGCATCAAAGTAAGTTCATTCATTTCAGCTTTTTTAGCATCAGTAGTATCCTTCTCATAAGATTGATCTCAACTTTAGATACCCGTTGTTGGATAAGGATACACTTAATTTTCTGTTTCCAAACACTGAAGTCACCTTTTCCATTAAATGTGGCTTGTCCAAACGATAATGGAGAAGCCATAGGTATTCAAAAGCTACGTAGAATAATCACGGAAAAGAAACAAATAATAAATAAACAATCTGCCACACTCAGACAGGTGAAAAAATAGATTTGCAGTAGCGGAATAAATGCCCAGAAATGAGATTCACAAAAGAAAATAATCAAATAGGATCACCAAGAGGACCAGCCGCCTCAAGCATCACACCAATCCTAAACGACTAACAGCACATAATCCCACCCTTATAGTCACAATCAGTGACACTATTATGTTGAAATAATGAGGGTAACAAGCCAATATACCAGAGCAAGATTTTGGGTGAAATCTCAATACACCTCCAGAACTTACTGGAGACACTTGAATGAAGGCTCAGAATGGCCTAAAGCAGATACTACGAGCCACACAAAGGGCATAGCAACAACTACCATGCATCGATGAAAACTAAGAACGGAATCAAAAGTTCAAGTCAGAAATAGATCTAACAGGTCAAATGGAACAAATCCAAAAATACAAAATAGATCACAGAAAACGAAAATAAGAGATAAAGACTTTCCTGAAAAAGGAGGAACACAAAGCACCAGACTTGTTGGGTTTATCCTGGCCCCTATAGAATAGTCAGGCCCACTTAATCCACTAGTATAATATTGTCCGCTTTGGGCCGCCCACTAGCCCACACGATTTTACCACTTCGGGCATCACGCCCAAAAGGCCTCATGCTAGGGAGAGTACATCCCTCATTTATAAACCCATCGCCATCCCCACTTCTAATCGATGTGGGACTTTGGCTGATAAACAACCAACACTATGAATGCTCATTTAACGGGTGAAAAGGAAACTGTACTATTTTTCAACACAAATGAAAAGAAGAGAAGAAAACAAGAAGCAAAAAGGGGATTTATAAGAGGGTGAGAGAAATTAATCCACCAAAGTTTTTAAGGGTTTCTAAAAATTTCAGGGAAAAGAATCCCAAGTTAGTTCGAAGTTCACGATACACGTTTCAAATACTGCATTTGGGTCCCAAGCTCATTGGATCCGAATTCGATAAAATTCCCTATCCTTTCCTTCGTCATGCAAAAGCTTCCCTCCTTCAATATAACCTGCACCACCATCAAAGACGCCGAGGATCCGCCCGGTCGGATCTGAAACCACCATAGCCCAATTTTGATATCTCGGAGAACCCTAAGCCTATCACCGCCATGCACTAGCCGAAAGCAACATTTCGCAGACCCGATCTGTCCTCCAAGCCCTTGGACCACGGCCCGATCAGGAGGTGGAGGTTGATATGATGAATGAAGTGGAGGAGGTGGTTGCGATTCTAAAGAAATTAAAGAAGGGGAAGAAGAATGCTGAGATAGTGGATTTATTAGGCAGACTGAGGATATTGCTGTAGAAAATCTGGATGGTGAAGTCTTTGGTTGCATTTAATTTGATAATTATCCATGGATTAAAAATAGAGAGATGATACAGAGATGATGCGGGTAAAGAGGAGAGAGAGAGGCAAACCGTCGACGACATCGTTTTGTGTGGATGATAAGGAATAAAATTGCAACATCACCTTTTGGGCAGCATCCAGCTGCCCATGAGTCCAATTTGCAAAATAACGAAAAGGTCGGGATTTTTTTTGCCAAATTCAAAAAGTTTGGATTAAATTGCATTTAGAGTAAAGGTTGAGTTTTTAAATGCAATTAACCCTTTATTTTATTTAAGCTTGTTGTTCTTTATGAACAATGCATTAGATATCCAATTTTTGTCAGGGGTATTTTTGACCTTTGCTCTTGAAAATTAATGGCGTGAGTGTATGTAGTAAAATAATAGGTGTGGATAGCCAAGACCTTTTTAATAAACACAAGTGTATAATATTCAGATCAGATCGACTTGAGCCTACAAATCTAGACGCACCCAAGATTTTGCCTATTATGTTGGAATAAATAAATGAGTGAGTCTCTTGTGCGCCCGGGCACACGGATTTAGTTCCGTGCCCCTTTGTAATTTCTGTGTCCTTTTACAATTTAAACTCCCTAGCAATACGTAAGTTTAAATAGAATAGGGAGTGGAAGGATTGTGTTCAGATGGGAACACAGACCGTGTCCCCATATCTCGTGCGCAATGAGCTTTTACCTAAATAAATTATAAATTGACAGAAGGAAGATATGCACGAGAAGACCTTGACTTACCTTTCCAATAAGACTATTTTTTCCGGATATGTTGGTTTGGTGCATGAGAGATCTTGTCTGAGTATAAATTTGTGAACCTTGTGTAATTCAAAGGTGATACTTAGACGATGAAAAATAATAATCAATCAATTATTTCATAAATAATTTATAGGTTAAATTAGAGAGTTGATATCCCATGTATTTAAATGCATGTTGCACTCTTATCTATATTAATTTTAGGGTGGCGCTATTTCTACCCAAAAGATTACTAAAGGTACTCAAAAATTAAAAAAAATTATAGTGAAAATATAATTATATCCTTAGGGCTCGTTTGGTAGCATTTATTACGAGCACATCACATATGTAATGCAGTTATATATGGTGCTTGGTCGCAGGGAAGATATTACTAAGGGATCCAATATTAATTTAAGGCCCGGTGGAAAACAACTGTACCCGCTTTACATTATTTATAGGGAGGCTTGCCAAAATAACATTTTTTTCCCTCAAAATCATTGCCAACCATCAATTTTATTTTATAACAAGCATATCCAATTGTCCAATTTTAAACATAAATATCCCCAACCCTGTTGGTTTTGTCAAGAATAAAAGGAGTTTTTTTATTTCTTTTGTCCCACATCGGATGAAGAGTAAAAGGCGAGGGATCTTTGGTGCTAACTTTATGTCAAAGTGTACTAATCAAGTACACTTTAATTTTTGTGTTTGATCCTATTTAAATTCCTTTCTTGTATACTTGATTGTGAAAATGGGAAGAAAGGTGTGTATTAGTCAAAGATTTGTAAGAATGTAGGGATTGAGGTCTAGAGAGAGAAATTCTGTGTGATTGTAAATTTTTTTCACATAGTAGTATTTTCTCGGTCCGGGGTTTTATTTGGTTTTGGAGTTTTTCAAGTAAATTCTTGTGTTGTGCTTTTTATGCTCTTCTTTATTTGTCCCTCAGGAATGAATGAGGATCTGTTTATCCCAACAAGTGGTATCAGACCCCGGTTCGAGTGCTTATAAAGTTCTTAGTATACTCTGTGGTTGCAGCATAGTCTGATCTTCCACATCAGAAAAGACTTTATGAGAGGGTTATTCATTAAGCTAAGGGTGTCATGAAAGAAGTGGGAAAAGAAAGTGACACATAGGGGTCAGAAGATCAGCCGAATGCGGTGGCGTCTCATTCCTTGCGGTGAAAGGCACTGGACTGTGACGATAGTGGCATGGCAAGTGGTAGGATTTGTAGGACAGCAGTTTTTAACGGAGTTCTTGGACCTGTAGCAATGTGCTCGGACTCCCGATGGTGGAATTGGCTTAACAGTGGTATGAGATTTTCCATGGATGCCGGCTTAAAGGGGTTTGAAAGGAATGAATTTTTTTAGTAATGACTGGTGCCGTGGGGAAGCGACGATTCATCAGGAAAGATGACGAGGTGGTACTTGGTATCGGTAGCACTGAATCGGTAAAGAGTAGCGTACCGACAAGTGAAAAAGCATCGTGAATTTCAAAAGGTTAAAATCAGTTTCAAGTCACGATAATTTCAGTAGGAAAAAGGTTCGGACAAACCTGGAGTAGCTTGGCGATAAAAGACAACGACGTCATGTCAGTACAGTGACGGTTTTTGCTCAAGGTGGAGCAATTACACGGTAATTGCATAAGGTGGAACAATGGTGATGTTGCTGGTCAAGGAGGAGTTGATGCAGCAAACAGCTCCAAATGTTGAGTTAACATTATTGGAGATCCTAATGACATGCTCAGTTGTCATGGAAAATGATGTAATAATATTAGCTGGTCTACAAGTTTGCACACGGACATTGACTTGACAGGTGATGTAGGTGTGTGGTGGATATATATCGATGGCTGATGGACTTCCAGGGGATCCAAGAGCTGGAAGTAGCACCATAAATATCAGCAGGTATTTTTTAATATGTGCAGCAGGAAATTCTTAGAATGATTTATTATAAGTGGTCTACTCATATGGTGCAGTGGAATTCTCGGAATTGAGAATGGATTATCGTTGAAGACAATGCTTCTTAGAATGGTTGATTTCAAGGGATTCTCGGGGTTGAGAATGAATTATCGATGACGACGATGAATCTTCTTTTATTTTGAAAAGGTGGAGATTGTTGGTTTTGTCAAGAATAAAAGAATGGGTTTTCTTTTATTTCTTTTGTCCCACATCGGATAAAGAGTAAAAGGGGAGGGATTCTTGGTGCTATATAAAGAGGCCCTTGGACTTCATTTCAAGTGCACTAATCAAGTACACTTTAATCTTTGTATTTGATTCTATTTAAATTCCTTTCTTGTATTTTCAGTTGTGAGAATGTGGAGAAAGGTGTGTATTAGTTAAAAATTTGTAAAAGCGTATGGATGGGGTCGGAAGAGAGAAATTCTATGATTGTAAATTTTCACATAGTGGTATTTCTCTGTTCGTGGTTTTTCTCTGATTTTGGAGTTTTCAACGTAAATTCTTGTGTTGTGCTTTTTATGCTCTTCTTTATTTGTTCCTTAGAAATGAAAGAGAATCTGTTTATCCCAACAAACCCCACCACCCCTATTTTCAAAATGAGTAGGTCTTGGGTGAGACCGTCTCACGGATCCTCTTATATGAGACGGATCATACATTAATTCATATAAATATATTTTATGTTAAAAAAAAAAGAGAATTTTAAAAAAAGGCATTGTTTGGCTTAACTAATTAAAATATTCTAGTTTACTAATTACCATAAATCTAGCCATTTCCTTGCCAAGCATTCACGTTATTTTAGATTAAAAAATTTCACTTTTAATGAAAAAGATTATATGTTATTAGTTTTATTATTATTATTATTATTTGTTTATTAAATAGTTCAACGGTCTCGTTATCATTTTATTATAATCAGGTATTACTTTATATTAAAAATATTATCACTTTTTTTATTCATCCTTTGAATTGTTCATAAAATAATTAAATTAAATGGTTATCACTTTTTCTTTATTATATATAACTTTTTATTAAGCATGTTATCGCTTTTAATTCCAATGAATTGTTTGTGAAATAATTTAATTAGATGATATCACTTTTCTTTGATTTGGAATAACTTTTTATTATTCCAGTACTAAATTATTCGTGAAATACACTTTTTTAACTAGTTATTATTTTTTTAGGAAAGACGTTATCACTTTTCTTTTAAAATGTTATCACTTTTATTTATATTATAAATTGTCCATGAAATATAGTTCACAATAAACTTATCACTTTTCATCACTTAAGTATCACATTGTGTAAATATATAATTTTAAATCAAAAAATAAATTAAATAAATAACAAATTTTAAGTTAATAAAATTTTAAATAATAAAAATAAATTAAAAGAGAAAAAAACTTATTATAAAATATATAGAATATAAAAGACATAATTAATTTAATCTCATAATTAATTTTTCAATTTTCTAATTTGATTATAACCAAACAGAGCCCTTAAAATATACTTAATGGGCTATTGGATGATCCGTCTCACATAAGGGGATCCATGAAACGGTCTCATCAAATCTTTGTCTTTCAAAATAAAAAAACCACCCCCTGCGACCCCCATCCCCCTCCTCACCCCCAACCCAACCACCACCATCGCCGCCCCTCCGACACCCAGCAACACACCACCGTCGTCCCCACCCAGCATATAGGGCTGTAATTTTATCCGCGGGTTCGGATACCCTGCGGGTAATACCCTATCGGGTAAGTGTAGGGTAGAGTATATTCGGATATCGAGTAAGGTAGTATCCGTACCCACTTGAAAATATTGAGGGTAGGGGTAGGATATTGTATTTATAAAATACCCGATTACCCACTTACTTTATACATATATATATATATATATATATATATATATTATACTTTATATTTAGTACAATTTATTATATTTTATATTTATACATAGACATATAGGAGTATACTCCCTCCATCCCCTTGAAAGGTATTCATTTGCTGTTTGCACGTGGACGGTTCTAAGGTCTTTATTTATTTTTTGCACGTAAATTAAGGAGTATTATTATTATAGATAAGATGGGTAATTGTATTAGAGGGAAGTGGTGGGTCATATTGTGTATTTTCTTTATTAAATAGAGGAAATTGATGCTTTTGAAGCGGATGTCAGAAATAGCGAAATTGATACCTTTCAAGGGGACGGAGGGAGTATGTTTTTGTATAATCTAAAAAATGGTTCCACTTTATAACGCATATACATCACATTGCTTATTTGATTTAATAAAGTAAAAGGCTTCAAAGGTATCATTAATACTATTAATTTACAAGTGCTTGACAAAAATAATTTTTTTAAATTGTGAGGTGGCGGCTCCACGTTGCTCCTTGAAAAATTTTGTGTATGTGGCGCTCCCACGTTGATCCCGCAATTAATATTTATTATATTTAATTTAATTTAAAATAATTAATATTTTGTAATCCTACTATTAATACATCGTAATTTAAATATTTAATAATCCTACCATTAATACATAATAATATTATTTTAAGTTTATATAAGTCATTTAATTTAATACTTTAAATATTTTTTTATTTAATCCATAAATTTTGTGTGAATTTTAAATTATTTATTTTCATTGGATTTTAATTTATTTATTTTCATATTTAGCATATACATTTTAATTAAGGTATAGTACAATCGATTAGACATAAAGTTTTGGTAAATTATTTATTTTCATTGGATTTTAAATTATTATTTATTTTCATAATTTACAAGTGCTTGCCAAATTTTTTTTTTTATATTGTGAGGTGGCGGCGCCACATTGTTCCTTGAAAAATTTTGTGTATGTGGCACTCCCATGTTGATCCTGCAATTAATGTTTATTATATTTAATTTAATTTAAAATAATTAATATTTTATAATCCTACCATTAATACATCTTAATTTAAATATTTAATAATCCTACCATTAATACATGATAATATTATTTAAGTTTATATAAGTAATTTAATTTAATACTTTAAATATTTTTTTATTTAATCCATAAATTTTGTGTGAATTTTAAATTATTTATTTTCATTGGATTTTAAATTATTTATTTTCATATATAGCATATACATTTTAATTAAGGTATGATACAATCGATTAGTTATAAAGTTTTGGTAAATTATTTATTTACTTTGGATTTAAATTATTTATTTTCATATTTAGCATATACATTTTAATTAAGGTATGGTACAATCGTTATAAAGTTTTGGTAAATTTATAGTATTATGTAATAATATTATTTTAAGTAATTTTCTTATAAAAGTTTATGTAAGTAGTTAAATTTAATACTTTAAATATTTTTGATTTAATCTGTAAATTTGGTGTGTATTTTAAATTATTTATTTCCATATTTAGCCATTAATTATTATTATATAAAAATTTAAATTATACTTTCTTTGAAATATGCTATAGGAAAAAAACATATCAAATTCTTGAAATGCAACAAGGATAACAATTAATGAAGTTATAAAAGAAGTTCATGATTTCCGAAAGAGGTACACGCTCAATCTATAAATTACATTTAGTGTTTTTTTCTTTTAAAAAAATATATATATCTATAAATTTTAATATTTATGCATTTGAAAATGTAGCATGAGTTTAATAAGCCATGATAAATTGCCTGGACAGTCTCATATAAATTATATTGGTAGAAGCTTCGTCTTTGAAGAATTTACACCAGATGTAGAAGTGATCTATCTTGCAGAAATTCAAGACATTAAGGATGTAAATATTCCATTATAATTTTTTTGTTTTAAAATATTTTTATTACAAAGATTAAAATGCATTACAATTATTGTATAACTTATGTTAATTTATATTTTCATCATGCATTTTAGGAAAACTATTGCATTGTTGTTGCAAATGCTCAAAGGATCCTGGATGATACTATAATGGATGTAACAAATGCACCAAGAAAGTTATTGATAAATTTGGAGTTTCTTACTGTGAGAAGTGTAAGCAGGACATACCAGTACATGTGCCACAGTAAGTTTTATTTTTTTCTTTGAAAGTTTAACATATTTTTTTTAATTTACTATTTTCTTTTAAAAATGACAAATAAAATTTTATTAAGTTATTTTGCATTTCAACAGATATAAAATTCATCTCAAGGTTGCCGATGAAACTGGGAGTACTTCCTTTATAGTATTTGATAGAGAAATTAGGCCAATCATTGGAAAAATAGCAGCCGAACTCATTGAAATTCTTGCGGAGATATTTTATAATTTTCATAGACTGACATCTATAAAGAATAGAATTTCATTAATCAAATTTCACATATTACAAATTTTCACATGACTGAAAGATATGACATAAATTAGAATTTAGTTTGCAAAATACAACATACATGTTATACCTATCCTATGTTTTATTATAATTCTTTTTTTATTTTTTTATTAGCTGGACTTGGTTGGATCATTTCCTAAAGAATTAGACACTCTTATTGGTTCGAAGTTCATCTTTAGATTCTATATCTCTGAAAGAAACATAAGTAGTCAATGAAATGTATACACTGTGATGAAAGTATTTTCAGATTCTACTATGATCAAGGCTATAACGAATAGATCAAAAGCGAAAAAGGTATTGAAGTTCAAAATTAAAAATGCATTTATGGTGATTTTCTCCATCTTTTCTAACTGTTATATTATACTGTTATTTTTATGTTTACATACAGCCTTTAGGATCCTCCATGAATGATATTTTTTCAAATAAAATGAGTACTCCAAAAGGGAAGTGATGAGCGTTTTCTCAACACACAATTAATCCCCAAGTATGAAGGATATCAATTGTAGTTTCGAAGGTGACCAAGTTAAATATCGAATCCACAGGACGGATAAATATCACTTTAGTTATTTTCTAGCAATTATGACTATGTTGAGAATTGTAATTTTGGTTTGTAAATTAAGTAATAATTGAAATAGCAATTAAATAACAAGAACAAGAACGTAGTAGTTGTGATCAAATAAGATAATAGGTTGTTCGTCAAGCCATCAAGTTTCATTCATTAATTCATACTTTCGTGTGTCGATGTCCGACTCTGCCTTGTGGTTTATGGACGCATCGCTAGACCATACAAATCTATTCTATAGACACAAATAGATAAGCTTTTGACACGTGTAAATATCCTCAGAGCAAGACGTATACTTTACCTCCCTTTCTAGGTACTATCATAATCAATTATTTCCCGTGCACTTAGTACTCTAACCCGATTTGATCTCCCTTTTTAGGTACTATAAAGTTATACTCTTAATCCTACTTGTTAACCCGAATTTAATTCAATTAACAAACATTCATATAAGACGGTTCTAATAAAACCTCAGAATTCCTTCACTTAGAATTATAACAATAAACCCTGCTCATTAGTGAACGCACTCAACCAATAACCATGTTATGCATTCAGACTCTACACAACGATTATTGATGCACAAAACAACTATGAATATGGATTAAAAACGTGCAATCTTATATAAAATAAACCACAAGTAGTGTTGTACGGAGTATACACACGAAATATAAATTAACTCATGAAACCTTCATAACCCTAGAGTTACCGAAGTGGCTCTAGCCCATGATTGATCTAAGAACAATCATGGTTAGTTGGACCAATCTTACTTGAATCTCCAGCTACACCTCTATCACCGCCCTCCGGATGGATCACCAATCTCTTCTCTTGTCTCCTCTTTTGATTTTCGCGTCGTCGTTGTTTTTTTTGTCTGCATGAGCCTCCTTTTATACTTGTAATCACGTCTCTAGAGCTTGGAATGGGCTTTTCAAGTGATCCCACGCGTTTTGGCCTCGAAAACCCGGATAAAGTAAGTTTCTGTGTTTTGGTTCGACCTCGTCAAACAGGTTGAACCATCGGCCACAAGTCGAACCACAGGTCGAACCCTGCTACTAGACACATTCTGCACTTGGTTCGACCAACTGTACAGGTCGAACCACTCCCTCTTTGGTCGAACCCCAGGTCGAACCTCACCATTGGACAATTTTCGCTCCTGGTTCGACCAACTGTCAGGTCGAACCCCAACGTCGTGGTCGAACCCATCTTCTCGCGAACTGGTTCGACTATGGTTCGACCTGATGAACAGGTCGAACCCCTTGAGTCGTGGTCGAACCTTTCTTCTGCAACTTTTCAATGCTGGTTCGACCTGTAGGAGAAGCCGAACCCTCCTCCATCAGGTCGAACCCTACTCTTTCCTTGGCGGTTCGCGTGGTCTCAACTTTGTCTCTTCGATTCTTGGCACTTCCACTCTGTTTTTGCTATGAAAACCACTTAAATAGCTCCACTAACACCTGATTCATGCTAATTCACAATATATATAGGTTTTTCACCTATTTCCACCTCAAAACTCTCCAAAAATAGCACAAAACATGATGCCAAACTTGTTAATTTATACACTCATCAGGAAGCGTAAATTGGTTGACTTTGAAACTATTGATGATGATGAAGATAATGTTCTGGATTAGACTCAAATGCCGGCTACAAATAAAAGGATGATTCAAGTAAAAGTTGAAGATGATCAATCTTAAGAAACAAAACCTATTATTTCATGAAATACTTAGGATTTATCCATAAATTTTATTATAACTGTAGATTTAGATTATCTTAATTTTTATGATACTATGAATGATTATTTTAATTCTATTATCAATTCTATCCTTCAAACTTTTCTAGAATCAAGAATTAATGTTAATTTCAATACCATTACCAACTCTATTTTCCATATCAAGTAGACATGCGCCACCACAAGAATAAGATTCAGAATCTAAATTGTCTCATACAAAATTAATTTATTCGAAATAGTCTCAAAAAATTTAATTTTACCTACAAATAAAACATAACTTTTAAATTTTCTCTAAAACAGTCATTTAAACCTAAAAATGATCAATTTTATTTATGAGTTTTATAGAGATAAAAAGTAATATTTTGAGATAAAATTACAACAAGTAAAAATTAATAATTAAAACAAAAGTTATGGGACAACATTGATAAAAAAGGAGTATTATATTGAAACAAATATTATATAGCAAAACTAAAAGGTTTTAGGTTTGGAACGAATATTAAGCTCTTAGTTAATATAGTATTTAATCTTGCAATTAACATTAATTTTAAGTAATTTAATATAATATTTCAAATATTATTTTATTTAATATGTCCTATTTTAAGTAATTTATTATGACAACCACAATAAAATTTGTACATGTGGCAATCTCACATTAATCTTTATAATTAATATTTTATTTTAAATAATTTATTATTCTAAATATTAATTTTTATATTCTCTTATTTATTTATAAATTTAATAACATAACTAATATTTTATTTTAAATAATTTAATATGAATACCATAGTAAAAAAATCATATTATATTATTTAATATTTATATAACCATAATTAAAATTTATTGGTGATACTATATATAGACAATATATTTTAAAATTAATATTTAATTTAATCTTGCAATTAATATTTGATTTTAAGTAATTTAATATAATATTTCAAATATTATTTTATTTAATATGTCATATTATTTTAAGTATTTTATTATGACTACCACAATAAAATTTGTGTATGTGGCAATCTCAATCTCACATTAATCTTATAATTAATATTTTATTTAAATAATTTATTATTTTAAATATTAATTTTTATATTCTCTTATTTATTTATAATTTTAATAGCATAAGTAATATTTATATTAAGTAATTTAATATGAATACCATAGTAAAAAAATCATATTGTATTATTTAATATTTATTTAATCATAATTAAAATTTATTGGTGATACTAAATATAGAAAATATATTTTAAGAAAAGATTCGGTTAAAATTATTTCTGGTATGCAATCACTATTATTTTGGCAAAGGATATAATAATACTATAATAAAAAGTTTATTTCAAAACTTAAAATATATATATATATAATATATATATTTATTTATTGTGTTTGGTAAAGTTTTTAGAAATTTACAGTAATTAATGTTACAGATAATGTAAATATGATTATATTTCACTTTTTATTTATTTCAATTCAGTTACATAATATACTATTTAAAGATAAACATCATAATTACAATAAATAAAGATAAATATATACTAACATGAAAAACAAGACGAAAATAACATTATAGCAAAACATATCGAAATTAACATAATAAAGTAAAGATCATTTAAAAAAATATTATAAAAAATATTACTCGTGTAATACACGGGGAAACATACTAGTGACTAATAAAATGAGACCCTCTAATATTTATATCAATTTTTATTTTAATTATTGGGGGATTGAGGTAGGCTACTCACATCTCAATCTTTTTTTTTAATCTTTTGCATTTACTTTGATTTTTTTACATCATTGTGTATTTTAGAGTGGTATATTATTTGGTTGACAAGAGTAGTCATTTTAAAATTTCGGATAACCGTTTATCCGTGGATTATCCATTACCCGATGAATATTATCTGTACCCTACCCGATGATATATTTGAGGGTAACAGAGCAGGGTAAGAGTAATAAAAATAAGATGTGGGTAGTATATGGATTGGGCGTACCCGTACCATACCCTACCTGTTTACACCTCTACCAGCGTAACACCACCGTCGCCCCACTGCCACCCAGTGACCCACCACCACTGCTCCTACCTAGCGAACCACCACCGCCACCGCTCCTTGCCACCCAGCAACCCACCACAATCGCCGTCGCCCCCACCCAACGAACCACCACCCCTCCCCCATCGAGCAAACCACCACCGCCATTGCCCCCACCCAGCGACCCCCAACTTAGCTAACCACCACCGTGCTGCCCCCACCCAGTGAGAACCGCCGCCGCCACTGCTCCCAACTCAGCGAATCCCCCCTTCTCTCTAGCTCTCTCAACCACCTCCCCAACCCAACGAACCACCACCGTCGCCATCCCCAACTCAGCGACCCCTCCCTTCCTCTCCCTCTCTCAACCCTCTCCCCAACCTAGCGAATCACCACCGCCGCTGCCCCAACTCAGTGAACCACCCCTTCCCCCCAAACCACCTTCAATCCAAATTAAAAAATTTTTTTACTCATTCTCATACAAACAATGCCACCGACGACGTTGTCGAAAATTATCATACACACTCCAGACATAAATCATGTTAGATGGTTGATAAGGTTTAGGGTAGGTGGTTTGGGGGTTGGAAATGGGGGGTTATGAGGAGGGTGGTTATTTAGTCTCAATTTCTTCTCCCTTCATCTCACCGAAAGGTCCTCATTTTACTATATTGGGCGTGTCATTCAAAAGTACTCATCTTTTAATAAAAAGGCCACACATATGGCCCACCACTCAATACAACTACCCACTATATATAAAATAATAATACTCCTTAATCTACGTACATAAAATAAATGGGGACCTATGACCGGAATGGAGTGAGTATTTGTTTTAGTTGAAGGGCATTTAGGTCCAATTTTGGATAATTGAGTATGGAAATTGATAAATATGGCAATGATTTTGGGCATTTGATTTTGAATTATTTTGAGAATTGCCTCTTATTTATATTACAATTCATTTGTAGATTGGATGGCACAGTACATTAAGATAATGAGGTAAAATTACACATTTATCCTTAAAAGTCTCAAATTTTAGTATTAAAAAAGTGGGAACCCTAACTTATCCGGCATTTCTTCTCCTAAATAGAAAATTCACAAAACTCTTTCTTCCCCTTTTTCAGAGCGACAGCAACGGCGATGGCAACGACGGCTACGGTGGCTGTGTCAGTGATGGTGTGAGAGGTTTTGGTGGGAGTTGAGGATACAAGTTTCAATCTTACATTTGATTGCCAATAATAGTTGCAATTGGGCGAAAACATTTTTGATAATGCAAGCTATTATTTGATGGCCACTGGCCCACAACTTTTTCTTTTGATGGATTCTTTTTTCTAACAGATTTGTAATTTTTTTTGAAAATTAAGTAAAACTTATGGTTAAAAAATTATGTGAGGACAGATCTAAAAAATACTTAGTATTCTATTTGAATTATAAATAGTTAATTTGTAAAATCGGTCAATTTCTTTTATTAAATTTAGAGTGTATATTGGGTGCAACCCGGTGCAAGGGTGCACCCATATGTTATTCTATTTTGTATACATTTTATTCTATTTTGTATACGTGTTTTGTAATAATTGTATACTTTTTTTACGCTAAATTTTTCATTAAAAAACTAACATGTATATGTGTATAACTTTTTATTCAATAGTGTATACATGTTTTTTAATAATTGTATATTTTTTACACTCAATTTTTCAACTAACAATTAAATTGTATACATTTTTGCTCTTAATTGTATATGTTTTTGTGTATATTTATATGTGGGTGCACCCTATCTTTAGGTGCACCCGGGTGCACACTATAATTAGCCTTAAATTTAATAACAGGAAAATTTTATTTTTAAAAAAACATTTTAAAAACCATCTATTTTGAAAAAAAGATTTTAAGTAAAAATAATTAGGAAATGTGATACAAATATTTGAAATAATTAATATATAAAAGGGTATAAAGGTAAATTTATTACATTCCGGCTCTGATTCTCTGTGTTATTTTGGTACATCATCTCCTGTGCCACAACATTAGATTGACGACACATAGGAGAAAGAAACTATACCATAAAGTTTAATCCCTAGGGGGCAATGGTTGGATTTATTTCCCCTCTTACATGTCAATCACTTAATGTGTGGCACAGAAAATGATGCACGAAAGATCCAGTGTGCATTCTTATTATCTCGTTATCTTAACATCCATACTACTTACTTAAATAATAACCCTTTATCTTATCTTACCTATCAAACAAATTGTTACATCGAGATTTACTCCTCACAACCCCTTATTACTAACTCCACCCAACTAATTTACTAACCCCTAAACACATTTCAACACACACAAAACACCACAAACATATATAAAGTAAGAAAATTGAAAAGAAAAAAAAAGCACCGAAAACCAGAAATGAAGGGGAGAGAAAGGAAGAACAAAATCGGAATGGTTCCCTTAACCATTGAAGCCCATTGAAGCCTGCATAGAGAGGCAAAGATATATATATATATATATATATATATATATATATATATATATATATATATATATATATATATATATATATATATATATATATATATATATAATATAATATAATCTCACGCATGGGTCTCCTTTTTTTTTCTAAATGGGTTGATAAATGAAAAGGTAATGCGATTTTTGTAAAAAAAAGAAACATTTAATAATAAAATGAATACATAATAATTGACGTTTGTAAACAGATACTAATCTTATTTAATATAAAGTAGTCACATTTTTTGTCATTTTGGGAAGATAGAGTGTTGTGTTGTCTGTGTAATTATTTTTTCAATTTTTTTCTTCAATTTTCTTACTTTGTGTTTGTGGTGTGTTGAGATTTGTGTGGGGTGGCATTAGTAAATTGGTTGGGTGAGATTAGTAATATGAGGTATGAAAAGTAAATTTAGTGGTGGGGATATAATAGTATTTTCACTCTATTTTTTTTTAAGTTTGGGTGCCCTTAGTAATCCTTCGGGTGACAATAGCGCGGCCCTTAATTTTATTCAATAATATATGCTTTATGTTTATTAATATATGTATTACATTTTTATATAATTAGCATTAAAAAGCTAACAGAAAATTTGCTAAAAAATCGCTAAAAACTATATAAATTCTTATTCATCAGAGTGAAAATTCACGTATTTTTTTGCTCTGATTTTACAAATAATTTAGGAAGATTTGATCTTACTTTGGAATAAATCATATTGTTTAGGAAATAATCAAGAATTAGGTGCTATTAAGGTAATTTATTATATTTTTTTGCAGGAAAAAATGGTAAAAGTGCAAAGTTAGAGAAAATGAAAAATTTGTGGAAAAATGTCGAAGAACGCATGATGACATTTCATAATTTTTCTATATTTGTATTGAACTCAAAACTGGTGTTGTGACATATAATTGGAAAGTCATAGAAAAGATGATCGTTTTGGAGCAAGAATCAATCAAATGGGAGTTTGGATGTGAGAGTTATGCTTGAAATCGTGAGGTTGAGCAGTCACACCCAGCAGATCGAATGGGGTCCTATTTTTCTTCCAGATTCAAATTTTTACACCCCCAATGTGTGTATGTTTGTGTTTTGATGTGAAAAAGTCCAGAAATATCAATTTGGAGGGCCAAAAGTATAAAAGGGCACTATTAGAAGAATTGAAGGAGATTCCAACACGAGATTACACAAGAGACTCCACCACAACTTCATCCTACACCACACACCATCCATAATCTACCTTCCTCCACATCCATTTCATCAATCCGCACCACGATCACCATGAAGATTCGTCTGTCGAATCAAGAAGAAGAATCAAGAGAATTTGAAGAGACGAAAGAAAGAACGAAGAAGATCACTTGTGGGTTGATAAGCATAACTAAGAGGATAGTTCTATAGTACTTATAAAGGGAGAACATATTGGGTTTAAGTACCATCTGCGGGGGAAAGAATTGATATTGTGAATACCTAGAAATAGGGGTGGAATTAAATCTCTTACTCCGAGGGTATAAATTAGATTTACGTGCTTATTTACTTGTCTCTATAGAGTAAGTATGCATATATTTGTGATGTGTCCTAATCCACCTGGCAGAGTTCAGCCCGAATACTTAGAGAGTTAAATTGATTAGTTTAAACTGGATGTCCTTAGATCTACCTATTTTTCATACTTGACACAACTTCAAATTTCTTTTTAGTGAATTTTATTTTTAATTGTTAATTTAATATTTTGTTTAGTAGATTAATAATAAATTGATACTCAATCTTTATTGCCACTCTTATCTTAATTAAATTAGTTGGTAATTAAATTGGTAATATTCCATCATTTGGGTTTGATATTTGACTTGGTCGCTTGCTTAAACTACAATAACATCCTTAATACTTGGAGATTAATTGTGTGAAAAAAAACGCGTAACATACACACACACAAACATATATATATTTTATTAATAAATAAATGATAATGCTTTCGGTGCACCTGGGCACACAGATCTAGATTCATGCGTCCAAATCTGGTATGACCCGACCCACCCATTTGACCCTGATATATAAACTCAATTTTTTTCATTCAGTCTCCATTCCTCTTCTCTCTTTTTTTTCTTCACAAATTTTCCCTAATAATTTTCCATTCATCATGATTTTTCTCCCATTCTTAGATGTTCGGCGACGGTATAGTTGTAAGAATTGACCAACTCAACGATGGGACAAGGCTATGGTGAAGACGCACAAGGCAACGAGTAGAGAGAAGGTGTTGCATATTTAAACCTAGGATCTATGTTTTCATTCACTTTATTTCTTTCAATTTTTACGCTCTCTTTTCGTAGTTTCTCAATTCTTATTCAAGTTTTTTCAATTTCTCTTTAGTCTTTAGAATCTCTCTTGTTTTAACCCTCATTCATTAAGATAAGAATGCGAGGTTAGGTGGTAGAATATCTGATGATGGAGGATATGGTGGTAGAGGGCCTGAGAGCGAGGATATGATGGTGGTAGAAGTAAGGGGTTTCGTGTTAGAGGTGCTTTTAGAGGCCAAGGCTGAGGTAATTAGAATAGTAGATCGGAAGATGATTCAAATTATGATAAATCATATAGATAGGTAAAAGTTCAAACAATGACAATGGGTGCAGTAGTTTGAGCCAGAGAGATGGTGACAGTAATTGCGATTCAAGTTGGAGTCAAACAAAAGACAATACATCCCAGTGGGGCAGTTGGAAATTAACAAAGTGGTGATAAAATTAACCCAAAGGTGATGCATCCTGTGGTGGTGGGGTACGAGAAATGATTCTAACGAGGATGTTGGTGGAGTTGTTGGTCGGGATCATCTAATGCAGTGTCAAGTAAAACATAGTTCTGAATTCAAAATTCTCCATGTTTGATCCCACAAGGCTGTCAGGATCAGGAGTGATTTTTCTTGAAAATGGCATGTGATGTAGGACGAGAATCAAAGAAAACACAACCTTCCGACTTCAAATCTTGAAAGTTGTTGTCCTTAATTATTTATGCTGATTTCTAAGTTTGAATGTCTTTTCAATTCATTTTCTTTTCTACAAATAGGTTATCAGTATGAAAGAATTATAATCTCGAATCTTAACTTATCAATAGAAACTTATTTTCTCATTCCGTACGAAGAGGGTTTATCTTTTACAAATTATCTCCAGTGTCAGTTTGTATCAGAGCTAAGGTTTCTCTTTCGGCAATGGCTAATAACAAAATCAGAGCCAAGGTATCTCCTTCGACAATGGTTAACAACACTAAACATACTCCTGCTAATTTATTTAGAGAACTGCAACGTTTGAGTACAATAATACAAATGTTAACTACTCATTTGGAACAAGTGGAGAAATTTCTTGGTAACCCAAAAACAGGCATGTCACACCCAAATTCATCCATACAACCAACGTAGAAGCTGCCTTTAGTTCTACAAAGCATGGAGGCGACAAGGAACCTGCTAAGGAAAATATCAACTACTCTTATGCTAAGCTTAACGGTGACAAGTGTTATAGGTGTCAAGAATTTGAGCATCGCTCAAACAATTGTCTTCAACAATGCCCGGTCAACATGATCGAACATGAAAAAGGAAATGATATATGGGAGGATGATGATAGAGTCTGCGAGCCTGATGGCAAAAGGAATGACGAGAAGTCATAAATGGTAGTCCGTAAAGTACCCATAACACCACGAAGAGATGATTCCCAGCGGAATGCTTTACTCTGAACCAGGTGCACAATTTCTATTAAAATATTTGAATTAATAATTCACAGTGGAAGTTACTATAAAATTAATTCTCATATATTGATTAAAACATTGGATTGCATGTGAAAAAAATTGATAATTATTATGGTATTGGTCATCCTTCATGCAAGAATTAATATGAAAGCTTCCAAGAAGAATCTTGCTACAAAAGTCCAGGTGATTTTAACTGCAAAAGGATGTAGTGATATAGATGAATATGATAATTCAATATTAAATGCCTGTCAACTTGAATTGATAACTTGCGTCAACAAATTTGGGAGTTTCATTTGTGAGAGTCGAGATTTTTTATAATATTTTTTATCATTGTTGCTGCATCATGTTGATCATTGTCGAATAATAATAATGGCGTTCACCATTATTGGCAATGTTCATAGTGGCCTCATATTTCTCATTATATTTCTCTTAGCTTCATGGGAGTCCAGTGAAACTATTACAACATTCATGGACTCTAGCCGCAAGAGCAAGTTTTACAAGCAAAATATTATAGGGTTGTTGTTGGAGCAGCACTTATTTGCGACAGAAAATTGGCTTAAGAAAACCAAGTTCCTTAGTTCCATGAGTTGACAAGAGATGTTGATCACTACAATGAAATCTAACATTTGGTTGTGGAGGGCAAGGTGATGTGTATAAAGGAATGTTGCATGATGAAAGAAAGAATATCTACTGCTTTTTTAGAGATGAAACAAGATGATCTTACTATCTTTGGCTTTCAAGCAAAGTTTTGAAACTCATGAGCTTCTTTCACTAACTTATTCTATGAAAGAGTGGATGGAAGATGCACGTGAAGTTAGGGAAATACATGCTTTGGTAGTAAAGACGGCATTCATGGTTGGAAATGCTGAAAAGGTAGAAAATATAACTGATTGTGTTCTTGAATTGTTCAAGGATTTTTAAGAATTTGTGCCCGATGAACTTCTCGCCGAATTACCACTGATGAGAGACATAAAACATGCAATTAATTTGGTTCCAGGAGCCACTCTACCAAATTTGTCTCACTATCATTTGAATCCAAAAGAAGGAGCAATTTTGCAACAAATGGTGGAAGATTTATTACAAGAGGGACTAATCCAACTGAGCATGAGTCCTTGTGCAGTTCCTGCATTATTAACACTAAAGAAAGATGGGTCATGGAGAATGTGCGGGATAGTTGGGTAATAAACAAGATAACTGTGGGGTACATATTCCCTATTCCTAGATTGGAAGACATGTTGGATAATTTATCTAGAGCAAAAATTTTCAATAAGATAGATCTTCAAGATGGTTATCATTAGATCCGTATTAGATCGGGAGATGAGGGGAATGCATCTTTAGAAAAAATTCATTTTTAGTCCTGTATGAATCACATAATCCCAAAAAAAGTCCTTTTACTCGCATAATCAGTGTCGTAAGAATTTCAGAGGATTTTTCATAATTTACTAACGGAACTTAAATATGTCAGTCGTTAACTTGGTAAGTAGGGGTTTGGATATTCACCACTCAATTTCATTTTTTCCTTCGATCCCTTATTCCCCAAATTCATATTCTTCCCTAATTTCTCAATCAGTAATTTCTTAATTCATTATTTAAATCACCGAATCCTTGCTCAAAAATTAATTAAACCATTCGATTCAATCAACCCAAACTAGCCTAACTATAAAATCTATTGAAAATTGTATGAACCCATAGTTATTTAGCCTCAAATCCAATCTCAAATCTCGTGAGTGTTTAAAGAGAAACTCTAATCTCGTTGATGGATATTGCGCGCAGGGGAAAATGGGTGATTTTCCACCATACTGTGAGGGCTATATCATCCTTAATTATATTTTTATTTTGTAAAAATTGTAATTTTGTTTGTGTGAACAGGTGTAATAGAAATTTGAAAATTCCATTTTATTGTGGGCTCTTCTTCTAATCTCTTCATTTCTGGTTTCCCTTCTGACATTAGAAAAGATTCGTGAATTTTCCCCCATGTTTCTTTTTTTTTACCACTCATGGATAATCTAGTTTAAATGATGCAGATTTGACTTCTTCTTTACCAATTTTATGATTTTTTTTATCATTTCTGGATTTTGCAAATTCTGATATTAAGTTGTATTTTAAGTTTACTTGGTTTGCTTAGTTTTGGGTATGAAAGATAGCTTCTTGGTTGATTTGTTCAATACACAGCCACCAGCCCAGTCTACTCTAGTTTGTTCTCCATGGTCCACAAAGCCTCGCGTTCAGAGTGGTGGCAATCAAGTTGATTGCAATGACTCATTGGCAAGCGTAAGGAAACTCAAATAATCTACTTGTTATCCCTCAGAACTAGCATTGTGAATATTCTCACTCTCTATTGATCTATAGGGACCACGGAGAGATCTCGAGAGTCATGCCCAAACCACATTTTTGGAGATATTGAGGGAGCTTTTGGTATTGGTATTGTTGGTGGTGCAGCTTTCCATTCTTAAGGGGAATATATAACTCCCCAAAAGATGAGATTTTGGTTGGGATTTTCAAGTTGTTCGCATGAATGCTCCGCGGGTTGGTGTAGTTTTGTTATATGGGGTATGTTCCTTTCCATCTTTGATTGTACAATGGTGTGTTTCCGCTGAATGAAGAACCATGGAAAAGCATCATAGCCAGTGCAACAACTGGAATGCTGGAGGTTTTCTACAGATTCGCCAAGAATTAGGTATTACATTACTATTGACATTACAGGGGTTGTGTTACTTGATTAAAGTGAAGGGCTGAATAATGTTAAATGTTATGAGTGAATTGAAGAATAAGTAAGCCACTACTAAACGTGGCTGGTATAAATTCCTAGTCAAGCTACACATAATATTTAGAGCATGGGAGATGGATCATCATCTCTTACACTATCATTATCATTTTCTAACACGATCCACCTTACATGACTTATAATTCAAATACTAATTAGCATAAACATCATTAGTATAAAAACTGCATATTTTTTTCTCACATAATATATTTAAAACTAAAATCATAACACCAGTTCGACATGCGTAACTAGTTTCTGACACCACCTCAATCCACTCAAACTTGTCACAATACTTATTATATTATATAACAAAACATCAGTGGAAACAATAAACCCATGGCCTAGTCCAATAGGTCATCATCTATGTACATCTGCTCAAAACCCTGAAGGAGCTCCACAGCTTGCACAGTCACATCACAAGACTCAATTATCATTAGGCTCACCTACAATGCATAAACTAGTGAGACAAAAATCTTAGTAAGCAGAAATCATGCATGCCAGTCCATGAAAATACATTTAGTTTTCTATCGCCTATTTCCTAGTCTTTCTAGTTGGTCTCTTTTATTTTGAAAATTATTCACGTTGCGGGATCCCCACGACACACTTATGATATGCACCCCAAATGAGCTCAATAGATACACTTAGTGTCGGATCGATTTCGATCCCTGAATATAATGCCAGGAATTATTTTTTCGAACTATAACAAAGTGTTGGGGATGATTTTTCAGAACACCGAATAAAGTACCGAGAATGATTTTTCTGAACTCAGAATAAAGTGTCGGGAACGATTTTTCCGAACCCTGACAGAGATGCATATATAGTGGAGACACACACCATTAGTATCTTATTAATTTTAAGGAAAACACTTTCCATGATTATGCATGGTATGCAACCAGGGCAATTAAATATGCATCATAAACCATTTACAACATCAATATCAACATTTAATCACAAATAAAGCAACAACTTAACTTCAATTCACACAAATCCACTTCTAGAATAACAACTCCACCCCAGTCACATAGATCCATTTATAAAATAAGAACTTCACCTTGGATCACACGGATCCCTTTTTGGAATAACAATTTCATCTCGGATTACACAGATCCTTATAACCAATATCTTCTCAAATCATACAGTTATATTTTCAACAGTTTCCAATCACACAGATCTATATAGGACAATGATATTATCTCACATCACATAAATCCATAACTTGTATCACCAATTAACCCCAAATAATTCATAACATAATTAAACTGATCACAAATAATTCATGGCATAATTATCACATATTAATCATAAATAATTCACACATAAAATTAGAAAGGGACTAAAGTGTAAAAGAGTGGACAAACACGATGTTAGTTCGATAAGAGAACAATAAAAAGTGAAAAGAAACACTGTTCTCCAGTCATTCTATGAATGTTCCTCAGAATTTTATATATTATGTAGTAATTTTCTCCTGATCTACTTATAGCATGCTGAAAATAAGCTTCGTTATCTCCTCACCTGAATTTTCCCCATCTGTCACTCATGTACCCTCAACTCTAGAGTCTAGATTCAAAGGGAAGAGCTGATTAAAATAGTGAATGAGAACTGGTTTCCAGAGAAGAGACATGAGTAGTGTTGACTAGTTTATCACCAGGATTTCTTCTTTAATTAGGTTGTTATTATAACTATTGTTTTCTTAATTTATTTTAGAATTGTTAGGGATGTGAACTGCAGATCATTGACAGTGGATATACCAATATATTTATAAAGTTGTAAAGCTTGAAAGAAGGCTATGACCTTTTATACTTGCATAGTTTTCTGTTCATTTATGAGGATCCACTAAATCCTATGATCTAGTTGACTCATCCATTAGGAAATACCTTTCACAATTTCTTTTATGAGTTTTTTTCCCAAAGAGCTCTGAGCCAATAAATTATGAAGGCTAAGTACAAATTGGATCAGGAGTTATGTATAACCACTTACCTTTGCAAATTTATGAAATAATATTATTTTAATGTGATACCAAAACTTTGAGCAATCAATTGTATTGTTTCTGCACTTCATTGGAGTTTGTAGCTCATCCATCTGGTTCCTCAATTTCTCAACTAAAAGTAAAATTTTTCCAGACATCTTAAGACTGAGTGTCTATATGAGTGGATTGTTTTGCCATTTAGGTTATCAAACGTGCCAAGTACCTTCATGTGGTTGATGACCAAGGTTATGTTCTTAGTTTACCTTATACGTAGGGGGTGTTGATTTGGTATTTGTGGTGGTGTTTAAAAAGTGGTGCACATCATTCCTTGAAAAAAAACTTTTGATGCTTCATATATAGCATGTCTTTCTTTTCGTGGACAGCTCAGACGGAAGTCAATCAAACTCTTAGAAGTCCGATTCGCTGCATTTATAGTGATCAACCAAAGTAATGGGATTACACCTTGCCTAAATCAGAATTTATTTCAACAATGAAGTTTATAGTTCTACCTGGAAGGAATCGTTTGCTAAGGTTTACTAGAAAATTTCATGTCCTACTATAGACTTAGCCAAGTTATCAAAGATTTTTAATGTGATTGATTTGTATCGTTATTTCTCCGAGGAGGCTTCATCATATCTAGATCACTCAAGGATGAGTTCTTTTCAAGTGGAGGGGACTGATGTGTAATGGTGGATCTAGAAATTCGCAGTGGGGTGGGCTAAGTTTATTTAAAAAAATAATATATATATATATATATATATATATATATATATATATATATATATATATATATATATATATATATATATATATATATATATATATATATATATATATATATATATATATATATATTACTTACACACCAAATCACTTTCTCAAATGTGGATGGAGAATGGACTAAATTTTAATATTTATAGTAATTAGCTCATAAAATATATAATTTGAGAAGATATATTTATTTATTTATTTTTTGCTTCTTTTGGGTGGGTTTAAAATAATTTTGGATTGGGCTAAATTTAAAAATACAATTTATTTACGTATAATCTAATGGACTTTTCGTGGGTAGCCCTGGGCTTGAGCACGGGGCTGCCCTCAAGTAAATCTACCCCTGCTGATATGGGACGAGAATAAAAAAAACACAACCTTTCAACTTCCAATCTTGAAAATTGCGAACCTTAATGATTTATGATGCTTTCTAAGTTTGAATGCCTTTTCAATTCATTTTCTTCTGTATAAATAGGTTGTCAGTATGAAAGAATTCTAGTCAGGAATCTTAATGAAGATCGTTTGTCTTCTACAAACTATCTTCCGTGTCAGTATGTATATGGTCTTTGTCTTCGATTTTTTGCCCGGTGATTTGCTGGGAGGGTCAAAGAGAAAAGGGGTGTCGAATAACTTCGGATTGGAGGAAGAATTGCAAAGATTCTTATCCATTCTGTGGAAATCATTGGTGTAATAGAAGGATCTTGGATTGGTGATGAAGATGTGTGATTTTTCTTAGTAGGGTGACGAGCAGAGTTCTGGTTCTTGAGTTTACTTATATCTCTCAACTTGTAAAATAGACATTTGGCATCATATTTGATAATCTGAATCTGTTGTGTCCCATTGATCAAATTTGAGAGAGAGAAGAATTGAAGGTTTTAGTAGATGTTGATGTGAGAGAATGTATGTATGTTTAGATAGTGAAAGTTAGGGAGGTAGTATGAATATGATGCTAAAGACACAAGGGTGGTGTGTGTGTTTTTATAGCAAGGTTTAAACTTTCCGAATATTTTTACGATATATAATATCGATATTGAGGAAAAATATATTTTATCTTTGATATCGATGAAATATTGAGAAATATAAAAAAATATCGCTATAAATATCAATATCAATTTCTCATAAATCAAATTTTCATGTATGTCGAGATATATTGAGGATATATAAAAAATATCAAAAAATATTCAAAATTTTTTAGTAATTTTCAATGATTTTTATTTTACTTTTACAAATTAAATACATTTTTTATTGCTAGGAGATACACAATTTAGACCTTATTTCCACTTAGATACAATGATAAAAAGAAAATAATTATTTGCACTCTCTCACCAAATACAAATTATAAATGTTCATCTTTCCATTCCATGGGAACTTCTTTCTCTTCTCAAAATTCAGATCTACCATGCCACAACCTGGCCCTCTCTCTCCCCGCATAGTCGAACCAACCACCGATGCCTCTCCTATTCCCATTTCAACACCGCCATCACCATACCACCACCACAACCAAATTGAAGCAAAAAAAAGGCCAGATCAGACGCATGCCTAACCTCTACAATCAGTGTCACATAAGCAAATCGGAAGGGAAGAACAAGAGGGAACAAAAAAGAAAAGGTCAAAAGGAGAGGTGGGGATATGGCTCTCGCAGACAACACCAAGACCGTTGGTGAGTGGCAGATGAATGAGTCTGGTAAGGCGATGGTAAAGGAAGTTTTCGGTGGTGGAGAAGAAGTGACGCGTGGATTGTCAAGAGAAAGGGAATTGGTGATTTAAATTTAGATACTTTCTTATGAGACAGGTATTTGTGAGACCGATCGACCAATTGTTAAAGTGTAGTTGTTATATAAATAAAGTATGTTTATAGTAAATCATACTATAACACTTTAAAAATATATTTTAATTCATTATTCAGCATACTTTAAAAACATATTTTAACTACGAATTAACATAATTTACCTATATAACTAACGTACTTTAACAATTGGTCGACCGTCTCACAACCCGTCTCACTGTTGGATTGTATACTAAAAGTCTAGTTTTTTGTTTGAACAATGTTATAACAATTAATTTGAAATGAGAATCATATGATCAAATGATTGCATCTTATAATTTATTTATATGTTCGATGCAATAGTCCACTTACTTTATACTGTAGATAATATGTTGTGCGACAACACGCGGAAGATCATATTATCGGTTTCCTTATAAAGTATAAACTGATGCTCACAACCAAGATAGACGGGGACTCTCTATCGGGATGGTTGTAGTGTGGTTTGGTATTAGCTTGTCTTGGCTATAGAATCACATTAGTGCACTTGTGTGTATTGAGCAGGACCGCTTGAGATCGTTCGATTTATACTGACTTATAGGAGAACTTGATCTCAGTTATTATGGAAGTTCGTGCTCTTAATCCCTATACAATAACCTCGACACATAGGGCAGTATGTATTTCTTTGATTCATCAATGGGTGAGATTTACATGTAATTAAATCAATAAACTCGGTGAGTTGGGAAGTAGTGTTGTCTCTATGGTGTGCTGTTGATTGTAGAAGGAATCCGTGTCCGTCATAGGTTGATGATGTCCCCTTGAGGAGCTCATAAGGATTATCATGTAAACCCTGCAGGTGGAATTTATTCCGGCATGATAATGAGGTTGAGTGGTACTACTCTTGGATGAGATATTAATTAATTGAGTTGTCAGTAACTTAAATTAATTAATGGACATTGTATATCTTAAACATGGGGAGACTAACGGGCTCATAATAAGAAGGAGCTCAAAACGTAATTTTGGGATTGGTATGGTAGTGCAGTAATAATATTTTAGTGGAATATATTATTATTATTGGACTTAAGTATAAGCTTTGGGCTAAGCTTGGATACTTAAGCCCAATGGAGGCCCAACCCAATTTCTCCTCCTGGTCCCTGCTGTAGCCCATGTATATAAGTCACCTCAACTTATCTGGAACCCTAATCTAATTCATTATTCACGTGTGATGAGGGTTGAGAGAAGATTGAGTAGGTCTCGTAGATCGTCGCCCACACGACGTCGAGATCGGACTTGGGACATACAGCAGAAGACCGGAAGGTCGTTTGCTGCTGCAGTTCGTCATGTTCCAAAATTTATATAAAATCATACAATTCTTCGATTTTGATGTATTATATACTGATGGAAAGCCTTCGAAGAGAGGATCGTTTGAGCACAAAGATCACTCAATTCCGACATCAGAAGAGGAACTTATGGCTATTCTCGTGGGACTGCGCAGACTACCAGCGAGAATTCAACCTCTACATCAACCCTTGGTGAAAGGTAATGCGTTTCATGTTTACTTGCTTCCGCTGCATGTTAGAAATACATGGAACCCTAACGGGTCACGTTAACCAAACGATCGAATACCAACACTCATAAGAGACTTTGTCATTTATGTTTTTTTAGGCTGAAACTTGTTGTGTGGTGATTTCAGGGAAATGTATCTTTTTGCCCAAATTTAAAATGCAAACTTCTTTCCTGCCCACTTTTCTAAATTACATCATTTTAGCCCATTTTTAGAGTATTTTCCACTTATACCCTTTAAAAATATTAGACCCACTTAGTAAAAATTTTTTCCCTCTAAAATAATAAATTGATCTGTGTTGAACATTAATTTAATTTCTTTTTTTAAAGTTAATGTCAGATAAAATTTTGAAATACTTTAAATTTTATAAGTTATGTCCTATTGTAGTGTTTTAAAATTTTAAATGAATACTTTAAAATTTTTAAGTTAAAGTCAGTAAGGTTTTAGGTGTTTTAAATAATTATTTTTAGTATCCGGCATGGATCAAATTAATTAACTCAATCAATAAATTTTGTCCGATGTATTCTGAGACGACCCAACCCATCATCTTGAGCACTTCTCCAACAAAAACCCAATCAATTATAACAAACTCTCTACTACCAGAAGCCCAACAAGTACTAGCCCAAGCACTAATCAACAAAGGACATAACCGTTTTGAGAAAAACACCCACCAACCTAAAAGACTATGTCAGATGAATGAGGAGCACTACTCAAATAAATGATAGCATAGAGAATATTGTTATGGTGATATTTGTCAGCTAGTGATCAAAAGGGATATAAATAGAATGCTTTAGAATGGGATAGATAAACTAATATTTGAACTTTGTTTCATTTCTCATTTTCCAATTTCCTCCATTTCTCTGTAATATGAGCTTTTCTTAATCAATATCATATCTCATTTTTCCTTCTGCTTATTCTTATTTTCAGGAATTGACACTCACTTAAAGAATGCTTAAATCGTATCATATTCACTTAATAAATTTTGTAATTATTTTAGATAAATAAATTATAAACTAAGTTATGTGAGTTGTAAAGGGGTGATAGTTTTGAAATTGATGTGTATTATGAGGTTGTTGATTTGTTGTTATTATCTTATTTAAAGATGAACTTGTTTATGGAACGGATAAAAATAATAAGTGTAAATTTATTTATGGGACTGACAAAAATAGTAAGTGTGAACTAATTTATGGGACGGAGGGAGTAACATAAATTAATAGTAAGAATATTATAAATTTATACTCCCTCCATCCCATTGAAAGGTATTCATTTATTTTTTACATGTGGATTAAGGAGTATAATAATAATTCAATGTGTAATGAATTGAGAGATATAATATTTTAATGCGTAGTGGATAATTGTATTAGTGTTGAGTATAGGCCGTATATAGTGGGTTGAGTATAATAATACTATTTTATGGGTCACATCTATAAGTAATTAAAATTCACGGTCCAATTAAATGACGACACGTGAATTTTCTTGATTAAATATCAATTTTATTTTATTCTGAAATTTAAATAAATTAATTCCTAAAATAAATTAATAAATAATTGATAATTAATTTAAGCCCAACAAATTAAATGAGGCTTAAATTAAATGAGGTTTGACCTAAGTCAAACAAGCTCAAGTCAAATGAGGCCTGACCCAAGTCAAACAAGCCAAAGTCAAATGAGACCTGACCCAAGTCAAATAAGCCAAGTCAAATAAGACCTGACCAAGTCAAACAAGCCTAAGTTAAGGGAGGTCTGATTCAAGTCAAACATGCTCAAATAAATTAAACCAGACCCAAGTAAAATAAGCCTGATTACAGTCCAATCAAGTTAGAAGCCTAAGCCCGTAGAATCAGGTCAAATTAAGTATTGACCAGTCAAACTGCGAGTTATAGATGGAAAGTTTCTCATCCTTAACCTATATAAGGGGTCCTCCTCCATTCATTCTGGACACACATATTCAAACACCTGAAGACGCAACACCTTCTCAAGCATCTTCGAGTCAAGAACAAGCATATTTGAGTCAAGAATGCTCCCTCAAGCGTTCTTCGCCGTCAAGTTCATACATTGTTCTTCGCGGAAAGCTCTCAAGTCAACATTCAATCTGAACAAAGACTCAACGCCTACAGATCAACGTCACAGACTTCACATCCGAGCTCAGACAAGATTTATCTAAAGATTCGGCTCAACACACACTATCAACAAAGTCAGCGCAGTCAACATAGCTAGCACAGTCAATACACAAAAGTCAACAAGTCAAAGTCAAGCCAAATTGATTGAAGAATCAGATGATTGATTAGAGATTATAAATCGTTTACAAATTCTTTATATTAAATCCATATGCATTATTTTTATACACTTTTTTGTGTTTATTTCCTTGTAAATACAAAATTTGGTGTTGCAACATCAATTAAAAAGAAGATGAATATTTTGTAGCGAAACATAACTAAAATGAAAAGATTGATAACATGAAGGTAATGGCCGAACGGGGAGTAGTAATTATAACTTTATGACATGTTATTGAACAGGATGAAATTAATCGAAATAGTGTTCCTTCACTAAAATATATGGTCAATTTTTATCCATATACTAGCGTTTTAACCCGTGCGATGAACGGGAAGACTTTATGACAAAAATAATGTATCTATTTGTAATTTATAAGAAGTTTAAAAGAATGAGCTTTGGTTATTGGGAATAATATTAAAATTATTTAATTGCATTTAAGGTAAAATATTGTGAGTGCAATCCCATATATTATTTTTGGTTTAATTTTTAATGTATTAAGACTAATAATATGATGAATCCCTTATTAATATAATATAATAGCATGTATACGAAAGAGGTTTAGGTCTACAATAATAAAATTTGAAATAAAAATTTTTTATATTATGAAAAATGAAAGTGAAGACCTTAAAAAGGATTGGTTAGTCAATTCAAAGTCGAAGCTTTAATGTAACATTGACATAATTTTTATAAAAATTAATAGGTTAAATATAAATATTTACAAATAATATAATTAACAAATAATATAATTTTGTGCTTAACAGAGAAATTAAATCAACAAAGCTTTAAAACTTAACTAATTAAACTTTTATAAAAATAAATAATAAATTTTAAAAAAAGTATAACAACTCCCATTGAAAGATATATGAGTTGAGATAATTTTGATGCTTCTAATGCTATAAGGCATCAACAATATTAAACACCTTAGTAATAAATTTAAAGTAATATTAAATATTATGTAATTTCAGTACATAACTAATTAAAAAAAATTATGTATGACCTGTCAAATGAAAGAATATATATTTATATTTATATATATATATATATATATATATATATATATATATATATATATATATATATATATATATATATATATATATATATATATATATATATATAATCTTAGAGTATTTGAATCTAATCCTCAACTACTAACACAACACTTCATAATTTATTATTCAATCACATTGAAAAGTATGATTTGCAAATTTATATTCCTCAATAATACCTAATAATTATATAAAAAAATCGGACTCAAAATCTTCAATTTTAGCAAAACTCAATTTAAATAAAGAATGAAATCCAAAACATTATTTATGCGTTAATTAAATAAAGAAATTTAATCTATTCCAATGTTTGAATCAACGAACATGATGATGCTCAACTATAAAGATAATAATCAAGCATTTCTAAAAACTTCTCTAAAAACATAATTCTTGCAAATACCTGTTTCTCTAAAAATATAATTCTTGGTATGAGCACTATCTCTCCTGCATTAGTTCCAGTCAACAACTGTGCATGCAAAACGTGTTTCCCCAAATTGGTAACCAAGAGCCTTGTTCCGTTACACAAACCTCTTGAGTGATCAATATTCTGCAACAGCATTAGACACGCTCATAGAAGAAGCATATACACGCTCGCAGTCCCAAATTTAAACATCAATATCACCATTAACATATTAGTTGATTGAAAAGATGATGTAGAAAATAAAATCTTTAAATAATTTCACTTTAGAAATATTGGTTGCCTGCTATCATATATTGTTGAGTGTAAAAAAATTCAGTATGTTGTAAATTTGTAACATATCGTGTCATGGGTTATGGTGCTTAAGTGACTATTATTTCAAAGCTATATTGGACATGAGTTTGTTATTCTAAAATTAAGTGTAGTGTCAGGGATAGTTTTGGTGCTAAAATTCAGTACTATTTTTTGAATATGAGTTGGAGAAAGCATGAGTACAAATTTATCTATCTACAGTACAATATGATCTATATATCTTATAAACAAACAAATATATTTATCTATACTATAGCAAAGAGAACACTTTTCATAACTACATTATACATAATGATAGTACTGCAGTGAGGTCTTACGATGAAATCAAACTTTAGGATCAGTTCACACATTTAATTGTTGCAATCTGCGAGATACTCCCAACATCTAAGAGCCTAAAAAAGGGTGACATTTCTCCACTCGCAATAGCACATAGCATAAAAAATGAGCAGCGATTTAGATATGAGTTGGAGAAAGCATGAGTACAAATTTATCTATCTACAGTACAATATGATCTATATATCTTATAAACAAACAAACATATTTATCTATACTATACAAAGAGAACACTTTTCATAACTATATTATACACAATGATAGTACTACAGTGAGGTCTTACGATGAAACCAAACTTTAGGATCAGTTCACACGTTTAATTGTCGCAATCTGCCAGATACTCCCAACATCTAAGAGCCTAAAAAAGGGTGATATTTCTCCACTCGCAATAGCACATAGCATAAAAAATGAGCAGCGATCTACCTATAAATTTTTAGAGAGTGTTTTCCAGAAACTAAAGTGTTGTCAATATTCATTTGCATCGGAAAAAAAATCCACAAAGAGGACCACTTTTTATGTTCATGTTCAGCCAACAAATTCAAATTTTACAACCAATTCATTAAACATAGAGGAATGATACAATTAATCAATATTCCACATCTATATATACACAATTAAAACATGTTCTGAATGTGAAATATGTACATCAAGATAGATATAAAAGGAGCTATAGGAAGACATAGATGAATACTGTAAATAATGAGTGGGACACTGGGGAGTAAAAGTGTGGAAAGAAACAAGATTCAAAGGAATTAATAAGCGCATGAATCTACATAAAACTAACAATTGTGGTTCGAGTTCAACAGTTATTAACTGACACGTGCGTCATATAATGTAGTGATATACAATATATGTTCCCAAATAATGAACACCCTGATGTTTTAAAGGTTCTAATTCCTACTTTGTGGAAAAAGCCCACCAAATTTGAAGTGACTAACAATGTTTCAATTAAAACAATTCCTAAAATCATGAAGATATCGCACTCAATGTGAAAGTAACAAATTCAAATATTTTCATGTTTATGTAGATAACAAATCAACTATTTAAAATTACCATTACAGTCACAAATTAAGGTAACCGGTGTAGCACGCCACATTGATGGTCTGATTTGCTGCAAATTGATTTGTAAATACTAAATGCCTCTTAGTCAAACATGTTATAGGTTTGTTAGGTTATCTCACAATAAGACTCAATAGGCCAGTATAATTACTTTCCCACTCTAAGGGAAGTTTCAGCATTTATTTTCATATGCATAGATATAGACTTAAAGTTAAACATTACATAACAAAGATTTTTTAAGATACAATAATAGCAAGATTTCATCTGTATAATTTCACATGATTGAAAAATGGGAAGCAGATTCCTGTAACTTTGCAAACTTTTCAAGACATAATAATAGCAAAATTTAGATTCTATAACAATCACCTACTCCACGAAAAATGTAACTGAATCAAATATAATTATCTTGATCAACTGCCTCTTGCAACATGAGCAACCTGCAATTGTTTCCTCATGAACACCCATCTTCATCGTATCTATAACTCACATTTGTTACATCTCTTCTAAAATCCTTTAGCAAGTATTTTCATTTACTTGGAATTGCCTAATTGACAATACCAATTAATAAGAAGAAAAGTACTACAAATAGATTAAACAAACAGGGGGATGTGATAAATAAAATTAAAATTGTGAAATACTTAAGAATTAAATTTCACCTCGCCTTGCTCGTCTATTGATGCCTATTTTATTGATTGATGCACTTGTCAAGATTGTCATAACAGACATAAAAACAATGATAACGACTACAGAGAAACACAACAAAACATAATATGAATCATATTAATTAATTCACATAACCTAAGATGTAATTTATTATAGAACTTTAATAACACAAATTCATATACCTCATCCAACTTCTCCAATCCCTTGACCAAGAAAGAATAATAACCCTTCTCAAGTTTCTTGTTAATTGACTCTTCTCGAGCATCTATATAAGCATTAAGAAAGATGGATTCCTAAAAGGTGCATTAGAAGATATTTAAAATTTTGGCAATGAGAAATCATCGTATAAAATTAAAATTAATTTTATAATGCAACTTACAATATCATAAGATTTTCAATATTCATATAACAACTCATGTTTCTGTTTTTATTGACATTTTATGCGTGTATAGACTTTACAGGATACAACATAAACAAACTTCACATCTGCTAATACTTGTGCATGTTCCGTAAGGAATCTGTACTCATCATATTTTCTGACAAAGATGTGATAGCCATTAAATATCGCTGCAAAGGAAATCGTAAAAGTGGCAATTAAAAAATGGCAAAATAAAGATTTGATTCATTACAAAACACCAACCATTATCATCAGCAAAATCCAAAAAATAGTGAAATTATAGAGCCTCTCTATAGTTCATCATCTCTATAACTAATTATAGAGCAAAAAATATATATCTCTATAAGGCATTATTTTCACTTGAGTGTTAAAAAAATCTATGTTATCGTACATGTTATAAAATATGTCAATAATACAATCCTAAAACGTGGTGCATCTATATTGCTTAATATCAAAACAACATATCTGAGCATGAATGCAACAAACAGTATTATACGCAATCTATATGGTTCAAGAACTTCAACTCTAATAATGATTCATATGTCATTATTAGTCGCATCTTACAATTAAAATGATAGTGGAGCTCACCTCTGAGCAAACATTACTAAGAAAAAAATATAAAATAAAGATCTAGAACATTCACTTTTTATATACTATGAGTGTTGTATTCAAGTAAATAATTAAAAATAGACGTCATATGATAAGCAAAATGTCTGTGTTTGTTGCTGACTAACCCCACATCAAATATATTTCTGATTTATTGAGTTAACTGCTTCTTGATCTCTTTCAAAAAGTGTAATATATTCAGCATTCACAATCAATGTTGGTTGTCTTGAAGAAACTGTAAATCAGATCATTACAATCGAGGTAGGCCGGTTCATCACTTTCAAATAGGCAACCTTACCAGATGATGCTTTTATATTTTCCTTCTCAACTTCAACAATCTCACAAAATTCATGTCTGTATATAAATTCCCAACCAATCACTTGAGCTGATATAAATGTATCTCATGCTCCCAGCAGAACCTAGAAAAATTCAAAATGAAATGATAAATAGTTCTATATAGTAACAGAAAATATCTAAGGTAGCTATGATGTCTCTGTTCATGAATATGAAATACATTTTTTCTTAATGAAAATACTCTAAAGCAGCAAACAATCCTTTATTTTAAAATGTTGTAGTATAACCTCACCTTGTCCCCTCATACCTCAATCTATTTGCCTCCATATCTAAATAGAAGATAAATTTTAGTTATTTAAGAGCCCTCAGAATCCACATTCAAAATTTGAAAAATAAAAGAACTAATAGCAATACATATGTTTCGTATGAATAATTATCCAGTTGTGTAAGCTCTAGAGATATGCAACTAATTTGAGCAATATGCCATCTACAGTTGTTTTAATCCAGCTGTAATTTCTCTCATTTGTGATCCTATAGAAAAAATGAAGTCAGTTTTTTATGTTTTAAGAGTGCACAGATTCAAATTTAAGAACACTATTTTATTTCAGTGGTAATATCTGATTTAATAACAATTTTGCTTAAGAAGAGTAATTAAACCTATATCAAGAACACACTACGTTCAGTAACATTGACAGACTACTGCAATACCGTTGTTATGCAAATAAAAATTTGCTGCAATAATATGTTACGCAAAAATGAATCCCTGAAATTGTAGTGGTGCTAAAAATCATCACATGGATAAACAAAATTATTTTTCACTGGAAGAAAATATGAGGTTCTTGAAAAGTGACAAAAGATGAAGATGGGTTGTGATGAAAACTGAAGTTTCGAAGTATTGCCTCGATGACGTATTTTATAATTCGATTGATAATGAACGTCAAGGATCTTACTAACTTGAATACCTTAATATAATAAAAGAGCACTTACTCAGATTAAAGAAGTAACCACTGCCATAAACATTTGCTTGATAAGCTCATTCTAACTTGACCTTCATTGATGTGGTGGATTCAAGTTTCAACTAATTTAAAATGAATTATGAACTGAACAATAATATACAAACAAAAATAGGCGGAGAAGTTGAGAAAAATCAGGAATAACACTAAAAATAAATATTAAACAAATAATTCAAAATCTAGTAGGATTATTAATCTTCAAAAGCAAAAGAAGGCAATAAGGTGAATATAAAGCAAAAAAATAAAGTATGAATACACTAATAATGAGCAGATAAACATCACCTTGAATGTGATATATTCCTATCATTCTTGATTATAATCTGAATAAATAGACGGATTAAGCTAAGACTCCTTTTTAATCAGTATAGATGCCATGGGCAACATGTTATCAAGCCAGATTATACGGTCATCATCCTACATATATAAATTCAATGGACATACATAAATTTTGTAGAAAGTTGGCTATCACATGAATAGAAGAAAGCATTAGTAGTAATTAAAGATGGAACATAAATTTCTGGAATATCTTGAGTTAACAGAACTCTCAGTTTGTGGCAAACTACCATAATATAAAGCACAAAATAAATACATTGTGTACTTAAACTCATAATTAAACCCTCCAATAAACATATTCTCCATAAAATATTTATGACTAAGAAATTAGCAAAATCTAAACTAAAGAAAGCCATATAATTTAAAATGTATATGCAACTTCTACTTCCATGAAATTAAATTAGAAATTTCCACCACTTGTGGCTGAAATGATCAAAATAAATTTTAAACTTATAAAACTACTACAAAAACTGATATCCACAAATTGAAGGGAAACTTTTTTTATCCAGAAGAATTTAGCAGCATACATGAGATGGTGTCACATATTATTTTGAAGAGTCAAAATAAAGTTCCTACCAGTCGTATATAATTCTTCATACCAAGTTGTAACTTCTGAATCGATGAGATTTTTTTCATTTTGCAATCACACAAAGAGTCCAAGATTTTCTAAACCCAATAATTTATTACATGAAATAATATTGGTTAAAAGAGAGAGGCGCACAATATTTTACCTTAGAAAATGATATTACCTTAGGAAAATTTTAGTTGCCACAACATGTGAATACTTTTCACATTCGTCTGTATTTTTACATTGTGTGAATACTTTTATTCTCTATACTGCAAAATCGCAATACAAACATAGCTAACCGTCTAAATTTAATAAAAAACAGAAACGATAAATTAAAAAACCTGACTGATCATTAAACCTCAATAATCACATCATATTTTCTTAAAAATGAAATGCAACACTTACTATAAAAAAATGTAGTATTTATCAAACAATTTAACATAAGAGAAAAATATTACAAAGTGGTTCTATAAGATATATTACAAATTCAAGATTGAATTACCTGCATTTTTCTCTGTAATTTGACATCACCATTAGCAGTGATGCCATCCAATTTGAACAATTGATTCATCAACAACTCAATCAAAATCACAACATCCTTTTCCACTGCTTTGACACCTATTGAAACTACATATTCAAATGTGAAAACCTAACCATTGTATAATAAAAAACCAACATTTTTAATACAGCCAATTACTTATAATGTTTTAAGTAGCAAATATAATGAATGAGTGATTGAATTACCTTTCCACCAAGCCTATCCACTTCCAAGCTAATACCCGTCAGCGTTTTGGTAACCTTCTCTATCTTGGCATTCTTCCTCATTATCAAGAAACGCTTTTCCTTGCTAATTGGATCCTCATCTAATACGACTTTAAATTTATCCCCGCACAGTGGATTCTTGGTGCACATATACATGTAATAAGGCATATGTTTCAGGAATGCTTTCAATAAGACCCTCCGGCAAAAGGATGACATCATGGTACTTATCTAAAGCAAAAGACTTTCATTATTTTTTAAAATTTTTGAGAAAAATGGAAAAAAAATTAAGAAAATATTATAAACAATACATTCCCACAATGACCATGATAAAAATAAGAGCTCTGACGCATTTTACCTTGTTCACTCCTGGCCTAAATAGCATCACATATTTGTTTTGTGATGTCAAAAAGGATACAACCAACTCTTCAGGAAGAATGACCTGCAAGAACAACACCTATTCAAATTCAAGAGAAATAGTAGCGACCATTTGCATCACTACCTTATCAACCACGCAGCCACCTGGCCTTAGCATTCCATCAAACACTCTAAGAGTTGATTCAATATCACAGCAATGAACACAAGCCTACATTACTATATTCATCATGATTATGTTAAAAAAACCTGAAAATTAGGCTTATAATAACTTTCATCACAACTTATAATGACATAAAATTTGGCTGCAACTTATATTCACATGATAAATAAGCCTGAAAGATTTATACATTTGAGAATCATTCTGTAGCATTTTTTCCATATTTTTAGCCATAAAAAATAGGATTTTATGTTGGCAACAACTTATGATAATATGCTGCTAATTTGATAAATAATCTACCCCTATTTTGGCAACAACTAATCTGCTGCTATTTAGTTAAAAGAATTTTTTTCATATATTTGATAAATAATATATTGCTACTTTGTAATTGCTTATGGTAATAACTGTTTAGTAATAAGGTTGATAAGTTGCTGCAAAATCTAGCATCTAAACATTCCATATATGTCCCATCAGTCGTAGGTATAATGCATCTGAGGAACACAAAGCATTCATTTGATTGAAAAGATGATGCATAAAAATAAAATCTTTGAATAAATTCACTTAAGTATTATTGAATACTTTTATTCTTTATACTGCAGAATCACAATACAAATATATCTAAGCATGTACAAAAAAACAAAAAATTAAAAAATTGAAACCATAAATGAGAAACCCAGACAAATTGTCAAACCTCAATTATCACATCAGATATTCTACAAAAATAAAATTCAACATTCACTAAAAAATTATAAAAAAGGTAGAATTTAACAAGTAATTTAACATAAGCTAAAAGATAACAAACCTGTCCAGAGCAACCAAAGGGATCAACTTCGACAAACGCAGGTACGTTATTGCAATCGTTCAAGCTGGGTTCCAATGAAGAGTCTTGGCGCAATGTTCTTCACGGAATCAACAATGGTGATTAATTATTTCACTGGATAAATTCCTAACTATGATTAGAGTTAGATTTTTTAGAAAAAAATGAACTAACTTGTATCATGGTAGCACTTTGGAGATTGCTAGGCCTTTCATAGAAGAGTCATTCATGCTAAGTGGGAGTGCTCAATGTTCAGGTGTACCATGGAAACTGCCTTCCATAGAAAAGTCCTCCACAGATAATGTCATGTGCTTAAAGAAAAAAAAGGCCTCAAAACGATTGCAACAGTTCTAATTCCTATAACAATAACTGATTAAACAAAATCACAATATAAGTTGAAATTTTTCATTGAGGTATTTCTACAAATATTTGGCATTCATTGTAATGTAAATAAGAGACTAATTATTGGTAATTATAAGGTGTATCACCATATAATCAAACATCTGCTGTTCTTAAATTCCATATAATTAATATAGTAACCTCTCACAGTCTAATATTTTAAGGTATGCAACAGGAAGTTAAAATATTGCTAAAATTATTCTCTTGTTGTTTGCCTTGGTTTGGTACATGTAACACATAATATTTGTTCAAATGGGCGACTTTTAAATTTTAAAGCCATACATGTCATTTCATCCATTTAATATTTTTTTAGTCATGGATAATTCGTCATTTCATGCTAAGGGATAATTATAGGTTAGTAGTATAACTAAGGAGAAGTTTACATACCATAGGTGCTTCATGTGTTGTCTACCCCCCAATGGCTTTCCATGGATCATCTTCTCACCTTAAATGGCCCACTTGTTTACCAGTTTTATCTTACTGTCTCCAAACACTTGCCAATATTGATGGCTAAAATCCAATTTCACAGGATCAGACAAAGCAATTAGAATTTAACATCGAGGCTTATGAAAAGTGAGATGTGTATTTCCTTAATTAGAATTTAATATCGAGGCTTATAAAAATTGAAATTAAAAAAACTTTAATATATATATTATCGTCTTCACCCTTTTCAAAGTCGATTTCAAATCGGTTTCAAGTAATAATCACTGAATTGATTAACATAAACTGCATTTAAGGGTTAGAAGATAACATTACTAATATGCAATACAAATAAAAAAATTAAAAAGAAAAAAGAAAAATATTCCAAGAAATTTTTGCGAACGAAAACACTTTTCTGATTTATTATTCAATTTAATTTCCATATTAAAACACTTAAAAGAGGGTATCCAAATATCCCATTTTAAATATCTAATTCTTTAACTATAAACTATTTTTCTTGCACATATTCCATTAATGAAAAATGAATCAAAATCAATAAAGCATAAATTAGTACCAAATTTTCTAAACCTTTTAGTATTTATTTCTACCTTTTATAAGAATGTGATTTTTTCAAACTTTTTTCATCAAAAGAAACACCATTTCTTGCTCCTACTGCTTCATAGAAATCTTAACACTATAAATCAAAATTCAACAAAAAATAAGAATTGTGTTCAGAAGATTCTCAAAGAATATGATACATAAGTAAGGATTAATGACATACATATTTAAAGTCTTATGATGCATCAGCAAATTCTTATGAAGCTTGTTAATAAAGTCTTGCAAAAGAAGTTTTTTAATGTGTTGCCTTAGAAGTAAATAGCAAAATTTTGTCCTAGACTGACTTGCCAAAGTCCCTTTTTATCTGTGAGATGGTTTCAAAATAGATCTTGTCAAATAAGCATACAATATACATTAATATTAAAATTAACAACTAACTTTACACCCAACAAATAAGCTGTTATTTGCTAAAGAATAGATATAAGAATACCCTTCTCAAAGGGAATGAACTTCTTAAAATGTTATGTAGATACCATGCTTATTGATTATTCTTCTGAGACCATTGTCAGAAAACCTTAATGCAAATGGATTCATAATTCTAATTAGAGTCTATTTTGTTATCAAAATAAGGCCCTATAGCATAAATTTGAACTTATAATTGGAATACCGGCACCACTTGCATACACTATTTGTTTCTGATTACAATAACATCAAATCCTCAAACAAATATTATTCGTAGCATCCTGACAACGATGACCAATACCATAAATATTACACACCAACAAACCAAGATCCTTATATTTTTTTACCTGATCTATAGAAGTACACCATCAACTCTGTGATACAAAAGATAATATAAAAAAATACTAAACAAACTGACATTGAGTAAAAATTTGTAAGGATAACATGGAATTACACCTCAATTCAGATCAATTTTATGAAGCATGCTCACTATTTTGGAATGCCGAAGTACTTAATGTCTTTATAGATTCTTGAAAACCAAAAACCAAGTAATAGTATTTAGAGAGAGAAAGATAGAGAGATAAAAAATAGCATCTTCAGATTGATGGCTTTAGTATAATATTAACAAAGATAGGTTAGTATAATCACTATCCATACTAATAAAGCATGACATAACAGAAACATGGAAGATCAGATTTTGATAATTAAATCAATTTTATGAAGCATGGGTTCATTATTTTAGAAGAGATAAAACCTAATTCATTTATATTTTTAAAAATGAAAACCAAGTTATAACATTTAACACAAGAGAAAAAACATAAGATAAGCAAAGGTTGTCAAAAAACCTGAGACATACACAAATATATATGTGTGTGTACTTGTATTTTAAGTGTGTGTCGTACTATTCAGCTGTTCTGATTCACACACTACATGAATATAAGATAGGCAAAGGTTATTTGAAAATTCATAGAAAATAGCAAGAGAGAAGAGCTTAATAATATTTGTGCCTATGAAAAATGAGCAAGAATTACTTTTGATACCAAAAAATTGCAGAACCTCTTTATAACTTGTATTCTTCAAATTCTTCGAATTCTTGATCTGATCATTTTAAAACTTGAATCATTAGCATATTAAAACATGTACTGGTACTCGAGAAATAAGGACATTACAATTCACAACATCCAAACTATAAGAGTTTATTGACATTAGCATAAGAATACATTCCATAGACCAAAAGAATTGACATTGCCACTTTGGAAGTAAAAAATCTGTACCAAGAACAAAATTTGCATCACGAATAGTGATACTATCCCTATCTCCATGACATTCAATAAATTATAGATTTTTGCATTTTTTCAAACTCTTAACCATGATAATTTAGAAGCATAGATAATGCTTCACATAGAAAGTGAAAAAAAGAAAGAAAGAAATAAAAAGCATGCCATATGAGAATCAACAAAAAGATACGTTAAACAGATATATTAAACACAATCAATTAACTTAACCTTGACTCTTAGAAAGGAAATGTGAGAATGAAATCAAACTCTCCTACATTTAAAATGTATTAAGGTAGATTTGAAACAACTAATTTGAATTTTGTTGTCAAAATGAAATCAAAATAACTTTTAGAGAGGAGAGTGAGAAGCAACAAAGACCCGCATAATTTGTTTCAATCTGGTGAGTCAGAAACAATAAACCCCATTGATGTGCCTTAATCATCGTTCAGTTTGATTCTAATAAAGATGTTAAAATAGATTTATTTATCATATATGTAACTTAAATATAGAAACAGCTTTAAAATATTTAAATATAGAGTCAAACCAGAAAAGTCAAAGACATTATATAAGAATTCACATCAATGAAATAAACTAATCTGTATGTAAAACTTGGAATTTTAATACAAATAAATAACTATAAAAAAGAAGTGAATCTACATTTCAGGTATCAACAACAATAAGTCATTTTTCTTACCTTCTAATTACTTCCATCTTCTCTTGAATTACTTAAATACATTTTCTTGCAATGTGAGCCTGATAAACAACACTCACCTAACTGAAATATTTCAAATATAATGCAATAAAAAAAATCAGTAGCAGTAATGGATATGGTTGTTAGATGTTAAAATAGACGCTTCTTTTTTACCTTCTCAATGCATGTGCGAACCTTATTTTCAATGTCTTGGACAATACTTTCTTGTTGTCCCTCTATAAAGATGAAATAAGTTCATATATTAAATAAAGTTCAAGTTAATTACAAATTATAAATGCTTCACCAGTTGTAAGGATAATAAGTGAGAATAAACCAACAAATGAGTAAACTAAATCAAAATACGTATAATGCAGGAAATGTGCAATAACCAAATTCAGAAAATTTTGATTCATACTTTCTATGGCACTATTGCACCCAAGTGACCCTTTGACAACAATATAATTGCACCTCATCTAAACACTGAAAAGTACGCAATATGACACTTTTATTTAGACGAAATTAATTATAACCTAACCATCTGCACATTCAAATACTCAAATTAGTCGTATAATTATTTATAGAGCACTGCTAATTTAAAATGACAAAACTTGCTGTAAATTTCACTGTATTGGTGAGATTCAAAATATAAAAAAAAAATTGAATTTGACAACAAATAGTCAATAGGATGACAGTTCAATAACCATGTACAATTCCTCCAATTACATATATGATTCTAAAGTTTTAAATATATTATTCTCCAAGATAGAGAAAGTACTCGGAATTGAAATGGATATAAAACGGTATACAACACCTCCAAATTTAAAGAAAAATGCACTGATAAATGTAAATTCTATATAAATTAATAAATTATATAAAGAATAAATATTTCACTTCTTGATTAGTTGATCTCCTGCAACATTTTGTTTGTCGAGCTAATCGAATGTTCTTAAGAACATACCTATATCCAGTTTCCAATAATCAAACAAAGAATATATACATTGTTCTAAAATTTAAAAAATCCAAAGAAATTAATATAATTTAACCATTTTGAAATTGAATTTAATATTACATAAAAAATATTGCCTCACGTAATATTTACTGCATGATGTGGCGTGTGACGCATGGAGAAGTTGCGTGTTTCTTCTTAAAATAGATATAAACACAAAAAAGAATCAATAATTTCAGAAGAGTAATTAGACAAAAATAGTGAAAAAGAAAGCAACAAAAGAAAGAGAGTTACCTTTTTTCCTCTCTCAGTGTACTTAATTGCATACAACTCATCGATTCTTCTCCTCAAGCCATCTAAATTTCAATGGAGCAAACATGCGTTGTGAATTCAGCAAGAAAATATTTATCACGTAAACATCAAAGTGATTAGGTATGCAACTGCTAATTATCAACTAAATTTGCTTCAACTTCAACATTGTCTCGCTGAGCCTCCTCGATTAAAGAATTCAACTGCTAATTATCAATTAAATTCTATCAATAACAAAGAAATTTGGGTTTCTTATTTATACACACATAATTACAAAGTAAGGATAGTGTTTTCTTCACTCTCTAATGCACAATATGTTTCTAACTTCTGTGCACAGAAGAATTTATTCATTTTCGAAGTTTTAAAATATTTACAATATGAAGTTAAGAATTCAACAGTAAAAAAGCCAGACAAAGAGGAGAACATGTAAATATACCACATAATTCTTCACATTCAGTTTTACACGTGAACGAATAGATACATACGCACTGATGAACTTTACCTAAAGAATATGTGCAACTCTATTGCACCATCCAAAAACCAGTGTATCACACTACTTTGTTATATATGGGCACAAATGAGTTTAATTGACTACTTAGATTTAGCTCAACTTAAATTTCATAATTTCTGAAATTGCATTCAGAATCAGTGGACCTCCAGTACATATGTAATTCACATTCTCTCAATACCCGCGTATAAACCGAGTCAATGATTTACAGGCTGTAGATTACATAATTTTTTGGTATATTAACGTAAAAAAAGTAAGAAGGAATCGTGAAGGAGCTTTAGATCAAATACTTGATTCGCTGATTTCAGCCCTATTTTCTATCTCATTTTACTTATAAATGAGGCCACAGAATGAACAATTTACCTAGTTTCATCATCTAAATCCAACGATAGGAGGAAAAAAATAATGAAAATATAAAATTATATGAGGCAAGATGAGAGAGTGATGAGGTTGAGCCACTGGTTGCGGAAGCGCGAAAGACGCCTTTATTGGTGCACAAATCGACTTCGCAGTGGAGATTTCTCTGCTGTCCAGAATCTGTCTGGCTTTAATGTTGGTGATAATGGAGGGGACAAACTTATTCATGTGCAGCCATAATTCTTAAGCAATTGATCTGTCAAACCCTTTTACATCATGATAAGATGGTCTCGAATATGTGAAATTGAAAACCTTATTCACACAATTGAATATCATTCTTCGATTGGTAATCAAATCAGGGGGCGTGGTTTACCTGAATTGAATGATGATCCGTGTGGAAATTGAGGCAAAGAGAACAGAGGGTCATGAGATCAGAGAAAAAGATTAGATTTCACATTTGATGTTCATATTGTCCTGTTTCACAGATTTGCGAACAGAGAAGAATAGTATATTTCACATATGATGTTCATATTGCCTTGTTTCACATATTTGCATTGAGTTGGTAAAAATTCTTTTATTACAGTGAATAACTTAGGGTTTCCATAAATTAATAAGACGTATGAATGGTGGAGATTTAATTGTAAAATGGATGGTCAAGATTTAAATACAAAAGTTACCTAAAGTGGTAAAATAAGGTGGTGAAATTAGTTTAGGAGGAAAAGATTTTATCTCGCATAGACGGTAAAGTTGGTGTTATTATATATATAAAGACAAAGATGTGGCTTTTGTATGAGGTGACACATAGTGAGTATATGTCCACCGCATGTAGTCAAACAATAGTGGCGGGCACCAGAATGAGTTGTATATATAAATGGAAAATAAGTCATCACTGAAATGCTTTCATACCTGCTTCAAATAAACAATTTCGAATCCATCATTAATATTTAGTAGTATTAAAATCGCTTTCCTATTCGGCGTGCAGATAACTCATAACTCCATCTTGACATATAATAATATAATAATTCAAAATAAAAATAAAAATAAAATAAAAAGATTATAGTTAGGTGAGAGAGCATGCATCCATGGGACCTCTTTTAAGAGCACTTTTTAAGATATTTTTATTCCAATTGGCTTACCAGAAAAAAAGGCAAGTTTTGTAAAATCATCTCACATTTTTCTAATAATTAAAGATGTAATCATTCTATATTTGTAAAATAATTTAATGCGAATCTCTTATTCAAAGTGAAATGAGACAATATTTCACAACTGTTGCCAAAGTGAAAAATACATGGAGTATTAGTTTCTACTCCATCTATTCCAACTTCAAATTCTTTTCATTCCATATAATGTCAACTTTCACACCAGAAAATGATACTTAGCTAATATATTTTTTATTTTAAAATTGTCATCTTTTTTAACTCTAATAATTTATTTTATAATTTGTTTATTAACAAAAAATTCCAAACTTCTCAAATATAAATGAATTGATATCCCATAACCTACGTGTATGAGATTAGTTTTAGTGCACCCAATTCCTAACTAATTCACCAAAAATTCATTAATAAATTGTGTAAATATTTATTTATTATCATAACCTTTTTATTAATATAAATAAATAGATATAAATTAAGGATAATTTTGGGTGCACATGAGCATTTTGCACCTCAATGTTATATAAGTTAAACTTTGAGTATAATTGTAATTATAATTTTGTTTTTTATTTTCTTTTTATTTAAAATATATGGCTAATTATACTGTGCACACGGGTGCACCATAAGATAGGGTGCACCCACTTTCAAAACCGTATACAAATATAAACATATATAATTATGAACAAAAATATATACAATGTAATTGTTAGTTTTTTTAATGAAAAATTAAGTGTAAAAAAATATACAATTATTTAAAAAAACATGTATACACTATTGAATAAAAAGTTAGATGTTAGTTTTTTTAATGAAAAATTTAGTGAAAAAAGTATACAATTATTAATAAACACGTATACAAAATAGAATAACATGTATACAAAATAGAATAAAAAGTTATACACATAGGGTGCACCCTTCCACTCGGGTGCATCTAATATCAACTCAAAATATAAAAGAGAGGGACTAGGGTAATTGGTACACCTTTGATCCACACTCTTCTTAATTAATTACTGCTCATTCATTAATGTTTTTTTTTAAATTTATTTTATTTAAATGACTATTATACCCTAAACCCTAGGGATAAATTATACCCTAAACCAAAAGGGTAAAATTACAATTATACCCTAAACCCTATGGGATAAATTGTACTCTAAATCACAAGGATAAAATTACAATTATACCCTAAACCCTAGGGTGATGTTTGATTCCGGTTTAATCATCCGGATTTAGATTTAATAAATCTTTTTAAATCTCTCATATATTACACCTACATACCCTATTAACATTTATCCACCCCTACCCCACATTATTTCTCCTCAATTAATATTTTTCTTTCTTTTTCTTTCCTCTTCTCTCACCTCAATTAATACTTGATTTGATATAAAGTTTAAACATACCCTACTTAAACCTAAAACAAATATAACAAATATAAAATAACACTATTCACCGATTTATTAAATCAATTTAAACCCAAATCAAACACTACTTAGGGGATAAATTATACTCTAAACCACAAGAGTAAAATTATAATTATACCCTAAACCCTATGAATAAATTATACCCTAAACAACAAGGGTAAAATTGTAATTATATCCCTAAAATTAAATAATAAAAAAAACAGTAACAGTAACAATTTAAAAAAAAAAAAAACACACACTGAAGATGAAGGAAGGAGGTTGTACCGAGATTGTACCGAAATGAAGGTGGTATACAATGTCAATATAAAATTAGATTCAATTGATTAAAGACCTAAAAATTTAAATCTCACATGTACACACCATACTAAGACTCGTTAATTAAATGTGGTCAGACTCGTGTCAATATTTTCCTTGCTTATGGGTGCAAACGATATAAATTTCAACCTATTACTTGCTTGCTATGAGAAATCAATTATACGTTTCACACTGTTGAGTGTAAAAGTGAAGAATCTAATCTGAATCTTGGATTCAGTCAACACTTTCACTCTTTTGTATGTATATATCTTGGGACCCAGATGGATGTAAAGTACTCATATACTACTATCTTGTTAGTATTTCTTCTTTTTATCATCTCCCACTCTGAAAAGAAATTAAAATTCTCTCCAGGAGCCCCTAATATATTCAGGTTTTGTTTCTCACTCTTTGTTTCTGGAAATTATGATCTTGCATTCATAACCCTTTTCCTGCTGGTGTAAATTTGACTTTTGTAAACAATGATGTATTTTTTAATGAAATTATGAACTTCTGGTTGTCTTATTTCTATTTTGGCACCAATGGGTTTAATGAAAAATTTAGTGAAAAAAGTATACAATTATTAATAAACACGTATACAAAATAGAATAACATGTATACAAAATAGAATAAAAAGTTATACACATAGGGTGCACCCTTCCACTCGGGTGCATCTAATATCAACTCAAAATATAAAAGAGAGGGACTAGGGTAATTGGTACACCTTTGATCCACACTCTTCTTAATTAATTACTGCTCATTCATTAATGTTTTTTTTTAAATTTATTTTATTTAAATGACTATTATACCCTAAACCCTAGGGATAAATTATACCCTAAACCAAAAGGGTAAAATTACAATTATACCCTAAACCCTATGGGATAAATTGTACTCTAAATCACAAGGATAAAATTACAATTATACCCTAAACCCTAGGGTGATGTTTGATTCCGGTTTAATCATCCGGATTTAGATTTAATAAATCTTTTTAAATCTCTCATATATTACACCTACATACCCTATTAACATTTATCCACCCCTACCCCACATTATTTCTCCTCAATTAATATTTTTCTTTCTTTTTCTTTCCTCTTCTCTCACCTCAATTAATACTTGATTTGATATAAAGTTTAAACATACCCTACTTAAACCTAAAACAAATATAACAAATATAAAATAACACTATTCACCGATTTATTAAATCAATTTAAACCCAAATCAAACACTACTTAGGGGATAAATTATACTCTAAACCACAAGAGTAAAATTATAATTATACCCTAAACCCTATGAATAAATTATACCCTAAACAACAAGGGTAAAATTGTAATTATATCCCTAAAATTAAATAATAAAAAAAACAGTAACAGTAACAATTTAAAAAAAAAAAAAACACACACTGAAGATGAAGGAAGGAGGTTGTACCGAGATTGTACCGAAATGAAGGTGGTATACAATGTCAATATAAAATTAGATTCAATTGATTAAAGACCTAAAAATTTAAATCTCACATGTACACACCATACTAAGACTCGTTAATTAAATGTGGTCAGACTCGTGTCAATATTTTCCTTGCTTATGGGTGCAAACGATATAAATTTCAACCTATTACTTGCTTGCTATGAGAAATCAATTATACGTTTCACACTGTTGAGTGTAAAAGTGAAGAATCTAATCTGAATCTTGGATTCAGTCAACACTTTCACTCTTTTGTATGTATATATCTTGGGACCCAGATGGATGTAAAGTACTCATATACTACTATCTTGTTAGTATTTCTTCTTTTTATCATCTCCCACTCTGAAAAGAAATTAAAATTCTCTCCAGGAGCCCCTAATATATTCAGGTTTTGTTTCTCACTCTTTGTTTCTGGAAATTATGATCTTGCATTCATAACCCTTTTCCTGCTGGTGTAAATTTGACTTTTGTAAACAATGATGTATTTTTTAATGAAATTATGAACTTCTGGTTGTCTTATTTCTATTTTGGCACCAATGGGTTTAATGAAAAATTTAGTGAAAAAAGTATACAATTATTAATAAACACGTATACAAAATAGAATAACATGTATACAAAATAGAATAAAAAGTTATACACATAGGGTGCACCCTTCCACTCGGGTGCATCTAATATCAACTCAAAATATAAAAGAGAGGGACTAGGGTAATTGGTACACCTTTGATCCACACTCTTCTTAATTAATTACTGCTCATTCATTAATGTTTTTTTTTAAATTTATTTTATTTAAATGACTATTATACCCTAAACCCTAGGGATAAATTATACCCTAAACCAAAAGGGTAAAATTACAATTATACCCTAAACCCTATGGGATAAATTGTACTCTAAATCACAAGGATAAAATTACAATTATACCCTAAACCCTAGGGTGATGTTTGATTCCGGTTTAATCATCCGGATTTAGATTTAATAAATCTTTTTAAATCTCTCATATATTACACCTACATACCCTATTAACATTTATCCACCCCTACCCCACATTATTTCTCCTCAATTAATATTTTTCTTTCTTTTTCTTTCCTCTTCTCTCACCTCAATTAATACTTGATTTGATATAAAGTTTAAACATACCCTACTTAAACCTAAAACAAATATAACAAATATAAAATAACACTATTCACCGATTTATTAAATCAATTTAAACCCAAATCAAACACTACTTAGGGGATAAATTATACTCTAAACCACAAGAGTAAAATTATAATTATACCCTAAACCCTATGAATAAATTATACCCTAAACAACAAGGGTAAAATTGTAATTATATCCCTAAAATTAAATAATAAAAAAAACAGTAACAGTAACAATTTAAAAAAAAAAAAAACACACACTGAAGATGAAGGAAGGAGGTTGTACCGAGATTGTACCGAAATGAAGGTGGTATACAATGTCAATATAAAATTAGATTCAATTGATTAAAGACCTAAAAATTTAAATCTCACATGTACACACCATACTAAGACTCGTTAATTAAATGTGGTCAGACTCGTGTCAATATTTTCCTTGCTTATGGGTGCAAACGATATAAATTTCAACCTATTACTTGCTTGCTATGAGAAATCAATTATACGTTTCACACTGTTGAGTGTAAAAGTGAAGAATCTAATCTGAATCTTGGATTCAGTCAACACTTTCACTCTTTTGTATGTATATATCTTGGGACCCAGATGGATGTAAAGTACTCATATACTACTATCTTGTTAGTATTTCTTCTTTTTATCATCTCCCACTCTGAAAAGAAATTAAAATTCTCTCCAGGAGCCCCTAATATATTCAGGTTTTGTTTCTCACTCTTTGTTTCTGGAAATTATGATCTTGCATTCATAACCCTTTTCCTGCTGGTGTAAATTTGACTTTTGTAAACAATGATGTATTTTTTAATGAAATTATGAACTTCTGGTTGTCTTATTTCTATTTTGGCACCAATGGGTTTAATGATTGTATATCAATTTTCTCTCTCCTCTGCTTATAAACATATACTACCATTTTCCAGTTTCTGTTGAGGAGCAACCATGGATGCTATTGATTCAAACATTGTATCAACTCCCACAAGGGTTGAGGTTTGTGTACTGATTCTTGCTTGTTTCTTCTATTAGTTTTTTTTTTTTTATTCAGAAATTATACATTTTTCTTATCTTGATCAAATTTCAGGGGAAGTTTAAGGCAATTGTGGTTTGTTGGTTTCTTGGACTTGGATCTCTTGTTTCATGGAATAGTATGCTGACAATTTCAGATTATTACTATCAGATTTTTCCTGTAAGTGTGTAATAATATCTCTATTACTTCAGTTAATTGATCATTTCCTCCTTGAGTAATTTGCTGGTTTGTTGTTCATTAGATTTTGATTTTCGCATGTTCAATTTATGGGTGAAACTATGACCATCTTATATAAGTTTTATGAAAAGTTTTTGTGTTTGATTTTACATGCCTTCATATCATTAAAATTTCTTGAATACCCCTAAATAGGATGTTTTATTACGTATTGGTGTTTTATTTCCATACCATTTTAGAATGATGAGTAGTTCATAGGAGAAAGAAGAGAAACTAGACCCTAGGAAAAAGCATAAAACCTAGGGATTAGATTTTTTTTTCTTTCACACTCATCTAACGAGTGACACATGAGATCTATCACCATTTGTAACTGAACATCTGGTCTGCCAAATGGATATTGGCACATATAGATGTGGTAGTGTTTCTTTTCTTTTAGCATGGTTTATTCGGCATTCATGACTTCCTTATCTCGCCTTGGCAGAGTTACCATCCTTCAAGGGTACTTACCCTTGTTTATCAACCATTTGCACTTGGAACAATGGCAGTACTTTCTTACCACGAAGCGAAGATAAATACAAGGAAGCGGAATATATTTGGATACGTACTTTTCTGCTTAAGTACATTTGGACTTTTATTGGTAGGTTTCACACTAAACCATTCTGAAATGATATTGTTTCCACCATAATCTTCTCTTGCAAGGACTCAAATATCTGCTATAACAGATAGATCTAGCCACATCAGGGAGAGGAGGGGCTGTGAATTATGTTGTCGTTTGTATTTTTGTTGCTGCTTTTGGAGTTGCAGATGCTCATGTTCAAGGTGGGATGGTTGGAGATCTATCTTTCATGTGTCCAGAGTTCATGCAAGTATAGAACCTTTCTCCCTTTTCCTATTTAATTTTCACTATATGCAAAGTGTATCACTGCTAGGATACGACACCCACATAGTGGGATAAAAGTTAAATCTTGTTGTTATAGAGCATAACAAAGTATAGGTAAGTGTTTATTTCTTGTTACACTCATCGGATGATTTGTTTAATTGAAAAAAAAAACGCAACTACACATACACATATACACTCAATATTTTTATGAAATCTGGACACTGGTTGTAGCAATTACAACGTGTTTACAATTTACGTTTGTTGTCTGTAATGCAGTCATTCTTTGTTGGTTTGGCTGCCTCAGGAGCCTTAACTTCTGGCTTGAGGCTGGTCACAAAAGCGGCATTTGATAAAACCGATCACGGCCTTCGTAAGGGAGTCAGTAAGTTGCTCTTTCCTCTCAATTTCTCGTCTTCGACACATGTTTGATCATATACATTGGACAAGTTTTTCTTTTATACTTTCAGGTATTGACATTATTCTATTTTATGATGCTGCAGTCTTGTTTCTCTCCATCTCAACATTCATTGAGTTTTTATGCATATTCCTATATGCATTTGTTTTCGGAAAATTACCTATCGTCAAGAGCTTCCGTAAGAAAGCTGCTACAGAAGGGTCGAAAACAGTTTCAGCTGATCTTGCAGCTGCGGGGATCCATGCCACGGACACTGGAATTGTAAAAAAATACACTAAACGCTAAACAGTAAATTCTGTTTTATATACTATTATTTATCAAAATCTTGACATTTTTAGCTATTATTGCAGGTTAATGATATTAAACGTTTAAGCAACAAGGAGTTGTTATTACAGAATATCGATTATGCTTTGGACCTTTGGTTGATATACGTACTCACATTATCAATTTTCCCGGGATTCTTGTACGAAAACACTGGCACACATCAACTAGGCTCCTGGTAAGTTAATACCAAGAGTGTATTTGTTTCATAAACGTTAATATGTGGGTTAATAAAATGCATAGTACTAAATGCTGTTCGTTTCTCGAAAATCGCCCCTATGAGTTATCTTTGATTCCTATTGTGTTTGTAGGTATGCAGTTGTCCTCATAGCAATGTACAATGTGTGGGATTTAATTTCAAGATACATTCCGCTTATTGAATGCATCAGATTAGAATCACGAAAGGGCCTTATGATCGCTTCGTTGCTACGTTTCTTGCTCATCCCTTGCTTCTATTTTACGGCCAAGTATGGAGATCAAGGATGGATGATAGCTCTAGTATCTTTTCTTGGACTAAGTAATGGCTATCTCACCGTTTGTGTGCTCACCGTAGCTCCAAGAGGGTATAGGGTGAGTCAGTCAATCCAGTTGTTTAATGCCTGACATTGATCACTATCTTCGTCTCTCGACTCATTAACTTGGATTCGTGTTTCATATTGTTCGTAGGCACCGGAGCAGAACGCGTTGGGTAATCTGCTCATAGTGTTTCTTCTTGGTGGTATCTTTTCAGGTGTGGTTCTTGACTGGCTGTGGATCATCGGTAACGGCTCGTTCTGATAAAACGGCATTTATAGAAGTTAGAATTTGGTCGTTTAAGGTCCAAAGAGAACATCCAGTGAAGAAATTGATTTGATCATTGTTGCTACATTCAAGTCTCAGGATAAGCTATTCCCTATAAATATGCTCATACTTGCACATAATATATTTTTAGGCAAAAACTTGTGCAAAATTGTATCTGGAAAATGGATAAGAAGCGACTATATTTTAAATTTAAAATTAATGCATGATTCATGGAACCTCATAATTGTCTGATTCAACACTTTGATGAACCATCTGTAAGGTAAACGAAAAATGATACTCTTTCATAAATAAACTCACACTTATTATTTTTATATGTTCAGAAAATAAGTTCATTCTATCAATAAGAAAAATTGATACTCCTTTACAACTTATATATCTTACTTTATAATTTATTTATTTATTGTCTAACAATATTAAACTATCTCATAAAGTAAGTTAAAGAATAATTTTCCTAAAAGCATAACTACAATAAATGTGAACTTTATTGTAAATTTATTATGATATGGAGTGAATTACAATAACTGTATCACCATATCTGTAATGATCTGTTTGCAATGCTACTTGTGTTGTGCCTGTTTACTTTATTGTAATTTATTATGATATGGAGTGAATTACAATAACCGTATCACCATATCTGTAATGATCAGTTTGCAATGCTACTTGTGTTGTGCCTGTTTATTTACTTCCTCCGTCTCCTTTCCTTATCATTTTTATTTTTACATAGATATATTAATAAGAGAATGACTACACTACAACCGGTCTTATCAATTACTCCCCCCGTCCCAACTTCAACTTCACACTTTCCATTTTGATCAGTCCCAATTTCAACTCCATATTTCCATAAAAGGAAAAGGTACATAAATAATATCACTCTAACATACTTTAATTTTAAAATTGTCATCACCTTTTTAACACACATAACATACTTTATCATTTATTTATTACCCAAAATTACCAAACTACCCCCAAAAGTTACTCAAAAAATGACTTTTCTTAATTTGCGTGTGTACAGTAAATATGAAGATGAAAATGGGACGGAGGGAGTATTTGGTAGAACCGGATCCTCTCTTCCATATGGGTTAAATTTGAGAAGTTACAGACAGACCCGCAATTGAATTCCTTTCTTTAAACTTTCGTATCCCCAACGACGACACCAAAATTCAAGACGTCTTCTTCACTGAAATCCACAATTGCTGTCCCCGCCGGCCTCACGTTATCCCCTTCTTCACCTTTTTCTTCGTCAATCAACTTTCGTTTTTGGAAGCAACAGACAGCGGCATCTCCGGTGCGTCTGGGCGTCGCCGCTAGTCGATGAAGAGGAGATCTTTCCCCAAATCACCGATGCCTCGCTAGAAGGATATGATATCTTCGGTGTCGAGCTTTTTCTCCTTGACGAAGGGGCTCCACCCCTTGGTAGCTTGGCGATTTTTGATGGCTTATTTAGCTTCTGCCAGGCCTCTGCCGGTGGCTCAATCGGCGCTGTCATTAAGCTTAATCTGCAGGATGCTGATATCGCAATTAATTGGGCCGGGGGTTTGCATCATGCAAAGAAGAGCGAAGCCTCAGGATTTTGCTAAGTCAATGATATTGTGCTTGGGATTCTTGAGCTGCTCAAAGTTCACAGGGTATTCAATGGCTTTTTAGCACTTTTTCAAGTTCACTATTTATTTAATTGTCTATATACTTAATTTTTTCTCTCTCTCTGTGCGAGTGTTAATGTGTAAGTGTCTGTACTTAATTGACTACATGGAGTATATTTTTGGTATGTGTAGTTTATGCAGTTCACTATTTTTTCAGATTGGTTGTATGATTCTTTCTATTGGATTTCAGTATTTTTTAATGAAACAGGATTGATAATTTTGTCTGTTTCATAAGAATTGAAATTGAAATTGAAATCGTCGTATTATACGCTATTTTGTCTGATAATTTATGTAGCAGATGGGTTGCAGTCTCGCAGACTAGAAATATAGCAAACTGTTAAGTTGCCACATTTGGTTTGGCAATTAGGCATGACTATGAAGCTTGAATTTGTATTGGCCAGAGCTAGTGGAACTAAGAAGAAAAGGAGATGTAAGAGAAGTGATTTCAGAGACATTCTTGTAATGCATTGTTTATTTAGAGGGTGATGAAATTAATTTTTAAGAGTGATCTAATTAATCTCAAAGAGTAATCTATTTAACTCTAAAGAGTAACCCTACGTATATAAAGAGTATCAAATCAAAGAATGGTCTAATAAATTTAAGACTTAATTAAGAGTGAGGTTCTTGTGTGTCCGGACACACGGATCTAATTATGTGCACCCGAATCGACCCATAAGAAAATGGGTCATATTTAATTTTAAAAAAATCAAAACACATTCTTCACCTGTGAGTGCGTGATTTCTCTCCCATAGCGCTGCGTGCGATCAAATTGGAGGCGGGCGATTCCACCTCAAGTGCGTGAGATTCAATCTTCAAATGCGTACAATCAATTCCTAGAGTGTGCGATTCTACATTCTTCATTCCAGAACGAGATAACAGAGGTTTAATCTCTTCACTTCCAATTTTATCAACAAATTCAATTTCATCCGCCGTGTTGCTTCTCTCACCGGAAAAATTGTGAACCACCCATCGATCTGCCGCTGGTCGCGCGCCGTTCGCTACCACCAGAATCGGATTTTACTTTCTGCTTCTATTTTGTCTCTGTTTGTGCATGTTCATAAATGTCCTTTTATAAAGATTCATGGCAAATTAAAGTTCATGATTTCTGCAATTAGGTACTGATTGAGATTTTCCTCCTAATTTTTCTCAGTTTGTGTATTATTATACCCTTTAATAGTTCTAATATGTTGCCAAACTTTATCTAGTCTTTTCCAATATATTGCTAAACTTTCATTATTTATATGAGTAAACTTTTGCAATGAGTCTATTGACTAGATAACATAATATCTTCCAACTCTTTAATTAAATTCTAGTATTTGGAATCATCTTTTAATTCCGTCACTAATGGCCAGATTTGAATAATGTACCCATCTGTCATAAATAATGTACTATTCACTCATACACAATATACCCTTTTTATGACAACAATGTACCCTTTATTCATCCATAATAAATCCTTTGTAACTTCATAAAATTTACACGACCAGTATACCCTTTGCATGACAAATAATTTATCATTACTCATCCATAATGTACCTTTTACTCATCCACAATATACTCTTTGCGACATGCCATAATACCTTTTATAATAAACTTGAAACACTCTAAACTTCGTATCCTTTGCATAACAACAATGTACCTTCTGCTCATCAACAATGTCCCATTTACTCATTAATAATATACCATTTGCAAATACATACAGTTTATATGACAATAATATACGCTTTGCATGACAACAATGTACCCTTCAACAATAGATGTTATACCCTTTAGTTGTAATGATTTTACCTGCGTTCAAAATCTTTATTTTTCATTCAATAAATTTGTAATTAGTTGTATTTTTTGTTTTACCTACTATTGTGCACTTGGATTAATAAGGTTGTTCATATGCAGATCTTATTCTACTCTCGTCATCTCTAGAAGACATTTGTGATTTATCATGCCTGCTTGAAGATAATATTGTCACATGTTATGGGGAAATTTTTTAGGGAATGAGAATTTATAAAGAAAATAGTACATCAATGAGAGTTGAACCTAATGCGATTGATTTATCATGTGTATCTAATGTAATACACTTAATTAAATATATAGGAAAACAACAATGGAATACCCTCCATTTACACTTTGCTATCTTGTATTCCAAACATTAATATGAAAATAATATACCCTCCATTAAGTTTTGATCGTTTAAAGTGTTTCTTTGACACTGTGTTGTTGAATGTTTATACTCTTTAGTATTATTGTTGTGCCCTTAGTATAAAATTATATACCCTTTGCACCATGTCATAATACCTTAACAATATAAATTGAAACATTATCAACAATAGGTGCTCTAAACTTCATACCTTTTACATGACAATAATGTACCCTTTATTCATCAATTATATACTCATTACTCATTAATAATATACCCTTTGCAGCTCCACACACTTTACATATCAACAATATACACTTTACATAGCAATAATATACCCTTTACGTATCAACTATAAACTTATTACTCATCAATAATATATTCTTTTGCAACTCCATACACTTTATATGTCTCCAATATACATTTTACATGACAATAGTATACCATTTACACCATGCCATAATAATTTAACAACATAATCTTGAAACACTGTCAACAATAAGTGCTCTAAACTATATACCCTTTATATGACAATAATATACCCTTTACTCATCAACAATATACCTTTTGCAACTTTATACACTCTACATGACCATAATATACCATTTATATGACAACAATATATACATTTTACTTATCAATAATATAATCTTTTCAGCAAACAATCACAACGATTTAATTCATATACAAGTTAGCAAAGTGTAAATGAAGAGACAAAAAAATATGATATTTTCTTCACATACAAAAGAAAAATTATCTCAGTATTCTAATTCAACGTACTAGTCATATACTAGTCTTCAGCATAGTGTATAAAAAAACTATAGCTGCTAACAAACCCTATTATATATGTCTCCTTTTCAGTTTAATTTTATCAAATTCCTTTCATTTCTCTTGAGCAATCATTTTCTCTCTTCAGCAGCCTGTAACTTACAAAAGTTATAATCTCCATTAACCACCATGGAAATAAAAAGAAACATTAAAGTATTTAGCATACGACAAAGCAACAAGCACTCATGCTAAAGTTAGATATAAACGCATAATCATATTGTTTGTCTCTAATTTCTCCTCAGCATGTTTATGAAATACTTTTTGGAAACAAAATACTCATTCCCCTTTGTTTTGCAACTCCATACAGTTTCAATAACCATTATACTCTTTGCATGCCAAATATGTACCCTTTATTTCTTAATAATATACCCTTTAATCTAAAACAATATACCCTTTGCAACTCCACACAGATTGCTGACAACAATTTGGACAAACAACATTCTAGTTAAATCATACAAGTCAACTACATAGGTGGATTCTTTGCATGATAAAAAAATGTACCATTTACTCATTAATAGTGTACCATTTACTTATTAACAATGTACCCTTTCCAACTCTATAAAGATTACATGACCACAATATACCTAATGGAAAAAAATATGTACCCTTTATTCATCCTCAATATACTCTTTGCAATATAACATAATACCTTTAACAAACTTGATTAAAATTAACAAATAAATAGAGAAAAATAATAACTTGGTTTGGATTTTTTTGCCTTGTTTGATGGGACTTCATTTACTTCTGCAGCAGTAGATGACATTCCCTCTACGGGGTTGATTTTTTTTTTTTTTCTTTTTTTATGGGCCTTGATTTAACTCTCAGCCACAACATCTTTTTTCTGTTTCAATTTGTTCACACGTCTTGAAGGATAAGCTTTTGCTCTCATGATTGTAATTAAAACCTGAAATGAAAAAAATACATATAAAATAGGAAACTAAATATTTTGATAGAAATTAAAGAATGTAAAGTAAAACAGGAAGCCATCAAGTTTAGTTAATGTAGTTCACTCTGTTTAATATTTAAATGAAAATATGTAGCTGTCTTTAAAAATGAAATTTGAGTCTTCCTATCATGTATGAACTATTTCTGCTGCTATTAACCTTGTATTGTTTTTCATTTACTGCTCAATTACTCATGTTGGAATTCATCATTTGTCATGAATGTACAAAATACAAACTTTTGTTTAAATAAATTTTACATTCATCCATTCTTCTACTTTCTTCTCAATTTCAATTCAAAGGATTAATGCATGTATACATAATGTGTTAGTTTGGAACTGCAGTTTTGACATACAAGAAGAACCAATCTTAATGAAACCTCATGTTCAGTAATATATTTTTTCTAAAATTTCAAGTGGGTGACAATATTCATAAGAGTACTGGACATTTTTCCAAATTTTCATTGCATGAATGTTACATGACAACACAAATTAACTCCACTTCATCATAGTAATACAAAATGCTCAATTAATTAACTTTATAGTCATCTAGAATTAAAATTCAGTGTGTTTTCTAATAACAAAACTTGCAATGCACATTATTAACTTCATAACTAACATCATTCATCTAATTCAAAGGATTCTTGATGCATTCAATACCTTTCATCAGAGTTCCATACAGCAGGATTTAGTAGAAGTTAGAGTAATAGAGGGTGGATTCCACATCCTTAATTGCTTAATTTTTCCAAAACTACAGTCTACAGTCATCAGTGTGGACTTGAAAATTTATTATTATTATTTGATAAATCTATAAGTGAATTAGGAAAGCGCAACCAACGACCATTATAAGCCCAACTGATCCACAAAACTAATTTAATCAGCCATCCAGAAACCCATAATCACCTCCAATCCTGTAACCGAGAAGAAAAATCCACTAACAAAGGGCATACACACAGTTCAAAAACTTAACGTCTTACCAAACAAAATAAAAAAATCCCGCAACAATAAGCTTCACATTCAGAAATACAGATGGAGAGAGAGAGCGCGAGAATAAACCTGAAATATACCTTTAATATGAGAATCATTGAAATAAACCCGCAACAATAAGATTCTATGAGTATTTCTATGAAAATAAAACACGAAATAAACCTGATCTGTGCACCGAAGAATCGAAGTCAATAAGAAAATAGAGAGGGACAGAGAGAGCGCGAGAATGGAAGAAGAAAATGGAGAGAGAGAGCGCGAGAATGGGATAAGGAAATGGAGAGAGAGATGGGAGAACAGCGTATTGAGAACAGGTAAACCCTAGTTGAATTTGGATTTTTTTCTTTAAATATGTCGAGTCAGTATGAGAATACGGGTAGGGTCAAGGTTGGGCACACGGATCTGATTTTTAAAAAAAATTACAGTAATCCAATTTATTATAAAAGGTAACTTAATTCATTAAAAAGAGTAACCTAATTAATGAGAAAGAATAACGGTGCAAGTCAATAACAAAATTTTCAAAATTTATTTAGAAAATTAGAATAATCCAATTTGTAACCTAATTAATAGAAAAGAGTAATCTAAAAAAATTCAAAATTTATTTCTAGAAAATTATAGTAATCTAATTCATTATAAAAAGTAACCCAATTAATAAAAAGAGTAATCTACAACAAAATTTTCAAAATATAATTTTAGAAAATTAGAGTAATCTAATTCATTATAAAAGGTAATCCAATTACTCCCTCCATCTCGAAAGTATTGACACATTTTTTTTGGGCATGAAGATTAAGGAGTATAATAATTTAATGTAAAGTAAAGTGAGAGAAATAATATTTAATGTGTAGTGGGTAGTTGTATTAGTGGTGAGTGTGATGGGTGTGTGGGTCCATGTAAATAAATAAATTATTTTTGTATGGATCTCATGTTCTTAAAAAGGAAATATGTCAATTTCTGTGAGACAACCCAAAAAGAAAAGTGTGTCAATATCTTTGGGACAGAGGGAGTAATAGAAAAGAGTAATTTATAAAAAAAACTCAAAATATATTTTTAAAAAATTAGATTAATCCAATTCATTATAAAAAGAACTCAATTAATAGAAGAGTAACCTACAACAAATTTTTAACATTTAATTTTAGAAAATTAGAGTAATTCAATTCATTATAAAAAGTAACCCAATTAATAGAAAAAAAAGTAAAAAAATTAGAGTAATCCAATTCATTATAAAAAGTAACTCAATTAATAGAAAAAAGTAATCTAAAATAGGTAGACCATAAAATCTCAAATTAACTTAGTTGATTATAAAGAATAACTATTATAATTTCAAATCGAATCTTGAAAAAAAAAATATCCCAATGTTGAGTTAATTAAATCAATGTAAACTAGAGAAGCAAAAAAATTCAGAACCATGTCATCAATTATAACTGTATTCATGGAAAATAACTAACATTATGTTCAAAATCTTGACATAACACAAAGTGTTGATTGAATTTGTATTTGTATCATGGAACGGCAATAAGTGACTCAGACGCTTAAAAGAAGAACCTTGCCTAACACAAATTTAATGTAATAATTTTTAACAACAGTTGTTCCGCAATAACTTACTCAGATATCAGCTGTTGTAATAAGATCCTTCCCTAACACAAATTTAATGTAAGAATTTAACAATTTAACAACAATTGATCAGCATCCATTAGGATGAAGATGAAAGAAATCTTCATTAATAAAGCTGCAAGATGAGCACTATCATATCAATGGCCTAAGAATTTAACAATTTAACAACAGTTGATCAGCATCCATTAAGATGAAGATAAAATAAATCTTCATTAATAAAGCTACAAGATAAACACTATCATATCAATGGCCTAATTAGAATCAACAATTTGTTGATAAGTAAAAAATTTAGGATCATTTCATCCTTATGATCCAGGGGCCATTTGTTATGTATTTTCATCAAGATTCAAATCACGAAATTTACTTATCACTGAGTTTACATTCTTTGCATACTGAGTTTTCACACTTTGCCCAAGAGGTTCCCAGGCTATCATACCACTTGATGAATTGCTACCAGACAAAGAACTATGACAAGCCTGTGAAACAAACATGGCAACATTCCTCCTCTTCAATAGTTTTTCATTGATGGACTAAGGTTAAATCTCTTTGAACATTCAATTTCTCTTTGCAAAGCCAATTCATAAGTAAAAAAAAAATCATTCATTCCATTCATACTTTCTTTTATGAGCAAACAAAACTTGGTAGTTGATTAAGCATCATCAATAAACACAACAACTTGATCATATTCACTTGAATAAAAACCGCAGCATAGTGCTCTTGAAAACAAAATCTATCTACGAAGAAATTAAGGACAAAACAGGGGCGTAAGCTGCCCCTTCTGTGATTGGAGTCGAAGCTTAGCAGACCAGCCGCTTCTACTGAATCGGTGGCGGCCAGGTAACAGGAACAGTGGCTGGGGTGTGTAGGAGAACCCAGATCGGGTTGCTCCAGCATCTTAAAATGGGACGCCAAAGGGGCCAACAGAGAAGGGACCTTCATCGGAGAAGGAACAATTGAGGGCAGGAAGCCCAAAAACATCTGTACCAACTGCAAAGGATGAGCGAGGAGCAAGGACCCAAAATCGAGTCAAGGGTGTACAGCGTTGAGTGAAGATTTGGCAGTGCAGCCCTGAAAGAAGGAGAACCAAGGATGTCTCCGACATATGCTGCAGCGGGAGTTTTCACCAAGGAAGAAATCGGCGCGGGCGACAGTAAGGGCTGACGCGGCTGTCAAGCTGTGATTCGCACAAGGCAAAGAGGATGGCTGGAAGCACGTCTCAAGGTCGCGCACCGACGGAGATATAAGCAGCCAAATCTACAACCAATAAATCGAAATGGCAACAAGATAGAAGACTGTCCTAGGAATTAGTCATCGCTAGAACTGGTGGAGAATCCCCACTGCAGCTGCCGGTGGAAGAGGTACACTTGCGGTGGTTGTAGAAGAAAGTGAAAGTGAGAGAAGATGAAGATGCAGCGAAAAATAGGGTTAATTGCATAAAAATCCTAAACTTTCAACCTATTGCAAATTAATCCTAATTTTTATAAAGTTGCAAATAAAATTATGACTTTCATTGTTGGTGCAATTGGCACCCATCGGGCAGGCTTCACCTGCCTGAATGTTGACGTGGCATATGAGCCTCCATGTGGGAATTTGAAACGGTGTCATTTCTGCTTTCTTTCCCAAATTAAAATGCAAATCCTAATTAATTGAACCCTAAACCACCTGTCCATCAAAGGCGACACCTCTCAGTAAGTCCCCTTCTTCCTCCCCGCCATCCAAAACATCTACAACTCAATCTTCGCTGTCGGTCTCAGAAGAATCAAAGTCACCATTGCCATCGACACAGAGGTTCTAGAAATTGAATTTACCTCTCCCTCAGCTTCTTCTCAATGTTAAATCAAAGCTCTCTCGTACCCTCCGGAGGGTGGCGAGTTCAAATCTGACGTGGCGCCCTATCTGCGACCCGACCTTGAACCACACTGCCTTGCCGAACTTCACTCTATTGTGGGAAAGCAGCTCTGGAAAGAAGCATCCGAGAGCTCTGGGCATGGCCCATTCGAGAGTCTGGTGGTGTCCCAGTCGTAATCGATGGGAAACTCGCCAATGAGGTAGCTCGGGGGCTTGCCGGATAATGGGCCCAAGTTCTTGACACGTAGGGGCCGTACTAGAGGCTGCCAGAGGGGACAGCCTTGGAGGCGGTAATTAATAATTAATCTTGGAGAGGACACCATAGAGGGGTTCGACATGGGTAATTTCGCTGCTACTGGTTGGGAGCTTCTCTTCTTTGGCCAACACTCCAACCTCAAATCAATTCTGCTGCTCCACAACACTAGAAAGAGAATGAAGCAGATTGTTGAAAAACTGGATGCAGTTGCTGTTAGGCATTTTCTGAACACATAATTAATCCTCAAGTATGAAGAATATCAATCGTAATTTTGAAAGTGACCAAGTTATATATCGAACTCAAGGGACGGATAAATATCAGTTTAATTATACTCTAGTAATTATGACTATGTTGAAAAGTATAACGGTTGTGATTTTGTAATAAAGTAACAAATAACAAGAATAAGAGATAGTAGGTTGTGATCAAGTAAGATAGTAGGTGGTTCGTCAGGTAATCCAGTTCCACTTATTAATTCATCTTTCATGTGACGGTGTCCGACTCTGCCTTGTGGTTTATGGACGCATTACTAAATTATGCAAATCTACTCTATAGACACAAGTAAATATGCGTATGACACGTGTGAATATCCTCGGAGCAAGATGTATATTATTCCCTCCTTTCTAGGTACTATCATAATCAATTATTTCCCGTGCACTTAGTACTCTAACCCGATTTGATCTCCCTTTATAGGTACTATAAAGCTATACTCTTTATCCTACTTATTAACTCGAATATGATTCAATTAATAAGTATTCATATAAGATAGTTCTAATAAGACTTCGGAATCCCTTCACTTAGAATTATAACATAAAATCATACTCAACAGTGAACGTACTCAACCAATAACTAAGTTATGTATTCAAACTCTACACAACAATTATTGATACACAAAACGACCGTGAGTATGGATTAAAAACGTGCAATCTTATATAAAATAAACCACAAGTAGTATTGTACGGAGTTTACACACGAAAGACTAATTAATTTATGAAACCTTTATAACCCTAGAACTACCGAAGCGGCTCTAGCCCATGATTGATCTAAGAACAATCATGGTTAGTTGGACCAATCTTACTTGAATCTCTAGCGGAACCTCTGTCACACCCCCTCTGGATGATGGACGATCGACTCTCCTCTCAACTCTATGTCTCCTTGTCTTCTTGATCAAGTTCTCTGTCTTGATGCTGCACAAGCCTTCTTTTATACTTGTAATCACGCCTCTTAGGCTTGGCATGGGCTTTTTAAGTGATCACACGTATTGACGGTGTAAAAATATGGATATGGTAAGTTTTTTAGCATTAATTCGACCTCAATAACAGGTCGAATTGACTCCTCCAAGTCAAATCACATGTCGAATCGGCACACTGTAAGTCTCAGGTGCTCGATTCGACCAACTGCCCAAGTCAAATCAAAGTGACGAGGTCGAATCGACAATTCCACCAATCGATTCGACCTCGATTCGACCTGATGCCCAGGTCGAATTCCCCCTGTCGTGGTCGAATCCACCTTCTGTATGTGTTGTGCTACCAATTCGACCTGAAGGGCTGGTCGAATTGACCTCCTTCAGGTCGAATCGCACTTCTGCTTCGCCCAATCAGATGGCTTCGACTTCCTTTCTTCGATTTTCAACACTTCCACTCCGATTTCCTTCGAAAAATCACTCAAATAGCTCCAACAATACCTGATTCATCCTTTTCATAATATATATCGATTTACAACCGATTTCAACCTTCAAACACTCCATAATAGCACAAATCCAGGCACAAGATTCGTGAATTAACACACTCATCAGTTGCTGCGGAGCGCGTGATGTTTCATCTGCGTGCAATTGAGATGCCGAGAGACGTAAAGAGAAGACCATGGACTTATTTGTGAATTGCGCGAGGGAGAATCAGGATCAGTGGGGTGAAGGGGGAGAGCTTCACCGCCTGGCCGGCGAAGGATAGGGAGGAGAGATCCATTAAAGAGGCGGCCATTGATGGAATGGAATGGAAGATCAGTAGTTTAGTTGTAGGTTTGGGTTTGGGGTTAAATTAATTAGGGTTTGAGTTTTAATTGGGTTGTGAGGCAGAAACGACGCCGTTTCAAATGCCCACATGCAGGCCCATATGCCACCTCAACACTCGGGCAGGTGAAACCTGCCCGATGGGTGCGAATTGCACCAACAACGAAAGTCATGATTTTATTTGCAACTTTATAAAAATTGGGATTAATTTGCAATAGGTTGAAAGTTCAGGATTTTTTATGCAATTAATCAAAAAAAATATTGGATTGGGTTTGCGACATAGCTTTGACCCACGTATTAGTGGTTTGACCCACATACTAGTATTAGATCCTATTGTACAAATTATAGAAAAAAAGTCTGTTCTATACAAGCCTTTATCTATTAATAAAAGGCACTTTTTAACTTTTTTTTAGGATTAATTACATTAAAATATACGTCCTTTTTCTCTATTCTCAATTTAATCACGAACTTTTTTTATTGTCAAAAAAATATACGATCTTCTTATTTTTTCTCAATTTAATCACAAATTTTCTTTTTATCAATTAAATACATGACCTTTTTGTATTTTTTTGAATTCAATCACAATTTTTTTTCTTATAATCTTTTATATTTTGTCATTTGTTCAAAATTCTTTTATTAAAGAAAAATCAATGCACATTAAATAATTTAAATATATAGATTACATTTTAAATATTAAATAAATTGTAAAACAATTCATAAAAATTAACGTAATTTGCCTCAAATTTAATTAATTATCTTTTTAAATAATTTGACAATTAATAAATCAATAAAATTAATATTCAATGGATAATTATTAAGAGTTCTTACAGTTAAGAATATAAATCATTAATATTTTAATATATGTATAAGTACGGATAATTAAAATTATGGTATATAATTTATATTTAATATATAAAATATTCTTAATTAATATTAGAAGTAGGTGGACTAAGAAATATAGGTAGTCATCGTAAAATCTGATTATCTTAGTAATTTATTTTTATTAATTCTTAAAAATTTCGAAATTGTTTAATAGATTTTTTTTATTTAAGTAAGAATTTAGATTAAATGACAATATAAGATTTAATAGATTTAAATTTATGATTCAATTGAAAAAATACATAAAAGGTCATGTATTTAATTGCTAAAAAAAGTTCGTGATTAAATTGAGAAAAAAACAGAGAGTCATGTATTTTTTTGACGAAAAAAAGTTCGTGATTAAATTGAAAAAAGTGAATAAGTCGTGTATTTTAATGGAGTTAACCATTTTTTTTTAATAATTTGGTATTTGAGGGCAATAAATAAATGATAAAATATATTATATGTGTTATAAAAATGATAACAATTTTGAAACTAAAATACTATATTAGAGGGATTAATATTAAGTTTTTTTTTCCTAATATAGAAGTGTGAAATTTAAACTAAACTAATCAAAAAAGAAAGTGTGAATTTGAAATTGGGACGGATGGAGCATTTATTTTTGTTAGACTATCTCATTCACAACCTACAACAACCCAACTCAACAATATAATATTCATTTTTCTCTCATCCACATATATAATCTACAACCCAACTCTATTATATTATTTTAAAAAATTTATAAATGCATTTAAAATTAAAATAATTTTATATTTTAAAAAATATTTAATTTCGTAATTATAATAGAAAGAAGATGATATAATTTGAGATTTAGAGAAAAAATAGAATTTTTTATTGTAATCCAAAATATGTCAATCTTATACTCTATTTATAGAGAAAAAAAATAAGAATTTTAATTATTTTTTCAATAATAATAATAATTTAACTATCATTAATTGAAAATTTAAATTATAACTTAAGAAAGTAAACATCCACCCATCATAATGTGACAAGTATCATGTGAGTGAAGATGATAAATTAAAATGGGTTGACACAAGGAGTCGTGGATGAAAATCTTCCCAACCTATTGGTCAAAACTTTTCCTTTTCCTTTTATTTATTTTAATTTTCAATTGTTTTGTCTTTTATGAGTAACCCGGCAGATCGGTCGCCAATGGCAATAATGTTAGAGAATATCTCGTGCACCTAAGTATAGGTGCACTCATATCTATATTAATTTTTATTGAATAATGTATATGTGTTTTTTAATAAATGTATAATTTTTATATATTATATTTTTTACTAAAAATTATTTAAAAAAATTCGTTAATATATATATTTTTTTTATTCATTAGGAGTATATTTTTATTTGTGAATATAGACGCACCACGCTGCCGGTACATGGGAGAATTTACCATTTTGTTTTTAGACTTATTTCGATTTCGATAAATAAAAGTTTCAAGTAATATAATAAAGTAATATTTTAATTGGTATATAACAACAAATCTATAAAAAGCAACGAAATTATAATGACAAACATCCGTGCGAAATCGTTTTATGGAATTATATTCATAAGATGAATTAGATGTGATAATATTTTATTTTAATAAAAAGTAATACATAATTGATGAAAATTGATAATGATACAGTAAACTTTTTTATTAACAATTTATAAAAAAATAATAATAATATTTCAAAAGAAAAATGATATAAAAAAAACTATTTGTTATCAACAAAATACTCAATTGATAAAAGCTTTAATTTCATTATTAAATTGAATTATCAACGAATTAATAACAAAATCCATTTGGTAATTTTGTGTTGGTAAAATTGTGGTTGATAAATTTTACCAACAAAAATTCAATGCTATTGGGAAATAATTATGTTGATAATACATTACCAATAATTAAGGATGACAATTCATGCTAACGGGTTGGGTTTCGTGTCGACACGATAGTGACACGACACGATAAGGCCAAATTCGAACACATAAGAATTCATTCTGACACGACACGAACACAAAATATAATGGGTTGACACGACACGATAACAACACGATAAGAAAATTAAAAATAAAAAAATAAAAAAATTCTAATTAAAATTATTAATTTTTTTAAGTAAATATATTTTATAATTATTAATAAATATTTTTATTATATATTTACCTAATTTTATATTTATATTGGGTTGTTAACAGGTTAATGGGTTGTTAACGGGTTAATGGGTCATCTGTTAATATTAATCGTATTTAACGGGTTGACACGAACACAACACGAACACGATACGAAATTTTTGTGTCCTTATTGGGTTGACACAATAACGACACGAACCCAATAAGACCGTACACTAACCCTCAATTATCGTGTCGTGCTATCGTGTCGTGTCGGGAATTGTCACCCCTACCAATAATATCATTGACAATTTATATAATAATTCAATTAGTAATCCGTTGATAATTAATGATAAAAATTATACTCTTGCTAAAAATAATATAAATTCATTGGCTAAATGAAGTTTTTGTTGGCAATTCATTAGTAATTACCAACGGATTGAATTCTACTGATAAATTTCATTGCTAAGAAAGAGTTTTTTTTATAATGATATCATATTTAATAAAAAATAATAACTAATTATGAAAACGTAAAATGATTTTATCATGAAACGATCTCATATAAGTGTGCCCTCGTAAAACGGTATCATATAAATGTGCCCAAATATTATAATGCCCGTATTTTCAAGTTAATACAATAAAAATAAAAATATGTAAATGTATGTAAGTGGCAAGTATTAGTTCACTTTATTGAATAGCCAATCGTTGAAAATAGGCAAACTTTCGTTTCATGGAAAGAATTTTGTCCCGAGCAAAGGTCCCATTTGCTTTTGCAAATGAATTAAAAAGTATTATTTGTAGTTAGTAATTATATTATTAGTGGATGGTGAGTCATATGTGGAGCACTTTTATTAGAAAATAGAGACCTTCGAGTGGAACGCCCAATATAGTAAAATTATGATATTTCAGTGAGACGGAGGGAGTATTTTAAAAGTGATAATATTTTAATAAAATGTGGTACCCGAACTAATAAAAAGTACAATAATGTTTAAATTATTTTATAAACAATTTGCAATATAATAAAAAGCGATAACATTTGTAATATAAAATAATACTAATATTTTTGATAAAAAAAATAATTATTAAGTATTAAAAAAAAATTCACGTGAGACAATTTCAGACCCGTATTTTAAGTCTAATGATGGAGTAATAGAATATAAACCACTTGCATCAAATGATGAGGTGTTTACCTTTATGGAGGTGTATATTCAAGAGTTGGCTATTTTCATCCAAATTTACTAAACGAATCTCAATTACTAAATACATATTATTTACAATAAACAAGTATCAATAGAGCTGGTAAAAATGACACGGCCCAACGGGCCGGTCCGTAGCTCGCCATAAATAGGTTGGACTGGACCAATAAAAAGTAGGCCAGAAAAGAACCGGGCCGTTTTGGCCCTGCCCATCAAGCCCAGTGGGCCAAATGGCCCGGCCCGCCTTTGGCCCGTTTTTATGGGCTTTTTGGCCCGGTCATTTTATTTATGTTTAATTTAATATTTAATTATAAATTATTTGTAATATTTGATTTATAAATTTTATTTAATGTTAAATATATAAAAATAACTTTCTAAAATAGTTATAATCTTCAAACTATATTATGAATTTTCTATTTTACTTGGATATTTTGATTACTACATATAATAGAAATTAAGTTAAGACGAAGAAAAAAATTATATATATATATATATATATATATATATATATATATAAAGATTTAATATTGTTGAAATTTGTTAAAGTTGAATTCAAATTCCAGTATATTATAATGTAATAAGTTAGATGCTAATAATATAATTTTAATCACATAATAATCGTTATTACTAATGTTAAATAATTGCAATCCCGTTATTTAACAACTCTTAATTATACATTCAACCACTAATAATCAATTCTAATTTATTTGATTTAAAAATAATAATAATTAACTTGAATAGATTATTTACCGTTAATATCTAATCATAAATTTGAGAATAATATTCAATATTGACTAATATAATTATTATAGGTATTAAAGTAGTTAAATTTTAAATTATTTTTAAATAAAAAATTTTAAAAAATGAATATGAATGGGCCAAAATGGCCCGATGACCCGGTGGCCCTATATGGACTAGATTGGGCCACAAAAAATAAAGCCCGCCAAGAATCGGGCCAATCCCAGCCCGGCCCGTAAATGTGCCTTGGCCCGGTGGCCTGGTACCGGGCCGGCCCGGCTCGGCCCATTTGCCAGCTCTTTACATACTGCATGCATGATCATATAAACAAAGGATTGATCTTGGGTGAAATTATCTCACGAATATCCTTATGTGATACGGATAATTCATTGACCCTATTAAATATATTTTTAATTAAATTAAATAAAAATTAGGAATAAAAGCGGGCCCTGTTTGATCAATTACTTATAATTTTGATTTTGTACGCACGCCTTTGAAAATCTGGAATTTAAAGTATTCAAATTAATTTTTTTTAAAAAAATTATCTATTATTATTATTATTATTATTATTAGGGTAGGTCTTGCATGAAACCGTCTCACGTGAGACAATTTTTTATTTTTTCAAATAGTTATCACTTTCGCTATAAAACGTTATCACTTTTCCTATAAAATATTATCACTCTTTATTTATACTATAAATTGTTCATAAAAGAACATTATCATTTTTCATTAATTTATTATCACTTGTTATCACTTTCTATCCGTCTCACGTAATCCCTCACGTGAGACGGTCTCACACAAGTCTTTGCCTTATTATTATTATTATTATTATTATTAATTATTCATTAGATAGTTTAATTGTTTTATTATTACTTTATATTTTAATCAGATATCACTTTATGTTAAAATTATTATCACTTTTTATTCATCATATACGAATTATTCATAAAATAATTAAATTAAACAGTATCACTTTTTCTTTATCATGTATAACTTTTTATTGAACATGTTATTACTTTTTATTCCAATAAATTGTTCGTGAAATAATTCAATTAGACGGATATCACTTTTTTTATTAGAAAAATCACTTTTTATTATTCCATCAAGTATTTCGTGAAATATATTTTTTTAATTAGTTATCACTTTTTATTAAAGACATTATCACTTTTATTTTATAATATTATCACTTTTTATTTATATTATAAATTGTTCATGTAATAGGTCGCAGTATTGTTATCACTTTCATCAATTGAGTATCACATTTTATAAATTTATAATATTTAAATAAAAAATTAATTAAATGAATAACATATTTTAAATTAATAAAATTTTAAATAATAAAAATATAACTTAAAAAAGCATTATATACTATATATAAAAGTATAGTATATAAAAGACCTAATTAATTTACTTTTATAATAAAATTTTTAATTTTCTAATTTGACTACAAACAAACAGGGCCCTTTAAAAAGATACAATTTTTATAAATAAACATTTTAAATAAAATATATATTAATCAAAAAAGTTAAAATAATAATTTTAATTAAATAAATAAAATTAAAAAAAGTAAATTTGATAAAAAAAATTATTAAAATATTTAAAGAAATAAAATTAATAGATTTAAAATTTTATTAATAAAAATTTTAAATTACAAAAAAAATAATAATAAAAATTAAAAAAATATACTCCATGAATTTGAGAGTTGAATAAAAAATATACTCCCTCCGTCCCATGATTATTGTTACATTTTACTAAAAAGGGCATCTCATAATTAATGTTATATTTTCATTTTTTGAATGATGGGACCCACACAAAATTATTAAATATCTTCATGGGGCCCACAACACTTCACTAATACAATTACCCACTTCACATTAAAATATTATTTATATCACCTTACAACACATCAAAATATAATACTCCTTAATCTCCGTGCAAACAGTAAACGTAACAACAAAGATGGGACGGAGGGAGTATATATATATAAAAAATAGAATTTAATTTAATATACTATGAATGAAATAAAATTATATTAAAATCAATATAAAAAAATACAAATTATACAAAGCTAATTAAAATTTAGAGTTTTACTGCAATGCACCGGGTATACCAGTGCACCTGAATAATATCATCCGTTTGATCAAATTTTTATTTAATCCTTACCAGTGTTTTTAAAATCGGACAGGAGATCGAACCGATCGAGACAACGGTTCGAGGTTCAACCAGTCGGACCGACGGTTCAATCGAAAAAATTAAATTTATTTTTAATTATATTTTATAATAATCATTAAAATAAATATAAAATAAATAAAATTATTTATGTATAGAGCCATAATTTTTTTTTAAACATAGCCCATTGCAGTTTCTTTATAGTAAAGCCCAACAAGCCCACCTAAAACTCCACTAATATGTGAATTAGGGTTATAAGTTATAACTTAAATCTGCCCAATAATTACCTTTCTCTCTTACTCTGCAGACATTGCCGCTCCCTCCCTCTCTAAGACATCGCCGCTCCCTCCCTCTCTCTCCCACTCGATGGACATCGCCGCACCATCTCTCTTTCCCACTCCAATGGACATCGCCGCACCCCCCTCTCTCTCTCTCTAAGAATTTAGACGATTGTCCTTCTCTTCTTCATTTCACGATATTTTTCTTCAATCCGAACACCAATCGAGAAGTTTGCAGCGAAGATTTAATTGCTTTGCAGTGTTTTGTGTGTTAATCTGAAGCCAAACGAATGGAGTTTTCATTATTTTCTTTCATTTTCTGGATCTGTTCTTTAGACACTGCAAATTTTGAGATCGAATATAGAACAGATGTATTGAGTCACAAAACCGGCAGGTTTCCGGTTGAATTGGTTTTACCGGTTTTCCGGTTTTGATCGGTTCGATCCGGTTTTTTTCCGGTTAAATATCAAAAGCGGTTTAATATGTTATTTCGGACCGGTGCCGGCTCCGGTTCCTGGTTGAACCAGTTGATCCGACGGTCCGGTCCGATTTTGAAGTCGGTCCGGTCCGATTTTGAAAACACTTACCCTTACGCTCAATAAAATAAAATAATTAAAAATAAATTTAAAAACTATTTCAATGCACTCTCACTTTTACCCCATTAACTAGTGAATCACCCTAAAATTTAAATTTGACATTAAAATTATTATAACAAAATTAGTACAGTACACAAATTAATAAAAAGAAATACTCCCTTCGTCCCGGGTATTTTTACCCGTTTGTACGGGCACGAAGATTAAGACGTTTTATTTTTTTAATATATAATGTAAGAGAAAGTAAGGATAAATTAGTAATTTGAAAAGAAAAAGTGAATAAAGTTGTTGGGAATGATGAATAAAGTGTAAAAAAGTAATTAAAGTTGTTGGGATTGTAAAAAGTATGTAATAAAATATTATGTATTTTTTCCAAAAATGGAATGGGTAAAAATACGTGGGACACCCCAAAATGGAAAGGGTGTAAAAATGCGTGGGACGGAGGGAGTATAATTTAAATTAAAAAAATAAATAAAATTAAAATGGAGGTGGGCTCTAATTTTTGCCACATCCGAGCATGGGTGGTTACTTGAGCCAATGTGGGTGGAGCTCCATCATAGAAGTAAATACTCCCTTCCTCCCGCTCAAACGTCACCGATTGCTTTTTGTACGTAGATTAAAGAGTATTATTATTTTATATGTAGTGGGTAGTTGTATTAGTAGTAAGTGGTGCGTCACATGTTGTACCTTTTTATTAAAAAGTGAGAAATAATGACATTTGGATGGGACGTCCAATATAGTAAAATGGTGACCTTTCGGTGGGACAGTGGGAGTATTTTGTTCTTTTAGTGGTGGTAGAAATAGAATGGTGGAGTCCGATCATCTATTGAATGTAAGGCCGGAGACAGAGATCAGCATTGGAGTGGAGGTTGTGAGGGATGAAAATGGAGGTTTCAATGGGAAAGGGGTAGCGAAGTAATAAAAGTTTTTGTGGGGGTAGAAATAGAATGGTGGAGAGATAAGAGGACAACTAGGATTTTTAGTGAGAAGATGAATATGGAGGAAGAAAAAGCTATGAATGGAATTTGTGTTTTAGGTGCAGTGCAGTGGGGTGGGTGTTCAAAGAGAATTGTATGTTTTTTATTTTATTTTATTTTATTTTTATTTATTATTATTATTATTTTTAATGTACTAAATGGGTTATGCTTAATAAAGAGGGGGGATGTTATTGAAATTTAACATACTTTTTTTTTTTTTTTTTTGTCTTCATTCGAGTTCACTAAACAAATTCGACATAGCTCTGCCCTTAGAATTCATTCAACCATCTATATACATAACAGTGAGTCTTCCATATAAGCCACTTGAGGCACATCCTGCGATTTACTTCTTCCACCAATCCTCAGGGCAGGGGCGGTGGGGGCCCCTAATGGTGGGGTACACCATTTTTCAACCATCTATATACAAATTGCTATAAAAGGATAACTAGATAAATGCAAATTCAAAATTTGATGTTAAATCACCAGTTAACCAAAAGTAAGAAAATTCACTGGAATAGAAAATCTGCATACAAACACAACACTACGAAACCAAGATATTTTTCAAGAGTGATGCTCCTGTGCACCCGGGCGCACGTAGCACATTCCGTGCGCCTTTGCAATTTAAACCCCTAGAAATATATAGATTTAAATAGAATTGGAGGAAGAGGGTTGTGTTCACATCTCCGTGTCCCCGGGGGTGCAGGAGTTTTTGCCATTTTTCAAATGTAAAGAACACAAGATAATGCTTATGAAATATGATTCGCAGATTTATTTAAATCATTCCAAAAATGCTTTAATTTTCAATAATAATTAGTAAGTATTTTATAAAACCAATCAATTAGCCAATTCTTCCTTTAGGAATTCCAAATATACATCATTCATTTAATAATATGTAATGTAATACCAATATTCGAAATCTCAACCTGCTTCATATCAATCTCGAAACCAATTAATAATCTCAACTCTCAAGAAATTTTCACAAATTAGATATTGAAATTCACAGTCAATTCCGAACCAATAGATTTTTCTAGAATTTTAAATCAATTTCAAGTAAAGTTTGACTCACATTGCAATCTCCATGTAGCAATGCCACTACCCCTCTTCTCCTCGCATCGCGATGCCCTTCTCCAAAGAACACCATCATGGCCACAGTTCTCTACACATTGTGATTTTCAGGGAGAGCACCACTACCATTTCTACCAGGCTATTGTTCCGCTACCACATGCATCAATTTGATTCCAAAACTAATAAACGAAAGCTAATGGGATTGTGAGAAAATGGGGAGGAGAGCAGGGAGAACATCAAAATCTATATTTCACCTTCAGTTGGTATTTGCCTCCACCATGGAGATCCAGCCTCGTAATTGTGCTCAAAATCATCCCATGAAACATGACACGCTTGAAGACCAATAGCAACACTAGGTTCCTTCCCATGACTCGCAATCCATTCTTCGATCGCCACTGCTTTAACATCGTCATTGGAACACTCTTTCTTGTTCTTCCCAAAAGGATTCAATCCAGGGTGGTTTGCCTCAGCAATTGCAGCGGGCATGTACATTGTGTCGCCAACTAAAGGGGCATTCCACGCAGCCAGCTGTGCCCGAATCTGCAGATATATTATCAAGAGAAATAATCAAAGTGTATAGTATGCTTCTTAAATCTTAAAACAAAGGCAAACACTTGTGAGCATAATATTTTGAGCCAAAATTAATACCTGGTGAGTTCGACCTGTTAAAAGGTTGATTTTACATTCATACGCAAAATTCTTATTAGGCCATCCACAATCATCAATTCTATACTTCTCTGAAATTAAGTTATCTGGCCAAGGAACCTTCTTGCATTCTAAGACCTCAAGTTGGCATAAGTGCCATCCATTGACGAAATCTGTATGCACAACAAAGCGTAGTCTTTTTATTTGAAACTGAAAAGAAAGTAAACGTGACAATTTTATTTTTTATTTTTTTGTAAAAAAGTAAAGAGATCATGCTTTTTCTTTAACAAAATCACAATAAGTCCATTCATATCAATGAAATCGGTTACCTACAGAAAGAAGTCGGGGAGCAATATTGACTGGACGCATATAGTGAGAAATTGATCCAATTGCAACAGGTGCAGCAGCAAGTGCGAGATAAAGCTTCTTAACCTTCTTTTCCTGAAAACCAAAACCAGATTAAATCACCTTGAATTAATTAATTCATTAATGCCAGCTGAAAATGACTACCCAAAACTGCTGAAAAACACCGTGACACAACATCTAAAGAACAACCTGACATCCTATTTATTTTATATGTTGGGAAAGCGGGAGTGCCAAAATCATAGGCAACCTCTGAATCCATAAGATGATGATGACGAGCAACAAGGCACAAAAGAATGCAAAAAGCAAACCTAGAATTCACAATTTTCTACAAGTAAAACTGACAAATTAATTGCCATCGTAAGATCTTAATCCTGTTAGTTAAGCAAGAAAAATAAACTTCTGTCACTAACCCTGATTTTGGAATGAAAAACAGAGCAGTACTCCTTTGTTCTTGAAAAAACCACACTGTAAAGTGTAATAAAATATAGGCAATTAACACTCTGTTTACATATCTCTATAAAATAAGATTAGGTATAGTATTTCCATTCACCAGCCCTCTGTGCAATTATCGATTTGGTGTGTAGTCTTCAATGGGTCCTCCAATCCTAAGGCACGAGTAGTAAATGTTGCACAACTTTCTTCAATATTGTCAGTGGTTCCTCCGACCTGAGAAGACCCAAAACACGCTGTTAATAAGCAAGCCCAGACCAATATTATAAAAAATAAAAATAAAAAAGGAAAAGCTTTCACCTCCTAATACACATTGATTATTATAACAGAATGAATGTTTTTATATGTGTGCTCATAGTGATATGTTTTTCAAGAAGAATTCTTGGCAGGATCACAGACATGCGCAGTCCAAATAACCTAACTCTGACACATCAGGATTCAGGACCATACACAAAAACAGAAGCTGTGAACTTCATATTTAACTTCAGTGCAGAATATATAATATTTGTAGGACAAATTAAAGTTTGAGAAAATCGCTCACTAAAGAAAGTTGGACAAAATCACACAGTTCTAACATAAAAAAGAGAGCAATATAAGTTTCTTATTAAGCAAATGAAAAAACTAAAAGAAGGCGCGAACTTCAGCATTTATTATACTGATAAAACCATAGAACTAGGAAAGAAACGCCTGTTTATGGTTGGTAAGATAGAGGATAATAAACATTCAACAAATTCCTAACCCAAAAAGATGCCACAAATACTGGAAAAAGAGAAAAAAGAGAGTATCAGCAAAATGAACTACTAATTAATATCAAGAAAGAAGGTCAAAACAAGCTATCTAGCTATGGTATGGTCGATCATCAGGAAACAGAAAGATTAACTACATACTGATGTACCCGCAGGTTTGTCCAAGATAACATAGTTTTCAGTCACAGCAATAACTCGGGATCTCCAGTCAATCTCATAACACCTGATCACAGAAGATGCATAGAATTGTAATGGTTTGTTAGGCAGGTGAGATAGAATAAGAGGAAGAGGGTGTATAAAAATGAAATATGTAGAAAATGCAAAAGTAAGGTAATGGGAATTTAATAAGATGTTCATACAGTTTTCAATTAAGATAGCATGCAAGGGGGTAGAGAAGAAATTAATTATGTGAAAGAGGAATAGTAAATTAATTCCAAATGATAATAAGGGCCCTTACATATTTCACAGCCTTATAATTGGCTGGATAAGGAGATAACATCAGTGTACTGGGGGCAGTGTGACTTAAAAAATGTCTCACTAAATGAACCTGAGTAACTAGGGGTGAAAGAGGAATAGTAAATTAATTCCAAATGATAATAAGGGCCCTTACATATTTCACAGCCTTATAATTGGCTGGATAAGGAGATAACATCAGTGTACTGGGGGCAGTGTGACTTAAAAAATGTCTCACTAAATGAACCTGAGTAACTAGGGCATATACGCATCTGATAAAATACCTTGGAAAGCGTTTTGGATGTACATGAACTCGTAAGTAAGTTCCAGCTTCAACAAACTCATCAGGAGAAGTTATGCGGAAAGTTTTTTGCGCTTCTCGAAATGTCTTTCCTTTAATTGAAGATCTTTTACTTAAAACTAGGGGATCTGTAAATTCCTTGAAAGCTTCTATTTGCTCAGGTGTAGCACTTTTAGGAGGATCTGGGCATACGAGAGCATAAAATACTGCTCCAAAATGAATGAGGTCTGCAACATATCTTCATAGATGGAAAAAGAACAAAGAATCTAAAATACATATTTTAAGCACATCATTGCAAAATATAAAACCAATTCAAGCCAAAAAAAAAAAAAAAAAACTCACAGGTGTGGAAGGTCCAAGGCATCACTAATGTACTCAAGAACCAGACCACCTTTTAAGACAACTAAGTGTTCCACCCGAGGAGGTCCATTCTCAGCTGGGCAAGGAAGAAGGCGACCATAAGGAGGATAGCTGAAAAAATAAAACATTAAGCACGTGAGTAAAAGTAATAAGTTAAGACATTAAAACACAAATATAATATATTATAATATCAAACGAAATAAGCATCATCTACAGACAGTTTAACCAAAAATTACATTGTTCATTCACGTACTAGAATAAATTTAAATGCCATATGCAAGTATCCTAAAATTGCAAGTTATATCTCTTTGTTCTGATAGGTAACATCAAGGATGAAGAGTGAAGACGATCATGCATACTGAGTTTTGCAAAAAGATGTTTTTGTCACCATATCTTAAGGAACTCCCTAAAAATTCAGCCTTCAACAAAATGAATCTGGTAGCTCTAGCAGACAACAACAATGAATCAGGTAATGGAATGAAAATTATACGAAGATACTACTTAAAACAATTATTTCCCCAGTTTTCTTTCTGTTGGTTAAGATGCTTTTAATAATGAGTGAGTCTCTTGTCCCCCCAGTCCATGCAACCGGTTTGACACTCTTCATTTGAAAGAAAAAATTAGTCATTAAAGTAATACATTAAACCCATGGGAAAATCTAAAGGCAAAATTAAAAGTGCAAGCTAGTTTCTGCCTTTTCTAATTCAGAATTGAGAAACTGGGACTGGTGATTTTTAAGAAGCTCTTTTATAACATTTTAGAAATCAAGAATACAGAAGTCCATCAGATTAAGCAGACAAATGGTTTCTCAGAGACAACATAAGAGATGGTTTATCCTTAATTCTCTGACAGTCTATAACTAACCTAAAAGTAACAGATGAGAATGGAAGCTAACACGGAATAGAGAGGTCAGTAAGAAGGTAGTCGTCTGCATCCGCAAAGACGTTCTAGGTGTTTTTATGTGGTGCCAAACCTCAGAGGAGACAGAAGACTATGTAAAGGAAGGGATGTATCAGTAGCAGATTAGCAGTAGCTAATACACAATTAAATCTTTCAATGCTAAAAATGAATAGAAACATTCACACGCACATATATAATAACCAAAATGAATAACAAAAATCTTCTAAGCATACACAGCAACAGAAAGCACACGTTACTCAGACTTAATCATTTCACCCGATAAATACAACAGTCTCAATGTAATAAAAATATGGATTGAGGAGTATAGATAAACTAAAGGTATAATTAAGTCTGTACGATGAGATTAGTAATTCGAGTTGTAATCATGCTCCAGCAAACTTTAAATTCATCAAATCAGAAAGTAGATGAGAGAAGTTATGAATACCTATTGTTCGAAGTAGGAATTGAAATACTAGGATGAGCATAAGCAGTCGCCGTAGATTTGCAGCAAAAGTTTCTTCTTACAGCATTGACATCCAGGTGCTTGTGAATATGCTCGAGAGAGAGATGCTTAGAAGCTAGCGAGCGGTGGAGGTTGGCAGAAGTGAATAAAGAAAAGGATAAGATGCTAAAGCCGGAGATAGAGGAGAAGGCTGCGACTCCTCGACTCGCCATTATCAGCGACTTCTCGACCGCCTTTATCTTTGGTCGAACCCCGTACTTGTACGAGGAACTAAGGATACTGAAGTAGTAAACCGTAAATACGGGTATGCAAGGTGGGCGGACCTAAAACCCACGTGAAACCGCCGTTCTTCAACTCATCCAAAGGTGGGTTTTCGGTTATGACAAAGGGGACGGCTATTTGCAGTTTTGCACTCCCAAAATTGCTGGATACACCCTCAAAATATCTAGATTTATATATTCTTAATCTATATATGACTTAAATACCCTTATCAAAATATATTTATTAAATATACATTAAAATTACTCAACATACCCTATCTCCCCCTCTCTCTCTCTTTTTACAAACCTAAAATCATATCGACGCTTATAAACATATTTTTATCGTCTGGTGTTGTCAATCTTGCATCCATATTTGTTTGCGGGTTTGTTGCAAGAAACCATTGTAACATGGTTGTAGGTGTTCAACACATATCCAATCCTTTTCGCTGATTTCTATTCTTTATTGGAGTTATTAGACGTTTATAGAATATTTATTGATCTGTTTTGGAGTTGGAATGGCATCCATATAATCTGCATGTAGAAATCTAAAGGAAATCTGATTTGAATCACAACGCGATAATACATACGCTTTACACTTGCAGACACGAGGGATGGGAGAGGGTGGGGAACAAATAAAAACCTTTGTGCTAATATTTTGTCCTATCTAATGAATCTAGAATTTACAAAGTAATTTTTTGACTATAGAAGTCAGTTTTTCAGAACAGTTCCAAAGTAGATAAACGTATCTTCTCAACATCTATCCTCGATAACCTTTTATTAATTTCAATATTTTTTAGGTTTGCGAAGAGAGATCGAGGGAGAGAATTTCACAGTAAAATGTATGGGGTATAGAGATGGAGAGAGAGAATTTCACCGTAAAATGTATGGGGTATGTTTAGCAATTATTTTAAGATAAATTTAATAATATATTTTGATAAGAGTATTTAAGTCATATAGATTAAGAATATATAAATCTAGATATTTTTGGGGTGTATTCAGTAATTTTGGGGGTGCGAATAGCCTTTCCCTATGACAAATTCTCTTGTGAGACGGCTATGATGGGCAAATATGCACTTTTTTAGGGGTGATTATTACTATGTACATAAAATAATTTATTATTACGCTAAAATACAAGCATAAAATATTATTACTATCAACTACATAATTATAATGTATTATACCATAATTACCCCTATGTGTTTGCATATTTTTTTTGCACGTTTTGTTTTGCAGATTTTATTTTGCATATTTTGCCTTGCAATTTTTTTTTTCGCATTTTGTTTGCACATTTTAACTCTAGAAATTAATGAATTTCCCTCCAAGAAATTTCGTCTCTCCTTTTAGACTTACATATTCCGTCTTCTTTAGACAATAAATTTCATGTAAATTGGACTTTAGTTCATATTAAATATTTCATTCGACTCAACAAAATATAGTAGAAAAAGGAAAAAAACAAAAAAAAATTATAGAGGGCGATGAAAGAAAAGGAGCAGAAGCCATGTAAGTGAAAGTGAGAACAAACATGAGAAGAGAATACGAGAGTGAAAGTCTTTTCATTAATGGTGTTGGCAGGATTACAAATGTGTGTATATGTAGAAAGCATAAGGCTGCCAACTATGGACAACTCATAACAAGAAGACAAAAAGTGATTCTAACAACCTAACAAACTGTACTCATACTGATGGAAATTTGTTGTATCGTATCACACTTGATCATACTCGCTAACATCCCTCCTCAATTCGAGCGAGGCCCTAGGAACAATATGCAATTTGTTTCGAAGCCGAGAGAAGAATTGCATGCTTAGTGGCTTTGTAAAGACATTTGCAGTTTGATCCAGAGAAGGGACATGTTGGGTACGAAGCTTTTTATTAGAGATGATTTCTCGAACAAAGTGGTAGTCCAGTTCAAAATGCTTGGTTCTGGCATGTAATATCAAATTTGAAGCCATGGCAATGGTGCTCTTATTATCTACCAAATAACAGGAACAATAGAAACCTGAACTTTGAGTTCTTAAAGCAAAGCCATAAGCCAAACAATTTCAGCTGCAGTATTAGCTAAACTTCGATACTCAGCTTCGGTGCTTGATCATGAAACAGAGTATTGCTTTTTTGAACTCCAAGCTATTAGAATGTGAAGACCATAGTCAATCATTCTACTGAGATAGCGTAGAATCCTTTTTACAGCTTTCCAGTATGTGTCAAGGGAGTTAGACATGAACTGACTAACCTTATTTATAGAAAATGCAAGCTCAGGTCTTGTGATGGTGAGATACTGGAGGGTGATGAGCATTTTCTTAACACACAATTAATTCCAAAGTATGAAGGATGTGATTGTAGCTTAAATAAGCGATCAAGTTATATATCAAACACAAAGGACGATTGATTATCAATTTATTATTATCCAAATTAAAAGAAACTATTGCTTGGCAATTTAATTGAAGAATTATTATTAAACTACTGAAACAGATTAATTAAATAACAAATAAAATAGAAACAGTAGAGAATAAACTAGAATTGACAAGTGAGAAGATATATAGCTATTCGGGCCATCCAGTTTTACTAATTAATCTCCCTTCCGTATGTCAATGTCCAACTCTGCCTTGTAAAAATGGACGCATAACTAAACCATGCAAATCTACTCTATAGACACAAGCAGATAAGCGTGTAACACGTGTGAATTCTCTCGGAGCAAGAACATAATTACACACATTTCTAGGTACTATCAGTATCAATTATTTCCTGTACACTAAGTACTCTAACCCGATATGATCTCCCTTTATTGGTACTATATAATTATCCTCTTTATCCTACTTACTAACCCGAATTCTATTCAATTAAAAAATATATATATAATATAGTTCTAATGAAATTTCGGAGTTCCCTCACTTATAATCATAACACAGAATCCTGCTCAGCAGTGAACGCACTCAATCAATAACCAAGATACGTATTTAGACACTACATAACAGTTAATGATGTACAAAACAACTCTGAGTATGAATTAAAATTGCATAGTCTTATATAAAATAAATCCACAAGTAGTGTTGTACGAAATATACACATGGAAGTTCAATTAACTAGATAAAACCTTCATAAACCCTAGAACTACCAAAGCGGTTCTAGCCCATGATGTTTCGAAGAACGTTCATGGTGTTTGGATAGATCTTACCCATAGTCTTGAAAATTACAAGAAAGATTAAGTTGCGAAGTAAACCCTAGATGTGGGCGCCGTCGCTTCTCGCTCCGTCTTGAATCTTTACTTGGTTCTCACTTGATTCGCTGCACGAATCTCTCTCTACAGCTCCGTAGGATGGAGTTAGGGTTTGATGTGGTGTAGGATGGATGTGGAATATAACTCTCTTTTTAATGTGGTCTGCATCCCTTTTTATACTTGTAAGCTCTCCTCATGGACCTTTACTGTGATTTTTTATAGAAAACACGCACATGAATGCACTGGAGGTGAAATCCCAACGTTTCGGTTCTGATGTGTCCCAGCTCAACCAGACTGAGCTTGGTCGAGCTGGACCTCCCTGGTCGAGCTATGGTCGAGTCGCGTGTCTGTAAACTGAAACTCTGTCCTCCGCCCAGCTCGACCAGACTTCTGTAGCTCGACCAAATTGCTCTTGGTCGAGTTGCACAACCTTGGTCGAACCACCTCTCTATCCGCTGAAATGCCTCTGTGGTCGAGCTACACCTCAAAAAATGTATTTTCCAATTCTGAGCACTTTTGAACTGTTTTCATGTACAAATATGCTCAAATAGCCTCAGTAGCACCTGATTCGTGAATTTTCCATAAACAACTCGATTTGTCTTGATAATAGACTAAATCGTACTCAATTTCCACACAAATTGGAGCTCAAAATACGTAAATTATCACTCTCATCAGAGGGCACCAACAATGCTCCGATAAACACTTGAATTAGTGATGGGGCTTCCTTCGTGTTTAGACAGAGATGATGATGTGATGATCGGCTTTGGAAGAGAGTTTGAATCAGACATATTAGCTTTCTGAAGCATATCCTTGATGTACTGAGCTTGAGAAAGATGAAGATCTCGAGAAGTGTACGTGACTTCAATGTCCAGAAAATATTTCAAAACTCCATGATCCATGATAGAAAAATAATGACCTAGCTGATGAAGAACACAGTTGATCTCAGAGCAAGTCATTTTTTTTAAGTAATGTGAACATCTTCTGAGATCATTATCCCTCCAAATATGGAGGTAATACCTTTATTCCACCAACTCATCTCCATAAATTTATATGATACAAACTACCTTGTGTGGAAGCAGCACACCTTGATCACTATTCGTAGATATGGATTGGAGCACTTTATTAAAGCTGGTCAAGTTATTCCACCTGAATTCGCTATGGAGAGTTCATCAACCTCAAAAAATTCAAATCCAGCGTATACAACTTGGAAGAGGCAAGATCAACTCCTAGCTTCACGGCTATTGTCTTCTTTGTCGGAAGGTATTTTAGTTCAAATGGTTGGGTTAAATTCTGCTTTGGAGATCTGGACATTTTTGGAATCCAACTTTGCGAGTCAGTCTACTGCTAAACTCATACAGTACAAATATAAATTTCAAATTAAGAAAAAGGGAAGTCTTCCTATGAGGGATTATCTTAATAAACTCAATGGATGTTTTGATCTTTTGGTATCTGTTTACCAAACGCTCACTGAGAAAGATAAGATCATGCATATTATAGCTGGTTTGGGATCCGAATATGATGTTGTTATGATTTATGTTACTTCAAGAATCTAGCCAGGGAGTGTTAGTGAAATTCACTCACTATTGTTGAGTTATGAAAGTAGGCTGGAGAATAGCTCTCTCATCTCTATCAACACCGAAGGTTTTCAACCAAGTTTGAACTCAATCACATCTTATCCTCAACCACAAAGCTCCACTGAAAGATTCTTCCTGTCCCACGCAAATCATTTCAAGAGAGGGAGAGGCAGATTTTCTAGATGAAGGTTTGGTAGAGGTGGAAACGAATCTTATAGAGGTAGAGGTGGAAGGTTCAATGGATCCACTCTTGTTTGTTAAGTTTTCCAAACGACTGGGCACAGTACAGATCAATGTTGGCACAGGTATGGCTCCAACTATTCTCCATAAAACACTTCACAACAATATGGTGGAAGTAATGCTATGACTATTTTCACCCGAATGTGGCTCAAGTGCCTCGGTATGGTTTTTCTGACTCCGGATCCAAACCATCATCCTGGTTTCCCGACATTGGAGCCTTGATGAGTGTGTCAATTCACTAGTTTTAAGCCCAAATTCATGTACTTATGGTGTAATTAATGATGGTAATTTGATGTGAATTGCTATACTTGGTGGAAAGTCACGAATCGGGAGTTTACAAGGCTATTTGAGTTGATTTTCGATGGAATATGAGTTGAAAGTGATCGGATTCTGAAAGAGGAAAAAACAGGGATGAATTCGACCACGGAGAGAGTGGATTCAACCAAGAAGAAGAGAGTTCGACCAGCACCTCTGGTCGAACTGAGCTCGGGAAAGTCGAGTTCGACCAAACTACTTGGTCGAACTGTGGTTGAACTCGAAGCCTAAATAGAAGCAGTTCCAGTTCGACCAGAAAATATTTCGTTTGACCAACATCCTGATCAAATCCAGGATCAAAAGCCAAGTTACAGATGGATTCGACCAGGGATTCGACCTGCGTGAAGGAGTTCGACCAACTGCTTTGGTCGAATTGACATCCGGAAACTTACCAAGTTCGTATTTTTACACCTTCAGTGTGTGTGTTCACTCAAAAAGCTCATCCAAGGCCCGTAAGGAGAGTTTACAAGTATAAAAAAAGAGCTTTTGCAGGAAAAAAAGGCATATAACAAAAAGAAGGATTCATCATCCATTATTCACCAAGCCCTACCATCATCCGAAGGAGTCGTGCGGAGAGGTTCGTCTGGCGAGTCAAGTAAGATCATATCAACTAGCCATGATTGTTCCTAGATCAATCATGGGCTAGAACCGCTCCGATAGTTCTAGGGTTATGAAAGTTTTATGAGTTAATTGAATTTCCATGTGTAAACTCCGTACAACACTACTTGTGATTGTTGGATTGTATACTAAAAGTCTAGTTTTGTGTATGAACAATGTTATAATAGTTAATTTGAAATGAGAATCATATGATCAAATGATTGAGTCTTATAATTTATTTATATGCATGATGCAATAGTCTACTTACTTTATACTGTATATAATATGTTGTGCAACAACACGCGGAAGATCATATTATCGGTTTCCTTATAAAGTATAAACAGATGCTCACAACCAAGATAGACGGGGACTCTCTATCGGGATGGTTGTAATGTGGTTTGGTATTAGCTTGTCTTGGCTATAGAATCACATTAGTGCACTTTGTGTGTATTAAGTAGGACCGCTTGAGATCGTTCGACTTATACTGACTTATAGGAGAACTTGATCTCAGTTATTGTGGATGTTCGTACTCTTAATCCCTATATAATAACCACGACACGTAGGGCAGTATGTATTTATTTGATTCATCAATGGATGAGATTTAAATGTAATTAAATCAACAAACTCGGTGAGTTGGGAAGTAGTGCTGTTTCTATGGTGTGTTGTTGATTGTAGAAGGAATCAGTGTCCGTCATAGGTTGATGATGTCCCCTTGAGGAGCTCATAAGGATTATCATGTAAACCCTGCAGGTGAATTTATTCCGGCATGATAATGAGGTTGAGTGGCACTACTCTTGAATGAGATATTAATTATTGGAGTTGTCAGTAACTTAATTAATTAATGGACATTGTATATCTTAAACATGGTGAGACTAACGGGCTCATAATAAGAAGGAGCCCAAAATATAATTTTGGGATTAGAACGGTTGTGCAATAATAATATTTTAGTGGTATATATTATTATTATTGGACTTAAGTATAAGCTTTGGGCTAAGCTTAGATACTTAAGCCCAATAGAGGCCCAACTCTAATTTCTTCTCCTGGTCCCTACTGTAGCCCATATATAAGTCATCTCAGTTGTTTTAAACCTAATTCTCTGCGCCTAACATACGTGAGATAGAGAGTGAATAGCAGATTGAGAAATTATCGCCCACATGACGTCGAGATTGGACTTAGGAATATAGCTGAAGACCGGAAGGTCGTTTACTGCTGTTGTCCGTCATATTGTACAATTTTTATAAAATCGCACAGACCTCAGAATCAAACGTGTAATATACTGACGGAAAGCCACGGAAAAGAAGATCATCTGATCATATAGATCATCCTAATCGAAGATCGGATTAGGGAGTTAGGGCCGAAACTGTGATACTGCGCAGGCTAGTGGCGAGAATTCGTCTTCTCCAACATACCCTGGTAAAAGGTAATGCGTTTCTTATTTACTTGCTTCCGCTGCTTGTTAGAAACATATGGAACCCTAATGGTTCACATTAACCAAATGATCAAATGTCAACAGTGGTTTATTCTATATAAGATTGTGCCTTTTTAATTCATTCTCACGGTCGTTTTATGCATCTTTAACTGTTATGTAGAGTCTGAATACATCTCTTGGTTATTGATTGAGTGCGTTCACTGCTGAGCAGGATTGTATGTTATAATTCTAAGTGAAGGGATTCCGAAGTTTTATTAGAACTGTCTTATATAGATATTTATTAATTGAATCATATTCGGGTTAATAAGTAGAATAAAGAGTATAACTTTATAGTACCTAAAAAGGGAGATCAAATTAGGCTAGAGTACTAAGTGCACGAGAAATAATTGATTATGATAGTACCTAAAAAGGGGGGTAAAGTATACATTTTGCTCCAAGGATATTCACACGTGTCATACAATTGCTTACTTGTGTCTATAGAGTACGCTTGCATGGTTTAGTGATGCGTCCATAAACTACAAGGCAGAGTCGGACAACAACACATGGAAAGGAAATTAATAAGTAAAATTGGATTACCTGATGAACTACTCTATTAATTACTTGATCACCACCGAAGTTTCTCTATTGCTTGTTCAATTACTATGCTATTTTAATTTATGTTATTTAGTTTAATAAACAAACTAAATCAATTTTGCCACCATAATCTTAGTGGAATTTTCTAGGGAAGCCTTTCCCAGTTGAACACCCCAAAGAGTTGCCTTCTTTAAAGGGATTGGCATCGGAGAAGGTTCTAGAATTTGGCATCGTGCAAGCCGTGCCACTGAGTTACAGAACTGGAGAATTACACAACACATGTCAATTGATCGAAGCTCCTTATCTGCAAGAATTGGAGAGAGAAGAGGTTTATTGGAAACAAAAAGAACTGGGCAATAGGGCCAATACTTCCAACTAAGTTATCATTGGACAACTAAACTCAAAAAGAGACACCCATGACGTGTAGAAGACCATTACAACTAGAAACGTTTGCCAAACTCTGCAATTAATAGGATATGAAGAAAGTCCCTAATCACATAATAACATACATAAATTGTTTTAAAATTCAATCCCCCGAGCAAAATCCCTAAATCATAGAACACAAAAAATTGGTCGAAATTCCTCAATATTGAAAGCTTAAAATTACTCAAATCAATAAAACCCCAACAATAATATGTGCAACAAATAGCATCTTCACCCCAAATAGCAATTCACCTCCAATTCTAATAATCCCTAAAATGTATTAATTGAAATCAATCATCAATTGGCGCACCTGTATTTGGAGTTAAAGAGGGATATAATGAAGCGACGAAGCTCAACTTTGCGACTGTCATAGGCACCAAGGAATGGGAGAAAATTTTGATGAAATTTTCATGTCCATACGAGCATCGGCGGCGTGCAGGATAGGGACACACCACCACGCACCGGCAACAAATAGGATAGGGCCACGGAGACAGAGCACCACCGTGAAACAGGGCTACAGATTTGAAATCGCGACACTGCTAAAGTAGCGGCGGGACAATCGTGACACCACTAGAGGGCAACAGCGTCGGGCGGTGCATTGAAAGATCTGAATGTTATGGCCCAACTAATAATCTTAATATATTAGGAAAATAGTAAGTTACTTACAACTTATAGTAGAAAGAAACGTAAATGAAAAACACGCTTCTCTTTAGAAAATTAAGAAAACTCTAGAAAAATCCCAATAAAATGGATAAAGACTCAATTAATGAAACTTCAAGTCCGCAACTCAATCCCCTTTAATAGAAATGGGGGAGAATTAGAAGAACATGAAGGATTTGATAAAGGTGAAAATGAGATTAGGAAAGGGGAAGATGATAGAGGATGATAAGAGGAACAAAATTCATACTTGTTCAATGTCTACCTCCCTTTTCTCTTTCTTCAGTATTTGTTCATGCTCTTCACTGAATTCTAACGGTTTCTCTTTGTTTGCTGACAAGCAGCGGGTGTTTTCAGACAAGTGGTCCTGAAACCATAACTCTAGTAATTCATCAACGCGGTAAGTTGTAAAGGCCCACTTCTCTTTGATTAGCCAATTTGTAGTCGGGATGACTAATTAAAGAATTTATCGAGCCATAGGGAGAAAGGTACTAGGGTCTAAGCGATCTCGTGTTTATCATAGTATTATAGAAATGATCAAGAAGGGAGGATAATCAAGAAATGACAATAAAATAAATGGATAGATGAATGAAAGATGGATGAATGAGCCAAGTAGATAGAGAATGAGACTAGCAATACTTAAAGTATGGAAAATTTAGGTATCATGCAACGAATTCATACATGTCATGGGCATAGACTAAGGGCCAATACTAGTTCACCTAAACTCCCTCTCGAAATGAATAGGATGTTATCAATACATAACTCAAACGATTGGTTCTCACTCAAACAATTCCAACTAGGTACTAAGCTTGAAATGAGAGTCCCTTCACACGATTAATCAACCTCTCGATCAAACCAATCGGATGTCCTATCAAAGGGTTCTAAACTCCAAAGGATTTCTCAATCTCTTTACAATTTATAATGCACATGAAGTGTATGATGAAATGATTCAATTAATTATCCTAAATATGCAATTGACTTCTCAATCTAATCACATGTTTAAAACAACAAACCACACAAATCATCATAAACATCAAGATCTAAAGCATCAATGATAGAAAATCAATTATCTCAATCAACATAATCATTCAATTGCAAATGCCCAAAATTATCCAACACAATTCATATTGCTAATCTCACAAAGGAGATTATCTTCTCATAGTCACAAGGAATCCAACATAGACATTAAAATCCTTACAAAACATGATAAACAATAAGGTTTCAATACAAAGATTAGATGAAAACTCCCTTGGATGGCTCCAATGTTGATCTTTTCTTTCCTTTGCAATTCTCCTCTTTCCCTTGCTTCTCTAGCTAAATGGATGAAGGATTTGATGGTGGGAAAATGATAGATGGGATGGATGAAGAATGGATCAAGATGAAGGTGTAAAATAGAGGAAATGGTGTGTGAGGTAGGTATAAGGGTGAAAATCCTCGACCAATCTGATCTAAAATTAAAGTATTGGGTATTTATACCCCTTGAGAAGCTTCTAGAAGGGTTCTGATATGTTTCTGATGCTGCAGCAACACGACTCGTGTGCTGCAACACGGCTACAGGGTGGCCGTGTAGGCATTTTTGATGTCAGAAAATGGCCAAGGCTTACAGGACCTTGTTGTGCAACACGGCTCGTGTGCTGCAACACGGCCAGCCGTGTTGGTGCAACCCCTGTTTTTATAATTTTGTTTCGGCTCGTTCTCCCTCGTTTCAACTCTGAATTGAGATCTGCTTTTTCCTATGTCTTCCTTTTCGCATCTAGGATCTATTTTTGCCTGAAAATCATACGTATAAGCTCATTCACACACATCTCCATAAAAATACAAAATACAGCCAAATAGTACATAAATACGGATAAAATAATATGAAAACGAACATAAAAGGCACTAAAATCTAGGTTAAAATATCACTCATTACACCCCCAAACTTAAACTGTTATGCGTCCCCGCACAACGAAAATGATATACCAAGGAGAGAGAGATTTTCACCTAGAAAAAGACTAAACGAACATAAGCAATAACACATCAATAGCAATAAGAATTACAAACTATGCTAAGGCATCCTACAACATTAAATTCATGACATGAGGAATTAACAAGTTCAATCACAAGAGAATAAAGTGTAATATAGTCCCTTTTGATCCAAGCCTCACAAATGGTATAAATTTCACTCAACACTCTATAAAGTAGGGTAAAATAACACTCATCAATCGATTAGCTCGACTCGCTATAAGCTTGCTCGTAGACTATATTCATAAACCACTAAAATTTCCATTAGTGATCAAAAAGATCTTTCATTAAGGATGTAATGGTAGGCTCCTTGGTAGGGTAGGAAAAATATGGATAATAGTGACTAATCATGTATAAATAATCGAAGAGGTAGCTACTTTCTTCCATTCCTTAATATTTTCTTTCTTCCTTTCTTTTCTTAATTGATCACAAGCACTATCATCAAATTTACTTGAATTGAGCTTCTATGCATGCCTCCTTTCTTTGATTTTCATGATTTCCTTGAGCATTTTGTTACTTTGCTCATTTTCTCGTTATGAGGTTGCATATTCATTTTTGCTTATGCTCTTTTCATCCTTTTTTCTTTCTTTCTTTTACCATTTCCTTTTCTTCTTTTTCTTTCTCATCAACTTTTTCAAATCACATTTCCTCAATCACTCACACAACATGGTGAATATGAAAGGCTCATGTGGGTAATCAAGGTTTGTAATGTGCTTATATCACAATAAATAGGCTTTAAGGCTCAAAGTGGTTGACTAGGGATAATGTTCATGGTAGGAAAATATATGGCAATGACTATAAATGATAAGGATGGCCTTAGATCATGTCACTAACCTCTACTAATCGGGTTCATTCCTATAGTCCTTGAGTAAGTTCTAACTTATCAAACACAACCAATCTACTCATGAAGGAAAAATACCATGTATACACGGTTAAGGCTCAAGTTCTCACAAGCTTGTGCTCGGACCTTAAGGAACTTATTACACCACATTCATCTCAAAATTGAACAAGTTAAATAGAACATGTCACAATTTGAAAGTGTAGAGATTCATAATCATAATTTGTCATCACTTATCACAACAACATGTCATCACTCACATTCAAAAATGATTCACGACCTCCCTAAACAAACCACCAAACAATTCCTAAACAAGAATAAGAAAACACACAAAATACAAAATAAGGACTCAACAAGCAAGAAACAACCAAAAACACATAATATGCAAAAATAAATATCACCATTATAAGAACATAAAGCACACATTCATATAATCCATAACCAATTAAGCTCACAAACATCCCATCCTTGATTGAAAAGGAAATCTTAAATTACGAAAGTAAACCTCCCACAAACACAATACATGAAGTAGCATGCTAATCACAAACAATCCAAATCAACATAAATTATGCTAAGCACATAGAAGTGGTAGGGTGTAGAGTGAACTCCCTCAATATGCATTTGGTAGTAGACGTTGTTAGCTCCAAGCTCCATGCATGCTTTCAATACCCTTCATACGTGCTCAACAAAACCATTAACTCAACAATTTCTTTAAAAATATAGATTATCATGCACTTCAATCACCACCAATCGGACCAAAACATACCAAAACTCATAAGAAAAATTCAAAATTAGCCCAAAAGCACAAAAGGTATATGCCTTCAAGACAAAGTATGTCACACCAAGCCATATCCCCCCAAACTTAAATTGAAACAAGAGTTTCGAGTTAAGTTTGTAAAAAGTGGTATGGTGTACCTACATACTTCAAATCAAACACCCTTCGTATTTTCAATATGTATTCTCCTCACGAATACAATCAACCTACATGCTAAAAATGCAAGAAACAAAAAATCCATCATTCTTATTGAAAACAAGAAATAAAATAATAAAGATAATGATGGGTTGCATCCCATCTAGCGCTAAGTTTAATGTCCTCAAGCTGGACGGAATATGGAGAACTCATCGGAATGGCCACGGATATCTTTCGTCCTTGCCATTGAATTTTAACCATTGTGCTTCTTCCTCTAGTAGGCACTTGTGGCAAGTGACGGCCTCCGTTGCATCCTTCGAGCATGGCTTTAAAAATTTGACTCTCTTGAGCTTATACTCCATTGCCTCTCTATTCTTGAACACCACTTATTCCTCTTTACCAAATAGCTCCCCAACATCTCTTCGAGTTCTCTTTTGTTTCTAAGAATATGAGAAGAATCAATTGGTAAGACAAAGTCAATGTAAACAATATTATCAAATTCAAAAAAACTTAAAGAGTTTAAAGGTTTAGAAATGCTCATTTCACTCTTCAAGTTATCATCACTTGCTTCTTGACTTTGTTCCTCTTCATCAACATCATTTGCCTCAATAGGCTCTTCAAACACCTCATTTGATTCTTCATCTCCTAAATTCTCTTCTTTCTCCAACTCTTCTTCAACTTTGCTCTCCTCTTCAAGTTCTTCAACTTGTTAAAAATTGGTCAAAGGACTTACAATTTGGCTTACTCGATGCTCCAAGGCTTCTAACCTCTTCTCAGTTGCCTCATTTCTTGCTTCATCTCCTTTCTTGTTCTTCTCAAGGCTTGCTTCCATCATCTCAATCAAGACTTCTAAAGATAATTTTTCTTCCTCAACTTGTTGAAAGTCTCTTCCCGCTTCGTTGTCACAATTCCATCCTTGAATTGGTGGATAATTCCCATGAAAACTTCCCTTAAAAATTTTCTTGGAAATTATTCACTCCCATGAAAGAAGAATTTCCTAGTTGATGGGTAGGCATCCTCCACTCTTCTTGCTCTATAAGGCTAGGAATCAACACACCTTGTACATTTTGACCACCCCCAAAACTTGAACTAGGCAAGACTTGACCATAAGCACCTTGATTCATCATCCTTATTTGTCTTGTCAATTCCAAGGTAGAGGGTGTAATTATCTCGGAGGATTCATTTTGAAGAAAACTTGATTGAGGATTTTGGTCTTCATCACTTCCTTGAGCACATCTTCTATATAATTCCAATAAAGCGTAATTTTGGAACGGATGAGAAGTGTTGGTGTTGGAATTTGGTGGAGAATAAGTGTATGCTTGATACGGGTGGAGTGTATTTGCATTGTAAGCTTGTTGTCATTCTCCATTTCTTCCTTGATTGTAGTATTGAGAGCTATCTTGATCCATTTGAAAATTGTAACCATAGTTGCTCTCATTCATATAGCCTCTTGATTGTGGAGGAGGAACCCTTGCAATTTGATCCCCAAAGACATTTGTGAATTGGTTCCAACCATCCATTTAAATGCTCTTCTCAAGGCTTACTATAATTCTTCTTCAAACTTTCTATTTTTGGCTTTTATCCCATTTCTTCTTCTTCTCTCAAGATAGTTTTCGAGTACCTATCAAAATGAAAAAGTGAGATAAAAAAATTTTCAAAGAAAATAATAAAAAATAATAAAATTATCTCTAGTAATACTAATCCAAATACTCCTTCGTTAAACCACTAGCAACTGTTGCCTCCCCAGCAATGGCGCCATTTGATTAGCCAATTTGTTGTCGGGATGACTAATTAAAGAATTTATCGAACCACAGGGTGGAAGGTACTAGGGTCTAAGCGATCTCGTATTCATCAAAGTATTATAGAAATGATCAAGAAGGGGAGATAATCAAGAAATGACAATAAAATAAATGGATAGATGAATGAAAGTTGGATGAATGAGCCAAGTAGATAGAGAATGAGACTAGCAATAAAGTATGGAAAATCTAGGTATCATGCAACGAATTCATATGTGTCATGGGCATAGACTAAGGGCCAATACTAGTTCACCTAAACTCCCTCTCAAAATGAATAGTATATTATCAATACATAACTCAAACGATTTGTTCTCACTCAAATAATTCCAACTAGGTACTAAGCTTGAAATGAGAGTCCCTTAACACGATTAATCAGCCTCTCAATCAAACCAATCAGATGTCCTATCAAAGGGTTCTAAACTCCAAAGGATTTCTCAATCTCTTTAAAATTTATAATGTACATGAAGTGTATGATGAAATGATTTAATTAATTATCCTAAATATGCAATTGACTTCTCAATCTAATCATATGTTTAAAACAACAAACCACACAAATCATCATAAACATCAAGATCTAAAGCATCAATGATAGAAAATTAATTATCCCAATCAACATAATCATTCAATTGCAAATGCCCAAAATTATCCAACACAATTCATATTGCTAATCTCACAAAGGAGATTAGCTTCTCATAGTCACAAGGAATTCAACATAGACATTAAAATCCTTACAAAATATGATAAACAACAAGGTTTTCAATACAAAGATTAGATGAAAACTCCCTTGGATGGCTCTAATGGTGATCTTCTTCTTCCCTTTGTAATTCTCCTCTCTCCCTTGCTTCTCTAGCTAAATGGATGAAGGATTTGATGGTGGGATAATAATAGATGGGATGGATGAAGAATGGATGAAAATGAAGGTGTAAAATGGAGAAAATGGTGTGTGAGGTAGGTGTAAGGGTGAAAACCCTCGACCAATATGATCTAAAATTGAAGTATTGGGTATTTATACCCCTTGGAAAACTTTTAGAAGGGTTCGGATATGTTTCTGATGCTGCAGCAACACGACTCGTGTGCTACAACACGGTCACAGGGTAGCCGTGTAGGCATTTCTGATGTCAGAAAATGGCTAAGGCTTACAGGGCCGTGTTGCGCAACACGGCTCGTGTGCTGCAACACAGCCGGCCGTGTTGGTGCAACCCCTGTTTTTATAATTTTGTTTCTACTCGTTCTCTCTCATTTCAACTCTGAATTGAGATCCACTTTTTTCTACGTCTTCCTTTTCGCGTCTAGGATCTATTTTTACCTGAAAATCATACGTTTAAGCTCATTCACACACATCTCCATAAAAATACAAAACACAACCAAATAGTACACAAATATGGATAAAATAATATGAAACGGACATAAAAAGGCACTAAAATTTAGGTGAAAATATCACTTATCACTCTTCAACCCATTGGGCCTTCCTCCATCTCGTGTAATCTGCCCCATTGCTCTTGATTTTCTGCAGCAATAACAATTTCATTGAGTTGAGGGTGGGTTGTGAGAGTTGGTTTTCTATTTGTTTAATTTGAAAATCCCTATAGCCATAACATTTCCCCCTTCTTGAATTGATCCTTGTCCACAAGGATTAAAATTTGAAAATTGTGAAATCAGATTATCATAGTCCTCCCATATAGTGTAGTCAGGTGGTAAATTCACCCAGTTTACTAATAACTCAACCCCCATTGCATTTCTCTTCTTGTAGATTCTTCTATTCAGTACAGTCAAAGGGTATACTCTTGTAAAACCTTGTTGATCAATTTGGGGTAACTCAGTAGCAGGAGTATACTTGTTTTCAATCCTTTTCTTTAGATGTGATATATGAAAGACTGGATGTATAATAGAATTAAGATGTAGCTTAAGTTGGTAAGTTACCAAGCCAATCTTCTTCAGCACTTGACAAGTTCCATGGCATCTTGGAGCTAGCTTCATGTTTCTTCTTAGTTCAAATATTCTTTGTCTGCACGGCTGTATCTTTAGATAGACATAACCTCCTATCTTTAAGGTTCCAATTTGTTGTCTTCTTGTCAGCTATTTTCTTCATCATTAACTCATTATTCCTCTGATTCTCACCCTGCAAATGTTCCACATTAAGCAATAAATCTCACTTCTAATTAATTTCTTCATGCTTTTTCCAGATATAAATCTGATATCCGGCTCTTGGGTTATTTCTTTTATGCTCACTCTTCCTCCAAAACTATTGATTGAAATCTTCATTTGATTATAATCAATCTCAATGGGACTATGCCTCCTTAACCAATCTCCACCTAACACCATGTCGCATCCTCCAAGTTTGATGATTCTCATAGGATAAGTGAATTTATGTCCTTGTACCTCCCAAGTAAAGTTTGGACACATATTTTGGCTTATTAACTTGGTTCCATCTGCAATTATAACCCTTATAGGTATAACATCTTCTATCTTGCATCTTGTCTTGTAGCATATTTCTTCATCAATAAAGCAATAAGTACTCCCACTATCAATTAGTGGAATTATCTCTATACCAAAATCTTTAGCTCTCATTCTAATGGTATTGACATTTGAATACCCATCAATAGCATTCAAGGAGATAGCCATGTCTTTCATCACGATTGGCTCCATGCCTTCATCTGTTATTTCCTCTTCTCTATTTAAGGCTTCTTCTTCTTCTTCTTCTTCTTCTTCTTCTTCTTTTGACATTAGCATAAACACCTGTCTATTCTTGCACCTATGTCCAGGGACAAAGACTTCATCACAATTATAACACAATTTGTTTTCTCTCCTCCTTGCCATCTCTGCTTCCGTTAACAACCTTATTAGTGGTGGCTTGATAACATCATCTTTCTTGAGAGTTTCATGATCCTCAGGAGGCCCCTTAAAATATTGGACCTAGGAAAGTCTGATGTTAACTTGTCTAGGGTATTGTTAATAAATGTCTTTAAGACTTGTCTATTCCTCCTTGCAATAGCGTAAGAAGTAAACTCATGCTTCTTAGCCATACATACAGCCTCTTCAAAGCTTTTAGGCTTAACAATCAAGATAGCCCCCTTAATGTCATCTCTAAACTTGTTAATGAAACTAGAAATGTAATAGTCCTTAGGTAGTTCTCTCTTAAATAATTACATATAAGACTTCAATCCTTCAAACTTCTCTACCAATTCTGCCACAGAACCTGTTTGTTTTAATTCATGAAATTCTCCCACAATTAGTTCTGGATCAATATCATCAACCTATTTAATATTGCCTCTACAAAATCTAACCACCCGACTTCACCTCTAGTTGTCGAAAATCCTTGGTACCATAATTCTACTTTTCCATCTAGACGCATAGTAGCAAATAATACTTTGCAATCTTCAGAAATTGTATTAATAATTTGAAAGTACCTCTTACACTTCCTTATCCATGCTCTGGGCTTTGCTCCATCATAACGTGAAAACTCAATCTTTTGGAATTTCTGGAATGGAAATTTGCTTGGTCGTTTCCCTAAGTGTGGTATGAACTAGATCCACCTCTTTGAAAATTACTTCCCGATCCTTGCATCATATTTTTCCCTGTAATATTATTGATCCTTGTTGGTGTTAGTAATATGCCCTCATCAGTTTGTTTCCCCTTGCTAAGCATCTGCAACTGATTAGAAATCTATTGCATCTGTAATGTCATTGCCTTTTGGTTTGCTTCTAACACCTTCATCGTTGATAGCATTCCTTGTTGAGACTCTTGAAAGGAATTCATAGTTGAGTGTAATTCTCCTTGAGCCTGATTTAATGCTTGGAGTTGGCATTCCATAAAGACTCTATGTCCCTTCTCATCACTGATTATTGCTTCAAGTTTCTGTATCTCCTTGGATCTAGTTCCATCAACCATGTTCTTTCTTTATCCGAGCTTTGTGAGGATCGACTGCTCTGATACCAAACTATTATGACCCAACTAATAATCTCAATATATTAGGAAAATAGTAAGTTCCTTATAACTTACAGTAGAAAGAAACGTAAATGAGAAACACGCTTCTCTTTAGGAAATTAAGAAAACACTAGAAAAATCCCAATAAAATAGATAAGCACTCAATTAATGAAACTTCAAGTCCTTGACTCAATCACCTGTAACAGAAATGGGGGAGAATTAGAAGAACATGAAGGATTTGATAAAGGTGAGAATGAGATTAGTAAAGGGGAATATGATATAGGATGATAAGAGGAAGAAAATTCATACATGTTCAATGTCTGCCTCCCTTTTCTCTTGATTCAGTATTTGTTCATGCTCTTCACTGAATTCTAACTGTTTGCAGACACGCAGCGGGTGTTTTATGACAAGTGGTCCTGAAGTCTCAACTCTAGTAATTCCTCAACGCGGTAAGTTGTAAAGGCCCACTTCTCTTCAACTTATTTGGCCTTCCTCCACCTCATGTAATCTGGCCCATTGTTCTTGATTTCTTCTAGCAATAACAATTTCATTAAGTTGAGAGGTGGGTTGCGAGAGTTGATTTTCTGTTTGTTTAATTTGAAAATTCATGTAGCCATAACATTGAACAAAGACACAATCGGAAGCCCTATGAAACGGTGGCTGACGAGAACTCTATATGCGTAGGGGTCGTCGGAAGTCCACGACCAGCAACTGACCGGCGAGCGGAGGGACCTAAGGTGACAGATCTGTTGGATTTCAGTGAGAAGAAGCAGGCCCCAAAACCTGAGCCTTACAAAGCCACTGTGAGAGGGATGGCGGTGCCGTTCTAGAGAGAATGAGAGAGTAAATGTTGATTTAATTGAGGGTAATTTTGTCTCTTTATCCCTAATTTTTGTATCTGATTGTATTTTATATTTTTCAATGTATCTCATAGTAAATAAATTTCAAAGTGTGTATTTGAGAGTAATAAATTCTTTTTTTAAGGATGATATTATTAAAATTAAAATTATATGAAAATGAAATATCCAAATAATAAGAAGTTTTTGTAAAATTTTATAATGTCAACCAAGTAATTAAAATATAAATATAGATCTCACAAAATAACTTTATGAACAAAATATTAACAATAAACAAATGACTAAAACTTGTGTACCTCTGGACACTGTGGTCTCAAATCTTATATTTTTCAAAAGTTATGTTCTTTATACTAAGGACTTATACCCTTAATTTTTTTAGAAAAAAATTAATTTTTTAATGAAGCATTTATAATATTCATACTTCAGCGACCTTTTTAATGAAAAATTATACTCTTATCATAATATATTAAAAGTGGCTTAGTAGGTGTTAACATTTTTTTCCAACTTTATCCTTACATATATTTTTTTACTATATTTTTACCCTTACTATTATATTATATTATATTATAATTATATTATAATAATAATAATATATTAAAAGTGGCTTAGTAGGTGTTAACATTTTTTTCCAACTTTATCCTTACATATATATTTTTACTACACTTTTACCCTTACTATTATAATGTATTATATTTAATTAGTTCATTATTAATAATGCCCTTTCATTATCTTCAATTAAATCAATTTTAATTTTGCACCTTTTAATCTTTCCTCAATTTATTTCATGACTCCAAATTCATATTATCTATATTAATTAGACATTAACTATTTTAACTTTTAAAATGCTCATTATTTTGTTATTTGATGAATAATATTTTAATACAAAATATGTATACAACTTTTCATATCAATGAATTTATAATCAATAAGTAATACGAAGAGGCAAATTAAAAATTATAAAATGTCACTTTTTTATCACTCCACATTGTAAATTAAAAATTATAAAATGTCACTTTTTTATCACTCCACATTGTATGATAGCAAATGCCCTCTCATTGTTGCTGCAAAATGGCCAAATCAAGGTGGGATTCTTGAAAATGTTCTAATTTCATTTTTTGTTTTATTATTATTATTATTATGGTTGTTGTGTGATATGAATCATTGTTTTCTAAGTTTTAAATTATTTCGTTGTTTCACGATCGATTTGTGAGCCAGATATAAATAGGCGTGATTCTCTTCTTTTTCTTTTTAGTGGCGAAAAAGATTAAAGAATCCTGATCTATATATTTTTGAAATATTCGATCTTATATTATTTTTAGTTGTAGAGTTATTATTTGTATGATATTTGATTGATTGATGTTTATAAACCCCCACCCATGTTGGTTGTAATTCATGGCAAATATCTCATGTGTAAGGAAGCTTATAGAGTATGATATCAATATATGTTTAGAATTTTTATTAATATCGATGTTTACCGATTTTTTTTTCTCATCTCAATGATTTCAGTCATTATGGATTTAAGAGGTCGGGATGAGGTGTTTCGTGTTTGTTAATAAATTTTTTTTTTAATTTACATCATGTAGTCTATACTTAATTTTTTTTAAAATTATAATTTGTAATTTCTAAAATTTTACTTAAAGTAATTTTAATTTTAATGTTATTTGCATGTTACTAATATTATGTAGTATAAGAATATGCTCCTTAAATTTAAAATTTAGATCCATTCCAACTAAAAAAAGGGTATAGTTAGATTTTCGTATAAATAAATAAAAATTAAATAAAAACTTTTTTTTTACCGAAATAGAATATTTAATTAATTTATATATAGTTAATAATTAGAAATAAAAAAGAATTAGAAAAACATATATACTACTCACATAAATTACTTAATCACTAATCACAACTATAATTTTATCACCAAAGTTGTTGCTTTAGATATAAAAGTATAAAAATTCTCGTGTTTGATGAGTTAGTCGCAATACTTGAGAAGATTTAATATTTAATGGTTAAAATGAGTTAGCCAAATTATTAATTTATTTACTAAAACGCAAAATATTTTTCACAAAATCAAACAATCATGAATAATTAGAGGACAAGATACAAACATTGATGTATTAATTTGACATGTTATATGAAGAGAGAACATATAATTATCTTAAATTTCATTCTTTTGGAGGTAATTAAGAATTTTTACGTTCATTACAAACACCTATAATGAATTAAACTTTATTTTATATGTAGATCTTATATGTTCATTATATATTTAATTATGACATAGTACTTTAAAGATTTATAAAACCTGTCGTTTTTTAGCAACACAATTTATTGTTACAAGATGTTTTATTACATCTTAACATTACATATTTTTATTACACGTTATATGTGAAAATCTAAATTCCTGAGATTGATAAAAAAATTTTTTTTGATAATTCCTAAGATTGATAATTTTTGTTTATAATATAGATTTTATCTACATCTCGCGTATCATTTATCTATCGATTTGTATTAGAAGACATAATATTAAAATATAATAAAAGATCTAATATGCATTTTATGAGGTCCAATCAATAACACCCCATAATCATCTAAATATATACCTCAAATTGCTAAATACATCTTATATTATTTTTCCTTTCTTACTATATACGAACTACTCAAAATACTAAAATACTCTTCAATAAATTTTTTATTATTTATCACATACACAATAATAAAAAATAATTTTTTAAGTTAAGTGTTATGTGAACCGATATTTTTACACGTTACTTCTCTGGAGGAAACATGAAGCGATTATGTTGATTTATGGATTTACTATATAATCTATTCACCTAAATTATATGAATGACCTATTTTAGTTGTGACTCCCTATTGATCGATAAAGATTTTTTACAATTATTTTATTTTTCTTAGAAAAATAACGGATTAGAATATTTGATTCCCAAAAAGTCATCACTAAAGCAATTATCAATGGGAGATCAAATTCTTATTGATTTACTCATCTGCTGAAAGTGAATCCAAATAAGTGACCATCTGCAAGTGAATCAAGATAAGTGACCATATGCATATGAGGCTTTCAAACATTTATAGTTACAATGTCCTTATTAACCAGTATTATCTCGAAAAATTTGAAATTACCCAGATGGTATAGTTTTAAAGGTTCATCCATAAAATTATATTACAAAAGCAGGCCCAAAACTTGGTGGGAGACACGGTATTTAAAAAAAGAGATCTTGGAGATATTTTTGGAAGATAAAGATAAGGATTACTTTAGGATCAAGACATAGATATTTATAGGATATATTTTATTTTATTTTTGGAGAAGCAGAATACACGATATTAGGCAGTAGAACACCGTGAGAAAGGTGAAGCAGATTAGGCGTGAAGAAAGGAAGCAAAATACACGATCATTCTCCAAGGCAGTAATTCTAATTATTAATAATTATTATTACTATTTTTATAATGAATATATATTATATAATATAAGTAGTGGAGTTGGTGTTCTTATTAATAATAATTATTATTACTATCATTATAATAAATATATATATAATAATAATAATAATAATAATAATAATAATAATAATAATAATAATTTGATTGAGTTGTTAGCCTAGTAATTCTATGTTTAGAGTTTTAATGCGTTTATGAGTTCGAATCCATAGGGTCACTCATAGATAGTTCAATTTAGTGGTCGTACCTTGATAAACATAAGAACATTCGGGTTGATTGGTCGTACCGTCAATTTAGGGATTTGAGTTTGCACACTAGGCTAGATGTTTAATTCGTATAATTAATTAAATTAGTAAATGGGAGGGGATCGTCATCCTAAGCTAGGTTTGTCTTACTTGGTAAATTTAAATTTTAATTTTCGTCTACATTGCTATTAAACTTGAGTTATTTTATTATTCGTGTGACTCTTAATTTTAATTGTCACCAACAAACCCTCTTTATTTAATTGTTTGAAATACTTAGATTTAATTTAAAGTTTATTATACTCTCTTGGGTTCGACCCGTACTCATTACTCCTTCATTTATTACATTACTAATATTCATAATACATATATAATATATTAAAAGTGACATTATTAATTATGATATATTAATGAAATGTCTTTTTATTTTCTATATAATTTATTTCATGGTTAACATTTTTTCAATTTTACCCCTATATATTTTTCTTTTTTACATCTATAACACCAACTTATTATCAATAATTTAAACTCTTTATATTCTTGATCTAATATACATTATATTAAACTATTTGTATTCCTACCTTAATTAATTAGTAATAATTATTAAGTTATATCTGTTTGTGACTTTTTAGTTTTTACATTTAATCACCTCCGAAACCTATTTTTCTTTACTACACTTTTAGCCTTTATTTATCATATTATATTTTATAATATATTAAAAATGACATAATTAATTACATCATAATATGCGAATGAATCGAAGAGACTAATTAATTATTATAAAATATTTATCATAATTTTTAGTTAATTAATAAACTTTATTAACACAACTTTTTAACTTCAAAGCAATAAATTTTATAAAGTTATTTAATATGTGAATGAACTCAAAAGACTAATCAATTATTATAAATTGTTGGATAGCCTTTTGTGATATCTTCATTTGAAAAATATTATTCATTTTCAATTAGACACTAAAATTCCTTGAAGACATTATTTTTCTTAGAAAAATAACGGATTAGAATATTTGATTCCCAAAAAGTCATCACTAAAGCATCAATTATCAATGGGAGATCAAATTCTTATTGATTTACTCATCTGCTGAAAGTGAATCCAAATAAGTGACCATCTGCAAGTGAATCAAGATAAGTGACCATATGCATATGAGGCTTTCAAACATTTATAGTTACAATGTCCTTATTAACCAGTATTATCTCGAAAAATTTGAAATTACCCAGATGGTATAGTTTTAAAGGTTCATCCATAAAATTATATTACAAAAATTCATTATTAAAATTAAATTATAAAATATGATGTGCATGCGACGTGCAACGCACGTCTTTAGAAACTAGTTTATTAAAGTGTATACTCTTTAGAACAAAATGTTATACTCTTGTACATCTTGTAAACCCGAAGACATAAGAGACCAACTCTAAACAAAGATCACATATCAAACAACATAAAGCTTACTAATTATACTTCTCAAATATCTTTAATAAAACAACATATGCCTAATAGTTCTCAAATACCACAAATTAAATTACTAAAAGTCTACTAGTTTTAAAGCTCAAATACACAAGCACAAAACATAATTATAAAGTCTCTTCAAAACATATCCATCATAACATTATCATAATACAACAATCTTCATATTCATGTTGCTCAATTTTATCCACGTCAATATTCAAAGGATTAGATGGATTAGATGCATTAGAAGTTTGCAGTTTGCAATTACTCATAATCCATATACATTCATTTATATATTAAAATTTCAAGAAATAAAATAATTTCAAAATCAAGCAAAATAGGACTTAGAATTATCTACTCATCTTTTATAAACTACAATACAGAATGTTTAAAAATATTCATCATATGATTTAATCCACAATTTCGAAAAAATGTTTTAAAAGAAAAAAGAAAGAACAAATATTCGAGCTATTAAATACTAGACCAATAAAAAAACAAAAAAATAGGTTGATCCACCCCGGCCCACCCCAAGTTTGGGCCAAGCCCGCTCGGAGCAACTCCATTTTAAGTTAACCTGTTTAGGCCCGCCTTCAAACGTGCAATAAAATTTTCAGCTCAGCTCAGCTCACCTTTTATAGAGGTTGGGCGGTTCGTCCCAGCGAGCAAGCCCATTTTGACAGCTCTATTCCTAGAGTTAAGTTGAGAAGTGTTTTTTTTTTAAGTTGTGACACGTCTCACGGGAAGATTTTCGTTTGACAAATAAGAATTGATAATATTTTTAATAAATAATGATACTCGAATTAAGGGGTGGACTTGTGTGAGACTGGTGAAGTCATTTTACGCTTTCGTACCTAGTTTTCAAGCCCTTGCAATGCACGGATACGGGTATATATATATATATATATACCCCTTTCATCTTTTAAAATGTTTCACATTTATTATTCCATGATATTTAAAAGAAAATATTTTTAACTAATTTTATTTTCTGTGGGTAATTTAATATTTTTTATGTAATAAATAAATTAAAAAATATGTTATGTGTTAGGTGGAATTAAATATTAAAAGTTAAAGTATATGGAGATGGTGAGGTTGTTGGGTTGTTTAATATATCATCGATCTAGTTATTATGTAAGAATATTTCATTGTTACAATATCATAATATTATTAGATGTTCAAATATCTTAATTAATTAATCTCCTCGTTCCAACTTTAACTTCACACTTTCCATTATCGTCCCAACTTCAATTTTACACTTCTATAAAAGTAATAAACAGCTAACTCATATCCATCTAACATAATTTAATTTCAAATTTGTCATCATTTTTTTAACAGACATCATCATTTTTTATGCGCTAATAATATTGATATCGGAGGATAGATGAATACCTAATGAGAGTAATATTACAATAGCTAAACCAAGGCCAACACTCGTAAAAATACTACCGCCAATATGGGGAATATTTATACCATAACATACTTTATCATTTATTTATTACAGAAAAATATCAAGCTACCCCTAAAAGTAAGTCAGAAACTGACTTTCATTAATATATGTGCAAACAGTAAATATGAAGATGAATTTGGGATGTAGTAAATATTTAATCTGATCCATTATAATTTTTTAAATGGGATATAATGCTTTCAAAATTTATGTAATAATTCAATAATAAATAATTAGTTTTATATTATACTTCCTCTGTTCCACGGTAATATACGCGTTTTGCTATTTCATTCGATCCAATACACAGCGTGTATTTTTCTTTTTGTTAAAAAGGACCCACATAAATTAATTATTTGTCTCTCCGAAGACCCACACATCACACTAATACACATATCCACTTTACATTTTCTTTCACCTAACTACACATTAAAATATTATATCCCTTAATCTATGTGCAAAAGGTAAATATTTATCTTTCAAAGGGACATAGGTAGTATTATATTATATTATATTATTTTGGGATACTCTCTTGTGAGACAGATTGTGAGACGGGTCGGCCCATTGTTAAAGTATACTCCCTCTGTCCCACAAAGTGTCTATTTTTTTTCCATTTTGGATGTCCCACTCAAAGAGTCTCATTTCCTTTTTTACATATATGAGACCCACACACACCCACTAATACAATTAAAATATGGGGCCCACACTCCCACTAATATAATTACCCACTACACATTAAATAATAATATTCATTAATCCACGTGCAAAAAGTAAAATCTACCCTTTCGGTGGGACGGAGGGAGTAGTTATTATATAGATAAAGTATGTTTATTGATACATAAAATATGTTTTTAGAGAATCGAACTATTTTAGGTAAAGTATGTTTATTGGTACCTAAAGTATGTACCTATGGTCCATACTTTATGACTTTTATTTATGTGTTTTCCGCCCTCTCGAAATAGCGGCTTAGAGCATTCTTATGTTTCAATTTTTTCATTTTCTTTTAGAAGAATACTAATTAAAATATATTTATTGGTATCTAAAGTATGTACCTATGATCCATACTTTATAACTTTTATTTATGTGTTTTCCTCTCTCTCGAAATAGCGGCTTAGAGCATTCTTATATTTCAATTTTTTCCTTTTCTTTTTGAAGAATACTTATTCAGGACATTCTATTAAAAGATTTTTTTTTTCAATTTAAGGAGACTACCAAGTTAGGGAATCCATCGCTCAAGTTACGCTATTTCTAAAAAAAAAAAATCCATGCAAATTCTGAAATTTATGCATTTCTTCTCTAGCCAATATCACGCCAATCTGAACTATCACCCCTCTTGAGAAATTCATCTATCTAATAATTCATATGGACGGCTGCTACTTGCATCAATTCAATTTACCCAAAATAGGTTAATTAATTAACCACAAAGGTAATTCTTATGGATCATCATTTAATAATTAATTTGTGGACTTCTTTTATTTCTTTTCCTAGCACGTTATATTGGGAGGGAGAGATGAGGAAATAGAAAATTGTTTGGTATGTTGCTTGGAATGGAATGAAACCCCATTTTATGGGAATCAACCATTCCTCAGATGTATGGGTTTGATTCCAAACATCTCCAAACCCATACCTTTTTCATTCTTTTTTCCATTTTTTAAATTTTACCAAACACCCCATAGCTAGTATATAATATGCTTATTTTTATTTTAACTCGTGTGTAATTTGATTTTAATTTTAAGCACAAATTAAAAAAAAAAAACTATTATTATTATTATTATTATTATTATTATTATTATTATTATTATTTGTAATGAATTACTGACATATTATACATTCTATACAAATAATAAATGTATAATTTAACACAAAAGATTGTACAGGATATAACAAAAACTAAATAAGAATAACATAAATCATTTATTGATTTAAATATTATAGTTTTATAAAATAAATTTCCTTTTTTTAATATATATATATATATATATATATATATCTTTAATAGAGTCACTTACTAAGGGGTACACAAAAAAAATGCATAATTGCTTTAAACTACATGACTCAAATCAAAAGTACTCCTAACTCCACAATTATGACTGTAATACCATAAATACCCCTATATGTTTGCACAATTTATCTGCACAATTTTATTTTTGCACATTTTAAATTCCGTCAGCAGGCGGCGGCAGTCAACGCCGGCCAACGGCAGTCAACGGCCGGTCAATACCGGTCAACGGCAGTCAACGCCGGTGGGTGGGTGAGGGGTAGGGTTGTTGGTTTAAAAGTGTATGAAGTATAAGGTTATATTAGGTATTTTACTTTAATATTTTGTATCTGAGAGTAATTATTTAAATTCCATATATCTAATAGTAATTTAGGTTAAAAGTGTGTATCGATTAGTAACTTTCCCTCTTTATTTAATATACTAAAGGAGAGTTTAATTTTGATGAGATGTCGCCACCAAAATTAATCTCAATTATTTTAATTTTTAAGTTAAATTAAAAATCTCAACTATTTTAATTATTAATTAAATTTTAATTTAGATAAATACATATAATATATTTTAGATTTGAATATGATATTATCAATCAAAATTAATTAAAAAATTTTATAGATAAATACGCATATATACTTTAATATTTAGAAAATTTATCTATTCTCCACATATAAATAAGACTCTTTATTAATTTTTTCTACACACATAATTTATTCATCACGATGAACAAAAGCTTTCTTCAAATTCTAAAAAAAATATCTATTTTTCCATTATTATTATTCTTATTGATTAATTGTTGTTGTTCTATTATATTTTTTTAATAATTTTTTTATTTATTGGTTTTAGTTTTTTCTTTTTTTTACGTTGTTAGTATGTAATTTTACAATCTTTAGATTTTTTTACGTAATTAATTTTTTTTCATGGTTAATTTTACAAATTTTTTAATTAATTTTTTTTATGATTTCATTTTTGATTATATTTTTCTTACTGTTTCTTTTATCTTTTTTATATTCTCTTTGATTATTTTTTGTTTTTATTTATTTTATATTCATCATGACGCTTTCTTCAATTTCTAAACTTTCTTAAAATTCTAAAGACGGATATCCGTTTTTTTATTATTATTATATTGATTTTTTTGTTCTTTTATTTTTTAATTATTTATTTATTGGTTTTAGTTTTTTTTAATGGTTAATATTTAATTTTATATTCTTTTGATTTGTCTACGTAATTAACTTTCTTTTGATTTTTTTAAGTAATTAACTTTTTTTATGGTTAATTTTACAAAAAAAATTAATTAATTTTTTTTATTTCACTTTTGATTATATTTTTCTTACTGTTTCTTTTCTATTTTTTATATTTTATTTTGATTATTATTTTATATTTATTTATTTTATCCATCATGACGAAAAAAGCTTTTTTTAAAATTTAAAGATAGGTATCAGTTTTTTATTATTATTATTACTATTGATTAACTTTTGTTGTTCTTTTATATTTTTTAAATTATTTATTTATTTATTGGTTTTAGTTTTTTTATTTGTTATTATATAATTTTATAATCTTTTAATTTTTTTTACGTAATTAACTTTTTTTCGTGATTAATTTTACAAATTTTTTTAATTAAATTTTTTATGATGTCACTTTTAATTATATTTTTCTTACTATTCCTTTTATATTTTTTATATTATCTTTTGATTATTTTTTATTTTTATTTATTTATTTATTTATTTTTGTTTTAGTATTTTTAATTATTATTACGTAAAAATTTTAATCTTTTGATTTTTTACTTATTAACTTTTTTTATAGTTAATTTTATAATTTTTTAATTAATTTGTAATGTTTTCACTTTTGATTATATTTTTTTATTTAATTTTTTTTACTTCTTTTTTTTTTCAATATAAACTTATATTGGATTAGTTTTGAATAAATTATTATATTAAATATGAATTTTTTTTTAAAATTGTAACATTACAACCCGTGTAATACACGAGATTCATACTAGTATATATATATATATATATATATATATATATATATATATATATATATATATATTAGGTCAATAAATTTTACTAATAAGATTTTTATAAAATAATTTCATATAAAGGCCTAATTTTTAGTTTAAATCTCAAATTTCCTAGAGCTATCTTATTTTCTCTCTTAAAACAATTGTAATATTTTTTCACTTACAATTTTATTTCTTTTAATATTTATTTTTCTGCAAAAATTAATCTAATTAATTATTCCCTTCATTGAGAAAATCACTTTTCTTAATTAGTATAGTAGTAATTGAATTAGTAATAACTATACTTTGGGTTCAATATTTAACTTGGTCACACGCTAAGTTACAATTGATTATTTACACTTGAGGATACACTTTTAATGCATAAAAATCAGTGAACAATAACTCAGCATATAATGAATTAAAGGAGTTTCCAGAATGGACTCTTAATCTGGGGGATGGAAAGCTAGGTGATAATAATTATGGTGAGACCATGATTGAAATACCTAAAGATCTTCTAATAATGGATAATGATGATCCTATCAAATTTATTGAAAGGACTATTTATCCAAATATTGAAGATGGTTACATGGATACTAAAAATGGTGTACCCCACCATTAGGGGCCCCCACCGCCCCTGCCCTGGGGATTGGTGGAGGAGGTAAATCGCAGGATGTGCCTCAAGTGGCTTATAGGGAGGGCTCACTGTTAAAACTAGCTACTTTAGAGATAGAGTCATTCTTGCACCAACATATAAAGAAATGAAGACGATTAACGAATATGTTTCTTCGTTTATTGAAGGTGAGGAAAGAGAATACTTGAGTTCAAATACGGTTTGTGAGTTGGAAGGACAATTTGGGATGAAAGACCAATTATATTAATTTGACTTTCTAAATTCTCTTTGTTGTTCCGAAATACCAAATTATAAATTGAAATTGAAGATATGTTACATATGTATGTCAATTATAAGACTATTAAACATAGATTAAAGCTCGAGATTGTGCAATGGAACAAAATTGATTATTACAATGCATAGAAATCATATCATTGAAGCTATGATACTTTCTAGTATGAATATTGGAGTAAAAGTGTAGATTCCAAGACTAAATCTAACTCCTTCAAATGATGCGCTACTAGTCAAATTTCAGAGAAGGTATAGTTCCTTGTATTGTGTTATTTTGCAATGACGACCATTATAAGAGTCAAGGTCAGTCAATCGCTTTTAGAAGTTTGCGTGTTGCTTCCCAAGTTAGTATTTACTCATGGACAACTCTATGTTGCAGTGCCTTCATGGGCAGCTTAATTAGTCAAGTAATGGGACAACTTGTATAATGATCAAGGACTGAATCACACCCTCAGCGTGAGAGCAACCTCTTAATTAAGAGGAGCTATTTGTGTGGTGGGTTAAAAGATTTAACATTTGTTGGTCGGTTGAGTTATCATGATTAACTTCCTTCACATATTGTCGGGTCGGCGTGCGGGGGCTCCTGGGATGGGCGACTCCACCTTTGCATAACTATATGTTGTAGTTTCTAGGGTGAAAGTTAGTAGAAAATGATTGAAAATACTTTGTTTGGATGACGATGACAAAGTTCCGTAGTCAACCATAAATGTTGTTTATAGATCATCAAATGAAAAAATGGGCGAAAAAAATTATTATCTAAAATAGCGCGGAAAGGTTTTCTATTTTTATTATAGATAGATACATAGATTATAGATTAGTTATCATTTTTATTAATGATTTTTATCACTTTTCTTTAAAATATCGTATTACTTTTCATTTATATGTAAAGTGATGGAAGATATTAATACTCTCTCCGTTCTACAAAAATTTTCATCTTTTCAATTTTTGTCCGTTCCAAAAAAAAATTTTCCTTCCAAAAGAAGTATTAAAAAACAAAATAACTAACATTTTTCATACACTTTAATTACCAAAAAAAATAATAAAAAAAGGGGCGGCTATTTGCACCTCCAAATTTGATAAACAAACCCCATTAATTTAAAATTTTAAAATATTTTTATGTGAAAAGACGTAAATATTCTTTTATAATAAAATAAGATTAGTTATAATTAAATTTCTAAATACACTCAAATTAGATGTGAGGTTTCACGGGAATACATCCACAAAGGAGCCTACTGTCCACCACCATTGCGGCATTGCTCCGGCATGCGAGGTGGCTGAATGATGCCTCTCGCTAACTTACTTCCACATGTTCTGGATGTTCTTCCACCCAATAAAGAGTCTTCTCTTCTTCACATTAATATGCATGATGGACATCCTCTTTCTTAACTAGCATTCAAAAAAGTTTAAAGGAGGAAATACATACTTTTTTCAAGGAGGAAACACATATTGAATGTGATAAAATACAGAACCACATAACCTAATAAATATGAAGGCGTAATCCGACAGGCATCAAATTCTAGAATACCATGGATGATTGCCTTGCCAGGTTACTTTTTTAAAAAAAGACGGAGCAAGTTTGCTTATGGTGCTTTGACTGTGAGTTGTAATTCACTGTTTGAGTACTACAAAAATCACCAAACACAAATTAAAGATCAAAATTATGTTGAGTGAGGTTCCGTGCACCCGGGCGCACGAAGCACATTCCGTGCGCCTTTGCAATTTCCATGCCTCTTTGCAATTTAAACTCCTAGCACTACATATGTTTAAATAGAATATAGAGAGAGATAGTTATGTTTACATAAGGACACGGAGTATCCCTACATGTCCCCGGGGGCGCAAGAGCTTTTGTCAATTATGATTATAATTTATATCTATATAAGAGAATATATCTCAATCAGGGCAGTCCTCTTGTTTAAGGGGACGTGTGAATTTTTTTTAGGAAAAATTCTCTTCCTTGGATTTTGACTCCAGCAGTTCCAAATTGTGCTATGTGCCCTTAAGTTGTGTTTGGATTGAAGGATTTGAGGAGAGATTTATAAATCTTTCCCTCAAATCTCCCCTCATGTTTGGATAACACTTGAAATCTATTGATTTAAAATCAATGGATTTATAAATCCAAGATTTTAAATCAATAAATTTCAAATCATGGATTTAATTTTGATTTTTTAAGTTATTTTTTAATGAATTTCAAATCCTCACTGAAACCGTGTCATTTGAAATCCTTCCGTTGTTGTGTAATTGATATATTAATATATAAAAAAATATATAAAATTAATAAATTAATTTTATATATATACTCTCTCTGTCCCGCACCAAGGGTTTATTTTGCTTTTTTGCACGTAGATTAAGGAGTATTATTATTTAATGTGTAGTGAGTAGTTGTATTAGTAGGAGTGTGGACCCCATGTTTCAATTGTATTAGTGGGTGAGTGTGGGACCCATGTGTATAAAAAAGGAAAGGGAACTCTTTGAGTGGAACGACCAAAATAAAAAAAAAGAGACACTCGATTATATATATATATATATATAAACTCTACCACCCAGCCTAACCCCTACCCACTCCCACCCAACCCCCAAAACCCGGATCACCCACCCCCCAACCCGGCCAACCCCCTCCTAAAATTATTTTTTTTATTTATAAAAATTTACAATTTAATAATAAAAATATTACTACCCAATCCTACCTCCTATCCACCCACCCCCATCCACCACCCCCCATCCACCCACCCCGGCCACCCACAATGCCCCCCTCCCCCCTCAAAAAAATTTTTATTTATAAAAATTTACATTTTAATAATAAAAATATTATCACCTACCCCTACCCCCTACCCACCCACCCCCCAACCCCCGGCAACCCGCTAAATTTTTTTTAAAAAAAAATTATATTTTAATATTTAAATAATAAAAATATTACCACATAACCCAACCCAACCCCTGCCACCATTCTCCACCCCACCCCATCCCAAATTGTTTTTAAAAAAAATATTTTAGATTTTAGTTTTTTAAATATTAAAATCTAAATTTTTTTTTTTAAAAAAATTTAGTTGGTTGGGGTGGTGAGTGGGGGTGGGGTGGTGGATGAATAGGGTGGTAGGACTGGGTGGTAATATTTTTATTATTTAAATATTAAAATCTAAAGTTTTATAAAAAAAATTTTAGGGTAGGATGGTGTGGGGGGGTGAGTGGGGTGTGGGGTAGGGTTGGGTAGTAATATTTTTATTATTCAAATATTAAAAATTTAAAATTTTATAAATTTTTTTTTGTGGGTGGTAGTGGAGGGGGGTGGGTAGGGGTAGATTGGGTAGAGTTCCCTCCCAAAAAAAAAATTATTTTTAATAAAATTTTAGATTTTAATATTTAATATAATTAAATTTTATTATTTTTATTTATTATATATAAAATTATATTTTAAAAATAATTTTTGAATTATGGATTTGAAATCATTTCAAAGATCCATAATTTATCCAAACAGTGGAATTCAAATGAATTGATCTAAAATCCAAGGAATTTAAAATCCACTCATTTTCAAATCCATTGGATTTGAAATGACTCAATCCAAACACAACTTAAGATTCAGTGACGGTGAGATTTTGACTCCGACGGTCCCGAATTGTGCTATGTTCCCAAAGATTCAGTGACTGTGACCTTTGCAGAGTCCACTGGAGCTTTAGATTTCATCTCTGTGACTGACAATCAATCTCGGAGCAGGCTGGATCCACCAGCTCCGGCAGCCTATCTTGACAAGTGCCTAGGGTTTAGAAATCTAATTGTTGCGCGTTTAGAAATCTAATTGGGGTGCATTTATAAAAAAATATTTACGTATTCTTTCATAAACATATTTTAAATTTATAAATTGATGGTTCGTTTAGTAGTTTTGGGGTGCAAATAGCCGCCCCCTTAAAAAATCATACCTAATACACATAATATACTTTATCATTTATTTATCACAAAAAAAATGACATAATATCTCTAAAAGTTAGACTTTTCTTAATCCACATGCAAAGTAAAAAATTACTCCATCCGTCCCATAGAAGTTGACACTTTCCTTTTTGGTTTTCCCATTAAAGTTGACATATTTCATTTTTAATACATGGGACCCCACAGAAAAATAATTAATCTATTCTCATGGGCCCAACATATCACCTCTAATACAACTACCCACTATACATTAAATATTATTTCTCTCACTTCAATTTACTCCACTTTACATTAAATTATTATACTCCTTAATCTCCGTGCCCAAAAAAAATTATACCAACTTCTATGGGACGGATGGAGTAAAACTTTTCCAAGATAGAGGGAGTATCTTTTTATCTGATCATTATCCATATTTGTGCGAAAAATAGATTTTTTATTATTTTAATTGATAATATAAACTTTTAAATATAAGAGATATTTTTGACATATTTTAGTTAATTGTTAATTATACATGGTATGATTTTCAATCAATATGTAAATCAATAATTAATATTGTGACATTATTTGTTTTGAAAATTTTAATTTTTTTTAGTATGCATGAAGTGCAATTAGACAAATATACGGAGAAAAAGTTTGAAGAATGTAATGAGTTGAAGGGAGTAATACAAAATCAATAAAAAGTTATATTCCACATGTTAAATTGAATTTATTATAAATTAAATAAACATTTTAAATGTTCATTAATTATAAAATAATTAAATAATTTAACCGTAAAACAAAGCTCTTTCAAGTATTGTATGAGAGTGAGACCATCTCACGTGAAATCATTTTATACTATCTAAATTAGTTTTTATTTTCGCTATAAAATATTACTTACTTAAATACTTTTTTACTAAAAAAATATATGGATACCTTTGAATTGGACGTCCAAAATAGTAAAATGTATAACTTTGGATTGACAAGAGGAAGTACTCCCTCCGTCCACCCGAAAGAGAGTCTTTTACTTTTATGCACGTTGATTAAGGAATATTATTATTTAATGTATAGTGTTTAGTTGTATTAGTGGGAGTGTGGACCCCATATTTTAGTTGTATTAGTAGGTGTGTGTCAGTGTGTGTGGGTCCAATGTGTGTAAAAAAAGAAATGACTTTCTTTAGAGCGGACGACCAAAATGGAAAAAATATCCCTTTCGAGCAGACGAAGGGAGTATAACTTTTAGTTGGTATAATTTTTTATTTATACTATAAATTGATTTTTACACTATTTAAATTAAGAGTTGATATTAGGTGCACCCGGGTGTAAGGGTACACCCATATGTGTATAATTTTTTATTTTATTTTGTAGTATGTGTTTTTATTCTATTTTGTATATGTGTTTCTTAATAATTGTATACTTTTTTCACACTAAATTTTACATTAAAAAAATTAGCATCCATATGCGTATAACATTTTATTTAATAGTGTATACATGTTTTTTAATAATTGTATATTTTTTACTCAAATTCATAATCGTATATATTTTTGTTCATATTTGTATTCATTTTTTAAAATGGGTGTACCGTATTTTAGGGTGCACTCGGGTGCAAAGTATAATTAGCCATAAATTAATGAGTTGGTCTTGCGTGCCCCTGGGGACACACCATGCGCCTTTAGAATTTAGTATTATATGTAACGGTACATTGTTTTGTTCTAAAGGGTAAACACTTTAATTAATAAGGGTACACTATTTTGTTCTAAAGGGTCACAACAAGAAACTGTCTGATTACCGACGGAAAATTCCGTCGGTAAACAGTGAAAAATTCGTCGCTAACTTAGTTACCGACGGATTACCGACGGAAATGAATCTGTCGCGAAAACCTGCCTCGGTAATTTTTTAGCGACGAAATTTTAAATTCGTCGGTAATTACCGACGGAATTTTTCGTCAGTAAATAAAGATATCCGTCGGTAATCAAATAATACAAATTCGTCGGAAGGGATAATATAGCGACGATTTTACCGACAGATTTTTCCGTCGGTAAATTAGCGACGAAAAAATCCGTCGGTAAATTATGTATATTTAAAAAAAAAAATAAATTTGCTGGCGAAATTTTCTATCGATAATTTAAATTTAAATTACTATATTATATTTTAAATATAAATACCCATAAAATAATTAAAATTTCATATTAAATAATCCTTCAAAAACTACTTAATATAAATTATTCATCTAATATAATATTTAAATTATAAAATTTTCACAATCCAAATTTACCACAAAAATATTCAATTATAATAATTCTACTAAATCATGGATACAAAATATTTGACTAAATGATCTTCATTATAAATTCTCCTAAATCGGCATCAGCATCAACATATACATCAGTTTGCAGTCGATTGGCACATCGAATCCCCGAGAGCATTTGATTATTTTTGTTCCTGATAGTGTAAAAAAAAAGTCATACAACACCAATTACTAACTATTCATACCATTATCTGATGTTAGAAAAACAAAGAAAGAAATCATAACTATTCATGAAACAATTACTAAGCATTGGTGCTTATATTGTTGTTGAGACAGAGAATAAAATTTGATTGAGTTCATGCAGACGATATTATACTATGTAACTCACCCATCCAGCCTTGGTGTGAGCTGGACCATGAAACAATGCATACAGTCCACGAACTTATCTTGTAACAAATGTAAACAAACAAATACACGAGCATTGATCATTTCAATCCAAGGATATCACCAACAATACCTAAGGCAAGTATGGATGCAAAGCAGCCTAGCAGTTGTAGCTAGTTAGCTAGAATAATGGGCTGTAAGTGGCATAATATTAATAATGGAACCTGCACACTTGCTTAAAATTCAAATATAAATATACTACTAAGGCTATAATAGCACAAAAAGCAATTCTTGTTGTAACTGCTGAGGGTACGCTGTTATGCAGCAGCAAGAAATATACTTTTCTATTAGAGATAAAAGCTTGTTATCAGTCATTCAAAGGTCCTAGCTTCAAATGTAAAACTACTAGTATAACTTTGTGAAGACCTAAAGAAATTAAAGCACTCTGGTTTGTTTTGGTAATAATCTATACTTCTCTCAGATAGATTTCCTTTTCCCACACGTGCTATCTAAAATACATGGGACCGAAAACATTTATTGCCGGACGATAAGTTATGAAAACATTGTATCCAAGAATCCCATATTACACTAACAATAATGTAAGAAATTGGTTAAAAAAAATAAAAAATAAGAAAATAAAAAACAAAAAAGGCAAACTAAGCAGTAATATTTAGAGAGCAGCAGATTCACCTTGGGCTTGAAGCTCTTGAACCCATTTATTTGCACGGTCAAATGATGCCTACAGGGTGATATGGAAAGACTATTATATAACTACAAAGAAATTAACACTAACAACAAGATATCATCAGAAGCTACCTTACAACAAGCAGTCCAGTTCATTGAAAAAATCAATTTTTTTTCCTTAAAAACAAGATAGTTAGGATGGATATGTTAAAGAATTATGAATATAAGACATGGATTTGAAATCTCTATATATGGACAATGATCCAGACAGATCACCAACTTTCAGTTTCCAATGTAGGAACAACACAAATAAAGTTCTTTCATTTCCCAAAAAAAAAAAATTATTAAAGCATAGTGCTATGTAATTGCTCTTTCACAAAACGTAACATCAAACTAGATTTTCCAGCTCCAACATCTCCTAGAAGTACCTAGAAGAATTAAAAAAACTTCAACCAACTTTGCAATTATAAAGCAACAGAATAAATGTAAACAGTTAAAATGATTTCCAACTATTTAACCTTGAAAAAACACAATGACACCGAGACCCAAACCTTTAAAAGCAAAAGGAGAAAATTATGCATAAATAATTCAAGGAAAAACTAAAATGTGGACCAATTTATACAAAAAATTCATCTAAAAACATTTAAGTTGTGTAATTTAATCAATAAGTACCACATAACCAAAGCAACTAGATAACAGAAAAAGCTGCAGCTCCTCCCACTCCCCCAATGAAGGCTTTATTCTTGTTTTTATCCCCTACTACAAGATAAAACTATAATTCAACAAACTATTTCTAATTAATGAGATCAAAATATTACATGCTAATTACGTACGTAATTTAAGATATGTAATCTGATTATCAGCAAAGATTAGTCCATCCCTGAATTACTCTCCACTAATTCATTGTTTCCATGAATATCACAATAAAACATGAATCTTCTTTGTATCTCATAGGCATCTTCCCCCCGAAACAGACCAAAATCTTACCAGTTTCACTATAGTATACTAATTAATTCGTAAAATGTAAGCTGAACTACAGCTTGCCCAGTTTGGCAAAGTTGCAGAAGTTACGAGACATATATGTAAAACTATATTTGAAACGGTGTAATGAACATTATGAACTTACTTTGATAACAGATCCATGAATTGATATTTCTATTTGCAATATGAAATTATCAAGTAGAATCATAACATATACCAAGTGCTTGACATCAATACACCACTTGATTAAGCTAAAAACTGCTCATTCCACCTCTTCTCTCTAAATTATACACGCACAAATAATGTGCATCGCAATAAGTAATAGGGTGCCGACCTATTTATGTAAAGAGAAAACATCATCTCAAGAAGCAGAAGCAATAAATGCATCAAAATTTAAAACAAAGTGCTGCTGAAAACTTATATCCAGACGCGTCGCATATAATATGCAAACTCTTTGATGCATTATTCCCATTTGACTAGACATCCAAAGATGACAAAATATTAATATGATTATGTTTACCTAAAATTGAGAAGAAAATCATGAAACCAGCTGAAATTTGGATAACCCTCCGACTCCCAATTCGAGTGCTTCCAAGAAGACCAATATTTTCCCTGATTGGCATTTAAACTAATGTTAGAGAAACAAATTTTAAATAGCTGAAAACAGTAATCAACATAAATACTTACACAGATACCGTCGATCCACTAGCAGTACCAAACAATCCATCTAATAGTATACCAATACCCTATACAAAGTACATGCTTGCTATATTCATTTTACATAATTTGGAGACAGAATTTTGATGCAAAATATGTTACTACATACCTGCCACCCTATTCCACGGTTGAGTACATGAGCAGGAGGCGGCGTGTGCTGGTCAACCGATATGTTGTCTTATATGCTCCAGTTGACTGTACAAAAACACATAACACTTTAAAAGCTCGTGGCAAGATAAAAGTTATTGTATAACATACCAGATGAGCTGCATAACCATGGGCTCTGAAATGTTGTTGGAAGACTTGTCACGACGTAGTTGATCCACCATCCTCACACGGACGCATCAGGTACCAACTCGGCAGCATTTCAGCTCCCACAAAGCTTGTGGAAGGGTCCCAATCAGGCTGCCAGTGGAAGCTGTTAACAACCTCTGTCAGAAACATTCACAATAGATATAACACTATCTCACAACACATAATCAATCTAGTATTTGTTTTAAGAATTTCATCTGAAATTTGAATAAACTGAACTCTTAGGATTTGTTACCTTCCTAACTTGCATCCAAAAGTCATGAGCAGATGATGCCAGTGTTGTCATATGTTAACTATATTTTTTTTTATTTTTTCCCTTTAGCGAAAGACAGTATTAAGAGTAGAATAGTAGCTTCAAGACTCAAGCTGCTACCCCACTATAACCATGATTAGTAATATCATACATACATTTGATTAATAACTAAAATTTTTGCTTTCTTAACAGTAAACTACATAAAATCTGGGAACTATTGTCAGCGATTCACACAGAAAAGCAAAAGCAAGGCAGTGATTCAAGAGTTGATCATTTATATTATTCAAAATTAATCATACCAAAAACAAAACGTGAAAACTGGCAAGAAATACAGACCCATAACTCAAAAATTCATAATCGAACATGATGGAGGGAAATAGGAGCCCTAAGCTGATATGTTAGGGTTTTGGTTCAAAGAAGAAGAAGAGAGGGAATGCCTTACACTATGGGAATGCCTTAGGCTTAGGGTTTCGCATTTCTGGCGCTGCTGCGGCTGACACGCTCGGCTGGTGTTCGCGAAGTAGGCGGCAGTCAGTGGTGAGCGGTTGACGTTGGGCAGCGTACGGACGACCACTGGAATTAGGTCCGACAGCGGATTGACGAGGCTGATGGGTGCGCGGCGGTGAAGGAACGAGAGAGAGAGAGAGAGTAGGGGAAGGAAGTGCAGGGAGGAGATAGAGAGAATGGCCTAGTAGATGAGGATTGCCGTCGATCTCCGCCTGCAACAGTAGAAGCGGCGACTTTCCCCGGGATAGTAGGAGAAATCGGGAGAAGAAGAGTTCTGATGGAATTGGGGGTGAAGCCGTATTGAGCGATTTACTGTATACCCTAATTTTATTACTCTTTGAATTACCGACGGATTAAATCCGTCGGTAAATTAAAAATAAAAATTCATATATTTACCGACGGAAAAATTCCGTCGGTAAATTACAAACTAAAATTATTTTTTAAAAAAATAAAATTTATTATATTTACCGACGGAAAAAATCCGTCAGTAAATTAAAGACTAAATTTTTTTTTTTAAAAATAAATTTTAAAATATCTACCGACGGATAAATCCGTCGGTAATCTTCCGGGATTTATTCCCTCCAAAATATCGACAGAATTACCGACGGAAAAAAAATCGTCGCTAATTCCGTCAGTAATCCGTCGTAAAAACCGTCGAAAATTTTTATTGATGATTTTTTTTAAAAAAATCCCATTAAATCAATAAACCGTCAGTAATTCGTCGGTAAACCGTCGGTAATTACCGACGATTTTTTTCCGTCGGTAAATCCGTCGGTATTCTATCAGTTTCTTGTAGTGGGTATACACTTTTCATTAATATTTTTTATTTTTCTTTAGAAAATAAAGGGTACACATCTTTATACTAAAGATTATACAATTTAACACAAAATTCTAAAGGAGCACGGATGTGCTCCCATGCACCCGGGTGCACATAAGTTTTTGCCTAAAGTAATTACTTTCGCTATAAAATGTTATTAACTTTTTATTTATACTACTACAAATTGTTCAGAATAGTATTATTAAATTAATGAGTTGATATTAGGTGCACCCGGGTGCAAGGGTATACTCATATGTGTATAACTTTTTATTCTATTTTGTATATGTAAGCAATTAAAATTTACGGTCCAATTAAATGACGACACGTGAATTTTTTGGATTAAATATCAATTATTAATATATTTTGGAATTTAAATAAATTAATTCCTAAAAATAGATTAATAAATAATTGATAATTAATTTAAGTTCAACCAATTAAATTGAGGCTTAAATTAAATGAGGTCTGGCCCAAGTCAAGTAAGCCCAAGTCAAATGAGACATGATTTAAGTCAAACAAGCCCATACAAATTAAATCAGGCCCAAGTAAAATAGGCCTGATTACAGCCCAACCAAGTGGAGGACCAAGCCTGCAGAATATGTCCCAAATATCTCTGGACCAATCAGAATGCAAGGCATTAATGAGGGAGTATTTATCTCTCACCTATATAAAGGGGTCTTCCCCCTTCATTTGAGACAGACTGAAGCACCCGAAGACGACAACACTCTGAAGAGATTGAAACACGAACAACGCTCCTCAAGATCTTCAAGGCAAAGAATGATATACGACCCGGGATTAAGTTGTTAAGCCCCCAGATCGAGTGTTTCTCATAGCAAGCACGTTGAGTTCTTTAATGTTCTTTGAGTCAAGAACAACATACGACCCGGGATTAAGGTGCTAAGCCCCCCAGATCGAGTGTTTCTCATAGCAAGCATGTTTAATCCAAATAAAGGCTCGCCTCTAGATAAACATTACAAAGTCCCAAATTTGAGCTCGGACAAGCTTCAACTGAAGATCCGACTCAACACACAAAGTTAGCACAGTCAACACTGTCAGCACAGTCAACATAACAAGTCAAGTCAAAGTTCAACTTGGTTCAAGAGAAGAATCAGATGATAGATAGAGATTGTTTCCTAAATTATCAAGTTCAATCCATCTGGATTATTATTGAAATTCTCTTGTATTTATTTTATTACAAAAACAAAATTTGTTGTTACAATACATGTTATTCTATTTTGTATACGTGTTTCTTAATAATTGTATACTTTTTTCATACTAAGTTTTTAATTAAAAAACTAGCATCCAATGTGTATAACGTTTTATTCAATAGTGTATACATGTTTTTTAATAATTGTATATTTTTTTAGACTTAATTTTTCATTAAAAAAATTAACAATTAAATTATATACAATTTTGTTCATAATTGTATATGTTTTTGTTTATACTTATATACGTTTTTGAAAGTGAGTGCACCCTACGATAGGATGTACCGGGTGCACAGTATAATTAGCCTAAATTAATTGAGTATCGCTTTTATCTAAGACTTTATGTGGGCTCACACAATTCTTTGCCCTAAAAAAAAGTTTGAGAAAAAACTCCAAGTAAAAAAACTTAAAAAAAAAAGATATAAGCCGGCTCACACAATTCTTTGCTCTAAAAAAAAGTTTGAGAAAAAACTCCAAGTAAAAAGACTTAAAAAAAAAAAAACCGCATTATTATTACAAAGAAACAGCATCTATGAATTCCATTACATGACAGCAATATATTCTTCATTGAGAAATTGAGAAACATAAAAGCAGACTTGCTAGTTGCTATGCTCATTGACCGTTTTCTGATCAAAATTATAAACAACAATACCATTATCAACCATGATTTTGACCGTTTCAATTAATATTTTTTCAGATTATTTTACTGCTGAACAAATACACACTAAACCATTATAATTAAAACACATGTGCATTACATATGTATACTTCTCAATCTTATTAAACTGCTGTATTACATAGTACTTTGTTACATTAAAACACACGTGGGTAATACATAGTATTTCACTAAACACAACAAACTCACACACCACCCCTTGAGATAAATTGATCAAATACTGTCAACACTCCCAAGAAACAGAAACTATTGCCAACAAAATTGAAATATTTGATTTAATTTCAGTAATACATATTTGGGAAAAGAAATCAGAGGAAAAATAAGTAAGATATCAGATGAAACCATTGCCAACAAAATTGAAATATTTGATTTAATTTTAGTAAGTAGTACTCATATATTTGGAAAAAGAAATCAGAGGAAAATAAGTGAGATATCAGATAAACCTTTAAAAGAAGCACAAATATTCTTGGAGAACAAGAGATTAGAATGCAAACCTTCAGTGAATGGGATCATCATGCAGACTCTACTCTGGTATACGATATACCAAGTGTATTTTCACGTTTGAGTGCGTGTATAAATCTATAGATACACACACTTAAAATCGAGATTATTTATAAGCGGCTGCAGTGTCAATAAAAACGTATACACTCCACCTGTGACAATAGAGAGTATCTCTATTCTCGATTTTCAATAAAAACACGCCCTTCTCAAACCCTAATTTTCGATTGCTATTCTTAGGCCCAAATCTTTCGTTGAGAAAAAGCTCCAATTTTTACTGGTGTCTTGATTCCGAATATCTGGAAGAATGGGGGATAAGGATCCGCCGCCGGAGGAATTCCGTTGCAAACGCACGGATGGCCGTCAATGGCGGTGCAAGCGGAGGGCGATGGACGGAAAAACGCTCTGCGACATTCACTATCTTCAAGGGAAGCACCGTCAGAACAGGCAGAAAGTTCCGGAGTCGCTGAAGCTGGAGAGGAATGTGACCAAGAAAAGGGAGAGTGGCAATGGAGAGAGTAGTTGTAGGATTTTGAAATCGGCGAAGAAGCCACTGGCTTTGGTGGAGAATGGGCGGGTGAAGGCTGTTTCGGAGAAGCTGGACAGAGCATTGAAGAGGATGAAGTTGAAAAGAGGCGACTTGCATTTGGAATTGATCAGAATTTTTCTCAAGAGGCAGGTGGAGAAGAAGAAGGAGAAAGAGTTGAAGGAAAACTCGATCAGGGATGAGACAAGAGTGTTGCCTCATGGTGTTATGGCTATTTCGCAATCGAATTCGAATTTGCAGAATTTTAGTGAAAACGGTGGGTTGGATGTCAAACAGGGAGTAGATTCCAATGGAAAATTAATCTTGGAAAGACATTTTCGGTCTAAAAATATTGAACCTCTTCCAATTAGTACAATGCAGGTTGGTATCTTGATCCCAAGTAATATTTCTTTATATGCTACATTAAGATGTTGTCCGTAAGCTTCATGTACAAGTTCTGATTTTGAATCTGAACTAGGTTTTCCCATTGGCGGAGAATGTGAAGGCCAAGAAAATAAGAAAGTGCCATTGGTGTAGGGCAAGTAAATCTCAGTGCTTGATAAAGTGCTTGTCTTGCAGGAAACGTTTCTTCTGCGTGACTTGTATTAAAGAGAGGTCTGTTTTTAACTTCTGCTGTATTTAACTTCTGGATACAAATCCTCGCCTTTTGTCTTTCAATCAAATTCAAATTGCTTATTTTCTTGTGCTAAGTAACTTAATTGAATCTGTTCAGAAAACTCCTGCTCAATTTGATAATTATACATGTTTGACTAATTGACTTATCTAATACATTATGGGCTACTTTTTTGTTATGCTTGATGGTTAAAGGATATGATTGAGGCCTTTGTAATCAAGTGTACGCCTGCTTGCAATCTATCAAAGTAGGGAGTGAAATCAGGATGTAGTGTTCTGATCGTTAAATATATATTTAGCATGTCTATAACTTAAGAGTGAGCAACTTATACTATTGCTCTCTATTTGACGTATTTACTTTTTCCTTATGTCTGGGTTTGCCTCAAGGGTCTGGTATGATATGCCAGTCTATGTGGCACTATAGGCTGCTGACATCCCTGATTTTAAATTGTATGTTAGGTCCGATCAAATAAAAGAATGTTCGTTGTAAAGAAACACAGATCTAATTTAAAACATCTGAAACTAGGCTTAACAGTTATAATTAGATAATGGTTTTTGCTGCTGTTGCTATGATTCGAGTCTCAAGGTCGACTAGCTTTACATTAGAGTTGAATTTAATTTAGGCATTTTGAGAAGCAAGAAGTGAAGGCCAAGTGTCCTGCCTGTTGGGGAGCGTGTAACTGTAAGATCTGTATGAAACAGAAACTTGGTGCCAACAATCATAAGGTTTGGAATGGTTCTGAATTGAGATACGAGTTCTTAAATAACCATGGGAAATTGAGTTCATCAGTTTCTGTTGTTTCCAGGTTTGTTATAGAGGTCGAAGGAAGCTGGATAGGAAACAGTTGCTTCACTATCTAATCTTCATGCTTCTTCCTGTGGTGAAAAAAATAAATCAAGATCAGTGTATTGAACTTGAAACAGAATCTAAGACAACAGGTATGAGATCCATGACCTTGTTCTTAATGACTTGGGTTAAATTTTTTTATCAAACATGTGTTCTATACTTTTTACTTTCATTGCTACAGGAAAAGAACAATCTGAAATGCAGATTTCACAGACTATGTTAGGATTTTCTTCATCATGCTGCTGGTAAATTCCTTAATTCTGTTATATATTATGGTTTTAACACAATCGACTGATGTTATATTAACTATAGTCTGTTTATTTACATTGTTGAGCAGCAACAAATGCAAGACATCAATTGTGGACTACCATAGGACCTGCACAAATTGTTCATACAATCTTTGCTTGGGTTGTTGCCAGGAACTTTTGTGTGGAAGTTTCAAGCTCAAAAGTTGCAAGAAAAGGAAAATCTGTTCATCTGGAGACGATTTACTTGTTAAACAAAACATTTCCCAGGCTAACTCTGGCCTGTCCACTATCGCCATGGAAAACTGGGAAACTAGTGCAGATGGCAGCATTCCATGCCCGCCTACAGATATTGGAGGTTGTGGTGGCAGCCTTCTTGGTTTAAGATGTATATACCCCTTTAACTGGACTAAAGATCTGGAACATAAAGCCGAAGAACTACTTTGCAGCTCTCACTTTCCAAAACCTACAGACATGTCTTACTGCTGTTCGTCATGCAATGACTTTGTCGCTGCTGCTAATGAACTTAAGCTGGAGAGTGTACCGTCTAAGAGAATAGGTTTTGAAAACAACTATCTTTATAATCCAACTGTAAAAGATCTTCATCAAGAACCCCCTGAACATTTCCAGAGTCATTGGGGTAAGGGTCAACCTGTTATAGTTCGAGACGTGCTCCAGAGAAATAGGGGTTTGTGCTGGGACCCATTTATTATGTTTTGTTCTTATATGGAGAATAAGAGCTCTGAATCTTGTAATGATGGTCGGGCGAAAGCAACAAGCTCCTTGGATTGGTGTGAGGTCTGTATCCTAATCTCTCGCTCTGTGTATGTGTGCGTGTGAACCTGTGATGGAGAAATTATTGTAGCGTTTGATGCATTGTTGATTGTGTTGTTGTGATAGTTTGTTCAGCGTTGTACTGGATAATGGATATATACACAACCGTTCTTGTGCACCGTGTTTCTGAATCTCTGTCCTTTTCTGGTCATCTTACCTACATCAAAACATATTAATTGTATCTAGTTTTATTCCATGCGTGGGCACAGGTTTTCTGTTCTGACATTTTTGTATTTAAAATCATTTAGTAATTATTGGACTTACTAAATCAAGCCATGTGTGCCACTGTGCCTGCAATCAAAATAATGTGTTTGAGATACTCCATTATCAATTCCACTGTGATTAAAATTTTCGTTTGCTGTTTATTTATTTTATTTTATTTTTTATTTTGTGTAATACAACCTATTTGATTTTGCAGGTTGAAATTGATCGGAAGCGGATTTTCATGGGGTCACTAGAAAATAGAACACATGCAAGTGTACAGCAAAAAGTTCTAAAATTCAAAGCTTGGCTTTCTTCTGATTTGTTTCAAAAGCACTTCCCCCTTCATTACGATGAGATCTCAAGTGCTCTACCTCTTCCAGAGTACGTCAATCCAGTTTCTGGCCTTTTGAATGTCAGTGTGAAGTTGCCAAAGGATTTGTCAAAACCTGACTTAGGTCCCTCTATATATTTTTCATATGGTGGTTCTGAGGAACTTATGCAGGCTGATTATTTGTCAAAGCTGTGTTATGAATCGCATGATAAGGTAGGAGTTGGTGGACAAGATTAGATTATCTATTCTTGCATCATCGTATGTGAATCTTAATCATTTTCTATATAGGTCTACATATCTTAAAAGAACTGTATAATAAAATGTTAAATCTGAGAATATGCATGTAACTATACTATTGGGTTTTCATCTCAGGTTAATATTCTCGCTTATGCGACAGATGCTCCAATATCCTCAGAACAGATTGAGAAAATTGAAAACTTAATGAAAAAATACAGGACTCGAGATCATGGTCGGTCATTTAGCAATTCAAGTGATCAGAAAGGCAAATCATCTCTTCAGAGTGAAGACACTGGCGAATCAGGGTTGCAGGACAGTGGAGAAAGGATAATCTTGCCAAATGGAATTGAAAATGTGCCCTTCTATTCCAGTGACCTTCCTAGAGGTCAAAAACTGAGTGTTGAAAATGGGAATTACTCTGATGAGAGTGAATATGAGTCTGATGCATCAGTTCTTTACTCTGGAAGTATTGATAACTCTGAAGATTTTGATGAGCATTTTCAAGAAGAGGATATAGAAAGCTCTTTTAACGGTGAACATAAGCAAGAAACTGACTGTTGCGGTGCCCAATGGGATATTTTTCCCCGTGAAGATGTACCGAAACTTTTGGAATACCTTAGGAGACATTCTAAAGAGCTTAACTCTGCATGCAGCTATTCAAAACATGTATGCTTCTTCTGAAAGTCACTCTTTTATCCATACTGCAATGCAAGTGTAATGATGGCTTCATGTGTATCTAACAGGTTCATCCCATTCTTGATCAGACCTTCTTCCTTGACGCATATCACAAGTTGAGACTTAAACAGGAGTATGGTATGTAGGGTATGCATTAATATGACGTCTTGCAGTTTAGCTTTTATAGCTAATGTAAAGCTGATCTCACTTCTCAATGCTTTCAGACATTCAACCATGGACTTTTGAGCAATGCACGGGAGAAGCTATCTTTGTTCCTGCTGGATGCCCCTATCAAATTAGAAAAGTCAAGGTAGCAATGCCAAGCAATCACCTTCACGTAGCTTCATTAGTACTCACATGCCTCACATTCTCTGTTTTAAATTATAAATTATTTTTATTAAGAGCTCTTCCACTTTCTTCAGTCTTGCGTCCAAGTTGTCTTGGACTTCATCTCCCCCGAAAATGCTACTAAGTGCATGGAGTTGAATGATGAAATCCGTCATCTTCCCAACCGACACAAATCCAAAAAAAAAGTGATGGAGGTAAGAGATAATAAATATGTACTAGAAATAATTTGTCTACTGTTTGGGTGATGAAGACAGTTTGGAAATGGGTTGAACAGGTGGAGAAAATGGCACTCCAGAGTATCAGTGCGGCGATTGATGATTTATGCAACCTCATGCCTGAGAAGCAAGTATGCTCTAACTTCTCTTCTTTAGTTCCTCCATCTTTCTTGATGGATAGGTTTTTTATTGAATGATATCAGAATTCCAGATATTGACGTTCACAATTACTAGGTGTATTATTATCGCGATTGTAGAACTCTATTAGTATTTAGGCTGTGCTTGGATCAATAGATTGAATTACACCCAAGTTACTCGAAATTTCAGAGCTAGTTTGCGTATCTGCAAATCCTTCACCAAAACGAGTCTTATTATGGATTTCAAACCCATCATCTTAACACAATCTTTCTATTTTTGTAGTTTACTATTTCTTTTTTTTTTATATGCTTAATCCCACAATCCACCTTGTTTGCGAACTGATTGAAGCACCTACTGTTTACAGAGATGACCATTCATCTGGCTTACCAGCAGTGCACGTGGAGCTTCGTGGCATTCCTTCATCAGTGAGTTGTAAATAATACGGATTTCGGTATATTTCTTGATTTGACTCTTGCTACAACCAGTTTCTTAGAAGCCGATAGTCTGTTGCAGTAAGACACCTGTACCAAATACGATAACACTGTACCTTAACTTAGGAGGTACCTAAGCAGTATCATATGGACTTTGAGAACGACGCCTACGATCCTTAACTTGCAAACCATTGCAGATTGAGAATATTTCCTTCGATTCTTTCAAAGGTCTTTCGATTGTCAGTTTCCACAGTTCCAGGTGGAGATAGCGGTAAAACGACAGGTCGGCTAGTTTGTGCGTGTCTTGCCCCTTAATTGAGGTATATAAATTATTCTCAGTGTTATGGTTCATCTACTGCAAAATAGATTCAACTTTGTACATATGTGATAGGACATTTAATATGAAGTGTAGATTGGAGTAGTATTTATCTAGTGCCCATTGCAGCTGAGGAAATCTTTGTAGAAAGGTGGGACGTGGGAAAGGAACTCTCAATTGTGCAACTATTATTTAATTCCTTTAAAATAAAACATTGGATATATAGATATTAAGTGCAGTTCACTTTATGCACATTCTGTTTCCTACTAAGCGTGTCCATTTGTGTTGTCATGTCTTGATTCATGTCTACCTGATAATGACAAGATTTGATCAGCCAAACACGATTATGAACACTTAAGTTGGGACTTGCATCCTCTCACGTACTAGAGGGAAATTCCCCCTCACATGAACAGGGACTTCCCTCCCGTCTGGAGATGATCCCCATCCCTAAGTTGACACAATACAAATGCGAAAAATTATCTGACACGCCACGCAATAAGAAAAATAAATTAATTTAATAACTAAAACATAAAATAAACTTTAAAATTGAAAGTGATATGATACGAATACACTTGAAAAAATTATACTTCCGTCGGTTTTAAGGTATTCTTTTGCTTTTTGCACGTAGATTAAGGAGTATTATTATTATATGTAAAGTGGGTAGTTGTATTAGAGGGAAGTGGTGACCATATTGTGTATATTTTTACTAAATAGGGGAAATTGATACTTTTGAAGCGGATGCCAAAAATAGTAAAATAGATACCTTAGAAGCGGACGGAGGGAGTATTATATTTACTTTATTATTAAGTTACAAGAATACGAAATACGATAAGATATGAAATTACAATACTCCCCCTGTTCGCTTCTAAGGTGTTCATTTTACTATTTTTTGTGTCCGGTTCAAAGGTATTCATTTCCAATATTTAGTAAAAAAATACATAATATGGCCCACCACTTCCCTCTAATACAACTACCCACTTTATATATAACTAGTAGCTAACACGTGCGTTGCACGGTATGTGTTAATTTTAGGGCAACAACTTCAATTAATTTTATGATGTTTGAATCGAATAATATTTTTTTGAAAAATATATAAAATAATAAAAATAAACAAATACCCCTACAAAATATACTCAAGTTTCAAATCACAACATGATGCATCAGAATCAGTGTTCTGAAAACTGGACCGGACTTGCCGGTTCAATCGGTTGAACTAAGAACGGGAGGCAGAACTGGTCCGATAACATCCTAAAAACTGTTCTAGCTGTTGAACCGGGAAAAACCGGTTTGGACTGGTCAGAACCGGCAAAACCGGCTGAACCGTCCAAACCAAAAACCGCGGTTATATTATTTAAAAAATAAAAGAGATCGAACAAGTACTTTCTCATTCCTTTGCAGAAATACAACTCATAAAACCTTAATTCAAAATCTAAAGTTTAAAGGAGATGTAATTCGATTTGACTCGCGGTGGCAGACGACGGTGCGGTGTCGGCAGTAGGGCGGTGACAACGATTTTGGTGGATTTACGGTGGTACTTGGTTGATGGGCAAGCCTGTGGCATGACTCGATCACGCATCGAACGGAGTAAGAGGCGGACTCTGGTAATGGGCAAGTGAGCGGAAGTTCGACGGCCGTTCTGCTTTGGGAGAGAGAACAGTGATTTGAAAATTGAGGAAGATTTGTAGAAAGTGAACCCGTGAACCTTATCACTCTGTTACTCCTGCTTTTACTAATAATTTGGGGCTTGGGCTTTGGGCTTTATAGAAAATAATATCACTGGCCCATTAATTCTAATTTAAATTGGGCTGGAAAAATTATATAATTTATATATGTAAATTTAAATTATATATAAAATAATAAATATAATTAAAAATATGTAATTTTTATTTTTCGATTGAATCGCCCGATCCGATCGGTCCGACCTTGAACCGTTAGGGCCATCGGTTTGGCCTCTGGTCCGATTTTCTAATCACTGATCAGAATGATTCAACATCGTGATAAACACCTTCCAGATTGGTTGAACCATGAATTTGATAATTAGGAGACTCAAACAATCTAACACATCTGAATTTGACGGCAATGTTTGTTTTGTAGTTGGTAGATAATTAATCAAACGAACACAAAAATAATGAGTATATACTCTTGCCATATAAAATTATTAAAAAATTGGCATATATTTATTTTTTGTTTTTTTTGTGTGTTTATTGTTGTTATATTAGTAAAAGGTTTAATGAGATTATTAAAGTTTTAAATTAAATATCTCAATGTAATATAATATCACAAAAATAATATTTATTTATTTATAGGCCATAAAATTGTAATATATTTATTTTTTAATTTTTTTGAAGTATATTGTTGCTATATATTAGTTAAAGATTTGCTGAGATTATCAAAGTTTTAAATTAAATAAAATTTTTTAATTTCACGAAATAATGTGTATATATTATTGCCATATGCTCCCTCCATCCCGAAAAAGTTTGCGCCCCTTTTTTCGGCACGGAGATTAAGAAAGTGATGACTTTTAGGGGTATAATAGTATTTTTTTTGTAATAAATAAATGATAAAGTATGTTAGGTAGAGATGATTTTTTTTGTAAATAAAGTATATGGGGAAGGGTGATTGTTTTTTACTTTTTGTTTTTTTTGGAATGTGCAAACTTTTGTGGGATAGCCCAAAATGGAAAGTGTGCCATCTGAAAGGAGACGGAGGGAGTAGTTAATGATTATTAAAAAAATTGGCATATATTTATTTTTTGATTTTTATGAGATTATTAACCATTATTTGCCATGAAAGTTTGGTTGGGTTAATGTAACGCCCCGGTTTACGCTATGGGGTTGGGACGCTACTAGATATACATATCCCAATATAATAATAAAGGGGTCGAGAATGCACAGCGGAAATAATATAAATATCCCCCAAAGCGATAATATAATAAAGTAAAAGTTGCATAGAGATTATTACATATTAATGTCTACTCATCCGAGTAGAGTAAAATATCCAAAATAAGTTCGTTCAGATGATGTATCTGAAATAAAGTTCTAACAGGATAATAATATGTAAGTCATAATATAAAGTCTTCTTAAGGGCTTGGGACATCTGCAGGGGCCTCTCCATCTTCTAAACCTTGTTCTGAAAATCGATAAGGGGTGAGTGTCTGAAATACACTCAGTGGATTAACTTAAATGATTGCACAGTTAAAAATAAATATGCATGTCAAATATACCATAAAATGTAACATATGTCATTTAATAAAATAATTTGCACATTGTCGTTCGATAACTCAATGAAAATATTTTAGACCGAATCGTCATCCGATAACTTGTGTTAGTTGGTATATGTGCACCAGGCCGTCACCCCAGTACAATGTTAGCATACTTGAAATATATTTTAGTACTGAACCGACGTAGTCAGTAACTTGTGTTAGTTGGTATATGTGCACCGAGTCGTCACCCCGTACAAGTGTTAGTAGAAAATATTTGTCATCGAACTAAAAGCACACATGACACATAACATGACATATCAATAACACATATCACATCTTAACATAGCAATCATGACATAAAATTGTAGCACTCGGTAAAGAGTGAAAGTTACCCCCACCTTAAACTTATTGGAAACGTGTAAAGTGGACTAGGCTTGCTCGTGAGTCTCAGGTATGTCTGCAAAGGTATACTAAATTGAGTTCTACTTCTAATAATAATACCTATTACTAAAACTAATTTCTAAAAATAATTTAACAATTATAGTTTTCTAATTTAGTAATAAGTTATAACATTAAAAATATAAATTCAAAAGACATTAATGTTTAAAAAAAATGGATATAAAATAAAGATTCTACATCTAAATTAATAATAGTGACAAAATTATATTAATATTTAATATAAAAGGTTAAATTAAATAAATAAATAAATATTAAATATTAAATAAATAAATAATAAAATAGAATGAAATGAAATAAGGCAAATAATAAGTAAATAAAATAATAATAATGATAATAATGGTAAATTATAATTAATATTGAAAAGGAATTATATTAATAAAATAAAATAAGTTAACTAATAAATAATAAATAAATACTAAATAACATAAAAAGTTAAATTAAATAAATAAATAAATATAATATATTAAATAAATAATAGAATGATATGAATAAAACAAATAATAAGTAATAATAATAATAATAAAAATAGTAAACTATAATTAGTATTAAAATGGAATTAAATTAATAAAATAAGATAAATATTAAATAATAAATAAAATACTAAATAACATACAAAGTTAAATTAAATAAATAAATAGTATAATATAATATATTAAATGAATAATGAATGAAATGAATAAAACAAATAATAAGTAAAAATAATGATAATAATAATAATAGTAATAATAATAATAATAAAAATAGTAAATTATAATTAATATTGAAAATGAATTAAATAAATAAATAAATAATAAACTAGTTAACATAATATGTACACACACGCAGTATTTTCATATATACTGCATATATACCTTCGTTCATTAAGAAGTCAAAACAAATTAATATTATTATTGCAATCAAGTCCCTGTATTATATTAAATTCTCATTTAAACTTGCCCCAAACTTTAAACTTATTACAAAATGACCTAACTTGTTTCAAAATGACCCAACTTGAGTTATACAACTCCGTTTGAAATTCCAAAAATACCGTTGGAATTCTCGTGAGATGAGGATCACATCAGTACCAATTTTGTATCAAAATATTGAAGTTTAGAAAACACAAATTTTCACCGTAAAGTGAGTTTTTACCCAACTTCTTCATTTTACGTCAAAACTCAAAACTAATTATACCTTTGTGATCCTCGTGAGGAGAGCTTCAAAACGGACTATAATATCAAACCTAACACACACCGAAATAAAATCTGCCATTAAAGGGGTTGAAACTTTGACGGAGCTTTTCTAGCTCAAACTGACGTCTATTTTATAAAATAATTACATATTTGGAATCTACGCTTCGAGACGATCATTTTCGTATATAACATGATAAGGTTTGACAACATAATAAAAAAATTCCAAAACTTGCAGTGTGTATATATACGTATGTATATGTGTGTGGGTGTGTTTTCAAAACGTAATAATATATATATATATTTTCGGATGAAAATTTCTAATCTCAAATTGACTTCCCCTTGGTAAATAGCCGATTTACAGTGATGAAAGAGAAGGATGCATGTATTTATATATAGAAGGAAAGTGATATGTAATAATAATAATTATTATTAGATCAAAATTTTTTCAAAGCTATCCAACTCCTACGTCATCCACTCATCTAATCATTACTACTGTTGATGATCTTATCTATTCTCTCCTCTCTCTCTCTTTTTTTTTTATAATGAGTATTACATCCACCCCTACTAAAAATAAAAATTCGTCCTCGAAATTTCACTTACTAGGTATGAGTAGATTCGAATATTTATTTCGTATGTCATCTTCACGTTCCCATGTCGCTTCTTCTGTATTGTGTTGACTCCATTGGACTTTGATTAAAGCAACTTCACGATTCCTTAGCTTATGAACTTTCCTGTCAAGAATGGCGATAGAAAATTCCTCGTATGCTAAGTTATAATCAATTGCTATAACTTCATGGTTAACAACGTGGCTTGGATCAAATACATACTTCCGTAGCATGGACACATGAAATACATCATGCACTCCAGCTAGCTCATGTGGTAAAGCTAATTTGTATGCCAACTCGTCGATTCGTTCCAAAACCTCATAAGGCCCAATGTATCTTGGCTTAAGTTTTCCTTTCTTCCCAAAGCGAGAAATTCCTTTCATTGGTGATATTTTGAGAAAAACTTTATCTCCTTCCTGGAACTGTAAATCTTTGCGTCTCTTATCAGCGTAAGACTTCTGTCGGTTTTGCGCAGTCAAAATTCTTCTTTTGATCTTTTCAATCGCTTCAACTGTCTTTTCTACTATTTCTGGTCCTAGAACTTTCTTCTCACCAACTTCATCCCAATAAAGGGGAGATCTACACTTCCTTCCGTAGAGTGCTTCGTAAGGGGCCATGCCTGTTGTGGCTTGAAAACTATTGTTGTAAGCAAACTCTATAAGTGGTATGTATCTTTCCCAACTTTCCCCAAAATCTAGGACGCATGCCCTCAACATGTCTTCCAATGTTTGAATAGTCCTTTCAGACTGGCCACCTGTTTGCAGATGAAATGCCGTGCTAAACTTTAGCTTTGTGCCCATTGCATTTTGTAAACTGTGCCAAAATTTTGATGTAAATCTTGGATCTCGATCAGAAACTATAGAAACTGGTACACCGTGCAATCTGACAACTTCTTCTAGATAAATTTGTGCAAGCTTATCCATTCCATGAGTCATTTTCACTGGAAAAAAATGCGCAGACTTAGTCAAATGATCCACTATCACCCATATAGCTTGATTTCCTCGCACTGATCTTGGTAAACCAGTAACGAAATCCATTGTGATATGCTCCCATTTCCACTCAGGAATTTCTAATGGCTTTAAGAGTCCTGAGGGTCGTTGATGTTCTGCTTTCACTTGCTGACAAGTCATATACCTTTGGATAAACAGACCTATATCCCTCTTCATATTTCTCCACCAAAATGCATTCTTCAAGTCTTGATACATCTTGGTTCCTCCTGGATGTACCGTGTATGGAGTACCATTAGCTTCTGTTAAAATTTCTCTAATAAGATCCTCATTTTTAGGAACACATAATCTTTTTCCAAATACGAGTGTTCCATCGTCTGTGAGAGCAAATTCCTTTCATTCCCCAATCTTCATGCGTTTCTTAATTTTTCTGAGAATTCTGTCTTCGTCTTGAAGTTTCTTGACTCTATCTCTTAAGGAAGGTTTAATCATTAACGCAGTTAATACTGCTTCAATGCTTCTTGGAGGTCTCACGACTTCCAAATTCATCCGAGAGAACTCAGCCATCAATAATTCTTGGTTTGTTATAGAACATGCTAATTCCCCTTTTTCCTTTTCGGCTTAGAGCATCTGCTACCACATTTGCCTTCCCTGGATGGTACAGTATTGTACAATCATAATCCTTGACTAATTCCAACCATCTCCTTTGCCTCATGTTTAATTCCTTCTGTTCGAAAAAGTACTTCAAACTCTTGTGATCCGTATAAATTTGACATTTTGCTCCATACAGATAGTGTCTCCAAATTTTCAAAGCATGCACCACAGCTGCCAATTCTAAATCATGAGTTGGATAGTTCTGTTCATGGATCTTGAGTTGTCTAGACGCATAAGCAACTACTTTATTACGTTGCATCAGAACACATCCCAATCCTTGCTTTGAAGCATCACTATAGATGACAAATTCTTCTGTCCCATCAGGAATTTGATTAGAGCTATTTTCACCTATATTTTAGTGTCTTTTTATATGTGTTTTCGTATTATTTTATCCGTATTTTATGTGTTATTTGGTTGTGTTTTGTGTTTTTATTGAAATGTGTGTGAATGAGCTTAAATTTAAGATTTTCACTTTTTATTTGATGCTAAACATGATAAGGAAGATGTAGGAAAAAGCGGATCTCAATTCGGAGTTGAAACGAGGGAGAACGAGCCAAAACAGTGAAAAGAGGAAGCAGGGCAGCACGCGCACGGGCCGTGTACAGCGCACGGCCCTGTCAGCATGGCCGTGCGGTAACACCCGAAATGCCAACTCGGCCACGCCTGTGGCCGAGTACAGAACACGCCCCGTGCTGAGTACAGAAACACGGCCCGTGCACCGCGCACGGGCCTGTCGAGAAAGCCGTGCGCGAACGTCAGAAAACACAACACGGCCACCCCTGTGGCCGTGTGCTGCGCACGAGGCGTGCGCTGTGTTAGAACACGGGTCGTGCGGCGGAGCTCGAGCCGTGTTGGTGCAAAAATGCAGGAAATTGCTGGAATCTTCTAGAAGGCCCACATGGGGTATAAATAGACCCCATTTCAACACTTTGTAGATCAGATCCGAAATTCCCATCTTCTACACACACATCACACACCATTTCTTCCATTTTCCACCATCATCTTCATCCACTTTCATCCATTTTGATCAATCTTCATCATCTCCATTAATTCTCCATCAAAACTTCATCCCTTCCATTGGGTGTGAGAGATCTCAAGGAATCAAGAGCTAGAGGTGGAGATCAAGAAGAATAGAAGATTCTCTTCAAGAAATTGATAGGGAAGAATCCATTCATTTTTTATTTCTTTAGATCTAACACTATGGGTATTTGTAATGAATCATTTATTTATTTTATTACTTTTATCATGTTAGGCTAATCCCTCTAGTGGGATTAGGAATATGAAGAGCATATTAGATTTATATTATCATGTGGATTAAATTGGTTTTTGATTTAATTGATGTTGATTTCTATTCATGGAATTTAATTGTCTTGATGTTGTGATGGCATGGTTTGTTATTCATGAATGTTTATTGGTTTAATGGATTGTTGATCAATGGATTATTTGTGGTAATTAAATGCTATCATGATGTTCATGTATGTATTGCTTGGAGTGAGACGGAAACGACCCTCTATAGTATTAGGAAGACATGATTAGACATTGAGTTTGGGTTTGACCGAAAGGATATTTGAATTCAATGAGGGGAACCAATCCATTCGTTGGCCTTAGTACACAAAAAGGGAGAGTTTAATCTAACTAGTACCTAGATGGAAGGGGTTAATGTTGGGCTTTGATCTTAAGTGCTCTTGGGAGTCTAAAATGGATCAACAACCTTTGTAACCCGAAAGGGAGCTTATGATACAATCGTGATCACCCTTAGTCTAGATCAATTGAGTTGAATTCCGTTTGCATGATAATATGAATTGAGTATGCTTGGATGTTTCTAATCCCATGTTTTTCCATACTTGAACTTTAGCACCCATTTTCATTACTTGTCATTTCTCTTATTTTTTATTCTTATTCACTTGCTCCTTGCTTTAGTTGTTAACCAATCTCAAAACCCCCGATCATCTTTACAAAAACAACATGAACATGAGCTCACGTATGTTGTTAGTCCGAACATAACTCCTTATTGGATTGATAATTTTTCTTGGGATATACTACTACAACGATCGAGTATTCTTGCTCGTGAGTGCTCTAAAAATAGGCAAACAAGAAAATGGCGCCGTTGCCGGGGAGTTTGACGGACTAGTCGAGTACTGTGTTATTGTTTTAGTTGTTCTTGATAAGGATATCTTTTTATCTTGTTTTATTTCTTATATTTGCTTTGAAAAATTTTGTTCTTACTTATTCTTTTTGATAGGTACTCTTACCTTGAAAGAAGGGGAGGAAGAACAAAGCCCAAAAATAGAAAGTTGAAGGAAGATTGTAGTAAACTTTGTGGAGAAAAGCATTAGATGGATGGATGGAACAAGTGGTTATTATGGAAATCAATATGCAAGAGTTCCTCCTCCACAACAAAAAGGCTATATAAATGAGAGTTACTATGGATATGATTGCCAAATGAGTCAAGTTCACTCTCAATACTACAATCATGGCGGATATGATGAATGGCCACAAGCTTACAATGGAAACACATTCCAACCACAACAAGGATACACTTATTCCACTCCGAATTTCAAAGTTTCTTCTCCGTTCCAAAATTATGCCTTACTCGAATTATTTAGAAGATGTTCTCAAGGAAGTGAAGGCCAAATCTCTCAATCGAGTCCTATCAATCCTCAAGAAGAAGATTATCCTTTCATGGGAGTGGGTAATTTCCAAGGGAATTTTCAAAATACCTATGAAGGAAGTTTTCAGGGGAATTATCCACCAAGTCAAGAGAATCGCCAAGGAGGATATCAAGGTTTTGATCCAAGTGCCAAGCCATCTAATGAAGAAGAGAAGTCGACCTTTGAGGATACATTGTTAGCATTCATGAAAAAGATGGAGGCTAGAATGGAGGAAAATGAGAAGAAGATGGATGATTGGATGGACTCCCTTGAGTATCAAATGAGCCAACTTGTAAGTTCTTTGAACAATTCGCAACAAATTGAAGAGGGAGATTATATGGAGGATAAAAGGGAAGAGGAAAGTAAGGTTGACGAAGGGTTGGAGGAAGAAGAGAACTTGGTGGTAAATGAATCAAGTGAGAAGATTGAAGAGCCAGTTGAGGCCAATGAAATAGAGGAAGACGAGCAAGTTATGGAAGCAAATGAAGAGGATTTGAAGAGTGAAATGAGCATTCCTAAATCCTTAAACTCTTTAAGTTGCAATGATTTTCTTGACATTGTTTCTATTGACTTTGTCTTACCTCTTGATACCTCACAAATTCTTAGGGACAAAAGAGAGTTGGAAGAAACTTTGGGGATATTCATTGAAAGGAGGAATAAGTGGTTTGCTAGAATGGAGAGGACAATGAAATGTCATGCACGGATAGTTGGCAATTTCAAGCTCAATCTTAAGAGTGCCAATGAGGCCATTGCTTGCCACAAGTACTTAATAGATGAAGAAGCGCAAAGATTAAAGTATGGTGGCAAGGACGACTGTTATCCATGGCCATTCCGATGAGTTTGAAATTTTTCGTCTAGCTTGAAGACGTTAAACTTAGCTCTCGATGGGAGGCACCCCATCACTATCTTTATTGCTTTGTTTTAGTGCTTTCAATAAATGTTGTGGTTTTGTTGTTTTGTATTTTGGACTTGTAGGTTGATTGTGTTCATGGAGAAAAATGCTCATTGAAGAAAAGAGAAATGCTTCATGGATTCAAGTCGACATATCTCACCACTTGTTGCAAACTTAATTCGTGACTCTTGTCTCGAGTTAAGTTTGGGGGGGCGCTAGTGCATGGTGAATATAACTTGAGTCGTGTGGATGCAGTTACTTCTCTACAAGAAGATCATCAATGGAAACTACAAGGGTAAGTCTCACCACTTTTTGCAAACTTAAGTCTCAACTCTTGTTTCGATTTAAGTTTGGGGGGAGAGTGTGTGGTGTGACTCACCACTTGAGTATGATTCTTGTAAAATTGGACAAATTTTAAAATTTTTCTCATGAGTTTGGGTTGATTTTGGTATGATTGGTGGTGTTGAAGTGCATGATAGTCCATATTTATAATGAAATTGTTGAAATAATGGTGTTTGTTGAGTGTTTGAGCATGAATGAGAGGTATTGGAAGCATGATGGAGCTTGGAGCTAACGCTTTCCTTACCAAATGCCTATCGAGGGAGTACTCTACACCTTATCATTTTATTACTTGAAATGAATTGATTTTGATTTGGATTGTTGTGACTAGCATGCTACTTCATGTGTTATGTTTGTGGGAGGTTTACTTTCGTATATTAGGATTTCCTTTTCAATAAAGGTTGGGATGAATGCGTGCTTAATTTTCTTATGGATGATGGTATTTTGTGTTTTTGCATGTTTTGTGTTTTTGTTGTGTCTTGTTTGTTGAGTCCTTATTTGTATGTTGTGTGTATTTTCATTCTTGTCTTGGGATGTTTGGTGGTTTGTTTAGGGATGTCGTGAGTCATTTTTGAACGTGAGTGATGATATGTTGTGGTGATAAGTGATGACAAACTATGATTAAGAATCTCTACACTTTCAAATTGTGACATGTTTTACTTAACTTGTTCAATCTTGAGATGAATGTGGTGTAATAAGTTCCTTAAGGTCCGAGCACAAGCTTGTGAGCATTTGAGCCTCAACCATGCATACATGGTATTTCTTCATGAGTGGATCGGTTGTGTTTGATAAGTTAGAACTTGCTCAAGGACTATAGGAACGAGCCCGATTAGTGGAGATTAGTGAAATGATCTAGGGCCATCCTTGTTATTATAGTCATTGCCATATATGTTCCTACCTTGAACATCATCCTTAGTCAACCACTTTGAGCCTATAAGCCTATTTCTTATGAATTTAGCACATTACAATCTTTGATTACCCACTTAAGCCTTATATATATACCTTTGCGAGGGTGATTGAGGAGATGGTAGCTAGAAAGGATTGATTGAATAATCAAAAGAAGTAAAGGACATGGTAAACAAGCAAGAAAAAGGATGAAAAGAGCAACAACAAGAAGGCACATGCAACTTCAAAGTAAGAAAGGAGCAAATCAACATCAAAATGCTCAAGTAAACAAAATTCAAAGAAAGGAAGCATGCATCAAAAGAAGCTCAATCAAAGGAAAGTTAATGAATAGTGCTTGAGATTGTAAAGATAAGCAAGGAAGAAAAGAAAGTGAAGAAGTTGAGGAAATTGGCCATCTCTTTGATTACTTACACATGATTAGTCACTCTTATCCATATACTTCCTACCCTACCAAAGAGCCTATCATTACATCCTAATTAAAGATCTTTTTTATCATTAATTAAAACTTTGGTGGTTTGTGAATATAGTCCGCGAGCAAGCTTATAGCGAGTCGAGCCAATCGATTAATGAGTGTGATTTATCCGAGTTCAAAAGAGTGTTGAGAGACATCGATATACATTGTGAGGCTTGGACTAAAAGGGACTATATTACACTATTACTCTCTTTTGATTGAACTTATTAATTTCTCATGTCATGATTTTAATATTGTAGGATGACTTAGCATAGTTTGTAGTTATTATTGCTAACGATATGTTATTGCTTATGTTCATTTAGTCTTTTTCTAGGTGAAAATTTCTCTTTTTGGTTTGTCATTTTCGTTGCTCGGGGACGAGCAACACCTTAAGTTTGGGGGGTTGATTAGAGCTATTTTCACCTATATTTTAGTGTCTTTTTATATGTGTTTTCGTATTATTTTATCCGTATTTTATGTGTTATTTGGTTGTGTTTTGTGTTTTTATTGAAATGTGTGTGAATGAGCTTAAATTTAAGATTTTCACTTTTTATTTGATGCTAAACATGATAAGGAAGATGTAGGAAAAAGCGGATCTCAATTCGGAGTTGAAACGAGGGAGAACGAGCCAAAACAGTGAAAAGAGGAAGCAGGACAGCACGCGCACGGGCCGTGTACAGCGCACGGCCCTGTCAGCATGGCCGTGCGGTAACACCCAAAATGCCAACTCGGCCACGCCTGTGGCCGAGTACAGAACACGCCCCGTGCTGAGTACAGAAACACGGCCCGTGCACCGCGCACGGGCCTGTCGAGAAAGCCGTGCGCGAACGTCAGAAAACACAACACGGCCACTCCTGTGGCCGTGTGCTGCGCACGAGGCGTGCGCTGTATTAGAACACGGGTCGTGCGGCGGAGCTCGAGCCGTGTTGGTGCAAAAATGCAGGAAATTGCTGGAATCTTCTAGAAGGCCCACATGGGGTATAAATAGACCCCATTTCAACACTTTGTAGATCAGATCCGAAATTCCCATCTTCTACACACACATCACACACCATTTCTTCCATTTTCCACCATCATCTTCATCCACTTTCATCCATTTTGATCAATCTTCATCATCTCCATTAATTCTCCATCAAAACTTCATCCCTTCCATTGGGTGTGAGAGATCTCAAGGAATCAAGAGCTAGAGGTGGAGATCAAGAAGAATAGAAGATTCTCTTCAAGAAATTGGGAGTCTAAAATGGATCAACAACCTTTGTAACGCGAAAGGGAGCTTATGATACAATCGTGATCATCCTTAGTCTACATCAATTGAGTTGAATTCCGTTTGCATGATAATATGAATTGAGTATGCTTGGATGTTTCTAATCCCATGTTTTTCCATACTTGAACTTTAGCACCCATTTTCATTACTTGTCATTTCTCTTATTTTTTATTCTTATTCACTTGCTCCTTGCTTTAGTTGTTAACCAATCTCAAAACTCCCGATCATCTTTACAAAAACAACATGAACATGAGCTCACGTATGTTGTTAGTCCGAACATAACTCCTTATTGGATTGATAATTTTTCTTGGGATATACTACTACAACGATCGAGTATTCTTGCTTGTGAGTGCTCTAAAAATAGGCAAACAGAATTGTCAGTACAGGTGCAGTGACTAATTTCTGTTTAAGAAGGTTGAAACTATTTTCACATTCTTCCGTCCAACAGAACTTAACTTCCTTGCGAGTTAATTTCGTCAAGGGCCCTGCAATCTTCGAAAATCCCTCAATAAATCTTCTATAATATCCAGCCAATCCAATGAAACTTCTTACTTCTCCCACATTTGTAGGTGTCTTCCATTTCTCTACTGCTTCCACCTTGGCCGGATCCACCTCAATTCCTCGAGCTGACACGATGTGTCCAAGAAAGACAACTTTGTCTAACCAAAACTCACATTTCTTAAATTTGACATACAACTTTTCCTTTCTTAGTATCTCTAGAACGATTCTCAGATGTTCTTCATGTTGTTCCCGATCTCTAGAATACACTAAGATATCATCAATGAACACGATCACGAATTTATCCAAGTACGAGTAGAAAACACGATTCATTAAATCCATAAAAATTGCTGGTGCATTGCTGAGACCAAAAGGCATTACTACGAACTTATAATGTCCATAACGTGTTCTAAAAGCAGTCTTTGAAGTGTCGCTCTGCTTGATTCACACCTGATGATATCTAGACCTCAGATCTATCTTGGAAAACACACTAGCACCGCCCAGCTGATCAAATAAGTCCTCAATCCTTGGCAAGGGATATTTATTCTTGATGGTAAGTTTATTCAGTTCTCGATAATCGATACACATTCTAAACGAACCATCTTTCTTCTTTACGAACAAAACAGGTGCTCCCCAGGGTGAAACACTAGGGTGTATGAAACCCCATTCCAAGAGTTCTTGTAATTGGATCTTTAGTTCTTGTAACTCCTTTGGTGCCATTCGATAAGGTGCTTTTGAGACTGGTGCTGCTCCCGGTACTAGATCGATTGTGAATTCCACTTATCTTTCAGGTGGCAATCCTGGTAAGTCCTCTGGAAATACATCCTCGTATTCCCGTACAATAGGAACATCCTTTATGCTCATCTTTCCACCTTCACTTTCCACAATACTCACTAAGAATGCTTGACATCCATCTTTCTTCATCATTTTGATTGCTTTAATTGCAGATATAACTCGCGGTACTTCTCCAGCTTTTGCCCCGCGAAATGTAAACTTCTTATCTCCTGGGAGTTGAAACTGTACTTCTTTTTCACGACATCTTATCAATGCATGATTAGCTCTAAGCCAATCCATTCCTAAAATTACATCAAAATCTTTCATCTCAATTATGTGGAGGTCTGCAAGTAGGACTCTGTCATTTATCTCTATCTTCACATTCTTGCACAGCTTCATGGTTCGAATGGAGTTACCCGAAGGTATACTAACCTCAAGAGTTGATTTGCCAAACTCTTCACAATTATTTTCTACTTTCTTATACATCTTAGCAGATATGAACGAATGAGTGGCTCCCGTATCAAAAAGTATAAGAGCAGAAGTGCCAAATACTGATAGCATACCTGCCATTGTTTCTGGTTCATCATCATCTTCTTGCTGTGTCATAGCATATGCACGTGCTGGTCTAGCACTCGATCCTCCTGCTGCTTTAGACTTTGGGCATTCTAGTATGGTGTGTCCAGGTTGGCGGCATCGATAACATATTCCGGTTCCATACAAGCATGCTCCAAGATGATTATTTCCACATTTCGGGCAGGGAGAATTCGTTCCGAATGGCTTTGGTCCCGATCCTCCTCCGATTTTTATTTGCTTATTTTGAATTGTAGGGTTTCCCTTTCCAATCACCGGTCCTCTCCATTTGCGCTTTGCAGGTATCTCAATTGCCTTCTTGTTCTGGTTACTGTTGTTCTTCTGTCGAGACTCAATTTCTTGAGCTCTGGAAAATGCTTCTGCAAAAGTCATCGTTCCTTTACCAGCCAAGATAGTACTGATCTCAGATCGCAATCCCTTTTCAAATCGTCTAGCTTTCTTCTCCTCCGTGTTGACAAGATGTGTGGCAAATCTGGAGAGTCGATTGAATTCTCTTTCATACTCAAGAACACTCATTGTTGCTTGTTTCAAGTACAGAAATTCATTTTCTTTTTCATCTCTGTACGATTGAGGCATGTAGTTTTGGATGATCATATCCTTGAAGTCTTCCCATGTCATTCTTGCCTTCTGTTCGGGCGTTTTGGTACGTCCGTAAGCCTCCCACCAGAAATCAGCTTCACCCACAAACTAGAAAATAGCACACGAAATCTTCTATGCATCATTGCAATCGAGATAGGTGAAAATTTTTTCCAACGACCTCAACCATTTTTCAGCTTCCGCAGGGTCCTCTGTTCCGTTGAATGTTGGTGGATTGAATCGTCGGAACTGTTCGATTACTGAGGCTGGTTCATTTCTAGGAATAGGTTCTGGTGGTGGTGGTGGTTGTGCAGAATTTGCTTGAAATTGTTGAGCCAATCCCCGAAGGATTGTCACTAAATCATCTCCTGGGTCACCATGAACGTTCTCAAGATTCTCATTAGTATGTAGGTTTTGTGGTCTCCTCCAACTCATGATCTGGCCAAAATATTACTAATATTATATACTAGTACATAAATTGAACACACATAAAAATCCTATAGTGTAGTCAGGTCATAGTTATAGAATAGTCAATCCGAGGGTACGGTATAAAATTCTAAGTTAGGTACTTGAGCAAGTCTTAGATAGACTGCTCTGATACCACGCTGTAACGCCCCGATTTACGCTATGGGGTTGGGACGCTACTAGATATACATATCCCAATATAATAATAAAGGGGTCGAGAATGCACAGCGGAAATAATATAAATATCCCCCAAAGCGATAATATAATAAAGTAAAAATTGCATAGAGATTATTACATATTAATGTCTACTCATCCGAGTAGAGTAAAATATCCAAAATAAGTTCGTTCAGATGATGTATCTGAAATAAAGTTCTAACAGGATAATAATATGTAAGTCATAATATAAAGTCTTCTTAAGGACTTGGGACATCTGCAGGGGCCTCTCCATCTTCTAAACCTTGTTCTGAAAATCGATAAGGGGTGAGTGTCCGAAATACACTCAGTGGATTAACTTAAATGATTGCACAGTTAAAAATAAATATGCATGTCAAATATACCATAAAATGTAACATATGTCATTTAATAAAATAATTTGCACATTGTCGTTCGATAACTCAATGAAAATATTTTAGACCGAATCGTCATTCGATAACTTGTGTTAGTTGGTATATGTGCACCAGGCCGTCACCCCAGTACAATCTTAGCATACTTGAAATATATTTTAGTACTGAACCGACGTAGTCAGTAACTTGTGTTAGTTGGTATATGTGCACCGAGTCGTCACCCCGTACAAGTGTTAGTAGAAAATATTTGTCATCGAACTAAAAGCACACATGGCACATAACATGACATATCAGTAACACATATCACATCTTAACATAGCAATCATGACATAAAATTGTAGCACTCGGTAAAGAGTGAAGTTACCCCCACCTTAAACTTATTGGAAACATGTAAAGTGGACTAGGCTTGCTCGTGAGTCTCAGGTATGCCTGCAAATGTATACTAAATTGAGTTCTACTTCTAATAATAATACCTATTACTAAAACTAATTTCTAAAAATAATTTAACAATTATAGTTTTCTAATTTAGTAATAAGTTATAACATTAAAAATATAAATTCAAAAGACATTAATGTTTAAAAAAAATGGATATAAAATAAAGATTCTACATCTAAATTAATAATAAAGACAAAATTATATTAATATTTAATATAAAAGGTTAAATTAAATAAATAAATAAATATTAAATATTAAATAAATAAATAATAAAATAGAATGAAATGAAATAAGACAAATAATAAGTAAATAAAATAATAATAATGATAATAATTGTAAATTATAATTAATATTGAAAAGGAATTATATTAATAAAATAAAATAAGTTAACTAATAAATAATAAATAAATACTAAATAACATAAAAAGTTAAATTAAATAAATAAATAAATATAATATATTAAATAAATAATAGAATGATATGAATAAAACAAATAATAAGTAATAATAATAATAATAATAATAATAATAAAAATAGTAAACTATAATTAGTATTAAAATGGAATTAAATTAATAAAATAAGATAAATATTAAATAATAAATAAAATACTAAATAACATACAAAGTTAAATTAAATAAATAAATAAATATAATATATTAAATGAATAACGAATGAAATGAATAAAAAAAATAATAAGTAAAAATAATGATAATAATAATAGTAATAATAATAATAAAAATAGTAAATTATAATTAATATTGAAAATGAATTAAATAAATAAATAAATAAATAATAAATTAGTTAACATAATATGTACACACACGCAGTATTTTCATATATACTGCATATATACCTTCGTTCATTAAGAAGTCAAAACAAATTAATATTATTATTGCAATCAAGTCCCTGTATTATATTAAATTCTCATTTAAACTTGCCCCAAACTTTAAACTTATTACAAAATGACCCAACTTGTTTCAAAATGACCCAATTTGAGTTATACAACTCCGTTTGAAATTCCAAAAATACCGTTGGAATCCTCGTGAGATGAGGATCGCATCAGTACTAATTTTGTATCAAAATATTGAAGTTTAGAAAACACCAATTTTCACCGTAAAGTGGGTTTTTACCCAACTTCTTCATTTTACGTCAAAACTCAAAACTAATTATACCTTTGTGATCCTCGTGAGGAGAGCTTCAAAACGGACTATAATATCAAACCTAACACACACCGAAATAAAATCTGCCATTAAAGGGGTTGAAACTTTGACGGAGCTTTTCTAGCTCAAACTGACGTTTATTTTATAAAATAATTACATATTTGGAATCTACGCTTCGAGACGATCATTTTCGTATATAACATGATAAGGTTTGACAACACAATAAAAAAATTCCAAAACTTGCAGTGTGTATATATACGTATGTATATGTGTGTGGGTGTGTTTTCAAAACGTAATAACATATATATATATATATATATATATATATATATATATATATATATATATATATATATATATATATATATATATATATATATATATATATATTATCGGATGAAAATTTCTAACCTCAAATTGACTTACCCCTTGGTAAATAGTCGATTTACAGTGATGAAAGAGAAGGATGCATGTATTTATATATAGAAGGAAAGTTATATGTAATAATAATAATAATTATTAGATCAAAATTTTTTCAAAGCTATCCAACTCCTACGTCATCCACTCATCTAATCATTACTACTGTTGATGATCTTATCTATTCTCTCCTCTCTCTCTCTCTCTCTTTTTTATAATGAGTATTACAGTTAATAATTATATAATTATTGAAAAAGTCATAATTATAATTATTTCATTATTTTAACGGGTGGCTGAGATTTGTTTAAGAAATAGATGATCAAGATTTGACCATCTGCAAACATTATGTCATAAAACCCTAAAACCTAAAACCCTAAACCCTAAATTCATAATTATAATTATTTTAATGGGTGGTTGAAATTTGTTTAAGAAAAAGATGGTCAGGATTGGATTTATTCTACTTTAATAATATCTTAGTTCCTCCGTCTCACTCAAAGGGTCCCTTTTTTCTATTTCAGGCGTCCTACCCAAAGAGTCCTCTTTCCTTTTTTATACATATGGGACCCACACACCCACTAATACAATTAAAATATGGGGCCTACACTCCCACTAATACAACTACCCACGACATATTAAATAATAATACTTCTTAATCCATGCGCAAAAACAAACACCACCTTTTGAGTGGGACGGAAGGAGTATTTCCTAATTTGAAAAATTCATAATTATAATTATTTAATTCTTTTAATGGGTGACTGAAATTGTTTGAGAAATAGATATTCATGATTGGATTTATTCTGCTTTTATGGGTTAATAATTATTTAATTATTGAAAAAGTCATAATTGTAAATATTTAATTATTTTAATGGGGAGTTGAGATTTGTTTAAGAAATAGATGGTTAGGATTTGACCCTCTGCAAACATTATCCCATAAACCCTAAAACCCTAAACCCTAAATTCATAATTATAATTATTTTAATGTGTAGCTGAGATTTGTTTAAGAAATAGATGGACATGATTGGATTTATTCTGCCGTAAATTAATAATTATAATTATTTAATTATTTTAATGGATGGCTGAGATTTGTTTGAGCTTCTCTCATCCGGTTTTAATGTGGTTTGAATTTTGTTATCGTATTATTTATTTATTTATATTTTTTAATTATCCCATATGTGTTTTGCACGAAAATAATTACAGAAAACCCTAAAACCCTAAACCCTAAATCATAAACCCTAAAACTCTAAATCCTAAACCCTAAATTCATAATTATAATTATTTAATTATTTTAATGAGTGGCTGAGATTTGTTTAAGAAATAGATGTAGGGATGTCAACAGGTAGGGTACCCGCTTATATTGGGGTACCCGTATCCGATTAAAAAAATAACTACCCGTATCCGTCCCGTTTAAAAAATTTATTAGGGTACCCGTACCCGTTCCATTACCATTTATCAATACCCGTGGGTACCCATACCCGTTTAATATTAATTTTTTATATATATATATATATATATTTATATTTTTTATTGTCTAAATAAGTATAATAATAAAAATTACTTTATTATTAATTAAATATAAAATAAATATAATATAAATTGTAATATTTTAAATAAATATTTAATAAATATGTTTAAATAAAACTTATAACTATTTATTAAATATATAAAATATCTTATCATATATAAATTATATAATATATATTAAATTTTATAAAAAATATATATATATATATATATATATATATATATATATATATATATATATATATATATATATATATATATATATATTCGGGTTATCCGCGGGTATTTGAGGCATTACCCGTACCCGTCCCAAACCCTAATGGTATTTTTCACAACTACCCGTACCCGTCCCAAACCCGTTTACAACTTCCAGTACCCTACCCATTAGGGTTCGGGTAGACCGGGTAAACAGAAATACCCGTCCCATTGCCATCCCTAAATAGATGGTCAGGATTGGATTTATTCAGCTTTAATAATATTTTATTTCCTAATTTGAAAAAATCATAATTATAATTATTTAATTATTTTAATGGGTAGTCCTAAATTCATAATTATAATTATTTAATTATTTTAATGGGTAGCTGAGATTTGTTTAAGAAATAGATGGTCAATTACCTGCTTTAATAATATCTTATTTCCTAATTTGAAAAAGTTATAATTATAATGATTTAATTATTTTAATGGGTGGCTGAAATTTGTTTGAGCTTCTCTCATCCGATTTTGGTGTGGTTTGAATTTTGTTGTCGCATTATTTTTTTATTTATATTTTTTAATTATCTCATATGTGTTTTGCACGAAAATAATTACAGAAAAGCCTAAAACCTAAGACCCTAAATTCATAATTATAATTATTTAATTATTTTAATGGGTGGTTGAGATTTGTTTAAGAAATAGATTGTCAGGATTGGATTTATTCTGCCCTAAATTCATAATTATAATTATTTAATTATTTTAATAGGTGGCTGAAATTTGTTGGAGCTTCTCTAATTAGGGTTTTGGTGTGGTTTGAATTTTGTTGTCGTATTATTTCTTTATTTATGTTTTTAATTATATCATATGTATTTTGCATAGAAATAATTACAGAAACCCTAAAATTCTAAACCCTAAAACCCTAAATTCATAATTATAATTATTTAATTTTTTTAATGGGCGGCTGAGATTTGTTTAAGAAATAGATGATCAGTTATTCTTCTCTAATAATACCTTATTTCTTAATTCGAAAAAGTTATAATTATAATTATTTAATTATTTTAATGGGTGGTTGAGATTTGTTTAGGCTTCTCTCATCCGGTTTTGGTGTGGTTTGAATTTTATTGTCGTATTATTTCTTTATTTATTTATTTTAATTATCTCATATGTGTTTTGCACGGAAATAATTACAGAAAACCCTAAAACCTAAAACCCTAAACCCTAAACCCACCCTAAACCCTAAAACCCTAAATCCTCTCATTTTCTCAGTGGACAATGATCTCTCCCGGTAATAATTCTACATACTTATGGAGAGTTCTTATTGCCATTAGGAATGCCATAGAGAATGATTCAGAAGAGGATGAAGGAGTGATTTGTATAATGGAAAAGTGTTGTGACAATGGAATATTCAAAGCCAGCCGTATGTATGATTATCTGAGGAGTAGATACACAGCGGACTCAAGCTTTATCTATAAACAGATTTGGCACAAATGGATTGTGAGTAAGTTCACCTGCATACTATGGTTAGTGCATAGAGACAGAGTTGCTACAAAGGATAGGATTTGGTGCACATGATAAGACAAACGATGTAGTTTTTGCTTCGATCAGGAGTCTACATCGCATCTCTTCTTTCACTGTCCTTATACCACACATATTTGGAGTGAAGTTAGAAGATGGATTGGATGGAGAAGAGGAAGGCTAACATTAGTCACAGATGCCTTCCGTAAGATACAGTAGGATACTAGAACCAACACTAAGGCACGAAGATTTCTTTTCATCACCTTTGCTACCATGATATACTACATCTGGATGGAAAGAAATGCTCTTCAGTATGGCACAAGGATGCTATCCCCGAACCACATTGCGGACAGAATTAAACTTCAGATAGCATCATTGTATATGAATCATTGATGTATTTTTGTAATTCACCTTAAGTGTTGTGCTTAAGTAGGTTGGATAGATTGGCTTGATCTTGTATTCACATCGTACGTAAGTACTTGATGTAATCATTTTCAGTAAAATAACATTTACCAATTTCACTAAATTCATAATTATAATTATTTAATTATTTTAATAGGTGGCTGAAATTTGTTTGAGCTTCTCTCATCCGGTTTTGGTGTGGTTTGAATTTTGTTGTCGTATTATTTCTTTATTTATGTTTTTTAATTAGAGTTAAATTTATTTTTTGCCCTATAACTAAGCAAAACTTCGATTTTTGCCCTAAAAAAGATAAGTGGTTCAATTTTGCCCTATAACTATTGAATTGTTTCAATTTTTGCCCAATTTTGCCGGAATTCGCCACGTCACGCTTTAATTTCGATTGGTCAGTCCGACGTGGCAATTTTGACTTTTTTGAGCCAATGAATTCGTCACGTCATATCCACCTATTTATTTTTTATTTTTTTCATTTCCAGCATAATATTAATTAAATTTAAAATATAAAAAATCAATTAAATAAATTAAAACCTGTAAAATAAATTTTTTACAAAAGAAAAAGAGTAAAAAAATAGTTAAACGTGTTAAAACACTTGAAATCCCCAAATCTGCTAAAACCATAGAGAACACTGGGTTCAACCTCAATCCGCCAAATTTACGAAGAAAATTCAATCACCACATCCAATATTCGTAGATTTCGCGATCGATTGAGGATGGGCGAACATCTTCCACAAATCAGTATGAACTCTGCTGAAACCAGCAACAAAAGCTCCCCTGTTCTTCCCCTGTTTATATTCAAAACAGAGCTCTTCTTTTAATCCACACGTCATATGAAACGCCAATGAACATTTGAGCTCTGAACAATCAATAGCACACTCGTTCTTAGATTCACAGACGTAGCACTTTTTCCCCCATCTTGTCTTCACCACCTGACTGTAATCGATTCCTTCTCTCCCTTTCGAATCCTCGAAGAACACCTCTGGAACATAGATCGCGCAGACAAGATGAGCCCATCAGCCATCCATTGTCGGCTTCAACGCGCCGCCGAAAAAGGGCAGAGGCAGCACGCAACCCCTATTTTTGCAGTTGATTTCGATTCGATGCACTCAGCACAAAACCAATCGCCTTTTGGAATTCTGTTGATGAATGAGTGGTCGTAGCAGGAAGCGTGCACCATTAAATTGCAGCAGTCGCAAAGCACGATTGGGTCCGTTGGATCGCCGTCTGTGCTGCCGCATATGGCGCACAGTATTCCGTCGTCGTCATCTTCTTAATCCAAGCTGGGTTTTTTCACTCCGTCGTCGATTTTTCGAACTTCTGGTGACTTCTGCGACTCTTTTGGGGGAATTTCTAAGGCAGGATAATGGAAGGAGGTTCGTATTCAATGTTGAGGTCGAAAGGTTGAATTGCCCAGATTCTTTGCAGATTTGGGGATTTGTTTTAAACGTTTAATTCTTTTTTTAATTTATTTTATAGGTTTTAATTTATTTAATTGGTTTTTTCTTTATATTTTTAATTTAATTAATATTATGCTGATTTGAAAATGAAAAAAATAAAAAATAAATAGGTGGATATGAAGTGGCAAATTCATTGGCTCAAAAAAAGTCAAAATTACCACGTCGGATTGACCAACCGGAATTGAAGCGTGACGTGGCGAATTCCGGTGAAATTTGTATTTTCCGGCGAAATTGGGCAAAAATTGAAACAATTCAATAGTTATAGGACAAAATTGAACCACTTATCTTTTTTAGGGCAAAAATCGAAGTTTTGCTTAGTTATAGGGCAAAAAATAAATTTAACTCTTTTTAATTATCTCATATGTGTTTTGCACGAAAATAATTACAGAAAACAGAAAACCCTAAACCCTAAAATCCTAAACCTTAAAACCCTAAATTCATAATTATAATTATTTAATTATTTTAATGGGCGGCTGAAATTTATTTAAGAAGTAGATGGTTAGGATTGGATTTATTCTGCTTTAATAATATCTTATTTCTTAATTTGAAAAAGTCATAATTATATTTATTTAATTATTTTAATGGGTGGCTTAGATTTATTTAAAATTTTTGAATATATTCAAATAATATATTTAATATTATTAAAGTTTTAATAAATAATACTCCCTCCGTCCCTGGTATTTTCATCTATTTGTACGGGCACGAAGATTAAGACGTGTTACTTTTTTAATATATAATGTATGAAAAAGTAGGAATAAATTAGTAATTTAAAAAGAAAAAGTAAATAAAGTTATTGGAAATGATGAATAAAGTGTAAAAAGTAATTAAAGTTTTGGGATTGTAAAAAATAGGTAATAAAATATTATGTATTCTTACCAAAAATGGAATGTGTAAAAATACGTGGGACAGTCAAAAATGAAAAGTGGGTAAAAATATGTGGGACGGAGGGAGTATCTTATTTCCGAATTTGAAAAGGTCATAATTATAATTATTAATTATTTAATTATTTTAATGGGTGGCTGAGATTTGATTGAGAAATAGATGGTTAGAATTTTGACTAAATTATTTCTTAATTTGAAAATATCATAATTATAACTATTTAATTATTTTAATGGAACCCTAAAACCTAAAACCCTAAACTCTTTCATGATTAAGATTGGATTTATATTTAAAATTATTAATTTTTTAATAAATAATATTTTATTTCCTAATTTGAAAATGTCATAATTATAATTAATTAATTATTTTAATGGATAACTGAGATTTATTTATGAAATAGATGGTCAGTTATTCTGCTTTAATAAAACCTTATTTCCTAATTCAAAAAAGTTATAATTATAATTATTTAATTATTTTAATAGGTGGTTGAGATTTGTTTGAGCTTCACTCATCCAGATTTGGTGTGGTTTGAATTTGTTGTCGTATTATTTATTTATTTATTTTTTTTAATTATCTCATATGTGTTTTGCACGGAAATAATTACAGAAACCCCTAAAATCTAAAACCCTAAACTCTAAAACCCTAAACCCTAAATTCATAATTATAATTTTTTAATTATTTTAATGGGTGACTGAGATTTGTCTGAGCTTCTCTCATCCGGTTTTGGTGTGGTCTGAATTTTATTGTCGTATTATTTCTTTATTTATGTTTTTTAATTATTTCATATGTGTTTTGCACGGAAATAATTACAGAAAACAGAAAATCCTAAACCCTAAAATCCTAAACCTTAAAACCCTAAACCCTAAATTCATAATTATAATTATTTAATTATTTTAATGGGCGGCTGAAATTTGTTTAAGAAATAAATGGTCAATATTGGATTTATTCTGCTTTAATAATATCTTACTCCCTCCGTCCCACATCAAGGGTCTCTTTTTTTCCATTTTGGTCATCTCATCCAAAGGGTTCTCTTTCCTTTTTTATACACATGGGATCCACTCATCCCCTCTAATACAATTAAAACATGGGGCTCATACTCCCACTAATACAACTACCTACTACACATTAAATAATAATACTCTTTAATTCACGTGCCAAAAAGCAAAAACTACCCTAGCTGTGGGACGGAATGAGTATTTCTTAATTTGAAAAAGTCATATTTATAATTATTTAATTATTTTAATGGGTAGATTAGATTTATTTGAAAATTTTGAATATATTCAAATAATATGTTTAATATTATTAAAGTTTTAATAAATAATACCTTATTTCTGAATTTGAAAAGGTCATAATTATAATTATTAATTATTTTAATGGGTGGCTTAGATTTGATTGAGAAATAGATGGTCAGAATTTTGACTTAATTATTTCTTAATTTGAAAATGCCATAAATATAACTATTTAATTATTTTAATTGGTGGCTGAGATTACCACCTGAATCCCAAATTATAGGCCGTTCTTGGAAGAACTTTGACTTAAGTAGGCTTAAATTTGAGCGGTTTAGTACCTGAATCCCAGATTATTTGAATCTCAGATTATAGGTCGTTCACTGAAGAACTTGATTCAAGAACGCTTAAATTCGGACGGTTTAGCACCTGAATCCAGATTATAGGTCGTTCATCGAAGAACTTGACTGTAGGACACTTTATCCGGGCAGTTTAGAACCTGAATCCCAAATGTATTCCATTCTTGAGTTGATTCTCGTTGAAGAATTCGAAGAACTATTCAGACAACTCTGAAGTCTTTGATCTTCGTAGAGAATCACTCTCGGTGTGTCTAGAATGAATGGAGGAGGGCTCCTTATATAGGTGAAGGGTGAGAAAGCCCAATATATAACTCGCAATTTGATAGGTCAATGGCTAATTTGATCTTATACTGTGGGCGTTGGCCTTTTCATCCCTGCAATTTGATTGGTCAATATTTGATTTGACCTTTATTCTGCAGAATTGTAAGCCTTATTTAAATTAAAAATAAAATATAATAAATTAAAATTGATATTTTAATCATGAAAATTCACGTGTTGCCATTTAATTAGACTGTGAATTTTATTTGCTTACAAATATATTTAATATTATTCAATTTTTAATAAATATTATCTTATTTCTAGATTTGAAAATATTAAAAAGTAATAATTATAATTATTTAATTATTTTAATGGGTGACTTAGATTTATTTAAAAATTTTGAACATATTCAAATAATATATTTAATATTATTAAAGTTTTAATAAATAATATTTTATTTTCTAATTTGAAAAGGTCATAATTATAATTATTTAATTATTTTAATGGGTGACTGAGATTTGTTTTAGAAATAGATGGCCATGATGCACATTTTCTTTGCACACAAAATTAATCCCCAAGTATTAAGGATATCAATTGCAGCTTAGCAAGCGACCAAGTGAATATCGAACCCAAGGGACGGCGTATTATCAATTAAATTATTTACTAAATTAATTAAGACAAGTTGGCAATTAAGTTGGAGGTTTGAATTATTAATCTACTAATAGAAATATTAAATAACAATTAAAATAAAAGATCACTCGAAGAATACGAAAATGGATCAAGTAGGAGAATAGGTAGCTCTAGGATAATCCAGTTTCACTCATTAATTTCTCTTTCGTGTGTTGATATCCGACTCTGCCTTGTGGAATATGGACGCATCACTAAACCATGCATATCTACTCTATAGACACAAGTAAACATGCGCATAACATGTGTGAATAATCTCGGAGCAAGATATATAATTCTACCTCTCTTTCTAGGTACTATCAATATCAATTATTTCCCTGATCAATTGGTACTCTAACCCGATATGATCTCCCTTTATAGGTACTATAAAATTATCCTCTTTATCCTACTTAATAACTCGAATTCAATTCAATTAATAAGTATTCATATATGATAGTTCTAATGAAGTTTCGGAGTCCCCTCACTTAAAATCATAACATGGAATCCTGCTCAGCAGTGAACGCACTCAATCAATAACCAAGATATGTATTCGAATTCTACATAACAGTTAATAATGCACAAAACAACTGTGAGTATGAATTAAAAAGGCACAATCATATATAAAATAAATCCACAAGTAGTGTTGTATGGAGTTTACACACGAAAGTTCAATTAATTGGTAAAAACCTTAACAATCCTAGTTCTACCAAAAAGGCTCTAGCCTATGATGTTACGAAGAACAATCATGGGTGTTGGATAGATCTTATTCGGATGTCCGAAAAATACAAGATAAATTAGGAAATGAATAAAACTCTAGATGCGGTTAAGGTGTTTACGCTCGTATTCAATTCAAGTGCATGCGTAACCATAAGCTTGCCAAACGTCTCAAACTCTCCACCACTAAAAGTATGATTTGACAATGGGATAAAAAAGGACTTTTCTTTTGGATGTAATGTTGGCTCTTTGATAAGGGTAGAAAACATATGGATAAAGTGACTCAATCAGTAGAGAATTAAAACCGGAGATCTTTTGTAGTGCAGATTTTTACACTTCAATCCAGCTTCATGCTCTTCTAATTTTCTTTTCTCTCCTTTCCTTCAAGCTCAACATTTTTTTCATTCTTTCCTTTTTTTTCTTTCTTGAGGTACCAGTTTCGGGCACTACCTCTAACATCTCGGAGTACCAGTTTTGGGCACTACCCCTCATCAACTTATTTTTAAGCTTATAATCACTTATATAGCTCCAAATATTTTATTTCTTCTAAACTCCATCAAAATCAACTTCACACACTTTGACAGCATTGAATTCTCCACTAAATATAGGAGTTTAAGGCTCAAATAGGATATCAAAGTGGCTATCTTCGTAAGTTGCCAAAGAAATAAGGCTTTCAGGCTCAAAAGGGCTAACTACGGATATATAATTATTTGATAGAAAATTATTTGGCAAAGTGACTCATAAATTCAGGGATGGCCTTAGATCATCTCCCGTCATCTAACACACATATAGTTTCAAGTAAGACAAGAGGCAAGTTCTAGAATACACACACAAGAACGATACTCACTAGAAAAGAAATATCATGTGATTATGTACATGAATAAGACTCAAAATCTCACATGGGTTTTTAACAGGTAACAAAGCACTCTTCATGGTAAGCAATATCCCACAAGTACACATAGAACTTCATACCACAATATAACTTAAGTACACTTCCTTCATCAATTTCAAGAGCTTATGAATTTTAAGCACAATTTAAACAAAATGTTTAGGCTCACATGAATCACCACCAAAAACTCAATCCTTCCACTCCTACTAATTTAAAGCACACATAAAAATTAGAATAAGGAAACGAGGGCACCTGATTTCTCCAATGTATGCACGAGCTCCTCGAGTCAAAGCCTCAATGTAGAACTCGGCTTGCCACTCTTTTACCTTTTTCTATCATCAAAGCTCAAATAAACTCATCATCACAGGATTCATCAATAATAAAATAAGAGAACTCTAAGAACGACTCAACTGACTATCATATCGACTCCACACACTAGACACACGACTGAACACTAGGCAAATTGCAAAAAATTGACACATCAAAACCGATTAAAGTTTCAACATACCGCAAAAAAATCAACTTCCCTAGCAAACATTACAAAGAAAAGATTATATTCTTGGTGCTTTAATGAGGTAAGAACATCACACCCTCCCAAACTTAGTAAAAACATAAGTTGAAACTAAGTTTGTAAAGAGATGTAATTGCCGATTAGTAAGCACCTTAAATATAAAAATTTCTTACTCACACGAAAGAAATAAAGCAATAAAATGGAAGAAAAAGCCCCCAACAGGCGCTCATATTTAACGTCGGAGAGTCACGACGGTTTACCACTTTTGAACTACTGAATCAGAGGACGGTATTCTCGCATCCTCACCTTCAAGTACTTTCTTTCCCTCTTCTTGTCTACACTCAACACCTCGCCTTTCTTGGTAATAAAAATATGATCATTGGAATTTTTTTCCTCCCATGGCTGTCTAGACACCTCCTTGTCAATCTACCACTTAAATTCAAAAACATCTGTCTTAGAAAAATCAAGATTAAACAAGTTAGAAACTACATCAATGCTCTTACACGATTGAGTCTCCATGGGCATCTTCATTGTTTGATCAAGAGAGAAAACCACATCTTCATTATCCATCTGCAGTCTAAGCTTCTTGGCTCTCAACTTCTTTACTCTTTCCCACTTCTTCTCCATAGTAAGCTCAGTATTCTGCTTATGTAATGGTACTAGAGTAACATCAACATCATGTGGAGCATTCGGCGTGGAAAATAATACAAAATGGTTGGGTTCGACCTGGATTCGACCAGGGCTGCTGGTCGAATTGGGTATGTAGTGGTCGAATTGTGCACCTGAAAGTCCATTCTCTCCCTGTTTGTTGGATTCGACCTGGATTCGACCAGATGGTCTGGTCGAATTGAACTGCCCCTAGTCAAATTAGCTCTCTGTATTAGTTTTCTCCTCCAATTCGATCTCAATTCGACCTGAGGATCTGGTCGAATTGAATGACTGCTGGTCGAATTGGGCTTCTGATGAAACAGAGTGCCTGGAAGGTGGGATTCGACCTCAATTCGACCTGGTTCCCTAGTCGAATTGAGATGGTTTTGGTCGAATCGAGGCTCTTTTGCTTCCAAATCACGTCCAGGTGTCCTATTCGACCTCTCCTGCTGAATTCGACCTAAAGTGTTGGTCGAATTGGGGTCGAATTGAGCCCTCGATGTGTCCAATTTTGATTCTGGCCTAATAGGTCCCTCGTACTGTGTTTCAGACCTTAACGTGATGGCTTTATCTTCCAACTTTTGTGTCAATTGATTCACGTTTGCGGTCATCTGCCTCATAATCAAAGTAAGGTCCTTCAACTGCTTAGATAAATCTGCATGATCAACATTCATGGTATCCTCAAGACGATCAATCCTTGTATCATTCTCAGCCATGTATCGATTGAAAGTATCTTCAATACTCTTCACTTCGTGCTGCCGCATACTAGGCCCCCTTAGTATCAACTCTTTAATCTGCTTTTACTGGTACTCTAGTAGCTTGTTGATGTTAACTAGACTAGAGACGATCTCATCATCCCTATTTGGCTTCACCACTTGATGTTCAACCTGCGCTATCTTACCAAGTACATATGATCCTCTATCTCTTTCTGTAGGCCAGTCACGTGAGTTCATAGAGATGTCTTCAAATAATTTTTCAGCTTCAAGTGTTGTCTTAGATAACAGCGCTACTCCTGATGATGCATCAATAAAAACACGCGACTCATAATCCAATCCATAGTAGAAGATACTTATGTATTCAACCTTAGACATCCCATGCTGTGGACACCTCCTGAGCATGTCTTTAAACCTATCCCACACCTCATGAAATTTCTCACCCTGCTTCATAACAAATTGGGTGATCACTTGCCTCATTCTTAAGATCCTTGAGGGTGGCATATATCTCTCCAAGAACTTCTGCTGCAGTTGGTCCCATGTAGTGCAATTTGAGGCATCAAGAGTCTCATACCAAGCTTCCGCCTTATCAATTAAAGAGAACTTGAATAAGACGATTTGCCTAGCATTATCATTAGCTCCAGCTCTTCGAGTGTTTGCATAACCAAGAAATCTTCGGACATGCTGATATGGATCTTCAAAACAATCTCCAGAAAAGGGATTATTCTCTACCATGTTAATAAGAGCGGGATATATTTCAAAATCATCATCTTCCCCACTTGCTCCTATCAACCCCATGTTTAGCTCAATGTGTTACTTCTTCCTTTCCTTCCTTTCCTTTTCCTAGTGTACAAGTATCTTAGAAAAATTCAAGGTTAGATAGAAATAAATAATCACAAATAAAAGTCTTAATCAACTAGAAATAATAAACTAATAATAACAGCCGTCCCCGGCAATGGCGCTAAGAACTTGATGCGCATTTTCTTTGCATGCAAAATTAATCCCCAAGTATTAAGGATATCAATTGCAGCTTAGCAAGCGACCAAGTGAATATCGAACCCAAGAGAATTAAGACAAGTTGGCAATTAAGTTGGAGGTTTGAATTATTAATCTACTAACAGAAATATTAAATAACAATTAAAATAAAATATCACTCGAAGAATATGAAAGTAGATCAAGTAGGAGAATAGGTAGCTCTAGCATAATCCAGTTTCACTCATTAATTTTCCTTTCGTGTGTTGATGTCCGACTCTTCCTTGTGAAATATGGATGCATCATTAAACAATGCATATCTACTCTATAGACACAAGTAAACATGCGTATAACACGTGTGAATAACCTCGGAGCAAGATATATAATTACACCCCCCTTTCTAGGTACTATCAGTATCAATTATTTTCCTAGCCAATTGGTACTCTAACCCGATATGATCTCCCTTTATAGGTACTATAAAATTATCCTCTTTATCCTACTTAATAACCCGAATTCAATTCAATTAATAAGTATTCATATATGATAGTTCTAATGAAACTTCGGAGTCCCCTCACTTAGAATCATAACATGGAATCTTGCTCAACAGTGAACGCACTCAATCAATAACCAAGATATGTATTCAGACTCTACATAACAGTTAATGATGCACAACACGACCGTGAGTATGAATTAAAAAGGCACACTCATATATAAAATAAATCCACAAGTAGTGTTGTACGGAGTTTACACACGAAAGTTCAATTAATTGGTAAAAACCTTCACAACTCTAGTTCTACCAAAGAGGCTCTAGCCCATGATGTTATGAAGAACAATCATGGGTGTTGGATAGATCTTACTCGGATGTCTGGAAAATACAAGATAAATTAGAAAACGAATAAAACCCTAGATGCGGGAGTCATCGCGTCCTTTTCTATCTTGAATCCTCCTCTTAATTCCACAAACAAATCTTCAAAGTGATGGATGGATGGAAGAAAGAATGTGGATGATGGTTGGGGGGTGATCCCCCCTTTTGGGGTGTAGTATGGTTGTGGCCTCTCTTCAATACAATATGATTCTATTGTTGTCTCTATGATGAATAATGATGTGATCTACATCCCCTTTTATACTTGTAAGCACTCCGTATGGACCTTGGATGGGCTTTTTCTTGAAAAATACGCAAAAACACGCACTTGGGGTGTAAAAATCGGATCCGTACGCATCCCAGGTATGGAATTCGACCTAGGATTCGACCTAGAGGCTTGGTCGAATCCTGATCGAATCAAAATCAGTGATTTTCCGCACTCCAGGCTTCCATTTCGACCTTGATTCGACCAAAGAGTTTGGTCGAATCAATGTATCATGGTCGAATTGGCTTTTTGCAGCTTGCGCAATCTCACTTTTTCGCGTATAACTTTCACATTCGACCTCTGAATTGAGTGAATTTTGTGCTCACACGATCCTCTTTTCCTTGGATTCCTATCTATATAAAGAACTCAAAGAAACTCCACCATTTGAATGTGTAACAAGCCATGGAAAGTAGCACATCTGTTCTGTTCGGCACAGCTCGCGCGACGTCATCACTTTGCTCACAACTTCCTCGTTTGGACTCTGAATGAGGTGTTCTTTATGCCAAAATGATCCCCTTTTCAGTGACTTTCCAACCATGTATCATATTTCCCATTCAGAGCTCTACAAGAATAAAAAAATAATGAATTTGGACGTACATTTTCAATATTCTTGCACAAATTGCACCTTTTCTTTAACTTTATACTTTTGGTCATTTTTCCACCTAAAACACAACAAAATACCTCAAGTGCACCTTTTTCTCACATATATCGAATATAAGACACTTGTGCTAATATATTACAACAATATCAATCAAATAGGTGTTCAATTGGACACTAAAATACGCTAATTTCGACTCTCATCAGGCCAGAATTAGATTTATTCTGCTTTTATATATTCCCTCCGTCCGCTTCTAAGGTATCCATTTCACTATTCCTGGCGTCCGCTTCAAATGTATCAATTTCCTCTATTTAGTAAAAAAAGTACACAATATGACACACCACTTCCATCTAATACAACTATCCACTTTACCTATAATAATAATATTCCTTAATCCACGTGCAAAAAGCAAATAAAGGCCTTAGAACTGTCCATGTACAAAAAGCAAATGGATAACTTAGAACCGGATAGAGGGAGTATTTCAAATAATATATTTAATATTATTAAAGTTTTAATAAATAATATCTTATTTCCTAATTTGAAAATGTCATAATTATAATTATTTAATTATTTTAATGGGTGGCTGCAATTTGTTTTAGAAATAGATGTAAATAATATCTTATTTCCTAATTTGAAAAGGTCATAATTACAATTATTTAATTATTTTAATGGGTGACTGAGATTTGTTTTAGAAATAAATGGTCAGGATTGAATTTATTCTACTTTTATATAATATATCTTATTTCCTAATTTGAAAAGGTCATAATTAAAATTATTTAATTATTTTAATGGGTGACTGAGATTTGTTTTAGAAATAGATGGCCAGAATTAAATTTATTCTGCTTTTATATATTTCAAATACTATATTTAATATTATTAAAGTTTTAATAAATAATGTCTTATTTCCTAATTTGAAAAGGTCATAATTATAATTATTTAATTATTTTAATGGGTGGATGCAATTTGTTTTGGAAATAGATGTAAATAATGTCTTATTTCCTAATTTGAAAAAGTCATAATTACAATTATTTAATTATTTTAATGGGTGGCTGAGATTTATTTTAGGAATAGATGGTTAGGATTGAATTTATTTTGTTTTTATATATATTAACAAAATAATACTCCTTAATCTACGTGCAAAAAGCAAACGGACACCTTAGAATCAAACGGAGGGAGTATATGTTATAGTATATAATTTCTTATCCTATCACACATAATGAGACGAAAATTTTGTATTCTTATTGTGTCGACATGATAACGACACGAACACGAAAAGTCTAATTAAACACTAAAATGCAATTTTTATGTCTTTTTGCATCATGCTATAGTGTAGTGCCTAGAATTGCCACCTATGTGCAAGTGAAACAGAAAGAAATATTCAAATAAACTTGCGGAACTTGTGTTATATACACCCAAAATGTACATCCTCATTTAAGGGCGATGCTTAAAATTCAAACAGCAAATAATAAAAATATTAAGAAGGACAGTACTGTATAAATTCAAACAACAAATAATTAAAACGTACTGGTACATAGAGAGTTCATCTTAGTTGTCTTACTCAAATATAAATGTACTATTTGGTTAATTTGAATTTTGATTTCTCATTGCCCCCCTCGTCATAAATGTACTATTTGGTACATAGAGCTTGTCTCCGAAGAGGCTCCAAATTGCATCTAATTTAGCATGCCCCTCGTCACAATATCAACGAATTCAATCCATGGCTCCGAAGACATTGAGTCAAAAGTCCCTCTAACCATGATTCTAAGAGGAGTTATCTTACTTTGTAAAGAGATAGAGGTAGAGATTGTCCTATCGAGCATGCCAAAAATTGTAGTTTTTGTCATCAAAACACAAAAAATGAATTACATAGATAATCCAAGGTGGATTGAATTTGAGAGTAAGGAAAATGTCTCTATTTAACATCTAATTCTTCTGTGAGTTGACTTTATTGACTTTATTGAATCCTTGGAGTCAGATCTTTAGTTAAAACTTGTACGAGCTTGGATTTGACGATTTATAACGTTTTCTCATAAGTATAGAGATTTTATTTGAATTAAATGTTGAGTTTGAGGTTTTCCATGATGAATTTCGTTGACTTCGCGAAGAGTGTCGATGAACTTGACTTGAGTACGTCAGATCACAGAGTTTTAGAAACTTGATCTTAGATCACACATTAAATCCATTGACTTCACAAAGAATATTGACGAACTTGATTTGAAGAATACCAAAACAAAGAGTTTTAGTATCTTGATCACGCTTGGAGGCATTTTGCACCTTGATCACCCATGATCAAATGGATTTAGCACCTTGATCATGCAAGTTTAGATCGATTTGGCACCTTCATCACCTATGATTGATAGTGTATTCGTGTAGGATCAGGCTCCAACTTGAATTGATGTTCTTGATAAACTTAAAGAAAGCTTATATTTCTATAAAAGAATTAGACACCATCATTTCTTAAACTTGAAAAAAGCTTCTATGAATCCTGAAGAATGATATACATGTCTCAAATGAATGACAATAGGATATATATATATATATATATATATATATATATATATATATATATATATATATATATATATATATATATATATATATTCTCCATCTTTTCAATTTTATTATATTAGAAATCATTTAATTTTAATCTTGACTGTCCATTTAATACTTTTAATCTAAATCATGAACTTATTTATGTCAATAATAATTTTTTTTAATATCAATATAAATTTAATAAATATGAGAAATATTTTTTGACATATTTCATTAATTATCAATCAATATTTCAATTAATATATTTTAATTTAATTTACATAAGGTTTATATTATGTTTTTTATAATATTCCACTAATCTATATTTAAACTATTTAATTCTAATTTTATTTTAGTGCTCAATTTTTTTTTATATTAGTTTGATTTTGATATATCTATTTTTAATGTAATACTATTTACTCTAAAATAAATCTTAATTTAATTTAATTAATCCATTTTAAGCTAAAATATTGTCTTCATTTAACTTATCAAAGTTTATAACTTTTTTTTAATTGTTATCTTGACTCTTGGGTATTAATAAATGATTTTGAAATGTATCGTAACGGGTACGAGTTGGACTAGAAGAATATGAAAGAAATATCTATAATTCAGAAGTACATTTTTGTTCATTATGAGACATGAGATAGAGTTATATAGGCTAAAGTACTTTCAAGTAATAGTGATGGAAAATATGTTTGGTACAAGTATGGATGACAACGAGACAAGTATTTTCCAATACATGTTCCTCGAACCCTATTAGGACAACTACGGGTAGTTATAACTTTGAAATGGGTACGAGTAATTAAAAAAAAATCCTACAGAATTTGGAACGGGTGCGATTGTATGCCTCGAGTACCCGCGTGTATCTATTTATCGGTACGGGTAATATTTAGGGTTTGACCTTTTTTCATTTTAGGAAGGTGAACACTTTGTTAGGACGAATAAAAAAAAAGTAAAGGCTATTTTGGGACGGAGATAGTAGTATAATTTTTATTAAAATATTAATTTAAGAATTAAAAAAAATAAGTATATGGAGAATAAAATAAATGAATTTTAAACGAGTACGATGATCCGCGGGTGTTGATACATTGATTTGGAATGGATACAATTTTATAATTGATTTATTTAATGGGATAAATATGGATACTGATAGTAAATATTTAAAAGATACGAATACCCCTAAATAAGCGTGTACCATACATATTTTTATCTCTAAGTATAAACAAATATTGATGTTATGAAAAAATAAGCATACAATACTGATACACATAATAGATTGAATATATATATATATATATATATATATATATATATATATATATATAGACTAGCATAAGAATAAAAATTTTAATATAAAATGTAAATAATTATAATATAATACTTTTCGTGCAATGTAAAATTTGGTTTATAAATGAAAAGTGAAATACTATGAAATATTCATTTTTATGCCACTAGATACAATTTGATTTTATTTGATCAGGACTTGACATCTTTGATTTGATGATCTGCTTTATTTAATTTAAGATTGTTTGACTTGAGTGAAACTCAATATGAATTATAATTATCAATTACTCCTTATCTATTCATTTTATGAATTAATTAATCTAAATTCCTTAACTTAAATATATTTCGCTTGTATTTTCATTTATTAGATGACAAAATTCACTTGCCTACAATTATTAAAAAAAAAAAAAAACTCGAACTATTATGTTAATCATATCATTATATTTACTTGTTTCTCGTGTCTTACAATTACACATTGATATCAGAGAGAAGATAAGCATCCCAACTAATCTAAATGAGCGATGATATTAATAATGAAAATAAGAAATTACAATGGCAAGAAAAAAAAAAGCCAAAAGAGGGGGCTAAAAAGAAGAAGTTGGCTCTTGAAACCTTGCGTTATGTAAAACCAAATTGGATAAACGGCAAGATGGGAAAAGAGTAACAATATGGAAATCTATAAAAAGTTGTATAAAGATCACTAGCAATGTAAATCTGAATAAAAACATCCCAACTAATGGTGTTATCACAGATGAGACAAGTAGTTGAAAGCATGTTTTCTAAATGAAATATGGATGGTACATATAGATAGCAGAATTAACCCGCCCTTAATGATGGGTCGATATGGTTGTTTAAGGGTGATCGGAGGATTATTCATACTAATGTAACATAATATTGAGATTATTGTAGACGATACTCGAGAGTTCCCTCCAGGCGATCTTGTGCCTTTTTGGAGGTGAATGTTGTTCTTATTCCCCTTTCATTGTTCATTTTGGGATGTCCCCATATATATATTGTATAACCTGACGTCATCCGTATCCGGATATATCGTCAGGTCACATCACAATAAATGTGTACAGTGTGGGCATTAAATGCCATAGCACCATGTGGCTATTCTTATGATTCTTTTTAGGATATCCCCTAGTTCCAAATCTTAGGGGATATCTGCATAGTCTCGTAGCTTGATGAAGCAAGTGGCCAAGTGGATCAAACGGGCGAGTCGTCCTAGCCGGGAGAGTGGGTTCAACTCGCCCAGCTCCTCAAGGGTTAGGAGCTCCTACAATTGGGCTTGGCCGAGTTTATGCTTACTGAGCTTTCTCGCCAGTGGCCCAATTGTCATCTTCGTGGGCCCAGTATCTGGGGCCAACCACAGTACAAATTCAATATATTTCCAAAATTCCAGTGTAGACTCAGAGCCAAATACAGAGTAATTGTGAGTCTCTTTTGCACCAAGTAAACCCTGCAGTAGCTTAAATCTTCAAAATTGAACGAAAAGACAATAAAACATTAAAACATAGCATCAGATGAGTACGTTCTCAAACATGTTTTTGCCACAGCATAATGCACAGTAATCTTACTAAATCACCCAAAATATACATATACACAGAAACTCATCATAAAATAGCAGTACAAATATCTACAGTAGATGAGCCAACGCGACTACCAAATTAAAGAATTTCAAGATGTTTTTATTACCTTAAAATGTCATCCTGAATTGTATAGCTCGGCTGCAGTTTTCCAGAGCAGCGCAAAAAAAAATACATGATAAAATGTCCATACAAAATCGTGCACAGTGCACGTAGGGGGGCCAGCTGAAGATGTCGAGCATGGCCATGTGAATTGATATACAAAACTTTCAAGTATCCTACATTATCAGAAATTGTTAAGCAGTATGAGCTGGAGTTGAAAGAGTATCTACGGAGCCATCAGCCTTTCGATCGTATAAGAAAGGGATTCTGCCCAGTCAGCTTTAAGGAGCAATGTTTGCAGCGTATGCATCACATCATAATCTGGATCGAGTTTCCTCTGCCATCCCTACAAAACAAGCCATGAGATTTTTGCATTACTCTTAGGTGTCAATAGTCAAATGAAGAGAGACAGACAGACAGAAATAACGTGTACCTCAAGGACCAAAACTGTCACCATCACAGTGCAAACATTGCCATCAACATTTACTTTATGACGACGAACTTGCTCGAGTAATTGCTGCATGCACTCAGCAGGATGAACTAAATCTCCTTCTGCGGTTCCCCAAAAATCAAATGAATCTTTTACTTCCTGTTAAGAGAAAATAAACAAAAGTGATATTAAACATTATAAAACATTCAACCACACATGATTTCCAATGGAAATCCCTACAGATGTTAGTGAGGTAGACAAATAAATGAAAACTAGCATTCTTCCATATAGGCAAGAAACTGCCAAACGGGCAAATAGGTATAGTTAACAAGAAAATTGCTTTTTAGCATTTATATAAGCCACTTTCCTTCAAAACCATCAGCCACACTTAACATTTTATCAAAAGGTTAAATAAGCGCGCCCCCCCATTTTATCTCATTGCCCACGGGGGCAAATAAGTTTCTCATCTAATTTTTATTCAATCAAACCCCCTTTCTAATTTTAATTGGATCAATCATGTTATCTTTTAAACATCAAACATAAGAGCACTTTTGTCAAAAATAGAAAAAAGATAATAGCCGTTATCCCCCATTTCCCACTCATTTGAAATCTCATTTTCTCTCCTAATTAATATCATTCCCTCATTCAAATCAGATAGTAAAATGTTGGAGCAGTTCTTCTCTCGAGATGCTTTTCTTGCTATTTCTACTCCTAACTTCCTGATCACTCAAAATCACTTTAGCTCTCCAATCTATAAAACATAAAATAATAATAATCGCAGAAAAAAATATATATTCTTTTTTACTTTTTGATAACCAGAATTTGACACTTCAACTAAATAGCTGATACGATGGCATAAAGACTTAAGTATTGTCATAAAAATAATTTGCCCATTTACAGTAAAAGTCAAAGCTATAAAAGGGATTATTCAAAGTAACATTTTATTTCAGACGTGCTTTTATGTTCAGTATTCAGAAGATGAGGCATATTTGATCCAATTAAAACAGAAAGGGGTTTAGTTGAACAAAAAATGTTAGTATTAAGTCTTTTAGCCTCAAAATTTTATATGGAAAAGTGGCTAAAATAATGGTTTTGTTTCAAAATATATAGCATGAAAACACAGTTTTTTACATAAAAAGGTGATGCAGGGCAGTCAACTAACTAATAATAAATAAATAATATACAAAAAGACATAGTTATGAAATTGCATGCAGTCAAAATTCTCTAAAATCATCCAGTTAATGCAAATACCAGAAGATATATACCTGAATGAAAGCCTGAGGCTTTGGGCAGTTCTGTTTTTTCGACAATCTCAGTGTGCACTCTGCTGCTGTTTGACCATCTCTTCGAGCGACTGCTTTAAAAAACTCCAGTAAATTCACGCGATCATTTTTGGAAAGTTCTGCTGTCATGCCTACATCAAGGAATATAACATGAGGCTTAGTTTTAAAGATCTTTCGAGAAGGCTTGCTTTGAGGTCCGCGAACAAGGATGTTTCCAGGATGCATGTCAGCGTGAACAAAGTTATCCACCTGTTTATAGCCAAAAAAATTTTTTTAAAAAATTTAGGAAGATGAATCATGTAAAAGAATAAACTACAGCAAGAATATTTTGATTCCCTCGAGTCAATTCTATACAATATTTTGAAAAAGAAAGAACAAACAGCATCAATTAATAGAACATGAGTGTGGTGGATGGCCCCTCTAGAACATCAAATTTGAACTCCAAATATGTCACAGTAAGATGAGCCTATTGTAACTCCTAGTTTGCATTTACAACAATCAAGAGAACCAACACGTAATTTGATTTTAAATATTTTTTTAAAATTAAAAATATCAACAGCTCACAAAGAACAGCAGATTAGTAAAATAAAATGGAGTAATAGCTGATGGGTTAATAATTCCAACATATAAGTGCCATGATAAGTAACACAATGATTTCACAATGAAAACAAGATACAGAGACATCTAATGAACAAAACATAGATCTCTTTTAAGAATCATAATTTGTTCTAAAATCAATTTCAAATATCAAGACCAGTTATCTTCACAGGTTTGGCCACTAATGCATAACCACACCCAACAGTCAGTAAACTAGAGCCAACAACTAACTCAGCTTTTTATTGAGGTGATTGTGACAAGTGAAAATGCCAAAAAACTGACAGAGTACATATTGACAATCAAAATTACAATCTAAAATTTTATTAAAAAAATAATAATAAGAGAAAAGAAGACAAAAAAAATACCAGAAGCATCTTCAATAATGCATGGGTTCCAATGTGAGCAAGGGCACTTTTAATTCTACTATTCCCCTCAAGCTCATCGACATAGTGAGAAACACATTCTCCATGCTCAAAAGTTTCAACTAAAACAGCTGGATGGACTAATGGATATACAGGCTTTGGAAAAGAAACATCCTTCCAACTGCGGAAGTTATAAATGAAACGGCTCAAATGGGCAGCTTCTCGAGCAAGATCAACTTGAGACATCATGAACACAGCAAACTGCTGGACACTTTCATCCAATCTCAGCCAATTCAATGCTGGAATTAACCTCGACATTCTTGCCACTATATTTATTATTTCAAAATCCCTTTTAATGGATTCACCAACTCCTGGATGTCTCACCTTAACTGCAACTAGTATTGGCTTGATCTGGCGACCACGGTAACGAGATCTCAATGAAGCTCGATGCACTTGCGCAATACTTCCAGAAGCCACAGGTTCTTCCTCAAAGCCATCAAAAATTTCAGATATTTTACGTCCAAAAGCCTTTTCAATAGTCTTCTTCGTGTATTCAAAGCTATGTTCGGGTGCTTTTGTTTGAAGCTTTGACAATTCTGTGCACAAATCTCTAGGGAATAAATCTGGCCGGGTGGCTGCCCATTGTCCCCATTTAATAAATGCTGGACCTGCCCTCTCTAATGTTTGATGAACAACCCGAAGCCATAATTTCCTAAACTCAGGGCCAAAACTCTCAGCAAATGGAGCCATAGCAATGCTAGGTGTGAACATTATAGCCAGATATAAAGCTCTCAACAACAACAAAATGCTCTCAAATATAGAAAGGATCACTGTAGTCAAGAAAAGATGGCTTTCTTCAGCACGAGTGTACAAATTATTTCTCGATTGAAAGATATCAATTTCAGCAGCAGAATCTGCCCATGCAAATTGAGTGCCGCACATCAGCGTAAATATACCCGGAACAACAATGTAAGAACGGGTCAAACCCAAGCTCACTGCCTGAGCTATCCGGTTCATGTTGAGACGAGTTCGTGCATTGTGTACAGATGCTTGTGTCAACCTCATCCAAGCAACTTGGGCATTATGGGCTACACTACTATTGGAGAAACTTTTTCTAATTTCCCGAGTTGTATCAGAAGCATGTCTACTGCCTCGCAACAGGTATTGCGAGAAGAATCTGTATTGGGGAGGAAATGATCCAGCTCTAGCAATAACTCCATATCTTGAACCTTCCGAGGAGCTGCTAACGAGTTTTCTAGACAAAGACTGAGATAATCTCCTGATTTTCCCGAATGTCAAGGACCTGCAACCTCTTAAGGAGGACAACATACCATCTCTAAGCTTATTTAAATAAAAAAACAACCACACTTTGTTCCTGCTTCCTACAGCGATTCCAAACTTTCAGGATATAACATTAACTACATTCCCAAAGGCCACAATACAAGAACCCATTATTTGTTTAAAAATCCGTCGTATTATAAAAATAATTAAAAAAAAATTGAAACAGCTCAGCTCATGGATTGTAAATTGATTATCTAAGAAATCATCGCAAATTAAGTACCACATAACACAACAGAAAAATTGTTAAACCCTAAAAACTACAACCCCATAAGTAAATATAGTCTAAAATATATTGATTAAAGCGCAGCAGTATAAAATATCAGATCAAGAACTCAAAACGGGAAAAAAAAAGGTGGGGAAACAGAGATAGCTCTTGTACAGACCTCAACATGGCGAAAACAGGTTCAGAAATAGAATGGGGTTGACTAAAGTGCGCAGGAGGTGTACTGTGTCACCGACGAGCATTTTCTACGGATCAATGGACTTTCAACCATATGGATCACATACCATTCTCAAATTTAAGATTAACCGCAAGCAATAACGATCAACGGAGCTTGCTTTTCCAAAGAATTCCGCGCCAAAATCAATTGAGGAAAAACTTATAAGGGAAGAAAATCGAACTTCTGCAGGTTAAATTCATACAATAATCCGAGCAAGATATGAGCAGATACTAAAACCTAAAGAAGGAGCGGCGAACAATGAAAGAAGTCATAAGAGTTATGAACAGAAGGAAAACCGGCTCGGTATATTGGTTGGGGAGTGGGGACACGGCTTACATCGGCTCGGGTTCGGCTTGTGTGATTAAGCGGCCTTCTTTACCAAACCTGAACCGGTCTAAGTAATTCGTACCTAGGGCCTAGGGATGGCAATGTAGTATTTATGGGTACTTAGTCTGTTCGAATCCTAATGAGAAAGAGTATGGATAGATGTAAATGGGTTTGAGATGTGTACGAGTTATTGTAAAAAATCTCATTAAATTTTGAGACAGGTACGAATAATGCCTCAATATCCGCGGGTATTCCGTTTATATATATATTCATTCATATTAAAAAAAGTTAGTAATTAATTGCAATTATTAACACAATAGATATATTTGTATTGCATTTATTCTAATTTATATAAATATTTTTTTTATTTATTACCTAATTTAGATTAATGAATAGAAAATGAAATAGATTATTTAAAAAAATAAATATAAATTAAGGAAATTAATTGAAAGTGAGTAAGGAAAATATAAAAAAAATTAAAAATTAAAAATAAGAAAATTATACGTCATTTTAAAGAGTTATGGATATGACATGTAGCAAGAAAAAGGTTATGCAATAGTATAACTAAGATAATTTATATATTATGAGATATTTTATGTATTTAATTAATAGTTATAAGTTTTATTTAATCATATTTATTAAAATTTTATTTAAAATAATAGAATTTATATTATATTAATTAATAATAATATAATTTTTATTACTATTTATTTAAACAATAAAATATATAAATATATATAATAATTAATATTAAATGGGTACGGATACCCGTAGATATTGATAAACGAGTATGTGACGGGGACGGGTACGGGTACGAGTTACATAATATATTTTTTAAACGAGACGAGTATGAGTACAGATAGTTATTTTTTAATCGGATATGGATACGAGTACGGATACCCCAAAATAAGTGGGTACCCTACCTGCTACCATCCCCACTCAGCCCCTCTATCCCCTTGGACCTTCCACGAATATAAATCCAAAAAAGTTGATTTTTTGTTGTCACGTCAGCGCCACTTCAAAAATAAAAAACTTCTATTTTCAAAATAAAATTACTCTACAACAATAAATAAATTAATAAGTAGGTTTTTTAGACCCACCTCAATTTCTTTTTATTCTCATTTAATTTACTATATTTATCTAATTTCCAAATAAATTAGTCCACCTGTCTGATTAGCCATTTGTAGTCGGGATGACTAATTAAAGAATTTATCGAACCACAGGGAGGAAGATACTAGAGTTTAAGCGATCTCAAGTTTATCGTGATTTTATAAGGACGACAGAATGGAATGGAGGATAAGCGTGCAAATGAACGCACTTAAACTAATGCAAGAAATAAGATAAAAGCAAAGATAAATGATTGGTTCCAAATGATGCAAGGATGAGGTTAGCAACAATCATGACATAGATAATAAAGTAATCATGCATTTAATTTTAATCTCTCATGAATATGGCATAGAAAATATCACTAATTCCACCTAAACTCTCTCTCGAGATGGATAGGATGTAGGCTCTCAATAAGGCTCCCAAAAGCACATAGGATCGAGATCAAAGTGAACACCTCCCACTAGGTACTAATTACTCTACGAGTTCCCTAACGAGGTACTAAATCATAGGCAATATTCCCTTTTAAGGTACTATAGATTCTCTAATGGTTTGGGTCTTCTCACCTAATCAACCAACCTCTCGATTAAGCCAATTAAATGTTCTATCAAAGGGTTCTAAATCTAGAATGATATCTCTATCTCATTCTAAATTAATGCACATGAAGTGTATGATGAAATGATTCAATGAACTATCCTAAACATATAATTTATTTTTCAATCTAATCACATGTCCATGACAATTAATCACACATGTCATCATATAAATCAAGCAATAAAAAATCAATGATAGAAATAACACAAAGCCCATTCAAGATTAAAATCAAATTGCATAAAAACTAAATTATCCAACACCAATCATGGAGCTAATCTCATAAAGGAGATTAGCCTATCATAGTCTTAGAGAAAACAACATAGACAACTGAATCTACAAATTCCATGATCAAACTATAAAGAAGTTCATAAAAATTAGAATTAGATTCCCCCTTTGAAGTCCTTCAATGGAGATCTCCTTCTTCTTCTTGCAATCTTCACTCTCCCTTACTTCCTTGATCACTTGGATGGTGAATTTTATAGAGAAGAACAAATGTAGATGGATGGAATCAAGGATGGGTGAATGGGATGAAGGGTACATGTAATGGATGAAAATCTGGATTTTGGCCCAAAAAATATGCAACTCGAGTTGGCCTTACCCAACTCGAGTCGAGTTACGTTGTGTGTAATTCGAGTTAAAGTAGCTCAACTCGTGTTGGCTACTCGTGCACCCACCTGTTCAGTCGTGTTGCGAGGCTCTGAAACTGAAAATCCCACGGAAGGCAGCTCGACTTGAGCTAGCAACTCGAGTTGCAGCTTGCAAGTCGAGTTAGCTCACTGTACAATTTTTGCACCTACCCCTACTCCTAGCTCGACTCGAGTTGCAAGTCGAGTTGGACCTTGCAATTCGAGTAAGCTCTCTGGATGATTTTTGGACCCCAACTCGACTTTCTCTCAACTCGAGTTGGCAACTCGAGTTGCACCTTGCAACTCAAGTTGGGTCCTGGCAGCCTGTTTCTTGCTCGTTTCAGCTTCCATCTCAATTTTTGCTCCTTTTTCACCTGTTTTACATACATTTAAGCTCATTCTCACACATTTCCATGAAAACACATAACACAATCAAATTATACATAAAATACGGATAAAATACTACAAAACGGACATAAAAAGACACTAAAATCTAGGTGAAAATATCACTCATCACTGTCCCACATATTTTTACCCACTTTTCATTTGGGATGTCCCACGTATTTTTGCTCATTCCATTAATGGTAAAAATACACTACACATCTTATATACTTTTTACACTTTATTCATCAATCCAACAACTTTATTTATTTTTTACACGTTATTCATCATTCCCAACAACTTTATTTATTTTTTCTCTCAATATTGTAAATTTATCCCTACTTTCTCTTACATTATTATATATTAAAAAATACTTTTTAATTTACGTGCCCGTACAAATAGTTAAAAATACCTGAGACGGAGGGAGTATAAATAATTAGTATATATTATGATTATTTTAATTTTATAAAATTTTGGAAAAAATATGATTAATTTTTTATTATATAAAACTTAAAAATAGGATGCATATTAAAAATTAAAAGTGAAACTTTCGAAAGCAACAACGTAAATTTTGATTCGGATAATTAAATGTAATAAAAATTTACTAGTATAAAAATATAAAAATTTTGAAACAGTAATGAAACAGGAAAATATAAAAGTTCATTTTCAGTATACAGATTTTTTTTAGAAAAAATATATCTTCCACTGCCGTTATACCAACCCCCCTATTATTGTCTTCAAAATTTAAACCATTTTCACCATTACTGTGCATTCTTTATCATGACCACTAACCATATGTATTTTATTGAAAAATGATTTATTTACTTTATGACAATCCCTGAAGAATCGTTAACAAACTGTGATAAATTCTCCACTAGGCTCAGTATTATTGACTGAATTTAACTATTTTAGATTTTAAATCAATTACAAAATATAACTCGATTTTACATTATATAAAACATTCAGAGTTTCATTCTGCATTATTGCTGGCAGAAAAACATAATTTACTCTTAGTGAAATACTATGGTTCAAAACTAGTGTCAGAAGCACGCAATTTTTTTATGATAAAAAGAGGTTGTAGTTAAGTAAATTAAAAGAGATCTTATAGAGGTGGTTGAGACAATCCAAATTTGCTCTAAGAAAAGCGTTGAAGTTAAAGACATCACAATGATAACCCATAAATTATAGAATAAATTAAACAATATTCAAGTACAAAACACAAGTTCTATTCAGCAATTAACAATTATCCAGAAATATAATTTTTATAAATATGGATATAGTTGTCATTGTCTCATATATGCCATACATCAAAACACTTAGTTGATATCATAAGGTACAAAAAATGGAAAAGAAAATGAATCAATGATGAATCATATGATTATATGCATTTGTCTGAAGCAAAGTTTTTTTTTTTTTAACAATTGTGACCTTTGGGGTTTGAGTTTGTAGATTATGAAGATGATCAAGTGTGATCTTAATTTATAAGGTATTTATTTTTCTAAAATTTGAAGTGGTGCGTGAAGCACGTGAAACCAGTGTTTTCATAACCGGACCGGAGATCGAACCGGTGTCTCTACCGGTTCGAGGTTCAACTGGTCGGACCGATTGGACCGGCGGTTGAACTGAAAAAATTGAATTTACCTATTTTTAATTATTATATATTAAAAAATATATATAATAAATAAAATTATTTTATAAAAAAATAAGAGGTTAGCATTTGAAATTCAATAAAACCCAGTAGCCCACTTAAAGCCCACCTAATATAAGGAAAAAGTAAATGACACTAAAATTAAATTTTAAATGAAAAATATAATGACAAAAGAAAAGTAGGGCTTCATATTACTTCAGCGCCGCCCTCTCTCTCCAAACCTCAGCGTTACCCCTCTCTCTTTCTCTCAATTTTGAAATTCTGTTCCTTTCTCCGATAAATTTGTGAAGCTTACTTGAAGTAAAATCTTTACAACATTCATATACTAAAGTTGGAATTAAATCTCCTAATATGTTCAAGAGATTTAAAGAAAAATATTGGTCAAATTTTCTAATTGTCCTAACCAAAGTTAAATTTTTATTGATGTATCCAGAAATTTAACTAAGAATAAGTCCATTATACAATCGAAATTATAAGAGCTTAAATATTGTTTACTCAATTAAAGTCAATTGGAATAATCTTGAGATACATACATCAAATAAGTGGAACATCCGATTCTTTATTTTCACACTCAGTGAATAATTTATTATAAAATTCCAAACATTAATATTTAATCCAAATTAGGCTCCTGCATATATTATTACAAAATACCCCCTTATAACTAGTGCAGAATCAAGGCCAGAAGCCTTTACATTTTCCATCTGCAACTATTAAATTGTGCACTTTATATTTTACAATTATATCACCACAATAACGTACCTTAATGAGCATTAGTTATAAATCCATCTATTTTTTATATACATAAGTTCAAATAGGGGATCAGTATATATTTGAGTAAATTAACTGTACATTAAATGAAGATTATTTCACGGTATTAGGGGGAGAAATTCAAAAGAAATGCTAAGAAATTTCATAAATATAAAAGTATCTTCATTATTTTTCACTTGATAAATAGAACCAGAAGTTCAATAGATAATTAATTTGCAATTAGCAAATAAACTGTCAAACTATCATGAAAAAGTGACCAAGTCCCAAACAATATGTATTACCAATTCACCATTAGAAGTTGAGTTCCCCAAGGAAATCCTTTTAGTAATAATTCTCAACGCCAGAAGCGTGAAAGGTATAATATATATTAATATTGAAAGTCCACAGAAAAAACCAGATAGAGAGTTCTAAAAACAGTCACTTCCAAAATAAGTTGAAGAGTTCGTTTGAAATCAAGAACACTCTCAAATAAATTTGTCCAGGAGATAAATACCTAGTAAATTACACATGCACCAAATAATCAAATTACTGAATATGCAAAACGCTAGATCCAAACGTTTGGGAAATGACGAGGATTTAGTTAAATAAATATGGAATTATTATAATCATTAAGAGAAATACATAAGTTGTATTATCAAAGTTGTCAACACCACATTTATATATTTAATTGCTCTTACTGTCTTAAAAATCTGGATCCAGTGTCTCTATTAGATAACAATATGCTAGAAGCACTCAAAATGGGTAAGGCAGAAAGAGGCAATTGAAATAGAGCTTTACTCGCTAAAAAATTTATTCTAAAATACTTGAAATATTGTGTCAATGGATATAATTATTTGTCTCAGAAGGATACGTGTATGATAAAGTAGTGAAATCAAAGCAAGGATAAAGCCTGATGGTTATTGCAGAGACCCAATGTTGATTAATAAGATATATTTTCTCATTATAAATAATATATAACGTTTCACTACTTAATTTATATGACAATTTAAATAAATTTAGATATGCAGTTAATATTGTTAGGAAATTTTCCTATATAATCTAATTGTAGGCAATATATTATTATGCAATTATATTAGTTATTCAATTATTTTATGGACTTAATTAAGTGATCCAATTAAGGTTAAAAGTCCATTGGGCTATAATAATAATAATATGAGCCAATTGAGTAGATACCCAATACTACATGACTGGGTGATTATGGGCAGCCCAGTTGTATAGTATATAAAGGCTCCTTGGCTATGGTCCCCAATATACTAAGTTGTACATTGTCTTCTCTTCTCCCCATCAGAAGGGATTACGACGGTCCCATAAGGAATAAGGAGACTTAGTTGAGGAAGGTCGTAATACCTACTGATTTTCGAGTTCGTGTTCCATCTAGAGGACTATAAGGATTAAGGTACGCTTTTGCTTTATAGTTAGATCTCTTTTATCATAATAGAATTTAAGGCATTAAGATTATGGATTTATTTCCTGCAAGTGATATCAGAGCACCCTATTTATTATTTTCTGAGATTTGAAAGAACTATGTTTTGATTCTAATATTTGTGTTTGAATCGTAACGTGAAATCACAATTTTAAATTTGAGGATTGAGATTATTTACGAGTTATAAGGTCTAACGATCGTTGGTGTTCATATATACAAGCACTTAAGTGATTCAGCAATACACTGCAATTCTTAAGATTTTTGTTTTAATACAAATATGTGTGGTTCCGTGAGGAATTACAAATTGTCAGCTTCTGATATGGAGAAATTGTGATTTAATTTCTATCTAATTAAGATAGCTTTCGGTGGATAATTTTTTAGAATTGGATTTCTCATTTATGTAATTATATGATACCATCATTAATTTTCCAAATAAATATTTTAATGGTATAATTCATAATGGTACAATATAAAGTGCGTTCATATTTATTTTCAAATATTGATTATTGTAATAATGACATGTGAGTTCCTGTGAACATATTAATTATTATAAACATTGAAATTTTATTGAGAATGAATATTGTACAGAATGTTGAATTGCTGTAATTATTCGTAGCATGCTTTTGTATTTAATAATATAATATATTATTAATTGAATGGGTTTGATCACTTAAAGTATGGTGTGTCGTCCATTTCTATTAATTTATTTGGTTATCAATTCTATTCACTTAACGTATGGTGTGACATTAGGAACTGTGATAATTTGATAATTGAATTTATTCAATATCTTGAGGTTTTCAGAATCATGTAAAGGATACATTTCTATTTTCCAAGTATAATTTTGGATGGGATATGCTTGAGTAATTGGATTACATTTAAAGCTAATTAAGTACTCTGGACAATTGTGCCTCGTTTAAAGGGGATTATTCATTTAAAGAATTTCAGAAATATTTCATAATCGATTCAAATTGATTTATTATTTCTGGTGGATGACTTGGCATTGAGTATTCTACATGTGTACGTGTCCTCGTGTAATTTAATGATGTAATATGATTATTTTTCCGCAACTAAAATAAGGATATGAGGCATTGAATTGTTTTATGTCACTTTGGCAATAATGTTTAGTTTACACGTGACAAAACATAAAAATGATTCAATTTACTTTTGCCATTCAAGAAAGGTGAAACTTTGGCAATATCTATGGTACATAAATTGATTACTGGAATTGGAGTGATGACAAAAACTCTATGCATATTTAGTAAATGATGTTGCAAGCTCTATTATTAAGTCTAAGCCCAGTTAAGTAGGATAATCCTCAAGTTTCATTTTATGGCTTTAAATTGTGGCTTAGTTAATCAATTTTGAATATTGATTACGATTCTTAATCCATGTGATTATTAAAGTGCCTTAACTAAGTTTTGTGATCTGTATCATATTTTCTATTTATGGAAAGAGAAATTATGATTTAAGCCTCTATATCATATTTTCTATTTATGGAAAGAGAAATTATGATTTAAGCCTACTGATAAATCAATTCAAATTTAGTTTCCCGTATAGCAAACAATTCAGTGTTTTTTTGTCGTGATGGGTGATTTCTTATATTCATGTTATATACTCTGGTATTTGCAAGTTAAGCACCCAATCAATTTAGGTTTAATAACTATAACAAGCAATTATCTGCTTATTGATTTAAACTTGCATACAACAGCAATTTGGTGGTATATTTGAATTATTATTAATAAATGATACTTTCCTGATTTAATATATTTTAAATTAAGATTTGGAATTTCTAATTAAATTAAGAAATCTTTCATTAATTTTAAATATATGGGAATCACTAAATATTCTCATAAAGCTTGAGAATTTAATTAAGTAAAATTGGAGAGACATTTTTAATGTCGTTCAATTAAATATAAATATTTATTTAATTAGTCTAGTAATTTTCAATCTAGTCAATTAAAGTTTCATGTTGCCATAGCAGCCTCTGTATGTGTAGTGCGACTTTATTGAAATTACGTAGATGGGTGAAGAATTATTTATGTGTTCTGTGTTCGGCCCATAGGTAGGCACAGTTTGACAAGAATAATAACACACATGTGATAATAAGTATGTGATAATTATTTAAATTGTTCATGTGAACATTAGTCAGTTCATAGATAGACTTTTGTTTGACAGAACTTATTATTATTACTTGATTATTACACCAAGATTACCCCTGCAGTTAATTTTTGTCCATAGACGAGGTTAATGTTGCACAAGGTGTCTTGTGATGGTCCTCAATTAATAATGATGTGTGAGTGTATCTTCATGCCGGTATTGATCAGTCCATAAGTAGATTAATATTTGGCTCCAAATACACAAGCACATATGGTGATGAATATGTGACAATTATTTGATTTTACATGTGAGTAATAAGTCGGTCCAAAGGAAGGATGTTGCTTGGCAGTTCTTATTGTCAGTATTTGATTACTAAGTAGAGGGTGTCACTTACAAGTTAGTATTGTTGTCATTGGACTTGATACTAATGTTGTGCTCGATTCCTCAAGATGATTATAAATTATTTAAATTTTTAAAGATTATAAAGTTTAATGCGAACATGATAAATAATTTTGAATTAATTCTCTATACAATTAAGAAGTCTGTTGATTAAGTTTTTCATATATCAACAACATAATCATATATAATGAGTGAACTTCAACAATAAGGATGAGACTAGTAGGTTTTTAACAAACTTTGTCTCAATAAAGTATAAGGGCAATAAAAGAAAACTCATTAAGAAAGTTGTTTAAGATAAAACTAAAGTATAACTTTATGTTTTCTCTTAAAGGCTTGTGGAATTGTCTTATAATACACCGTATTAAGATTACTCAATGTGAATGGTGTAGTTAAAAGACAAAATAGTACTCCACAATAGATGGTTACTAATTAATAGGAGAAATATTAAAGATTGCAGCTTATGGTCTCAATAAAGTTTCAATTAAATTAGTTGTGAGAATTCTTTATGAGTTTCACATTTGGTGATGTCCAATGCTAGATCTTTGGGATTACTTAAGGAAATTGGACTCAAATAGTTTCTTGCTACTTTATTGGTTATGAATAAAGATAAAAGTTTATGATTCAATTAATCGGATCATATTTGAGATGGGTGATAGGGTATTTTTTGAGGATGTTGATTTGGGGGGGAAGAATAATATTAGAGACATTGTCTTTGAGGAGGAGTCAATTTGTCCCCTACTTATGCTTTTAAGATGGTGCAAATTCAGAATAATGATATGACAATGTCAATAATATTTAAAGAATAACAAATTCGACAACATCAAGAATTAATGTCACTAAGGAAACCACTAGAGTTAGGAGAAAGACAATTCGGATGACTTAATAGTTATTCTCCTAAATAAAAAGGACACTTTAGAATGAATTAATGGTAGAACATTCAAACAATATTCATCAAGTCAAGTAAGGTCCAAACACTCGAAAGTGGGTTAATACTATAAGTTATGAGTGTAAATCAATACAAGATGATCAGGTATGCATCTTGGTAAAGGATTATACTCAAAATAAAAGAAGGCATTGTTTTAAGGGATTTTCTATCCGGTTTCTTAGAAAAACTCCTTTTAAGATAATTGTGACATTAGTAATACACTATGATCTTGAATTAAATTAGATGGATGTAAAGATAGTTTCTTGATGGCAACATTGATGGAATGATTTAAATGGTTTAAGAACTAAAAAGAAGTCCATCTATCAATTCAAGCAAGCTTTCATATATAGGAATCACAACTATCATTATGATGTAATTGTCTCATTTGGTTTTGAGACAAATATAGATGATTGTGTGATTCAGTGGGAGAAGATTAAAGTTAAATTAAGGGAGACAAGTGCAGTCTCAATCAGGTGCCCTAAAGTTAAACTAAAGATTTAAGAAATGTAGAAATATTTTATATGCTTTGATTGTTGAAAGTTGTTGTATGATGAGGTCTGCACAAGACCTAATTTAGCTTTTGTTGTTGGTATATTAAGCAGATATTTAAGTAACTATAGTATGGATCTTTATAAAGTATTTATAGAGAACTAAAGATTATATGCTTGCATATCAAAGATCAGATTTGTTAGAGAACTAAGATTTACTTCAGGCTACATCTTCTATTGGTCGGGAGAGCTGTACATGTAAAAGTGTTGGGCAATACTTTTAGCTCCTTAACCATGACAACAAAATTAGTAGCACACTAAGGGGCATTCAAACATGAAATAAAGGTTGCAAAGCTTTGTCACATAAAGTTAATTGTGATAGTTAGTTTGCAATAAGGTATTTTAATAGCAAAAAGAGTTCTTATAAGTCAAGCATATTGACATAGAATTCTTGGTTGTTAAAGAAAGTGTTTTGTGTGAATAAATTTCAGTAGAGCACATTGTAATAGACTCTAAATACGAATTCGCCAATTATGTATTCAACGCCCAGTATTTGAGCTGACTACTCATGTGGGTGTTCTATGATGTTAGAATACACTGGTTCAATGAGAGTTTCTATTTATTGCTCTTTAAAGTTTTTTTAAGACACTTTGTTTTAGATATTTAGTTTTCTGCAAAATAAAGTTGATGACTTTGAATTCATTGTGAATTCACTTAATTAAAATTTTATTTTGTAATATTTTACATTATGGATTGATCTCACTAAAGATTAATAAAGTTGGACCAGTTGGAAATAGACATGTTTTTGATCACATTGCATGTAATTTCCATGCTACTCACCATATTTGATCTATGTCATTGAAAGTATTGATATGGTGATTGTTGGGGTTTAACCACGATTTGTAATGGGATGAATGTCGCGGTAGTTTCATATTAGTATATGAGATGGACCAGATTGTAAAGTATAGCCTAAAGAGGAATAGCATAAAGTTGCACACTAAAGACTCTTGATATAATTGCTTTGAGAAATATATAGCCCAAGTGAGAGATTGTTAGGAAATTTTTATTTCCTATATAATCTAATTGTGGGCAATATATTATTATGCAATTATAATAACTATTCAATTATTTTATGGACTTAATTAAGTGATCCAATTAAGGTTAAAAGTTCATTGGGCTATAATAATAATAATATGGGCCAATTTAGTAGATACCCAATACTACATGATTGAGTGATTATGGGTGGCCCAGTTGTATAGTATATAAAGGCTCCTTGGTTATGGTCCCCAATATACTAAGCCGCACATTGTCTTCTTTTCTCCGCATCGGAAGGGATTACGAAGGTCCCATAAAGAATAAGGAGGCTTAGTTGAGGAAGGTCGTAATACCTACCGATCTCCGAGTTCGTGTTCCGCCTAGATGACTCTATGGATTAAGGTACACTTCTACTTTACAATTAGATCTCATTTATCATAATAGGGTTTAAGGCATTAGGATTTATGGATTTATTTCCTACAAATACAGGTCACTAGACGGTAAACTTATATCAGAATTTCTGATGAATATAAACTCATGATGGACATATTGAAATCTCCGATGGATATAAATCATTACGAACCTAAAATAAACTATGTGAATGTACTACATTTTAATTGGATCATTTTTTCTTGAAGCTGAAGTATTACTTATATTAATATATGTGGGATTAAGATTGGAGGACATACAAAATTTTTGAAAGTTTATTCATGTCAAATGACGATTTTTCAAAATGAACGATTTTGATAAACCAAATAATCATCTCAACTTGTAGATTGAGAATTATTCAAAAGGAATGATTTTTAAACACCAATTAATCTACCAAATCAAGATTTTATATATAATTTTTATTAATCCCGTTCATTTTTGTAAACCAATTATTGTTTAACATTTTGAAGTGAAAAATAAACATTTATATACTTGAAGTATATAATGAGAATATTTTAGACCAGAAGTCTTTACTCTTAGTGCTTTTAAAGCACTTGTTTTCTTCATAATTGTATCAGGTCTAATATGTATTTATGATGAACATGCTAGCAATATTTTTATAATTCTCTAACAAGGAAACACTTAGTTTGAATTAAATATATCTTCATGTATCACCTGATACAAAATATATATTAGTTTAATTATAACCAACCAACGAAACATTGACATGCATATTAATTGAATACTCCCTCAGTTCCGCATTAACATTTAATTTATTTTTTACACGTAAATTAAGAGATATAATATTTTAATATGTAATGAGGTGAGAGAAATAATATTTAATGTGAAGTGGGTAGTTGTATTAATGTTGTATGTGAGCCCTACATGAAATAATTAAGGAAAATTAAGTGTAATGGACCAATCTAGTAAAATTTTTGTCTAAATGACCTTTGACCAAAATGGTGTATAATTTTAATTTTATAAAAAGGAAAAATAAAAATTTTCATTTACAATTGAGACTCCAAATTTTCTTTAATTAAAATTTGCCCCACCTCTTCAAAATCACTCTTCCAAAATCAAGAGGGCCAAGGAAGCAGTCGTCCATTCACGCATCGGTTCTGAATATGTTTGCTTAGATTGCCCCTTTTTTCCATTCAGCTTATTCGCTGCCGTTTATCCCTTAACCCCGAACCGTATTTTCCGCGAAGTAGGATTTCTCTCAATCATCTTCTCGTACCCTAACTCCATACCAACCCCTTGAATCCCCTAGCTACTTCACTAGAAGAGTGCCGCCGCTTGTCAATCGGGATTTCAATGAAAGGGCATTTACCGTCAGCATCAGCGGTCGGCACTGGGTAAATTTATTTCCCGTTTGATTTGTGCGATTTTGGTGATCTTCGTTCATGATGCTTGTGTGATTTTGGTTGATGCTTTGATTGTAATATTCAGAAAACGGCATTGATGTTGGCTTTGTGTGAATTTCTCAGAGACCATTACAGTCTTGCAGCTGTGATTATAAAGTATAAACCCTTAGATTTTTATTCTTCTTCAATTTTCTACTATTTATGTGCTTCCATAGTTCCACTTAGATTTTATAATGGCGGAATCTGAATATCATGGAGTTTATGATTTTAGTTCCGAAAGTTATATCTTCAAGGAGCAGAATAATCAACGATTTGGTAGAATATGCTTGTGATAATTGATTTTGCTTAGCTACTTATGCAAAGATGCCAATTTTATGAATTCTCTGATCTCATCAAGACGCTGGTTTATTTTTTTCATTGTTTCTGCAACTGCTTTCTGATTGAAGAGTGGGATTATCCATCTTTATCTTTCATTGGATTCATATTCTATATAATGATGTAATTAAGAGTGGCCTATTCCACTAATCTTACCACCTACTTTTTCTATCTGTTAATCACGACTTCTGTTGATTACATCTTGAACATGATGGCCTTACTGTTACACTTGTGTGGTTATAAGAAATGTAAAATGGATAACTGCTCAATAGTCTTGAAAAGGAATAATTGTGTACTTGCGTGTTAATTTTAGAAAAATGAACATAACTCCTTGTAGAAAATTCCAAACCACTCTTTGTTTGTTGCGTTATAAACTAGATTGATAGGGATTTCCATCCGTATATTATTCATTGTCTAACGCTCTTCTGATTAGTACCATTTTTTTTCAAATATACCCAATGTGCTGAAATATTTTCTTCATCATCTATGCTCTTTGTCTTTCTCACATGTCTCCCTATCTCTTGAAGATGATTGCCTTTCTCACATGTCTCCATATCTCTTAAAGATGAGCCATATACTTTTGTCAATAATTATAGGATCATGACTTTAGAGTTTGCTTATAAAAAAGAGGTTGTGGATCGAGCGAAGATTTGATAAGGATTGTTCTACAAATCATTTTAATTTTGAGAAAGTTTTGAGTCCTCAGCAAGAAAACGGGTAATTATGTTTAGTTTAAGTTTTTATTTTCCCTTAAATAATTTGATTATAATTTTAACACTATATTTAAATGCAGATATGATTGTAATATGTCCATTGTGAAATATGTAGAATTTCTACTAGCTGAAAAAGATGTAAGTTCCATTCGTCTTGATCACATGTCAGACTGGAGAGAGAAATTAGCAACAGAAATTTATGGAAAACATTTTGGATTCATAGGTAATTTTAGTTTTACAAACATTTTTAGTCTTGGAAATTAGTTATGTGTTAATATTTTGTTGAAATATTATAATTGAGTCTATTGTTTTTAATATTTAGGTGAAAAGATGATGGAGAAAAGACTATAAGGTAGATGTTTTGTTGGAGGAAAAAAAAGGAAAAAACTTATTTTGTTCTTTTGAACAAATGTAAAACAGTGGTGTTATATATATGTTAACCACTAATTTTATGATTTCTTATTATTTCATGTTTATTTGTTTATCTGCTCTTTTGCTTATTTTTAAATAACAACTTTTAAAACGTTATAATCAAATAATGAAAAGTGCTAAATTTTGGAACCTAACATCGCTCAATTTTTTTAAAAAGGCTTGAAAGTAGTTATAGCGGAATGGTTCCGCTGTGAAGACATATAATACTAAATTGGTTATTAACTTGAGAAATTAGTTAAATGGTGTGCAATAATGGTGACAATGATAATTTTTTTCCTATGAGACTCCAAAATCACTTAAATTTCGAATAATATCGTGCAAGTCGTTATAACGGAATGGTAACGTTATGTGGCCAGACAATGATAAACTGGCTACCTACTAGAGAAATCACTTAAATGGTATACAATAAAGTTAAAAGTGAGAAATTTTGACTGAGAGAACCCCACCCTGGGATAACTCGAATTTTCAATAACCGCGTGCAAGTCGATATAACGAAAATGATTCCGTTATGCGCATAAACGAACATATTTTCGTACATAAAAATCAAGTAGTGATTTTGGGCCTCATATTAAACACCTACTTTGATTTTATCATATTTCTATAAGCTCATTCGAAAATACAAGTGGTTACTAATCATTTGCAATAGTTCGCATCCAAACTTATCACATGCTACTTAGAACATTTATTAGATATTCTATAAATGAGTTAATACTAGCATTATTTTGTTACCTTTAGATAATATTAGTCTTTACAACTACATATGAAAATTAGAGCAAATCCAAGGCCCCTAAAATCACTCGAATTTCGAATAACGTCGTGTGAGTCGTTATAACAAAAATATTTTCGTTATGTGGCCAGACAATACTAAGTTGGCTATCCACTGGAGAAATTACTCAAATGTTATACAATAAAGTTAAAAGTGAGAAAATTTGACTGAGACGACCATAGGATAACTCGAATTTTGAATAACAACGTGCAAGTCGTTATAACGAAAATTATTCTGTTATGGGTATAAACGCATATATTTTCGTACTTACCAGTCAAGTAGTGATTTTGGACCTCATATTAAACACCTACTTTGATTTCATCATATTGCTACAAGCTCATTCGAAAATACAAGTGGATACTTATGATTTGTAATGGTTCGCATCCAAACTTATCACATGATACTTAGAACATTTATGAGATATTTCATAAGTGAGTCAATACAAAAATTCTTTTGTAATCTTATTATAATATTAGGCTTTATAGCTGTATATGGAGATCCAAGCTAATCAAGGCCCCTAAAATCACTTAAATTTAGAATAACGGGGTGCAAGTCATTTTAACAGAATGGTTATGTTATGTGGCCAGATAATCTTAAATCGTCTATTTAATAGAGAAATCAATTAAGTGGTGTACAATGAAGTAAAAATTGAGAAATTTTGACTGAGATGACCTCGAGATAACTCGAATTTTGAATAACGACAAGCAAGTCGTTATAACGGAAATGATTCCGTTATGTGTATAAACACATATATTATCATACGTACCAATCATATAGTGATTTTGGACCTCATATTAAACAACTACTTTGATTTCATCATATTGCTACAAGCTCATTCGAAAATACAAGCGATACTTATGATTTGTAATGGTTCGCAATCAAATTTATCACATGATACTTAGAACATTTATGAGATATTTCATAAGTGAGTCAATATAAATATTATTTTGTTACCTTATTATAATATTAGGTTTTACAGCTGTATATAGTGATCCGAGCTGATCCTTAGCCCCTATAATTGCTCGAATCTCCAATAACGACATGCAAGTTGTTATAACAGAATGATTCTGTTATGGGGTCAGACAATACTAAATTTGCTATCTACTAGAGAAATCAGACAAATAATATACAATGATGGTAAAAGTGATAAATTTTGACTGAGACGACCTCAGGATAACTTGAATTTTGAATAACGGCGAGCAAGTTGTTATAACGGAAATGATTCTGTTATTGGCATAAACACATATATTTTCGTAGATACCAATCAAGTAATGATTTTGTACCTTACATTAAACACATGCTTTGATTTCATCATATTTCTACAAGCTCATTCAAAATACAAGTGGATACTTTATATTTGTAATGCTTCGTATCTAAACTTATCACATGCTACTTAGAACATTTGTGGGATATTCCATAAGTAAGTCAATATCAGCACTCTTTTGTGACCTTATGATAATATTAGGCTTTATATCTATATATGGAGATCGAGCAAGTCTAAGGCTCCTAAAATCACTCAAATTTCAAATAACGTCACACAAGTCATTATAACGAAATAGTTCCGTTATGTGGCCAAATAATGCTAAATCAGCTATCCAGGAGAGAAACAAATCAAATGGTGTACAATGAAGTTAAAAGTGAGAAATTTTGACTGAGGCAACCCTAGAATAACTCGAATTTTGAATAACGACATACAAAATGGGTATAACATAATGATTTTGTTATGGGCATAAATGCACATATTTTCATACGTACCAATAAAGTAGTGATTTGGGACCTTATTTTAAATATCAACCTTGATTTCATCATATTACTACAAGCTCATTCAAAAATTCAAGTGGGATACATCATATTTGTAATGTTTCGCATCCAAACATTTATACTTTATACACTTATTCATATGACATGTATGAAATAATTCATATGTGACTCAATATCAATATCCGTTTGTTAGTTTATCCAAATATTATGTTTTGATATTGTATGTGGAGATCTAAGCGAATAAAAGGCCCCTAAAATTGCTCGAATTTCGAATAACGGCGTGCAAGTCGTTATAATAGAATGATTTCGTTATGGGGTTAGACAATGCTAAATTTCTATTCACTAGAGAAATCAGTCAAATAGTATATAATAATGGTAAAAGTGAGAAAGTTTTACTGAGATGACCCCTGGATAACTCGAATTTTGAATAACGTATAAGTGGGTATGACGGAATGATTCTGTTATGAGCATAAAAATGCACATTTTCGTACATGACAATTAAGTTGTGCGTTTGGATCTCATATTAAACACATGCTATGATTTCATAATATTTCTACAAGCCCATTCAAAATTTAAGTGGGATACTTCATATTTGTAATACTTCGCATTCAAACTGTATACTTTATATACTTATTTTATTTAACATGTATGAGATACTTCATATGTGACTGAATATCAACATCCATATGTTAGTTTGTTAGACTATTATGTTTTGACATTGTACGTGGAGATCCAAGCTAATGAAAGACTTTCACTATGCTTCTCAAACGACTGGAGTACCATAGGGAAGCCCACTCTCGAAAATGCCTATAGTGATGAAGAAAATGGGCATCATGATGAAGAAAATGAGCATCATGATATAGGAAATGAGCATCATGATGTAGGAAATGAGCATCATGATGAAGGAAATGTTGGATTGTATACTAAAAGTTTAGCTTTTTGTATGAATAATGTTATAACAATTAATTTGAAATGAGAATCATATGATCAAATGATTGCATCTTATAATTTATTTATATGTTCGATGCAATAGTCCACTTACTTTATACCGTAGATAATATGTTGTGTGACAATACGCGAAAGATCATATTATCGATTTCCTTATAAAGTATAAACAGATGCTCACAACCTAGACAGACGGGGACTCTCTATCGGGATGGTTGTAGTATGGTTTGGTATTAGCTTGTCTTGGCTATAGAATCACATTAGTGCACTTGTGTGTATTGATCAGGACCGCTTGAGATCGTTCGACTTATACTGACTTATACGAGAACGTGATCTCAGTTATTATGGAAGTTCGTGCTCTTAATCCATATACAATAACCTCGACACGTAGGGCAGTATGTATTTCTTTAATTTATCAATGGGTGAGATTTACATGTAATTAAATCAACAAACTCGATGAGTTGGGAAGTAGTGCTGTCTCTATGGTGTGCTGTTGATTGTTGAAGAAATCCGTGTCCGTCATAGGTTGATGATGTCCCCTTGAGGAGCTCATAAGGATAATCATGTAAATCCTGCCGGTGGAATTTATTCCGACATGATAATGAGATTGAGTGGTACTACTCTTGGATGAGATATTAATTAATTGAGTTGTCAGTAACTTAAATTAATTAATGGACAGTGTATATCTTAAACATGGGGAGACTAACGGGCTCATAATAAGAAGGAGCCCAAAACGTAATTTTGAGATTGGAAAGGCAGTGCAGTAATAATGTTTTAGTGGAATATATTATTATTATTGGACTTAAGTATAAGCTTTGGGCTAAGCTTGGATACTTAAGCCCAATGGAGGCCCAACCCAATTTCTCCTCCTGGTCCCTGCTGTAGCCCATGTATATAAGTCACCTCACCTTATTTGGAACCCTAATCTAATTCATTATTCACGTGTGATGAGGGTTGAGAGCAGATTGAGGAGGTCTCGTAGATCGTCGCCCACATGACGTCGAGATCGGACTTGGGACATACGGCAGAAGATCAGAAGGTAGTTTGCTGCTGCTATCTGCCACCTTGCGAAATTTATATAAAATATTATATTGATCAGAATTTGATGATCAATATACTGACAAAAAGCCGATAAAGAGAGGATCGTCTGAGCATAAAGATCATTCAATTCCGACATCAGACGAGGAAGTTATGGCTATTCTCGTGGGACTGCACAGTCTGCCAGCGAGAATCCTTCATCTTCTACATACCCTGGTGAACGGTAATACGTTTCATGTTTTCTTACTTCCGCTGATATTAGAAACGTATGGAACCTAATGGGTCATGTTAACCAAACGATCCAAGCACCAACAATTGGTATCAGAGTCAGGTTTCGTGGTGAAGCGTGACACGTTAGGTTAGGGTTTATGTGGTTCGTTTTTTGAAATTAGGATCACATGTTTAGGGTTTTGGTTTTATTGCTAAACCATGAATATCCCTATGTGAAATATACCCTATATCATATCTGTTCGTCGATGGTTGTGTGTGAGAGGATTCGACGAAAACTGTTCGTCAATTTCACATGGAAGGAAGAAATTGAGAGAAAAACCAGCGCAGTGATATTGCAGAGGCAATTACCGGAGTTTCAACCATCGGATCAAGCTGAATTTTGGTCAGCACGTTCGAATTTTGTGGATGTACATTCTGAACGGTGCAGATCGTATTTGGAGCTTTGTGTTGTCGGGAATACGCCGAAAACAGAAGCAGGTTTTTGGGCGATTCTGTTCTGCGCAGTCGAGGGAAAAGAGATGTTTCTCACAATCTAACCGTTGGATCGAACTGTAATTTGGAAAGCATGTTCAGGACTGACAGGAGTAGAATCAGAACGGTGAAGATTGGATTCTCAAGTTTCTACAGTTGCGAACCCTGAACAACAGTTGGTGTAGTTTGGTGTTGCGCGTTGGGCTGAACTTGATTCCGTGCAAGTAGGCCCTTGGACGAGCGACAGTCCGAGCGAGGGGCGCTCGTCAAGGTACATGGTGTTGTGCACAACATCAAGCGAATGGCACGGCTGGGGCGCGTTTTCAACCGGGCAAGGAGCGATCAACTGCTGGGCGTGTGCCGCTCGTTGGCATGCGGAGTAGCGTGCTGAGTATCGGGCGGCCTGATGGGCATTGGTGCTTGTTGGGAGCTCGGGGCGTGACGTGTAAATCTTGCACGTTGGAGAGGAGTCGCACACATTGGCTTGCTGGATGCTGGGATGGCATGCATGGTGGTGTGCCATGTGGCGCGCGGAACACTGTGTGAGGCTGCACGGATGAAGGTTCGATCGATGTTGTACCAGGTTCGAGCGGTCTGCATCAGATTTGAGCGGTCTGCATCAGGTTCGAATGGTCTGCATCAGGTTTGATCGATGATGCACCAGGTTTGAACGAATTCACATCAGGTTCGATTGGTCTGCATCAGGTTCGATCGACTCTGCACCAAGTTCGAGCAGATTTGCATCAGGTTCGATCCGTCTACATCAGGTTTGATCGATGATGCACTAGGTTCAAGCGGATTTGCATCAGGTTCGATCGGTCTGCATCAGGTTCGATCGATGATGTACCAGGTTCGAGCAGATTCACATCAGGTTCGATTGGTCTGCATCAGGTTCGATCGACTCTGCACCAGGTTCGAGCGGATTTGCATCAGTTTCGATTGGTCTGCATCAAGTTCGACTGGTCTGCATCAGGTTCCGCGTGAGTCTTCACAATATGATCGGGCAGGGTGCCGGAGTGGTAGAGCAGGCTGCGGGGAGGTCGATCCCCATCGCAGTTGTCCGCATTCGTGATTGATGGCAAACAATCGAATTCGCTGTTATATAACTGTTATAATTGATTTATTAATTGATTATTGTTATATATGTATGTATGCTTTCTGTGATTTACTGCCTTATGTGCCGTAATAGGAGCATGCTAGGTTGGGTATTTAATTTTTGAATATTATATGCATGTAAAAACCCTCGGTTTTAAATAACTAAGTGGGAGAGGGGATTGGTAATTAATTCCCGCGGCCTCCATTATTGGTTTGTTAGCAATGTGAATAAACTTGCGCGTTGGCATTAGAGCCTTCCTCCCCATCGGATGAGTTTATTCATGGATATTGCTGGAACAGGCTTCTTTAAAATTATGTTTGTAATGTGATGCACATATACTTGCGTGTTGGCATAGACCTTCCTCCCTATCGGATGAGTTCATGTGCGGATCACTGTACAGACTTATAATTGATGACTGTAGGAAGTTATCCGAGCGCGTGTGTACTTCTCCATCTGTAAGGCACATAAGCTCGCGCAATGGACTTGGGGTCAAATAATGGTGTACACTTATGTGTAAATAATAAGTATCCTCCCCATCGGAGTCACTGCTTTTATTTGCATGGCTAAAGAGGAACCGACTATTAATTATTTTGTCATAAAGTTAGGTTGACAAATGAAATTAATGGTAAAACCTTCTCTTGTAAATGTTCGGGTTTGTAAACGTCCACACTATCGTGGCTTGCAAACTCACGGTGCTTGAGATGTCGGTGAATTTATATTTTATATTGTTTTGAGGGAATCAATATAAATGGATAAATTCAAAGATTTGATCGGTGTATTTTTTTATGATTCTCTGAATTTCAAATAGTTTTATTTCACTTATGGTTGACTAAAAGAAATTATATTTACTTGTCCAAATTAGATGATTAGAAAAGAATCTTGGTTTTGAATTTTACTGCTTAAGAAAATACATGTGTGTTCTCACAAAGGACGTCTCATGATGCCTATTAAAGTCTCTAGTGAAGAGATGAGAGGTTCATAGAAATATGATGGTCTCATGTAACTCTTCGGATACTTGAGTAATTTAAAAGGCGGTAGGTCATGATTAAATTTGATGAATGAATTGGAACTACATGGAATAGAAGTTGAAGGGGAAACCTAAGTCAATTTTATTCTTCATAATTGCCTAGATGTTTTGAGTAAGTTTCTCCTGAATTACAAGAGGTTGTATATGGTAGGAAACTTCTGACAAAACATGTGGTAAAAGAAATCCAATTTCATAAAAGGAGTGAACAAGGATAGAATCTTACTTGCTAGTTGTTTAAACATGATTAGTGATGGCATCTGCTGACACGAAGTGTGTAGATACTGGAATCACTGAATGTTTATTACTAAGTGAGGATAAGATTATTATAGACATGGGTAAAACTACAAGAGTGGTGGCTATTGCAGTGGGAGTTATTTATTTATCTAATGATATGAGTAGACGTTTGATTTTGTGAAATTATCTTTACGTACGTTTTCATAGAAAGAATTTGATTTCGGTTTCTATGCATTAATAGATGGATACTCCATTTCATTTAAATGACATGGTCATTATAATGAAGGATAGAGTTGTAATCATTATGGTACGTTGATGGACAATTTGTATACTCTTAAATCATGTATATTCCACAGATGCAACAAATAGTAATTAATAATGCATCTTCTGATCTTAGTAAGAGAAAGTAACCTTCGGAGATGAACTAAACATGCATTTGGCGTCTAAGACTAGATCATTTTACTTGAGTAGGACTCAAAAGTTGATAGCAGATGGACCGTAAGGTTTATCTGAAGTGGAAACTATCGGACTTGCGAGTCTTACTTGGAAGTAAAAATGATTAATTACCTTTTCAAGGTAAAGGGATGTAAAGCCAAAGATATATATGTTGGAATTGGTTCATTCTAATTCAAGCGGGCCTAATATTATCCAGGCGAGAGGTGGTTATGAATATTCGTCAATCGATGATTATTCTAGATACCGATATATTTATTTGATGCACTGCATGTCTAAGTTCTTTGATTAATTCAAGAATTGCAAGGCTGGTACAGTGAAGCGTCATCGAAAATATATCAAGTCATTACAGATTAATCGTATGGCGAGAACCTCTTAGGATAATTAGGAGCTATTAATCAGAGGTTGAGATTAAATCTCAAATTGTTTACACCGGTGTGGCGGATAGAAGGTGTAGCACTCTTATGGAAATGATTAGATGGATGATGAATTATTTGGAATTACTAAATTCATTTTATGGGTATGCCCTAGAAACAGTAATTCGTATGAATGTTTGTCTGTTTGTGGGATATCTTAGAAAAATGAAGGGTGATTTATTTAGTCCAAAAGATCGAAGGGTGATTGTTAACACAAACACTAGGTTTTTTGAAAAAAGACTATGTATTAAATCATAAACCCATGTATAAATTGTTCTAAAGGAAGTGAGAGGGAAAAACACAAAGTATTAGTACCAATTGTGCAAGAGGATATACCACAAGGTAAACTGCAATGCATGTCACGTCTGATACACAATTGCATGTAATGCCTTGTCGTAGTAAGAGGGATGTTCGACAACCTGTTTGATACATGTTTTGGGAGAGTCGTGAGACTTGGTCCCTAGCAAACATGAAATGGACCCACAGATACGACGAAGCACTACAAGTTAGAAATGCCAAATCCTAGCAAAGTGCAATTAATATTAAAATAGAATCGATAGATTTTAAATTAGGTCTGGATGCTTGTTGAACCGCTAAATGGCGTAAAAGCCATTGGAAGCGGGCATGCAAGAATAAAAGAGGATCATAGAATAAGGTGAAAAAGCAAGCTTGTTGTGAAAAGGTATACTCAGAAAGAAAGGGTTCGATTATGAGAAAACCTGTTCGCCGGTAGCTATGCCTAAGTTGATCCGGACTCTTTTATTTGTTGATACTCATATGAAATATGAGGGATAGCAAATAGATGTCAAGACAGCTTTCCTGATTGGAAGTCTTAAGGGAAACATCTATATGAAGCAACCAGAGTGATTCATTGCAAAGAGCTAAGAGCATTGTGATAGTAAGCTTAAAGTGTCCATTCATGGACTAAAGCAAGCTTCAAGATCATGAAACATCCGTTTTGATGAGGTAATCCAGTGACATGGATCTAATCAATGATCGGATGGGTCTTGTGTATTGAAAAGAGTGATGGAAACGTGGTAGTATTTCTTGTACTATACGTAGATAGTATCTTGCTCATTGGAGACAATGAAAGAGTATTGTCGGGTGTATTGGTATGGTTGATAAAGCGGTATGAGATGAAGAGCAAAAATATCCTTTTGATCACGGTAATACGGATCAAAAGAAAGGATGTTATGCTTATCTCAAGTTTTATATAATGATACGATCCTTACTCGTTTAGCATGTGAATTTATCTAAGTGAATGTGTCTTGTGACACAAAAGTAGATAAAGAAGATGAAAGCGGTTCCTTATGCTTTGGCAAATGAGGAAGCTTAATCTAAGGAATGCTATGCATGAGATTGGATATCTGTTTTGTCGATGGCATGAACAGTGGGTATCAACGTAACCCGGAACACGAATGATGAACTGTGGTAAGACATATACTTATGTACCTTTAAAGGACTAGAAACTATATGTGAGCTTACCGAACAGATTCACTGATTCTTATGGGTTACATAGATTCAGATTTTTCAAATCAGATAGGGACGACAGTAAATCCACCTCAAAGGTTATGCGTTTAATTTTAGGAAGTAGAGTCATAATATGGAGGAGTGTTATATAGAAATATATTTCAGATTCCGAATTCCATCATGGAAAGATGATAAATTGGACCCATGAGGCAGCCAAAGTATCTGTATGACTCTAGAAACTTCATGATGGACTTTGGTGTGATTTTAAGTTTGCCCAAGGTTATCACAATTTATATTGATGATATTGGTGCAGTTGCAAACTTGAAGGAATCACAAGTCCATAAGGAAATTAAACACATGGAGCGCGAGTACCACCTGTTAGGAGAAATTATATGATGAGGGGAAGGTTGTTGTCACCTAGATTGCATCGGATGATAACCTAGTAAATCCATTTACAAGGACCTTAAGGCGAGAGCTTTTGATGGTCGTGTAGTGGGAGTGGAAATCAGATGTATGGCAGAAGACATGACAGCATAGTCTTTTAGTATAAGTGGGAGATTGTTGGATTGTATACTAAAATTCTAGCTTTTTGTATGAACAATGTTATAACAATTAATTTGAAATGAGAATCATATGATCAAATGATTGCATCTTATAATTTATTTATATGTTCGATGCAATAGTCCACTTACTTTATACTGTAGATAATATGTTGTGCGACAACACACGGAAGATCATATTATCGGTTTCCTTATAAAGTATAAACAGATGCTCACAACCAAGATAGACGGGGACTATCTATCGGGATGGTTGTAGTGTGGTTTGGTATTAGCTTGTCTTGGCTATAGAATCACATTAGTGTACTTGTGTGTATTGAGCAGGACCACTTGAGATCGTTCGACTTATACTGACTTACAGGAGAACTTGATCTCAGTTATTATAGAAGTTCGTGCTCTTAATCCCTATACAATTGTTGGATTGTATACTAAAAGTCTAGCTTTAGTATGAACAATGTCATAACAATATTTGAAATGAGAATCATTGATCAAATGATTGCATCTTATAATTTATTTTATATGCATGATGCAATAGTCCATTTACTTTATACTGTAGATAATATGTTGTGCGACAACACGCAGAAGATCATATTATCGGTTTCCTTATAAAGTATAAACAGATGCTCACAACTGAGATAGACGGGGACTCTCTATCGGTATGGTTGTAGTGTGGTTTGGTATTAGCTTGTCTTGGCTATAGAATCACATTAGTGCACTTGTGTGTATTGAGCAGGACCGCCTGAGATCGTTCGACTTATACTGACTTATAGAAGAACTTGATCTCTGTTATTATGGGAGTTCGTGCTCTTAATCCCTATACAATAACCTCGACACGTAGGACAGTATCAATTTCTTTGATTCATCAATGGGTGAGATTTATAAGTATTAAATCAATATACTCGGTGAGTTGGGAAGTAGTGCTGTCTCTATGGTGTGCTGTTGATTGTAGAAGGAATCCATGTCCGTCATAGGTTGATGATGTCCCCTTGAGGAGCTCATAAGGTTTATCATGTAAATCTTGCTAGTGGATTAATTTCCGGCATGATAATAAGGTTGAGTGGTACTACTCTCGGATGAGATATTAATTAATTTGAGTTGTCAGTAACTTAATTAATTAATGGGCATTGTATATCTTAAACATAGGGAGACTGTCGGGCTTATAATAAGAAGGAGCCCAGAACATAATTTTGGGATTGGACGGGTGGTGCAGTAATAATATTTTAGTGGACTATATTATTATTATTGGATTTAATTAAAAGCTTTGGGCTAAGCTTGGCTAATTAAATTCAATTGAGGCCTAGCCCAATTTCTCCTCCTGGTCCCTGCTGTAGCCCAACTATATAAGTCATCTCAGCTCCTGTTAACCCTAAGTCAGTGCCTCATTTGACAGTTAGAAAGAACAGGAGCAGATTGAGAGAATCCTGTGGATTGTTGCCCACACAACAGCAGGATTCGACTTGGGACATACAGCAGAAGATTGAGAGGTGGTTCTCTGCAACGGTTCATCCTCTACATCAACCCAGAAGTACGGTAAACGTTTAATTTATGCTTTCGCTAATTTTTGTTTACCCGTTGTCCTAACGATCACGTTTGAACCACAAGATCCAATTGCCAACAATTGGTATCAGAGCGTTGGTTTCGTGGTGAAACGTGAGACGTTTGGTTGGGTTTGTGCCTTGTGTGTGTTTAATTGTCGCATAGAAAGCATGTTTATTAGGAATTAGTACATGTGTGTATTATCTTTATTCCTATGTGCTCTATCGATGATTTTGGTGTGAATTATTACGTTTATTCACACTGTACACATACACGGCCTTGTTACTTTCACAACGGTGGGCGACTGACGGGAGGGGTTCAATGGTTCACAGCGGCTATAAATCGGAACCGCGCATCGGACCGAATTCTGGGCAGAACCAACAAGGTCGTGGGCGGGTCCCCTGGTATTTCTGATCGAGTCCAGTAAGAGCCCCGAACGAGTCCAGAAGGAACCCCAATACTATTTCTGATCACGTTCGGTGAAGGAGTTGTTGTCGCTCAAATTTTAGCTACTGGATGCTGATTTTCAATTACTGCGATGGATCAGGGTGGGTCTGTAACTGCTGCAGACTGGTACGACGCCGGGTACTGGTGATTGACGGCGTTCCGGGCACGTCGAGGCAGTTCCAGGAGGCCCAATGTCAGTTTCAGGTGAGCTCCAGGTGATTTCGGATGAGCCTTCGTCTTCTCCGAGCGGGTCTATTGTGCGGTTGCCGATCGCGATGGCTGAAGAACGACGGATGTCTCGACTGGTGCGAGGCAGATCGGGGCAGATCGACGAAGAATCTGGCGGCGCTGGTGGTGGGGCGCGGCATTCCAGGACAGTTCAAGTCGATTGTAAGCCCGGCTTCTGGCAGCTGCGATACCAGGTTGCACTGGCGACAATTGGTGGCAGTCGCAGAAGGCTAGCGGGCGAGTCACGGCGAGCGGCCAATCGGGTGGCCCCACTCAGAAAAATGCACGGTGAGGCGCTCGTTTTCCTAATCGAGCGCCTGTGTTGTCCTCGAGCGGCGGTGTGCGGCGGCTGGTGGCGGCTCTGGCGGTGATAGACGAAAGCTGGCAGCGAGGGTGGCGACTAAGCGGGCGGCGGCGCTGTAGGCGGCGGATGCTGGCGCGGCCGCCGGCAGCAGAGGCGACCGGTAGCGTCGGTACAGGCTGGGCTTGGGTTGAAACAGGTTGCGGCTGTGAGAAGGAGTTTAGGGCAGCATTTCAAGGGCCCAATTTCTTGGTTTTGGGCTTCCTTGATGGGCTGTGGATTTAGGCTCCCCCTTTGGACTGATTCAATTTGGTTTTGGGCTGGATTTAAAGGCCCAATTTTAATTGAAACCTTAAGGGCTACTCATTCTTTTTAATTTGGTTTTGGGCTATTGGGCCAAATTTTAATTAAATGATAATGGGCTGCTGGACTTATTAATTTAATTAATTGTGAGTAATGGGCCAAGCATAATTAGTTATTTTCTAATGGGTTAATTTTGTGCTAGTGGGCTTGGTGGATTTAATTTGGTTTTGGGCTTAGATTATGGGTCATAGATAATGAGCATGATTAATTAATTTAGTTTGCTGCTCATTTTGTGCTTATTTGATGCTTTAGGGCCCATTTAATTGATCCACTATTTATTATACAATTAATTATGATATATAACTGATTTAATTGTTTTCACTTGACAATTAATTGTTATATATGTAAGGCATGTTCTATGTGATTTACTTATTTAAATTGCTGTTAATAGAAGCATGTCTTAGTTGTATATTTTATTCTGGAATATTATATGCATATTAAAACCCTCAGTAATTAAATAACTAAGTGGGAGAGGGAATTGGTAATAAATTTCCGCGGCCTCCATTATTGTTTTGTTAGCAATGTGAATAGACTTGCGCGTCGGCATTAGAGCCTTCCTCCCCATCGGATGAGTTTATTCATGGATTGCTGGAACAGACTTCATTAAATAATTACGTTTGTAATGTGATGCATATGAACTTGCGCGTTGGCTTAGACCTTCCTCCCTATCAGATGAGTTTATATGCGGTTCACTGGTACAAACTTGTAATTGATGACTGTAGGAAGTTATCCGAGTGTGTGTGTACCTCTCCATCTGTAAGGCACACAAGCTTGGGCCGCGGACTTGAGGTCAAATAATAGTGTACACTTAGATGTAAATAATAAGTATCCTCCCCATCGGAGTCACTGCTTTTATTTGCATGGCTAAAGAGGAACCGACTATTAATTATTTTGTCATAAAGTTAGGTTGACAAATGAAATTAATGGGTAAAATCTTCTCTTGTAAATGTTCGGGTTTGTAAACGTCCACACTATCGTGGCTTGCAGACTCACGGTGCTTAAGATGTCGGTGAATTTTATTTTATATTATTTTGAGGGAATCGATATAAAAGAATAAAATTCGAAGATTTGATCGGTAAATTTATTTGTGATTCTCTGAATTTTGAATGGTTTTATTTCACTAATTATTAACTAAAAGACATTATATTTACTTGTCCAAATTAGATGATTGGAAAAGAATCTTGGTTTTGAACTTTACTGCTTAAGAAAATACATGTGTGTTCTCACAAAGGACATCTCATGATGCCTATTAAAGTCTCTAGTGAAGAGAGGAGAGGTTCATAGAAATATGATGGTCTCATGTAACTCTTCGGATACTTGAGTAAATTAAAAGGCAGAAGATCATGGTTCAATTGATGAATGAATTGGAAAAGCTTGGAATAGAAATTGAAAGGGAAACCTAAATCAATTTATTCTTCACAATTTTCCTGGATGTTTTGAGCAAGTTCTACCTGAAATACGAGAGATTGTATATGGTGGGAAACTTCTAACAAAACATGTGGCAAAAGAAAGCCATTTTTCATCATGATGTGAACAAGTTTAATACTCCCTCCATCCCGGGTATTTTTACCCGTTTGTACGGGCACGGAGATTAAGACGTTTTATTTTTTTAATATATAATGTAAGAGAAAGTAGGGATAAATTAGTAATTTAAAAAGAAAAGGTGAATAAAGTTATTGGGAATGATGAATAAAGTGTAAAAAAGTAATTAAAGTTATTGGGATTGTAAAAAGTAGGTAATAAAATATTATGTATTTTTGCCAAAAATGGAATGGGTAAAAATACGTGGGACACCCCAAAATGGAAAGTGGGTAAAAATACGTGGGACGGAGGGAGTATCTTATTTACTAATGGTTTAAACATGATTAGTGATGGCATCTACTGACTCGAAGTATGTAGATACTGGAATCACTAAATGTTTATCACTAAGTAAGAATAAGATTTTTAATAACATGGGTAAAAATACAAAGGTAGTGGCTATTGTTGGCAATTGGATCGTGCGGTTCAACGTGATCCGTTAGGATAACAGGTAAACAAAATCAGCGGAAGCATAAAACGTGTTTACCGTACTTCTGGGTCGATGTAGGGGATGAACAGCAGTGTAGAACACCTCTGATCTTCTACCGTATGTCCCAAAGTCAACTCTGGTGTTGGGTGGTCAACAATCCCCAGAGTTCTCTCATTCTGCTCTCTGTTTTCTCCCGTGTGTCAAAAGAGGCATAGACTTAGGTTTAACAGGAACTGAGATGACTTATATACTTGGGCTACAGCATGGACCAGGAGGAGAAATTGGGCTGGGCCTCAATTGAATTTAATTAACCAAGCTTAACCCAAAGCTTTTAATTAAATCCAATAATAATAATATAGTCCACTAAAATATTATTACTGCACTACCCGTCCAATCCCAAAATTATGTTCTGGGCTCCTTCTTATTATAAGCCCGATAGTCTCCCCATGTTTAAGATATACAATGTCCATTAATTAATTAAGTTACTGACAACTCAAATTAATTAATATCTCATCCGAGAGTAGTACCACTCAACCTTATTATCATGCCAGAAATTAATCCACTTGCAAGATTTACATGATAAACCTTATGAGCTCCTCAAGGGGACATCATCAACCTATAACGGACATGGATTCCTTCTACAATCAACAGCACACCATAGATACAGCACTACTTCCCAACTCACCGAGTTTGTTGATTTAATACTTATAAATCTCACCCATTGATGAATCAAAGAAATACATACTGCCCTACGTGTCAAGGTTATTGTATAGGGATTAAGAGCACGAACTTCCATAATAACAGAGATCAAGTTCTACTATATAGTCAGTATAAGAAGAACGATCTCAGGCGGTCCTGCTCAATACACACAAGTGCACTAATGTGATTCTATAGCCAAGACAAGCTAATACCAAACCACACTCAACCATACCGATAGAGAGTCCCCGTCTATCTCAGTTGTGAGCATCTGTTTATACTTTATAAGGAAACCGATAATATGATCTTCTGCGTGTTGTCGCACAACATATTATCTACAGTATAAAGTAAATGGACTATTGCATCATGCATATAAAATAAATTATAAGATGCAATCATTTGATCAATGATTCTCATTTCAAATATTGTTATGACATTGTTCATACTAAAGCTAGACTTTTAGTATATAATCCAACAATCTCCCACTTATACTAAAAGACTATGCTGTCATGTCTTCTGCCATACATCTGATTCCTACTCCCACTACACGACGATTAAAAGCTCTCGCCTTAAGGTCCTTGTAAATGGTTTACTAGGTCACCATCCGATGCAATCTAGGTGACAACAACCTTCCCCTCATCATACGATTTCTCGTAACAGGTGGTACTCGCGCTCCATGTGTTTAATTGCCTTATGGACTTGTGATTTCTTCAAGTTTGCAACTGCACCAATATCATCAATGTAAATTGTGATTACCTTGGGCAAACTTAGAAACACTTCAAAGTCCATCATGAAGTCTCTAGAGTCATATAGATACTTTGGCTGCCTCATAGGCTCCAATTTATCATCTTTCCATGATGGAGTCCGGAGTTTGAAATATATTTCTATACAACACTCCTCCACATTATGACTCTACTTCCTAAAATTAAACACATAACCTTTTTTAGGAGAATTTACTACCGTCCAATTTGACTAAAAAATTAGAATCTACGTAATCCACAAGAAGCAGTGAATCTGTCCAGTAAGTCCACATATAATTTCCAGTCCTTCTCAGGCACTTTATAAATGTCTTACCACAGTTCATCATTCTTGTTCTGGGTTACGTTGATACCCACTGTTCATGCATTCAGCAAAACAGATATCCAACATCGTTCATAGCATTCCTTAGATTAAGCTTCCTTAGTCACCGAAGCATAAGGAACTGCTTTCATCCTCTTTATCTTCTTCTTGTGTCTCAAAGACACATTCACTTAGATAAATTTACATGCTAAACGAGTATGGACGGTATCATTTTATGAAACTTGAGATAATCATAATATCCTTTTTTGTGATCCGTTTTACCGTGATCAAAAGGATATATTTTGCCTTTCTTAAGTCCTACATCTCTACTGCTTTATTTACCATACCCATACGCCCGATAATACTCTTTCATTGTCTCCAATGAGCAAGATACTATCTACGTATAGTACAAGAAACACCACCACGTTTCCGTCACTCTTTACAACACACAAGACTCATCCGCTCATTGATTTAAATCCATGCCACTGGATTACCTAATCAAAACAGATGCTTCACGATCTTAAAGCTTGCTTTAGTCCATCGCTGGACAATTTTAAGCTTACTATCAAAATGCTATTAGTACTTTGCAATGAATTACTCTGGTTGCTTCACATAGATGTTTTCCTCAAGACTTCCAATCAGGAAAGCTGTCTTGACATCTATTTGCTGTTTCTCATAGCAGTAATAAAAGAATCCGGATCAACTTAAGCATAGCTACCAGCGAACATGTTTCCTCATAATCGAACCATTTCTTTCTGAGTACACTTTTTCGCAACAAGCTTTGCTTCCAAGGTTTTCACCTTTCCATATGATCCTCTTTTATTTCCTTTGACCCTTGCAATGGCTTTTACACCATTTAGTGGTCATACAAGTTCCCAGACTTAATATAGAACCCGTAAATTCTATTTTAACATGCATTGCAACTTACTAAGATTCCGCATTTTCATCTTGTAGTGTTACGTCGTATCCGTGGGACAATACCATGTTCACTAGGGATCAAGTCTCACGACTCTCCCATAATATGTATTTATGGGTTGTCATACAACCCTCCCACTACGACAAGGCACTACATGTAATTATGTATCAGACGTGACACGCGTTGCAGTTTACCTTGTGGTATATCCTCTTATACACTTGGTACTTACACTTTGTGTTTTCCTCTCACTTCCTCTAGAACAATTTATACATGGGCTTGTGATTTATTACATAGTCCTTTTCCAAAAATCTAGTTATTGTGTTAACAATTACCCTTCGATCTTTTGGACTAAATAAATCACCCTCCATTTTTCTAGGATATCCCATATACAGACAAACGTTTCACGAATTACTGTATCTAGGGCATATCCATAAAATGAATTTAATTATTCCAAATAATTCATCATCTATCTAATCATAACCATAAGAGCCTTATACCTTCTACCCACCACACCATTCAGCTGGGGCATGCCCGGTGTAGTCAACTTGAGATTTAATCTCAACTTCTGATTATTAGTTCCTAACTATCCTAAGAGGTTTTCATCATCACGATTGAATCGTAATGATATGATATATTTTCCATGACGCTTCACTGTACCAGCCTTACAATTCTTGAATTAATCCAAGAACTTAGACATGCAGTGCATCAAATAAATATATCGGTTTCCAGAATAATCTTTGAATATTCATAACCACCTCTCGCCTAGATATTGTTAGGTTCGCTTGAATTAGAATGAACTAATTCCAACATATATATCTTTGGCTCTAAACCCCACAACCTTGAAAAGGCAGTTAATCATTTTTACTTCCAAGCAAGACTCGCAAGTCCGATAGTTTCCACTTCAGATAAACCTTACGGTCTATCGTCTATCAACTTTTGAATCCTACACAAGTAAAATGAATTAGTCATAGACGCCAAATGTATGTTTAGTTCATTTCCGAAGGTTCCTTTCTCTTACTAATATTAGAAGATGCATTATTTAATTAATATTTATTGCATCTGTGGGATGTACATGATTCAAGAGTATACTTTTAATCCACCAACGTACTTTTAACAAATTATAGCCTCATTCCTCATTACTATGACCATGTCATTTAAATGAAATGAAGTATCCATCCGTTAATGCATAGAAACCGAAATTAAATTCTTTCTATGAAATGTACGTAAAGACAATTTCTCATAATCAATCGTTTATTCTTATCATGAGATAAATAAACAACTCCCACTGCAATAGCAACTACCTTTGTAGTTTTACCCATGTTATTAACAATCTTATCCTTACTCAGTGATAAACATTTAGTGATTCCAGTATCTACATACTTCGTATCAGTAGATGCCATCACTAATCATGTTCAAACCATTAGTAAATAAGATATTAAATTTGTTCACATCATGATGAAAATTGGCTTTCTTTTGCCATATGTTTTGTTAGAAGTTTCCCACTATATACAACCTCTCGTATTTCAGGTAGAACTTGATCAAAACATCCAGGCAAATTGTGAAGAATAAATTGATTTAGGTTTCCCTTTCAATTTCTATTCCAAGCTTTTCCAATTCATTTATCAATTCAACCATGATCTTCTGCCTTTTAATTTACTCAAGTATCCGAAGAGTTACATGAGATCATCATATTTCTATGAACCTCTCATCTCTTCACTAGAGACTTTAATATGCATCATGAGACGTCCTTTGTGAGAATACATATGTATTTTCTTAAGCAGTAATTTTCAAAACCAAGATTCTTTTCTAATCATCTAATTTGGACAAGTAAATATAATGTCTTTTAGTTAATAATTAGTGAAATAAAACCATTCAAAATTCAGAGAATCACAAATAAATATTCCGATCAAATCTTCGAATTTTATCCTTTTATATTGATTCCCTCAAAACAATATAAAATAAAGTTCACCGACATCTCAAGCACCGTGAGTCTGCAAGCCACGTTAGGGTGGACGTTTACAAACCCGAACATTTACAAGAGAAGGTTTTACCCATTAATTTCATTTGTCAACCTAACTTTATGACAAAATAATTAATAGTCGGTTCATCTTTAGCCATGTAAATAATAGCAGTGACTCCGTTGGGGAGGATACTAATTATTCACATCTAAGTGTACACCATTATTTGATCCCAAGTCCGCTGCCCAAGCTTATGTGCCTTACTGTTAGAGAAGTACACACGCGCTCAGATAACTTTCTACAACCATCAATTATATAAGTTTGTACCAGTGAACCGCATATAAGCTCATCCATTAGGGAGGAAGGCACTATAGCCAACGCGCAAGCCCATATGCAACACATTACAAACAATAATTATTTAAAGAAGTTTGTACCAGTGATCCGTGAATAAACTCATCCGTTAGGGAGGAAGGCTCTATTGCCAACACGCAAGTTTACTCACATCACTTACAAACCAATAATGGAGGCCGCGGGAATTAATTACCAATCCCCTCTCCCACTTAGTTATTTAACACCGAGCGAATTTAACATGCATATAATATTCCAGAATAAAATATACAACTTAGACATGCTTTTATTAACAGCAATTTAAATAAATAAATCACATAGGACATGCATTTCTCATATACAACAATAATTGACAATTAAATCAATTAATCAGTTATATAACATAATTAATTGTATAAATAGTGGATCAATTAATTTGGGCCTCAAGAGCAACAAATAAGCACAAAATGAGCCGCAGATTAAATAATTAATCAAGCCCATTATCCATGGCCCATAATCTTAGCCCAAAATCAAATTAAATCCACCAAGCCCACTAGCACAAAATTAGTCCATTAATAAAATTAATTTCATGCTTGGCCCATTATCCACAATTAATTAATACCAGCAATAAAATAATAGCCCATCAGCCCATTTCCATTTTAATAAAATTTGGGCCCAACAGCCCAAAATCAAATTAAAAAATGAGCAGCCTTTTATTTATTACTGAATTGGGCTTTAAGGTCCAACAGCCATATACATTTTAATTAAAATTTGGGCCCAGCAAACCAAGCCCAAAACAAATTAAAAAACACAGCCATGAATCCACAACCCATTAACCAAGCCCAACAAGGCAGCCCATTTCCCTCCAAACTGCTGCCCTACTTCATCCGCTTCCACACAGCAGCCTCCACAGGCACGACATCGTGCAGCAGCCGTCGGCGGTCGTGCCCCAGCCCACCGCCGTCGCGCCAGTTCAAACCTTGCAGCATCGCCGGCCCGCCACGACAACACCTTGCCGAACGCACGACTATCGCCAAACCAGTCGCCGTTCCGCCGCTCAACCTCCGCACTCAGCGCAGCGACTGCTTGCCATCGCCGTGCACCAGCAGGCGGCTGTTACAGACCCTCCAGATCCGTCGACCATTAGCACCGCCGAGTCCACAATCAACGACCAGACTTCGCCGTCGTGCAATCGCCAGGAGGATACAGGTAATAACATGTCTGCATCCATCCTCTCCAGCTATGCCTGAAGCCTCGTCTGATCGCACCCAGATCACCGTGGACTCGTTCGGAGGCGCCTTCAGAATCGACTCCAAACACTAGTCGATCCACCCGAGACAAACGTTGCAGGTTTGGCGTCCTGTTCTCCAATCTTCGATTCCCTCTGCGAGTCTCGCAAACCACTAGACCCCTCGTCCGTTGCATCGGTCAGCGGCAGACAGCCTTAACGCCGTCCTCTAGCCATCGCCAGCCGTGCAACAAAGATCCAGTAGTCATGACGCCGAGCGCCGCCGAACGCTCCTTCACGCCCGCGCCGCCATCGTCGAAATCATCGTTGCATCTAACAGATGATCTCAGTCTACCGTGTTGGTCCGACGCGTTGTTAAGGCTTCACCTGGCACTCCGGTCAGCAACTATGATAGTCGCTGCGACCCTGACTGACTCATCAATGTTGGATGGACTGACAGCCATAGGGCTTTGAACAATCTGACTCGCCTTTCACCCTTCTTTCTTGTGTGTGAGATGAAAAAACGTTTATTCTTATCAACAGCCAACAGGCCGTGTGTTTGTGGAGAACAGCGTGTAGAATAATCAATGATCGCATGCCCATAATAATCGACCAAGCACATAGGATTAAGCAACACATATGAAATCCTAATCTCATGCTATAAATTCAATAATAGAAACACGAGAAGCAGAAAAAAATGTGATTACATCTAGATCAACCCACATAATCATATAATCACAATTACCCTTACCAACGTGTCACGTCTCACCACGAAACCAATGCTCTGATACCAATTGTTGGCAATTGGATCGTGCGGTTCAACGTGATCCGTTAGGATAACAGGTAAACAAAATCAGCGGAAGCATAAAACATGTTTACCGTACTTATGGGTCGATGTAGAGGATGAACAGCAGTGTAGAACACCTCTGATCTTCTACCGTATGTCCCAAAGTCAACTCTGGTGTTGGGTGGTCAACAATCCCCAGAGTTCTCTCATTATGCTCTCTGTTTTCTTCCGTGTGTCAAAAGAGGCATAGACTTAGGTTTAACAGGAACTGAGATGACTTATATACTTGGGCTACAGCAGGGACCAGGAGGAGAAATTGGGCTGGGCCTCAATTGAATTTAATTAACCAAGCTTAGCCCAAAACTTTTAATTAAATCCAATAATAATAATATAGTCCACTAAAATATTATTACTACACTACCCGTCTCATTCCAAAATTATGTTCTGGGCTCCTTCTTATTATAAGTCCGATAGTCTCCCCATGTTTAAGATATACAATGTCCATTAATTAATTAAGTTACTGACAACTCAAATTAATTAATATCTCATCCGAGAGTAGTACCACTCAACCTTATTATCATGCCAGAAATTAATCCACTTGCAAGATTTACATGATAAACCTTATGAGCTCCTCAAGGGGACATCATCAACCTATAACGGACATGGATTCCTTCTACAATCAACAGCACACTATAGATACAACACTACTTCTCAACTCACCGAGTTTGTTGATTTAATACTTATAAATCTCACCCATTGATGAATCAAAGAAATACATACTGCCCTACGTGTCGAGGTTATTGTATAGGGATTAAGAGCATGAACTTCCATAATAACAGAGATCAAGTTCTACTATATAGTCAGTATAAGAAGAACGATCTCAGGCGGTCCTGCTCAATACACACAAGTGCACTAATGTGATTCTATAGCCAAGACAAGCTAATACCAAACCACACTACAACCATACCGATAGAGAGTCCCCGTCTATCTCAGTTGTGAGCATCTGTTTATACTTTATAAGGAAACCGATAATATGATCTTCTGCGTGTTGTCGCACAACATATTATCTACAGTATAAAGTAAATGGACTATTGCATCATGCATATAAAATAAATTATAAGATGCAATCATTTGATCAATGATTCTCATTTCAAATATTGTTATGACATTGTTCATACTAAAGCTAGACTTTTAGTATATAATCTAACAGCTATTGCAGTGGGAGTTGTTTATTTATCTCATGATAAGAATAAACGATTGATTATGAGAAATTATCTTTTCGTACGTTTCATAGAAAGAATTTAATTTCGATTTCTATGCATTAACGGATGGACACTTCATTTCATTTAAATGACATGGTCATAGTAATGAGGAATGAGGTTATAACCCGTTAAAGTACGTTGGTGGATAAAAAGTATACTCTTGAATCATGTACATCCCACAGATGCAATAAAAAGTAGTTAAATAATGCATCTTCTAATATAAGTAAGAGAAAGGAACCTTCGGAAATGAACTAAACATACATTTGGCGTCTAAGATTAATTCATTTTACTTGAGTATGATTCAAAAGTTGATAGCCGATAGACCGTAAGGTTTATCTGAAGTGGAAACTATCGGACTTGCGAGTCTTGCTTGGAAGTAAAAATGATTAACTGCCTTTTCAAGGCTATGGGGTGTAGAGCAAAATATATGTATGTTGGAATTAGTTCATTCTGATTCAAGCGAACCTAATTCTATCCAGGCGAGAGGTGGTTATGAATATTCGAAGATTATTCTGGAAACCAATATATTTATATGATGCACTGCATGTCTAAGTTCTTTGATTAATTCAAGAATTGTAAGGCTGGTACAGTGAAGCGTCATGGAAAATATATTAAGTCATTACGATTCAATCATGATGGCGAATACCTCTTGGGATAGTTAGGAACTATTGATCAGAAGTTGAGATCAAATCTCAAGTTGACTGCACCGGGTATGCCCCAAACTGAATGGTGTGGTGGGTAGAAGGTATAAGGCTCTTATGGTAATGATTAGATAGATGATGAATTATTTGGAATAATTAAATTCATTTTATGGATATGCCCTAGATACAGTAATTCGTGAAACATTTGTCTGTATATGGGATATCCTAGAAAAATGGAGGGTGATTTATTTAGTCCAAAAGATCAAAGGGTGATTGTCAACTGTTGAGAGTGGAATTTCACGTATTTTAGATCTCATATTACACCGTTTTTGATAGAATGTGGCCATGATTTTATATAGAATGGCATGGTTTTCATATCTTGCATAATTAAGATGCTACTAAGGTGTTTTGATGAGTTTTGAAGGGTAAAACATGATCAAAAGTTCAAAGTTGGAATGAGGAGTGAAAGTGAGAAGGAATGCTGAAAAATACAGTCCATGTTGCACAAATTTCTGTATTCTTATAGAAGTCCAAATTGATCATATGATATATGGTTGGAAAGACACAGAAGAGAGGGTCGTTTTGAAAAGAACACCCCAATTGGATTCCAAACGAGAAAGTTATGATCAAAGTGCTAACGTCGCACATGCTGTACCGAGCAGCCACTTTGCATGACTTTTTACATATTCAAATGTTAGAGTTTCTCAGAGTTCTTTATATGGATAGAAAGCCAAGGAAAAGAGGAACACGTGAGCACAAAAATCATTCAAATTGGAGTCTATATGAAGAAGTTATGCTCAAAACGGTGAAGTCGCGCAGTGCAGTCTCCGCAGCTCGGGAGGCCGCTCGGCTCGAGCGGGACCAACATTTTGCGAATTTCCATCCGAGTGGGGTGCCCTCAGAGCCTACACGATGTTCCCGTTTCATCCATATGATGCTCGGCAGGTTTGGGGGCCGCTCGGCCATGAGCTCGGCTCGAGCAAGGTTCCGAGCGGCCCAGTTCAGGGCCCAGACGGGGCCTGTTCGATGCAGCAGTGTATATATACCCTCAAATCGCGATTCTGAAGCAGTTTCGATCGCGAAAAAGCCCTACATCAGTCCTAGAAACAATTAGGGAGATCGAGACACAAATTGGAGAGAACCCATCCATAATCCATCATCAATTCACACCTCCAACACCTCCATATCAGATTAACAACCTGATTTCATCATCCATCCACTTCCAAGAGGGTTCCAAGTGCTAAACAAGGGAGAGTCAAGCAATTGGAGAGACGGAGAAGGAACGAAAGACTACGTCTACACTAGGGTTTCATAATTCCTATCTTTCTCTTTCTTTTACTTTGATTTTTGGTATGAATTGCTTAGCCATGAGTGTTGCTTGTGACCTCATGGGCTAATTTTATATACAGTTCTAGGGTTTGATGGATTGATTTAATTGATTTGGGGATTTAGACCAAAGATTGAGATTTTATGCAGTTGAGCTTTTGATTTTACTCATTTTATTAAGACTTGCTTATCTGCTTCGTAACGTCTTCATAATATATTCATGACATCCGCTATAATGCTTGGATTATTGTGTTAGCTTGTGTGCGTTCATGATTGGTATTGTCTATCTGTTAGGGATTAGAGTAGCTCCGCTATAAGCACTTTAATTTCATGAACTGGTTAATCAAATACTTGATTAGTTTAGTGGAACAATGCAATTAGACAATCAAGTAGGAAGAGAATAGAACCTTGTAGTAATTCCAGAAAATATCTTGTTAGTCGGGCTTACCATCCGGAGGTATTGTTACTTGCTTTGATTAGTATCTAGGAATAAGGCTTGGTAATATTTGCGCACCTTAGGATTTAAACCAGATTATACTGTTAGCTTAGAATCGAATCATATTCGGTGGGATAACAGTGATATGTGGTGTATTTTCAGTGAAACTGCATGAATGAACAATCGTAAGTTTAATAACCCAAATTGATTGGTCTCTACCTGATACCTTAGAACTGTTCGTTATCTCTTGATTAGAAACTTGCTTTTATTTTTATTGTTTTTTAATTAATTCAGTTATTTATATTTTCAGTAATTTAGATAATTAATTCATTACAAAATCACTTTGAAAATCGGTTACCTTATTCTGATTAAGCTAGTATAATTAGAAAATAAATAGTTAGCTGTCCCTTGGGTTCGATAATTTAACTTGGTCACTTACCGCTACAATTGATATCCTTCATACTTGGGGATAAAATTATAGTGCGCAGAAAAAGCCTATCAAGTTTTTATATCAACCTTATCAAGAGAACACTTATTCTGGATCGATCGGAGTTTCCCAAGAATTACAAGACGCGTTTGATACCTCTATCAAGAAGCATGAAGAAAACATGGGAATATTGGAAGCTCTAGAAAGAAAGATGAAAGTTCAATCGCAGGAGAGGGAAGTTGCATCGCAGGAGTTTGATGAAAGAACGAGAGAGATAAACAATCTTCTTGCGAACATCTCTTCAAGTTTAAATACTCAACTTCAACGAGAGGAAATAATAGATGAAGAAGAGTTTGAGGAAGATATTGTTGTTCCATTGTGCCCTGGAATGCAATTTGAAGGTCCTATGCTGTCATTTGAGGAAATAGAACTCGAAGAGGAGTCCACTCGATTAAGTCAAGTGGTTCCACTTGAATTGAGCTATCAACTGGAGTCAATTGTTGAGGAAGAAAAGAATGAAGAAGCGCAAAGCCATGAAGCAACCGAAAAGAACTTGAAGAATGAAATGAGCATTTCTAAACCTTTAAACTCTTTAAGTTGCATTGAATTTGATGATATTGTTTCTATTGACTTTGTTTTACCTAATGATTCCTCACATATTTTTAGGGATAAAAAAAAGTTAGAAGAGAGGTTGGGAATTTTCGTCGGAAGAAGGAATAAGTGGTGGAGTAGAATGAAGAGGTTGATGAAATTTGATCTTAACATGGTTGGCAAGGTCAAGATAAATTTTAAGATTGCCAACGAGGCCATCCCTTGCCATAAGTATTGGATTGATGAAGAAGCACATCGATTAGAATACGATGGGAAGAATGAAAGATATCCATGGCCATTCCGATTAGCTTAAGGTATCCCGTTGTGACTCTCCGACGTTAAACATGAGCGCTTGTTGGGGGCTATCCCTTCCGTTTTATTGCTTTTATATGTCTGTGTTGGTGTAGGAGTTTTATTAGGTGTTGCTTGACTGCGGTATATACTTCTTTGCAAACTTAGTTTCTCACTTCGTTTAATCTAAGTTTGGGGGGGGTAACGTACATACCTTGTCTTGCAGTGTCGAAATAGAATTTTTACATTGTGTTGTTGCTTGGAGAGTCGATTTTTTGCGGATTCTTAATATTTTTGATTTATTTGAGAATATTGAGGGTTCGATTTTTTGCGATTTTTCAGGTTTCGTGTTTTGTGGTGTTTATTGTTTGTTTTGTGTTAATCCTAGTGTCGGTATAGTTGATTTTTGGTTCTCTATGATGATTTTTTGATTTTTCATGGCACTTGATTATATGTGTGATTGTGTTTGAGAAGCAGTTTGAGATTATGCTTGGATATTGAGATGCTTGAAATTTGATTATGTGCAAGGATGATTAGCTATGTAGCTTGATTAGGTTTGCTCGTTCATTCCTACAGCCATGTGAGATTTTGAGCCTTTTGAAATCATGACAAGTTTCATGATTCAGTTTATTCTTGTGAGTGTCGTTCATACACACGTATTCTAGAACTTGGCTTTATATCTTGCTTGAAGCTACGTGTTTAATTAGATGATAGAAAATGATCTTAGGCCATCTTTGTTATTTATTAGTCACTAGCCAAATTATTATCCTACCTATTGAAATTATCCGTAGTTAACCCTTTTGAGCCTGAAAAGCCATATTTGTTGGAAGCCTACGTGATAAGCCAATTGATCCCTTTGTTAGCCTTTAAAAATTCCTACCTAGTAGAGAGTTGAAGGAGTCAATTTGGTGTCTTGTGAAGAAACATAAAAGGAGAATAAGTTGGAAGTGATGAAAATTGTTGAAAAGATAGGTTAAATTGTTGCATAAAGGGGTAGTGTCCGAAACTGGTACCCCATGAAAAGGGTAGTGCCTGAAACTGGTACCCTTATTTGAAAAAGAAAAAAAAAAGAAAGGAAAAGAGGGAAGAAGAAAAAAAATTTCAAGTAAGGATGTGGTGTTTAAAAGTGAAGGAGGAATCAAATTGCAAGAAGCATTGAAGAGCGTTGAAGAAGAAAGTAAAGCTGTTTGTTGAAAAGCTGTAAGTCTTTTTTGATTCTCTACTAGTGATTGAGTCACCTTATCCATATACTCCCTGCCTTTACCAAAGAGCCAACATTACAACCTAATGCAAGACCTTTGTGATCCTATTGTTGAAATTATCCCTTTAGTCGAGAGTTGAGATGATTGTCAAGCTTATGGTTATACGTGTGTTTGAATTGACTTTGAGTGTAAACACCTTACCATGAAGTGTATATCTCACACTTGAGCGATGAGCGTAAATACTACCCGTGAGAATGGTGGATGAGCATTCCGAAAAAGTGAAGTAGTTGATTTGAATTGTATGTTCTTTAGATGGATGGTTGTCTTAGTATTTGAAGTATGATTTTTGAATTGTTATATTTTCTTGGATGTGAAGTTGTGAAATTTCCTCTCAATTACTTTATTGGTTTTATATGTCGTTGCCTCGGGACGAGCAACAGGTAAGTTTGGGGGTTTGTTGAGAGTGGAATTTCACGTATTTTAGATCTCATATTACACCGTTTTTGATAGAATGTGGCCATGATTTTATATAGAATGGTATGGTTTTCATATCTTGCATAATTAAGATGCTACTAAGGTGTTTTGTTGAGTTTTGAAGGGTAAAACATGATCAAAAGTTCAAAGTTGGAATGAGGAGTGAAAGTGAGAAGGAATGCTGAAAAATACAGTCCATGTTGCACAAATTTCTGTATTCTTATAGAAGTCCAAATTGATCATATGATATATGGTTGGAAAGACACAGAAGAGAGGGTCGTTTTGAAAAGAACACCCCAATTGGATTCCAAACGAGAAAGTTATGATCAAAGTGCTAACGTCGCACATGCTGTACCGAGCAGCCATTTTGCATGACTTTTTACATATTCAAATGTTAGAGTTTCTCAGAGTTCTTTATATGGATAGAAAGCCAAGGAAAAGAGGAACACGTGAGCACAAAAATCATTCAAATTGGAGTCTATATGAAGAAGTTATGCTCAAAACGGTGAAGTCGCGCAGTGCAGTCTCCGCAGCTCGGGAGGCCGCTCAGCTCGAGCGGGACCAACATTTTGCGAATTTCCAGCCGAGTGGCTTGCCCTCAGAGCCTACACGACGTTCCCGTTTCACACATATGCTGCTCGGCAGGTTTGGGGGCCGCTCGGCCATGAGCTCGGCTCGAGCAAGGTTTAGGGAGATCGAGACACAAATTGGAGAGAACCCATCCATAATCCATCATCAATTCACACCTCCAACACCTCCATATCAGATTAACAACCTGATTTCATCATCCATCCACTTCCAAGAGGGTTCCAAGTGCTAAACAAGGGAGAGTCGAGCAATTGGAGAGACGGAGAAGGAACGAAAGACTACGTCTACACTAGGGTTTCATAATTCCTATCTTTCTCTTTCTTTTACTTTGATTTTTGGTATGAATTGCTTAGCCATGAGTGTTGCTTGTGACCTCATGGGCTAATTTTATATACAGTTCTAGGGTTTGATGGATTGATTTAATTGATTTGGGGATTTAGACCAAAGATTGAGATTTTATGCAGTTGAGCTTTTGATTTTACTCATTTTATTAAGACTTGCTTATCTGCTTCGTAACGTCTTCATAATATATTCATGACATCTGCTACAATGCTTGGATTATTGTGTTAGCTTGTGTGCGTTCATGATTGGTATTGTCTATCTGTTAGGAATTAGAGTAGCTCCGCTATAAGCACTTTAATTTCATGAACTGGTTAATCAAATACTTGATTAGTTTAGTGGAACAATGCAATTAGACAATCAAGTAGGAAGTGAATAGAACCTTGTAGTAATTCCAGAAAATATCTTGTTAGTCGGGCTTACCATCCGGAGGTATTGTTGCTTGCTTTGATTAGTATCTAGGAATAAGGCTTGGTAATATTTGCGCACCTTAGGATTTAAACCAGATTATACTGTTAGCTTAGAATCGAATCATATTCGGTGGGATAACAGTGATATGTGGTGTATTTTCAGTGAAACTGCATGAATGAACAATCGTAAGTTTAATAACCCAAATTAATTGGTCTCTACCTGATACCTTAGAACTGTTCGTTATCTCTTGATTAGAAACTTGCTTTTATTTTTATTGTTTTTTAATTAATTCAGTTATTTATATTTTCAGTAATTTAGATAATTAATTCATTACAAAATCACTTTGAAATCGGTTACCTTATTCTGATTAAGCTAATATAATTAGAAAATAAATAGTTAGCTGTCCCTTGGGTTCGATAATTTAACTTGGTCACTTACCGCTACAATTGATATCCTTCATACTTGGGGATTAAATTATAGTGCGCAGAAAAAGCCTATCATCAACACAAACACTAGATTTTTGGATAAGGACTGTGTAATAAATCACAAACCCATGTGTAAATTGTTCTAAAGGAAGTGAGAGGAAAACACAAAGTGTAAGTACCAAGTGTACAAGAGGATATACCATAAGGTAAACTGCAACGCGTGTCACGTCTGATACACAATTACATGTAGTGCCTTGTCGCAGTGGGAGGGTTGTATGACAACCCATAAATATATGTTTTGGGAGAGTCGTGAGACTTGATCCCTAGTGAACATGGTATTGTCCTACGGATACGACGTAGCACTACAAGATGAAAATGCGGAATCTTAGTAAGTTACAATGAATGTTGAAATAGAATCTACGGATTCTATATTAAGTCTGGGAACTTGTATGACCACTAAATGGTGTAAAAGCCATTGCAAGTGGTCAAAGGAAATAAAAGAGGATCATATGGAAAGGTGAAAACCTTGGAAGCAAAGCTTGTTGCGAAAAAGTGTACTCAGAAATAAATGGTTCGATTATGAGGAAACATGTTCGCTGGAAGCTATGTTTATGTTGATCCAGATTCTTTTATTGCTGCTATGAGGAACAGCAAATAGATGTCAAAGATAGCTTTCCTGATTGGAAGTCTTGAGGAAAACATCTATGTGAAGCGACCAGAGTGATTCATTGCAAAATACTAATAGCAATTTGATAGTAAGCTTAAAATTGTCCAGCGATGGACTAAAGCAAGCTTTAAGATCATGAAGCATCTGTTTTGATTAGGTAATCCAGTGGCATGGATTTAAATCAATGAGCGGATGAGTCTTGTGTGTTGTAAAGAGTGACGGAAACGTGGTGGTATTTCTTGTACTATACGTAGATAGTATCTTGCTCATTGGAGACAATGAAAGAGTATTATCGGGGGTATGGGACGGTTAATAAAGTGGTAGAGATGAAGGACTTAAGAAAGACAAAATATATCCTTTTGATCACGGTAATACGGATCACAAGAAATGATATTATGCTTATCTCAAGTTTCATAAAATGATACAGTCCATACTCGTTTAGCATGTAAATTTATCTAAGTGAATGTGTCTTTGAGACACAAGAAGAAGATAAAGAGGATGAAAGCAGTTCCTTATGCTTCGGTGAATAAGGAAGCTTAATCTAAGGAATGCTATGAACGATGTAGGGTATCTGTTTTGCTGAATGCATGAACAATGGGTATCAACGTAACCCGGAACAAGAATGATGAACTGTGGTAAGACATTTGTAAAGTGCCTGAGAAGGACTGGAAATTATATGTGGACTTACTGGACAGATTCACTGCTTCTTGTAGATTACGTAGATTCAGATTTTTTAGTCAGATTGGACGGCAGTAAATTCACCTCAAAGGTTATGTGTTTAATCTTAGGAAGTAGAGTCATAATGTGGAGGAGTGTTATATAGAAATATATTTCAGACTCCGGACTCCATCATGGAAAGATGATAAATTGGAGCCTATGAGGCAGCCAAGTATCTATATGACTCTAGAGACTTCATGATGGACTTTGAAGTGTTTCTAAGTTTGCCCAAGGTAATCACAATTTACATTGATGATATTGGTGCAGTTGCAAACTTGAAGAAATCACAAGTCCATAAGGCAATTAAACACATGGAGCACGAGTACCACCTGTTACGAGAAATCGTATAATGAGGGGAAGGTTGTTGACGCCTAGATTGCATCGAATGATGGCCTAGTAAACCATTTACAAGGACCTTAAGGCGAGAGCTTTTAATGGTCGTATAGTGGGAGTAGGAATCAGATGTATGGCAGAAGACATGACAGCATAGTCTTTTAGTATAAGTGGGAGATTGTTGGATTGTATACTAAAAGTCTAGCTTTAGTATGAACAATGTCATAACAATATTTGAAATGAGAATCATTGATCAAATGATTGCATCTTATAATTTATTTTATATGCATGATGCAATAGTCTATTTACTTTATACTGTAGATAATATGTTGTGCGACAACACGCAGAAGATCATATTATCGGTTTCATTATAAAGTATAAACAGATGCTCACAACTGAGATAGACGGGGACTCTCTATCGGTATGGTTGTAGTGTGGTTTGGTACTAGCTTGTCTTGGCTATAGAATCACATTAATGCACTTGTGTGTATTGAGCAGGACCGCCTGAGATCGTTCGACTTATACTGACTTATAGAAGAACTTGATCTCTGTTATTATGGGAGTTCGTGCTCTTAATCCCTATACAATAACCTCGACACGTAGGGCAGTATCTATTTCTTTGATTCATCAATGGGTGAGATTTATAAGTATTAAATCAATATACTTGGTGAGTTGGGAAGTAGTGCTGTCTCTATGGTGTGCTGTTGATTGTAGAAGGAATCCATGTCCGTCATAGGTTGATGATGTCCCCTTGAGGAGCTCATAAGGTTTATCATGTAAATCTTGCAAGTGGATTAATTTCCGGCATGATAATAAGGTTGAGTGGTACTACTCTCGGATGAGATATTAATTAATTTGAGTTGTCAGTAACTTAATTAATTAATGGGCATTGTATATCTTAAACATGGGGGGACTGTCAAGCTTATAATAAGAAGGAGCCCAGAACATAATTTTGGGATTGGACGGGTGGTGCAGTAATAATATTTTAGTGGACTATATTATTATTATTGGATTTAATTAAAAGCTTTGGGCTAAGCTTGGTTAATTAAATTCAATTGAGGCCCAGCCCAATTTCTCCTCCTGGTCCCTGCTGTAGCCTAACTATATAAGTCATCTCAGCTCCTGTTTACCCTAAGTCAGTGCCTCATTTGACAGTTAGAAAGAACAGGAGCAGATTGAGAGAATCCTGCGGATTGTTGCCCACACAATAGCAGGATTCGACTTGGGACATACAGCAGAAGATTGAGAGGTGGTTCTCTGCAACGATTCATCCTCTACATCAACCCAGAAGTACGGTAAATGTTTAATTTATGCTTCCACTGATTTTTGTTTACCCGTTGTCTTAACGATCACGTTTGAACCACAAGATCCAATTGCCAACAACAATAACCTCAACACGTAGGGCAGTATGTATTTCTTTGATTCATCAATGGGTGAGATTTACATGTAATTAAAGCAACAAACTCGATGAGTTGGGAAGTAGTGCTGTCTCTATGGTGTGCTGTTGATTGTAGAAGGAATCCATGTCCGTCATAGGTTGATGATGTCCCCTTGAGGAGCTCATAAGGATTATCATGTAAATCCTGCAGGTGGAATTTATTCCAGCATGATAATGAGGTTGAGTGGTACTACTCTTGGATGAGATATTAATTAATTGAGTTGTCAGTAACTTAAATTAATTAATGGATATTGTATATCTTAAACATGGGGAGACTAACGGGCTCATAATAAGAAAGAGCCCAAAACGTAATTTTGGGATTTGAAAGGCAGTGAAGTAATAATATTTTAGTGGAATATATTATTATTATTGGACTTAAGTATAAGCTTTGGGCTAAGCTTGGATACTTAAGCCCAATGGAGGCCCAACCCAATTTCTCCTCCTGGTCCCTGCTGTAGCCCATGTATATAAGTCACCTCAGCTTATCTGGAACCCTAATCTAATTCATTATTCACATGTGATGAGGGTTGAGAGCAGATTGAGCAGGTCTCGTAGATCGCCGCCCACACGATGTCGAGATCGGACTTGGGACATACGGCAGAAGATCAGAAGGTAGTTTACTGCTGCTGTCCGCCAATTTGTGAAATTTATATAATATCGTACAGTACTCAGAATTTGATGATCAATATATTGTCTGAACGTTGTTGAAGAGAGGATCGTCTGAGCACAAAGATCATTCAATTCCGACATTAGACGAGGAAGTTATGGCCATTCTCGTGGGACTGCACAGTCTGCCAGCGAGAATCCTTCATCTTTTACATACCCTGGTGAACGGTAATACGTTTCATGTTTTCTTGCTTCCGCTGATATTAGAAACGTATGGAACCGTAACGGGTCACGCTAACCAAATGATCCAAGCACCAACAGGAAATGAGCATCATGATGAAGAAAATGAACATCATGATGAAGAAAATGAGAATCATGATGATGGAAATGAGCATCATGTTGAAGGAAAAGAGCATCATGATGAAGGAAATGATCATCATGATGAAGAAAATATGCATCGTGATGAAGGAAATGAGCATCAAGATGAAGGAAATGAGCATCACGATGAAGAAAATGAGCATCACGAGAAAGAAAATGAGCATCATGATGAAGGAAATATGCATCATTATGAAGAAAATATGTATCATTATGAAGAAAATGAGCATTATAATGAGGAAATGGGCATCATGACGAAGAAAATATACATCATGATAAAGAAAATGAGCATCATGATGAAGAAAATGAGCATCATGACGAAGGAAATGAGCATCATGATGAAGAAAATATGTATAATGATGAAGGAAATGAGCATCATGATGAGGAAATTAGCATCATGATGAAGGAAATGAGCAACATGATTATGCATCATGATGAAGAAAATGAGCATTCTTATGAAGAAAATATACATCATGTTTAAGAAAATATGCATCATGATGAAGAAAATATGCATCATGATGAAGAAAATGAGCATCATGATAAAGAAAATATGCATCATGATGATCATCATGATGAAGAAAATAAGCATCATGTTTAAGGAAATATGCATCATGATGAAGAAAATGAGCATCATGATGAAGAAAATGATCATCATGACAAAAAAATATGCATCATGATGAGAAAATATGCATCGTGATGGAGAAAATGAGCATCATGATGAAGAACATGAGAATCATGATGAAGAAAATATGCATCATGATGATTAAAATATGCATCATGATGAAGAAAATTTGCATCATGATGAAGAAAATATGCATCACGATGAAGAAAATGAACATCACGATAAAGAAAATGAGCATCACGATGAAGAAAATATGCATCACAATAAAGAAAATATGCATCATGATGAAGAAATGAGCATCATGATGAAGGATATGAGCATCATGATAAAGAAAATAAGAATCATGATGAAGAAAATATGCATCATTATGAAGAAAATATGCATCATGATGAAGAAAATGAGCATTATGATGAAGAAAATATAAATCATGATAAAGAAAATGAGCATCATTACGCATGAAATAAGCATAATGATGAAGAAAATATGCAACATGATGATGAAATTGAGCATCATTATGAAGAAATTATGCATCATGATGAAGAAAATGAGCATCATGATGAAGAAAATGTAAATCATGATGAAGAAAATGAGCGTCATGACGCAGGAAATAAGCATAATGATGAAGAAAATATGCAACATGATGAAGAAATTGAGCATAATGATGAAGAAAATATGCATCATGATGAAGAAAATGAGCATCATGATGAAGAAAATGTAAATCACGATGAAGAAAATGAGCATCATGACGCAGGAAATAATCATAATGATGAAGAAAATATACAACATGATGAAGAAATTGAGCATAATGATGAAGAAAATATGCATCATGATGAAGAAAATGAGCATCATATGAAGAAAATATGCATCATGATGAAGGAAATGAGTATGATGATGAAGGAAATGAGCATAACGATAAAGAAAATTAGCATCACGATGAAAAAATATGCATCATAATGAAGAAAATATGCATCAAGATGAAAAAAATGAGCACATGATGAAGAAAATGAGCATCATGATGTAGGAAATGAGCATCATGAAGAAGGAAATGAGTATCATGATGAAGAAAATGAACATCATGATGAAGAAAATGAGAATCATGATGATGGAAATGAGCATCATATTGAAGGAAATGAGCATCATGATGAAGGGAATGAGCATCATGATGAAGAAAATATGCATCATGATGAAGGAAATGAACCTCAAGATGAAGGAAATGAGCATCACAATGAAGAAAATGAGCGTCACGATGAAGAAAATGAGCATCATGATGAAGGAAATATGCATCATTATGAAGAAAATATGTATCATTATGAAGGAAATGAGCATCATGATGAGAAAATGGGCATCATGAAGAAGAAAATATGCATCATGATAAAGAAAATATGCATCATGATGAAGAAAATGAGCATCATGACAAAGGAAATGAGCATCATGATGAAGATAATATGTATCATGATGAAGGAAATGAGCATCATGATGAGGAAATGAGCATCATGATGATGGAAATGAGCATCATGATTATGCATCATGATGAAGAAAATGAGCATCATTATGAACAAAATATGCATCATGTTTAAGAAAATATGCATCATGATGAAGAAAATATGCACCATGATGAAGAAAATGAGCATCATGATAAAGAAAATATGCATCATGATGAAGAATATGAGCATCATGATGAAGAAAATGAGCATCATGATGAAGAAAATAAGCATCATGTTTAAGGAAATGAGTATCACTATGAAGGAAATAAGCAACACGATAAAGAAAATTAGCATCACGATAAAAAAAATATGCAGCATGATAAAGAAAATATGCATCAAGATGAAAAAAATGAGAATCATGATGAAGAAAATGAGCATCATGATATAGGAAATGAGCATCAAGATGAAGAAAATGAGCATCATCATTAAGAATATGAGCTTCATTATGAAGAAAACGAGTATCATGATGAAGATAATGAGAATCATGATGAAGAAAATGAGCATCATGATGAAGAAAATGAGCATCATGATAAATGAAATGAGCATCATGATGAATGAAATGAGCATCATGATGAAGGAAATGACCATCATAATGAAGAAAATGAGCATCATGATGAAGAAAATATGCATCAAGATGAAGAAAATGTGCATCATGATGAAGAACATGAGCATCGTGATGAAGAAAATATGCATCACGATGAAGAAAATAAGCATCATGATGAAGAAAATGAGCCTCATTATGAGGAAAATGAGCATCATTATGAAGAAAATATGCATCACGATGAAGAAAATGTGCAACATGATGAAGAACATGAGCATCACGATGAAGAAAATGAGCATCATGATGAAGAAAATATGCATCATGATGAAGAAAATAAGCATCATGATGAAGAAAATGTGCATCATGTTGAAGAAAATGAGCAACATGATGAAGAAAATGAACATCATGATGAGGAAAATGAACATCATTATGAAGAAAATATGCATCATGATGAAGAAAATGAGCATCATGATGAAGGAAATGAGCATCTTGATGAAGAAAATATGCATCATGATTAAGGAAATATGCATAATGATGAAAGAAATGAGTATCATGATGAAGTAAGTGAGCATCACGATGAAGAAAATGAGCATCACGTTGAAGAAAATGTGCATCAAGATGAAGAAAATATGCATCAGGTTAAAGAAAATATGCATCATAATAAAGAAAATGAGCATCATGATGAAGGAAATGAACATCATGATGAAGGAAATGAGCATCATGATGAAGAAAATGAGCATCATGATGAAGAAAATGAGCATCATGATGAAGAACATATGCATCAAAATAAAGAAAATGAGTATCACGATGAAGAAAATGAGCATCATGATGAAGGGAATGAGCATCGTTATGAAGAAAATGAGCATCATCATGAAGAATATGAGCTTCATGATAAAGAAAACAAGCATCATGATGATGATAAAAACGAGCATCATGATGAAGATAATGAGAATCATGATGAAAAAAATGAGCATCATGATGAAGAAAATATGCATCATGATGAAGAACATAAGCATCATGATGAAGAAAATGAGCATCATGATAAAGAAAATGAGAATCATGATGAAGAAAATAAGCATCATTATGAAGAAAATATGCATAATGATGAAGAAAATGAGCATCATCATGAAGAAAATACGCATCATGATGAAGAAAATGAGCATCATGACTCTGGAAATAAGCATAATGATGAAGAAAATATACACATGATGAAGAAAATGAGCATAATGATGAAGAAAATATGCATCATGATGAAGAAAATGAGCATCATGATTAAGATGATATACATCATGATGAAGGAAATGAGCATCAAGATAAAGAAAATTAGCATCACGATGAAAAAAATATGCATCATGATGAAGAAAATATGCATCAAGATGAAGAAAATGAGCATCATTATGAAGAAAATGGGCATCATGATGTTGAAAATGAGCATCATGATGAAGGAAATGAGCATCATAATGAAGAAAATGAGCATCATGATGAAGAAAATATGCATCATGATGAAAAAAATGTGCATCATGATGAAGAACATAAGCATCATGATGAAGAAAATGAGCATCATGATGAAGAAAATAAACATCATGATGAAGAAAATATGGATCTTGTTTAAGAAAATATGCATGATGATGAAGAAAAAATATGCATCATGATGAAAAAAATGAGCATCATGATGTAGGAAATGAGCATCATGATGAAGGAAATGAGCATCAAGATGAAGAAAATGAGCATCATCATGAAGAATATGAGCTTCATTATGAAGAAAACGAGTATCATGATGAAGATAATGAGAATAATGATGAAGTAAATGAGCATCGTAATGAAGAAAATGAGCATCATGATGAATGAAATGAGCATCATGATGAATGAAATGAGCATCATGATGAAGAAAATGACCATCATAATGAAGAAAATGAGCATCATGATGAAGAAAATATGCATCATGATGAAGAAAATGTGCATCATAATGAAGAACATGAGCATCGTGATGAAGAAAATATGCATCACGATGAAGAAAATAAGCATCATGATGAAGAAAATGAGCCTCATTATGAGGAAAATGAGCATCATTATGAAGAAAATATGCATCATGATGAAGAAAATGTGCATCATGATGAAGAACATGAGCATCATGATGAAGAAAATGAGCATCATGATGAAGAAAATATGCATCATGATGAAGAAAATAAGCATCATGATGAAGAAAATGTGCATCATGTTGAAGAAAATGAGCAACATGATGAAGAAAATGAACATCATGATGAGGAAAATGAACATCATTATGAAGAAAATATGCATCATGATGAAGAAAATGAGCATAATGATGAAGGAAATGAGCATCTTGATGAAGAAAATATGCATCATGATTAAGGAAATATGCATCATGATGAAGGAAATGAGCATCATGATGAAGGAAGTGAGCATCACGATGAAGAAAATGAGCATCACGATGAAGATAATGTGCATCAGGATGAAGAAAATATGCATCAGGTTAAAGAAGAAAATGAGCATCATGATGAAGGAAATGAACATAATGATGAAGGAAATGAGCATCATGATGAAGAAAATGAGCATCATGATGAAGAAAATGAGCATCATGATGAAGAACATATGCATCAAAATAAAGAAAATGAGTATCACGATGAAAAAAATGAGCATCATGATGAAGGAAATGAGCATCATTATGAAGAAAATGAGCATCATCATGAAGAATAAGAGCTTCATGATGAAGAAAACAAGCATCATGATGATGATAAAAACGAGCATCATGATGAAGATAATGAGAATCATGATGAAAATAATGAGCATCATGATGAAGAAAATATGCATCATGATGAACATAAGCATCATGATGAAGAAAATGAGCATCATGATAAAGAAAATGAGAATCATGATGAAGAAAATAAGCATCATTATGAAGAAAATATGCATAATGATGAAGAAAATGAGCATCATCATGAAGAAAATACGCATCATGATGAAGAAAATGAGCATCATGACTCTGGAAATAAGCATAATGATGAAGAAAATATACACATGATGAAGAAAATGAGCATAATGATGAAGAAAATATGCATCATGATGAAGAAAATTAGCATCATGATTAAGATGATATACATCATGATGAAGGAAATGAGCATCACGATAAAGAAAATTAGCATCACGATGAAAAAAATATGCATCACGATGAAGAAAATATGCATCAAGCAGAAGAAAATGAGCATCATGATGAAGAAAATGAGCATCATGATGTAGGAAATGAGCATCATGATGAAGTAAATGAGCATCATAATGAAGAAAATGAGCATCATGATGAAGAAAATATGCATCATGATGAAAAAAATGTGCATCATGATGAAGAACATAAGCATCATGATGAAGAAAATGAGCATCATGATGAAGAAAATAAACATCATGATGAAGAAAATATGGATCTTGTTTAAGAAAATATGCATGATGATGAAGAAAAAATATGCATCATGATGAAGAAAATGAGCATCATGATGTAGGAAATGAGCATCATGATGAAGGAAATGAGCATCAAGATGAAGAAAATGAGCATCATCATGAAGAATATGAGCTTCATTATGAAGAAAACGAGTATCATGATGAAGATAATGAGAATAATGATGAAGTAAATGAGCATCATAATGAAGAAAATGAGCATCATGATGAATGAAATGAGCATCATGATGAATGAAATAAGCATCATGATGAAGAAAATGACCATCATAATGAAGAAAATGAGCATCATGATGAAGAAAATATGCATCATGATGAAGAAAATGTGCATCATAATGAAGAACATGAGCATCGTGATGAAGAAAATATGCATCACGATGAAGAAAATAAGCATCATGATGAAGAAAATGAGCCTCATTATGAGGAAAATGAGCATCATTATGAAGAAAATATGCATCATGATGAAGAAAATGTGCAACTTGATGAAGAACATGAGCATCACGATGAAGAAAATGAGCATCATGATGAAGAAAATATGCATCATGATGAAGAAAATAAGCATCATGATGAAGAAAATTTGCATCATGTTGAAGAAAATGAGCAACTTGATGAAGAAAATAAACATCATGATGAGGAAAACGAACATCATTATGAAGAAAATATGCATCATGATGATGAAAATGAGCATCATGATGAAGGAAATGAGCATCTTGATGAAGAAAATATGCATCATGATTAAGGAAATATGCATAATGATGAAAGAAATGAGTATCATGATGAAGGAAGTGAGAATCACGATGAAGAAAATGAGCATCACGATGAAGAAAATGTGCATCAGGATGAAGAAAATATGCATCAGGTTAAAGAATATATGCATCATAATAAAGAAAATGAGCATTATGATGAAGGAAATGAGCATCATGATGAAGAAAATGAGCATCATGATGAAGAAAATGAGCATCATAATGAAGAACATATGCATCAAAATAAAGAAAATGAGTATCACGATGAAGAAAATGAGCATCATGATGAAGGAAATGAGCATCATGATGAAGAAAATGAGCATTATCATGAAGAATATGAGCTTCATGATGAAGAAAACAAGCATCATGATGATGATAAAAACGAGCATCATGATGAAGATAATGAGAATCATGATGAAAAAAATGAGCATCATGATGAAGAAAATATGCATCATGATGAAGAACATAAGCATCATGATGAAGAAAATGAGCATCATGATAAAGAAAATGAGAATCATAATGAAGAAAATATGCATCATTATGAAGAAAATATGCATAATGATGAAGAAAATGAGCATCATCATGAAGAAAATAAGCATCATGATGAAGAAAATGAGCATCATGACTCTGGAAATAAGCATAATGATGAAGAAAATATACAACATGATGAAGAAAATGAGCATAATGATGAAGAAAATATGCATCATGATGAATAAAATGAGCATCATGATTAAGATGATATACATCATGATGAAGGAAATGAGCATCACGATAAAGAAAATTAGCATCACGATGAAAAAAATAAGCATCACGATGAAGAAAATATGCATCAAGCTGAAGAAAATGAACATCATGATGAAGAAAATGAGCATCATGATGTAGGAAATGAGCATCATGATGAAGTAAATGAGCATCATAATTAAGAAAATGAGCATCATGATGAAGAAAATATGCATCATGATGAAAAAAATGTGCATCATGATGAAGAACATAAGCACCATGATGAAGAAAATGAGCATCATGATGAAGAAAATAAGCATCATGATGAAGAAAATATAGATCTTGTTTAAGAAAATATGCATCATGATGAAGAAAAAATATGCATCATGATGAAGAAAATGAGCATCATGATGTAGGAAATGAGCATCATGATGAAGGAAATGAGCATCAAGATGAAGAAAATGAGCATCATCATGAAGAATATGAGCTTCATTATGAAGAAAACGAGTATCATGATGAAGATAATGAGAATCATGATGAAGTAAATGAGCATCATGATGAAGAAAATGAGCATCATGATGAATGAAATGAGCATCATGATGAAGAAAATGACCATCATAAAGAAGAAAATGAGGATCATGATGAAGAAAATATGCATCATGATGAAGAAAATGTGCATCATGATGAAGAACATGAGCATCGTGATGAAGAAAATATACATCACGATGAAGAAAATAAGCATCATGATGAAGAATATGAGCCTCATTATGAATGAAATGAGCATCATGATTAAAAAATATGCATCATGATTAAGAAAATATCCATCATAATTAAGGAAACGAGCATCATGATGAAGGAAATCAGCATCATGATGAAGAAAATGAGCATCATGATGAAGAAAATGAGCATCATGGTGAAGAAAATGAGCATCATGGTGAAGAAAATATGAATCATGATGAAAAAAATGAGCATCATGTTGAAGAAAATATGAATCATGATGAAGAAAATGAGAATCATGATAAAGAAAATGAGCATCATGATGAAGAAAATATGCATCATGATGAATGAAATGAGCATCATTATGAATGAAATGAGCATCATGATGAAGAAAATGAGCATCATGATGAAGAAAATATGCATCATGATGAAGAAAATATGCATCATGATGAAGAAAATGAGCATTATGATGAAGAAAATATGCATCATGAGGAAGAAAATTAACATCATGATGAAGGAAATGAGCATTATGTTGAAGAAAATATGCATCATGATTATGAATCATGATGAAGAAATATGCATCAAGATTAAGGAAATGAGCATTATGATATAGAAAATATGCATCGTGGTGAAGGAAATATGAATCATGATTAAGAAAATGAGTATCATGATGAAGGAAATGAGCATCATGATGAAGAAAATTAGCATAATGATGAAGAAAATATGCACCATGAAGAAGAAAATATGCATCATGATGAAGAAAATATGCATCATGATGAAGAAAATATGAATCATGATGAAGGAAATGAGCATCAGGATGAAGGAAATATGTATCAGGATGAAGGAAATGAGCATCATGATGAAGAAAATATGCTTCATGATGAAGAAATTGAGCATCATGATGAAGAAAATATGCATCATTATGAAGAAAATAAGCATCATTATGAATGAAATGAGCATCATTATGAATGAAATGAACATCATGATGAAGAAAATAAGCATCATGATGAAGAAAATATTTATCATGATGAAGAAAATATGCATCACGAGGAAGAAAATTAGCATCATGATGAAGAAAATGAGCATCATGTTGAAGAAAATATGCATAATGATTATGAATCATGATGAAGAAATATGCATCATGATCAAGGAAATGAGCATCATGATGTAGAAAAAATTTATTTTATTCTTTTGAACAAATGTAAAACAGTGGTGTTATATATATGTTAACCACTAATTTTATGATTTCTTATTATTTCATGTTTATTTGTTTATATGCTCTTTTGCTTATTTTTAAATAACAACTTTTAAAATGTTATAATCAAATAATGAAAAGTGCTAAATTTTGGAACCTAACATCGCTCAATTTTTTAAAAAAAGGCTTGAAAGTAGTTATAGCGGAATGGTTCCGCTATGAAGACATATAATACTAAATTGGTTATTAACTTGAGAAATTAGTTAAATGGTGTGCAATAATGGTAACAGTGATAATTTTTTTCCTATGAGACTCCAAAATCACTCAAATTTCGAATAATGTCGTGCAAGTTGTTATAACGGAATGGTAACGTTATGTGGTCAGATAATGATAAACTGGCTACCTACTAAAGAAATCACTTAAACGGTGTATAATAAAGTTAAAAGTGAGAAATTTTGACTGAGATGACCACGGGACAACTTAAATTTTGAATTACGGCGTGTAAGCATTATAACGAAAATTATTCGGTTATGTGGCCAGACAATGCTAAGTCGGTTATCCACTAGAGAAATCACTCAAATGGTGTACAATTAAGTTAAAAGTGAGAAATTTTGACTGAGAGAACCCCACCCTGGGATAACTCGAATTTTCAATAACCGCGTGCAAGTCGATATAACGAAAATGATTCCATTATACGCGTAAATGCACATATTTTCTTACATAAAAATCAAGTAGTGATTTTGGGCCTCATATTAAACACCTACTTTGATTTCATCATATTTCTATAAGCTCATTCGAAAATACAATTGGTTATTAATCATTTGCAATAGTTCGCATCCAAACTTATCACATGCTACTTAGAACATTTATTAGATATTCTATAAATGAGTTAATACTAGCATTATTTTGTTACCTTTAGATAATATTAGTCTTTACAACTACATATGAAAATTAGAGCAAATCCAAGGCCCCTAAAATCACTAGAATTTCGAATAACGTCGTGTGAGTCGTTATAACAAAAATTTTTTCGTTATGTGGCCAAACAATACTAAGTTGGCTATCCACTGGAGAAATTACTCAAATGTTATACAATAAAGTTAAAAGTGAGAAAATTTGACTGAGACGACCATTGGATAACTCGAATTTTGAATAACAACGTGCAAGTCGTTATAACGAAAATTATTCTGTTATGGGTATAAACGCATATATTTTCGTACTTACCAGTCAAGTAGTGATTTTGGACCTCATATTAAACACCTACTTTGATTTCATCATATTGCTAAAAGCTCATTCGAAAATACAAGTGGATACTTATGATTTGTAATGGTTCGCATCCAAACTTATCACATGATACTTAGAACATTTGTGAGATATTTCATAAGTGAGTCAATATCAAAATTCTTTTGTTATCTTATTATAATATTAGGCTTTACAGCTGTATATCGAGATCCTAGCTGATCTAAGGCCCCTAAAATCACTCAAATTTAGAATAACAGGGTGCAAGTCGTTTTAACAAAATGGTTCTGTTATGTGGCCAGATAATCTTAAATCGTCTATTTAATATAGAAATCAATTAAATGGTGTAAAATGAAGTTAAAATTGAGAAATTTTGACTGAGATGACCTCGAGATAACTCGAATTTTGAATAACGACGAGCAAGTTGTTATAACAACTACTTTGATTTCATCATATTGCTACAAGCTCATTCGAAAATACAAGTGATACTTATGATTTGTAATGGTTCGCAATCAAATTTATCACATGATACTTAGAACATTTATGAGATATTTCATAAGTGAGTCAATATCAATATTATTTTGTTACATTATTATAATATTAGGTTTTACAGCTGTATATAGTGATCCGAGCTGATCTAAGGCCTCTACAATTGCTCGAATCTCCAATAACGACGTGCAAGTTGTTATAACAGAATGATTCCGTTATGGGGTCAGACAATGCTAAATTTGCTATCTACTAGAGAAATCAGACAAATAATATACAATGATGGTAAAAGTGATAAATTTTGATTGAGACGACCTCAGGATAACTTGAATTTTGAATAACGGCGAGCAAGTCGT